>OX276335.1:67930276-69209651 GCA_946251815.1 Dasysyrphus albostriatus
GACATATATACATATGTATATGTACATAACTACAACATCTGTGAATTGTTGGATAATATAAATGGAAAGTCCAGTAGCGAACAATAAATTCCTATTCTCAGAACGTTTCCTTGAAACGTCACTTCACTATATGCTGTGCGCACACGTGAACTGCAAAAAAAGTTGACCGAGTTTCGTCTTACAGTTGTTGTTATTTTTCAAATTGATTGACGTGTCTTATGTGCTATCAAGTGCTGCTCCTTCAAACAAATGACTTAACGTCTCCCTTAGGTGACCGTGATAGGTGCATGGTGCAAGCTGATTGATTTGTAGGGAACAGCAAACACATGCCTCCATCACTTATTGGTGGGGTTACCTGTGTGACTATAATTTTTAATGTATTGAACATTCTAATGTCGTTTTCCAATAATCACTCTTAGCTTTTTTTTGCCATTCCTATTGAAGAGAGAGAGAGGAGTAAATCAGTGAAAAGGGTGTGATCAGCAGAAAATGACATAAAGGTGAGATATTTTTCAAGATTCATTGGAATTGGATTGGACCATTTTCAGAAATGTTGGGAAGTTGTAAAAGTTTTAAAAATAATACCTACATGGTTCAAAAAATCATTCACTTTCAAGCGAACGTTCGATTCGCTATTCATAATAAGGGTCTTAATCTCCTTCTATATCCAGGAGGAAATTTACTGATCACGTACTAATAACGTTTCATTTGAGGGGTTTTTAAATATCCATCTTAAATAACTTAATTTTGACAAACTGCGCAAACTAATCTAGCAATTTATTTTTATCAAAGCTAAGTAACGTGTTGCAGGTTACTTTTCGGTGAAAGTTCCTGCTTATTCCGTGATTTAAAAGCTGTTTTCTGTTCACCGCACCAAGTCGGAAGGTTTTGTTATTCACACACGGTGTACTTAATTCAATTCGTCAAAAATGTCAATAATCGTTGAATAAGCGTGTTCTAATAGTCAATTTCTATGTTTTCGCGCGAAACATTTTATTTCGTCCCGGACCGTAGGAATCCTGAGATCCCTGTGAAGATCTTCGTTTCTTCTATATCACGGAGCATTTTCAAATGACCAAAGCAATTTATTTTCAAGCGTTTGCAAGTTATTTAGGTCTATACCGCAGGTACAACCCCAAAGTTGTATACCAAAAGTCCAAACAGGTTTAAGAATCTGTCGGTATAAAATCAATTTATTTTAAATACTAAGCTTTGAATATTTACCGAGTAGCCAGTTCATATCTCTTAATTTACTTTTTAGTTCTTCGAATTTCTTTTTTACGTGCGGCTTCCATATTAATTTCGTGTCTAGAGTCATTCCCAGATACATTGCCTCATTTGCAAATGGAACACGAGCGGTATTAAGAAAGACGGGTAATCTATTTATTTTTCTATACGTAAATTCCTCGTGGACTGACTTTTGTTCACTGAGCGCTATTCGACATGTTTTTGTCCACTCATTGACATTATTAAGATCATTTTGTAATTAAATTGTAGCTTCGCTAATCGTTTTTCCTATACTGCTAGTATTGCAGTATCATCAGCAAATGTGGCTACAATAGTGTTTTCTGTTTGAGATATATCGCGTGTAAATAAAAGGTACAGAACTGGACCTAATACACTTCCTTGTGGTACCCCAGCCACTTTTTCTTTGATATCAGAAAAGTCATTTCCGTGTCTTACAAGAAAAAGTCTGTTATCTAAATATCCATTTAGAATGTTATAAAGTCCTTCAGGCAGAACTTGTCTTAATTTTAATTTGAGGCCTTCGTGCAACGCCTTGTCAAACGCCTGCGATACGTCCAAAAAGAATGTCGAACAGATTTTCTTGTCTTCAATAGCTCTCTCAATTACGTCAGTAATTCTATGCACTTGATCGATTGTCGAATGCTTGCTTCTTAATCCGAACTGATGTTCAGGCATTAATTGTTTCTCTTCTATTATCGGTTGAAGGCGCAGGAGTAGTATTCTTTCAAAAACTTTTTATATTATAGGAAGAAGTGAAATCGGCCTGTAAGACTTCTTTTCGTGAGACGGTTTGCTAGGTTTCAAAACCATTATGACTTTTCATTGGCTCGGAACTACCTAAACCTATGTAAGTCGGCCATACAGAAAAAGAAAATTGCAAGGTCAACTTTTAAATGTCGGAAGGAACTTCATGTTCATTAGTCAACCATCAGAACATGAAACTGCTATCTTTGTTCTGCGCCACAGAACGTAACGTAAGTAATTCATTTCTCAGAAACGGCTGAAAAGCGCACCTTACTACTTGCACCATTTAAACTCCTAGTCATGACCTACTCTTGCACTAAAAATGAATCGAATCGGTGATCCATGCATCGTAGCCTCTCTTTTCAGTACAACAGCTGTTTTTTGCGTTGAGCATTTCTTGGGCCTAATGAGTTTGAGCTCGATTTAAATAACAAACTTCAACAAAAGGTTTTTTTGATGGTGGTTTGCTCTAATGGGTGTTGTGTGCATGAAAATAAAATTTTACGAAAATTGCACCATAGGAAATCACTTTTCTTTGAAATGTCGGCTGATTACCGTGAAAAAAAAAAATTTAACTAAAAAGTGGTATATTTATAAGCATATCCTTTTTTGTGTGGTTTTCGTCTACAAAAGGTGTTTCAAACAGTAAAAACTGAAAAAAAGACAACAAACCATATCTAGCATAAATTGTAAAAAAATATTTACAATAAAACCTGTTTATTTGCAAACAAATAAATTTATTTTCTCGGTGGCTTCGTATTAAAAAATTGGAAAATACTACTAATTTAAGTTTTATTTTGGTAGATCAAATACTGAGTTTATTTGGTCATAATTTATAACAAAAAAAATAGATGCAACTATGGTCGGGCATGACTTTACATTGTACATACTGTGACTCATGTTTTTGATCAAAAGGTTTAAAGAACGATACATTTTTGACTATGGGTTGATAATCATTTGATCAAAAAGTAGAGTCACTGTATGTACACTCATGCCCGATCGATTTTCTTCAAACTTGGTGCATAGTGGTTTTTGATGATTATGCCCGCACTTTTTTGAATTTATTTTTAGAACCAAACATATCGGTACCTGCTATACACATTTTTTTTTAGCAATTTCACATTATAGTATTTTTCTCAAAAACGGCTCAACTACTTTTCTTAAAAGAAAAATTCAGTAAATTACTTTTAGTAAAGCTTCCTTTGGATTTTCAAAAAAAAATGGTTATTTATGGTATCACCCAAAGAACAAATTTTTTTAATTTTTTAATTTCTTTAAAACGAAATGACTGATTTCAATAATTTTTTTTAAAGAGGCTTCCAAAAACTTTAAATATTTTTGTGTACTTAAATTAAAAAAAAAATAGTTTTTGGATTTAAAAAAAAATGCTTCAATCTTTTTTTTTTGAAAATCAAATATTTCGAAAATGATTTGATCGATTTTCTTAAAACTAGATACTTATGAGATTTTTAGTGCATTCTAAAATATTTTTAGAAAAAATCTTGCATATATGAAAAAATAACGATACAAGTTAAAAACCGAAAAGGAATTTTTTTTCAAAAACGACTCTTACGATTTTGATTAAAACTTTTCTCATTTCACTTGAATTAATACGATCTACTACAAGAAATTAAACAATTTTGCACTTAGCAACTATTAATAACGGGTGATTTTTTAAGAGGTTTAGAACTTTAAAAAAAAAACACAAAAAATTCGAAAAAATGAATGAAATATTTATTTGAATCGATAGTTTGAACCTTGCAATTTAATGTTTAAAGATAATTTCATGCAAATGTTGACCGCGGCTGCGTCTCAGGTAGCCCATCCGCTGAGTCCAATTTTGGCATACTCTTTCACACATATCGGCCGGTATCTCACGAATGAATGCATGGATGTTAGCTTCCAGTGCGTCAATCGAAGCGGGCTTGTCCCTATAGACATTAGCCTTGACATACCCCCACAAAAAATAATCTAATGGTGTCAAATCGCACGATCTAGGCGGCCAATTGACCGGCCCGAAACGTGAAATTAACTGTTCACCAAACTCGCCTCGCAATTGAGCCATTTTTTCGCGTGCTGTGTGGCATGTGGCACCGTCTTGTTGAAACCATATATCATGCAAGTCAAGAACTTCCATTTCGGGCAAAAAAAAGTTTGTTATCATCGCTCGGTAGCGTTCACCATTGACAGTAACGCTGCGATTCGCATCATCTTTGAAGAAATATGGCCCAATAATGCCGCCGGCCCATAAACCGCACCAAACAGTGGCTTTTTCGGGATGCATTGGTAGCTGTTGCAATGCTTCTGGCTGATCTTCACTCCAAATGCGGCAATTATGCTTATTTACGTACCCATTCAACCAAAAATGAGCCTCATCGCTGAACACAATTTTTCGATAAAAAAGCGGATCCTCGGCCAGCTTTCCAAGAGTCATTCACCAAAAATTCGGCGTTGTGGTAGGTCGGCTGGCTTTAGTTCTTGCACCAGCTGTATCTTAAAAGGCTTTACGCCCAAATCCTTCCGCAAAATTTTCCACGTAGTGCTGTAACAAAGGCCTAACTGCTGGGAACGGCGCCGAATCGACATTTCGCGGTCTTCTGTCACACTAGCTGATACGGCCGCAATATTTTCTTCACTACGCACAGTACGTAAACGTGTTGGTGGTTTAATGTCCAACAAAGTAAATTTGGTGCGAAATTTGGTCACAATCTTCCGAATAGACTGCTCAGAAGGTCGAGAATGCCGACCATAAAATGGAAGCAGCGTGCGATGAACATTTCGAACCGAGCACGAATTTTGATAGTAAAATTCAATAATTTGCAAGCGTTGTTCATTTGTAAGACGATCCATGGTTAAATTGCAAACCAAACTGAAGCTGTTTGACAGTGACACAAGGTACTAAACACACGTCAGCTGTCAAAACCAGTGTTGCCAAAACCAAACCAGCTAAAAAATCACCCGTTATAAGGATATCCATTTTTTTTTTTGGGTTTTGTCTACAAAAGGTTTCAAACAGTAAAAACTGAAAACAAAGGCAGTAAACCAAATATTATAAGAAACGCACATTTTTTTTTCTATATCTAGCATAAATTAAAAAAAAAAAATATTTACAGTAAAACCTGTTTATTTGCCAACCAATTAATTCATTTTCTCAGTGGCTTCGTATTAAAAAATGGAAAATACAACTAATGCATTTAAGTTTTTATTTTGGTAGATCAAATACTTCGTTTATTTGGTCATAATTTATAACAAACAAAAATAGATGCAACTGGTCGGGTATGACTTAACATTGTACATACAGTGATTCAAGTTTTTAATCAAAAGGTTTACAGAACGATAAACTTTTGATTACTAGTTTAACGTTCTGATAATCATTTGATCAAAAAGTTGAGTCAGTATATGTACAGTCATGCCCGATTAGTTGCATATACTTTTTTAATTGCGTATATAAGACAAATTTTGGATTCGTGCAAAAAAAAAATGGAGATAACAATCATACATGACATTACGATGATAGAGAACACCAAAAAAGTGGGTGGCACAATTCTGTCTGTCTGTCTATCTGGCCGTTCATCTACAGCCTAAACGGCCCTAACGACTTTCTTCAAACTTGGTGCGTAGTGGTTTTTGATTATTATGCCATACGTTTTTCCATTTTTTTTAGAATCAAAAATAACGATACCTGTCATACGAATTTTTTTTTACAATTTTACATAGTAGTATTTTTATTAATAACGGCTCGACAACTTTTCTTAAAAAATTTAGTATATACTTTTAGTAAAGGCTTTGGATCGAAAAGCATTTTCAAAAAATGGTTTTCATTCAGAGGGTTCCAAAAACTGTAAATATTTTTGGGTACTTAAATTAAAAAAAAAAACATATCTTTTGGATTTTTAAAAATGCTGCAAATTTTTTTTTTCAAAATCAAATATTTCGAAGACGATATCACCGATTTTCTCGATACTTAAGAGTTTTTTAGTACTTTTTAAGATATTTAAAAAAAATTGCATACAGCGAAAAAATAACAATAAATAATAATAAAATAAAAATATTTTTTTTTTCAAAAACGACTCCTACGATTTTGATTAAACTTTTTCGATATACTAGAATTAATACGATCTACTACAAAAAATTAAACAATTTTGCACATAGCAACTATTAATAGTACCTGTCATAGAACGTGTTTTTATTTTGAATTTTCTCATTACCGGCTGAACAAATTTGGATAAATTCTTCTTATATACAAATTTCAAATAAAATTAAATAATATTGCATATCAAAATTTTCAAAAAAAAAGTTTTTCAATTTTTGTAAAAAGTTTCGAACTTTTTACAAATTTTACAAATTTTATTTTTATATGCACATTAATAAATATGTACTTAAGATTTGCATACCAAAAGTTTTCTTTAAAAATATTTTAAGAATTTAATATATAAATAATTAATTTTTAAGAAAACCGCTCCAACGGTTTAATCTTTTTTTTTTGTCATTCTTTTGTCATCTCAAACTCTCAACGAAGTTTTTCTAAGCTAATTAAAATGTCCTATTTCATGTTTCTCTCATAATATCCATATTTTCCATTTTTCAATAGCAAATTAAATAAATAAATAAATTTTGTGGCGCAACAGCTCGTGGAAAACCAGGGCCTAGTGACTTATATTTCTCAACCATTCCTGTGTGCATGTTATTGGCAGGAATGGAGGGGACCTACAAGAAGCACTTATTCATGACAAGTATACTCTTGGAGGATTTGTCAGTTTCTCGCAAGAGGCAGTACCTCGGGAAAAACATTTATGTTTATTTTTTTTTTAAGTGACCTTCGGTATGACAGTCCAACGCACTTACCATCATGCCACGAGGTACTTCCAATACCAAGCAACTGAGTAAATAAATTAAATGGTTGGCAATTAAATTGGTTTTACTTTAAATGTTTCGTATTTTGTTACTATTTACATATCTGATGTAAAAAAACTACGCATTTCTTTTAATATTTGGTTTACTGCCTTTGTTTTTAGTCCATGCACGTGCATTTTACTGTTTGAGACACTTTCTAGACATATACCGCATAAAAAAGGATATGCTTAAAAATATGCCACTTTTCGACAAAATTATTATTAGACAAAATTATTTCTTAGAAATGAATCTTTCGAGCCTTAAAACCCCAGGAAGATAAGAAAATCAATGTTCTAGGGCAAAAATGACCAAAGTTTCGAATTTTGAATAAAAGTGATGAGTTTCGTTGGTCCGATTTTGGTAAACTTTTTTCTCGAGGATATAACACCTATTAGTTTTGTTGACTCATATTGACTCGTGTATTTTGAGTTATGACCTTTCGTTGTTTCGGTGCAATTTCCCTTAAAAATTAACACTCAGCTAATTTAACTTATTAAAAAAATAACTAAACACATTTTTCTTATGGTGTAATTATTATTTTTACGTTTTGAAAAAATTTAAACAAAAATTTGGTTCAGGGTACTCAGTACCTGGGGTTTGCATTTTACATTCTTTGAAGGAATTATAAGCAGAAATAATTTTTGAAATTTCGAAAATGTATTTTGATTTTTGAAAATAGTGCGGAAATGCTTGGATTGGAATACCTTTTATCACTGTCAAGACAATGATCGGAAGCACCTGGCTAAAATCAATAGAGATAGGCTATTCCACAATTATCCAAGGGTGATCAAGATCCCACTGCCACAACAATCATCGAATCTAAACATGATTGATAATTTTTGGCAAAATAAAATTTACTACAAGAAGGATTTAATACTTTTTAACTAACCTTTTTACAACTAAAATGTTACTATGCCATTTTCACCGATTTTGATAAAATTATTACTTTATTTTGTTTATTTCTGTTATTTTTTGTTCTTAAATTTTTATGTTTTCAAATCAATAATACAATATGTAGGTACTCTATTGGAAATCAATTTTTCCTTTTTTATTTTGCTTGATTTCCTAAATTTTTTGAACGAAAAAGAATTTCAATAAAAATCGGGCCATTTTCACTGTGACTTACTGCACGTACAAACATGGAAATTTTTCTAAAAATTATAGATTCTAATTCTAGGGAAGTCCAAGTATATCAAAATTTTCAATCCGATAAATCGGACTAATTACAATAACTTCTATTGGGATAAATTACACAAAATTAAAATAATGGGACTTTGATATGTCATTAAACTTCATTTCTTACTGTCATATATTTGTACCATTATTTTTATTTAAATAGTGATAATGTGAACTGTGCACGCACACGACATCATTAATGACAATATTGAATGCCAAGTGGCCCTACAATTCTTGCATTGAATAAATAGCGTTTAAGTTTTCTAAAATAATTATATTTTTGGTGGATAAGCGTGAAAAGGTAACTAAAAATGTGTGTTTTTCAGTTTTTAGTTTTGAAAATGGTACGTATACGCCACAGTGCATTGTTTTAATAAAAACCGAAAAGCTTTACTCTCGCAAAATGTAAGGTAGTTAAAATGTCAGTCATAGTTGACAATTATTATTAATAAGTACAGTACAAATCAGCTCAAATGAGTAGAAAAGTTTCATCTGCAGTTACAGTAAAATATTAATTTATTCTAAGAAAAATTTAATTTGTTTTCAATTATAGAAAACATATTTTTTTGAATGAAAATTACTATCTATGTAATTATTTTATTTATTCATAAATTAGCTATACCTTTTACAATATTTTGATTATTCAAAAAGTGTTGATACCATCCCAGTTACTTCTACGAACATACCCACGTCCTACGTTGAACAGAATACATTACAAATAAGCATATTTGTGTCAGTAATATATAAAAATCTATTCCAGAACTGTTTGTTAACGAAACTAATATACTGTATAACAAAATTCCTAGGTTTTCATACACAAGTTCAAATAGTTGAAAAACTATAGGTTCTTTTAATTTATCAGACATTAACGTTAGTGGTTTTGTATATACGAGTACTTACAGTCAATCTACACTCAGTCTTAGTCTTAGTGAATGCCGCAACCACAGATCGAGGTTGAATGTGCTTAAATGTAACCGCGCGAGTACCTGAACAACAACAGCAACCATTATTGTAAAAATGTGAAGACATGGTTTTCATTTTGAAAAATGTACAGCAAAGGAAAAGAATAACCAACACTGTGCTATGAACATTGAGGTAGATCTTGACACTTGACTTTAACTTTGCGGTATCTGGCCCTTATTGCGTTGTTGTCGTTGAACTTACTGTTGCTCCATCCTTTTTCTTTTTTCCTGCTTCCTTCATGGTACCAAAAGGCAAATTCCTGTATACGCCGCGCCGATGCAACTCTATGTGTGCACGTATAAAACCATCAAAGAGTAAAACAACAACTGTGCACTCTCTCCACTTAATGTCACATCTGAAGTTGCACGCCTGTGTACCTAACCTACCTAAGGATTGCAGTTCTGTCATTATCATCATCATTATCATCATGTTGTAGGTACATATATACGTACAACGGGCTTTGGGTTGGAGGAGGCAAGGCAATTGACCCCATAACGGTCCCTTTAGGTTGCATGTGCTGCATTATTGTTGTTCTGTATGCATAGCGTTCTCCAACAAATGGAGTCTGTATAAAATGCACGCTGTCATTTGTTTTGCTGTCAAATCGACTTACATCATCACTGAGTCCCTCTCTGCGGTCGTGGCGTCTTTAGTGCCTTAGTGGACGGTGGAAGACGTTCAACGATGCAAGACGGTTTGGGTTATTTCAAGAATCTCGGACCGTGGTTTGAGCCTACGATGAACATAGCCTCAAGATGGTAAGATTCTTTAGAAAGCATTCAGTTAATTGCAATGCGGTTACTGACTGCATTATGTTGTTCATCACATAAATAACGTTGCTTCAGTTCAGGAGGTTACCACACACACAAAACAGTCGTCAATAGTTTGTCTTGAAACGGTAGTAGGTTTAAGCTTTTTGTGTGCCTTTATAGAGAAGTGCTTGGAGTGCTGTCATTAGAAAGTACAAAAGCCTTGTTTGCTTCATAGACAACACGCAATATGTATTCAACAATAGCTACTGCTTTTACTTTATTTCATTTGACACAGTTTACTGTCACGCTGACAGGTCGTTCATCACTTTTACACTCCATTGGTGCATGCAAGCGTGTATAATCAACCGCAGCGGTAATTGTTTTCGTCGGTCGCATGGCGGCATAGTGTGAGTAGCTATGGCGACATAGCAGCGGTGCATGCATAATTGACTCCACGAGAGTTGGTCGTCGAAGATGAAGTAGCGTTTCGAAAACAAATTTGTTGAGACAAGTGCTCGATCTACTGGGTAAAATAGTGGGGTATGACATTTAATGGCGTGTGTTGCTTTTGGGATCGAATTTCGGGATGATGATGGTGTGGCACCCGCCGCCGCCGTAGCATGCTACTGGTAGATGCAAACAAAGCTATTTAGATATCATGCCGTGTAAGAGATATGAGGCGACAGAAAGATCAACAGACCGCGTCCAAGCAAAGAACATCATTATTATTATTATTAAGGTGGAGTAGGTAAATGGGTCAATGTTGTTGGCATTGCAATCAAGATCTGTGAACATGGCATTATTTATATAGAACATTTGTGTATAGGTACATATACATTTTTTTTGTTAAGAAAAATAACGATTAAACGAATTGTAAGAAAAAAAGAAACAACAAGGTTAATCTAGCATGCCTCACATCACAATAAATTGAAACTTCAAGTTCTAAAGTAATTCGAAATGAAGTTTGCCAGATTGTTTTAATTCGATAAGTTAATCCTCTTTTTCAGACTGGAAATGTTAGCTACCTACTATTGTTTATTTTCTTTAAAGTGATTTAAGAAAACTTATGAGGATGTTAGAAACTGGGACCTCATTAAATCAATAAACATTTAAAGCATGTTTGCCTTGCTCTCAGTTATAAAATCAATCCACTTTGAATGGTTTTTGGAAACGGCGAAAGAAAAGCCATTGAATTGTTGTACTTTCAGGTAACTTCCGTCAGTGGTGGAGCAGGACCTCAATCAACAAGCTTCTTCCAGCCGGCTCGGTTTCTTTTCATTTGCTCTAGGTGACCCGGCTGCCATCTCAGGCGTTGGCTTTTCACTTTTGTGGCTTCTTTTCCGTTTCCCATCTATGTAGATGCCACCAAAAATCATCCGAAAAATGTTCCTCTCAAAACAGCCTAAAGTGTTCTTTCTCATCTGCCTTTAATAAAATGACGATGCCTCTGTTATTATAACAGGACCAGGATGATAAGTGTCATATACTGGGACCCTTTAGTTGCTAAAGAGAGGGCTTTGCTTCTCAAATGCCCTCTTAGCCCAAAGAAACAGCGGTGCGATTTTTTCGACCTTGATGGAGCAGCGTGGCATTACCCATCGTCATGCAGTGCAAACGGATGAATTTGGGAGGAAAGCCAAAACTTTATACAGCTCGTATCTATAGATGAGGTCATACGCGGCCTTCAAAGGTTGTGGAAAGATCTGCTGTAGTGTGAATATTTGGTATGGTTCCTGGCCTTAAGCCACACTGATATGGAGCTATCGTGTTTTGACGAATAATTTCAGGCATTCACAAAGTATGGCAGAAAAGATCTTATATGCCATATTAAGGAGACTGATGCCTCTGTAGTTCATGCCGTCCAAAGGGTCGTCTTTCTTCAGGATCGGGCAAACAAATCTGGTTCCATTCATGCTTTTCTTTTCGCCTGCCACTTTAAATAGCTTAGCCGCCAGACAATCAGCTCCACCAGCTTTGTTGGATTTAAATTTAAATAAAGCTATCTTCACTTCATCAAAATCGAATGGGCAGAATTGTTGGGTTACGTCATCCAGTTTGAATGGTGCAGTTAACATGGCAGCAGAATTCGGTTTGTCAAGGCCGTTATACAATTTGCAGAAACGATTTTTTTCGTATCCTCAGCACTGACTGAGATTCTACTACGATGCTTCCCTGATTGCCCTTTCAGGCTTCATTTTGGGGCTTATATCTCTGGGATTTTCTTTTTACCTTTTGGAAAAATTTCGAAACTTTATTCCTGTAATGGCCCTCTATTTCCTCGATCGTGCGCTTCTCATGCTCTTTCTTTTTCCATCTGAAAAACGGTGTTCCTCTCTCCTCTTCTGCTTCTAGAGCTCTTGAGCAATCCTGGTTCTTCTATGCAGCGCCACTTTATATGCCTGTTGTTTGGTTGCATTTACTTGACGGCACTCTTCATTGAACCAGGGAATTTTGCTGTGGTGATCGTGCAAGGCCCAGCACGTCAAAGGCGGCATATCTGACGGCTTCCTGGTGATTCTTTCACTGGTTCGCGAGGATTGAAATTGGCAGCATAAGTCTTTTAAGGGGGCAGAGAGAATCGATTGGAAAAGGACCTGGTGATCTCTTGCGTTTGTAGCCTTCTGACTTTGAACTTCTTCTCAGTATTTTCCTATTTTGGCCTTGGTCTTGGCTATAACGAGGCAGTGGTCCAAGTCAATGTTGGCTCCTTGGAACGTTCCGACATCCTTGATACTGGAGAAGTGCCATGCATCGTTCGCAATATGGTCAATCTATCTGGCAGTTGATTGACCTGAAATTCACCATGTCCCCATGGGTATATTGAGGTGGGAACTCGGTACTAGCTACCACAACATTTCGCCCCACAGAAAAGTCGGTTAACCAGAGCCCGTTGTTAGAGGTATTGCGGTGCAGGCTATATCTTCTGATTGTGCCGCCAAAGTCGTCTTTTTTTCTTAATTTGGCATTTAAATCACCCAACACAATCTTAACTAGGACATTGCTTTGCTCATATGTCTTGTGCAGGAGCTCGTTTAACTCATCTTTGGTGTTATTATCTTTCTCCTGTGTGGGGGTGGGGTATGCACATGCATGAGGCCTTACTTTTAGGTTAAAATATATTTAAAAAAAACCAACCACCAATTTAGAGGTTGGATTAGCTCAATATAGAAGACCAACCATTAGAACTGAGAAATCGTAAACTACATTCTTCAAATAATTTTTTCGAGCATAATGTGGAAATAAAGGGTTTTTCAACAGGGACGCTACAAAAGTAGAGCAACAGGGACAACAAACGACGCCATATTTCTTGCCGCTCTTTTGAAATTTCTCTTCAGTATGGTTTGCCATTTCATGAGGGAAAGATATGCGAGCCAACAATGAGTCGGAACTTTTAAAATTTACTTCCGAAATTCGGAGTCAGTGGCCTCAACGTTAAGAGCACTACGTCCAATTTATGGTCGTCATAATCGTCCTAGCAGATCAACAATTGAGCGTCTAGTGGAAAAATTTGAATCTACAGAAGCAGTACAAAATGTTCCCGTGCCAGTGAGACAGAGAAATGCCCGTAGTGTCGAGAATATTGCTGACGCTGAGGCTTCAGTTGCAGAAAGCCCAAATGCGTCTCTCACACGTCGTTCTCAAGCATTGGGCATCCAATGACGTCATTGTGGCGAATTTTGCGAAAAGATCTTGGCCCACATCCTTATAAGATTAAATTGACGCAAGAACTGAAGCCGCTTGACCACCAGAAGCGTCGTATGTTCGTGAATTAGGCTGAGCAACAACTTGAAAATGATTCGGATTTTTATCGAAAAATCATCTTCAGCGATAAGGCTCATTTCTGGCTGAATGGCTTCGTCAATAAACAAAATATGCGGTATTAGTCAGGCAGCAATCCACACGTACTCCATGAGTCATCATTGCATCCCGAAAAATTACGGTTTGGTGTGGTTTATGGGCCGGCGGCGTCATTGGGCCGTACTTCTTCCGTGATGATCAAGACCAGCACGTTACTGTGAATGGGGACCGCTATTGTTCAATGATAACCGAATATTTTTGGCCCCAATTGGATGATATGGACTTGGAGGACATGTGG
Source organism: Dasysyrphus albostriatus (assembly GCA_946251815.1). Lineage (NCBI taxonomy): Eukaryota > Metazoa > Arthropoda > Insecta > Diptera > Syrphidae > Dasysyrphus > Dasysyrphus albostriatus. Next base: position 67,944,149 of record OX276335.1, read on the forward strand.
TTCCAACAGGACGGCGCCACAAGCCACACAGCGAATGTCACAATCAATTTATTGGAAACCAAGTTTGGAGAACGTGTTATCTCACGAAACGGTCCAGTCGCTTGGCCACCTCGGTCGTGCGATTTGACGCCGTAAGACTATTTCCTGTGGGGCTACGTCAAGTCTATGGTCTATGCCAACAAGCCAGCGACGATTGATGAACTTCGTACAAATATCGAACGTGAAATTGCAGCAGTATCAGCCGATTTATGCTTGAAAACCGTGGAAAATTGGGTTCAGCGTCTGAACTTCTGCAAGCGTGCCCGTGGTGGCCATGCAAAAGAAATCGAGTTCCATACATAATGGCATCGAACGTACTTTCACATGAATAAAGAATTTTATTGATATCTAAAACCGTTTTTGTTTTATTTAAAAAAATTTTGTAGCGCTCTTATTAAAAACCCCGATACATGCATGAGGCCTTACTTTTAGGTTAAAATATATTTTAAAAAACCAAAGCTGATGGGGCAGTTTTGAGGTTGGATTCGAATATAGAAGACCAACCATTTGAACTAGAAAATCGTAAACTACAATCTTCCCATAATTTTTTCGAGCATAATGTGGAAATATATGTAGATAGTTTTTTACGGAAACAATGTAGAAATATGTACATAGGTACATATGTACATAGGTGTAATTTTTCAATATACAGTAGTAATTTTGCTTTTATGTTTTTTTTTTATTTGCATTTGTAATGTTAGAAATGAAAAATTGTGTAGAAATAAATTATTTAAAAATCAAAATTGAAGGAAAACTTTTTATTGAACCGCGCAATTTAATCGGTAAGTACACAAAAGTCTTAGCTGCCACTTTGACATTGACAATTTTGTGTACTAGAAATTCCTTTCAAAGCTAATGGCCTTTTCGATTGGTAGTTCCGAACAACTCTCCGTCCCGGAACGCCAATAAAACAAACAAGCATATGGAATTCGATCCTGAAATTTTCATATCGCTGTATGCATGCAGCCTTACATGAAATGATTTTCACATTTCTTAACTGGGCCAACGAAAATATGATCGAGTGTGATATTGTTAATCAAGAAAATGGAAAAATAATTAGAAAATTATGGGAAAAAAAGAACTGTTCTAGAAATCAGTAAAGGTATCGAACCGATTGCTGGCAAAAAAAAACGATGATTCTTTAAACGTGAATTACTTGCGCGTCTTTTTCATTTAAGATAGCCTTAATCGACGAACATGGTCACCAAAGTTGTTCGTTCAAGTTAACCGCTACTCACGGAAAGAAGTGCATGTAGCGTGGATGACAATTTACTTATGTAAACGACAAAAGACATAGCAAAAATGAGGTTTGCTCGGGAACATGGCCCTACACTACATTGCAAACATCTAAGACAACGAACAAGAAAAAAATTGACATTTTCGCCAAATAGCCAACAATTTGCGAACGCATCCCCTACACACAAAAAAACGTATCGAATACAAAAAAGTTTGACCAGCATGTTCGTCGTTCTGGACTACCTTGAGCTACCTGGAAGCACATAAAATTTTGTTTTTTTTAAACTAAAACATAGGTCTAAGAAGAATTAGACAGTAATTTGACAACTACACGCCATGTGTTTGAACGTGTGAGTAGTTTTGGTTTCAATTCAGAAATTAAATCCAGAATCGTTTTCTCGTCTTCTCAGGAGAAGGACTGTCATTCTGAATGTCATTCCGAACGGAAATCGTTCGGAACCGAAAAGGCCATGAGTGAAATTATAGCACCAAGGTCTATGCAGAATCTGTAAATATACCATAAATAGTTTGACAATGCGCTTTTATCACCTGACTCAAAACAAATCGAATGATTCCATCCATTTGAATTATAGAATTAGAATAATAAAGTGATTAAGACATCATTCATCCAATAAAGTACTTAAATAGCTTTATAAGTACAACTAAGGTACCTTTTATAAAAATAAACATTGCAATTTAACTCAATTAAAGTTTTCGTAATAATAACCTTCTCAGTAGTAATTTGCCCAATCAACTCATTCAACGATCCAAACAAATAAAATTCTCTCTTAAACCTGTCATCCCTCTAATTATACATACACATATATACAGATATCCATCTACCAACAATCTGATTTGAATTCTTTTATCTGCGATTTCACCTGATCTTATTTCGTTTCACGTCAGAGAAAACCCTAAGGCCGAAAGAAGATTTTTGACTTAAAAATAAAATTATCATAATGACCGATAACATCGGCTAAGCCAAACAAGCCACAGACCGAACAGATATGAGTGCGGATGGTGTTGCACTGGGAAAAGTTGTTTGTTTTTTCTTTTGGTAAACATTTTTTGTCTTCTTTTATCGAAAAGATACCTCATCTAGATCGACTTATTTGTGATAAATCCATAGACTGAGTGACGTAACACACAAGCACCAATGGAGCAACACGAATTTCCCATGTAGCCTTGCGGCTAAATAAGAAGATTCAATGAATCACAATTGGTCTCCCCGGGGAAAACAATTCAATTAAATGAAATTACCTTAGTTGAGGGCTAACGTAGTTATATTTATTTTGTGTTGTGTTGGGGCATTATTCTGTCACAACTTGTCTTGTCCATATGGCGCATCACATCATCACATTTCTAAACCACAATCTGAACTGGAAATGCCAGAATGGTATACAGCATTAGTTTAAAAAAAATATAATTCAATTGTAAATTCGTTGAATAATTTATAGAATTTTTAAGCTTAAAGAAGATGTCGTTAGATTCGTCAGTTTGTATCGTTTGATATTTTTGTTTGTTTATCAAATAAAGATAACTCACCTAGAATATAATTTTAGTTTTTGCTAACAGCTTTGTTGTTCATCCGCTGAAAATTTAGAAAGAAAAATGTTTCAGTTTCCAAAGAAATCCTGGAAATTTTTTGCATACACTGGATCGCATAAACTTGGCCTATTATGTTTCAAAGCACTTTTGGTTTGACATTATAAATATATGTACATATTTTGACATAAAGGGTGTTTTTCTTAGACGTGTGGTTTTTAATCTGGCAGTACCTACATTTTTCGGATTTGGTCTTTTTGACAGCTGTTACTTAATCTATGCTCAGTTTAGTTTGACATTTCATAATGGCTATAATGGCTACCCCTGAACAACGTTTGCGTTTCTTTCAATAAATTTCTTTCTTTTCTTTCAATAAATTGATTGTTTCGTGATGCGTCACGCCAACCGAACCATTATTTTGGCAACAAATTTGCAAGATTTGCAAACGTTTTCTTCAGGAGTAAGTCTATTCATTATGAAATGGCAAACCAAGTAACAGCTGTCAAAAAGACCAACTCTGAAAAATGTATTGCCAGATTGAAAACCGTACGTCTAAAAAGAACACCCTCCACATTTCCCAAAATATTGAAAAATATCCCAGATCAGAACTTAGATTTTTGAGAATTAATTCCCTTTTGGAGCCACGGTGCGCCAACTATAATTTAAGCTAGAACCTAAACGGTTGAACTGATTACGTCCAATCTTGAATTTAAATCAGATTATTTTTACAAAATTTCCTAGAGTAAACATCAAATTTACGGGTTCTTTCATCTAAACTAGATTCTAGATCGTATAGTACCTCTCATATGTACCATAATGCTTGAACAAAATGAGTGTAGCAGTGAGCCGATCTATCTGCAGATCCTACATGCAAGTTGTTTTGGGTCTCTCTGTGTCGTACGTAATATTATAAAAATATGTATTATAATGTTCTTTGTATGTACATACATATTGGTTTTTTAATTAGTTCAAACTATTCAATTACACCGGCACATCTAGTAATAATATAGCTTATGCACCTCTTTTAAATTTAAGATTAGAAGTAAACAATCAATTTTAATGTTTTCCTTTCTATTTATATTTTCAGGATGTCCACCATCAGCAAGCAGAAACTGCCTACGCTGCAGCATCGAAGGATGTATAAAATGTCCCAATCCCAATTTCCTCGTAACTGACACTCGGAAGTGTGTTGAAGTCTGTCCTTCAGGCTATGCAGGCCAATGGTCATCGCACCCCGATTTTATGGGACGAGTTTGCATCCCCACTGGCATCTCGGGACCATTGTTAGCAGCTCTAGCTGGTCTTTTTGGAGGCTTCTTTGTATGTCTTTCATTACTAGCAGTTGCTATAGTTCTTGTTAAGCGAAAACGACGACGAAAAACTATCAAACAAAAATTGATCAACGAAAATACGATGGACAGATCGGATTTCCTGCGTCAACTCAACGATATGCGTCCGAATGCTGAATATTTTCTAGGCATGCTCAATGACACACGACGACAGATAAGAAAACTATATCTGTCTGGGGATGCTGCTGCGGCGAACTCATATCGACCAATCGTCAGAGATCTTGCAAAAATTTTAATTCTTCTCAATCGTCCAATCGAACTGATCCCAGCACCGCCACACGATTGGAATAGAATATATGCCTGGTCTGAGCAAGCTCTGGACCGTTACAAACCCCAGGTGGGTCAGTTGATAGACTTTTTCCAGTCCTCCGGACAAGGTGACGATTCTCTTCGTGAATCACCATACAAACAAACTACATTTAAAACTACAAACAATCATTCGAATTCGCCGCAAAAAATGCAGCTTTTCGGTTCGTTAATAAGCCTACATGAATTCGAAGAGCCACGGGCATCAGATCCGTTTGGCAGCAGCTTTAACACATTAAAGGGCAATCTGATATCAGATCTCAATCAGAGCTCATTATGGCTAGAAGATGAGTTTTTTAAACTTGGTTTTCGACCGCAAGATGAAATCACGACTGAGCTGTAGTTTATAAGTATAAATATAATTTTATTTTTCTCAGTCAATTTGAATATAATTAATTAATTAATTATTGAATTATTTTGTAAATAAATAATTAATTTTGCACATAATAACTATAGAAAGGCAGTTATACTGCCAAATAACTGTTGCATAAGTTTAGCATAAAATGAAAGTTTTTGTTTCAGATGAAATATGAAATATTTCTTATATTTTTTTTTTCTTCGAAATTGAATATTTTTATTTTAATAACTAAAATAAAGAGACTTGTTGAGTTTGAAAAGTAAAACAAAAGAAATCAGTTTTTGAATTTTTCAACTTTTTCCACCCTAGTATGATATTTGGAAGCCCAATTCGCAGAAAAAAAACTTAATATTACAAATCCCAAATGTCTTTGGGAAATAAAGTACGGTCTTAGAGTACAGCACACAACATATGTGAAGGTCTCCTTGGTTTTATTTCTTAATAATGAATGAAATGCACGGAGTTAAGACAGAGGATGAAATGTTTGTTAGCCAAAAACTTTTCTTACGTCAAATACTAATGCATGGAGTGTCTGTTTAAAAATAATTTGTTTGAAAAATAATAAAAGAAATCCTATTTCCTAGTTTCATTTGCAAAAGAAGGAGTGCAAATACGAAAAAATAGACATGAAAATCAAACACAAGTAAGTTGTGGTTAAAAACGAACGAATGGATTACCAATATTGAGTTTTCAGGTGCTTCAGTTCTGGCTTTAGTAATGCTTAATTTTAACTTGCTTCTTTTAAGTGTTAATTTTTTTTTAAATCGTTTTTTTTCTAGGAGTCTGAATTATTTTTCTAAGACCTGAGAGCTCTCCGTTCTCTCAGAAATAGAAAAGACCTGAGAGTTCTCCGTACTCTCAGAAATAGAAACATAATTTTTTCAGCTAAATGCATGGATAAAATATTATATTCCCTGATGCTAGGTTTCCACTTGTCATTTTCCAACTAACAAAGACGCATTTTTGGGTCATTTCTCAAAGTGACAAGGGAAATTATTCCACAATTGTATGTTTGTGAACTGACAAACACTGTTTGTCAATGACGGTGTTCACATTGGATTGAAAAACTGGATTTTTTTTGACGTTTCAGTATTCACATCTCGATCCCACTTCTTCAGTAAAGGAAGATGTATATACTGAAACGTCAAAAAAATCCAGTTTTCAGTCCAATGTGAACACCGTCAATGAAAGACAACAAATTTGAAAGAAAAGTAGATATACATACCTAGCTCAATTGACAAATGAAATGTAACTTTGAGGCATATTCATACATAGATGTCGTCTTAGCTGTTTCTACACAAATCTGGAGTTTAGTTGATGAAGTTTCCAAATAATCAACTCCAGATTTGCTGGCAACAGCTTAAGCAACATCTATAAATATGCCCCTTTGTCTTTAACTGACCTGGAAATTCTTTTGGCAACGTGCTTTAATTCTTTATTAATGAAAGGCACTAATGACAGCTGATTCAAAAAAAATTTGGGTGTAATTTTGAAAATTTGCCCGATTTAACAAAAGTGAAGAAAAAAGACAGTGAAATGAGTGATATCATTTTGTTTCATTTACATAAGTCGATGATAATGTTCCTGACACCAAAACAAAAATAAAAAGTCAGAACATCAACTCCTGAAGTGAAAAATAAAATGATTCAAAATCGCTGATACAAAGGGTACAGGCGTTCGAAACTATTTGTAATTCAAACCACAAACTCTATAAAAATATATAGAATATCAATCATTCTTCGCAACACTATACGCACATTTAATTGAAGATGACTGACAGTTCTGAAATTTGCTCATTGACAATGAGTGTCAGTTCAAAAATTTAAATAACTATCAATAAACTGACAAAGACGTTTGTCAAAATTTCCTTGTCTTTGGAAAGACCAACGATTTTGCGACAATTTAGGACGTAAGTGGAAATGAACTGTCAATTGTATTTAATTATTCGAAAACCAAATCGTGATCTGTCAAAGTCAACGAAATTGCATATTATACTAGTATTTCCCTCAGCACAGTACACACGTTATTTGTGTACTGTGGACCTACCAGGACCTATAGGAAAGTATTGACATTTTTTATAATTTTTGTTTTGTTTTCAAAATTTTGCATTTAAATTTTTGTTTTTATAGCATTTTCGTTGATCATGATCTATGACAGTTTCCAGGCAGGCTTCACGTGAAACAACTCATTTTGACATCTCTCTTTTACATCTCGTCCAAAATTCGACTCAAGGGTGAGGTTATTAGCATTCTTATGTAAAAGAAAGAGAGTAAGATAGATGTGACCAAATAAGTCAGAAGTTTTTAAATTTTTTGAAAGTTCCTGCCTCACTTGGCTGTGTCTGTCTTGCCAAGAAAAACCAGTGAGATTAAAAAGTAGACGTCAAAATGTTTCAAAAAATTTAAAAATTTTTTGCTTCACTTTTTTTTCAAGAGATGAGAGTGAGATACAAATAAGAGACGTCAAAATGATTCACCTCATGTGAAGCTCATATGAACACCGTCAAAGATTATGACACTTCCTGTGTCATCCGTGAAGAAACAATCCGACCACAAACATTGAATTTCTTTTGCTTTTCGGGGAAGCTATTTTTGTGCGAAAATATTTCTAAAATATTCTTAAATTGATGCATTTTAGTGCATATTATGTTTATTGGCAGAAAAGTAAAAGGAAAACAATTTCTGTGAAAAAAAAATTAAATTAGACATTTCTCCTCCTTAACTTGTTATTTTTTATCGTTGTTATTATAAAAAAAAATTATACATACATATGTGTAAATACATGTGTACCTGCTTAGATAAAATAAAGCAGAGATTCAAGGCCTAAATATGGCATGTGAAAAAAGCCATTAAAACTTTACCATTTCTTATAATTTTTCGCAGTTTTGGCCCGATAGCTTCTTTTTTGGCAAACTTCACGGAAAATTTCAAATTTGTAGAAATATTTGAACTAAAGATTTTGATGAAATATGACCTTACAATTACAGAGAATATCTAAAAAGTGGTGAGCCCCCTAATCTAACCTAACCTAAGATGAGATAAAAATAACGGGTATTCCAAAGTCTAAAAATACGAAGAACTACTTTCTTATATAAGTGTTTTTCATTAATGAGATTTTTTAAACAAGTAAAATTGTGCATAAGAAATAAAGAATGCACGACTTTTAAGCCAGTTTTTCTTACATGATTCTCTCTTATATTCATCATCTTTTGTAATAGAATTTTGAAAAGTTGAATTTAGACCCACTTTTCAAAAATTGCTCAAAAAGATTTTTTTAATACCAACATATGTTATCATCATTATTATTAATGATGTGGACTCAGCTTTAGGTTTCTAATTATGTGTTTTTTTTTCTGTAATATTTTTTGTATTTTCGTTATCAATTCATAAAGTATTATTTGTATCACAAACTTTTATAAGATATTAAATTTTATAAGATATTAAATTGTGTATATACTTATTAAATGCTTTAAACATTTTATTCATTCCATTGCTTAAAAATAAAGCCAAATAATTTTAAGCCATATCAACATTTAATAAAACAAAATATATAGTTATTCTCTAAAGATACATAATACGATCTTAACTGTCATTTATTATACAAAAATGAAATAAAATACATAAATAAATATGGATATTTAGTACAAAAGAAAAACGAATAAAAATATTTTATTATATACATATATACATGCATTATCTTTAATCATCTCCTTAAAGATTAAATAACTGATGAAATAATAAAAACAATATTATGATTTTTTTTATTTTTTTGTAGATATATTTTAATGTAAATGTAGATAAGTTTATTTGATTTTGTTTAAATATATCGCAATAAAGATTTAAAACTATTTAAATGTTCAATCTAGATTATGTATGTATATTTTTAACTAAAACAAAATTTATTGGAAACTCAAAGCGCTAGTCAAAATAATAAATAAAATTTAATTTTATCAGAAAAAGACAAACAAACCTTAATAAATTAAATCAAATTTTATTTGATAAGTTAAATAATTTCAAAAAATATATAAATAAATCATATAAAATATTAAAATTGTTTTTGATGAATAAAATTACTAGAAAAAGATTTAAGCATATATGTAGGTAGTATGCGAGTACAACTTAAAAAAGGTAAGTTTAAGTGTTAATAAAACTCAAAATAGGAGTGTTCATTCGTGCTTATTTTAACAAAAAATTCAAAATAGATAAATACTGTAGAAATGTTCATCAAATTTTGAGCTAAAAGTTTTTTTTGACTCCCTAGAGAAGAAATGGAAAATTTGTTAAGCTTCAAAAACATCTGTGGCTATTAAATTCGCATTTTTAAAGCACTGGAATTATAACATTGTTTGAAGCAATTCATTAGAATTCTGAACGTGAGTTTTTTGTTGTCAAAACCTTGTAAGTCCTAAAATGCTCTTTTAATGTATTTCAGATCAAAACAAATCACCGAATTCACATATCAATTCGTTGCTTAAACAAAAAGTATTGATAAAATTGAAAGACCTACGATTTTTATTACGGCCATTTTTTGTCCAAAAAAGACAGATATGGTGAAAATATATTTGATATATTTTTTCTAGAATGGAAGGTACGAAAGTTTTGAGTGAAAACCCAAATTACATTTAAAAACAAGATGGCAGCTGTATGAGAACAGGTGCAGTTGTGCAAAATGTGGTTTAAGGCGCCAGTTATAGCTATCATTGAAAATTTTAATGATTGATTTTGAGACACTTAGAAAGCAAGATCATTTATTATTTTGATGAACAGATTTTGAATTTTAATGAAGTTCAAGACTTAATTAATATTTCTACCCAAAAAAAAAATCAAATAGGACCAACTTTTCCCATAAAAAAGCTTTTCTTATTTCAATGATTGAACTGCTTTACCAATGATCATTGAAATATTAAAAGTTATTTTATGTGACAAGTTATTGGGCCTATTTAAATATGTTTTTGACAAGAAATATTAATTAAGTCTTGAGCATTAATCGTCCGTCAAAAAAGGAAATGATTTAACTCCCCAACGTTTCCAAATCAATCATTAAAATTTTCAATGATGCGCCCAAAAAAAATGTTGTAAAATTGTTGAAAACTGCTGTAGATTCGACTGCATTAACTGTCATAATCGACCCGACATCCAATGTTTTCAATTTTATAGAGGTATGTAGGGTATGGTAGTTGATTTCAAACTTAAAGGTGAAAATTACAACATCTGTTGTAGATCTTACAAGTAGAAAAGTTGTATACTCAAAAGCATTCATTGTTGAAAATACAGGCTTTTGTTGTATTATTCACAACATTTTACTGTTGAAATGCAATTTATGTCGTTAAACCTACGGCTCGACTTGTATTAACTACAGGCTTTTGTTATATTATTGACAACGTCAAAATGTCAAAATGCAATTTGTAACATGAAACCTTCAACTCTGATTTGTAGAAGCTACAAGCTTTTCTGAGTTATTCACAATTTTCTTGTCAAAATGCAATTTTTATGGCCGATCCAACAGCTCGATTTGCAGAAACTGCAGACTTCATTTGTTGTTTTATTCACAACATTTTGTGGCTAATTCGTAGAATCTACATAATCATTCTATTTCGACGACTCCCCACTCTCCAAAATAAAAGTCTGAGGTTTTAAACTTTTTGTTTGATTTATTTACCATTTTTTAAACAAAAATAAAATAAATAATAATAATAGTAAATGTATTTACAATTACATAAGTGAATTAGTAGACTAGAAAGCTTATTATCTAATATTTAAAATAATATGATCTTTAAGTATTTCAAGAGATCTATAAATGTTCACGATAGGTATTTCATTTCTTATTAAAAAAGGTCACGAAGAAGTCACTATTCATTTGGAAAAAAAATACACAATCTTGCAACTAATTGTTGATTTGACTGCCACAGTTTGTAAAATTTACAGCAAAGATTTTTTTGTGTGTGTGTTTCAAGCTATAAAAGTGCCTCTACACTATCTCACAAAGTATTAACACTTGTCAGAATAAAGTGGGAAAGAATTTCATACGACCGCCAAATTTGTGTGAAGAAAATGATTTTCATATTTTGCTTCCACACTTGTATCCAAACAAATTAGTTTCACCATAACCTCAAACTCCCAAGTGGGAAAGAAAGTGTGATGGTTTAGAACCGTTCCTAAATATTTTCATGTATTAACATATGTCAAATTGTGTTGGATGCACTGTCAAATTGTGTGCGATGAAATTTCATATTTTTACTTCCCACTTTTTTGACATGTGTTAATACTCAATGGAATAGTGTGGAATAGCTATAACTGGCACCTAATGCTCGAGTTATGATACTCTTTCGAGCAACGAAGTCAAAATCCTGGATCCTGATCCTGGATTTTTTCCTAAACCACCATACATATATTGATATCTTAATGCCCCGTACTTTTTTAAGTACTAATCTTAAAAATCTTATATTCTTCTTGTACAGGGTGTCCACCGGCAAGGTATACTACTTTGTTTTGCCGCCATTTTGATTAACATTAGTCTTGACAGTTCATATTTGGCAGTCGTGAAGTAGACTCGTGGAAAATTTGTTATGGAAAAATATTTGATAAACCAACGTCTCCATACATATGTCAATAGGATGTTACAGCTAGCCCATGACAACCCCGATTTTCATGAAAAAATCATAATGAGTGACGAGGCACATTTTCATTTGAATGGATATGTGAATAAACAGAATAGTCGGATCTGGGCAATGGAAAACACTCAAATTATTCATCAGTCACCTTTGTTTCCATTAAAAGTTACACTTTGGTCAGGAGGAATCATTGGACCCTACATTTCATTGAAAATGAAAACGGCGTAACGGTAACTGTGAATGGGGAGCGATATTGTGATATGATTGAAAACTTTTTTATGCCACAATTGCATGGACTTGATTAACATGTGGTATCAACAAGACGGTGACACATCGCATAAAGCCAGGATTACAATCGAATTACGGCGAGACCTCTTTCTACAACAAGTTATTTCAAGAAATGGTGATGTTGATTGGCCTCCACGGTCACCTGATTTTACTGCTCCGGACTTCTTTTTGTGGGGATATCTGAAAATCAAGGTTTATGCAAACAAACCAGAAACGCTTGATCAACTCAAACAAAATATTCGTGATAAAATTAATGAAATACCGCGTGAAATGTGTGAGAATGTATTGAAAAATGTGCTCAAAAGGGTTTGTAGTATTATACCTTCCCGGCGGACACCCTGTATTACCACATTTTTAAATAAATAAATTAAGATTAGGGTGAGTCTGAATCATTCATTGCTGAAATTGTTTAAATTTGTGTAAGAGAAACTGAACTTGAATGGTTTCGAAGCTGTCTTGCACGTAGAAGCCAATGAACTGCATTCATGGAAATACATCGGAATTGCTCCCGGTTAACATAGGGATAGTTGCCAAGAAATGAACCGTCTGATATTAAATATGGAAATGTCTAAGTTTATTTTTTATTTATTTATTCGCACTACAGTTAGATGAAAGTTCATGTTAATAACTGTCTCCTTAAAATGGTGTCCCATATAAAATATCACGGTGAGATCCACAGACAATAATTTCACTATCGTGAAATGAACTCATCGACGGTAAGAACATTTTTTAAATAGGTGGGTGTCCTGCGTGCAGCAAGGAACAGTCTCTCAATGATCATGGCAATAAAAGTGTATAATGTGATAATTAAACCTTATTATGAGTATTTTCCCACTCTCATCTGCAATATCTCCCAAAAGATCAGGAGTACTTTAGTGGCCATGACCAAGCATCAACTAATGAAAATATAACATATAGTCTGCGGAATAGAGAAGATCTACTTATCCAGAAAATTTGAACAACAAGTAGTGGCAAAAGTCAATGTTCTACAACGGCTTCCAAGCATTCAATTAACTGCCTCAACACATTAAAAGTTCAACCAGCAAAAAAGAATTCAAAGGACGTATTTTATCATACTCAACTGAGAATATTATTTAACTTCATACAAAAATCTTCACTTTAAAATTGACATACTAAATTCAACCTTGTCTTTATTAATCCTAATGTTTATTACATGTTTTAATTAATTAAATCTAATAAAATGTACGAGCAAGAAAAGATATTTGTGATACGAAATTTTTTAGGCCGAATAAAATATTATAATTTCACTTAAAATACACTAAATGGTTCTAAAAATATCCACCCAAAATGTTTTTCCTTAAAAATTGTATGAACAAAGTCTAACAATTGCTTAAATAGAATAGAGAAGTGTAAGAGTATTGGATATCAGTTAAATAGAATTTACTGTTCAGACTTTAGAAGATACTCTAATAACTAAATAAAACTTATTGAGATTTCACTACTTTTTTTTAAACTTTTTGTTAGCGGAATTTTTAACTTGCATTTTATAATTTTTTTTTATATCAGTCAACTTTGATAAAAATCGGGCTCTGTATTTCTTTTACCATTACTTTTTGGAACAAACAAATACACTTTTCAGGCGTTAGGAAAAAGTGCCCACGGGTGCGATACGTTGGTCATTGTACCGCCTTCCTAATATATCCTTCTCCCGTACAGCACGGCGTAATTTTACAAAGTCATTATTTTCTGTTTCTCTGTTTCTGCCTTCAAATAAAAAAGAGTAACTGGACCAAGCGAGATAAAAGTTTCTAGCAAAGATTATTAGAAAATATATAATACATAAGAGTAACATAGTCAAAACATTACTAAGAATTACTGTGGCGGAACATGCTGTTTTGTTATATTTTATTTTATTATTTACCTACTCATTAAAACTAGAAAAATTATCCGAGAAAAGCTGTCGGAAACGTTTATTTTGATGAACATGTCCAGAAAAATATTCTTAGTTTCACCCAAGAATTTTATTGTGAGGCGGGTTTAAAGATGTAAATGGGGGCTTACATATGTACGTTTTTTTTTAATGAAAACTAAACAAGAAAAAAGTTAATACAAAAATTTAAAACTTATTAAATTGCGCTCATGCGGCCTTGGCTCAAATATCATTTTAGCCGTTTTTTTTGTGCATTTTTTTCTTCGCTTGAAAAAAGTAGCATGTTAAATACATCAACAGTACTGAGTTTTACGAAACTGTTGTTGTATTTAACATGCTACTTGTTTTTGAACGAACATACTTAAATATAGGGCTGTTAAAACCTTTATTTAAAGCCAACAATGTTGTTTCTAGTTTCCTTCTTCAGTGAAAATGAGATGGACGGGACACGTGAGAGCATGGATGATGACGCACCAGCCCAACGAGTCTTTGAATTTCTGATGGGCTATGCAGCAGAGAAACCAAAATTGAAGAACGACCTCAAGAAAAAAAACAAAAAGTTTTATTTCGTACAAAATAGTTTTTGAATTTTATTTCATCTGAAATTGTTAAACTTAATCTACTCAAGCATAATATATGATTTTTTCTCTCTTAAGGCTAACAATTGGGCCATTCATATTCTATGTATGTATAGGTATAAAGTGAAATTCAACATAATATTTTTAAATGATTTTTTATCAAAAAAAAAAACTATCAGATTTCTCCCGATCTCTTATTCATCATCGTATTCTTCGTCATCAGATTGTGCTTCATCGGTTTTGTCATTTGCTGTCAGATACTCGTCAACATATTTTCTCTCATTGACCAACTTTGAGAGCTCTTCGGCATCATAGCCAATCAACATCTTGAGATCACAATCGAACTTATAGGCAAACCTCTTTCCGGAAACCTTTGAAATCATATCGCCGTCATAGTAGTATCTGAGGGCTCGTGATAACTTTTCATAGTTCATTGCTGGTTTATTTTTCTTAACACCCCATAGTCTGGCAACACGCTCTGGATCTAAGAGTTTAAATTCACCCTCCGTGCCAACCCACTGAATGATCCCAGTGTGCTCGCAGTCGGTTAAGATTTCCAACAAAAACTGCCAAAGCTGCATTTGGCCATTATTTCCTGTCCCACCTTGTCCGTTAACTACGCAAATACTCCGATTATTATAACTTGGAGTTTTCCGCATGATTTTCTGCTCTCTATGTGCCGGTGAACTGTTGCTATCTGATAATTCTTCTCGTTCCGCTTTGGGCACAACAGATACAACAACAGACACAAATTTGCACTCCTTCAGAAGCTGCAGGTGAGTCCAAAATACATTTCCTTGATCATTGGGTACTTTTTTGCGGAATTCTTCATGTGTTAAGGAACAAAGCTGTTCTCCGGTTATATTCCAATCAACTCGGCTGATGTCAGTCTTCAAAGATTTAACAAATTATCAAATCCAGATTATTAAAAATAAAACAATTGCCTACCAAATTGAATTGACGCACTGCCCATTGAAGCCAATGTTTCACATGGGGAACTGTCCAGTCATTGGGATCATCGGGAATCTTTAATCGAGCTTGTTCTTTTTTGAATTTTGTGTCCAGAGCCCAATTGAGACATGGTTTTTGTTTTTGATCATTTGTGGCTTCTTGTTCTTCTGTTGCCTCGTCGATGGAATCGCTGTCTTCATTCAAGTCGGCTTTCATATTTTTGGCAGATAAATTAGCCTGGGTTCCGAGGGTTTCTGTATTAAAGAGAACATTTATTTAAAACAAACCAAATTCCTTTGTAGTTATATTAATACATATAAAATAAATATTAATATATAAATGACTTAGATAGATATATTAAGTGGTGCTCTCTCCTTTTGAACTGGAATTTGAAGCTATGGAATCTGGTGGAATAACGAACGAAAACCTTACCTCCATTGCCAAATATCAATTAATTTACATTGCTCGGTAACATTTTACACTTAAAACTGCTGCTGCGGGCTTTCAACAACCCAATAATTTTTTATTTGTCCAAATTAAAACCAAAATTGGCTTTGATTTCAAAAATGTTTAGAAAACTTGTTGCACTTCCGGGAGAAAGACCACCAAACCCCCAACATGTTGACATCACAGTTAAAATCTCACAACAGAAACAGTGTTCAATTTTCTTACCCAAAGCTGCGTCCGTAGGCTTAAGAACATCAACAATATTGATACGCTGATTGGTTGTCTGAATTTGTACATTGATCTGAACCAGACCTTCACCTTTGACGCACTGGTCAACAAGATTTTTATGAGGTTCAAGCTGTTCGGTAAAAAGAAATAAATTAAATCAAAAATTTACTTTTCTTTGTCATTCCAATTTACTTACAATTTGAGCATCTTGGAGCCAAAAGCTATACTTTTTCAATTCAACACCAATCTTTTGTTCAAGGAGCGTCCTAAGAACAAAATCAAATTATAAAGTTAGGGATTAATTGAAAAATCAACTTTGTAAACTTACTTCAGTGAACTAAGGGGCTCCCGAATGTCCATATGCAGGATGATAATATCATCAGGTTCATTTTCTTCATCGTGATCGCCCATAAAGAGATTGTCCTGTTGAAATATTTCACCGGAAATAATTCCATCTATGGAAGCAGGAAAAGGGATGTAGTTGAACATTCACACACAAAATATTAGAGGGAAACAAGTCTATAAACAAACATGGAAGATTTACCCAAGTCAGATCCGTTTTCGAAACGCGATAGCATATCTTCTGATAAATGTTCAGTTAAATCGTGTGAATTCATTATAATGGGAACAAATTGTTTTATTTTCAAGTAAAAAAGATAATTTATAACATTTTGTTTTGGTAAATGGTAAATAAATTCCTTATACAAGCACGAGATGAAAATGTCAGATTTTCGGATAAATTCGTTTTGGTTGTCGGAGTTCTAATTGGTATAAAATGAATGTGTTCAAACTATAAGAGTTGAATTTGACAATACAGCGGATGGTTTACAAAAGGAAATAAAAAAATGGCTGCTTTCACTGTTCTAAATTTTGCACTTTTCTTTGGGGTCGGGAGAACCGTTTGTTATTAAGCCTATAGTACGCAGATCGAGCAAAGACAAATTTTATCTCAACATTTTGTTTTCTCAAGACAAATTCTAAGGGTGTAGAGATAAAACAAAAGTCAAATGAGAACAATAACGTAGCTTGAAATTTAAAAAAATATAAAAATTCCTTCAATTCACATAAATTTAAAAATTTGATATACAGAAATTAGATTTTTTCAAAGCATTAAGGCTGACCCAAACCAACGCGAATGCGGAGCGATTCGCAGCGAATCATTCACAATAGAAAAAAATATGACAAATACAGTGTTGTGTATTTGTCATATTTTGTACTATTGTGAATGTTTCGCTGCGAATGCGAAGCCATTCGCGTTGGTTTGGGATAGCCTTTAAAGGCTCTCCCAAACCAACGCGAATGGTTTGGGATTGGTTTGGGATAGCCTTTAAAGGCTCTCCCAAACCAACGCGAATGCGGAGAAATTCGCAGCAAATCATGCACAATAGTAAAAAATATGACAAATACACAACGCTAAACAACAACAAAAATTCGCCGTCGCTGCGGATTCGCGTTGGTTTGGGAGAGCCTTAAGGCTCTCCTCTACCTCTAAAAAGTCTGAAACTATTAGTTTTATATTTCTCTGAAAAAAGGCGATTTAGGGCCAGTTCTTCAATTTTAACTTGAACCACGGATCAGCTGAACTCGAGTTATTTCTTGAACCAGATTCAACTTTGCGTGTGTTGTACAACTGCGAGTCAAGAGCGAGTAGGTTGAACTCGAGTTAAAAGCCTATCTACTTGAAATTGAAGTATATAGATAGCTTATGCAGTTGTCAGCTGCCAGTTTATTATTATATTTCATAAATGATTTGGCGAGGTTTAGTGATTTTTCTTTGTTTTTATATAAATAAAAGTGAAATATATTTAATATTATTATATACTGAATCATTGACCTACTATATATGGACTGCCAGGAGCCAACTTCACTTCTGTTCAGTCTATTACTATACGCCACTAGCGCTGCCGTCGAAAAGGCGGCAGAAATGGTGTAACTTTTGACAAGTGAATAGTCTCTTTTTTATTTTATTTTGAAAAACAATAACAATAAAGAAATGAATTAAGTTTTTAC
Source organism: Dasysyrphus albostriatus (assembly GCA_946251815.1). Lineage (NCBI taxonomy): Eukaryota > Metazoa > Arthropoda > Insecta > Diptera > Syrphidae > Dasysyrphus > Dasysyrphus albostriatus. Next base: position 67,961,985 of record OX276335.1, read on the forward strand.
AAAAGTGTTGAAAACCATTTATTAAAACATTAATCGGCTTAAGTACATATACTGATTTCTTTTTTTTCTTCTCTGAATCATCATTTATTGCAGCTTGGGTGACTTGACACTTGCATAGCTTGTTTTAGAAATTCGCCTTTTTTCTGGCGAAAAAAAAACTAAAAAAGAGCTTCCTTTATCCTCGAAAATTTGTTTCTTTTTTATTGGGTTTTACAGCCAGTCGCCACCCCTCTGAATTCTGAAGAAAAACAAGATAGTTTCAAAGGCTTTATATTTATCTATAACTTGATTTTTGTTGGTTCGTTTTTGACTTACCATTTTGTAATTCTTTGTCTCTTCTTGATGATTGGTGATTGATATTTTTAGGAAGGTTAAATACCTATCCTGTAAGTTCAAACTGGTCAATGATTTTTTTAAAGTTATTTTTTTAATTAAATAAAATTACTACGACTTTTTCACTAGAAATAATAATAAATATTTGACTTTGACTGACAAATATGATAGAGTGATTGACATATAGAGACGTTAGGATAGTTGTTTTGTTCGCCGCATGTTCGACGGAAGCTCTTATGTTGCTAAGGAGAAGCTGAACCCTTTTCCATTGAGTTTTTGTATGGAAAAATATACGACTAGCAGTCCATATCTAATAAGTCAATGTACTGAATGAAAAGAGATCCAACTCGAAGGATTTATTGGCATCTTAGCAACACTGGTTGAAAGTGAGAGTGCGGCCATAGCTGCTGAGATTGCTGTCGTCATCGTCTGCTTCCGCTTCGTCATCGTCTTCGTTGACACTTCAATATTGTGGTCAATGGATACTATTGCATTAAAGTAGTGGGTAAAATCAAAACATTCAGTATTAGTTATCTTTTTTTTAAATAAAATAAAACAAGATTCGAAAATATTGTTGTTTTTTTTATTATTGTTTGATGACTGTACGTCGAGAGGAGCGAGATGACACTCATATTTTTATTTTGATTTTAGCTGCCAAAAAATTACAATTAAAGTGAGAAAGGATGCATTCAAAAACCTCGGTTCAAGCATATTTAACTCAACAAAATCGGAGAATTAAAATATGTTTGGTTCAGCGGTGAGCTAAGTCCTAAACTCCGATTGTACAACACTTCATTCGATTTGAACAGAGTTTAACAGAGTAGCCAGTTGAACAAATATTTAATCCGTGGATCAGCATTTTTGACTCACCGACTTTGGCAAATTTACTGAGGTTCAACCATGGTTCAGGCATTAAATTGGCTACTATAACATACTTGAACCTTGAACCATGGTTGAACCTGAGTAATTCCGCTGAAATCCAGCCAATAAAAATTTTTAAACCATGGATCAAAATTTGAACCACGTTTATACAACTGGTCCTTAAGGGAAATTTGGTAAAATTAGGATCAAAGTAAACTTTTTTCTTCAAAATATAGTTTGTACCCACCTGTGAAATTATATTGAGGGATGGCTACGATGTAGATGGATTAAAATACTCGAAAATGTTTGGAAATTTCTTACTTCTCCGGAAAAAACTGGTTTTAGGGAAATTGGTTGATGTTTTGATCAAAATTAACTCAGTGTGCTGATTCGAACTCGGTCTAACCTAGTTTGTTTAAGTTTTTTATTTAGTTTATATATATTTTATGTCGTGCGTCCTCACAACGTCTTAATAATGGAAAGTTAGAAACAGGGAGATAATTTAGTTTATACAAAGCCAATAATACATAAAACGACACAATTTGTCCGGAAAAATAATGCTTCGAGCATTCTTTTTCTGCGCAAAATTAAGTGGAGACTTTCTTTTATCTTTTCAAGTACAGCGGTAACAACTGTCAAATTTCGCGCTGGAGCTGTGTCCTGGTTGGAAAAAAATTTGAGACAAAATGTGTCCAGGAAAAAATTGTATGCGGGAGACGAATTTTGTCTCGATCTGCGTACTAGGCTTTTGATAGTTAGTCCCCTATTAAGTGCCTTGTATATGAACTGCGAATTGCAAATGGTCGTGAATTTCGATATTTTTTTCACATGAGAATGTTTGGTTGCCAACAGAATGTGTGTTGTCAAAAAAAAAAATGGGTAGAAAACAAAATAGTGGCAAAAGTAAAAAAAAAAAACAAAAACACAAACGTCGAATTTCAAAAAGTTGCTCGGAAGTTGCTTAGTGGGAGATGGCTAGCAACTTTAATTGCTCGGAGTTGCCAGCAACTCTGAGCAACAAAAAGTTGCCGACTACTAAGTTGCCCAGTGGGCGCCAGGCATTGACCTACTATATATGGACTGCCAGGAGCCAACTTCACTTCTGTTCAGTCTATTACTATACGCCACTAGCGCTGCCGTCGAATAGGCGGCAGATGTGGTGTAACTTTTGACAAATGAGTGAGTATTTCTTTTGTTTTTGTATTTTATTTTGAAAAACGATAACAACAAACAAATGAATTAAGCCTTTAAAAAAGTATTGAAAACCATTTATAAGAACATTAGTAGAATTAAGTACATATTTGATTTCTCTTTTTTCTTCTATGAATTATGATTTATTGCAACTTCGGTGACTTGACACTTGCATAGTTTTTTTTAGAAATTCACCTTTTCTCTGGCGAAGAAAAAAAACTAAAGAAGAGCTTCCTATATCAGCGAAAATTTGTTTCTTTTTTATTGGATTTGCCAGTCAGTCACCACTCCTCTGAATTCTGAAGAAGAAGAAAGATAGTTCGAAGGACTTATTTATATATCACTTGATTCTTGAGTTCGTTTTTGACTTACCATTTTGCAATCCCTTGTACGAGTATCATTTTGAAGATTGGTGATTGATATTAGTAGGAAGGTTACCTACCTATCCTGTAAGTTCGCAATGCTCCATAATTGTTTTTAAGTTATTTTTTTTAATTAAATAAAATGACAACGAGTTTTTTAATAAAAATAATAAAACATTTTGACTTTGATTGACAAGTATGATAGAGTGGTCGACATACAGAGACTTTAGGATAGTTGTTTTGTTCGCCGCATGTTCGACGGAAGCTCTTATGTTGCTAAGGAGAAGCTGAACCCTTTTCCATTGAGTTTTTGTATGGAAAAATATACGACTAGCAGTCCATATCTAATAAGTCAATGTACTGAATGAAAAGAGATCCAACTCGAAGGATTTATTGGCATCTTAGCAACACTGGTTGAAAGTGAGAGTGCGGCCATAGCTGCTGAGATTGCTGTCGTCATCGTCTGCTTCCGCTTCGTCATCGTCTTCGTTGACACTTCAATATTGTGGTCAATGGATACTATTGCATTAAAGTAGTGGGTAAAATCAAAACATTCAGTATTAGTTATCTTTTTTTTAAATAAAATAAAACAAGATTCGAAAATATTGTTGTTTTTTTTATTATTGTTTGATGACTGTACGTCGAGAGGAGCGAGATGACACTCATATTTTTATTTTGATTTTAGCTGCCAAAAAATTACAATTAAAGTGAGAAAGGATGCATTCAAAAACCTCGGTTCAAGCATATTTAACTCAACAAAATCGGAGAATTAAAATATGTTTGGTTCAGCGGTGAGCTAAGTCCTAAACTCCGATTGTACAACACTTCATTCGATTTGAACAGAGTTTAACAGAGTAGCCAGTTGAACAAATATTTAATCCGTGGATCAGCATTTTTAACTCACCGACTTTGGCAAATTTACTGAGGTTCAACGATGGTTCAGGCATTAAATTGGCTACTATAACATAGTTGAACCTTGAACCATCGTTGAACCTGAGTAATTCCGCCGAAATCAGCCAATACAAATTTTGAAACCATGGATCAAAATTTGAACCACGTTTATACAACTGCAGCCGAATTTATTAGATTTTCTTAAAATGCCACTTAGAGGTCATTTAGTTAAGTTTGCTTAAATATTTAAGTTGCCTTTAAATAACGTTACTTAAATTCTCATCTATAATCAATTTTCCATTGCTACTTAACTAAACGATTGAAATGTAACGTAACGTGAGAAAACTCGTTAATACATGTTCTTTTCAGCTGTTTTTTGACAGCTTGCAAACAAATTCAAACAAAAGATGAGCACATGTATTTATAAGAAAGAAAGAGAAGCAACTGGTATACTAAATGCAAACGAAATTAAGCATGGTTCCATTTTGGTTCCTGATGCTTTGATGTTTGTGCTCAGAAACTCTATTATTCAATTCATTGATTCACACCTTGGCCTTTGGATAGAAAAATATGTAAATAAATCAAAACAATTTATTTTACAATTCATTTTTCTAAAGGAAACCAAAAATCTTAAAACTTTCATTAGGTACCCTTAGCAAAAATATGAAAACTCTACCCACAAACATACATAGGTATACCTTTATTTCTGAAATAAAAAAAAACATTAGTCTCGAATGTCAAAATATGTTTAAGATGGCTTTAAGTAACCTTTAAACGCGGTGAATGGCGTTTAAGTTAAGATGCATTTAAGTAACGTTGCTTAGAAGTGAAAATTGATTATAGATACCGATTTCGCACTTAAGAGCAACTTAGAGGCATTTAAAAGTTACGAAGCCTTTAAATTTCCTTTATAAATACGGCTGCTGGTCCTTAAGGGAAATTTGGTAAAATTAGGATCAAAGTAAACTTTCTACGATGTAGATGGATTAAAATACTCGAAAATGTTTGAAGATTTCTTACTTCTCCGGAAAAAACTGGTTTTAGGGAAATTGGTTGATATTTTGATCAAAATTAACTCAGTGTGCTGATTCGAACTCGGCCTAACCTAGTTTGTTTAAGTTTTTTATTTAGTTTACATTTTTTATGTCGTGCGTCCTCACAACGTCTTAATAATGGAAAGTATGAAACAGGGAGATAATTTTAGTTTATACAAAGCCAATAATACATAAAACGACACAATTTTTTTTTAATTGGAGACTTTTTTTATCTTTTCACGTACAGCGGTAACAACTATCAAATTTTGCGCTGGAGCTGCTGCTTGGAAAAAAATTTGAGACAAAATTTGTCCTGGAAAAAAATTTTATGTTGGAGACAAATTTTGTCTCGATCTGCGTACTAGCCTTTTGGTAGTTAGTCCCCTACTAAGTGCCTTGTATATGAACTACGAATTGCAAATGGTCGTGAATTTCGATATTTTTTTCACATGAGAATGTTTGGTTCCAACGGAATGTGTGTTGTCAAAAAAAAAAAAATGGGTACAAAACAAAATAGTGGTCAAAAGTAAAAAAAAAATACAAAAACACAAACGTCGAATTTCAAAAAGTTACTCGGAAGTTGCTTAGTGGGCGGTGGCCAGCAACTTTAATTGCTCGGAGTTGCCAGTAACTCTGAAAATCTCTTAAAAAATCTCTTGTACCTTTCACACGAGGAAACAAAATCTAGGCAATTTTGAGATTTTCAGCAATTCTATTGGTTGAACACCTGAACCGTAGATGTGAAAGGAAATGTCAAAAAAATCTCTTCAAATCCTCGTTCGGTGAGATTTTGTTGACCCCTCTTTCCTCCTGCCCTTCTCACTGACAAACTGAAAGTTGTTAGCAACTTAGTTTCCTCGTGTGAAAAGGGACTTTGATTATCACACGACCCTTTCAATTCTATAATTTTCGAATGCGTCCATCGGAACAGCCACCCGTTCAACGCTTTAGGTCGCTCTGGACGCACCCGTGCCTTCCACTGATGTGTCATTTCTTTTCGAAGCGGTGTGTTGGCTTTTCTCGATTTGTTAAAGGAAAAAAAAAGAAAATATACCGGCATTTTTATAGTTTTTATTAAATTTTCCATTTGCAATGAAGTTTGTTTTAATAGTGTTGATTGCAATTTCAGCGATTGCCCTCACCCATGCCGCAATCGATGCTGAAGTTGTGAATAAAAACGTGGAACGCACCATTGATTTAACATCACAACTCGTAAAGACTTCGTATAAAATTATCTTGGAACATTCCGCAAAGAAAGGCATCACCGCCTACAGTCTTGTGATACCAAGCAATGATCGCCAACATTTAGCCTTCATTTCGGCCAAGGATTCATCAAAAAAAGAACTAAAATATTCCGAAAAAGAAACTAGTAATGGATTTGAGTTCCTTTTGACATTCCCAAGCGCCGCTCCCACTCAGGTCGTTTATGTGGAAACTGTATCAACCAAAGCTTTGACCCCCCATCCGGCTAAGATCAGTCAATCTGAGAAGCAATTGGTAAGGTATTTCGGCAGCGTCTACTTTTACAGTCCCTACAAGACGCTGACCCAGAAGACAACCGTTCATTTGAGCTCGCAGAGCATCGAATCATACACCCTAACAAAACCAGTCGCTGTCTCTGGAAGCACCATCAGTTATGGACCATTCGAGAACATTGAAGGCAAGACTAAAATATACAAAAAAAAAGTTTAAGTTAAAACTTCTTCCTAACTATTCTTTTAAAACAGCTTTCACCCCTGCGGAGCTCGTTGTCCACTTCGAGAATCACACCCCCTTTTTATCTGTGACACGTTTGGAGCGCACATTGGAAGTCTCCCACTGGGGAAATATTGCCGTCACCGAGAATATCGATATGATTCACTCTGGAGCGCAGCTGAAGGGCTCTTTCTCCCGCTACGAATTCCAAAAGGATGCTCGAAGTGGCCAGGCAGCGGTCAAGTCCTACAAAACCATGTTACCAGCATCGGCTACAGGTGTCTACTACCGGGACACAAACGGCAACATCTCCACCTCGAACATGAAGGTTCTTCGCGATTCCGTTGAGCTGGACCTGCGCCCACGCTTCCCGCTCTTCGGTGGCTGGAGGACATTTTACACTCTGGGTTACAATGTCCCCTCATTCGAATACCTTTTCAACTCTGGCGAAAACTTTCTTCTCAAGATGCGTATCATTGACCATATCTACGATGATATGGTTGTCGATGAAGCAACTGTTAATATCATCTTGCCTGAAGGAGCCAGCAACATCAAGCTGATCACTCCTTATTCAGTGAGTCGTTTGCCCGATAGTTTGCACTTTACCTACCTGGACACTTTCGGACGTCCAGTGATCTCATTCACAAAGAAGAACCTCGTCGAGAACCATATTCATGACTTTAACTTGAAGTACACCTTCGCACGCATCACCATGTTCCACGAGCCGCTCTTGGCTGTTGGGTTCTTCTTTGCGTTGTTTGTCCTCGTCATTATCTGCCTTCGCTTGGATTTCTCGATTTCGAAGGAAAAAGAGGCACACAAAGATTAATCTTGGTGATGTCGATTAAATTTTTTTTTATTTTTTGTTTCACCTTAACACGCGAGGCAAATGCATTTTATAAAAAAATTGCTGCTTTGAGTATGCAGCATCACATTCGTTCTTGAATTCTTATTAAGACTCCTATTATTATAGGACATAAGCGAACAATAAAAATAAATAAGACAACATATTTTGTTTTTTATTCAAGAAGCATCGTTTAGGTTTCGACGATTGTTAAAAATTGTCCGCAAATGAATTTTGCGCATGAAGAAAAAAACACCAACCGCTTTTACATCTATGCTGAACTTCCAAACAGAAATTCTTCTTCCTTATCTAGAACTTCATTCTTTGATTGAATTTTCTTTCGCATGAGCCTAAGCTATTCCTTTAATATGTCCCTATGATATGGAAACACCACTTTGCTAGGGTTATTATTCGCCGGATAGCCACTAACTCTACAACTATCTCGAATCTCGATGTTGCTGCTTTCAAAAGTAATGTGTTGTCCCCCTTCGTGGATATAATGCTTGTTCATAACATGAACTTGGCTATAATCCGAGCTTTCGACCGTTTTAATCTTTTCGCCCAATTTTCAACGGGTAGAGTAGAGTTTGTGATTTAGCTAGTTTATAATTCTTAAATCTCAGAGGGCTCAGAGGACTCGGAAGCATAAACAGGATTCCTCATGAACATTTTTTACTTTTCCTCTAAGATAACGACACCCCTATTACGACCATCAATTATCAACTTTATAGTTGATAAATTTATACATAAATCGGTGTTTAAAAATGCAACCGATCAAAGTTTTTTGTTTATTGATATTGGTACTGATACAAACCTTTGCGAAACACAAGAAAATTAAAAGAATAGTTGATTGGTTTTTTAATAAATTGAGTTTAAAACCCAATTTTTCATGGTGTATCAAGTTGATAATAATTGATGGTTGTAATAGGAGTGTGAGACTGAATTGTTTTTGATTCGCTTGCTCAATTTTTTTTGTCGCAGTGAATCACATGAGAAGAAAAGAAAAAGAGAGTTGTTTTGACTTCTATGTGAGGAATACAGTTTTATTTTATTTCCTGCTCTGTCAAAAAACGGAGGCAAAAAAAAACTGAGAGCTCATACTTCTTGAGCTTGAACAGGCTAATTGATGGATATTGAATTATAAGAAAGTCGTAGACATCAACAAATTTTGAATATGTAGCTAATTTATGGTAGCTGTTCTGATATTCGATCGGATTGAAAAAGAAAAAAAAGATACCGGAATTGAATTTTTGAGGACTCAGAAATAAAAACAGGGTTTCTCACAAAAATTCCTCACTTTTCCCCTTTAAAAACTGAGACTCAGTTTTGGATCCGTTTGATAAGTTATTTTTTGCCTCAGAAAATTGCTTACGACGAAAAGAAAAAGATAGATGTTTTGAATTCTATGTGAGCGATCCTGGTTTATATTTTATTCTCCTGCTCTGACACGACAGGGCGACATCAAGCGCCAAACACAACATAGTAAAAAAATCAAAAATTTGTCTGATAAAAACGTTTAAAATTAAAAAAAAATCAATCATTTTGAGTCCAAAATCGTCTCGTAGAACCAATAGTTTCCAAGAGAGAGTCTTTCAAAATGTAAATATCAATAATAATAGTATCGGGTTGTTCAATAAGAGCGCTACAAAAGTTTTTTTTTAAATAAAACAAAAACGGTTATTGATATCAATGACATTCTTTATTCCTTTGAAAGTACGTTTGATGCCGACGGTTTAACGAGGTCAAATCGCACGGCCAAGCGATTGGACCATTTCGTGAGATAACACGTTCTCCAAACTTCCAATAAATTGATTGTGACATTCGCTGTGTGGCTTGTGACGCCGTCCTGTTAGATCCACATGTCCTTGTCCATATCATCCAATTGGGGCCAAAAATATTCGATAATCATTAAACGGTAGCGATCCCCATTCAGAGTAACGTGCCGTACTTGATCATCACGGAAGAAGTACGGCCCAATGACGCCGCCGGCCAATAAACCACACCAAACCGTAATTTTTTCGGGATGCAATGATGACTCATGGAGTACGTGTGGATTGCTGCCTGCGGCTTGAGTTCTTGCGTCAATTTAATCTTTCAAGGATGTAGGCCAAGATCTTTTCGCAAAATTAACCACAGCGACGTCACAGAGATGCCCAACGCTTGAGAACGACGTGTGAGAGACACATTTGGGGGGCTTTCTGCAACTAAAGCCTCAGCGGCAGCAATATTCTCGACATTACGGGAACTTCTTTGTCTCACTGACACGGGAATATTTTGTACTGCGCCTGTGGATTCAAATTTGTCCACTAGACGCTCAATTGGTGAACTGCTAGGACGATTTTGACGACCATAAATTGGACGTAGCGCTCTTAACGATGAGGCCACTGACTCCGAATTTCGGTAGTAATTTTTAATTTTGACTTGTTGTTGGCTCGTATATCTTTCCATCACGAAATGGCAAACCTTATTGAAGAGAAATGTCAAAAGAGCGGCAAGAAATATGGCGTCGTTTGCTGTCCCTGCCGCTCTACTTTTGTAGCGTCCCTTTTGAAAAACCCTTATAATTAACAGTATAATGACAAAAATAGTGTGCTTCGCTTTAAATAGTTTCAAAATTCAAATTTCAGAGCGCAGAAGTTAAGTCAAAAGAAGAACAAAATAAAATGGGAAATGGGTTGCATATCTCCCCCTTCAAGCGGGAGGGGCAGTTAAGTATCTAAAAATGTGACTTAAATAGAAAAACAAATATTGAAGAACAGTGGTAATATCTGGTGAAAAATCCTTTAGCTTTTAGGCATATTGGCCCATATGCTTAACACATTTACATACATTTTTGAAAAGGTTATTGTTATTATGTACATCATTTTATTCTATAACCATTAAGCTCTTAACTCTGGGGTTCTCGAAATATCTACATCTTGTTATGTAACCGTTAAGCTGAAGACTATGAGGTTCGAGAGATATTTGGCATCAAAAAAGGCGAAGAGAGCAATAATGCAATTTTACATTGGGCGCTGGTCTGTCACCTCAACACCAATGTGTCATAATTCATTGCAAAGGATATTGCATGTATTTACTTCATTATCTATTATGGACGTTAAGGTATGGGTAGCTGGTCAATCAATTCAAGTTGTAATGTATCGTTCATCGTTGGATGGGTTATTGCATGTACTTCATTTTGTTATATAGCCGTCAAATTGCAGGCCAAGGGGTTCAAGAGATATTTGCAATAAAAAGGGCGAAGAGAAAAATAATATGAGTCTGCATTGGGCGCCAGTTCACTGACGGTGATGTGAGTACATAATTTCATTACATAGCCAATAAGCGCTAAATCATGGGGCTCGTGAGATATATTCGGCTTCAAAACATTAAAAAGAACAATAATGCAACTCTCCATTCGGACGTTATCTTCCTATTTAACATCAATGTGTCGTACATAGTTGGAAAGGTTTTAGCATGTAATTTATTTTTTGTATACGACAGTTAAGCTTTAGGCTATGGTGATTCAGAGATATTAAGTAAAAAGGCAGTTTAAAACAATAATGCAATACCGAATTGGGAGCTAGTCTACCAAGTCAACAGTAATGTGTCGTCCATCGTTGAAAAGGTTATTGCATGTACTTCATTTTTTTATATTACCATTGAATTGTAGACTATAGGGCTCGAGAGATATTTGGCATCAAAAAAAGGCAAATAGAAAAAATGCAATTCCTTGCAATTATTTTGTATGGGATTACCCGTTCAACATAACCTTTTGTTATTGAATAATATGTTTATGTACCTACAGACAGATATCAAACATTTACAAGAACAAAAATTTCACTTAGGTATTTATCGAGAAATGAGGCGTCAAACTAGTGACGCGAAGTATATGTATATACATTAGGGTGGTCCTTAAATTGTACTTAGTCTTGGATAGCCCTCATTCGATTCCAAACATTGAAAAACAATTTGCCTAATTTGTTCAGATTTTTATCTCACCCCCTTGATAGTCTCCCTATTTTCACTTTAAGGTTCTAATTATGGGTAGAGGATTATTCTTATAGAACCCGAAAATAAATTAGAATGTATAGATTAGATTCAGACGAGAAAAAAAAATTGTTTTGGATGGGAGGTCTTTCTCCCCCCGTTCAGGCGGGAAGGGTAATTTTCTAGAAATTTGGACAAAAATGGGAATACTAACAATGCCACGTCATAGCTTTTTTTAAAGCCACGATTCCATTCTATAATATGCTTCGTAAATAAAATTTATTTATTTTATTTAAAATATTTTTTGAAAAAATAATTTTTATCTTAAAAAATTATAATTTTTTGTTTTTTTAATTTTGAAGTTTGGAAATTATTCTTTCAAAAACTATTTGAAATAAAAACTTTACTTAGGAAGCATATTTTAGAACTGAATCGTGGGTTTAAAAAAAGCCAAGGCGAGGCATCGTGTGTTCCCGTTTTTGTTTTAATCATTTTTTTCTGCTTTGATCCAAATTTTGAGAAAATTAACTCTACTGCCTAAACAGGGGAAAATAGACCCCCCTTCAATACTTTTTTTTCTCGTCTAAATCTAATCTATACCCTCAGATTGTTTTTTTCGCGTTTTATAAGAATCACCCTTACCCCATAGTTAGTACCTTGAAGTGAAAATAGGAAGACCAGGGGGGTGAAATAAAAATCTGAAAAAATTAGGAAACATTTTTTTCTATGTAGAACCATTTGATGCCATTTCAGAACTTCCAAAAAAAAAAACAAATATAAGGACCACCCTAATATACCTAAATGTATGTTAATATCATGTTTTTTCGGTAATTTAATGCATTTATTTAATAAAAAAAGGGGATTGGCATATTACGGTCAAATATTTTTTTCGGCTCCTCGGATCACATATCATGGAATTACATATCATGGAATCTTTTTTCACTTTGAATTTCGAATTTTATAAACGGTCTGCCAGGGCGAACTATACACTCAAATGGTCTCGGATTTCGTTAAATGTGATCCGAGGAGCTTATCTAGGGCAGGGTGAAACCCAATTTCGGGTAACAAGATTACCTCAGTAGTTGCATTCATATTTTGTGAATGCACTGTTTTATCACAAAGGACTACAAGACTTCGATTTTTTGAATAGCTTTTAACGAAGCTTTCGACGCCTATACTTCTCACTCACGCCCAAAATTTGCTGTGGGCTCTCGGTCTATGTCTAGTCATAAATATCGTTTTTTCAAATCGAAAATAAAACAGTTTTATGCGTGAAGATATAATTCAGATTTTCAACCCCAGAAGGGGTTAATATTCGAAAATTCAGTTCTATACGCTACTTATATTGTAAAGTATTTGCATTAGAAAGAATTTCTTATCCTATTAATTATAAAACGCGTGAAAAGATCACTCACTGTTATTGATAGAAATTTTTAAAAGTTCAAGTGACATAACAATTTAAACACAAGTATTTTATTTTTTTTTTCTTATTTTTATTTAAACCTTGTACAATAATTTGAAAGAGACAACATAATACATTTAATAGAATAACATTTTTCCCATAACTTCGCAAGGGAATTTTAACTCTTAATATTTCTAATATTTAGGATGGAAGAAAAGAGTAAAATCTTTAAATTTATTATTATAAGTTGTAGGATAACTCATAAAAAGTTATTTTTTTTTTGTGTTTTTCAATTATAAACTCTCGAAACAATAGAAAATTAATATCATAATTTATTACATGTATAGAAATATAAATTGATTTGTATTTTAATATTTTATTATAAAAAAAACTACGAAAGAAATAAGACGATCTTGTTTATTAAATTTCATTTCTTAAATTTAACTTTTTTTATTGTTTCATATTTTATATTTTTTTAATCTTTTTTTTCGGATATTTACAGTAAATACTAAGATTATAAATGTGATTACATAAAAAAAAATAACTAAAATATTTTTTTAAATCAAAATAATATAAATCAGGACAAGATTTAAGTTTAGGGAACATCATTGATTATTGCAAAAAGAAACTGATTAACAAAATGTTGAATGACTGACAAAATAAAAACAACTATAACTGAAAGTTTTATTTTCGTGAGTAAAGTTCCTTATTTTTTTATGAATTAAAATACAAAATTAATACGATGTATTGTTTTTTTTTTCTTTTAACTTAAACTTCAACCTTAAATGGAGATCCGGGAATATGTTCATCACCCCATTTGACTATGAGAATATAATCGCCACGCTCTCGCACCATATAACTCACATTGTAGTTGTTAAGTCCTGTGTGCTTGATATTGAATTCTTCGCAAGGACCCTTTGGACCGTACATGCCAACATATAGGATGTTGTTACCTGATTGAATATACAATTTAGTATTTTAATTTGTTTTTGTATACACACAACAAATATAAAACTTACCCGCATCTGTAGCACCGATTGTAAACTGATTTGATTTGCCCATGAATCCCCTTTTCAGGCCCATGCCCTTTGATGTGATCTTGGTCGCGTCAGATTTGAAGATCGGGATGTGAGCGCCTGTGTTCTTGCCACTCTTGGCAGTTTTGGAAACAGTGTCTACAATAACTGTGGATGTTTCCTGGGCACCTTCTTCGACAAGTTTATCTCCTATAAGCCCAAGTTAAGAAATAAACGTTAAGAACAACCGTCTTATTGTAATAATTATCAAAAGATTCTTACCTGTGCAATTGATTTTGAAAGGTGATCCAACGATGTGCATGTTGTTATACTTAATCGAAGCATAGTAGTCACCAGGCAGAAGGGGTGTGTACCTACATTTATAACCCTCCTCGACTTCCGTACAATCGAGAGACACCTTCGAGGGACCATCAATTGTGACAGATAACGAACCTACACCGGCATTACATGTATTAATAATGAAATCAGCCTTGTGACCTGACTTCACTTCTTCCAATCCCAGCCCGGTGGCATGCACAGCAGCTGGATCAGCTACATCCTTGCCAACCTTGATCCTGAATGGTGATCCGGGAATGTGGACTCCATTGAACTTAACATGAATAGCATGGATTCCATTTTCGCGCGGGTAGAAACGGACTGAGTACATTTCCTTATCGATCACCTGGATGAAACAATCGTCATCGGTACCCGATGGGGCAACAATCTTTGCATCAAGCTCACCCTTGGCACCGTTCTTGCGCACCATAAACTGGTAGGGCGCATCGGCTTGAATATTTCCTTGTGGGAATTGTTGGACTTCAAGCTTGTGAGCGTCACCTTGTTCGGGAGAAATGTACACTTTGTAGGGTGAGTCTGGAATATGGCGGTCATTGAATTTCAAGCCAACGCGGTACTCGCCGGGTTCGGTGACTTTGTAGGAAACATCACAGGAACCGTCCTTGCGATCCTTGAATTCAATTTCAGCCTTGCTGGGTCCTTCAACTGAGATAGCAAGTGAGCCACCACCAGCTTCACGAGTCCACACATTGAATTCAGATGGTGCACCAACTTGACCACGTTCCAAACCAGGACCACCAGCCTTGACCAAATGAGAACCAAAGTCCCTAAGAGGACCAACTGTGAACTGGAAAGGTGATCCAGGGATGTGCATTTCCTTGTAACGAACAGACACGGTATGGACTCCAAGTTCCTTTGGAACGAAATGGACCGAATAGAGTCCGTCTTCAACTTCTTGGATTTCAGCGTCTTCAGTGACTTTGCTGGGAGAAGTAACGCATGCTGCCAAATCGAACGATGTGATACCGGGCATCTTGAAAGTCAACTTGCACTGACTTCCAATTTCAGTCAATGGCACTGCATCACGCTCACGCTGAATCTTTTCACGCTTCCTGTTCGAACCCTCACCTGATACTTTGACAGTAAATGGTGATCCTTCAACATGATGATCAGCGAACTTCAAATTCACAATATAGTAACCAGGTTCAGTTGGCTTGTAGGAGATGCTCAAAGTTCCATCATCCTGATCGGTGCACTGAATCTCAGCCTTGCTGGGACCTTCAATTGACAGCGAAAGACCACCATAACCAGCATTGCGGGTGTCGACGGCAAAAGTGTTGTCAGAATGAGTTTTACCCTCTTCGAGTCCCTTGCCAGAGACCTTGACTTTTTTGGCATCACCGACTTCACGTTCACACACGGTCACCTTGAATGGTGAGTTCGGGATATGCTTGCCCATACGTTTTACCGAAACCAAATGTTCACCAGTTTCACGGGGTGTAAAGGAAATACCAATATTACCACTTGGCATACGCTTCAGGAAACATGGTTCTTCAAGACCTCCAGGAGCTTGAATAGAGGCATTAAGCGCCCTCAAATCATCATCGGTGATCTGCCCGGGAAGTGTGACTTCAGAACAGGAACCAACCGAAATCTGATTACGTTTGCGACCTTCACCGGTAATTTTGGCAAAGAAAGGTGATCCCTTGATGTTCTTATCGCCAAAACGAACGGAAATTTGGTATTCTCCAGGAGCAGTTGGAAGATATGTAACTGAAACTGTACCATCTTTGTTGTCATGGTATTGAATCTGTATTTGAAAAAAAGATACGTCAGTCAGAAATATGAAAGTGAAGAAAAATAGGTTTAGGGTTCTTACATCAGCCTTGCTAGGACCTTCTACAGCTAGAGAAAGACCACCGGCACCAGCACCCTTGGTAGAAATGGTAAAGTTACATGGTTCTCCGGATACACCATGAGTTAGACCAGGTCCGTAAGCGGTAACGTAACCCGATGAAATCGAATCAACGTGGAATTTGTAAGGTGAACCTTTATATTAAGAACAAAATTAAAAGTTAGAAAGAATTATAGTTTGTAGACTTTATAATAAGAGTTCTGTTTTTTACCTTGAACTTGTTCTCCATTGTATTTGACAACCAACTCGTGAATACCTTCCTCTTTGGGATCGTATTTAATCGATACGGTACCATCACGGTTGTCTTCGATAACGGGTAGATCAACTTTTCCACTTGGCATTTTTACTTCAGCTAAAATAATAATTTTATTTGATTTAGTTGTTTTCAATAATTTATGAAAAGAAATAAACTTGAATTTAAGCTTATGGTGATTCATTGGATATTTATAGAGAGTGACTGAGAGTGAGTGAGACAAATACATTCTCTAGGATTCTTAAAAAAAATACTTGAAACCAGCCAGTTATTTATAAAAAAAACAAAACAATTTTCCTGAACTACAAAATGGCGCCCAACGAAAATGAGCTGCAATGCCAAACAGTAGTTAAAGTAAGTATTTATGATTGTGGTGCCAGCCTTTTTTGTACATCTCAGATTAGATTATGTATCTTCTTTCCCTATATGTAATAAGATACCGTAATTTCTTTTAGAATACCATAAATTGGTCTGTGCATCTTTACTTGTGAGTCTTTTTTCAAATTATTATCCCTTACCCACTTTTGTGCCCCACTATCACGTTATTACTTCATACATACAAAATAGTATTTTAAGCCAACTATTTTAAGTATCCTTTCTTTTTCCAGATACTCCATCATTGACCTACTACAAATCACAACATACAGACAGGAGGAAATTTTATCTTCCAATAAAATCAAATAAAAAATCAAAGCAAACATTCACAAAAAAAAAAACACCCAACAAACAGATTATCATAATCAAGTGTTCAATTAATATCTCTCAACCATTACAATGTACCCCATATGGTTTCTATAAGAAAAATCCAAAAATAAAATTCAATCTCAACCATTCCATATTTCGTTTTTATTTCGTAAAAATTTCCAAGATAATCTTCTTGCGGGAGGTATATCACCTCACGCATCCGCCACGAGCCACGCAAGACGCAGCCGATTTGTAATTTTTATTTTATCTATGGTGAATCATAAATCATTTGGAACGTACCTACTCATACTCATTCCTTGCACCAAAACCGGAAATAGGACGAAAATAGCCAAAGACACGGGACCTATGCTGTGGTCTTTGGTGTATATGATATGAATTAATGATGTATGTCATTTGAGAGTTGGCAATTAAAAGAAGAGACATTTGTTAGGGTCGATACAGTAGATAGCTCGTAAGTATAAAATCAGAAGCTACCTGTTAAGATCGATTCTCTGGGTGGGAACGAGTTTGTAGAAGTGAAATTTTGCGCACCGGAAAATGTGTAATTTAAATGTTTGACGATGTGTAAAATCAAGAAGCCTTTAAAGAGGACATGAAGTGCTATGTATGAGTCTACGGTGAGGAGTATAATATTTTTGGCAGAGATACAAAAAAAGCAGATTAATATTTTTGTTAAGATGAATGAAAAATATTTGTTTATTTTATTTACTGCCTCAATAAAAAGGATGTCCAATCATTTTTAAATAATGAAGGAGTAACTTAGGACATCAGACGCTTTGAAGGTGAATAAGCGTGACTTCTTAAAGTCCTAAAACTTTAAAAAAGGTTTATGGAATTTTTAAAAAAATTATAATCATCCCGTAAAAATGTCCAATTTTTTTCTGATATTTATTGTTTATTTAACTTTTGATAGAACGGAAATGGCACTTAATTCTTATGCGTTTTTTATTAGTGATATAAAATCAAAAGTGGTTGTTGTAATTAAAAATTGGAATTTCAAACATTTCACACGAACTAATAAAATTTTTAAATGATGTCCAACAGCTGAATATTCAGGTATTTTAATGGCTGATATAAATAAAACGTAGCACGTGATCAGAACAGGAATTTGAAGCATAAGAGATGTTAACAAATGCACCTGTCCTCATTTCGTATTCATATAACAATTGTCCACCTTGTTGACCTTATTCCACCTGGAAAAACAATCAAGTTTAAAACGAGGACCTAGAACAGAGTTTCCCAACATTTTTTTTTTTGTGATATGCCCCACCATTTCCAAAATGTATATTATGTCACCCCCAAAATAAAATCTGTAAATCAAATTTTGAAAAGTTCATTAAAAACTAGAATTATTAAAAGTAAGGAAAAAAAATCACCAGAATCAGAAATCCGGCGATAAGTTTTCTAGAAAATAAACAATCACATCTATTGGGGAAACAGTCACTTCACATTTCTGGAGCCAATAAAACCTGTCATTTGAGTTGTAAATGCATTTCTAAAATACCAATTTGGGTAGCAAAATCGAATATTTTCGTTTTTGCATTCAGAAGCGAGTTTTTTTTTTCAAGCCATTGAAACATATGTTTTCTCAACGGAAGCCTTTTCATCGCCTTGATTAAACTTGACAAAAACTTGCTACTTTTTCAAGACACTTTCAACACATATAACACAAAAAAATTCGACTAAGCTGCGATCATTTTCTTGAGTCTCTGCAACAGAAAACCGCAAGTGCGTTCCTTGAAGATTTAACATACAAATTTATTTCGTAAATTCAGAAGATTAGAAATTAATCTTGTTATATCATTTTAGGGCAATTACTTTTATTTACAAATCTAACTAACCTATTCTTATAAGATGCTGAAGGATTCAATCCTAGCTGCATTCAGTTCTTCACAAATGGAGCATTCTATCTTACTTTCACTTCATAAGAAAAAATCACACATTTTTAAAGGTGCTGTCAAAATAAATCTTTTTTAAATCTTTTTGTTCGGTGAACACACCAAATAAATTTACTAAACCTTTTGTGGAGATATAGCATAAAAAAAACCTTCTTTTTATTCAAGCATTTATAACTTGAATGTTTTTAAATAAAAATATGTAGATTTTGACAGTTCATGGTGGCCATGTTCTTTTATCCTATCAATTTTAGTGTTATTTTTTGACAATTATTAAGATATAATATGTACATAAATACTACTTCAAGATACAGAGTACATCTTTCTCAATCGACTGTTCAAAGATTGACTGCTAAATTTGAGTAGATCCGCCATATAAAGCATTAGATAATCGTAAAGGTACAGTATTAAATACAACAAAATACTGACCCAGGATCCGAAGAAAAAAAAACCACAGACAATTCCGGGTGGTCGCTAATCGCTGACCGGATTTTGGAGTATAGTTGGAAGCGGACCCCGATTTAGTGAAAACAGGAAAAAGATCATGTTCAGCGACGAGGCCTATTTTCGTTTGATCGGGTACGTCAACAAGAGAACAGTGCACAATACCCAACCACACAAGGTCTACCAAGTGGCAAATGCAGTGGCAGAAAAGTACCTAATAGGGCTTTTTAAAAAACACCAATACATCTCTGTCTTTTTAATTTCTAAACGTCAAACTCAAGAACTTGTCTCTAATGACATTCAAGAAAACCCATTTTGTTTTTAATGTTGGAGGAAAATACACTTCACTTCAACTGAATGAGCACATACATTTTTAAACGTGATAGTTTGTCCATTTTTTTAAAAACATTGTAGAATGTACATTGTCCTAAAATTGTTATAAACAATAAAAATCATTTAAAAAAAAATTATTTTACTTCCGCTCCCATTAATTTTTATTTGTGTGCTTATGACGCAAAAAAACTGCATTTTTCCGAAAGGAATGATTTAAAGAAAACCGGAGAAAGAATATCACCGTTTTGTGAATTAATTCTTTCTGTTTTCTTTTCCCAACATCGCAAACAAATAATAAGGATAATAAAATGATAAATTTCTCCCTAATGTTTAGAAAAAATGGTCAAATTATGTTTGAAAATTTTAGTCCTTATTCAGTTGAAGCCAAGTGTTTTTTGTTATTGTTTGCCTTGCAATTGCAACTGTCAAAGAGCCAAACTGTTAGCTGTCACTTTAACTATGACAATTTGGTAGAGAGCCCTATTTTGTGGGCTTTGGGATGGTGTCATCATTCGTGTGTACTTCGTCGAAAACGACGCCGACGCGACATTGGCTTTGGCATCATCTGTTTATCACAATCAACAAAATGCGCTACCGATCAGTGTTAACGAATTTATAAGGGCCGATATTGGACTATATGGATGAAAACGACATGAACATAATGTTGAACTGAATACTGAAACTACAATTTATATTCTGCACGGATGACTTGGGACATCATTATGTATCAGAGAAGTGATTACGAGACGAGAACTTAAGGCTTTTTCTACCTATATAAAGCGGATCATATTGAAAAAGTAAAAATTCTCAATTTTGATCAGCTTCAATTTGGATTATTATGGAAAACAAAAATGATTATTCCAGTTTTTTTTATTAGAATATCAAGAATTGCCAAAATATTTCAATGTTTGCTTCCAGGTTCGTTTTTGAAAATATGAAAACTCAATTCCGCAGTTGAAAGCAATCCACGCTTTTATTCTGGAATAGGTCTGTTATATATATCCTAAAAGTCTAGTGCCAACATTCAAAGTCTGAAGAAGAAAATATACACCGCTAAAATTACCAATTTGCTTTAGCGAGAATACGTTAAATATGCTGTGTTTGCTGCAGGAAAATTTGCTTTTACCGAAAGCAAAGCCTAAAAGTCGGCAACAAAATTTACCCAAAAATTAAGAACTTCTATAAATATATTATTTTAAGTGAATTTCTTTTTAATGGAGAGTGAATAAATTATGGTTTTATATTTTACCAAAAATTCTTTAAGATTATTCAAAATTGTTTAAAGATATACCAGTAAAAAAGTTCCTATTTATATCCTTCCCCTATTGGTAAAGATCTATTTTTCTTATTACTGTTTATAAAAAATAAAGTTTTCCATTTTTGTGTTAGGATTTTTTTATAATGATGGCAGAAAATTATATGTTTACACAAATTCGTGATTGTATTAGGCGCCAAATTTTACTTGGACTGACCCTGGAGCACTTTAGTAGTATAGGATAAATAAACTTTATTTTCGATTTTAATTTCTCATATCAATTAT
Source organism: Dasysyrphus albostriatus (assembly GCA_946251815.1). NCBI lineage: Eukaryota > Metazoa > Arthropoda > Insecta > Diptera > Syrphidae > Dasysyrphus > Dasysyrphus albostriatus. Next base: position 67,982,965 of record OX276335.1, read on the forward strand.
GTAGTGAATTTGGTTAATGGATTTGAGAGAAATGTATTTTTTTTTTGACAAAATTGTATTTTCATATATTTTCTTCTTTTAACAAAAGAACTTACAAATAAAATTAAACAAATGGTTTTGTTGATTTTTTCTGACAGCAGACACACGCAATTAGAATTAGAACATTAAAAAAAAAACAAAAAATTTCTTTATCTGTCATTTGTGGAATTTTATGAGATTCCGTAGGTACATGAAAATTCTTTTGATTTTTTTTTTAACATAATTATTCAGCACCTGTGCGTTGGGTGATTTTCTTTGATTTTCATTTCATTCGTTTGAATTATTTGATCTATGTTAAAAGGCTATGTATGTTTTGTAAATTTTTTGTTTGAATTAATTTTTCACATCTTTCAACATCAAAAGAATGTTTAATTGAAAATTTTGGAGGAGGTGATGAGGTTAAAATATCTACCTTAATTCGAGCGACAGTAAACAAAGAACAAAAAAAATCAAACAAATATTTGCGATGAAAGACTGGAAAATTCATTTTTTTTTTTAAATAACTATGAATGAATTTTTCTCGCATACCTACATATGTACATTAGCGTGATTCTTATATTGAGTTTTTTTTGTTGAAATTTTGAGCTGGATAGGCATCAAATGTCTCTGAATACAAAAACAAAATATTCCTAATTTTTCAAAATTAAATTTCACCCTCTTCATATAAATTTGGTGTGAATTCTTCAGAAGCGTATGACAGTTCACTATGGAATAGCGAAGAATAGCTTATACAAATTAACAAATTTCATTTTAAAAATAAGTGCTCCGTTGGTTCGTTCTTACAAATTACGAGGGTAATGTATGTGGATTGGATGTGTGGATAAGTAAACTTATTAGAATTGAGATGATACGAATCTACACGAGACACACCAGCCTGAGAAAGTTGCTGCCAGAGGTGAATTTTGACTTGGTAGAATCATTATGTACATTTTTACATACATTATAAAAAAATAGAAATTGTCATTCGATCTTTTCTTTCAGATCTATGATATGGAACTGCTTGTGGCCTTAACTGGATATGACATCCTGATATCATGTGGTGCCAGGAGGACGGCCGTGGCGGCCAGCGTTAGGTGCCACGCACAGCGCATGCCAAGAGTGACATTCTAAGCGAACGATCTGAGATCATCATAGATCAATTTAACGCCTTAAGAGTTTTTAATTAAGAGCTTTTATAGTTCACAGATCTATGGAAATAAATCCATACAGATTAAAGCACCTCAGTCAGCATGGAAAACATCACCCAAGTAATTTACCCAGTTTACCATATAAGACAATTTAGCTTTTTTTGAATGCGTAATATCAACGCTAGATTTCTGTACCAAAACTGATATTTGAATGAGTACCCCTTCCTCTTCTTCCTTCCTTCTTCCTTCTCTGATGAAAATTCGACCACACTCACCAACTGATAGCATAATAATTTTTAAGTTATACTAACGCGGAGATTATGACTTGACTCAATTGTTCAGGTCGAACTACCAAACAAACAGACAAAACATTTTTTCTTAGAAACATACATCATTTTTTAAGATTGGACATTTTTTACATTTAGTATTTCTTTTTTAAATGAAAATTATGTTTTTCAATAAAAATAATGTTAAAAATAACATTAAGCATTCTTTGAACAGACATAAGGTCGGAAAGGACACAGTAAACCTGTTCAGATTATAAAGTTTTTCTCGACATAATACTCGTTTATGTTGAATGACGCTGCATGAACATTATGTCTTGGATATTATGTCAATCACGAATCAAATCAGAGTACTCAATACTTTAAATGCATAACAACTTTAGTGACTACTATTTTATGAAGCTTTTGCTACAATAAAAAGTGACAAAGAAAAAATCTAACAGAGTTCTTGATGTGAACATAAGTATACGAGAATACAAAATTGTATTTATTTTTTCAAAACTTCACTTCTCAGCCAATGAATAAATGTAAATAAAAACAGGTGTCTTTTAACAAATCCTCCAAGAAGTGCATAATGGGGTGACTGGTGAGTAGCTAAGCAAAACAAAAAAAAAACAATGGTTTGTTTAGGGAGAGTAGTCCCTCGTGGCATGATGGTTAGTGCGTTGGACTGTCATGCCAAAGGTCTGGGTTCGATTCCCAGCCGCTGCCACCTAAAACAGAAGTGTTTTTCCCGAGGTACTGCCTCTTCCGAGGAACTGATAAATCCTCCAAGAGTATACTTTTCATGAATAAGTGCTTCTCAACCAGCCGTTCGGACTCGGTAAAAAATTGTAGGTCCCCTCCATTCTTGCCAACAACACAGCCGTTGCGTCACCAAATGTATTTATTTATTTTTGTTTAAGGAGATGATCCCGTGAGATCGACCACTTTTCTGATTTTTGTTGTAACTAAGACAATTCGTGTAGCAAATTTATTGTTATTTTTGATCCAAAACACTATTGGGGCAGATATGGAAGGAAAATATTTATTAACAGGGTGAATGCCTGTTAAATTCACAAACTGGTTTTATTCGTTAAAATGGAAAGAGTAAGTCTGAATCGAGCCGATGGATTCTGAAATCGGGGTTAACCGTGAACATCTAATACAAACTGAAAGAAAATTATATTTTTTTCCAGGAAAAGGATTTTGTTGAACTTAAAAATTTAAAAGAGATAAATGAAAATCCTTAATAAGCCAAAAAGAGCATTAATTAAATATTAGATAGCTTAACGCTCAAATACAGTTGCATTAAACTACCATCAGTTTTTTAAAGTTCTCAGTTAACAGCATTTTACTAATTGTCTCTTAAAAACTTCTTCAAGGAGTGTAAAAGGCAGCTCTACTTCAATCAAATGGAACCCATAAAAACTCTATAATCAAAATACATTCAATCACTTCAACGTTTTCGGGAAGCTTGGGATTGACTTCGCCATTCATTACAGCATTCTTTGTCTCAGTAGTTTTTAGTCCCGTATTTGCATTTAAAATAGCAGTTAAATTTTTCACCATTTAATTTTTGCAATCGGCACTTTGCTTTTAACAAATTTTCGTTAGTATTTTTTCAAATTAAGAGCACTTTTCCAATTGATATTCCTTGAATAAAATCATAGATCCAAAGATTTTTGAACAAAAATTGGTAGTCTGTCAAATTTTAATGACTTTTTGAGTTTTTTCTTATGAATCTGACATCTGACAGAGGTCAATCTAGAATTTGACAGACATTTTTTGGACAGAATTTGTCAGGAAAGCTAAATGATTAACTCTTTGGTGAGCACATTTTTGTGCACAAATTTCTAAAGTGTCGGCATGAATTGGGATAAATTGGTGAAAAATAGTAATATTGACCGTTTTGGTAAACGTTTGGAACAAATCGTATGTAAGTCAGTAAAAAAGTACGTACGAGATATTTTTAAAAGATTTTTTTTTTCGATTTTAAAAAACAATTATCTTTGTCAAACGGCGAAATAGACAAAAAAAAAAAAACCAAAAAGAAGGCAAAATAAAATTATCTCACACATTCTTATGCCCATAAAATACATATTCAAGAGTGCATAAATATTAAGTGGATTATGAAAATATATACCATTTTGGAAGAACTAATTATCTCAGATAAGATATTCCAATTTTTAATAGGTACTGGTGCACTTCGCAACCTTCTAGTTTATATAATTATATTTGAACAAAAATTAGTAGAGCAATTATTTTGAGCATCACAAAAAAAAATATATGAAAATGACGTTTTTGAAATTTTTTATTCGAACAGGAATTGAAGTTATATCAAAAGTTTTTTAAAAATAAAAATAAATGATTTAATATTAAATATTTTCCAAGATGAAGATAAATTAAAAAAAATGTAGATTTTTCGTTTTAATATCACTTTCTCATAATATAATCATTTATGAATTTAAAAAAAAAAGAACCAACAACACAAGGTGATGAAATATATATTGATATAACCAAAAATAAATCCATATTTTTATGGATTATGCAATAAAATGTGTTCTTGTATTTTTTAAATTCAAAGAAATCTGTTTTGATTTCGATTAAAAAAAATGAGTGTTGTTTTAATTTCAATTTTTACCTTGATGTGTTCTAATAAAAAATGCAGTTTTAAAATTTAATGGTGTGAAATCCAAATCATCTAATTCTTCATTTTCTGGAATGATTGCTTCATTAAAATATAAGCTTGTTTTTTCGTGACGATCAAATTCCGAAACTGTGATTTGCTGATATTTCTGATGATATAGTAAAGAAAATTCTTCCCACGTTGCTTCCTTTGGTTTTTCAAAACTAGGTGTCCAACCCCACATTTTTTGCAGTTTTCAATCGTTTTTATTTAGTTTTTTTTTTCACAATTTTATGATTGATTAGATTTGATTTTTTTTTATAAAAAAATTGAAATATAAAACACTTAAAGTTAGAAAATATTTTTTTGTATTTAATATATATTTTTTTAAATTTATTAATTTCAAAAAGAAAAAAAAAATATTAGAAGATATTTTGACTTAATATCCTTCTAGTATTTTTTTTTTTGTTTCAATTAACTACCGAGTCACTAACGTTTAATTTTAAAACAATCACTTAAAAAAATAGGTGTTAAAAGACCGACCGCTATCTCAAACGTGCGATGTATTAATCGAACCCACGCTACTTAATAATGAATTAAGTCCTGCCACCGTTAACGAAAAGGTACTACCACGAATGTCTGCACGTATCCACCGACCGTCTTCAAATGAGCTTGTATATTTCCAAAGATATATTAAGCCAATCACAGATCCCTACAGCCCCCAAAGTAGCCGCAACAGCAGCATCATAATCGCATCATAGAAAACCAGAAGATGTAGCTATGTATATGTATATCACATAAATAATATAAATATACGTTCGAATTAATACATCCATGAAATAAAAAAATTATATATAAATTCGAATTTATAAAATTTCATTAAAATCAAAATGAAAAAAAAAAAAACGGAAAAATGTTGTTTTCCTTTGCTGTTGTGACTTTTTACTTCAGAAAAATACAATATTTTTGAAATTTATTATAAATAAATGCAAATACATTTTTGGGGAAATTGCGATGGTAGGCATAAAAAAGTGCCAGCAACTAAATTCGATTTTCTCTGGTGCGCGTCTGCACTCGTATCAAGCATAAGGATATACGCGGTGCCAATTAGTTGGATTAATATTATAAGGTAAATTGGAAATGCAAATCGGAAATATGTATTTCCTCACACGCACATTCACTTGTTGTTTGAGCTTTGTAATCAAAATTTTAATTTTTGACAGCTGGAATGTTCTTTCTTTTTAATTTACAATTTTTTATTTTAAGAAAAAAGCAATAAAACAACCAATTAGTTTAGAATTAAAGAATTTCCCTATCGTTCATAATAAATATGTTTTTAATAATGTTATAATTTAGGTTAATATAATTTTTTAATATGTTTGTGTGTTTGTAGGTATTTTGGGTGGGAATTTGAAAGATCCCATTAAAAAATATAGTTTCGATCTTTTTGTTCGAGGATAAAATTAGAGCGCATGTTGTTTTGGCTATACCAACGCATTATAAACCATTTTTAATATTCTGTTTGCTGACGTTCGAACACATAATTATGACAAGGAAATCTCATATATTTCAATAATGTGTCACCAAGATGATATTGTGAATCGACATTAAAAAAGTCTGGTATTTCAAAAAATATTTGGTGTTTTTTTCGTATTATTTAATTTCTCACACGAGTGGGATTGGACACTTGGGCGTTTGCGTAGCCTTTATCGATGTCTTAATTTTTTTTTTATAAAAAAAAGTAATAGATGTTAGTTTGAGCAGTAAAAATAACGTTGAAAATTTATGAAAACAATTTTTGATACAAATTGTAATGTCCACATACTTATTTCCTATAGTTAAAATGTCGTTTGTTGTTTATGATCAAGAACTTTTGACTTCATTCATATAGATTTTAGGATGATTGTCTAACGTAATTAAACAAAACAGTACATTTAGGCTAACATAAGTCTAAGGTACCTCGAAGAAGCTTGTTGGTTGAGTGACTGGCCGAGCTCTTCGTCAAAGATAAGAAAGAAATTGGATTAGTAAAGCAAATCCAAAGTATTTCAAACTGTCCTTTTTTTTTGCGGGAGCATCGTCCGTTTTGTTTGTTTGTACATTTCAAGAACAATATAGCGTGTATAAGCGTTCGTGATATTTTTCGATTTCATTATGATTTCACAATATTGGAGAAACTCCAAATAGGTATATAAAAGCACACTAGTTGATATCTATTGTAGGAAATATTTTTGGTACTATATTCTTATTTTGCAATAACAATTTAACGAAATGTCAATACATAGTGTATCAAAGAATTCATATACTATACTTTCATATATTACTTTCTGTCGCTGCACAGTGTGACTCTCCTTGGATAAAAAGAAAAATAAATCATTTAAAGATACTCCTCCATGTAATGCTAAAAAAAAATTAAGCTAATGCAAATTTTTCAGATACCAGATACCTTCGGCTTCGGATACTTGATTTTTTTAAATTCAGAGATTAATTGATTGAAAATAATTGAATCTTTTGCATAGGCGCGCACAGGATTTTTTCTAGGAAGGGTACATGCACAAAAGTCCTTAGTAAAGAGTTAAAATATGTTGGAAGTGTAGTATTTTCCAGAGAAACACCCATTCGAAAAAGGTGTTTTAAGAAAAAATATATCATTTACAAGCAGGAAACTGAGGTAAAACTCGTCTGGAATTTTGTTCCTAACATCAACAGTTAAGAAGATGTAGCACTTCCAAGACTCCCAGGTATTCTCCAAAAGTATGCACCTTTTTTTTATTATACACCCCGACTCCACAGGAGATAATTTCTCTCCAACTAAATATCAGATATTTTTATCTAACATTATCTTCTATCTGCACTAGGCAAATCATTATTATGACATTTCAAATCAAAAACCGAAAATTACACAAAATTAAAAACAAAAAGTAAATTGCCACCTTCTAACGCATTGATTCACATTAACATTGGCATAAGAATACAAAATAATGAGATAGAACAATTAATTTCTAGACAAAAAAAAAAAACAAACATTTCTTCATGTATCGAAATTCTTGTCAGATATCTCTGTCAAGATATAGTCACAGAGACATATCTCTGACATCCAAACAAGAGATGAAATGGAGTGACTCCTTTGGATATTTCATGTGAAGATGGGCACTCTGATAGAAATAATATATCCTCTGGAGTCGGGGTGGTATGGCAAGTAATGCATTCGTAAAAATCGAACTCGAAATTTTGATCAAACTTATTATTTTGATGATAGAGGTTTTGTTTTAAGCTTAAAATAACTGTATCTGCCATACTTTTTTTTTAGAAACTAAACATGATCATTGTAATAATTTTTTGAATCTGTGCAACTGCCAACGAATATTTTTGCGCTTCGGTTTTGTAAGCATTTCGTTGTCTTGTTGGAGATTAACTAAATATTTCGTTTCGCATCAGCACCGTACTAGGCTTATACAAAAAACGTGGAGACTTGGCCCTAGTAATCTACTTAGATTTTCTATTTTATTGATATTTCGCTATCGAGCTGCGTACTATATAACAAAACTCACAATACATTTCTTCGTTTTTAATTTTGTTGTCATTTTTTGTATGGAAGTTTTCGCTTCAGCTGCGTACTAGGCTAATGTAATTGAAAATTGAACTTCATGCCTTTAAAAATTTTTCTCTCATAATTTTCATTTCTTTACATATTTTGTTTTAAATCTTCAGCCTCTTGAGGATAATAGCAACTCCGTGCGACCCAGTCGTGAAAATTAAAAAGTGGTGCACCTCTGCCTCAATTTATAGATTTCTTGATAGTCTCCATTTTTGCAGACTAAAACATAACACACTGGAATGGTTGGTAAATGACTGCTGTTTGGTTTGGGAAGATTGAGACCGGTCTCACTGTAGTTTCTGGACAAGAGAAGTGGAGGTTCAGCGATGTCGTGAGGCATAAACAAAATATTAACCCTCACCTCATGAGACTTATTTCTTGGTGTTTAAATGTGCAAAGCATTGAAGTTGTTGTTGTTTCTATGTGTTTTGAGACGCCTCAAATGGTCGAATGTAGACATAATGAGACTCACGAGTCCAGACTCAAATTCCCAATCTAAACAGGCTCTTAGTTCTCCACAAATATTTTATTTAATATAACGTATGTATGTACAGTACATATATTTTTATATATTTAATAATGTGAACAGTTGAAACTCAAACAATGTGAATCACGTTTAACGTTAACCGATTTCCATGAAATTTTGAAATAATTTATTTTTTATTATCTTTAGGTGGGGAAGAGAGAAATTTAAAAATAAGCGCCACCTTAATTTAGATGGGACAATTTTCTTTAACATTTATATTTGTTTTTATGTTTTATTTACCGAAAATTTGTAATGCTTTTTATTCCTGAAAGAATCGTAGGCAATTAAAATCTCGAATAAATAAACAAAAATACAAAACAATTTCGAAAAAAAAAATTGACAGCAAGAATATTTTCAGTAAGCATGTAAATAGATAAAAAAAAGATTGTGATTCTATAATAAAAAAAAGTATTTGCGTACATTTTTTAGGCTATTTTTATATTTAAATTGACATCAAAGTGGTTAAAGTTAAAATTAGAATATTTTTTTTTTGATTAATATAAATGTAGATGTTTATTTAATTATATGTAGATGTTTTTTTAATTAATTGTGTTACTAAATAAAAATTTCACACCTACATCTTACCAGATTAAAATTATACATTTCGGTGACACACCTACAAATAATTTAAAAAAACAAAACCACATATTCATCATTTTTGTTTGACATTATTTCACCAAAAACAATAATATTATGTCAAAACTGTTGACGTATCTAGTCTTAAATAAGTTAAAAAAAATATTCTTGTTTACGTGTTGTCAGTTGAATTGTCACCTAACTTTATACTTTTAAATATAAATAAAAAAAATATTATTTGTAGATAGATATATGTTGAAGAAAAAAATATTTACTTAAACATTTCAAATAGCTCATGCAATCCAAAAATCGATTTTCGGTAGAGCAAATCGTTTTCGTTTGATTTCTGATTTTTCGATTTAAGTAGTATCGTCTACAATAAATTGCAAATAGTTAAATATTTTGAAATACATTTTTCCAGGGTCTTTCATAATATTTTATACACTGTCTGTGCACTATACACTTTAAGATTAATATGTTTTGCTAAAACTGACAAATTGGCTTTTATTTCCACTCGAGCATGACGTGGAGGTGGAGAATTATTCAAAAAAATGATTCATGCTCCTATACCTGCTTTTTGAAAATGAATAGTTTCACATTCATAAAAATACATATCTAATTTAAAGAAAAAAAATCAGAAACAAAAATAAGAAAACGGTGGCAATGCGCCTGCAACCTGTCGATCAAAGCTAATGAACTGACAAAATTATGAATCTTAAATATTTTATAGGAAAATAAAATCTTAAGAGTGAATAGTTTGGTACAAAGTATAAATAAATATAATATGCATTAAGTGTAAATTTTATTTTGATTTTGGTATTAATTAATTTAACACACTCTATATTAATCCAATTAACATAAATATCATTTTTGTGCGAATGTTAAGTAATTAAAAATTATAGCTAGTGGCAGATGCGTGTGTCTTGGAGTTCTCTTTTTCTCATCATTCAGCTACAACAAAAACGGATAGCTGATTTAAGTCAAATTTAGATAGGTTAGGTAGGTAGTTTTACCGAATTCAGTGCTCCGGCAAATTCAGCCAGTTTTCGAAAATTGGACTTCCAGAATATGTGCCACGATACATAGCTGCAGTGGACAAGTTGAACGACCAAGGTTAAATATATAGAAAGAGTGTTTTCATAAGATTAAACAAAAACCTAAAGAGTGTTTTGTAAATAAAATCGTTCAGAAGTGGGATTTCTTTCGTTTAGAAAGGAGAATACATTTCCTAAAACATTGATTTTAAATACAAAAAATTACCGGAACAAGATTTTTTCAATTTTTGGCAGTGTTTTTTCAAGCGTTGTATATTTTTGATGATTGGTCGTATTGAAATAAAACATTATACCGTTTTATTCTTTTTTGAAATTCAGATTTACCAAAATACTACAAAAAGTAATTTCTAAGCTCGTTTTTAAAAGCTAAAAAATAAATTCTGCAAAATCTTAAAAAATCTTGTTAAAATCTTATTCAAATTTTCCAAACTGTCCTTGAATTTTTATGACGTCATTATTGGCTGAGATATATATGACCAAAGCCAATAGTAACTGTTTTATTTAAAAGTCAGACAAACCATGTAAAACTAAATTGTGCAACAAAAACAAAAAAATTGAATTCTTACTAAACAAAAAAGTTAAAAGCTCAAAACAAATTATCCAAAAAATCACGACCTTCAAAAAAATATAGGAAATATAATGTTTGTGCCATATAATGTAACAACGCAATAACGGTACTGCAGGAAAAATTATTCGCAAACATATCTCGTAACAAGAAACATATAATTGGAGAATTCTTTTTGTTTCAACTCAATAACACTCATCACACTTTTGACTTGTGTAGTACAAATATTTTTAAAAATCAATGACACCTATTACAATTGTCATGCGGAAATAATGTTACAAAAATCAATTACAAATACTTGTCTCCAAACACAAACAATTGTATTATGTACTTTCAAATGTGATTGAAGAAATTCAAATACAAATTAAATAACTAATAATAATTGAAAAGTGTCAGTTACTTGCAATTCAATTAGATTGATGTAACTGAGATGTAATTTAAAACAAAAGTAATCATCAAAATGTTTTCTTTTTACAACTAACAAGGTTTATTTGCAATGGAAAAAGTTGTACATAATTGAAAAATGAAAGTTGAAGCAAAGTACAAAAAGGATTCATCATTTGCCATTTGTATTATGAATCTTAGATCTTTCCAATTGAGTAAAATACAAAATGTTGCATATTTAAAGGAGTTTCTTTAGTGTCAGAATAGGGTGGGGGCCTATTCTGGTTCTGTGAAAAAGTGAATCGAATAAATAGTTTTCATATTCGCTGTCTCATTTGGCACAAATGAGCAATTCTGGTTCTGTGAATGAAAATTATACTATCGATGCTCGAACCACCATACCATTTCTCATGAAAAATGCACGATTCTTGTGTTTTTAAAGAAAACAGAGGAATGCAACAATTTTTTTTATGTATTTGACAGAGAAAGAGATATGATTGAATTTGACATTATTTGTTCGTATTCACGTTTTTATTTTGGATATTCAATCCCAAATGACGGCATAAAAGAAAATTATTCATATGAAAGTTTGGTTTCAAATTTGTACAGAACGAGAATCAGAATTAGTGTGAAAACATGCCCCCTGGTGAATGTTTAATGTTGTGGATTTTTCATATACAAAGTGAGAAAACCAATTCATTATGTTGGCGGCAGTTACAAAATATTTTTTTTTAGTTTCAGATTTTTAATTTTAATAGGGAAGATGGATGCTTTAAACGAAATTAAAGATTTCTTAAAACAGCGAAAGTGCTATTCAGTGATTTCACGATTCCATCTATTGTTAAGCCTAATACGCTTCTGACAACAAGACAAGACAAGAAATGCTTACGAAAACGCATTATAAAAATATATATTGACAGTTACGCCAATTAGAAAAATAAAAAAAATGCAAATGGAAAAAAAACACAAGCAGCCATACTGTTATGAAAGAAACAACAAAAATGAACACGAAAACACACAAATGTCATTTTTCCGCACACAGTAAATGGTATGGGTAGTTGATTGTGTGCGAAAAAAAAGGTGTAGACTTCTCCAAAAAATATGCAACAATTTATCGATTTATTTATCTTTCATCAAAAAGCATACTGCAGAACGAAAAGTAAGACTAAAGGTAGAATTATAACTGTCGGAAGTGCACTGAAGCTAATGTCAAAACCAAAGAAAAGTAGCTTTCTGTATCGTCAAAAAAAGTACACACCATTGTGTACTAATCATCTATCTATTTTTGGCATTCCTATTTCACCAAATGTCAGTTTTACAGAAGTCCAGACGCTGAACCCAATTTTTGACGATTTTCAAGCATAAATCGGCCGATACTGCTGCAATTTCATGTTCCATATTCGTACGAAGTTCATCAATAGTCGCTGGCTTGTTGGCATAGACCATAGACTTCACATAGCCCCACAGGAAATAGTCTAACGGCGTCAAATCGCACGGCGGCGGCGGCCAAGCGACTGGATAATTTCGTGAGATAACACTTTCTCCAAACTTGGCTTCCAATAAATTGATTGTGACGTTCGCTGTGTGGCTTGTGTCGCCGTCCTGTTGGAACCACATGTCCTCCAAGTCCATATCATCCAATTGTGGCCAAAAATATTCGGTTATCATTGAACGGTAGCGTTCCCCATTCACAGTAACGTGCCGGTCTTGATCATCACGCAAGAAGTACGGGCCGATGACGCCGCCGGCCCATAATCCACACCAAACCGTAATTTTTCCGGGATGCAATGATGACTTGACTCAGGGGTACGTGTAGATTGCTGCCTGACCAATACCGCATATTTTGTTTATTGCTGTTCAGCCAGAAATGAGCCTCATCGCTGAAGATGATTTTTCGATGAAAATCCGAATGATTTTCAAGTTGTTGCTCAGCCCAATTCACGAACATACGACGCTTCTGGTGGTCAAGCGGCTTCAGTTCTTGCGTCAATTTAATCTTGTTAGGATGTAGGCCAAGATTTTTTCGCAAAATTCGCCACAACGACGTCACAGAGATGCCCAACGCTTGAGAACGACGTGTGAGAGACACATTTGGGTTTTCTGCAACTGAAGCCTCAGAGGCAGCAATATTCTCGACAATACGGGCACTTCTTTATCTCACTGGCACGGGAACATTTTGTACTGTGCCTGTGGATTCAAACTTTTCCACTAGACGCTCAATTGTTGATCTGCTAGGTCGATTATGACGACCATAAATTGGTTGTAGCGCTCTTAACGTTGAGGCCACTGACCCCGAATTTCGGTAGTAAATTTTAATAATTTCGACTGGTTGTTGGCTCGTATATCTTTCCATCATGAAATGGCAAACCTTACTGAAGAGAAATGTCAAAAGAGCGGTAAGAAATATGGCGTCATTTCCTGTCCTCGTCGCTCTACTTTTGTAGCGTTCCTTTTGAAAAACCCTTTATTGCTTAATGGAATTTGTTCTAAAATTTCTACTACACAACGCTCTTCTCAGGCACACAATAAAACATGATAGCATTTTTGTCTACTGGAATATATGTACCTAGAAGGGATATACAAAATACTTAGTTTGTCTAAGGACAGTTTCCTGTTGCACACCAGTTTATATAATTTTAAGTTAAAAAAATATTCTCTATATAAAATGTATTCTAAGGACTAGTTTGTAATACATAAACTTATTTAATTTATTGTTAAATAGTAGCTACTACCTGGATAGAATTGATATCCTTTTGAATTCAAATCTCAAATACCAAAAAAACCTAAAAAAGAGTCAATTATTCATAACATTCTTAATTCGATGCACTTGGTCTAAATTGTCAAATGGTTATTCCTATATCTAAACTGATGATGGTGTAAGGTTAGTAATTATTCATTATCTACAGGGTGGCGCACGAATCGTGCTACAAAAATAAAACGTAATAACTTTTTTTCTGTGTGAGTAATCGGCTTATTTTTTTTTTATTTTGTAGGTTACTATTTAGATTTATAAAAATGGATGCTTGGGATGCGGAGAAAAGAATTTGGATAGTGCAACGGTACCATGCTTTGCAGTCCGTCATTTCCGTCCAAAGAGAATTTAGGCGGGAGTTTGGCGGTAATCCCCCGAGTAGATGGACCATTATGAGGTTTGTAAACATGTTTGCCGAATCTGGAAGCATCGCACGAAGGCCGTACCATCGAGATGCCAATGTTCGGGTTCAGGATACAATCGCAGCAGTAGCATCTGCAATACAGTCCAATCCGAGCGTTTCGACCCGAAACTTATCGGGGCAAATTGGAGTTAGTAGACGGTCATTACAACGGATACTTCATGACGATTTAAACTTGTTTCCGTACAAAGTCCAAATTACTAGCAAGTTAAACCCTGAGGATTTGCCCGTTCGCCTGGAATTTTGCCAAAAAATGATATCAATGGCCGAAGAAGACAACACATTGATCAATTGTTTGTTCATGTCTGATGAGGCCCATTTTGATCTTAACGGCAATGTAAACAAGCAAAATTGCCGTATATGGAATGAGTCTAATCCGGAAATGCTCCATGAGACGGAACTGCACCCAGAACCAGTCACTGTGTGGTGCGCAGTTTCATCAAGGTGTATTGTCGGGCCGTACTTCTTTGAAGAAAACGGTGTAAACGTTACTGTCAATGGGGACCGTTATTTAAAGATGTTGAAAGAGTTTTTTTACCCAGAACTGCGCCGAAGACGTATACCATTCAACAGCGTTTGGTTTCAGCAAGATGGAGCAACTGCACATATAGCCAGACCAGTTATGGCGGAGCTAAACAAAAAATTCGCAAACAAATTAATTTCTAGGAACTCCACTCTTCGCTGGCCCCCAAGGTCACCTGACCTGACTGCACCAGACTTCTTTTTATGGGGTTATGTCAAGCAAGAGGTGTATAAAACGAAGCCCAGGAATTTAACTGAATTAAAGCAGTCCATAACGACAATAATTGAGGCGATCCCAACTTCAACTCTTCAGGCCGCAATGAATAATTTTTTGATCAGGTGCCGCATATGCGTGGGAGAGCGTGGAGGTCATTTGCGGTCTATAATCTTTAAAAACAACTAACTATTTAAAATAAAATTTAATTTTCTAACCAATAAAAAAAAATAAATGAAATACATCGATTAAAAAAAAAAGATATTTTGAATTTCTTATTGTAGCACAATTGGTGCACCACCCTGTATTATTTTCCTTAGCCTTTTAAAAATTGTTGTCTCTTCCACTGCATCAGCAAGGCTCTTGAAGTGTGACAAATTAAAAGTTACTTGTTTCCATAGCAAAGCGAAGGAGAATAGCTGTAAAATTTTAGCAAAGAGCTTAGCCGTCAGTGTCAGATTGCCTATTCATTTGTTTTCCTGTGGTGTTTCACCTTTTCAGAAGTAAAAAGCATTAAAAAAATCATAAATCTATAAAATAAATGATTTTTTTAAACCAATTAAATACTGTTCTATCATTTTAGCATCTCGTAGAATTGTTTCCACCTTCTTTTATTCTACAGGATATTTTATTCTTTTTCCATTTCAAATCTCTGAATTCATTCGATTTTTCTTTACATTTTTCTCTTTTTTTACTCGTACTTTTCTAAGTGATAAGATTACTGAAAACTTTTGATTTTAAATGCTTCAAAAAAGTCAATAAGATTTGTTATTTGACTCTTTGACAGGAAGTTGGCTTACCCAAGGAATAGAAACCACAGTTGTGTTTGCGGCCTTCTTGGTGAAGTCATTTACCATTTTCAGTGGGTGGGTTAATCATTTATGTCTTTTTCGTTTGGATTTTCTGAATGTTCTACTCCTTTTTGATTGCAATCGAATATGTAATCATCGTGTTGTCAAATTTACTCACACACTATTCAATGACACCATTTAATAAAATGGCTTCCTCAAGCATTAATTTCTTTTTAAAAGTAATCCGACGGAACACTGTGTATATATGCGTTTTTTCCAAATCTACTCTTTGTAATTGGGAACAGAAAAAGACTCCGAAAACATTACTCCAAACAGACAATCGAAGGCTTTTGGAGTAGTAGGAGTGATAATGAATTCCGAGAGGTAGGCACTCCGAACGTTCAATTGAAAACAACATAAGTGCTTAACAACAAAAAAGCTATTTAGTAGAAAATTTAGGAGATTTTCAGTCGGAGAGCATTTTGGAGGAACCGTCACTTTTTTTATTTAAATCATCTTCATGTGTTTCATGAGTTTTTTTTTGATTGGATTTGTTTTTTTTTTTTTGCAATTTTTGGAAATTTATCAGCTGTTTTCTTTACAAATAGTTTGTGTTTTGGGTTAAGAAAGTTTTATTGCTAGGTGACATGTATCAACTTTTGTATGTCTCTTAACAATTTGAAGGAAAAAGAGAGGAGAGCAAAAGAATTTTAAACATTACCAGAATAAGTTCCAACTTAATGCTAGTAAACAATTGTGAAATGCAAAAACAAACAAAGCCAAAGTAGCAACATTTTCAAAATCGCAATTACTAAAAACAAAAAACATATTTCGAATACCAAATTCAAGAGTTCGCCGAACTTTATTGTTAAAAATATTATATTCATTTTCTTAAGCCCATACCATTCAAAATAATTTATGAAACAAAAATATCCGTTATTTTAAATTTTAATTTTAAATACAAATACTGTTGGCATTAATTAAATTCAACAACCAATGTCAAAATCAATAAAGCATGTGACAAATCTAGTGAAATTTTATACATCTCTCTTTTACGTTTTATTTAAATTCTTAATTATTTTATTTTTTTGAATAAACAAAATAATATTGTAAATAAATAAGTCCAATGAATCACCATTTATATTTTTTTTATTTTTTAGAAAAATATGTTTTTCAATTTTGTTGATTGAAAACAAAAGGAAACTCACCAATAACGTTTCCTCCAGTACTTGGCAATGGTAATTTCTCTAAAGTTACTGTTCTATATGTGATTTCAGATTTTCCGTTAACTAAAGAATGCTGTTCCTTGATTATTTGCTGGAATTTAAATATTATTTTTTTTTGTTGTATATAAACATAATCTTGTGTATAATATATAGGAAAATGAGTATTAATTACCTCGGCAGTTGTTATAGATTTTTGTACAACTGTGTGTGATTCTTCGAGATATGATGATTTATGATATTCTTCAACACTTTCAACAGCCTGAAAAAAATAAATTTAGAAACAAAAAATGTTTGAGATTATTTTTTTTTTTTATTTAAGAACATTTGTTATTTCAAATTCATAATACGTATAATCAAATATACTAAATATATATATATACGATGACGGTTTTGTTTTTCTAAATTGTGTGAATTGATTTAGGACCATTTTACACATCTGTTTTGTGTTTCTGTTAATAAAAAAACATAATTTTGGATGTTGTTGGTCGAACATTAATTTAATTAAAAAAAAAATACATATCTGATGTGAAGTGCTTAATATACGAGTATTGTCTCTTTTTTTTGTAGTTATAAGATATTTTATGAAAACTACAAATAAATACATTTTAGAATCCCTAAAACTTTATGAATTTAAACATTTTTTATATTTATAGATTTGGAAGAAAGTTTGTTCGAAATTGTAGAGAAATGCATCAGGATATATTTCAAAGTATGTATTTAAATTTATAATTTTATTTAATGTTATAGAAAAGATTCTAAGAATACAAACATGTTTGAACTATACTGAGATCAATTTTATGATTGAATTCTCTTAACCCCAATTTATTTACTCTGCCTTAAAAATTAAATCGCCACTCAACGTGGGAAATTAACAATTAATTATATATACTTTTTAACCCAAATCGATTTTCTTGAAATTTGGAAAATATTGGTTTTTTGGTGGTTCTGCCAACAAGTTTTTTTTAACGGTACCTAACTACATTTTTTTTTTAATTTTAAAAAATCTTATTTTTTCTCAAAATACTGGGGAACCACTTTTAAAAAAATGCTCATTTATGGTACATCGTCAAAAAACATTAAAACAAATTTTCAATTTTTGGAAAATTCGATATCTCAAAAAAGAGTTGACACCTTTTTTTGAAATTTTGATATTATACACACATAAGTAAATACTTTAGATTTCCATACCGAATTTTTTTTAAAAGATTTTTTCAGAATTTGATACATAAAAACATTTTTTTTTTTTAATCGCTCCAGCAATTTTGAATTTTTTTTCCATACAATCATATTCAATCAGGAATTAAAATGGCGTTCTTTTTTTATCTTAAACTTTCAAAGAAGTTGTTTTAGTAATTTAAATATAGTGCTTTACGCTTCTTAACATTTTTCTCTCATAATTACCATGTTTTTACATATAATTTTTGTATATCCTCAGCGTCATAAGCTTTAGAGCAAGTACGTGACACGAAGGTCTCAATTTCAAATTAAGACAAGTTCTGCTTGAGGGACTTTATAAAATTCTAAACAAATATTTAGAAAACAGACTTTTTCGTGTAAGACACGGAAATAAGTATTCAAATTTCAAATAAATAGTGGCTGGGGTACCACAAGGAAGTGTATTAGGTCCAGTTCTGTACATTTTATTTACACGCAGTAGGCAAAACGGTTAGCAAAGCTACTATTAAACTACAAAATGTACCAATAATAAAGTAATATGGACAAAAATATATAGCGAACAGCACTCGTCAGTCCACGTGGACTTTTACGTATACAAAAATAAATAGATTACCCGTCTTTCTTAGTACCGAAAACGCTCCTTTTAAAAAAAACTGCTTATTTTGAAAAAAAAAATAAAAAATTACCAATTTGTAGTCCACAAAAAAAGTAAACATCTTGAAAGTTTCCAACAAAATATTAATTCTATAAATTTTTACATAGGTAGAGACGCAGAATTGCATCTTTTATTGCATATCCAAAGTCCCATAAATTTCACATATTGGCTCTTTGTATGACGAATTTAAGAAGAGGGAAGGCGGAAGTTAACTTAACTAAAATATTTTTTGTGGTAAAATTTAGGCACATGACACATGTTCTTAGGCTATTTTTTAATGCTGAATCCAATGGGACCAAAATCAAAATAATACAATTATTCTATAAAAAGTAATAGGACGTTTTATGTGATGATGACTTTGTTTTAAGTTAAATATTAATTTTTGAGATGCATAGAAAATTCAAAGAATTGTACGCTTTTGCAAGAAGATCTTCATAGCTTGTCAGTATGGTGCAAAAATAACCAATTACTTTTCCCGTTGTTCATTACCTATTTCTTGTTTCATATGACTATTATATTGAAAACAGTAGTCTTCAAAGAGTTTCGGTCAAAAAATATTTGGGAGTCATTTTTGACTTCAAGTTTAACTTTACCAATCATATAGAATTTATAGTCAGTAAAACTAATTCTATGCTTGGATTAATTGTATGTTACTCCAAAGGTTTAAAGCTGGACCTTCACGATCGAGCCATCGGATCCATTTGGCTCGGCTGGATTTCAGATTGACTGAAAATCCAACTGGATCGGTGACCGATCCACCCCACACACGACCGATTTTGAATCGGCAAGGGAATATTCTTTGGCTCTTTCGTGTTATGGCCAGCTTAAATGCTCCCCTATACCTTAAAGTCTCTTTATATTGCATACGATAGGTCAGTTCTTGAATATTGCTGCGTAGTATGGAATCCATTCTATATAATTCATTTAAGGAGAATTGAAAAATAAAAAAAATTTATATAAGTGATATATTTTCATATAACATTGAATTGGCCGTATTTATTGTTTTTAATTAATTAATAAGCTCCAACTCGAGAGCTAAGGAATCGTGATTTATTCCCACAGATTAATCACAGAGTTAATTACGCTTTTAAGGAACCCATCACTCGCTGTGTCAGAGATATTAATCTTTTATCGTTGACAAATGATTTCAATTTTCATTTCAGTAGAGATGCATTTAAAAATATGCTAAACTTATACGTTTTAATAAATTAAATAATACAAATTTTTTTTTAAAAATTATTAATAATTATATGAATATATAATTCATGAATATTGCAAACTCAAAGTAATGATAATCAACTAAACTTAACCATAACCGAAAACCCTTTGTAGATAGTGGTTTGTCAATGAAACTTGAACTTCATATTATTTGTCAAGAAACAAACAATCAATAAAGTCTCCAAAAACATCTGTGGACCAATGCTAAAATATATTTAAATCAACATTACGTAAGCAACCTTCAATATTCTTACTATCTTTTGCGGACTTATTTAAGTACGGTAAGCAGTGTTAGAGATGGGACCTACAAAAATGGATCCAACATTGAATAATGTTAAATTAACTAGACCTTCATGTTAAATTAACAGGACGATGAAAATTTTATTCATGTTTTTGAACTAGATTTTCATGTAAAGTTAACTAGATTTACAGGTAAAATTAGCAAGATTCTCAGGTAAAATTTACAGTTTTACTTTTTTAAGGCTGTTTTGAATTTACCTGAAACCAATGTTGATTTAACATGACATTAAAATCCGGTATCAGGTTAAACAGTTAACCTGATCTACCAAGTAAAAAAATAACAACCTGAAAATCAGGTATAATAAACCAGAAATTGGTTGGTTATACCTGCTTTCTTTTCTGAGTGATTGATTAATGAAAATATAATAAATTTTTTCATAAAATTTACTCCACCTTGAAGTTCTTGCATGATTTTCTCAGAATCTATTACTTGTATGAAAAAAAGTATATTAATTTTTTTTTGTGTAAAATGATATAAGCTACAATTTGTGACTTCACATTTTTTCAAAAATGATTATAGTTTTCGAGAAATTGAGAAAAAACTGAATTTTACCCCGTTAAACCCCCCTAAAACACAGCAAGCCCAGCCAAAATTTATGGAACTTTTTAGGAAATGCTTAAGACCTAAAAATAAAGTTCTTCACCAAAATTCAGCTTTGTCGGAATTTTTTCGCAGTTTTGCCATTTTTTGTCTATCTTTCGTGGGTTAATATTAATTTTTGTATAAAAAAGTTTTTTTAAAAAAGAACCATTTTTCAGTGGCTTCCCGTTTTTTTTTCCTCCCAAAGGTGACTCGAGATTAATTTTAATGATGTGGTCAGAAAAATATTACGGTTATTAATATGGTTTCTCTTTCTAGGACGTAGCCGTTTTACATTATATTCAAAATAAGTAATTTTTTTGAAAAATTGGTGTTTTTCAGTGGCTTCCCGATTTTGTTTTTCCCATGGGTGACTTAAAACTTATGATG
This sequence comes from Dasysyrphus albostriatus, assembly GCA_946251815.1. Taxonomy (NCBI): domain Eukaryota; kingdom Metazoa; phylum Arthropoda; class Insecta; order Diptera; family Syrphidae; genus Dasysyrphus; species Dasysyrphus albostriatus. Next base: position 68,003,972 of record OX276335.1, read on the forward strand.
AAGATATGTTTAGGATACCATTTCGCATAAAATATGAATTGCAAGCAGTGATTTGAAAAAAATGTCTAAAAACGCTCCACTCTATTGGCCAGCAAGTCGCCTAACTTAGTCAACTGATGATTCCAAGTCCATTCCACACTATCCTCTAGAAAACTTTAATAGTTTTGATTTACGTGCACTTCTTTTCTTTTAAATCTATTTTTGTAAAAATATGTGTGTGGAAGATTAAAAGTGTATCCTAGGAAAGTAAGAAAAGAATGTCCGAATATCCTGTTCTAATTTTATACTCTATTTTAGGTTCGGGAACAGGCGAAGAAAGACGGTGGGGCTTTGTGGGGGGGCTAGATAATTTGAAAATTCAAGTTTTGAAAAATTAAGTGAAGCAATTTAAACAAAAAATATTTGGCATAATAATATGTTCTGTATTTTATCGTGCGTAAAAAATTTCATATTAAAATTCAATAAATAAATATACATAATTCTATCATACATAAATTTTATTTAATTTATTTTCATCAAATCAAATTAATTTTGTTTTCTAATTGCTAATAAATCAATAGATTTTTTTTTGTGAGTGGAATGAACAAAAAAAAATCTTTGCCCACACACTCTTTTTCTACAATAAAATGCTTCGGTGACTTTTAATTAAGTCAACAAATCCAAAAATATAAAACATACATAAACATTATGTATACCTATATGTTTTAATGTCTTATAATATTTAGGACATGAATAGTTTTAGATATATGTATTATTTGGTCTTTCACATAGTTTTTTCGACCTCATTTTCGAAATGTTCAGCATAAATAATCATCTTAAAAACGCAGTATGGGTCTGGTGTTTGATTATTTATTTTCAAGTAAACTCATTAGAGCCATAAAAATAAAATTTTATACTTTTTTTCCTATAAAAAGACGTGTTTATCGTTTAACATCGAACGATGGCATCGATGCCTGAATCGTTGTATAGATATTCAAAAAAGTAGCACTTACTTTTAGACTATTGTCTTAATAAATATGCCATAGTAAGTAATTTCTCAGTTAAAATAAAATCATCAACCTGCACTTGTTGCTTTTAATATTGAAAATGTTTCTTGCGACTTAAATTAGGTCAGACATAGTTTATTGTTTTATTCAAAACTATTGTATGCTTTGCAAATGTGGCTGAAATTCCTTAAATTCGCTTAGAGTCATTTAGCAACAATCTCTCTATTTAGCTTGCCAAATCAATTATCGTTTAACATATAATTTCACTATGCAAACAATTAGCGATGATTTGGTTGTCAGATTACTTTAAGCATGAGATTAGTTGCACTTAGGGGTTCACAATTGAAATAGTGTTGCCAGAGATGCTGAAACAATATACACTTAGAAAGAAAATCTGAAGAGCGTTGATTGTTTTGAAAATTACAAGATTAGAAAAAATAAAAATACACTAGTGGATCGCATGAACTTGCTCTTGTGATTTAAAGCTATAAAATAAAGCTTACCTAAAAAATGTATTATGCTATTGGTACTGCTTCAATTATCAATAATAAATTAATAAAACTTAAATGTAAATACTACTTCAAAAATAAATATAGTGTCTATGGTTTAAAAAAAAATACATGAAATACTTTTTGAGATACTTTGGATTATCGGAATGCAAAATTAAATGCGAAATTCGGAAATAACTTAAAAACAAGGAATTAACTGAAAAAATCTGAGCAAAAAAATAATAGCAATTGCTGTAAGCATTTAAGATTTAAGATTTTATGTGACACGTAAGAGTTATGTGACACGTGACAGTTAATGTAGCACGAGACAGTTTCAAATGAGGAAAAAGTAGAACATAGGCGATCACGTTGAACATAGTTAGTATTAAAGTTTCGTTTTAGCAAACGACTCTAAGACATTATTCATTACCTTGTCATACGGTCAAACTTCGGGAAGTCATTTTCATCAAACTAAATTATTTTGGGATTAGAGCATGTTTATAAAGGATGGTTAGTTTTTTAGGGCCGATGTTGAATGTGAACCACACCTAAACGTCAAGTTTTTTCTGCATTTCATTTCACATTAACTCAATTTGAACCATGGACGGTGTTCACATTGGATTGAAAAACTGGATTTTTTTGACGTTTTAGTATTAACATCTCGCTCCCACTTCTTCAGTAAAGGAAGAATTGCCGCATTTGGGTGAATGATAATCCAAAAGTGATTGTCGAAAAACCAATGAACCCACAAAGAGTGACTGTTTGGTGCGGTTTATTGGCTGATGGCATCATTGGGCCGTATTTTTTTTTCCAAAATAAGGCCGGTCAGGCAGTTACTGTGAATGGTGTTCGCTATCGAGAGATGATAATGAACTTTTTATGGCCCAAATTGGAAGATATGGATGTGGACGATATGTGGTTTCAACAGGACGGTGCCACTTGCCACACAGCTAACGAACAATGGCTCTTTTGCGCGAAAAATTCAATAGCCGTGTTATTTCACGTGGTGGCGATGTCAATTGGCCGCCAAGATAATGTGTTTTGACACCTTTGGCCTTCTTCTTTTTGGGGTTATTTAAAAGAAAAGGTGTACGTCGATAAGCCAGCAATAGTTCAAGAGCTAAAGGAGGAGGTGTACCGCCGAGGTCGCGACGGCCATTTGGCCGATATTTTGTTTCATACATAATTGAAACCATACCAATATTATCATAATAAAAAGAAATGACAATAATTTCCTTAAAAATGTGTGTTATTATAATTATTCAAAATCAACATCGGCCCTTAAAATTTAGCCACCCTTTACAAATGTTCCTTTGCTTATAATTGGAAATACTTGTAGACGACCTAAGGCCAAAGCAATTAGACTGAAATATCATTGTAAAGTGTTTATTCAAATTAAAAGTTATTTAAAACTTTACCATCTAATGTTTGGTTTAGACTTAAGAGCATTGTTTGGACTTTGACATCATTATTCTGCTTAGTTGATGGGTGACAGAGAGAAGGAAATATTTTAATTGAAAGGCTAATTTTGTAAAAACCGATTTCATTCCTATGTACCTGCCGTTTTTTTTAAAAACCAAAAAGTTAAAATTAAAAGAAATTAAATTTTTTTTTAATTAAAAGTGTTCAAAAATTTGTAATCACATATATCCTTTTCTTTGAGATAAAGAAGATTTTTCTTTACGGTTCAATGGCAAGTATAGATGAAACTAAGAAATAAACTCAATTTTTCCTCTACATAATTACATACTATAAATCATCAATAATTGTTTTCTTAATTTCTCGAAATCTATCAATTCTTTGAACAAAATGTAAAAGAACAAATTGTAGCTTATGTACTTCTCCACAAAATAAAGACTATCATACTATTTTGCATCATAAAAGAATAATATAGACACTAAGATTATCTACGAAACGAGCTATTAACGAATTCTTAAGGTTTATTAATCTAGAAGTAATAGCGTGTCAAAGTTTCATTTTAGATTCTGTACTGTAAAATTGACAAATGACAGTTTTTCTTTTAAATATCTCAGCAAATATAAATTTTTCAACAAATATTATTGATCATAAAAATCTACACAAAAAATATTTTAACACTTTTTTCTGTAGAAGCAACAGATTTTGAGAAAAACATGCACAAGCTCAAACATGCACAAAACAGGAACAGGAGTTCAGTTTCCAACGAAAAAGTTGGATGGTATGATTCTGTCTGTCTGTTTTTCTTAAATTTTTTTGTTTTTATAATTCATTTTGAATTCAATTAATTTTTAGTTACGGTACTTGACATACATTTCAGAAAAAGCTAATACATCTCCACGATACAAAACCAAACGATATTTTTGTAAATATCGTCTTGGTATCGTTAAAATCGAAAAATTTCAGTATGGTCTCGGTATCGGTCTCGTATAACTCAATTCCGTTTGGTCTCGTATAACAAAGTCTCGTCTCGGTATCGGCCTCATCTAGTTTCGATCTGGCCTAAGTCACAAAGAAAAATAAAATGCACGACTTGGTTACATGTTTTTGATCTTGTAGTTGACTTCGCTTGGTATTTTTAAGATTTAATAAAAAAATATTATATAAAATATGCATAATAAATGAACGACAATATTTTTAACTTAAGTTTATTCATCGTCTAAAAAATGTTATAAGGCTTTCTTCACAATGGGTATTATGCATAAAACATAGTAAATGCTTCTACTAGAGTATTTTGAAGTATATGCTATTTTTGATATGCATAAGAGTCCAGTAAAAGCCGAAATTTAAGTATTTACTTTTGGATATAGTATATACTTTTTTTGGACGAATTCTATTAGTAAATACTATATTCTTTATGTATAAGAACTATTTAATCCTTTTTTCTCTAGTAAGTTAAGGAGTTGTAAAAAAAAAAATTAACAGTCTTGAGTCCAATTCAGGTTTCTGTGTTTTTTAAATTTGATTTGTGTTAATAGTAACTGAAATGGCGAAATTTGTGAGTAAAAATTCTTTCGTTTTTTATCTCTGTCGTCTTTTTTGCCTCTTTTTTTGTTGACCTAGATCTTGATCTTGATCTTGAGTTCAATTCCAGTTTCAAGTTTTTATTAATTCATAAATAAGCTTCTAGTTTAAGGTTTAATTAATATTCGGAGGCTAACTTTGGCTAATGTTGGATGTCATAACCCAACGAAAATTATTTTTCCGTATCGTCAACAGAATAGGATACACACTAATAGTACTCGAGTAAAAAGAATCTTCCATTACTTAGTTGTATTTCTTTTTAACGAAAGTAAGTTTAGCTCGGCAGCCGAAATACTCGTATAACAATCACCTATTTTATATGATAATTTTGATGGAAAATAAGTATTTACTATTAATTTCCGATGAATTTAAGTATTTACTTGGATGAATTTACTATCTTCTGATAGTATTTGCTAGCTAGTATAAACTGATTTGTATGCATACGAAATGCAGTAAATACTTCAAACTTTACCTTTAACTAGAAGTTATAGTAATAACTTTAACCTTTTACTTCTAGTAAGTACTTTCGTTTTATGCATATTACTCAATGTCTAGGTAAAGTTCTGATAAGTTATCCGAAACATAAATTCTGTGTCAAAATATCATAAACGGGAAAACAATGCTGTTACAAAATCATTGGAGCCGTTTCCGAGAGACCAAAATATGTATACGAAAAGAATATGGTTAATTTTACTTAAGTCTATAAAATTGCATCAAAATGATTAGTTTCAGAGAAACAAAGCAAAATAAAAATGGACGTGGAAGTGAGTGACTCTAATTTAATTACTGCTAAAAACGTCTCCCTACTTAAGAGAAAAAACTGTGAAAATGTCTTTCGAATCGTTAGAGCCATTTCAGAGAAATCAATAACAAGAATTGTTTACTATTAATAAATTAATTGTGTATAATATTCAAAAATCTATTTTTTCTGCCGATATTCAACGTACAACCGAAAGTATTGGTAAATTTCCGTCCCAAAAGTACGATATCGTCTCGGTATGGTTTTTTTCTTTGGTGAGTTAACATAACGAATAATCTGCCAAAAAGGCAAACGTTATGAAGCATTTGTTACCAAAACTTTAAAAATAGAAATTAAAAGAATACAATAAAAATAGAAAGTAGAAAATAGTTTTAAGTTTAAATTGTCAGAGCCCAGATTTTTTTTGGAGAACCAAAACTTTCAGTATTGTTAAGAAAAACTTTGGTCAACTCAGGGTAAATTTCATTTTTCATTGATTTTTTGTCTTGTGTGGATTTTTTGGGGCCTTAATACTCTTTCTTGGGAAACTATGTAATTCTTCGGAGCCTTGTAATTTAAAGAGTTAGTATTGGTAGATATATCTTAAACATGTATGTTGAACTCATCAAAAAAGTAACAAAGCAATTCTCTTACTCATCGCCGTAAGCGCTGAAGTTAATAGGAGCAACTTGACCAATTTTTTTGGCAAGAAATCAAATATAGCTGAGCCTAGATCAGCAGGTATCAGCAGTGGCAGATCCAGGCATAGTTGTGTTTTTCAAAGACCTTAGAAAATTGTTCTATTAATGAAAAGGTGGGGCAGACGAATTTGCTTTGTTTTTTCTAAGCTCCAAGAAAATGGGATGAACAAAAATAATGCGACAAAGCAATTTGAATGTTCATACGTACGTAGGCTCTAATTTTTCTAATTTTAAATTAAAGTTGGAGCTTAAAAAATTATGCCTTAAATGTGTTTTCCAAACCCTAAGCGAATTGAATGAAATGAGATTGGGTCTAGCAAATTTGCATGTTGGCTATGTTTTTTCCCGAGCCCTATGGAAATTTAACGAAAAAAAGGCTTGGATTTAAAAATCTACATAAAATAAAAAAATTTCGATCACATACAAAATTCTCTCCAAAATTTGGCCAAGTATTTAGGTGAGCGAAACGCAACTGCAGCTAAAATATTTAATGTTGGTTTCCAACTGTGCGACCAGCCTACATTCTGAGAAAGAAAAATTGGAAATTAGAGAAATTTCAAGTATATGATTGAGACTTTTAAAAAAAAGTATCCGATATCCGCTACTGGGCGTCAGAGAGTTTGATAATTTAAGGCAGATTGAATGTAGCTCCAAAGTAAGTATAAAAGTCTTTCAAACAATTTTTTGAAGTGGCTCTATGGATGAGTAAAAATCGATTTTTCAACTTTTCTGTACCAAATTGTAGGCTTTATTTGGGAGATTTTTACTACAATGACCCTTCTGATCTGATATACACACATTATTGCAGTCTCGCACTCCAGAAAAACTTAAATTTTTGAAAATTATCGAGATCAGATTTTGAGTCTTACTTATAAAAAAGAAAAACACACATCAAATTCCATATTCTTTCTTTATTTCCGTGAAATTCAAGTGATTTTTCTTATAAAAATACTGCTCCAACTTAGAGAGGATTTAGTAGATTGAACTAAATGTAGATTTCGTGTATAGTTCTTAATGCAGCACTACCATAAATTCATTAAAAAACTGTCTAAAATGTTATGTGTTTTCTTACAAAAAAATTCAGATTCCAAACATAAGATACAAAATTTGGTTCCATTTTATATTTTGAAAAATCTTAATTTAGGTTAGAAATAGAAATATTTTTTTATTTTTAAATTCTGAATTTTTTACTTTCGAATTGTGTTTGAATCGGTGATAAATCGTGAATTCCATTCAAATTAATCAACTTTATTTCGTTTCTTATTTTTGTACGTGCTTTTTCTTATATATTGCAAGTTTAGTACGTGATGAAATACACGCTCTACCTCTTTTGGATTCAGTTGATTGAAATATTTTTTTAAAGTTCAAAAAGAAATACATATTTTCAAAGGATATTTCATTTGATTTCAGTCTTGTATAAAAAAAAGTTTACTTTTTCTTAGTAATTTTGTTTTCAAAAAAGATTCCAACACAAATTGCAGTCCAATTCTAAGTAACATTTAAAAAAAAATTCGTCTTTAAAAATGTTTTTACATAAATTCCACCTTAATCAAAATGAATATTTCAGTAAGAATGCATAGAATATTCTATTTTTGGGGACACACCGTTCCGGTGACATATTTCCGTTGATTTTTTTTCTCTTTTTCAAATTTTCAAATGCAAACGAAATTATTTATTTGTCTGTCGCTTAATACCGCCCCCAATAAACACACACTTTTAAAGGTACAAACATTCATACATATATAAAAAATTTGAAATTTAAATTAATTTATTTATTAATAATTTTTTTGAGCTAAATCAATTCGCACCTTTGAAAGACCAAAACATAGATGTTGAAAGTACACACACTAAATGAATACTTTTTGACACTGCAAATTAAATATTTGCCACTTATTCACTCTAATCGGTTGGGCAAGATGGATTTTCCAGCCTTTAACACTTGCACTTGAAGGAGAAGGTAAATTAACTTTTGTTCACGGAAAAGTTTCTTTTTTGTTTTAAATAAATTTTTTAAGTTTCACAATAATCGGTATTGTAGTCAATGGTAGACAAAAGGCAACTTTTGACTGACTGATTTGACTCGGTCGTCTGATGGTAGTGTTTCCGTCTGTTTTTGAAAATTTGAAAATTTCTGTTTTTGAGGAGTTTCTATAAAATGGACGATGAACAAAATAAATAATTAGTGTGATATATGTATTATATACAGATGTATACATAAAATGCTTCTTAAAACATTTTTGTGTTTTTAGTTTGTATTTTGTCTGCGGGGTTTTGTGTTGCCAGTGATATTTGGGAGGAGAAATTAGGCAAATAATGATTTGAATTTTAGTCTTGGATGTAGTAGGTATTTTTATGAAAGTGTAGGTGTGTATATGTGGTCTCGTTCTAGAAGTTTGTATCATTTTCGATTTCTTTTTTTCTAGATTTTAATTAAAAATAATTATTTAGGATGTGTTTAGTATTGGCTCCTTCTAGGTTTTTCTTGTATGTTTTTTCTTGGTTTTTCTTTGATTAGTGAAAGTGTGCACTTTAACGAACGATAAACAGTTTGTGGGTGGGGAATAATAAAAAAATCTATATAAACATTTCTAATTTTTTAATCCATTTGACATTGAAATATTTTTTTTTGTATATATGTATGTACCTACCTACATTTGTAAGTACACTTTTAATTAATTGAAGCTTGTTCCGAACAAAATAATCATTTTGGAACTAAGACAGGAGTTGTTTTATTTGTCAAAATTTAAATTTATTCCTCAAATTTGTTCTAAATTTATGGGAGGAATTTTGTATTTTGCAGATATTTTTCGTTGGATTTTTTTTCAGGCATGCTTATAGTAATAAAAATGATTTATAGACCATAAACGTTTAATTCCTAAAAAAATTAATCTTATCGGGTTTCAACTTTGCACCACATACAAACTCGTCTACAGTTTCATGTGATCTTTCATCCATGGCATGATGAAAACAAAATTAAGCTTCATTAATGATTTATAACTTTTTTTTTTAATTTCTCTATCGAAGATATATTCGCTACACCTGTTTTCGTTTTTTAAATAATACGCATTTAAATGATTCACAGTGAATTTATTTCAGTTACATCTAAAGTGTTTTTAAGTATGAAGTAGTAAGGTTACTACTTTTGGAATATAATTATTGCATATAGCTGATGTAATCTTTGTTGCGATCATATAAATACGTCTCTACCGGTAAGAGGGTTTATATTCAATTATGATCTGGTTAGGAGTTAAATTTGTATAATATTTCTGCAAAACTCAACGAAAACACCAAATTATTTAATTAACCAATCGAAAGGGCAGTTTTGAAAATATTCTGGAGTAATTTTTTTTTTTTAATTTCAGAATTTATATGACATATATTATGGTAGTAATTTTCTTTTTTGAACCTGGATTGTACAAAGAATTGTATTTTATACTGACTTAAACAACTTTCGAGAAAAAAAATTAAAAGTACGAGTATGTAGTGCTTTTACAGTTGAGCTTGTGAATGCAAATTTTTTAATCTTTTTTGTATTAACAGCTTAGCTACCTGCATGTAAGACAAATCTTCTTCTAAAATATATCGTTAACGAGATAAAAAAAAGAAAATTTGATGCCGCAACAGCTCGTGAAGAACTAGGGACTAGTGACTTTACAACTCTAAACCATTTCTGTGTGCGTGTTGTTGGCAGGAATGCAAGAGACCTAAAATTTTTTTGTCGAGTCCAAACGACTAGATAAGAAGTATTATTCATGACATGTACACTCTTGGAGGATTTGTCAGTTTCTCGCAAGATGTAGCCTCGAGAAAAATAGTTCTGTTTTAAGGTGGCAGTGGTTGGGAATCGAGCCCAGACCTTCGGCATAACAATCCAACGCACTAACCGTTTTGCAACGAGGTACTACCGTTGACGAGATATTTGGCAAAAACATTCTTGTGATCCTTGACCGGATAGTTGAGGACTTTTCTCAGATTATAAGTAACCTCAATGCCAACGATAAACCTAAAATCAGCGGTATACAACTCGTAAGATACTAAGAGCTCAAAACGCTTGATTACTTGAAAAAATATCAATATACCTAGGCCCAAAAAAAAAATAAACTCACTATACAGCGGTTTTTTAAAAACCAATTTTTTATATATAAAATTTGGGTAGCATTTAAAAAATATTTTGAGTATTTAATAATATAAATTTACAAACATTTTTAGTGCTTTATAAAAAAAATCTACTAATTTGTTTTTTTGAAGTTTCTGCATTAAATATTTTGATTGCAATCAGTTGAGCCGTTAATTAGAAAATCGGAAATCAAAAAAACCGTTATATGGCAAGTACCGCTAATAACGGTTTTCGGGAAAAAAATAAATGTTTACCGGAAGCATTAAGTTCAAAATTTGAAGAAGATCGCATCATTGGTTAAGCCTGTATATCCTGTAGATCCAGGTACAGGCAAACAGAAATACAAACAGTGCTAAAATTCTTGGAATTAGAACCCTATCGAACTTGGAATTGGAACTATCGAAAAAATAATCGGAAGCACTCTGCTGAAATTAGTACAGGGAATTGCTCTTGCACAATTGTCCAAGGGTGATCAAGACAGAATCTAAACATAATTGACAATTTTTCAAAATAATTGGAAATTGAAATGCAGAAATGTGAGATTTTCAATAAAACTGTTTTGAAAAGAGTTTTACTGGAAGAATGGAATACAATAATCCTCCATTTTGCAAATAAATAAGTTGAAGCAGTTCCAATCCTAAATGGTCTTAAATCTGTTATAAGACTGAAGGATTCTCTACAAAATACAAAACAATATTTCAATACGCGTTTACTAACATTTTTAAAACGAAAATGAAACTGGAACATTATCACTGAGAGATGAAATTATTGCGTTATTTTGTTATTTTCTGTTATTTGTTTGTTTTTCGATATATTTGATTAAATTTTCGATGTTTTAAAAACGATAATATAAAGGTACAATTCTCTATTAAAAATATTTTTTTTTTATTTTTCTTGATTTCCTACAGTTAAAAAAAAGTTTGGTTAAGGTGGGCCGTTTACACTGTGAGCCACAGTATTTACAAAAACTGGTATTTGTCATTTTTACAGAACAAAAACACGCTATGTGTATACATCTCTAGGACATATTGTTAATGTCAAAATAAAACTTCCTTATAATTTTGTTTTAAAAAAAATCAATGGAATTCAAATCACCTGATTTTTCAAGATGGCAACCTGACTAAATCTCCTACACCATAATGTTTTTGCACGATTTTCTCTGAATCTATTGACTGTATGAAAAAAAGTAGGATTGCTTATCTTTTTTGTGTAGAATCATATAAGCTACAATTTGTACCTTCACATTTTTCAAAAATCTAGTTTTTAAGAAATTAAGAAAAACCGAACCACCCGTAAGAAATTTCTCTTTAAACAAAACTCTTTACCTCCATGGGGAACAAAACACAATGTTTATAAAGGGTTTTTGAAACGGGACGCTTCAAAAGTAGAGCGACAGGGACAGCAAACGACGCCATATTTCTTGCCGCTCTTTTGACATTTCTCTTCAGTAAGGTTTGCCATTCCATGATGGAAAGATATACGAGCCAACAACCAGTCGAAATTATTAAAATTTACTACCGAGATTCGGAGTCAGTGGCCTCAACGTTAAGAGCGCTACGTCCAATTTATGGTCGTCATAATCGTCCTAGCAGATCAAAAATTGAGCGTCTAGTGGAAAAATTTTAATCCACAGGCACAGTACAAAATGTTCCCGTGCCAGTGAGACAAAGAAGTGCTCGTAGTGTCGAGAATATTGCTGCCGCTGAGGCTTCAGTTGCAGAAAGCCCAAATGTGTCTCTCACACGTCGTTCTCAAGCGTTGAGCATCTCTGTGACGTCGTTGTGGCGAATATTGCGAAAAGATCTTGGCCTACATCCTTACAAGATTAAATTGACGCAAGAATTGAAGCCGCTTGACCACCAGAAGCGTCGTATGTTCGTGAATTGGGCTGAGCAACAACTTGAAAATGATTCGGATTTTCATCGAAAAATCATCTTCAGCGATAAGGCTCATTACTGGCTGAATGGCTTCGTCAATAAACAAAATATGCGGTATTGGTCAGGCAGCAATCCACACGTACTCCATGAGTCATCATTGCATCCCGAAAAAATTACGGTTTGGTGTGGTTTATGGGCCGGCGGCGTCATTGGGCCGTACTTCTTCCGTGATGATCAAGCACGGTACGTTACTGTGAATGGGGATCGCTATCGTTCAATGATAACCGAATATTTTTGGCCCCAATTGGATGATATGGACTTAAAGGACATGTGGTTCCAACAGGATGGCACCACAAGCCACACAGCGAATGTCACAATCAATTTATTGGAAATTAAGTTTGGAGAACGTGTTATCTCACGAAATGGTCCAGTCGCTTGGCCGCCTCGGTCGTGCGATTTGACGCCGTTAAACTATTTCGTGTGGGGCTATGTCAAGTCTATGGTCTATGCCAACAAGCCAGCGACGATTGATGAACTTCGTACGAATATCGAACGTGAAATTGCAGCAGTATCGGCCGATTTATGCTTAAAAACCGTCGAAAATTGGGTTCAGCGTCTGGACTTCTGCAGGCATGCCCGTGGTGGCCATGCAAAAGAAATCGAAATTCATACATAATGGCATCGAACTTACTTTCACAGGAATAAAGAATTTCATTGATATCCAAAACCGTTTTTGTTTTATTTAAAAAAACTTTTGTAGAGCTCTTATTGAACAACCCGATATGTATGTGTTAGTAAACAAATGTATTTGTATTGCAACTTGCTTGCAATTACTTTCCCGTGTGGCCTCCTCGGGGTTAGTGATGATGATGATTGCATTTTTAGGATGGAAGTGAGAGAGAGTGAAAGATTCTTCCATATATATTTTGTGTGATGCGTAAACCTTCAAAAAAAAGTAAGAAGCTTCACATCCATCGTGCTTCTTATTTTTAACTCATTATTTCTTTTGAATTTAATATTTAACCAATAAACTAACTAAACCTTGAATTATATTCCATGCGTATTACATTCAATAAAACAATACCATTTAAAATTTCAAAACAATATGCAGATGTTTGCATTCTGCATGCAATCAAGCATGCATATTTTCTTCACATCGATCGTCGGGTAATTATAACTAAGTCACTTAACACCTCAATTGAAAGTATTTGACAGTTAAAAAGAATATTTCACGGCATTTGGCTTCAGGTTTCTATGCAAGCTGTCATGTTTTGTGTGTGTATTTTGATTTTCTTAAAAAAAAATATTTTAAAGTGTATTTGAAAAGTTTTCTTAATCCGCCTTTTTCAAGATAAATGTTTTCAAAAAATAAATTTGTCAATAAATTGGAATAATAACTTACGCCCATTGGTTTGAAATGTTTATCGCAATTTCAAGATTTCAAAACAACTACAAATAGGTTAGGTAAAATAAGAAAAAATCGTTAGTATTATATTTTTGTGTAAGATACAGTTGTTTTAAAAAAGGTATTTATTGGTAATGGGTATAAACACACTCAAAAAGCCTTAAGTAGTAAGTAGGTGCATAGGCTTAGAAGAAAGTTTGTTGACTTTAAGGCTTAAACCCACAGCTTGAACACACGTTCTTAAATAAATAAAGTCGGCAGATAGGGAATATGAATTCGAGAACTACAACTGTATCCACAAATCTTTTTTAATCACTAAACGCGTTTTACTTAATTGTTATTGTTAAATTCAGTGTATTTTTGAATAAAAAGTGCAACTGAGGAGTGTAATTTCATAACTTTTCCTTTCAATCTTTCTTTTTGAGTAAAATGAATGAGCAGTCTAGGAAGTTTTGAATTAAACGACTAAGTGGAATACTATGTAGTTTTGCAAAAAAATCACACAATTTTCAAGTACCAAACTTTAGGTAAAAACGTAGATAAGGCACCTTTTTAAAAAACACTTCTTCATTATTAACTCATTTAAAAAAAAAAAGGTGGACTAGAAGAGTTTTGAAGCTATAACTCTCTCTCAATTATTCATCTATCTTACCCTAAATTAAAAGATGCAAGGGAGATATGTATACTTTGTGTTATATACATATTTACTTGCTAAAAGAAATCATATAGCACTTTGAATGAACACATGTTGCATCCGTAGGAGAGCGGTTGCATGTTGCCAATAAGAATAACACATCACATAAAATTTTAGATACAATGCAGATGTATTTAAGGTTTTACCCTACAACCTCATTTGAAAAAAAAAAAAATCAAATTTTTATTTTGAGAAACAGAATTTTTGTTTCTGTTTCAAAATATGTTTTTGTTTTCCAAAATGCAGCCTCAATTCCGTTGAACAAAGGCTATTTTGAAAAAAAAAAAATAATTTAATTGATCACTAGGAGAGTGTGAATGAATAAAATATTTTTTCTTAAAATAAAATTTATGATTTGATAGTTTATTTTTGTTTCTAAGAATGTTTGTATTTCTGGGATAACATCATTATAAATTAAACGTTGAATAGGAGTGGTTAAATATACATATTATGTGGATCTGAGATATTTAAAAAGCTATTATAGAAGGCAGTGGATATCATGTGACTCAAAACAAAAAAAAAAACTACCGACAAAGTGAATTGAAAATAAACAAAAAAAATTTGTTTCAAAATTTATTCGTAGCAGTAAATTAAAAACACATAAAGGTTTTTTGACCTTTCGTTCCTTTTGATATACAAATTCTATGTTCGTTTGAACCAAACATAATATACATACACTCATTTGCAATTAATTAGGTATACAACTATTTTGTGAGAGATTTTATATTTGTCTTTTGGACATCAAAAGAATTCCGAGGTTTCAATGAAACTTTATATTACGATGATCGAGTAGATCAAAACAAACGTTTGTGCATATGTCAAAGCCTCTATGTGTCTGTTTGTCTATTGTATAAATCAGACTGGAGCCTAAACGAATGGAAAAATTTGTTTCAAATTTTGTACGGAGCTTTTTTATTTAATGAATAACTAAATATAATGACTTTTGTTCCTTACCAACAACACAAAAAACAAGCTAAAAGTTTTTAGTTCGAGTACCTATTCGGTGCATTTAGAGTGTATTAATATTTGAAAAAGTGAAATGAAAATGTATCATACATTTCTTATTTGTTATAATTTTACTAAAAGTTTGATAATCTCAACAAACACTGTGGCTGCGGGTGTGTAGTGTATATCTTCTAAATTATCTCTCTGCAAATTTGTTTCAATTTTTCACTTTTTTTTGTGTGTAAAAACATTATTTCAATGTGTTTATAGTTTGCATAGTGTTGATTTAATTTTTCCTACTTGACTTATTATTATGGCAAATACATATTCAAAAAAAAAAACACAATCGTCTCATATCTTGACAAGGCACTCTTCAATTTAAGTGAAACATTAACATTGTGTGTGGTTCATTAAACGCACTTTTAAGATTAATTGTTTTCATAAAACTGTATATCAAAACATTATGTACGGATGTCTCTGTCTGATGGACAAGAGGTGTCAAATAATAGCGAAAGATATACAAATTTCATGCCAATTTTAATTTTTTTTTTTTGTCAGACGCCTTTTGGCACTAAAACTACTCGTAACTTGTAAGTAATTCATATAATGTGTAATTAAAAAAAAAGTAATTTATTCAAAAAAATAAAACAAGAAAATTTATATTGTTGGGCGTTTTGCCATTATCATTTCTCTTCCCGAAAATTATTTTCTTTTGTTTCAATTTACTTTTTTTTTTTAATTTGTAGGAACATTTGAGTTTACTCAGGTGTAGTTTTTAAAAGACAATTTGAAATGATGCGATTTTTGACACTTCATGAAAATTTTGGCATTAATATTATTGAACATATTTTTTTATATAGTTGTTTGAAGACTTGTTTTTGAGTTAAATTTTATTTGATATTTAGTAGAATATTTAAAAAAAATGGTTTTAAAAAAGATTACCTTAAATAAGTCAGTGAGTTCAAATCATCTGCTTGGAGTGAAAAAAAAGGTTACTCCTATTTTGCATATTTTACACAAAATGTTTTTGTTTAAAAAGTGTTCGTATTGCTTGAAAAGAACCAAAATTACATTAAATATTTTTCTACACTCGATTTTGTTAAATTGAGTGAGGAAAAAAATGTCTCACTTGGGTTTTTTTTTTGATAAAAAGCAAAATCAATCAGAATCAGAATCAGAATACGTATAAATTGCAAAGAAAGTAAACAATGCAGTTTTCCTTATTAAACAATAATAATTGACAATAGCAAAAAATGAGTTCCTATATTCCTTCAAATTCTATTCTCACATTTACGTAACATTTTGACTGTAACAGTCATTTTGCAAAGTGGATTCAAGTTTCAAGATTCATCATTTTTACTTGTAAAATCTGGTGTAAGAAAATGTACATTTCAGCATTTACTTAAGTTAGAACAACAATCATTATGGCATCAAAAAAAGTTTGTGAAATCTTAAATTTTTGTTCGTAAATTTTGCACTCACAAAAGTATCAGTTTTCTGAGAATTGCAATAGGAGTCGTCAAATTTTTCATTATTCGTTATTAAAAGATATCAATGGACTTCAAATGCTGATTCGTTGTACTGGACGTTTGTTATATCGACTTTCGTTATACCGGAAGTCCAGTGGTCCAGTTTATGTAAGTTTAGTACATTAGGGTGGTCGTTATATCGCCATCTGATTGCAAGAACTAGGTAACTCAATTTTAAAAATTTTGGAGATAGCTACTAGGGGACGATTGAAAGTTTAATTTATATGTTTTTCACACTTCATAAATATCTTATATTTTTCAATTATTGTAAAAAAGAAAATGGTAAAAAAGTCTTAAAAATTGCATAAAATATTAACGGTTTTGCGAAGATATTGTAAAAACTGAAAATTGAGTTACCTAGTTTTTGTAATCGGGAGACGATATGGTTTTTGAGTTTATATTGGTTGGGCCTAACTAAGTTCCAAATGCAGAAAAAAATCCGTATCTTCATACCCTATAGAAGGGGCTAATTAAATTTTCTTTTTTTACTTGCGATTTATAGGTACTATAAACTCGAGATTTTGATCAGGCTTGTCAATACGATGATGGGGAAGACGAAAAAAAGAGGTCTCACAATTCTGTTTGTCTATTCAAAAACAGCCTTAACGACTGGATCAATTTTATACTTGGTACATTCTGGTTTTGGTGATTCTGATCACATTTTTTTTTCATTTTTTTTTTAGAACTAAACTAATAACGGTACCTGCCATACAACTTTTCTTAAACAATTTTACAAAATCTTATTTTTCTCAAAATCAGCTCCACAACATAAAAAAAAATCAATATATTTCTTTCAGTAAAGGCTGCCTTTGCATGCAAAGGTTATTTATGGTACCTCCCCAAAGAACCATTTGTTTTATTTTCGATTTTCTTCAAAATGGTAATTTTGATTTCAACAATTTTTTACACAGAAGTTCTTAAACCAAAATTTTCAAAAACATATTTTATGGATATTTAAAAAATGTTCGAAAATTTATTTTCGAAAAGCAAATTTTTTGAAAACTATTTACTTTTATAAAAAAATATCTTTGATACCAAGGTAAAAAAAAACCGTTTAGGAAAATATTTTTTTTTAAATGGTTCCTACAATTTTTATTAAACTTTTTCTGTATTCTCAGATTAATGCAATATATTTAAATACTCCCGAAAATTATAAAAATTAAAAAAATTACAACAAAAACAAAATTTGAATTTAAAAAAAAAAGTTTCAATTTTTTTTCAAAATTCGATAGGTCTCAAAAACGGGCTGACAATTTTTTTGAAGTTTTATTTTTATATTTTCCTTAAAAAATGAATTTGACATTAAAAAAATTATTTTTTAAGAAAACCGATCTAACCACTTAAATTTTTTCCATACAATAATATTCAATCACGAATTAAGATGGCGTTTTTTTCATTTCCTATTTTCAAAGAAGTTGTTTCAGGAAATTTTAATTTCGTATTTAATGCTTTTTAACATTTTATTTTTCTCTCATAATTTCTGTCTTTACATATACTGTTCTTAAGCCCTCAGTCGTGCATTTTATTTTGTTTTGCATACCAGATGATTCGCGTGAAATCTACAAACAAAATTCAGTGTATGTAGGTTGGAAGTAGACAAGAAAAAAAAACCTACGGGAGGAGTTTAATATTTCCCACGCTTGGGAAGGAGGGGCAGTTTTATAAAAAATTACTACATTAAACAGAAAAAGATTAATTGAAAAACAACGGCAATAATTACAGTATTTTGAAAAGCAAAAAGTCAATTCTTACGATTAATTTTCGAATTAAGTTTTTTTTGAAGAACAATTTTGGCAAAAAATTGTTTCAAATTATCATTTTGAAGAAAGATTCATTTTTTAATTTAAAAGAATTTCGGCTGACATCATATTTTTTTATTAAGAGAACTTTATTTGAATATAAATCATTAGAATGCACTTCTGGCTTTCCAAAAAGTTATAAAACAATATTGTAAGTTGCCGTTGTATTTTAATATATTTTTTCTATTTTATAAAAAAATTTTTGTCTACTTCTAACCTACATGCCCTTAATTTTTTGACATTTTACGCAAATCACCTAGTATCAAAAAAAAATATTAAAAGGCAATTAAATTAACCCCACAGCGACTATTAGGGTTAAAAATAAAAATCTCAAAAAAAAAATAGGGAAGTTTATATAAGCAAAAGGTTTATGTATATTTTCCCCCACAATCAAAGAATAATGCTATCAGTTCAATTCATTATGCCAAAAGTGATTGATTTGACTGGCCAACAAAATGGGAAACTCCAATAAAATTTGATTAGAACCAGTTTTTGATCTTGTGACAAATTAAATTTTGGTAAACAGTTCCTTGATATTCTAATATTGCTTATCTAGATATCTACATATCTACAGACAGAAAAAACATGCCGCTGAAGCTCAACGTGCAAGCATTTTGGCCTTACGCGAAGGGGGTGAATCTATTCAGAATAATGCAAAAGCACTCAAATGCTATTCAACGATAATAATCAATTCAGTCTAAGCTAGAAAAGTTTCTGAAAGCAGAGAATATTCGTTTAAAATTACGCCTAAGGGCACAAGAATGGTTAACAAAATCGATGGATGTCCTCCAAGGGTCTGAAACGTAAGACACCAGTCAAAGTGAGTACCAGGACGATTGACCTAGTCTTACTGAAGGCGAAACTCCTCAATTGCTCTTCCAGAAAAGTGGCTTTATTTTTGCATTCCCCTCAATTTTCCATACGAAAACTATCTTCCAGGTCAAACTCTCTCAAAATCAAACACATTTTATTCTTTCGACCCTTGGACTATTTTCAATCTGTCTAGGTCGAATTTTTTAATTTAGCTTTTGTAAACGGAAAAACAATCAACAAAACATTACCCTCTCACAAATATCCCTTTCCGAAACTATCTCTAACTGGAACTTACTTGGTGAAAATTTGACTTGGAGGGAGTGGACCATATTTCCATGTTTATATAATATCAAATCTCTAAAATTCTAAGAAACTTGAACTTAAAGAGCAAGAAAGTGCAACCCAGTCATAAATTCTATTTTGTATAAATTTAAAAATTAAATAATGAATTTAAAGAAACAAATTTTCTTCTGTGAATTTCGGTCGGTAAACATTAATCAAAATTTATTTAATTTAACTCAACATACCTTTTCTCTGTGTGAAGAACTTTTGACTGTGGAGATGTAATTAAAAAAAAAAAAAAATCAACAATTCAAATCCTTTTTTTCAAATGATGTATGGCGTATGAGTGTTTTATCATAAGATACGAAGCCGAAGGTGAAAAACCAAATCGTCCAAAAACATTATTCGATTGAAAAATTTAATAAATACATTAAAACATTAATATTTATAACAATGGGAAGATTCATTTAATGCAGGTATTTTAATTGAATACCTGCATATATATATATATCTTGATTGATATAAAATACTTCGATATAATAACCTACATGTATGTTTTTATACTAAAGAATTTTATTATTTTCTGAAATAATTGACTTTTGGTCACCTGTAGTTAGTTGAATCGGAAGGCAACTAAAATTCGAAATATAAAATAAGCCTCTTGTTGAGTGATCCTATACTATGGCTTACTAAGGTTTTAATTGATATTTTGCTGCTAACAAAAAATAATTCAAATTAGAAAAAAATTGGAAAAGCTCTAGAAGCTAAAGAAGATAATTTTAACTCTTGTATGAAATAGTTAAAACATGCATCATTTCATATTAAACAAGCTTACAAAGAAACGAGCATAGTCTTGCAAGTTTTCTGTACCTGGCTAAAAAAATAATTAAGATAATAAGATGTATGATGTTGATGTCTAAAAAAAAATAAAAGCGAAGTACTACTTACGGAGTACTGAGGTAATACTGTAAGATAGCCAGTTTCCTTTGGAGGTGGCATAGTACTTATGGGTAAATGAAAACCTTAATCTAGCACCATCAAATACACATGCTTTCATGTGCGAGTAGATACATTTCACATGGGAAAGCAGTTATATGCGTTCCAATGAAAAAGACTAGTAAAAACTTCATGAGTACTCTGCCAATTTCAAAAGGAAAAGGACTAATATGTTCAACATTACAGTTCTTGAAATGTAAAATTTGTTGGGTTTTGAACGATAAATAACTAGTTATATTCACTTCCAAACTAAAGAAGCTATTTTTTAAATTCGTCAAATGTCTGATAAGCACTTTGATACTCTGAGCATTTCTCTATAAATTACGTTGAAAGTACTTTAAGGGTATTTTATCCTGAAACATTTTTTCATATTAACAGCACACAAAAAAAATAAATGTACACTAAATGTTGTGTAAAAACAAAAACTCTTTAAGTTTTACATCGATAGCACTTATTTTTGCATTAACATTGAATGTTTCAGTTATATGATTTAAAACTGTCACTCAATATCTTTTCTTAAATACACATATATATGTATTTGTTATAAAGCATTTATATAAGGTAATATTCTTAAGCCAAAAACACACAAACAAATTGTTAAGTTAATGATTAAAAAAAAGCATATTATGGTTAATTCAATAATTGCAAATATTAATATTAATTTCATTTTTAAATAAGCTTAAAATAAAATTTGGTTTAATTTTTCTTTTTTTTTTTTGTCAAAGCCAAACATCATGCCAAATGAAAGAATAAATTTGGTTCATGTTTTTATTTTTCTGTAACTGCATTGTTTTATTTTTGATTTGTTTTGTTTAAATAAAATTCTATAAATTATGAACATATAATTTAATAAGAATTAAATGATAGTTGTTTTAAAATTAACAATACAAATAAATGATTTTGAACAGTTTTAATGTTTTCTTTCTATTGTTTGTGTATTTTTGTAAAAAAAAAAAAGAAATTGAATTTACAAAATGCATGTCCTTCAACATGAAACAATGTTTTTTTTTCAACAAAAATAAATAAGGAACAAATTAATATAAGGACTGCACAACAAATACATATATATGTATGTATATGAACGAATTTCATTTTAATTTCTAACAATTGAATTTCTAATGTCTCGAATGAAGAAACGTTTTTTTTTCATTAAAATGACAACATAAAGAGATTACATTTTTGAAACTACCTTAATTGAGAAGCTACCATTTGGTATATTCTGTCCACCAAATTTAACATTGATGTCATACTCGCCAGGATCTTTGAGTGCATAGTAGATGTCAAAGAGACCGTCCTTTTCAATAACATCGATGTCAACGATTTCCCTAAAAATAAATATATTTTATACAAAATCTTTTTTGAATTAACTATATTTGATGCCAAACTCACTTTCCACTCTTTGATGTTACTTTGCAGGTAACAGCTCCATCGCCAGCATCTCTAGCATCCACACTTAGATGACTCTTGCTGCCTGATGGCTGAATTTTAGGGGCTTCAGCAATAAGCTTACATTTTTTGGCTTCACCAGTGGCAAATGCTTGCAGAGTAAATGGAGATCCTTGGATATGTTTCTCACCAAAGAGCACACTTATGTGATATGTTCCACATTCGTCAGGGATAAAGGATAGAATATATGTGTTATTGTCGATTTTTTCCAAAATTGGAACGATTGGTTTGCCTTTGGGATTTTTAATTTCAACATTAATATCAGCTTCTCCAGCTGTTTTTGTGTCAATTTGGAATTTAGCGGGCAGGGAAGCTGGAAGCTTCTTCTTTTCGGTACTGCCAACAATTTTTACATTTTCTGGTTCAGCCTTGGGGAAGACAGTCATAACGAAGGGGCTGTTAATGAAAATAAAAAGGATTTGAGTTTCAGAATTGTGGACAAAATTGAAATATAAATCTTACCTGCATGGCACTTCAACATCAGAGAACTTCACTTGGCATGTTAGAACCGATCCTTGCTTGGGTGGAACATAATGCACAGCATACACTCCATTGCCCTTTTCTTCCACATTCAAGTTATCCACAGGAATGCCTTCAGAATTTGTCAGTTTAACAGCAATACGACCGGGGCCAGCTTGAGCGACATCAACATTGAAATAGGTTGGTAGACCTTCTCTTACTTGGCCATGTTCGATACCTGGTCCATAGACCTTAACCTTTGAGGGATCAACAGTTTCTTCAACAACCACCCTGAATGGTGATCCAGGAATATGTTTGTCAGCAAAGCGAATAGTGATGTCATATTCTCCTGGATCAGTTGCCAAATACTCCACGTCACAGCTGCCATCTCTGTTATCGATACAGCTCATCTTAGCTTCGGAGGGTCCTTCGATGGCCAAAGAAAGGCCACCAGTTCCAGCACCCTTGGTCTCCACAGTGAATTTGTTGTTTTTATTTGTGAAACCTTTCTCAAGACCGGGACCGTAAGCCTTACAGCGTGAAGGGTCACAACCGCTCTTCACATGAACAACAAACGGTGATCCAGGCACTGGCACATTATCATACATCAACTCAATAGTGTGTCTTCCGGCTTCGAATGGTGTGTACATAATTCGGAAAATATCATCCTTTTGTCCTTGGACGACCTTACTTGGCAGAACATTACCCTTTGGATCAAAGATGGCGCAGGTCAGCTTCTTCGAATCGATATCATTACCGACTTTACTCATGTCAACCGAAAAGTCAACTGGAGCATTCATTATGACACCTAAAAGGTAGGGAAGAAGCAACTGTTAGATCAAGACTTTCAACACTACAAAACACAACGAATAAAAATGTTATCAAATGAAAACGAAATAAAAAATGCATGCGGTGGGCGTGTTTTGTGGTTAGCAAAGTGTTAAGTTTTATAAATTTAATAATTTTTTTTTAAAGCTGTGCCTTAGACAAAGTGCAGTACTCTGTGATGGGGCAGGTTATTTAAGCAGGCTTTTTATTGTCTCCTCTAGCACGGTCGCTTCATTTTGGGCACACACAGAAAAACGCAAAATCAAAATCAACGTAACGCCTTCTTCGTACCGTGTGGCTGAATTCCTATTCCAGTCACTCGGATCTTGTTTAAATTTGGCAGCGGTACTATGATTGGCTGAAAGGGTGATCCGTTCACGTGTCGATCATTGAATGTAACATTCACCGCATAGTCTCCGATTTCTGTTGGCAAATAGGCAACATTACAAGTACCATCGCCATTGTCACGACAGTTTATGGCCGCTTCGCATGGTCCTTCTACGGTAACTCCAAGTCCTCCCTGGCCTGCTCCTCTGGTGTCGATAATAAACTCAGCCGGCTGGCCTACAATGCCTCGCTCTAACCCTGGACCAAAGGCTCGCACTTTGTTCGAGTCACTGCCAACGAGGCATTGTAATCTGAATGGGCGTGGCGTTATGGGACTTCCACCAAAACAGATACTCAGAAGGTATTCGCCCAGTTGTGTGGGTGTAAAATTCACCAAAAAGCCTTCAGCCGTGGGTATAATATGAGCCTTAACCCGATTTCCAGATGGACTTGTGATTGTTACCGAAAGATCCGCCCTCGGGAGGCCATTGGTAATGACCCGGAACTGCTGTAGACTATTCAATGGTGCAGCTTGTGAGTTTGTAATAAATTTCTTAAATGACCTTTTCTTGTTTTCAACAATGAACTATGCAAAGAATGAGAGAGTGTGAAAATGGGGGTAAGGTACTTACTTGGTTCCAGACCGTCCACTTTGATCTTGGAAACGTCAACGGTGTGCTGTACAACGACCTTTGGACCAAGAGGCACTCGCAGTCCACCATAGGTCATGGATGTGGTGTAAGCGCCGTTTGCTGGTGGGATGACTTCAACAGTGTAGGTGCTGTCTTCGTTGTCGATGACACGACATGGAACCTCAGCTTTCGTTTCCTCGTGTATGATCTTGACTTGGAGTTCAGCGTCACCAGCCTCGCGAGCGTCGACATTGAAGTGTGTGGCAACATTGGGACGAACACCAGGTTCCAGCCAGGGTCCAAAAGCTTGAACCTTAGTTGGATCAACTGGAACACCAACATAGACACGATGTGGGGAGTTAAGAGTTGCGACACATCCATAATTCACTGAAATTAAAAGTAGTTGATTAGTTTTTGAATAAGAGAATAGAACTCTTTTGAATCTTACCCTCCACAGTATGAGGAACACCAGAAGTTGGAGTATAGGTGCATAATTTTGTGCCATCAGGCTTTTCTTGAACGGTAACTGGAATCTTATTTGCGTACACATCTTCCACAATGACTTCAAGTGGAGCATTTCCTGCCTTTGAGGTATCAACTGTAAATGATACAGGTTCACCAATAGTGATGCCATTTTTCTCTAAACCAGGACCTGATGCCTTTACAAGTTCAGGATGGAAATCGGTTCTTGGGAGAATTTGCGCAATGAAGGGACTCTTGGGGATGTCTTCGTTATCGCAGAGAATGTGAACAGCATACTCTCCTACTGCTGTGGGATGGTATTTGACCAAAGCAGAACCATCACCGTTATCGTGACATTCAATTTCAGCTTGTGACGGTCCGGCAACAGTAAAACCTAATGCACCGGTCTCGCCATTGGTCTCAACTACAAAAGCAGCTGGGTATCCAATAACACCACCTGTTAGGCCAGGTCCATATGCAACAATTGATGATTCCTTCTTGGGTCCAACCTTCACTTCGAATGGACTCTTGGGAACTTCTTGTCCTCCGAAAGTTACCATAACCACATACCGGCCTTCCTTTGTTGGGAAGTAGTGCGCTTCATAGGTTGTTCCGTCTACTTTAGTGAGAGCCACATTTTGATTGGATCCACCGGGTCCAATAACCCTCACCTCGGGTATACCCTCACCAGCTCCATCTGTGTATACTTTGAAATCAGCATCGTCTCCAACCCTGACACCAGTACTCTGGAGACCACGTCCACTTGCACGTACCTTCCGAGCATCAGATAGTGGAGAAACCTTCACTGGGAAGGGACTGTTTGGAATGGGAGTTCCAGCATAGAAAACATTAATCGAATGTAGACCAGTGAGTGGAGTAACATATTCACAACGCCAAACATCGTCTTCAACCTGTCTGACCTTAGCTGGAACAGATGTCTTATGATTTGCTGGATCAATGATGATAACTTCCGGTACTCCACGACCAGCACCCTTAGTCACAATATCAAAGAATGTTGGCTTATTGATGAAAACTCCACTTGGCTGAAGTCCAGGACCGGTTGCTTTAACCTTAGAAGCATCACCAGCATGACCTTCGACTTTAACATTGAACGGACTCTTTGGAATATCGCGACCGGAATATTTGACAAATACTTTGTGATCACCTTCCATTTTGGGGATGTAAGAAATTGAATAGGTGAGGTTCTTGTCATTGTTGAAACGCACTTCAGCTTTTTCAGGTTGACCATTGGGTCCAATGATCTCAACTTCAACGTTTCCTAAAATTATTTTTATATTTCTGTATTGAAATTTTCTCAGAAGAAGATTATCTAGTATATTTTCTTACCTTTTCCAGCGGAAAATGTTTCAACGGTGAAGTTAGCTGGAGCAGCAACAACTGGACCAACTGGTTCAATTCCTGGACCATAAGCCCGTACTCTGAATTGAAAGAAATTAAACAAATTATAGTCAATTTGGAATAAATATGAAGTGGAAGGTGAACAACTATAAAGCAGGAGTACAATAGCTTTACAGGAAAAAAAAATGCAGAAAACACACATCAGCATAAAGAGGAAGCGTTTATATTATATAAATAAAACGATCGCTTGGGATTGTATAAAATACTCTTTTACTATCTAAGGACCGATTAAATTCGTCCACGGTTGGTCATACTCGTATATTTTTCGTAGTACTTTAATTTTGTATAAGGACGCCTGAAAAATTCAACCGAATACGTTACTGTACATCAAAAAAAGCATTCAAATCTGTAACTTTTTCCATAAAGTTTGCAATGAAATTGATCGTGCATATCCTAAAAGTATGCAAAATAAATGACAAATTTACAGTTGAGGCAGCTTAATTTGAACACTCAAACATTTTCTTAAAATACAAGATAAAATGATAATTATGAATGCATTGATTCCGTTAAAGAAGCACTTATATGAAAGTTCAAATATTGATATTATAATATCAATTTTTTTGTTAAAAGCGGAAAAAATTGTTTTGCGCGTAGCTGCAAAAATGAGTAGTGTTTAGCGTCGAAAAACAAAATTGTAAGCTTTTTAAGTTTATATATTTTTTTTGCAAAAGCACACATTGAAACCGAAACCATTTAAACCAATTTCTTTTAATTTAAGCTTAAACATTGAAATTAAATTTAAATCAAAAATTACCTATGTACATTCGAGTATGTGTATATATTTTAAAATTCAGTTTTAAAAAATATTGCATTATGAAATTATTTACAAAATATATACATTTTTTTTTTGATTTTTATGAACAGAAAAGGTTCGTTTTTTCCAAAATTTACTAAAAACGTTATAATGCTTTTCGGTGGCTTTCAAAATAATTGCAATAAACATTTAAATTTTTAAATATGTCAAATTTAAAACTTTATCACTTAAACGACGGCTTTACGCTGTTGTTTTATAATTATTATTATTATTATTAGTACACATATAAAGGGTTTTTCAACAGGGACGCTACAAAAGTAAAGCGGCAGAGACAGCAAAAGACGCCATATTTCTTGCCGCTCTTTTGGCATTTCTCTTCAGTAAGGTTTGCCATTTCATGATGGAAAGATATACGAGCCAACAACGAGTCGAAATTATTAAAATTTATTACCGAAATTCGGAGTCAGTGGCCTCAACGTTAAGAGCGCTACGTCCAATTTATGGTCGTCATAATCGTCCTAGCAGATCAACAATTGAGCGTCTAGTAGAAAAATTTGAATCCACAGACACAGTACAAAATGTTCCCTTGCCAGTGAGACAAAGAAGCTCCCGTAGTGTCGAGAATATTGCTGCCGCTGAGGCTTCAGTTGCAGAAAGCCCAAATGTATCTCTCACACGTCGTTCTCAAGCGTTGGGCATCTCTGTGACGTCGTTGTGGCGAATTTTACAAAAAGATCTTGGCTTACATCCTTACAAGATTAAATTGACGCAAGAACTGAAGCCGCTTGACCACCAGTATGTTCGTGAATTGGGCTAAGCAACAACTTGAAAATGATTCGGATTTTCATCGAAAAATCATCTTTAGCGATGAGGCTCATTTCTGGCTGAATGGCTTCGTCAATAAACAAAATATGCGGTATTGGTCTGGCAACAATCCACACGTACTCATTGCATCTCAAAAAAATTACGGTTTGGTGTGGTTTATGGGCCGGTGGCGTCATTGGGCCGTACTTCTTTCGTGATGATCAAGACCGGCACGTTACTGTGAATGGGGATCGCTACCTTTCAATGATAACCGAATATATTTGGCCCCAATTGGATAATATGGAATTGGAGGACATGTGGGACAGGACGGCGCCACAAGCCACACAGCGAATGTCACAATCAATTTATTGGAAACAAAGTTTGGAGAACGTGTTATCTCACGAAATGGTCCAGTTGCCTGGTAGTGCGATTTGACGCCGTTAGACTATTTCCTTTGGGGCTACGTCGAGTCGATGGTCTATACCAACAAGCCAGCGACGATTGATGAACTTCGTACGAATATCGAACGTGAAATTGCAGCAGTATTGGCCGATTTATGCTTGAAAACCGTCAAAAATTGGGTTCAGCGTCTGGACTTCTGCAAGCGTGCCCGTGGTGGGCATGCAAAAGAAATCGAGTTCCATACATAATGGCATCGAGCGTACTTTCACAGGAATAAAGAATTTCATTGATATCCAAAACCGTTTTATTTAAAAAAAAACTTTTGTAGCGCTCTTATTGAAAAACCCGATATATTATTATTTTTAAAATTGCTTAGAAAAAAACCGTATGGCAGGTATCGTTATTTTTGGTTTAAAAAATTAAAATTGTGTGTACCTACCAAGCTTTAAGAAAATTGATGTAGCCGTTTAGGCTGTAGCCGGACAGACAAAGCTGTGAGAATTTTTTGTATAACATCAACATTTTGAGTTAAAATTTTTTACGAATGCTTAACTTGTCATATTCTTAGATTGCACCTACATATATTCTAGGATATTGCAAGTAAAAAAATCAGTTTTAATAAATGAATTAAAGTGAAACAAAAATAGGGAAACTGCTATTTTCAATGAACAAAGGAATGTAACTAATAATATTTCTGAATTGAAATTGAACAAATACTTAACATTATTGATTTTTCAATTTAAAGTCATATTTTTTGTTATTGGTTTAGTCATTTTACATGTATACGTAAAATCATTTATTTTATCATTTTCAAAAATTGTTTTTGACGACAAAGCTACGAAAAAATCTGAAAGAACTTGAATATAAAATTTTATTTACAAAACACAGTTGTTCATTTTTTTTCTAAGGTTCCTTACGATAATGACACGATTTATGAGGTTTGTTGGTATTTTAAACTAAAATGCCCACCTGGAAAAACAATCTAGTTTTTGACATGGCACTTAAAAGTTTTTCATTTGACTCTAACAAGGGTCTAGCAAGGGTAGTTCTCAAATTGGTCTGGGCCTTCACCCCCGTTAAGTAATCTTTTGCTTCGAGAAACAAAAAAAAAAGTTGTCTGTAGCTGGGCTTCTAACCAGTCCAATAGTCTAGTTACTGAAATATTTCACAATTCAGTTGTGTAATGTTGAAAATGAAAAACTATATTATTGAAAGAGTTGAACCTTTATTTGAATGTTCTGACAACAACAATTTTATTGATGTAATTAGTCAAGCCTTGTTCTCATTGCACTGTGTGAATGATCATATTTTTGGAGAGTCGATACTTGCAGTTAAATCAAAAGCGATGGGACTTTGAAATATTCATCCAGAGTTTTTGAAAATTCTGCTTCCAGTTATTTAAAAACACCATTCTAATGACATCCGTTTTTCCTGATAGCTGGAAGGGAGCACAAATCTTACCACTGCCAAAAACCTTTTCATTTAGAAATCCCGAATACTTGCCAATTGCTATGCTAGCGTTTTTAAGCAAAGTACTTGAATCTATAATAAGCGAACAGGTTAAAAAGCTTATCGAAAGTCAAAAGCTAATTACTGCCTTCCAATCAGGATTCAGACCCCTAAGCATAGTTGCAATACAGCTTCACTTAAGGTCAGCGAAGATATACGCATAGGAATTGACAGCGATCAGATAGATAACGGTCTTAGTATTTTAAGAATATTTGAATGCATTTGACTCAGCTGAACATAAACTCTTGACTAATAAATTGAAGGAACAATTTGGTTTTGAAAGCACTGCATTTAATTTAATAAGCTCATATCTTTAAGGACGATCTCACATTTCAGGTACTGTTTAATGGACAAAAAATACCCTCGAGTTTACCAGTTCCCTTGGGTGTCCGCAAGGATCTGTTCTGGGTCCATTGCTCTTTTTATTGTTAATCAATGATATCTGCAATAGCAAACAGAATAACCATTTGCATTTGAACGCATCTAAAATGAAAGTATTGATCGTTGATAGGGCATCGCCATCGCCAGACACAAATAATTACCTGCCTCTTGTACTTAATTTTAAAAATCAAAAATCTTGTCATATTTTTAAACCAACAATTGACTTTGAACAACCAATTCAACAAAGGTGCTTCCACTACGTATGGAGTTCTTCGAAGTTTGAGCCCCACCGCTAAATTTTTATCAACTGATGTCAAACTTAAGCTGGTTAAATCTTAAATTTTACCAATATTTCTCTATGGTTGTGGACTTTTTGCTGGCACGGACTCAAACTCCCGAAGAAAACTGAACGTGGCTTATAATATTTGTGCAAGGCACATATTCGACAAAAACCGCAGACCATAAAGTAAATTTCAGCAAAAGAATAAGGGGATGCACTCTTGATACTTTATTGAAATACCAAATGGTCGTAGCTCTTCATAAAATTGCAACTGATACAGTTCCAGGATACTTGTTTGAAAAGCTCACTTTTGTACGATCCTAAAGAACTCTACACAGTATTCCATCTAAGTATCTATAAACATTTAGTCAAGTGACGTCAATTCTTTATCTACGCAATTTCTTCCAACATCAATATCCAGCTAGTTTTTCCAAGCGAGGGCCTCACTAGTTTTTGACAAATTTTCCTTGTCTAGGTATCCCCTACCGGACCCTTGACAAAAACTAGTAATTTTTCCAGGTGGGTAACTAAACTATCTTAATTTCATGTTTCATTTATGATCTGATACAATTAATAATAAAAAATGCCTGTTTCAATAAATGAGATAAATGTTCACAAAAAAAAAATAAATGTTTTCATTGCAATATTTTGGAAAAACATCCATCAACTCACGTGCCTATATTTTTAATAATTAAATGCGTTGAGAGTTTAATTTTCTAAAGAATTTTTTTTTTAAACTAATTTCTAAATTCAGAATGACTACCCATTTTTAATGAAATAAAATTTTATTATTTTAGGTTTCAATATTCTTATGCACAAACAAAAATATAATAAAACTTGAATTTGCTTAAAAAACGCATAACAACGACAAAAAAAGTAAAAGGAAAAACAATTAGGTAGGTATTTGCATTCCAAACTTACCGGGGAGGAGGAATGCTGAGAGAATTTTTGCAATTAAATATAGAAGAAGAAGAATATATTAAATAAATTAATTATATTAATTTTGTTTGTTTCAATAACAAAACGTAGAATGCTGTTGTTTGTTGTTGTTGTTTTATTTTAACAAAACAAATAATAATTAATAACATTCAGTTAAAAATAATAATAATTTATTAATACGTGCGATAGTTTAAAAAAAAACAGAAAAAAATGAACAATGGGAAATTTAGACGAAAAACAATAATTGCTTCGAATCTTTGACGAAATGTACCAATAATTATTGTTTATGCATATTTATATAAGACTTCTTAATCACTTACCTATTTGGATTGGTCTTTGGCCTTAATGGAGCACCTGTCTTCAATTTTGCATTTGGATATTGTGATAAGTATGTCATCATTGATTGTTCATCTACATTAGGATTAACTAATTCTTCTGGTTTGATCAATTGACGAACATTAAGCCAGTCATCGGCCAAGCCCATGGCTTCAGATGCATTTTGTACAGCATCCTTTGGATCCCACATATCCCAGTCGGGGCATAGACCTGGTGCACAGGCATCGACCAAAGCACCAACAGCCTTACCGCTGGTCCAATCATTTGTGAAATTGTTAATTGGCATCTCTGGGATTCTCGTGTGGATCCAGTTGAGAAGTCTGGACAGAAAAAAAAATATATATCATGTCAAAATCATCAATTATGTAAATGAATGTAATTTGTATTTACCTCTGTTTGGGTGTTGCACCTGTTCCGTTCATTTGATTTTCGTCTTCTCCTTCCCACGCTGGCATTGAGATGGAATAATGAAGAATAAGAGTCCATATTAAGCCAAGAATAAGTTTCAATTTGCAGTCTACAATATCTGAGGAATCTGTAAAAAAATAAAAGTAATTTTAATAATAAATTAATAGAAACCAATAATAATAATAATAATAATAATAAAGGTTGATGGATACTTCATCCTTTATACAATTTTCATCCAGAAAATTGTTCACGTAAGATTAATATTTGTTATTTACTTAAATATTAAAAATAAGAATATTCTCTGGCATTATTTCGTTTAATTTGAAGTTGAGCTCATTGAATAACAACTGAATCTATCTCGCTCAAACTTACATTAATAAAAAGTTGTTATAGGTCATTTTAGTTAAATGGAAGACCCACCTACTGACACGCCTACTTTGAAACTTTTCCTTAATTAAGGTGTCTAGAAACTAGAAATTTTGTAACTTGACTCCCTTAAACCTGAAATAAATGTAGCAGTAAAGTTTTTTCCGTCCATAAAATTGGCGTAGATATAAATTAGGTGGAAAAAATTCTGCCTGGAATTTTTTCATGAATATGTAATTTTCTGTTTTATTAAGAAGGTTATCCAACTACAACTTACTCACTTTGATTTTGAAAAAAAAAAAAACAAAGTAGAAGGCACGAAAAACATCTCTAGTTGCTCGCAATGTGGGGCAAGTTGCCAAGCCGAAGCCATATGTTTTTTCATCAAAATACATATCTTCAATTTCATGAATTAAAAATCTGTTATCATGCGCCAACCTATAGCACTCACCTTGAATTAATAATTCCATTTTCTAGCGTTTAGAGCTATTTCACAGATGGCTGCCGGCTGGCAATCGTGTAACCGGAGTAGTTGGGTTAAAGTTCATATAGAAGCTTTCACACTTGCCGGCCGGCCCTGCCGCCGCCGTTAGTGGATACAGAAAATGAAATTGCGCCTCCGCGTGCGCTCGGCAGCCTTTAAGAATTTTTAGCTTTTAACGCTATGCGAATGACAATATAGAATAAAATAACAAAACAAGTTGATGTGTGGCAACTGCAGAATTAAAAAAAATATGTTTATCGCGTGGCAGTATTACCAGCTGCGGGGTGTGTTTAAATGTAACTCGCATTTTTTGACAAGCCGGTTTACCGGTGCCGCCAAAACGACTGTCAGGCATGTGTGAAATGGGCCTTACTCTTCTCGAAGTTTCTTCTTATTTGTTTGGGAAGGAAGATAGATATGGCGGTCACAAACAAGCAACTCGCTCAGTGAAACAATAAGCGCTGGAGTGGGCCGTTTTAATACCATAACTTATTCTATAGAGTTAATGCGATAGAGTTAATGCGATTTGTGAAAATGTTTCTTTTCCGAAAAATAAATATGCAGTAGACTCTATTTAAATGTTTAACGAAAAAAAGATCAACGCGGCGCGCGACGTTCATACACAAAAATGACGTTTCTTACAAAAAGTGGTGCAGTTCGTGGTTCAATGCGTTTGTTAACTTTTTTTCAAATTTCCCCAAATCAGATAGAGTTTTTCCCTCTTTTAAAAATTTGACAGGTTTTACACATTTTTTTTGAAAAAGATACCAAACAAACCTTATGAATAGACTTACCTCTGAAAAACGTTTGCAAATTGTGCAAATTTATCACCAAAATAATGGTTCGATTTGCACGACGCATCGCGAAACAATCAATTTATTGAAAGAAACTCTTGGTAAAGCGCCGAATATTCTCTTGCAAGGGGTCAATTGTCTCGGGCTCCTTTGCGTAGACAAGCGACTTCACATAACCCCTACCAAAAATACCCCACGACGCGGTATAATGCGCTCACCAAAAGTTTCTTTCAATAAACTGATTGTTTCGCGATGCGTCAAGCGAACCAAACCAATGTTTGGGTAATAAATTTGCACGATTTGCAAACGTTGTTTAGGAGTAATTCTATTCATTATAGAATGGCAAACCAATTCCAAACTGAGCATAAATCAAGTGACAGCTGTCAAAAACACCAACTCCGAAAAAAGTACTGCCAAATTGAAAACCACACGTCTAAGAAACACCTTTTAGCTTCAAGAGATATTGGCGCAAAATTTTAAACATTTAAAACCAACACTAAATTACACTTAAAATGAGAGTCTGCTCTAAATATTTTTTTTAGAGCGAGAGTTGGCTCTTTTTCAATATTAAACCAGATAAAGTATACTTTAACTCTAAAGCACTCGACTAACTTTAAAAGCAGCAATACCCTTCTTTATCTCATAAAAAGTATACTTTATCCATAGAAAAAGTTATTTCACGAAAAAGAATTACCCAAAGGAAAATGTTTTCAAAAGTTTTTCTTAGCATTTATACAATTTTAGACATTATAAAATTAGGATGAATCCAACTAAGGAAGTTTCAATTTTGCAATATTGTGACGATGAAATACACATACACTGTACCTACAACTCAACTAAATTTTAAAAATTCCCAAGGGAGTGGAACAACAATTTTTTTAATTAATCAAAGAATCAGCTTGAAATTATTTGCTTCGAAGTATTTTTTTTGTGTTCATTTTAAATTTGTTTCTGTTGTGTAGCTGTGTCTCTTTCTTCATCTGTCATATTTGGGCTTGTTCAACCCAAATTTCCTTACGTTACGTTGCGGAGCTCACTCTAGTTAGAAGAGTTGTTTAAAGCGTTTAAAATTAAGGAATAGTTAGACAAGTGTTCGAAGCAAAACAACTACGTTAAGTAGAGTCGGTTCTATTACTTAAAAGAGCAATGTTTAAAATTTTGCGCCATTAAGTTTTCTTAAAAACTTAATATACTGATGGAACAATTTCGAGGTATTAAAAACTATTAGAAAATTATATTTTGGTCTATGAAGGAAAAATAAATTAAAATTAAAACCTAAGTAGTAACAATTTCCCCTAGATTTTTAGAAAAAAGAGTTGCTTATAGTGAATTTTTTTTAATAATATTGATGCACAATACTAGTTTCCATTAAATTTGACTTGCCAAATGCGAA
Organism: Dasysyrphus albostriatus; assembly: GCA_946251815.1. Classification (NCBI taxonomy): domain Eukaryota; kingdom Metazoa; phylum Arthropoda; class Insecta; order Diptera; family Syrphidae; genus Dasysyrphus; species Dasysyrphus albostriatus. The sequence goes on from OX276335.1 coordinate 68,038,766, forward strand.
AATATCAACCAGCATTTTCTGAAACTTACCGTTTCAAAGTTATGGCAATGTTACAAACTTGATTTTTGCTATCAGAAAAACATTTAAATGAAATAGTTATACATAACTTCATAATTTAGAAACATGATGTGCTGGGTTCCCACATTATTTGGCAATTAAAGTCTTGACTAAACAATAAATTCAACACAACTTAAACTATTCATGGTTAGAAAAACCTTGTCGCACAGTGTTATTTTACCTGCTGAGAAATATTACCCGCCAAATGACTCTAAACCGTTTCAAAAATTCTGTCAAGTGTATTTTATTATATGTATGTACTCGTATATTGTCTATAAGGTCTAGACTCAAGAGTCTAGACAGTTTTGTTGACAAATTATCTAAGCTGAATTGAACTAGAATTTCAGTTGAACATTTTCTTTTGGAAATTTGACACCCTTAATTGGTGTTAGTCTTTCTTGGAAAAATGAAGTTATTTGAATTTTCTTAAACTTACGATTGAATATCTTAATTTAAAAAAAAAAAACCGTAAAAGATTAATAAAATAGATTAAGTTGTTTCTGTTATCATTGTAATTACTTGGCTTCTCTTCGAATGATAATAGTTCTATTTATAATCCGTGCCTAGATCTGCTAAAGGGTTTAATTTACTCGTAATCATTAAAAATGCAAGTATGACTTAAATGACTCTATCGTTTCTTAATTTCTAGGCTATTAATGTAATTGATATATCAATATTTAGTTTTAAGACCAATAAGAAAAGTAATTAAATATCTTCATCAAGTGTAAAAAAAGATAATCTCGCTCAACATGATAGGGTATCTATAGCAATAGCAATGCTTAAATTACAAGTTTTTTTTTGTCTTTATCATAAAATCAATATCAACAATTAAATAAACCATGAAATACCTTGGAATACCTTGATTGCTTACTTATATTGGATTGCATTACCTTTACCTACCTACATCAAATTCTATAACGTGTGGCATGGCGCCTTGTTCTTGTGTTCACAAAGTGCATCCATTAAAATCTTTCTTTATGTCTTATCTGACCAACCGACTCACGACAGCGACGACAGCAACAACAACAACAATAACAACAAAACAAAAAAAAAACAAAATCAACATTAATAAAATTATGTGTGCACGCATGGATAGAGATTTAGCAAGAAGTCTATCCGCTGAATCGAATAGCATTGAGTGATTGCACAATCTATCAGATTGTTTTTGTGTCCTCAAAATGATTCCCTTGGTTTTTATACATTGTCAAGCGAAAGTGATATTCTATTTATAGAAGAGAGAATAGAGTCTTCTTATAAATATGTAATTTAATTTAGTTGAAAACTTCTGTTTTTTTTGAGAAAATTTCCTCTGGAGTGAAGGTATTTCGCACTTAAAAACATCTTCAGTTTGTCTATCCTATTAAGTGTTGTTCGCATCTAAGAAGAATACAACATTTTATGTACTTATAGTTTGATGTTGATTTATTTATAAAATTATTGCATGAGATGCAACGATATAGAAGAATGTTGACTGATTTTATAGACCATGAAATAGCAGAGTAAACAGTCTCGAGTCTATATAATTTACATGATACATTAGAAGAAGAAGGGGTAAGAAACTCGCCCGAGCATACCAACCAATGATGTCGAATGTGCTACTGGTTTATTAACATTTAAGTATTTTGATTCTTTGCTTGATGAGATGTACTTGAAACACTAAAATATTTTTAATGAGAACTTTTTTTAAAAAAAAAAACTACTTAACTAAGCCATTCAAATTCAATTTTTCTGGGGTTTTTTCAAAAGTTCGTTCTTGTTGATTCTCACTCATCCATTTCTGGGGCCATTAAAAAAAAATATTAGGGAGAAAATCTATCACCCCACCTGGAATGGGAGTCTATTTCACTTCTTTTTAAATCCTTAACAAGATTCACCATACCCATTTTGAATATAAAGAACAAAAATTCAACACCCTTTATGTATATTAGGGTGGACATAAGAAAAGGGCATCTTAGATGGGCCTAAATCGACTTTAAATGAATTAAACAAATTTCCGTATTTTTTTCAGGGGTTAGTTTAATTTTTTGTCTTTTTTTGAATACTGATTAGCGTGATTCCCATAAAATCTGCCAAAAAATTCAGAGAATGTAGGCTTAAAAAAAGACAAAAATATCCCATTAGTGGGGAGTAATATTTACCCTCGCTTGGACAGGAAAGCAATTTTATAAAAATTGCATTAAATAGAAACTAAAATATTAAAAAAAAAAAACAACGGCAACACTTACAGTATTGTTTGATAGTTTTTTGGAAAGCCAGAATTTCATTCTTATGATGTTTTTTTTTTCAAATTTCGTTTTTTTAAAATAGGTTAAGTAAAAATAATTTCCAAATAAAAAAATTTAATTTTGTTTAATAATTTTGAGTTGAAACAATTTATTGCCATATGTGTTCTTCAAAAAAACTTGTTTTGAAAATAAACCATAAGAATGGCTTTTCAAAAAGCTGTAAGACAATGCTGTAAGTATTTCCGTTTCAAATTAATATTTTTCTATTTAATTTAACTTTTTTTTTATAAAATTGTCCCTTCTTTCTAAGCAATGGTATATAACTATTATACCCCTCCTGGGGGATATTGTTTTTCTATACTTCCTCTAATTTTTTTTTTTCAAAAATTGACTTTTTGGGATTGTATATATTTGTTTTTTTGTTTCTTCACTTCTGATAACAAAATTGAATTTTACCAGCTGTCAAATTAGTGTGTCATTTATTGACAACCAATTTAAATACGTTACCAAAAAAATTTCTTTGACAGACAAGGACAAAGTGACATTTCAGACAAAGACAAAGCGACATTTCGTTTTTCTGTTGAGCTATTTTACTTGTCTTTAAAATTTGTTAAAATGTGTTTTTCAGTCTAAAGACAACAAAATTTTGAGTAGTTTGGAGTCATTTTGTGAAATGACGCATAAATGAGTCTTTCGTCGGTTCTCAGTTGGTAAATGGAAATCTAGCATTAGGTTATGTTTTCAAAACCAATACAACTAGCTTAATTGAGCAAGTACAATTATTACTAAATAAACAATGCCTTTACCATTTTTAAATACAAAATCATCTTATAGCCTTGAACCATAAAATCATAACTAATTCAAAATTATTAGGTGAAGCTTATTTTGGTGATTGTTGACATTTTGGATAATTTTATCAAAAATGTCAACAATGTGCTATGCCAAGTGCGACAGCTCTGATTCTAAGTGTTTATATATATTTTCCCACGTTCTTGAAAGATAAAAATAGCTGATAATTTAATAATATGCTGTAAGTTTGTACTAAGAATACATACGTATATATTTTTTATAATTGAATTGTTAAAAAGCAATTAGTGTTTGAGTTATGTACTTTATTTACTTGAGTAAGCAGCTGATTTAATGGCTGAAAATTTGTTCGCACTTTTTTAATAGGATTATTGTTAATTTAAAATAATATTATGACCTAATAGGAAATCAGTAAACATTTTTTTTGTTAAGTAGGACAGTCTTATAGTAAAATCTAATCAAGGTTTACTATTCAGTTGATACCATATCCAAAATAATTCAATCATTTTTTTTTTCTTCTAAGATAAACCTATCAATCATGATTCATAAATAGTCTAAATTTGTTTGTTTCTATATCTTAGCTTAGGAATTAAGTTTCAAGGTAAAAAGACAAACCTGCAAATTTAAATTGTTGTGCAAATAAAAATAAGATTATTCTATTTATTTGAGTGTTTGTATTTTTGTTTGTGTTTGTGTAGGTATTTGTGTTATCTGCTGTGCTCACAGAACCATCAAAATAAGTGAAATATCACTTTCGTTGATGATATCATTTATTTTTTAACTCTTAAACGTATTAATTTCACTTAATCATTTTTAATGAAATTCAATATTTTTGGTGTTGTTGTTTTATGCACTTTTGGTTTGCGTGCGTAGTAAGATTGCAAGGTTTTTTTTATATAAATAGGATTTATGTATGCATTGTTTTGTTTTATTTTTTTCCTAGGAATAGGTATATACGTATGCATATTTAAAGGTATTAAAATTGATACGAAAATATGTTCTTATGTAAGTAAATGTGTTATGGAAACTTTTATCGAATAGGCACCTTAAAAAAAAGTAAGCAGACTCTTGCTCATATCCTAAAGATTCAGACTAATATGATCCAATAAAGTAAAACAAATTTACTTCTTAAGGGGCGCATCTAGTTCAGAGTATTAAGACTCCGAGTATAGCTCTCAGGCAGCTCGCGAGAGAAGAACTATCAAAGTGAACACAGTCATGAATCGGTTCACAGAACACATAGGGGTGTACAAATCTGCGAGGATTACTCTCGAGAGTTTTGGAGTGAAGTACTCACAAATGGAAACGCACCTTAAGGGCATTGTTCAACAAAATTTAAGTTGCTTTTCAATTTCAGATTATTATCACTACAAAACTTTGGAGAATGACTCTCGGATAGCGATAGCTTTGTAAAGGCACGTATCCATTTGAGAGTTAAAAGCCTGCGAGCAACTCTTCGAGAGTAAAACTAAAACAAACTAGCTCTCAGAGGGATAGACATCTATCTGAGAGTCTTTCGGGAAAGTTTTGTAATGAGGCCACAGATAGAAATGCACCTTGGGCTATGCCTTAATGACTGTATCCACTTACTCCTGAGAGCTCAGTTTGTAATTTCCTTATTCTCAAATGAAAATAACCCAGGAAAATAAAATTGACAAAATTTAAAAAATATTTCTTCAAACCTGAATTTGGATGAATAACTTTGTTTTGACGTCTTATAAGCAAATGAAATTAGATCGAGTTATCGAATAATAACCAATCATCTTTCTTTTCAAAACAGCGACTTTTTGTGTTGGAATGTTGGATTCTATTGATTAATGCAATTTAAATTAATATTTTGACTTAATTTGCTACAGCCATGAAGTTTTTGCACTTTCTTCTGAAAATCTATTTTAGTTGTATGAACAAAAGTAGGTATGCTATTTTTTTTTTGTGTAGAATAATATGAGCTACAATTTGTATTTTCACATTTTCTCAAAAAAAACCCTGATGATTTTCAAGAATTTAAGAAAAAATTAAATTTGATCCCTTTTCATCAGTATCAAAATTGCTTTTCCGGGTCCAAATCTTTAGGGATTTTTTTTAGAAAATGCTTAAGACATCAAAACATAGGCCTCGAAGTAAAAGCATAGTTTCTTTAGGCTTTTATAAGCACTTTTTAGTAAGGTTTTAATTAGTTATACGACACTGGTGCAGGGTCAGAATTTCACTGGAGAAAAATTCATAATATTGTCTAATAAGTTATGAATGACTCACATTAATGGGTTATAAACAAAAAAAAATAATTTGTTTGTATTGTGGACTTATGACCCTGATGCATCAAAATGTATGTGTGGGATAACTAATCATAATTTTTTCAGACAGTGGAAACTTTAAATTAATTGATAAAAAGCTTTTCTTATCTTTTCTAATTTTTGGCATTACCTCTATAGTATAATGCATTTGGCTGGGATAGAATAACAATATGCATAATCAGAGCTAATGACAAGACCTGTTTTTTAAAAAGTTTCTACCAATCTCTACAAATTCAACGGAAAAGATGATTTTTCATTGAACTACAAAAAGTTGAACTTCTCTTTTTTACAGCAATTCTGAACGACGCTTTATAAGACTTTAACAAAAAAACTACTCACACGTGATGGATGGTCTCTAACAGATACAACATACAGGTCCAACATTTATATTGATACGAACTGGTAATTACTTTTTCATCTAATTTTAAATTCAAATTTCAAATCTTTTTTAATTTATATTTTCTTTATTTCACAATTCATGAAAGTTGACAATCATCATACTCTCTCTATCATGATTGTTAACTTTCATGAAGGATCAATAATTAAGCTGAAAGTATATCTAACTTTTTTTTAGTACCTTTTAAAATCGATCAGATTTTGTTTGTTGCAAATAAAAGCTTATAATCTTTGAATGTCATCACAAAGATGGATCTTGTTTTTGTTTTTTAATAAATTCGATAAAAACCAAATAATAGCAAGGAATCTCGTTTGTCTGGAAGTCCCCACTTATAAACAATGTTGTAGAGAGCTTGAAACTAGGCTTTGGCTCTTTGTAAACCTGGCTCTACTTTGAGCGCTACTACAACAGAGCTTAATCAATTAAATATCGACAATAAACAATTTAAATTTAGTACTAGACCTTAACAAAAATCTTCTACGTGAACAATTGTATCTTATCTTATGTTTCTAAAGCCTAGTACGCTGCTAATGTGAAACGAAATACTTAGTTGGTCTCCAACAAGACAACAAAATACCTACGAAATTGAAGCGGAAAAATATTAGTTGACAGTTGGACAAATTAAAAAATTAGAACAATTGCAAATGCAAACAAATCGCAGGCAGTGATGCTGTAATGAAAGAAACAATACAAATAAATACAAAAATCAGAAATGTCATTTTTTCGCAAAAAATAAATGGTGTGGGTAGGGTATATTTGTGTGCAAAAAAAGAGTGTAGACTTCTCAAAAAAAATCTACTAAAATTATCAGTTTCGCTCATCGAACAGCGTACAGCTCAACGAAAAGTAAAACTATATTTTTCGTTAATGATTTCATTGAGTCATTTAAGTGCGGCATTTTTCGTTTCGCATCGGCAGCATATTAGACTTTAAAGAGAAGATAAATAGTAATGAAACAGAATATACATTTTCTGAATAGTCTTATTAATCGAAATTTTCAATTATTCTAAGCAGCATGTGTGTCACAAGTGTTTAATTACTTGATTTTCTCTAGTTGGCTATGTGCTTACGGATCAAAGCAAATTATTAGTTAGTAAATTCAAGAATTAAGGATAATTGACGTTATTTAATGTGAATACCATCTTATTTCCAAAATAAAAGTTAGATACTGTGTTTTTCTGACAAAAATCAATTATAATTCTAGCATTCCACAGGGCAGTCATTTAGGGCCCTTATTGTTGATTTAATTTTTGTATTACTTGACTTAAGAAATATCTTTGTTCTCATCTATATCTGTGTCATAAGACTACTAAAAAATAACTTCAATATAGTGATGATTGTTAACTACTAAACAGAATCAATTTCAAGTTTCAAATAGTGCAACGATAACCTTCAAAAAAAGAACAACGACAACACTTTATGCATACTGAAAACATTAAAAAACTATTCCCATCACTATTCTTTTATACTCTATATGGGTATGTCATTTCCTATACACGACACCCCTCTTCAAATGACAGTAAAGAATGCGGTTTCCATGGAATAACAAGATGATACCTATATCGATCTATCACCATTATCATCGTAAAACCTTAGAGCTATGCTGGAACATGAAATTTGCGTTACATTTTCTGAATAAATACATACTTCTATATGTATGTAGATGCCATGAAACTTTCAATGTTTCTTTTTTTTCTGTGGCTAAAGCTGCAACAAAAACCTACACCTAGTACGTATAAGATTCTTGATGTTCTTGGAGAAAAAACTGCGCGTAGGCCTTATACCTACCAACGTATGCTGACGCCAGAAATTTTAACCGACTGCTTGCTTGCACTGAGTTGCACTGCTGCCGTCTGTCTGATTACATTCATGAATGAGGAAGGAATTGCATAATATGCACACACAACAACTAACAGCGCCTCTGTCGGTGCGATGTGACACCAACGCGCCAAGTCACTCAAAAGACACAAACTTCTTAGCCCATAGGCATAGGGCAATGAACTACGCAAATACACATTACAGGGTGTTTTGGGAATTAAATTTTATTGAATCTGTGTTTTTTTTTAATAAATTTTGAATATTTGGAATAAGCTTTTTAGGTTTCAACGGAATATTTTGGATTAACCTTTGTTTACGTAGTTTCTTTATTTTAAGCAGCAAAAAATAATTGAAGAATTTGTAAGACGTTGCACAGCTTGCTATCAAAACTTATAGAACTTTTGATAGTTTGTGAACAATAGCAAAAAGCAGCAAGTAAATAAACAAACCAACCTGCATTCTTTTTGTTTCTTTATTCATTCTATTCTTAATAGGGAGATGTTTTGTCTTAGCTTTCTATTCTATTCCTAATCCGCAAACATATTCTTTATGATTTATTCTATAAATTTTAGAGAATAGAGATGATTCATCATATATGTGTGAACGCAATTGTGTATTTAAATTGAGGTCAATTTTCTATTGAAAATACTCTGAAAAGAATAATTCACAATATCATTTTTAAGGCAAATCAATAATATGACTTGACAATGTACACAATAATTTGTGAATTAACCAGGCAATGAAAAACTTAGAAATTATGAGTCAAGTAGAGGGCGTTGTACTTGAGGATTGACGAATTATAAACGCAAAATAAGTTTGGGGAGACAGGGAAGGTCACTTGCCCCCCTAATCAAAATATTATTTCTACATTTCATATAAATTGTCTTCATTTGAAGCTAGATTTCTATACTAATATTAGTTTTTTAATGAGGCTGTCCCCTTGTCCAATATCGTGAGTACGCAATTTTTAACGCCCAGTTACTGGACTTGTTGGAAATATTTTTTGATTTTTGTTAGAGTTTTTAAAAGGAAACTTCTTCATTGATGATGATGAAAAATCAGGTCACCCTATTCAAAAGAAAAAAACAAGTTAAAATGTCAAAACATAATAATCATCAATCACAAACTAACATCAAATGGCATTTTTCTTTTTTAGCTCCGAGCATAGAACTCAGCTGTCAAAAAAAGACTTGTTTCTTTTTAAACTCGGAGCACTCAACTTGAGTTTCAGTTTTGAATCGAAGCTAGCTGAGAGTAGGTTCCCTGAGCTCAGAATAAAAAGACTGAGCGAATGGAATAAAAAGCTGAGCGCAGCCAACTTCGCTCTTTTTTTCACTCTTTTCACATGGGTTCGTTCAACACTTCAATGTCAGTTCACATTTTAAATTTTTCGAGTTTTTGATTGGACAGCAATCAGATGATAGTTAAAAATCAGTACTAAATTATTATGCGTTGAACGCATCGCAATCGTATGACAGTTCAGTGCTCAGATAGACGTTGTTTAGATTGCGAAGATTGAGAACAGTCTCACGGTAATTTCTGGACAAGAGAAGTGGGGGGTCAGGGATGTCGTGAGGCATGAACAAAACATAAACATCGACCTCATATGAGACTCATTTCTTGGTATTTTCAAGTGCAAAGCATTAAAGTTGTTGTTGGTTCCATGTGCTTTAAGGAGCCTCAAATGGTCGAAATGTAGACACGACAAGACTCTCGAGTTCGGACTCAAATTTCCCAATCTAAGCAGGCTTATGTGTTTCAAAATTATATCTGAGAGCTCTGGGCATACTCTGCTCAGAGCTAACTCCGATAGTTCGAGCTCTATTCCATGCTCTGCTCAGAGCTAAAAAAGAAAAACGCCTAAAGACAGAGTTTAGACAAGCTTCACGTGAGGCGAATCATTTTGACGTTTATTATTTTTATGGTGAGATGAGGCAGGAATTTTCAAAAAAAATTAAAATCTGCGTCATCTGTCCATCTCTTTTCTTTTTTGCAAGAGATTAGAGTGAAATTAAAATGCGAGACGTCAAAATGAGTCACCTCATGTGAAACTTGTTTGAACTCCGTTAAATATTTGCTGTGAGTTTCTGATTGGCTGACCTTTTATATAAATCATGAGATCTTTCATATGATATACATTTTTTTGCAAATTTCCCTTAGATGACGTATCAAAATTCGCTTGTGACCTTGGGAAATTTTAAAGAAAACTAAAAGTTAGACCTAGTTCACACAGCAATGCACCGCAAGCTTATACGCATTATAAATCCAAACGTCAAGCGTTCAAACATCGTGAGAGAGGTTATATGTAGAACGTGTACGCCACTGCTCATTCACACGGATTTATATCGCAAATAAACTTACGGTGCATTGCCGTGTAAACTAGGCTTTGGGTAACATTTCTGTACACATTTTTTTTAAGGAAAGGCATCAAATTTCGTGCTAGAGCTCTTTGAGCTACCTGATTTTTTTGATGAATTTGCCACCAAGATCGTGCGACTTGATATGCCGCGCTGTTAGCTTTTTTGCTGTTGAGTTTTTTGAAGTCAAAAGTCTATGCCAATCAGAAAATAATGATGAAACGACTGAGGCCTTCAAAGCCAATATTACCGCCATTGTACATTACTTTCAGTTTCACTAAAGTTGTGGCTATGACTTTAAATGTTGACAGATTTGTTTAGTTCGTTTATAGAGTACTTCAACAAAATGCATAATATATCGGCTTCTTAACAAACTTAAAATTCTTTACTTTGTGGAGTCTGTCATGACAAATTTTAGTTTTTAAAAATAAATTTTCGCATCTAGTATTATATTTAAAATATTGAAATTTAGCACAATCTTTAATTAAAGATAAAAGATCAGCTTTTATTTTTGATCCGAATTTCGTTTCTGAAAATTTCCACACTATGAGAACTGTCTTTCTTAAGTTGACAGATGTGTAAAATTCCTTAATAAATGATTAATAGATAAAAATTGGACATACAATAAATACAAATAGCTTCAAAGTTCATAATCAAATCACAGAATATTATTACTCAAAAAAGGACATATTAACCGAAACACCCTTTGAACCTATATATTGAAATGCAAGCATATTTATCGCGCTCCTGTTGTAAAATAGTTACACTGTCTGCAGGCAATCAACAGCAGTTCAATTTTTATAGCTTTTTTTTGCGCTCGTTAAATGAAATTAACAATTTATTGTATTTTGTGTATGTAGGTACGAGTACCTACTGTTGTAGTTGTAGAGTTTGTCAAGGCTTTTAGTAATTAACAAAAGAGTTTGGTCTTTGTTGGTATGGAGTACAAATTGAAGTCATGCTTCGTCACAAAGCCCAAATTTTTTTTTTCATCGGTTGTTGAAATGTGTGTTGAACCCACGCAAATAAATAAAACCAGCCAATTGATTTTGTTTTTCATCTTATTTGACATAAATATTATTTCAAGAAAAAAAAAATAAAAGATGGGCGTGGGTTTCAGCCAATAGGATGTATGAAACTATCCGTATCCGAACTGGCACGCTTATGATAATTATTGTGAAACGCAATATAAAATATCTTTTAATGGATTTAATAAATTTAAAGTAGGTAGAATGCGTAGTCATATGGATTGAGGGACTTTTTGCCATAAATGGAAAACAATCTTGTTTAAGTCTAGACTTTTAGTTTTTTATGTTATATTTATACGAAAAGTTGGAATAAGGCTAAACAAAATAAATAATCTATTTATAAAGTATTTAAACTTCAACATTTTTTGAAACTTTCTAAGTCTAAGTGTGGCTCTAGCAGGAAATTGAAGTTTGATAAACTTTTAACTATAAACACCCTTTACATTTCTTGCTTCAACTGACTTACGGATTCACATTAAGGGTTGTAAGATCTGTTTGTACGTCTAAACAACGCTATTCGAGCTACATTAACACTTAAATAAATTGCCTAAGGGCTAAAGGTAGAACTAAAATGGTGGGAAGGGCACTGAAGCTAATGTCAAAAAACAACACCCCCATACTGTACTTATCGTCTATCTCTTTTTGACATTTCTATTTCACCAAATGTCAATTTTACTTAAGTGAGGTGCACTCCCGAGTTTAAGGAAAGTTGAACGAAACAACAACTTCAGTATGACGGATTAATCATAATAGAGCGACTAATACATATACCAAATCTTATCTTGGGTGATATTTTTGTTCGTATAAATAAATCATAAATAAAACACATTTTTCTTCCTAAACATATACCATTTAAGTATTCCACAAATTGGCACCACTTTTTAATCACTGTCCCTTTTAAACGATGATTTTGTACGTCCAACTCTTTTCAATAGGTGCGAAGGTGAAATCAATTATGAAAATACGAAAAGAGTCCGATCCAAAAATCGTCGTGTAATGGGGGACATAATACTCATTGATTTTGACGTTTCAAATCAACCGCAACAAACTTCACTTTTAAGTCATTCAGTTTCTCAGTTGTTCCAAGAATTCTTCTTTCTTTTATGAGCAAAAAATTTATTTTATTTTCCGTTGTTTGTTTTTAAATAAATATAAATTGTGATTGAAGTTATAAGAAATTTTTTTTATTTTTATTGGGCTACTATTTGGGCTACTTTCTCGGCTCCGAATTTGGGCTACAAAAATTTCAAAATTAGGCTATCGAACTTTTTCAAGACATGGAAAATCTAGTCTAGATCTAGTGCCTGGATAAATCTTTTTATAATTTTCAGTTGTTTTACCTTAAATTCTTTTGAATTATTTTATTGTGATGTAATAGAGAAAATAATTTTGATTAAGAGTAATGTTTGGCTTAAAAAGAAACCTTTCTATGTAACTTGTCTTTAATATCTTACATCTTCGTTATGTAATCTAATCTCTGAAATAATTCTATCATTATTTTAATGATCACATAATGAAAATTTATACCTCTATAGCACTTGACGACAAAAGCCGGTAACTAACCTCTCATAAATATCGGCTTTCTTTTCAAACTCATTAATCTCCTATTCACGTATATTCAATTTTACTTTCTTTGTAACACGCACGCAGATGGTTTTTAATCAATGACAATTGTGACTTAAAGTTAAATAAAAAAAAAATTTAAATAATAATATTACCTTTTGTATTTATTCCACACAATATGTAGGCTAACTAACTCGCTGAGCGAGTTTACAATCACAACTTAGTCGTTAACAATTGTGCTGATGGTAGGTAGATGTGTATTTTTCTTGAGTTTCTCTTTACTTTGAAAGAAAAGAAAAACTTTGAGTTTGGGCTTAAAAGCCTAGTTACGTCTACCAAGACTTATGACTCTTATATGTTGCTCAAATATTTTGAATAAGTATTAATTACTTCAAAAGTAAATCCCATTTAATATCCTAAAAACCTAATCCAAAAAACTTAGCATTTCAAATAAATTTATACTTCCTCTCAATTATCTACTAAAGAGCAAGTATTGGTTTTACAATGATAGAGAAGCTCGAAAATATGGTATTATTCATGTTGTCCGTGGCATTGATATATTTTTTTTTACATCAAGGTGTAGGGGAGAGTGGAGGAAGTAGGACCACTCAAGTATAAGAAATTCAAAACTTTCTTAATACATATTTCTAAAATTCGACCTGATTTTTTGTAATCTTTATGTTTCATATAATAATTAAGAATCATAATAGAAGGTATACGAAAAAGATGTAACCAAAAATTCAACACATCTCAAAAGCCTGTTTTGGTCAACTATAGTTTAGCGGTCCAAAACCGACTTGTGAATGGGGAAAATTGGCGATTATCTTTGTCCATGGATTCAGAGAAAAATATACAGAATTCCAATTTGCGTTGTTTAAATACCTTTATATAATAACTAAAAATAAAAAATAAAAATAATATAGGGGTGAGTCTGAAAGTCTTTTACAAAGTTTAAGTTTATTTTTAGTTCATAGTATTTTTTTTATGGTTTCATGATTTAAACAGGAATCGACTTCACTCTGTCTAGGAATAAAGGGAGATTTTTCCCAAAGTAGATTTAATAAGTACTAAAATTGTTGATGAAATTTAAAACTTGGGCGAAAATCTAAGTGGACATTTTTGCCCCTTGGTATTTTTTGCCCGCATATCCCCTTCATGAAGCTAGAATTTAAATGAATTAATGGATTAACTTCAAATTTGGTACACGCCTCTTTTATGTGATTAAAGAGCAATTTAAATGTGTGTTAAGGCTTATCTAGAAGGCAGCTATGAGTGTCAAACAAGCCAATCGGCAGTTGATATAAGGTAAGTGAAGCATCCTCTCGACAAGGGGTTAGGTATTGAATGGTTTATTCTTAAAAATTTGCAGGAAACAGAGATGCTTACTCACGAGTACTCAGTTTTTGCTCATGAGCATTAGCAGTTTCCAAATACTCATGACGATACGTATGAGCAAAAGTAAACAGAGCAAATAAGGTTAGTAAAAATTAAATGCTTACTTCACGAGCATGAGCACCTCATGAGCAAGGATGAGCATTTATTTTTTCTAAATGACATGCATTTATTATTTGGTTTCCTACTTCTTTTTAAATGCAATAATAAATAAATAAAAAAGAAAATATTCTATGAAAAATTTTTCTATTTGTTTTCACTCGAAATTCTTAAAACAAAAATTGGTCACTCCTTACTCATCCTGAGAGAGAGCATATCTGTTAGTGCCCTATTACACAACGACTTACTGCCTAAAGTGAATGGAGACGGAGCTGCAACTGGAATAGCCGTCAAAATGTTGAATACACACAAATCCATAGATACGAACAGAACGCGACGCAGCTGCAGACGTAGCTGCATACGCAGCTGGACAAGTTGGCCAACTTTTAACTTTTGCATGCAGCTTTTTTGACGTTTCAAAATTGTGAGCACAATCAAGTCTTTACATGGGGCTTGAAAAGAGTTTCAAACTCTTTTTAATCTCTGATAAAGACGTAAAGTAATTTTAGCTTCCATTTCATCATTATCCACTTTTATTTTTGTTTTATTTTCTATTTTTTGTTGTATTAAATTCGCACAGCTGACTTCAAATGCCTAAAATATCAGAAAGCTGTACAGCGTGGGCGAGTAATAAAAAGCACGTAAAGCATTTTTTGACAGCTATTCTAGTTGCAGCTGCAGCTCCAGTTGCAGCACTCTATTCTGGTCAGGCAGTTAGGAGTTATGACTTTTTTCGAAATTAAATGAGTACAAAAGTGAGATGAGATGTTTTTTCTCGTTCGCACTCATTGAATTTCGAAAAAAGTCATGACTTTCTATCATTGAAACAACAATTTTCTTTACGCATGCATAATTTGCCATATATAGAATATAGTAGGTACCCACATATTGCTTATTGTAGCAGATTTTCTTAAGGGATTTTTGGTTAGCGTCACTTCACTATTCCACGAACATTTATATTTTTTGTATAGAAAAATTTAAACCGTGTTATTCCATGAGTTAGCAAAATCGAAGATGAAAGGTGTAATAAGTGTTTTTTTGTTGATAGCGCTTTAAAATTGTAGCTACTAAAGCTTCGAATAGACAGTCAATGCAAATGGTCAACACGCGTTGACTCTCTGACGTCAAAGTTACGTCAGATTCTGTCATAAAGTTGTCTTGTCGTGTGATCGTCAACGCAGAATACTGTCAATGCGTTGACGGTAGCGTTGACACTCGTTAACACGAATTTAAGGGTCAATGCAATGATTTGTTTCGTTGGCCGTGTAATCACTCTGTCAACGAAGTTAGGACACGTTGACAGACTACTAATCAATACGTTGACACTATTCTTACGTTGACACATTAGAATTTTCTGGCATGTAAATGTAGATTGGGTTAAGCTTTATATCAATCTCAAAAAATAAGCTTTTTTTAAAATTTAAAAGCATGAGAGATGGGAGGCGAGCTATATTTTGGCAGCAAAAGTATATTTCGATCCAAATGTCACTTAATCAAACTGAAATCACTTTTTTCCGGTGCAGTAAATAAACTTAAAAAATTTGTGGAGATTTTTGTATCCATCTAAATTGTATTGTTCGACAACACTACAGCCAATTTATGTGATCGTCAACGTAAAAATTATTCAATTTTGCTCTTGTCAACTTCGCGTCTGATCTGATTCTGATTTTTAAAGGTTTATTAATAGGTAGTGGATTACAAACAATTTTTAACGTTAAAAGTTTGTTTCAATCCAAATGTCACCTGATCGCCGATGAATCATTTTTTTCCAGAGCAATAAGAAAACTTCTAAAATTTCAATTTTTTAAAGAGTTTTAACCCATGGACATCGCAGCCATCCTTCAATAAATTTTGACAGTTGAGGGCTTAAAAGGTGTAGGGCGAAATATATTTTGACAAAAATAGCTTACCTTGATGAAAATTTTACCCAATTGCTCTAAAATCAACTTTTTCCGGAAAATGTTGAAATCAATAACTTTTAATTTTAAGAGGTTTTTTAATCCATTGACATTGTAGTCATCTTTCAAAAAAAATTGACAGTTGATGGCTTAAAAGATGGCGGACAAACTATTTTTTGATAGAAAAAGTATATTTTGATACAAATGTCACCCAATTTTCCTTAAATCAACTTTTTCTGGAGGAGTAAATAAACTTCAAAAATTTCTGATTTTTTTAGAGATTTTTTAATCCATCCACATTGTATTGTTTGGCAATACTGCAGCCAAGGTTGTGTGATCATCAACGAAAAAATTATTCAATTTTGCTCTTGTCAACTCGGCGTCAATGTTTATAGTGTTCGGATGTGGTCAAATAGTGTAATCGTCAACGTTTCATGTGCCAATCTGTTGACGTCAGGGGGAACCAATCGCGTTTACACGGATAACACATCAACGCATTTTGGGACAACATTGACCGAGTGGCGTCATCTATGTGATCGTAGACTTTTCATGCATTGACACAGTCTACATTGACAGTATATTGACGATATTTCTGGTGACGTCAAGGAGTCAATGCGTTGACCATTTACGGTTGACAATCTGTCACAAAACTAAAACACCTGATTACCATATTTTGAATTTAGATAAACAATTTTTTTTAGAAATTCGATACAAAAATAGTTTCAAAAATTCTGCTTTAATTGCAAAAATTTGTAACTCAAATTCAGTTATTCAAGACCGTTTCATTCATAAAGTGCTTGCATTCAGTATGATCTGAATACGTTGAGCCAATTCAAGACTTTTCTTTATTAAAAAAAAATAAATGCATTCGATTACAAAGCCTTAACTGTTTTTTGTTTTTTAACAAATCCATGACAGGTAGGTATGTATATGTATATGGAGTTTTTCACGTCTTATATAAAACCAAAGGAAAAGGAAAAATAATTCGATAAACAATAACTTCTCAGCTTTACACAAGGCCCACTATAATTCACCAACAAAAAACACAGATATAGAATTTCATGTTTGTTTTCTTAGAAATTTCATTGAAAAACAAATATCTGTTGAGGAAAATGCAATTGTGGATATAATTCATAAAAAGTTAATTTAAATACGAATAACCTTAAAAATTTGAATCATATGAATCACCTATTTTTGTCAAGTCAAATATACACAATTTGCAAAAGAGTGGAATTAGAAATATGATAAGGAACTAATATACATAATGTATGACGATGATATCGCCGATATTTGAGCAGCTGCAACTACTATATTTAAGTGTGTGTGTGTGAATATGGGGTGTGGAGAAAAACAAATTTGTCAAGTTTGATAAATTCTTAAGGTAATTTTTGTCGGTCAATAAAAGATTTAGACAAAAATTAACAATTAAACATTGATTGCATCATAAATTTGTCCTTGGCTTGAAATGAATAAACATTTATTTTAAATAAATTATCATTTTTGATAAAACTTAATGAATAATGTGCAGAAATGATTTTGTCGAAAAAAGATAATGTTTTCCAATGACTAGTTACTTTTTAAATAAATTAAATTAAATGCCTTAGCATTTATTTTTGGTGAATACTGACCAGTTTTGATAAACATGATTCGTTTTTGGTGGGAATTTTTATATTTTGTTTTTTTTTTCTGTTTATTGTTTATTATATTACAATTTTTTTCTATACTTACAGTTAAGCAGTTTTTTGCATTCGTAATAAAACGAACAAAGTGGGTCTTAAAATGTTGTATACGTCTATATCTGTTTTGCGATTGCCTAAACGGCTTCATCAATTTTCTTCAAACAGGTACGTCATAGTGGATTTAGGCCATTCCCCACACATATTTCTTTACTTTTGTTTTTAAACTAAAAAAAAACCGGTACATAGGTACCACACAATTTTTTTCGCCATTTTACAATATCTTATTCTTCTCAAAAACAGCCCAAGATTTGATCAGTAAATAATTTTTAGTGGAGGCTACATTTAGGTGACAAACCTTTTTTTAAAAAAATTTTCTTTAATGTAACCTATACTTCCCGAAGAACTATTTTATTATTTCCTATTTTCTTGAAGTATCGCCGTTAACTGATTTAAATTTTGTTTTAAACAGAAGCTCCCAAAATGTCCAAACAGTTAAATGTGCCAAAATTTTCAAAAAATAAAGTTTTTTAGTTTTCATAAAGCAGCTATACAGAGCCATATATAAGCAATTACAATAAGGGTGTTCAATGAATGTCGTAAAATTCCAGACGTCGTAAAATTCTTAATTGTTGGGGTTCATATTTTAAGAACACCCCATACAAAATATTTCGTAAATGGTCATATTGCCATAATAGCACTAATAAAAGTCTTCTACATTTATAATTTACAATCTTCAATTACGACGTTAACAAAGAAAATTCTCGTGAAAAGCTTACAATTTTTTGTGAGAACTTTTCACAGATATTTTGATTTTTGATTACGCATATACGACGCACGTCGTAAATTGATGTTTACAATGCATAAATGTAGTCTTTATTTGAAAGCCTTGTTCTGAAGTCACAAATTATTTGTCAGCTGTCAAATTACTGTCACTATAAACAGTGTTCTTTATTCAGAAGAAAACTCTATTATGAGAAACGTCAATTATTAGTCAAATCTTAACAGTAATTTTATAATAAAGAGTCAAATTAGTAAACAAGTTAGTTATGCATATGTTACGGTAATTACAATTTACAAAATTATTTTTTTTGCATGTCCAATTAGTGTTTTTTTTTTCTAGAACCTAATGTTTTCTATTCGATATAACTTTAAACTTGAAAGACATCATCTAATTCCTATCCTCAAGAAACTCAAAGTAAAACTCTTTCTGTTTCTCTTTCTGATGCCCATCTTTGACTTCAAGCATTATTTACCGGTTATGAAGAGGATTCAAAACAAACAAACTTTACAAACTGGTCTTTCCATTTATATACTTCCATATCACTTTGCTATGTTTCTTTGATTGAGAAGGAAAAAAAAATCGAAACACTTAGCTACTATTAGGTTCTGTAGGAAAAAAAAGCATTTTATTCCTGTTTTATGAGACAATGAAGCGTGTCACATCAATTGGTTTAGTACCTATATCGGAAAAGGGAAAATAAAACAACAACAGAATTATAGACCTTCAGAAAGATCTGATCCGAACCCAAAATGAATGATAGTCAGTTGGTCTCACATAGTTCCTATACAGCCAGAACTCTGGAATGTTGGGTGTGCCTTTTTGGAAAAAAACAGCCAGGAGAAAAGAAGAGTCGAAAAGATAATCAAGTAGAAAATATCAAAGAGGGTGAATATTTCAGTGGTTCTTAACTGCGTCTCCACTCCAGCTTGTGCGAGAATCCCAAAAGGCAGAAAGTCAAGAAATGATGATGATCACGTGGCTATGCCCACACACGGATTCATCTCTCTCTCTCGAAAAGGCAAGACCATGACTGCTATCGCGTTAACCTAATTGCATTCACACAGAGTCGCAAACTCAGGCAGGCATCCAAGAGTTATTGTGTTGCTTGCGATTGTAATATTTTTTTTTTTACTGTTGATGCTGGCTCTGGGTTGGAGCTGAGCTGATGGGTGACACAATTTAACTTCGATTCTTCTCTTTTTTTTTTTCATTACCAGTGACCTTCAGACGGTTATTCAATTATTATTGTTAAAGCGAGTCTAATCAACAGCTCTGATGATGATGATGATGACGTTTCTTTTTTTTTTATTTTCTACAATAAAACTAATTTAATATGATTAATGCAAGAACCACTTTATATAAATTTAAGAAAGACAAAGACAATCTTAAATGATCTTCATACATATACTCCGGATGTTTATAGAGAAGTTTTTGAATGTGATGATTCGTCTTCGTCATGGTTAATGATGTCAGTTTCAATGTACCGCAACGTAAACGTCAAATAGACAATGATGAGCAAATTTTCATCCTGGTTTCTTTGCGTTCCTATAGTGTCTTGCTTAACTTCTCAGAATAGCAAACCCGTAGTGAGTTATCACAGTCGACAAATTGACGGCCTTGATGGTCAAACAAGACGTTTCTACGTAAACACAAGTTGAATTCCATTTGAGCATAGATTGGTTGATTGACTCAAAGTGGTTTTGCATTTGTTTTTTTCTCAAAAACAAACTGCTGCTGTACTATAATTAGTAGATTAATTTCTCAGAAGGGTACTATGACGACGGCGACATTAACTAAGCCGAACTGAGTAAACAAAATTAAGAGAATCATTAGTGATGTCATGATGAAATGCGCATTGCTCTCTAAAATAAAGGGTATTTTTTCAAACGTTTGGTTTTCAATCTGGCAATACATTTTTTCGGAGTTTATCTCTCTGACAGCTGTCATTTGATTTTTGCTTAGTTTAGTTTGCCATTTCATAATGAATAGGATTACTCGTGAACAACGTTTGCAAACCGTGCAAATTTATTACCAAAATAATGGTTTGGTTCGCGGGACGCATCGCGAAACAATCAATTTACTGAAGGAAACTTTTGGTGAGGCGATGAATTTTCTCTTCCAAGGTGTCAATCATCTCGGGCTTATTTGCGTAGACAAACGACTTCACATAATTCCACACTCTTCGACTCTATGCATTTGCCTTTTTTCAAAATTCAATGGTGCGAAGGAGAAATCAGATCTTGCATCTCCGCTGCACTCATGAAAATTCAAAGGGAGTCAGACTTAAAGAAAGAAGGGACATCGACTTTTCCATCCTTGTCGTACAATTAGATTCGATTAAAAATTTGAATAACTCACCATACACTTTGAACAGAATGAACGTAGTTGTAGCTTGTAGCTAGAGTTATATTTGTTTTAACTTCAGCTATACTATACATTTCTTGCTTAATTCTAAAACTTCAGATTATGGTACTACAAACTATTTTTTTATCTTTCTACACTGACACTGACAGTGGAACACGCCAACTACAGCTGAGGGTTTCAAGAACATCTCTTTTAAGGAGAAAATGTTCTCTTTTTTGACTCCGATCCTTCTTATTCTTTCTTTTTTTTTTTCATGAAGTTCTGTTTTTGTTCTCTTTTTTATTTATGTATACTTTTTTTTATCTTTTTTCCTTTTACTTAAAAATCTTAGTATATTAACCTGCAAAATATTCATTTAGTACTATGTCCCACCGGAGCAAAATCTCAGCTTTCAGAGATTTCAGTCCAATATTTTCACATTTCCTTCTTATGAACAGACCCATTTTCAGCTTTTATCATTGAAAGGTGAAAAGCTTTTCGATAAAAATTACGATCTTTCACTTCAACACCAAGCTGGCAAAAAGAGAAAGTATGATATTGTATTTGACATTTGAGCGGAGAGAAACACAAACACATAAGCACACAATGGTAGTTGTTTGTTCGTACATGTCATGAATGTAAATTCATGAACACGAACAGACTAAATCATTAAGGGTATTCATGTAAGTTTGTAAGCCCCTAGATAAGTTAACAAATTGGCTAAGTTTATCTTTTAGTTAATGAACTGTGAAATTTTGCATGGGAGATGATTTAAATAATTTGGTTAAGCTTATCCAAGGATTTAGCTGCGTAAAACAAACCAAACTGGTTAAACTTATCCAAACGTCATTGTGACTCCTCTGATTGAATTGACTAGCCTTTAATCGAATGTATAAAAAAAGTCGTTCATGCAAACTTTGCGTAAACTTATCATTTTACACAATTTGTAAACTTACGACGTTGTAGGAATACCCTTATTATCAATATCACAAAACTCACTATACCACCTCTGTACTCTTTAAACCCATCTAACATCAACAGGTAGGCACAAGAAATTCAAAATCGTTGTTGACAAAAAAAAAAATAGTAAAAGTAGCAGTTTATCGCTCAAGCAATTGAATCCGGCTTGGATTCGCAAACGTAGGGAACAACGTATGAAAGACTCCGTTTTCGGATCCAAAAGTGGATCCTCAAAACTGCGTTTTACGGCTCAGATTAGTATGGAAATTAGAATCACCATACTTAGCAAGTACCAAAACCAAGAGATATGAAAAAGAGATTCCCTTTTCGAGTTTTTACTAACCAAAATATTATTGTTAACCAAAAATGTGATTAAGTTTTCATGACAAAACGTACTAAAACACACAATAATCTTCAACGCACGACCTATAAAAATAAACTAAAAAAAAAAAAAAAACAAGTGGGAAAAAAAAATCCCTGCTTGAGAGTCATTTTTTCAAGGATCCAAGAAGTACCGACAAAGTGGATCAGTGAATTTGCTTGAAGGGTATACATATATGGTGGGCTTTATGTCAAAACCTCGCCAGTGCTTATAAAAACTTTTCCGATCTAAGGCAGCGTCCACATTATGTTGAATTATAAAGATGAACATCGTTGATCAACAACGTTGAGT
The DNA here is from genome assembly GCA_946251815.1 of Dasysyrphus albostriatus. Lineage (NCBI taxonomy): Eukaryota > Metazoa > Arthropoda > Insecta > Diptera > Syrphidae > Dasysyrphus > Dasysyrphus albostriatus. The sequence continues at coordinate 68,061,137 of OX276335.1, forward strand.
AAGTATAGACATGTTGATCAACAATGCCAGTCCACATTTGTTGACTCGAATGCAACCCGATTCAAATGGATAGCAATCAACAAAGTTGTTCAACAGAACAATAATCTTTTAGTATGGGCGTATTTATCGACGTAATTACTTGCTGTCGCTTATATTTAATCGGCCACTGCATTTATCTTGACTCTTGAAACAAAGCACACAGATCATTAAAATTAAAATATAGAAAAGTTTAACACAAGTGACAGTCAACACGCCAAAGCTGACACGTACTCTAGCCTGTTGATCGACAATGTTAACCGACAATTGTTATGTTTTTTTGCAACTCAAAATAATTCTGTCTGAAAAAAAGTAAAAAAAAAGCAATTACATTTTAAATGCAACTACAACTATGTCTGTATAGAGTTAGATATGTCCAGATAGTTAAGTGGATTTAACTTTTGTTCCGATAAAAAGGTATTGCCAGACTACCATTGTCGTTGTGTTATCGATAATTTCTTTGAAATGTCAACTGTTTATTGGTTAAAGCCTTTCCACACTAGCCCACTGAGTATTAATACATGTCAAATTGAAAGTAGGAAAGAATTTCTTGCGACTGTCAAATTTGTGGGAAATATGACTTTCAAATTTTCCTTCCACACTTGCTTGTATTAATACATGCCAAACTTGTGTTGACACACAGAGGAAATGTATTAAAAATTTAACCAACCAACCAACCCTAAAAATTGTAAAGTATTAATACATGTCAAATCATGTATGAAGAGCTGTCAAGCTGAGTAAGATGGGCTGTCACATCTTGTATTAATACCTGTCATATTTTGTTTCCACACTATACACATTTTTTTCCCCACTTTTTTGACATGTATTAATACTCAGTGGGCTAGTGTGGAAGGGCTATTAGATTGTTTAATACAAAATGGTAGACCAGGACAAATGTTGAAATGTCCCGATGTCGTTTTTTTGCCAAAGTCCATGTGCACATGCAAAAAAACGCAGTTAATGTTGATCGGCATAGTGTGGACTTTAAATAAATAAAAAATAAATTTGGCGGCGCAACAGCTCGTGAAGAACCAGGGCTTAGTGACTTACAACTCTCAACCATTCCTGTGTGCGTGTTATTGGCAGGAATGGAAGGAGACCTACAATTTTTTGCCGAGTCCGAACGGCTAGATGAGGAACACTTATTCATGACAAGTATACTTTTTGAGGATTTGTCAGTTTCTCGCAAGAGGCAGTACCTTGGGAAAAACATTTCTGCTTTTAGGTGGCAACGGCTGGGGGAATCGAACCCAGACCTTCAGCATGAGAGTCTAACGCACTTACCATCATGCCACGAGGTGCTAGTGTGGACGCAGCTTAATAATTCCATTTTATTACCTTTTCAACCTATTTTATATAGGTGCATTTGCAATGCAAAATACAAATGGTTTCAGCGGGAGGGTCTAACACTTGAAATTTTGATTTTCGAAAATGTCCTCTTTTTTCTCAAATGCGTTATGGACACCCTACACATCTACAGCTAAATCATTCTATTTGGCCAGTTAGTTCCGATAGTGGATAGTGGATTTCAATCATCAATGATAATAAAATTTCTTGATAATAAAAATTGTAGGTTAATATTCCATTCCTTATCAAAAATTATTTAACATTTTTGGGACCTTGGACTTTTTATTGTTAAGTTTCAAAACCACAACAAAATAGTTTATATAAATAATTCTTCTACCTACTTTAAGAATGATTCACTGATAATTTTACATTATTCATTGATTGTGACTAATTCTATCACACCGACGCATCCGGTGGGTCTCAAATATTTGACATTCGAAAACAGAGCATTTGAATACATAAAAGTTTTCATGAATAACATCAACATGACTTATATTTGATTCTTTGTTTATCTGACTTACATTCTACCATCTACCTATACAACATCATTTTTGTTAAGTAGAATTCAGGGTCTAACATAACCTATACCTTACTTATTATGACCTATTGTGTATCTATTTTGTTTTAACAAACGTGCCACAATACTGATAGCCTTTATATTTATCTTTTTTATTTAAACAATTTTACTACTTTACGAATTGAAATACAGTCATTATTGTCTGTATAGCTTAGTTAAAAAAAAGTGACGTCATTTGCCATTTATGGGTGCTGACTGCGCTAGGCTACATTACGATCATGGTCAGAGTCAGACTCAGAGATGCATGACTTCATGACAAAAATACATGTTTTTCTTGAAGATTCAAATGACGACGAGACGACGACGACTATCAGGGTTTTTAATTACCTACCTACCCTTAGAAATGTGGTTGAAACTCTAGGATAGCTTAACGGTCGGTCGTTAGAAATTCGAATTTATCTTAAGCAAATATACCAACAACAAACAGCAGCAAATAAAGGTATTTCTTCGCTAGCAACCATTTTTTTTTTTTTTAATAAAAATAATATGACATCATGGTAGAGTTATATTTCGCATATGAAAGGGAAACAAATTATTTCTGTATTTGTGTGCAAATTTTTTTTAATACCAAATAAAAATATGTACTTAAAAAAAAATATTTTTTTTTTAAGTGGTTGTGGAATTTATTTTTGTTGAGCTTGTATGGAGAGCGCCATCAGCCGGCTTCATTATGGTCAAGATCGAGGAGACGAAAGTTGATTTACACTACACGCTTCTTGATAGTGGTCGTCGTTATTTTCAACTAATTTAAATAAAACTATAAATCATTTGACTGTTTTTTTTATTGTTTTAGACATTTCTTTTACTGCTAAGCTGATTTTTATCCAAATTTATCAACATTTGTCGGTACATCAAAACATTAGCAATATTGTATAACCGCATTAAAGATAAATGGTTGTAAAAATAAGTCAATTTTAATCAAAGGACGTGGAGTGTTCAATGACAATCGGACTTTCTTGTATTTTTACAATAGAAATATCTACAGATATGAGTATGTGGTTTTTTGAAAGTTTGAATTTGGACAAATTGAATATAGTGGTATTTGTATGAGTACAAATAGAAGTTGAAGTAGTTGTCATATTATCATAAATAAATATAAATAAAAGTAACGTCACTTGGTTAATTAAGTTTGTGTATATCTTAATTTGTTTTCTTACATTCAATGCCCCCCTTGTTATATTACACATGTTTTTTGTTTTCGAATTTATTTTTATGGAGCTACGCACTGTTGATTTAGTTTAAAGTATCAATTTCTTGATAATTGGAATGAGAACAACTCTCTTTTAAGGCATTTTTTTTTTGTTGTTGTTAAACTTATGGATAGAAACAATCACGTGGGTAATTAATTTTCATTGTTAAATGATTTTGTTTGTATTTACCTAAATGGAAATATAATGTCGTTGTACTAAATAAAATAAGCTGCGATTTTATTTTCAATGAATCCATAAAATACCTACTTAAGTTTAGTCATGATGAAAATGTTTTTTTTTTTGTATGCTATCTTTGGGACTTAGGACTTTTAAAATACAAAAATCGTGTTTAACCTATAAAATTTGTTTGTTTGTTTATGTTTTGTTACAATTACAAAAAAAAAAATGCCTAAGTAACTTCTTTGTTATAAAATATTTCATTTTTGAATCTTTAAGGGGATATATCTGTTAGAATACAGCCAACTAACTCAGCATATTTGAATAAAGTTTCTACTTAGAAATTAAAATGCATAAATGGTCGAATTTGACTTTCAGGATTGTAATAGAATACAATATCTTGTGAATCGACTTTTTTTTAATGCAATCTTAGTGCGATCTTTTTTGAATTAAATCTTTAAATAATTCAATTTAAGGATTGTAACCATTAAATTCTCTTTGGGAGTTCGACTTCAAATAAGGCAATTAACATTAATTTATTATCAAAAAGATAGCAATCATTTTTTTTCCCAATTTATTTTACAGCAATCAATTGAATGTAAGCTTATGCATTCTTTTCATTATGTTGCCCTGCGTTAAAATTTGGTATAGCCTCATAACACTTTTCTCTTGGTAACATGGAAACATCTCACTCAAAAGAATGCGAAGAATACAAATGAGTGCATTACAGAGAATGAAAAAGAAAGCTTGAATTCCCAAATGATTGCATTCTATTCATTGTTGTAAAATGGTAAAAACATAGTTGAAAATTTTTGTATGTCAATAGTTTTTTGTTTAATAGGTGATTGCATAATTTTAAGTCAAGATCAAAAAGTCAATTCAGTTACATTCAAAAATGGATTAAAGATAAACTAATAAAAATTTGCGAGAGTTTTTAATTTTTCACGCCCTGAATTGATCTTCCCTTGGACAAAATTTTGCCAAGCTTTATACAAATTTTACGATATAATTTAAAAAATTAATTAATTTTGGGTTACTTATTAAAAATTAAAGCAGTAAATTATTGCTATCCTTGTGATTGTTATCGGACTACAAATGAGTAAAATTAAAATCGAAAGTGAATCGTTTGCGATAAAAATATTATTGTTTAACAACACCGCTCCGAAATTGAAATAATTGTTGAAACTATGTTTTCAAGAGAAATAACGAAAATCTCATTGGGAAATATTTATATTATGGCCGGAGTACCTCTCCTCCTTTGTACCGACCATAAAGCAGATTTGTTGCTTTTTTAACATTTGTAAAGCTCTAATACAAGGGAAAGCTGGGCCAAAATAAAAATTATCAGATCACTTAAACACATAATATTTGAAAGAGCAATAAGGCCATATCGGTTTTTCTTCACCTTGGCAATGTTAAATAAGGTCACCTGTTGAATTAGGCCTTATTTTATTATCGAAAATGTAAGTTTAAAAGCAGGGGTGAACCAGACTTTTTCCCAGAGGGGGGAACGGTACGAAATTTTGCAAAAAAGTAATCTTGATTTTCATAATATCGCAATTACAAAATAACGCTTTTGAAAATCTTGCCAGTCTTGTAAAAATCAACCAAAATCTCGAAAATTAAAAACTCGGAAATTCAAATCGTGCAGATAGAAGCGATTCTTATCGCTACGATTGTTTCATTAATGGCTAATTTCATAAAGAAACACTAAAATTGCTTTTATCATTTTCTTTTTTTTATAAATTTTCAGTTTCACTGAGTTTGCCTCACATCCCTGGATACAAAAGAAGAGGTTGTTTCTCTCGCACATGCGAATTGTATGAGAAAAGAAAAGCATTAGACGGTGTTCACATTGGACTGAAAAACTGGATTTTTGTTGACGTTTCAATATTTACATCTTCCTTTACTGAAGAAGTGGGTGCGAGATGTGAATACTGAAACGTCAAAAAAAAATCCAGTTGTTCAGTCCAATGTGAACACCGTCTTATAGATGAGGGGACAAATACTCTGACAGCTGTTGTTGACTGAAATGGCTTAGCGGTGAAACCAAAAAACATTATTTAAGGACTTAATGGCTTTTAAAATAATTAAAAGTCTTCCGTGAAATTGGCAATAATAAAAATCAAATTCAGATTCTATTTTTACCGAATAAAAATAAATTTTGCAAGATTTCAATGTGCGATATTTTAGTTTGCGAGATTTTCTAATTGCGGCATCTTAGAGATCGAGATTAAAACTTAAAAAAAGTTACCGTAAATATTTTTAATCAAATTCTCGCAAAGTAAAATTTTTCGCAAGGTTTGGATTAAAAAAAAAATGAATTTGTTGCAAGGCAAATTATAGAAGGTCTGTTTCTTATTTTGAAATTTCTTACAAGTTTTCACAAATTCTCACAAATTGTCAAAAATTCCTGTTTGTTAACTCAAAAAAATCACATCGAGAGAGTCCAATGAGACAGTAAATAATTTCCCCTCCGTTGGGAAACTTGCGAATTCCTGCTACACAAATTTCTGTGAACACGAAGTATTACAACTGCTGTCAAAAATCATTGTTGTCAGTTTCTGTCAAAGCGTTGCCACTAATCGGAAAATATTCCTAAGTAGGTTTAAAAAAAGGAGTATATTCCAATTGCAAATTCCACATTTTACTTTTATTTTTTTGTTTTTCAAGGTCATTTCAGGTTACCGAAAAAATTTTTGAAACCTCATTTCGGTGAACTCAAGACAATTATGAGCCAACAAGGTCAGGGCTAGTTTCAGTAATTGGTAAGATATAATTTTTTTATGAATTTCAAAACCTTTTGCAAGGTCACAGAAGAAATTTGCTGAAATTCATCAGTGACCTTGAATAAAACTTGAGAAAATTGTTCATAGTGTGCCATAGAATTTGTAAAAAAAAAAGTCAATTTTAACTTGCTATGAAAATTCCGTGCTGAAATGGCTCTAAATAGAAATTTTCTAATTTTTTCGGATTTTTATCTCACGCCTTGGTCTCGCTCACTTTAAGTTACTAATATTGGACTTGAGGATTCTTATAACACATGCAAAAAATCAGAATGTATAGATTTGACTCAGACGAGAAAAAAAATTGTATCGGAGGAGTGGTATCCCGGTCAGGCAAGAGGGGTAATTTTCTAAAAAGTTGACGAATCACTTACAATGCCATGCTAAAGCTTTTTTTTAAAGCCACATATTCATTCTCTAATATACTTTCTAAATAAAGTGTTTATTGTTTAGTTTTTGAAAAAAATCATGTCGAACTCAAAATAAAATAAAATTATATTTTTCTGAGTTTGAAAATTATTTGTTTTCCAAAAACTATTAACAATAAAAACTTGATCTGTGAATGTTTCCTTAAGAATAGAACAAATTCTGTTTTATGTGGGTTGACACCCAAACCCCACCGGTCAGCCCAATTGGTTAGCCTATTTAAAGCATTTTGTAAAAGTTCTTTAAAGATATGAGTAGAAGGATGCTTTCCTGAGACGGGAATATCAACAACGTCCGCATATGCAATCTGTCTGTAACTCTCCTTTTTCCGGCAGGCATGTCATAATATCTACTACCTAGGTCCATAGAAGAGGAGAAAGGACACCATCTTGCGGCGTACCTCTACTGACAGACCTTCTAGCTGAATATGCGCCAAGATTTGAATTTATAACCTTGTTAGTCAGCATTTTATTAATCAATTCACCAACCATTTTTCTTTTGGAATGTCAGTACAGAAGCGATTATAATAAAGTGACAATTGTTTATTCTTTGTGCTGGAGGAAATATTCGATAGTTTGTATCAGATTATGTACAGCAATGTCAATCGATTTTCTTTTGCAATAAGCATGTTGAGCAATAGGTAAAAGTCGCTTCTTTATATGCTTGAAAGCAGGTGGATGACGATCAATCTTTCAAATGTTTTAAGAAGGAATAATGAAAAACAAATAAGTTTGAAAAATTTCCGGTTTCCCAGTTTTTCTGTAGAAACACAACTTCTCTGCATAACAGGGGAATGTGGATTAAATTCAAGCAGCTAGTATTCAGAAGTATCCAGAATTGGCAGAATTAAAAACAAATATTTATTTGGAGTTCGGCTCGGGCTTGCCAGATTGGGCTATTTATCGGAAATTGGGCTATCTTTTTTCGAAATTCCCGACACCACATTCAGTATGACAGCCCAATTATAATTGGGCTACTAATAGATTAGCCCAAATCTAATGTTAGAAGATATTTTTTTCCTATAAATAAATCATCAATAGAACACTTTTCTCCCCCTAAACATACTTTTTAAGTATTCCACAATTTGGTACCACTATTCACTGAAAAGTACACTACTACACGACAATTTTTTGTGTCTAACTCCTTTCAGTGGGAGCAGGGTGAAATCAGAAATGAAAATTTGAAAAGAGTCCGACGCAAAGTATCGTCGTGCAAGAGGGGACATAATATACTAATTGGTGTTGACATTTCAAATCAACCACAGCAAACTTCACTATAAAATCATTCAGTTTCTCTATTATTCCCCAAATTTCCATTTAAATTCTTTTTTCTTTTATAAGCAAAACAAGTATTTTATTTTCCGTGGTTTTTTAAACTTAAGTCACAATTTTATTGCTATTGGGCTACTATTTGGGCTACTTTTTCGGCTTCAATTTGGGGCTAAAAACATTTTTAAATTGGGTTATCGAACTTGTTCAAGACATGGCAGCCCTGGTTCGGCTAGTATTGTACCGTCTGGTCTTGCAGACTTGTAGAGTTTGCAGCAGATGAGTGCCCATTGCCGCTTGTCCATAGAAATCAGACTTTTTGGATAGCTTAGCTTATAAATCTTAAATCTGACCTATTATGGTCGAAGCTACTGATATTTTGGGAGTTACCAGGGAAATGAGTTTCCAGTAGCCATAGTTGAGCGATGCTTCGCGATATTTGGTTCATGAGCGTGTAGCCATCAGCAGCATTTTTTCTATGCAGCTAGGCACAGAAAATTTTACAGCAGGATCTTTTTGTCTTTCTAGGTAAAAATAGTATGTACGTGTTACAAAATAATTAAATTTATTATTTTTTTTTCATAAATATTATTAGTTATTTTTTCAAATTCGCTTAAAAGGCTATTTGCTGTATTTTTTTTTTTTCGATGACAAACTCAATTTTTTATTAATCGGATCACGTTCTTATTTCGTTCTTTTTTTGTTCATGCTCTATCGCACCATGAATGTACCTACTACATTTGTATACTTCCTAATAAGTTTTTAAATTTGTTTTATTTGTTCCTTATCTTCTTGTTTTTGCATAATTTGCATCAACCCATATGTATTTAAAATTTAGTTTTGTTCAAATAATGTAAGTGTTAGCTTCGAACATGTATCTATCAACAACTAGTAAGCAACAACATTACGTGACCTAATTAGGTTGGAGTTTTTAGAAAGTACATTAAACATTATTGTAAATATCAAAAGAAATAATGTTAACACGTTCAACGATAACAACACCATTTAAACAAATGACTTCATTCAATATGGAACATTAATGCACTTGATTTAAAACGGTTAAAAGGAATCACTATAGAGTTTTCCATCATAGATTAACTACAACAGCAGTACAGTGAGGATTATTTAGTTAGAATCACTTAAAAAAAAAATATTTAAAAAAATTGCGTTTCTATAAATTTCAATGGAATATAAAAATACATTTGAAATAACTTATTAGACTATAATAAGGCAAAATTTAAGAAAAAAAAAATTAAATAGAGATGGTGGAGCGCTGTATTTTGATATCGAAGTTTTTATTTAATAAAATGTCTTTCACCGAGGCTAGTTTTTTTTTTAAGAGGAAGAGTGGTTCAAGTATAGTTTTATTTGCTAATATCTTAAAGACTTTCATTTTTCTTTAAATTAAAGGTCAAAATTGCAATTGGCCATATAAAAAAACTTAACATCACTGTTTTTCTTATTGCATTTAAAACAATCAATTGAAATATTTTTATAAACTGTGACAGTTACAGATAGGGGATACTAGCTTGTATAATTAGTTATTTAAAAACATAAAGTAGGTAATAAATTAATAATAACTATTGAGTGTATCTAACGAAATGAACGTAACTGTTATACCTCTGCATTTGTGCAGATAAATTCAAGTAATTCAAGAGTGCTATGTTGATTTAAAGAATTTGCAACTTCTTTACCTTATTAAAAGTATAGGAGTCAGCATATTTACCATTATTTCACTTTGAAATCTACGTTTTTCTTATTTGGTTAGAAGAATTCAAAATTTCACTCTTTTCAGAATAACATCACATTTGTATAAGCAATGTACGATTAAGAAGATTAGTGTCATTTTCTCTGTCTTTAACTCATGTCTTTCACGTCATTTATATTGACAGGTAAATAATGTAGATATGTGTCTATTTCTCTATCTAAATAAAAAAAAACTACAGCTAGCATCTTTGATTTTCAAAGATAGAGTCATTTGAGAGTTTTTTTCTTGTTTTTTTATTTAAAGAGGACAATACAGAATTCTTTGTGTCAATAAAATACTTAATTATAGCCAACCGGCATTATATTTGCCATAAGCAAATGGTTTGTTTTTTACTATATAGGTTAGGTATGTGACTGGTTGTCGAATGGTAGTCTGTCAACATTATCCGTTTGTACAGAACGAGTAAAAAAATATAAAAACAAAAGTAGTAAAAAAAGTTAACATTAGTGTTAATGCAGAATGTTTAATTCATTATTTTTTTTTAAATGTCAGCCATTTTTATAGTTAAAGACCATTTAATTGGACTAAGCAACATCATTTTATATGAAATTTTCAACAGGTTTAAAATCCTCAATACTCAAAACAATAACAGCCCTATCAACAAAAAATTGCTTCGATATCTTTTAATTCACACTAAAACGTCCATCAGGAGTTCGTTCACGAATTGAAACTTCATATCAATAAAAATATAAACTGCTAATCTACGTTAAGTTCAAAATCTTAACGAAAATCTAGTACAACCAACAAGAACTCTGCTGTTACCAAAGACTATTTTTTGAACTGCACAAATGCTATCTCACAAAATGTGACCTTTTGCACATATACACTCTCTCATTTGAAGTTGTAAGAAGCATGTGTGTCACTAGCATCTGTTTCCTTTTATCTATAGTTTTTGGCAGTTTTTGACAGAAGTATTTTTAACTAAATTACTCGTTTAATGTACCTATTTTGGTGAGTTAGTTTATTACCTTTAATTTTAATTTATTGACAACATTTGACACTTAACTTGACTGACTAAATGAAGTTCGTGTTTTAGTTGCATTTATGAATACCGGTGTAATTATTTAGAGCATTAGTCTAATTTGTTGTTTAAATTCTGATTAAAATCTACGAATGAAAAATGACACTTATCTAAGTAATTAATGTCATAACTCAGTATCAAACCAATAAACTGGTTCAGCTCTAATCTTCTATCGGAAACACAAACCATCCTCAATAGACATTTCGAAAATTATAATATATGCAATATGCAAATGAATTGAAATTAATGATCCAAATTCGAGGGGTTTTAATTACAGACAAAAATGAAGAGTTTGATTTTAAATAAAAAAAAAAAATAAATTAAAATATTCTATATTCCATTAGTTATAGACAAACTGAAATTCAAAAGGTAAATGCCCTTTAAGATGTTGGACTTTTAGAAGATTATTATAATTTTAAGGAAACCTGTAGTGAAGAATTACTTTATTTTTTAATAATAAAACTTAAAAAAATTTGAATTTTTTTTTTCATAAGAACTAAATAAGCTACTTCTTTCATATTTATTATTCTTCACTTATGAATTTTTAAATGTGTGCACTTGTATGAATATGTGCTGCATACAAATAATCAAAAGGATTTGCATCATCACCATTATTTGCAGTGCAGGGTTGCCACTCTATAACAAAATTCTATTGAAACTTACAAAAAAAAGTTAAATCCTTTCAAACAACGGGACAAATTCCTTAGTACATTTAGGCCCAACTTTTCAGTGCTACGTTAACTCTGAGTTAGTTGAATCTTGCGAAAAATTAATCTCAAATTAGTTCAATAAACTTAGGGTAAGTTTTCAGTGTAGAGTGAACTCAGAGTAAAATCAGAGTTAGTTAATCCTGAAAATAAACTAACCCCGAATTAGCTAAAAAACAGTTTTTGAACTAAGGATAAACTTAATCTTTTTTTAAATTCTATTGAAAAAGATGTGCGAAAATACATTTGCACATTTCATTATTGAAATCGAGATGGCACCACAACGGAAATGGCACCGTCAATGACTTTCACTATATCGAAATCGATGGCTATGGTGCCACAGCAAAAAAGGCCGTCAAGTTAACTTAGGATTCAAATTGACTGAAAGCACACATTTTTCAGTTAACTTAGATTTAACCTCGAGACTAGGGTGATCTCGCACTGAAAAATTGGCCCTAAAGTCTATGGATCTAAAATGACTTAAAAACAAGTTTCTATGGTTAACTCAGGTTTAATCCCGAGACTAGGATGATCTCGCACTGAAAAACTTGCCCTTAGTGGAGGATCAGCTTTAATTTATGACTTGTCAAAAAACAATTGAAATCGATGTGGGATACTTTTAAACATTTCAATACCGAAATTGTGATGGCACTGCTACGGAAATTGTTTTTTCTATAGTGTCGAACTTCAATTTTAAGAGTTTTTTACACGCATTTGTCAAAAATACCTTTTCAAATAGTTAAGTACACCTAGAGTAACTCAGCTAATTTAAAGAGTTAACTAGGAATTTAAATTGACTGCATTAATTCTTTTAGGAGTTAATTTGGATTTAGCCTAGGATGATCTCACAGACTAACACTGAAAAACTGAACCTTAAGGAGGTTGTGACAAAAATCCGAATGGACAAAATCCCGAAAGGACAAACACCTAAATGAACAAAATCCTGAATTTCAGAATCCTTACTGACAGAATTCTTAATGCAAAAATCCGGAATGAGACTCGAGATTCTAGTGAACGTTGCATAGACCTAAACGTCAAAATCCCGTATTACCAAAATCTCGAAATTTTGCGTTTGCATTTAGCATGCGGGATTCTAAATTTTTTTGTCATTTGGAATTTTGAACCCTTCCCAGCTTAAAGCCTAGATTTGAGTTGAAAGTGTTTCCACACTAGAAATTACTTGATTTTGATCAACACATATCAGTGGCTTATTGAGACAAATTGATAAAAATTTATAAATATATTTCTGGAGTTGGACATCTGTCTAAGCTTAAGTTATACATTTTGGAATAGTAGGTTTATAATTACAACTATGTCCGTTGTCTAGTATTTTTTTTAAAGCTTATCCATTTTTTCCCTCAATATTTGTCAGTAAAACTGATAAATTAATATTTGCTGAGAATCTATTTATCTCCATTCTTTCTGTCAAAATCTTGTAAGTGCAATTTCAAAAATTTGCTTACAAAACACAAACAACTGATTTAAAAAGTAGTAGAATGAAATTCTTGGATTGTAAAAGGTTTTAAAACAAGTTGATGGAGCCAAAAGGAACCATGAAAAAAAATTAATAATCATTGATATTTGAATTTAGTAACTCTTTTGATGTGAAATACATTAAAATGTCATATAAGAACCTGAAAAAAAAATATTGACAGAAACCCGACGTTATATTTTCAAAGCTCAGAGAACTCAGTGAAATTTCCCTAGTTTTGCTGTCAAAAACTAGGGAAAAATATTTTGGATTCGTCTGCTCAAGTGAGAGCTCTGAAATACAAAAAAAAAACCATTGCTGAAAACCATTCTCGAAGACTCATTTTTAATTATTTTTTTGGGAATCACCTATACCTGATATACCCAAATTTTGATAAACAAACAAAATCCACGAAGTGGTAACAGTGGTTGTTGCTGTATTAAGTTGACACCAACAATTATAGAATCGGTGAAAGAAATTTAAGTATTCAAGTTTAAGGTTAAATTTCTAGATGCGCAAACAGAAAGTCAGCAATACAAGTCAGTGCCAGAAGAAGAAGAAGTTTGGAACGAAAAACAAGACTTAATGACGTAAATTCCACAATGCCACGACCACGACGACAACGAAGACGATCATACCGGTACACCAACCAATCCACCGATCGAAGAACGACGCACGGACGGTCGACTGAAGAACGCTGACGATCAGTATGATCCAAGAAAGAGTGTATACTTTACTTAACAACAAAGGTATCTCTCATGAACCCGTTTCCATCAAAGCAATCAAAAAGCCGGTACTATAGCTAGCTAGCTAGTTGTTTTTTTCGCGTTAGCTGGAGAGTTTAGCTTTCTTGAGACACGAGCTAAGACCTGATAAATAATGTTACTTAAATCTAAGAGATGCTTCCGATGACGATGTTGGTAAGATATATACATTGTTGGTAGGTAACATATTTTCTACGATCTCAACACACATGACAACCGGTTAACAATTTAATGAACTTCTTTAAATAAAAATATTTAATGAAAGGTTGCGGTCTTGGTCTTGGACAGGAGGTGTATATTGTATACTACTTTACTGTATAAGTGAACGGAACTGTTAAAACGCATTTAATTGTTTTGCATCATCTGGTTTTGTAAAAAAAAATTGTTAAATTCTTAAATGCAGTTTGTTAAATGTAAACATTTAATGGTTCTTCGTAGATACGTAGTAAGACATTCATATTGTTGAAGAACAGCTACAAAAGTAATTATGTACCTACTTCAAAGATTTATTTATACTTAAGAATGCACATAGGTTGTATACATGGGTATTACAAGCGATAGCTTAGATACCTACTATGTAATTTACTGACACTGGATAAGTTTACCATTCGGTAAATGAACTGTCAAGTTTGAGAATTGATTTACAGCAATTGGTATGTTTGACCTTTGACGTTTTGACAGCTGAGTCAATTTTACATCATTTATGCAAATTTGCGTGAATTTACCATTTTACACGAACTTTTGACAAATACCCTTTTATCGGATTTGTATAAGGAAGGGCGTGAATTTACCATTTTACACGAACGTTTGACAAATACCCTTTTATCAGATTTGTATAAGGAAGGGCAATACAAATGTCATGATAGATCTGTTCGTTTTACTCTAAAAATGCTAATTTTAGATAAATTCTATTTTTTTTACGAACTTTGACTGAACTTTGAACTAAAATCGGTAGCAGTGGAAACTTTTGGGAAGTAAACGAACAGAAAAAGGTATTGTTAATGTACCATCATTTTTGCAAATGGTGTCAAATGTCAATGTGCTTTGACATTAATGATGTATTTAGATAAAGAGTCATGCTATGTTTTCACCATAGGGTTACCTCAGTTAAGATGTACATACTTAATGTGAACAAAATAAAACTTTTGTGGTAAAAAAAATACTGCGATCAACTATCAAACAGCTCTTGACAGTGAGACTTTTAAGTGGGACACAATAGGTGTGTTTGTTAACGTGAAATTTCTTGCAATTTTTCACAAAATTTTCAATTCAATTTGCTGTCTGAAGCCATAGAAAAAAAAACCCAAGCTTGGGAAACTTGGTGAAAGTTTCACGTTACCAAACAGGCATAGTTATTAAATCAGTTCACAGAGGAGTATAAATAGGTCTGTTTGTTATCGTGAAATTACTTGCAAATTTTCACAATTTTTTACAAATTCCACAAATTGTTACAAATTGCTGTTTGATAACTCAAAAAAAATTCCGTCACAGCGTTGCCACTAATCGGAAATTTTTCCGAAGTAGATTTTCAAAACAAAAATGCAGCATATAAGATAAGATGTACAAAATACAAAATAAAAGTGCAGTAGATTCCATTTAAAAGCAATAGATTTATTTTATGAAAAAGTGCATTCGATCTATTAAAATCATGGCAACGCCGTTTATACACAAAAATTACGTTTCTAACAAAAAGTGTAACAATTCATATTCATATTTTATTAATTTTAGTTTGCAAAATATTTTTAAACTTACTTGTCGTTTTATTTTTAGTTTCCAAACTATTTTTCAACTAAACCTAAACTCAAGGCTTTCAATATTTAAAAGATTTTTGTTATCTTATCATTGTAAGCAATACTTTTGTTAATAAATTGAAATTGAAAATTGAAATTGAAATGGTTTAATGAGTTCGATTACCTTTTTTTTCAAATTTCTTCAACTCTGATAGAATTTTACCCTTTGTTCAAAATTTGACAGGTTTTACACTTTTTTTTTGGAAAGATGATGCCAAACAAACCTATTGAGACACTATTTGTGACTTACTTTATGTTCGTGAACCATTGCTATACATGTTTAAGTAATTTTATGGATTAAAAATGCAAGAGCAAGTTAATGCAATCAAGTCAAGCATTTAATTATATTAAACAAAAATCATATTCAATGCTTGGCAAATTACTTATCATCTTTAATTGATATGCTAAATATTTGTTTAGAAATTATCTAGCACATCATTGTTTGTCTGATTGAATTTCCAATTGTGGGATTTTTATATCTGTTTTTTCTTTTAAAGTTAAAAGTACGATTGTATTGCACAAACTTGCTCTTGAAGTTCAAAACTTTAACATGTTTAGATAATAAAGATTACTGGTAGTTGTTGAATAATGGACAATGAATAATGGAAAGATATTGATAAAGAGAAAGTGTGAAAAAGTCAAAAGTATGAGAAAAATGGATTTTTTCCTTTGAATTTTTTGTTTGTATACAAATATTTATGCTATAAATGTCAAAACCACCTACTGCCACGCCCACATTTGTCCAAAATGGATCATGTGGTTTTTAAAGTGAAATAAGACGACTGCAATTTTTGAATCAAATTAATGAACTTAAAAAAAGTACTGTTTTTTTCATTAAAAAATAGCTACAATACATATTTGTACAAAATTTAAAGAAGAGAGTCGAAAATGTTGAGAAATGAGACATTTTCTGATCCAATCTGAAAGAAACTTAAACATTTTGACATTTGGAAGTCGCCAATCAAATTTTAGGTCAACTACTCAAAAACTTGAATAAAAAAATTTATAGTTTCAATAATGTTGCTATTTTTTCTGGTTTATTATTCAAATCTATCATCAGGCTAGAATTCAGATAGTTGACAGTTGGAAAAACCGTTAAATTGCCATATTTTTTAAATATTTTAATTATTGCTTCATAAATCATAAATAATGCTGGCTGAACGGTTTTTCTTACTGAAACTTATCAGAATTCTTACCCTGACACCTTATTTTTTTGATTTTTTCACTAGTTGACTTTAAATTTGATTAGCAACTTCCAACCGTCGAAAATTTTCAAATAACTATCATATTCAACAGACTAGGTCGAATCCTTTAGAGATATTTCTCAACATTTTGGACCATATTGTTTAAATTTTGTACAAATCTGTATTAAAGTAATTTATATATTTTAGGACATTTTAAATAAAAACTTGAATCAGTGCCTGACTTCGACAATATTTTCATTTTTTTTTTCAATTTGGGGACATGTTCTGACTTTAATTGTTAAGCCCTTGATTGAAGTGAACAAATATGCTGTATCACTGCATTTAGCATCTTCAAATCGTAACAAGTTTCATTAATTTGATATGATTTCTGTCGCTAAAATTCAACAAAATTGTGCAACGACATGGTCAATAACTAAAAATAGAGATACAGTAACTCACATCACACTTTTGAAAGCATTTGCTTATCATGTGTTGAAACATCAGAATTGGTGATCAATGATTGAAAGCCAGCATAAATAATTTAGAATAGTAGTGCAATTCCGAGAAACTAAGAAATGAGAAAAGTTAGTATTGCAGTGAGCTGATTTTACTAAAACTAGTTCGTCAATATTTTCTCGTTCATAAATTTATAAATTTCATCGAAATCGTTCGAGCGCGTTTTCTAGAAATAGGAAATTTGGGGTTGCAGTGAATGTATTTTACTAAAAACAATTCCTTATTTTTTCCTCATTCATAGGAACAAACTGAAAATTTTATCCAAGTCTTTGGAACCGTAACTTAGAAATAAAAAAGTGGGCGTGGCACTGGGAGGGTTTTACGTACATATTTTTAAAAATATTTTTGTTTGGTCAGAATAACAAATTGTGAAAATGTCATCGATATCGGTGCAACTGTTTCCTAAGAAACCAAGGCGTACACTTATCCTGCAAGGGGTAGGAGGATTCAAACTAAGATCTAAGTTCCATACCTACCTAAACGACCTTTAGAATTTTAGCTACCCGTACTTTTTCCCATTTAAAGTTCTAACTTTACTGCACTTCAAACAGACACACCTTAAGAAAATAATTATGTTTTTAAAGAAGCCCTAAAGGTACACGTTGGTGTTAACAAGGGCCTAGAAAGGGTAACTATATTGAAATTCTCTAGAGCCCCACCTTTTGTTTAAAAAAAAAAGTTATATTATATGGAGATTGGTTTGAGTTGAGATTTTCTGTTTGCCAGTCTTATACGCCACATTATTGGGCTTAATTAATTGTTGCACGGTACAAATCTACTAATACCGTGTTAGCTCTAATTGTATACGAGATATTTTTGGTTTGAAACCCAAATATTTCAAACAATTTTTTATTAGAAAGGCCCTCACGATTGACGAGTAATTATTTGACATACTTTCCTCGTCTAAAATTTTTTTACTGAGCACATTTTAGAGCTTGGACTAAACTAGACAAAAATGTCCCATTTTCTCAAGGGAGACTTGGGATAAACTCCTCAATTATAAGTTTGTTCATACTAAAAAATAAATATATATGAATTTTAATAGCCATATTAATAAAATCATTTTAGAGACTGCGTAAATTTACAAAGTTATGTTATTTTGAAAAGAATCATATTGTAGGCTAAACGCGTTAAGAGGTTGAATAGTGGCTACATCTAAACGTAATAGAAAACTCTTTTTGGTACTTTTGATTCAAAGGCATTGAAACTAAAATGGGTCGGAAAATGTTTTATGAAAAAGAAATTATGCAACGTTTAATAGAGCCTTAATTAAGAATCATAACAGACTACGAAACTTTGCACCCTTTTAGAGGTGTTTTAGCGAATTCTTATGAATTCGGTAGTAAATGCTAAGCTTAAAGTTATTTTAATCATTTAGAATTAAGTTAAAATTTTGTATTATATAATCAAACTTTAAGCAATGGCTCAAATTTGATTAAAAATTCATTTAAAAAATGTATAAGCTCTTTAAAATCTTACTAAGAACTGTTTTCATTTAAATTTTTTTATTAAATCACACTTAACTCTAATTATATTTAATCAATGATGTGGTATACCAAAAACTATGTATAGAAAGCAACATTTGGATCAATAAATCTTATTTGAGTAACTAACCATCGAAATCACTAATCAGACAATTTTGGTTGATATAAGCTCAATTCAATCAGAACAAGTGAAAATAATGAATTGTTAATTTAATTAACTGTGAAGATATTGAGGCTTCATCAGATATATATATCCCTATTAAAGGTTGTTTACCCCAGCCTTAAGATGAATAAATATTAATTTATTAATAATTTTCTTTTTAATGTAAAATGAAATCAATGACTGATAGTAGGCATATATTCTGTAAATACTAATTTGTCTTTTCTAAATACCAGAAGTTGATACATAGTTCAGGCAACCGTGAAATAATGTTAAACATGGAAATTCTTATCGGAACATTATTTATACTGGAGTGAGTTGATTTATTTGTTTGTGAATTGGTTCCAATGAAGTGCAGTCTGATAAACTACATGCGACGTGATTTTATTTTTGGGTAAACAAAAATAGAATGTATAGGTATACCTACACTGATAAAGTTCAATCGTCATAAAAAAAACAACGCAGAATTGCTGAGTATATAGAATAGATAAAGGCACTGTTATCTCTTTTGCTGATTTTGATATTTAAGTCGATGTACCTGAAATTTTAAATCTATCTATAGTGTTGCCGGATAATACTTTTCAACTTTCTTTTTCTTTTAACTTGAGGCTCTTAGAAATAATTTCTTAAAAAATATGAGCCCAAATTTTTACTGTTCAAACAAAAACTGATGAAACTATTAAATATAAAAGGCCAAATCGGTAGACTTTGATGGTATTTCATATCCCGATACATGCACCGGTAAATTTTGGTTATACATTCACTTCCAAAATTTGCTGTCGGCTCTTGGTCTAATAAGGTCGATTTTTATCACCTGGACAAAGAGAAATTTTGACTGATTAAAAGACGCATTGATCAAAATATAGAAACAAAATTTATCCAACCTTTTAAAATGTCGATTTTTCAAAATGTAGACCAGTCTTCGAGATTCAAAAATTGATATTCTTAAAGTTGACAGAGTTTAGAATGATTTTTACAGCCAAGCACTTGCCAAAATGTTGATTTCTATAGACTTGTTTAAAAGAATACCGACAAATCGATAAAAGTCGATATTTTTCTCAATTTTTTCACAATGTTCACATTTTTATTAAGTATTCCTTAAAAATAAAGTTGGTAATTTGACTTAAATAAAAGTCCATAAAAATCGACATTTTATCCGCTCAAAATTTGATGGCCATAGATCTCAAAAATACGAGTATAAACTTGGAACTTGCTTATTTAGATTTATTTTAAATTGAAAGGAGTCATTATTAATGGCAATCAACAATTACTGACATATTCTAACAATTTCTTTCTTAATTAACCGGTCGTAGAAACGAAGCTTTTCTAAATGTCTCAAATTAATCAATGTCCGATTTGGTGACCATTTTGAAATTCTGGATTCGCAGATCAACCATAGTCTTTATGCCCGTTAGCTGTGATTAAGTATGCACAGATAGAAACAAATTCACATCATTAATTAAATAATACCCAATCACAAACCTACTTGAACTTTGATTGAACCTCTGTCAAACTGGCGAAATCGTTGAGTTTAAATTTTAAACCAAGGTTGCACCTTGGTTTATTTTTTTTACGTTTGTGCACATTTCTATATTAAAAATTGCCAGCTCAATAACAACTGACAAAAGCTTCATAGTTAAAAATAACAATGCGTTGGATTTCTTTTTCTGAGTATTAGATACCAACTATCTATAAATTTTCATAACTCAGACTCAGCTGACTCAGATCCTATACAAAGAAATTGTATCAATAAGTAGGTAGTAGGTAACCCTATTTCTCTGAAATCTCAAATTACTCATCATCTATTCAATGAGACGTGACAGTCAGTTTCCAAAAACAAAATACTTTATCACTCTTGCATTCCTCGAATAAAAGTGAAATCAAATGAATGAGAGACAGACACCTTATATGACGTAATGCTATAAAAACACATCATTGAGAGGGTGCGTCGTCATATTTAATAGTCATAGTTACAAGGTAGTGTAGTATCTGCATGATCTCACAACCACAACCCTCTTCTCTAAGGCTAATTGAAAAATTACTCATTAAATCACTTTTATGCTAATTAAATAACAATTATTTAAAAATAAAATGTGTGACTTACCAATATTAACAATTTTAATTCCTTCATCTTCGAGAAACTTCAGCGCCACCGATACATTCTCTAATTTCTGACTACGGAATGTTGGTCGTTTATTATACTTCGGCATTCGTTTCTGAGATAGAACTTCAATAAGGGCAATCAAACGCAGTCCATCGGATAAATCTGTCTCGAGACTTGAAATCGAACGATCGATTGTCTTTAGATGTTCATTCGCCCAGCGAGTGAATGTATTCTGTTGGATCTTCTTCCATTGGGCGTCTTCGGCCAGATCACGTTCTGCTTCCATGTCTTCGTCAAAACTCTCGTCCTGGTGTTGTTGATAGTAATCAGCACTGCTGCTACTGCTAATCGGTTGCTATTTTTTTTTTCAATAACGAAGGAATTTGATTTAGTTTATATTAAAACAAAAAATATTTTTTTATAATTTTAATAAATACATTTCTTCACAGATCGCACTCTCATTCACACATTCATTCATTAAAGACATTTAATAAGAAAAAAAAGACATTTTTTCGGGTCACTACTGTATGTATACATGATGACACTTGTTGATTCTTTCCTTCGCCACCCTCGCGCACAACCATTTAGTATTTTCTTTTTGGTATTTCCTTTCAATTTCTTCGTGAGAAACTGTCAGTGTCAAATTTTGACAAGCGGTACGTGTGGGCGGAAGGAAGAACCTGATTAGGGAATTTTAACAACAAACACACGATTTCTCGGGTCACATTCAAGGGATTAAAATTAAGAAAAAAGAAAACCGATCTCTTTTTTATGAAATTTTAATTTTTCTTATTCTCTCACAAGCACACTCAGGCAGACACACCTGTTGATATAGTTTCTGCTTTAGCTGTTGGCTCTGTTGCGGGTGTTGATAGAGCTGCTGTTGTTGTTGTTGTTGCTGCTGATCGTGCAAAGGATACTGATAATATCCTTGTGGTTCGGGATTTGGTGTATTATTAATTTGATTGTTACTTTTTGTGTAAAGATTTAGTTGGCTGAACCCAAAGCCGCTATTATTTATATTTTTACTATTATTATTTTTATTTTGAATTAAATGACGGTCAATATTTGCCGTTACATCCGTACGCGCACGCGGTCCACCTTCAACTGGTTGAAAGGAATTTGGTGCTCCACCAGCCATGACGTAGCCGGTATTCTCCCCACCAGCAACACCACCATTACCACTACGGCCTGACTTTATTGTCGTTGAGTTTCGAGTATACATATTGATTTGCACTTTTTTTTAACTTTTCTTTTATTGTTATCTTTTTTGTACTATTTTAATTTTTTTTTTTTCTTCTATTATTGTGATTCCCTTTTGGTGGAGTATTTCGTTAAGTACCCCAGCACAGCCAGAGTGTGGTGAAAATACCGATCTTTTTTTAACACACTTTACTTTCTGTCATTGATCTTTGAAGGGAAATAAAAAATAACTCTTTAATTGTTGTTCTGTTGTTATCTTGGTTTTTTAAAAATATATTTGTTAACCTCTGTATCAGAATCAAGTTTATTTCAAAAAAGCCATAACATTTTACAATGAGAAACAAAAAGTTGTTGTTATTTTTCAGGTTCGGTTTTGTGTTGTTGATTTTTACAACTCTAAATCGAAGCTGTCAAATGTACGCCTTAAAGTATACTTTGGTGTTACTTTGCTAGTTAGGGTGGTGAATTTTGTTTTATTTGAATTGTTCGTTGGGAAATGCAATGGCGACCGGAAGCTACATATGAATTATACGTTTCTTTTAAATATTTGTATAAAGTAAAAAATTCTTTATTAAGTACCCGAGGTTATTTATTTTTATTTTTTTTAATTGACTTAATTTAACAGGAACAACAAAATAACAGACATTTTTGTTTAAGTTAAGCGAAGATCCCAGCAAAATTGAATCTCAAATAACTGAAACTAATTTTTCATAAGCTGGGTACAGTCAAAATATTTATTTTAGATTTCTCATCTAACTTAAAAGCCTTATGATCTCTTCATGATTCTTTATGTTTCTTGTTATTCAAGTTCCTGATCAAATTTCTGCATTTAAATTTTTTGAATGGAAGCGTTATTGCCATTTTCAGGCCTGTTTGCACTTAATGGTCAATCACAAAAAATTAAGAGCTCGAATGCAAGAGTCGCATATCAGATTAGTTACAACGGTATTTTGAAGAATCATGAATACAAAATCAAAAACCTTTTATTTTTCAATCATATTGCAAAAAAATCCAATCTTTGTTTTTTTATTTTAAAACTACAAGTGTTTAAAAAGTTTTAAAACTACAAGTAGACTGGGAGCAAATAGAGATAGCAATGAAATTTCCAAAAACCACTCAGGTAAACACATAATCCAGAGTGGTTTTTGGAAACTTCATCGCTCTCCATCCTCTAAGGGACTAACTACAGTTTTAGTTTGACCTATGATAACAATTGTTCAAAATTGCAAACTAAATATTTGTTGTAAGCACTCCGCAATGCAATTCGTTCACTATTGCGCTCACGGCGCAGTCCTAGCCTTGGGGCCGATACTGGTCCTGTGAAAAATTAAATCAAATACTGTAAATACTCGTAGTTTTCACATTCCCTGCCAAACATTGCTTTCTTTTTTTCGATTCATTTGGCACAGATATGCGATTCTGGTTCTGTGAGTGAAAACTATTTTATCGATGCTTGAACCACCTTACCATATCTCCTGAAAACTGCACGATTCTTTCAATTTTTCAATTTTGTTATTTTGTAAATACATTTGGGTAGAATGACTCTGTAAAAGGTTGTTGTGATGTGTAAATTATTTATTTATTAAGCGTGCACTTAAATCTACGCGGTAGGTTTTTATTGTTTTTTTTTTTTTTATTATTTTTATTATTGATCCAGGCCCGTAGGTCTAAAATTGATGAAAGATAACAGGGGGTTTGAATTTGGACGAGTTATAAAGAGAAGTTTAGAGTGGGGAAAAACTGATATGGAAGTCATAGATGTCCTCAGAGTTATTGGATAGACGCAACAGTCTTAAGATTGGTTCTAAGAAACCGTAGCTTGTACTTTGATGAGAAAGTCGGAAGAGAGGAGTGGATCTGATGTAACGTGGGTTGTGGGTAAGTAATAATAGGAAGAGATAGGAAGATTCCATAGCCCCAGCGAGAGGCTGGTGCAGAAATAGTATGTCAGCAAACTCATTACGTTTTTGTAAGGTTGGCAAATTGATCAATTTGAATCGATATTCATGAGAGGGGTAAGATGAGATTATCAAACCAAAGAAGACCACGAAGGGCAAATCAAAGAAATTTACGTTGCACAGCTTCAAAGCCTTGGCAATGAAAGTTCTGATATGTCGACCAAACTTGGATAGCGAGTGAAGGATTAGCCTTGTTAATTTTATATCGTCACAATGAGCAAGGAAGTTAAGCTGAGTGTCGCAAATTATTCCCAGGTTTGGTATAAAACGAACCGATAGAATAGCTACATCATGAAAGTAATAGGTTCGGGTAATCGAGAGCGAATGAAAGTTATGAACTGATATTTGGCAACATTTAGTTCTAAAAAAAATTTGTGGCAACAGGTTTGAAATGAATTAAGATCGTTTTGTAGTAAAATAGATAATGAGTGGGATTAGAAATGATCTTAATTATTTTCATATCATAGCGTATATGGTGACGGAGAGATTTGAATCATTAATCATATTGATAACGTTGTTTATTTTTGAGACAAAAATCAAAGATCCGCGGTGACCCTCTTGAGGAACACCCAAGTAGCATTATATGGGATTGGGATCAGTGTTGCCGGAGACAAATATTATAAGGTAGTACTGCAGCCAAAAAAGGAAAGTATTTTGAAAAAAAAAAAATAATAGTACAGACACTTTATAGTCTTCAAAAAAAGTTGCACAAGCATTTTTTCAAATCTCAAGTAACAATAAAATAAATACCGAACTGTCAAATGATAAATTCATGAAGCGAAAAACGAAAAACAAAAACAAACAAGAAAGAGGGAAATTCTCTTTTTGACGACAGTTTGAAAAATAAAAGTGCTGCCAAATTTGAAATGAATTAAATTTATTAAGGTTAATTTTTTAATTGGGAGTATTTTCGGCAACACTGTTGGGGATTGAAAACCTAGACATAACTATATATTGGCGGTTCTCTAGGTTTGATCCTGTGGTGATAACGTCGTCTTAGAAAGAAACTCCGTAAGGTTTGTTGTGGTAGATCTGTCTTTTAAAAAATCATGCTGTTATGAAGAAAAAAATGGATTTGCAGAGAAAGTAAATAGAGTTGTACACAAATTTTTCCGAAGAATTTAGGGATAGAAGAAAGTTTGGCTGTGGGACTGTAATTTGCAATATCGGTTTTTGCATCTTTTTTAAAATAATTCTTTCATAATTTTGGAAAAATGGCTTGAGAGAGTGACAGACGGAATATTGCTGCAAGTAGCTGATAAAAGGAATTGGGACAATTTTAAAAAGTATGTCAGAAAGAACATCTGGACCAGAAAAGAAATCATCTTTAAGTTAACTTATTATTTCTATGATAAAATCAACACTTATATCAGCTGAGGCAAGGAGAGGTCTGTGGGGAAGCTAAAAAAACAGTGGTCAGGTTCTTGTAGGTG
This sequence comes from Dasysyrphus albostriatus, assembly GCA_946251815.1. Classification (NCBI taxonomy): domain Eukaryota; kingdom Metazoa; phylum Arthropoda; class Insecta; order Diptera; family Syrphidae; genus Dasysyrphus; species Dasysyrphus albostriatus. The sequence goes on from OX276335.1 coordinate 68,086,507, forward strand.
GTTTTTGATAATTTTAAGATCGGAAGATGTTGGGTCCAGGAATTTAAGAAGTGAGGGAAAGCCATCGGACTTACGTTATTTAACGTTAATAAATTAATTAGACATTCTTGCATGTTGTCAACGTATTCTGATAGTTTGAGAACTTAAAAGCCGATCTGAATTGAAGGGAAAGTTTGAATCAAATATTACAAAAGGGTTTGTAGTTCTTTATTATACCAGGGAGCAGAAGAAAAGACATTTTTACGGGGAACGTAGAAGACAGAAGACAGACTCTCCAAGACAGAACAAGATCGACATGTACAAAAATTCTAGGGCGGTATCGATTGAATTTTTATTTTTCAGGAAGGAATAGAAATCAATATTTTTGATTAGATTATTAAGATAAACGAAGTCAGCGTTGCGGAAATTGAAAAAAAAAACTTTAAAACGATATTGAGCCGTTAGCAGATTCAAAGGAAGATGTGAAGGAAAGAGGGGAATAGAAGCTGTCGAGGGTAATAAGTAAATGTGAGGTTAGGGAAACAAGAGAATTCCCAGCATCAGATGAATTTCCAGCATCAGATTAACTCCCAGCATCAGATGAAAAGATAAGTCAAGCTGCCTCCCTAAGTTTTTATAGACGTGCCACTAAGCTGTCACCTTTACTTAATAAGGCGTGAAGACGACAAAGTTTAGCGTTGTAAAGCACCACTGTTTTTTACATATTCAATGCTCTTATTAATATTTAATCAAATAATAAAAACCAAACGTAAAAATTTATTTTTGATTTTAAGTCTCATAAGACTCTACCAGACTAGAAAAGTCTACGGGAGCTTGAGGAGTAAAAATATATATATACTATATGGCAGTATACTACCAGATTCTGATAAGATGGTTAAAAACATTCAACGGCCTAGTAATTGCCGGCAATTTCGTATCTCATAGCAAGAGTAAAAGATTTTATTTTAAAGATATTTTCTTAACTCTTCTTTCAATCAGAGTTACTTAAACAAATTATATGCATAAATAGATAGATAGATAGATAGATAGATAGATAGATAGATAGATAGATAGATAGATAGATAGATAGATAGATAGATAGATAGATAGATAGATAGATAGATAGATAAGAAAGATAGATAACTTCTTTATTTTATCAACAAGTTTTACATAGTGTTTTCTAAAGAATAAGGACATGGCAATACTGCCGTCTGCCTGATATGACATTTCATATGATGTAAATAAAAAATACATATAATGAAAAAAATATAAAAACTATTATTAATGATAAATAAATACGTAGTTTTGAGTTAAATTCAAAGCAATTCAGTAAAAAATTTCGACCAGCTTTATAAGGTTTTACTTTATAAAATATATTGGTTACAATTTTAATGATTTGCAACATAAAAGAAAAAAGGTTTATTGATTTAAAAAAGCAATTTTGTGTGATTTGCAACATGAAATTCTGCAATAGCTTAATGGATTAACAAAAAACTGTTACGGTAAGTGAAGGCATGTTGGCAATATTTATAAAGACACAACCATCCGAACTCTCCATTTAAAATTTCATAAAATCGTTGTAAAAAAAGAAAACTTTCTTGGAAATATAAACGTCAGATTTCGTGTAAAATTGGACAAATTGCCAAGAACTGATAAACATCTTCTATACCTCTTCTGTTACATAAGCTACACAGTTGCGACAGACCATTTCGATGCGGTATAAAGTTTACGTTTAGGATTTCAACTCTAGTTTTAATGATAATACTTATAATTTCAGCTGAAAAATCTCTCCGAAAATAGTTTGCATCTGATAGGAGCTTGTGGTTTAAGTGTCTATAGACATTTCTGGATGTAGACGAAGTTGCTATAGAAATATTTTCTGTAAACATTTTTAGGTCAACTTTGGCGAGAATTCCCAGCATCAGATGAATTTCCAGCATCAGATTAACTCCCAGCATCAGATGAAAAGATAAGTCAAGCTGCCTCCCTAAGTTTTTATAGACGTGCCACTAAGCTGTCACCTTTACTTAATAAGGCGTGAAGACGACAAAGTTTAGCGTTGTAAAGCACCACTGTTTTTTACATATTCAATGCTCTTATTAATATTTAATCAAATAATAAAAACCAAACGTAAAAATTTATTTTTGATTTTAAGTCTCATAAGACTCTACCAGACTAGAAAAGTCTACGGGAGCTTGAGGAGTAAAAATATATATATACTATATGGCAGTATACTACCAGATTCTGATAAGATGGTTAAAAACATTCAACGGCCTAGTAATTGCCGGCAATTTCGTATCTCATAGCAAGAGTAAAAGATTTTATTTTAAAGATATTTTCTTAACTCTTCTTTCAATCAGAGTTACTTAAACAAATTATATGCATAAATAGATAGATAGATAGATAGATAGATAGATAGATAGATAGATAGATAGATAGATAGATAGATAGATAGATAGATAGATAGATAGATAGATAGATAGATAAGAAAGATAGATAACTTCTTTATTTTATCAACAAGTTTTACATAGTGTTTTCTAAAGAATAAGGACATGGCAATACTGCCGTCTGCCTGATATGACATTTCATATGATGTAAATAAAAAATACATATAATGAAAAAAATATAAAAACTATTATTAATGATAAATAAATACGTAGTTTTGAGTTAAATTCAAAGCAATTCAGTAAAAAATTTCGACCAGCTTTATAAGGTTTTACTTTATAAAATATATTGGTTACAATTTTAATGATTTGCAACATAAAAGAAAAAAGGTTTATTGATTTAAAAAAGCAATTTTGTGTGATTTGCAACATGAAATTCTGCAATAGCTTAATGGATTAACAAAAAACTGTTACGGTAAGTGAAGGCATGTTGGCAATATTTATAAAGACACAACCATCCGAACTCTCCATTTAAAATTTCATAAAATCGTTGTAAAAAAAGAAAACTTTCTTGGAAATATAAACGTCAGATTTCGTGTAAAATTGGACAAATTGCCAAGAACTGATAAACATCTTCTATACCTCTTCTGTTACATAAGCTACACAGTTGCGACAGACCATTTCGATGCGGTATAAAGTTTACGTTTAGGATTTCAACTCTAGTTTTAATGATAATACTTATAATTTCAGCTGAAAAATCTCTCCGAAAATAGTTTGCATCTGATAGGAGCTTGTGGTTTAAGTGTCTATAGACATTTCTGGATGTAGACGAAGTTGCTATAGAAATATTTTCTGTAAACATTTTTAGGTCAACTTTGGCGACCACATCTGCGAACTGGTCTTGCTATATACCAACATTTGACTCTGACAAAGTCAGATCCAAGTTATGGGATACAGCTAGATCTCTCCATTCCTTGAAAGGGGAAGCATTCGTGGGGAGAAGTTTTTTCAAGATAGCTGTATGAATACATCTATTACTTCTTAACATTAAAAAAAAATAAATTTGGTGGCACAACAGCTCGTGGAGAACCAAGGCCTAGTGGCTTATAACTCTCAACCATTCCTGTGTGCGTATTTTTGGCAGGAATGGAGGGGACATACAATTTTTTGCCGAGTCCGAACGGCTAGATGAGAAGCACTTATTCATGACAAGTATACTCTTGGAGGATTTGTCAGTTCCTCGCAAGAGGCAGTACCTCGCGAAAAAAAACATTTCTTTACATTATGTAGGTAATAAAGTCAGCATTTGCTTTTAAATTTTGTATAAAAATTGGCGTTATATCAGATTCTACATATATAGAGTAATTTGGTGTTGAATTTGGCAATCGGAATTAGCGTTTGAAGAACTGTCTGTGTAGACATTCAAAAGCTTCAATGGGCATATAGCCGAAAACCTGCACTCAATAGCACATGCAAGCATTAACTGTAGCATTAAAAACTCGGTATTTAGACGCCAGATCGATATTTTGGTTCGAGAAAAACTTTGGCCACATCATGTTCAGTGCTAATTTAACCTCAGTACATTTTGCACTCGAATGTTTGCCAAAGTTAAGATTGTAAGTCAACCAAACACCAAAATACTTAAACTCCTGGTATTCTTCTGCCTTGCCTGGCTTCGAAAATGACAACTTTCGTTTTATCGGTATTAATATGGAGACCCCAAGTCTCACAAAAGGAACTCAGTCTGTTAATTTGAAAAGGGGTTATCGGCGAGCAAAACCAGATCGTCAGCATATAACAATACTTTCACTACAATGTTGGCACTCCACCCGGAAGGAGATCACAGATTTCGTCGATGAATAATGCAAAAAGCAATGGACTAAGGATACATCCTTGCGGTACACCTGCCGTTGTTTCGAACCAATCTGACAATTCATAACCATCCCATACTTGCATTAGATGATGAGATGAAATTGATATATTTACAACAACAAAAACTTTCGCAATAACATTATATACTTCCAGCATATTTTTGTATATTGTTATGGGATTATTAAAACAAATATACTGCTAATAGAGTTAAAATTTTATAATAATATTCTTGTACCTAAGACTTAAAATGTATACAACACTACTAAATGAGACAAAATTGATCTCATAACAAGACTTAAGTTAAAATACAATATCAGTAATTTATGGGATTAATTTATTCATTTAAACAACTTAGTAAGAAAAACAAATTAGAAAATGGATAATTTGGTAAAAAAAATAAGGCACATAATTTTATATGCTTTTGTTAAACATATTAAATAATTTTTTTTAAGTAAGTTTTTCGGAATTTGCGACCTCTGGCTCTGTTTGGTATAAATCGGAAACTATGCCAAATTAAACAATTTTACTTTTAAAATTTGTTAACAAAATAAATTCACCTTTTCAAATGGATGATTTAAAAAATTGTATAAGAAATTTTTTTCAGGAAAAGTTAACAAATAAACATGTGAAGCTTGTAATAGGCAGAAAACATAAAGAAATATAATTTTTAATATTTTTTTTCTTATTATAGAAAGAACAGCGGAAGTGGTTACTGAATTTTTTTTTAACTAACGAAACGATACAATATCAATTACTGTACAATGTACATGTACATTGAACACATAATTATAAACAAGATTCCATGAGGGAAAATGCCATTTCTTCACCACTCTTTCTGATTTTGAATTTAAAGGGGAGATAACAAAAAAAAAAAAAATACCAAGAAATCCCGACGATAAAATGTGCAAAAAGTTTTTAACATTCAGAATATATACTCTTATTTTTTTTTAAAGGTAAGATTGTTGCTGTCGTTATCGTTTGTTTATTTAAAAAACAAATTAAGTCGGATTTTGAATAAAGTAACCGGTGAATCAACTCTGGACCTAAAGTTATGTGGCCGCAAGATATAATGTCACTAATGTGGAAAATGTTTATGTGATGCTAAAACAAACAACTACTCGTTAATCGGTCACTTTTTCTTGATCAAATAACGATTACTATGTACTTTTTGTATGTCTGATGGAAGAGTCTATTCGAAATAGATTTAAGTTTCAACGTTTTATCAGTATTGCGAACTTTTTTTTAAAATACATATATTGTTTTTCTATTTGTTATAACTATATATTTTTGTTAAGAATTTCTGATCAACTCTTTGGAAATGATTTTTAAGGTGACCATACACTACCTAATTATCTGATATATTTAGGCTCAGTTGGATTTGAGATGACTGATAATCTAAAATGGACCAGTGGCCGAAGCACCCCACACACGACTCAGTTTTAATCAGTGTGGGACCATTTGGCTAGTTGACACTGTCGTGTATGGCTAGCGTTAGTCTAACAATATCTTTAGGCCAAAGCATTTGAGTTAAGTTTAATGTGTAATCAACTAATAATTGATTTCATGAGCGTAGGTCACTTTTAATTAACAAATCGGAATTCCACCTTACACTGTGACCCTGAACGGTACCTCTTCATTAAGAATATCACTCGCCAGATTATTTATGATTTAAATTCAAGCGCACTCTTCTTAATTTTTGTTTAACATTGAATTTAAAATTTATTTATATAAAAATACCTACATTTTCCAAAAAAATAATATTTAATTATAATTTGAAAATCAAACAATCTGTTACATTTAATTAGATATCACATGTGGTAATGTGTGGTATAAACGACAATCGTTTGGTCAAATAAATGTCTAAGACAATTAAAAAAAAAAATAAATAATTTGGCATAATGCCCGAGCAAAAGAAAAAATTAGAAAAACAAATTAAAAATAAATAAAAACCTAACATTTCTATACACGTAGTTTAAAAATTTGGCTGATTTTTTTTTTGTCTGATGAAGAATTTATCAGGTATTCTAATTGTATAAAATGTAAACAAACAACTACACCTTATTGAGATGCGCTTTGCATTCAATGTTGTGCTATTGTTTACTTAAAAATAACTTTTGTGATAAAGTTCCGCTATTATTCATCAAGTATTTTAATATTTGCCAGATGAATACAAATAAAATAAAAATGATTAATATTATTCAACCTGATTAAGGGCTATGATTTTGGGTTTTATTTATTCCGTCTTTATTTATCACAATTTTTAATCGAACATTTAAACGGGCGAAATTTAGCGGAAGAATCCTCTCGATGTCTCTGAAGTTTCTGAGATTTTATTCCTTTGAATTTTTGAATTATGCTAAAATTTGTGTGAGCATTAATTTGTACGGCGTTTCTTTTTAATTTTTGTCATTATAAAGCTGACAATATTAGTTCAAGTTTTTTGTGTGCGGTTTTGTTTGCTTAAAGCCTAGTTTACAGTTCCCGCGCGCAAAAAAAAACTATGCAAATATTCTCGCATGTCAAAAATAATTTAGGTGAATTGCTTAATTGCTTGTTTGCATGATTGGCTTACAGTTTCATGCAAAAAAAAAGCCATTGCTGCAATGAATTGTCATGCAAAACAATGGACCGGCAATTGATTTGCATGCGTAAAATAGTGTGATGGATACAATATTTGTTTTTTGATGGTCGGTTTACTCTTCCCAAAAAAAAATATATTAACCTCAAGGTATTATTTGCATGCAAATGGTTTTTGCATCAAAAAATAATTATTTTCATTTAAAGGCCTTTAGTTTTTTAATTTAGGGTTATAGGTGGTTTCGGCCAAGGCAAACATTTTTTGCCTTGAATTTAATACAATATTGCAAAGAATTGGTGGAAAATTAATTTGAAAATTTCGATTTTTTGGGAACTGTAAACTAGGCTTATAACGCGAAAACTTTGCGGTTTTCACAAATTACATTGAAAAACAATTGAAAGTTTATTAAATATTCAAACCAAAATTTTAGTTCAAAAGGTTTTTTTAACAAGCATCCATTCTCATATTCTCTATAAGGAATTCTTACTTGAAATTTATGAATTTAGCATATTAAGCTGATTAATGATTTCCCAAAAAGAAAGATTGAAAGGAATTTCGAAGAAAAAAATATTCATTCGTATGTACATTTAATCATTCGAAGGTATGAATATTATAGCTATTGTGCTTGTTTACACGTAAAACACGAAAGTGTTCAGATTTGAAGAAAATTATTCTGCAGGTTTTGTTTTCCTCTTTGTGTTTTTCGTTATTTCATAATGAAAGACACGATTTAATTGGTTGGATTGAATAAGAGAAGGAACACAAAAGAAAATGTCAATTTTCTTCACCGAATATTTTCAAATATTTCATCCCCTTCCTCTTTTGCAAGTTACCTCGCTCACCTACACAAATTGCAGAAAATGCTTGAATTTTTTCTCGTGTGTTAGGGGACATTACGAGAATTACCTACACAGAACAATCGGCAAAAATGTATAAAAGGTTGTCTAAGAACCAATAAAAACGAGACGTATGTCATTGGAAAGACATTTACATGTGCTACAATTAGTAGCGTAGCTAGATTTACAAGAACCGTCATCATAATATGTCCTTTAGGCCTAGGCATATAATTTCGTAAATGCAGTTTTTTTTTTTAATAACAAAACATTGATAATAAGAACAGAACCGTTAGTAGTTTCAAAAATCGTTGGTTTAACCATTATATTTTTGTGAAGGCCACTCGACAACTTTTTAGCGATAACAAATTCTTAAAAATGCTTATTTTTCCTTTAAAAAAATTTAATTTGGTGTTAGAATAAATATGTATTTCACGTCTGCAAGAAACGCCAATTATTATTAATACCTAGTTGAAATTTTTCCGTGACATCGAAATGCTAACCAGTAACAAAAATAAAAACAGGAAACGCAATTAATCAGGTACAGAAATAAAAAAACAAACAGGACTAAAAATCAAATGTCATTGTTAAATTAAACTTCTTCTGTCCGAAAAAAGTGAAATCGTTTCCAAATAATCTGCAACAATAATAAAAATCTCGAATTTGGTTTTGTTGGAGACAAAAATTCTAATTCTGCCACACAAGTAGCAAATAAATTAATGTTTTCGAGTTGATTTTCGAGAACAGTAAAAATACGTCAATTTTAAGGTGGCTTTAGAATCCAAACGGGTTTGTTGCAGAAAAAACCTTTGGCAGAGATTTGTTGAAAATAATGTAAACTACGTTCGAATAACACGAATAATTGGTGGTTTCGGGACCTAAGTGAAAAACTCTCAACCTCTCAACTAAAAGCATATTTTCATTGCATTTTTTGCGTCTTTTTCAGTCAGAAACCTCATATTGGGATTCAGCGCCCCCATAAATCAAAACTACTACACAATTTCTTCGGTAAGTGCCCTTTTGAGCACAAATTGACTGGACTAAATATTGAATAAATAAATTTAGTGGCGCAACAGCTCATGGAGAACCAGGGCCTAGTGGCTAACCACTCTCAACCATTCCTATGTACGTGTTGTTGGCAGGAATGGAGGGCACCTACAATTTTTTGCCGAGTCCGAACGGAGGATTTGTCATTCCCTCGCAAGAGGCGGTACTTAATATTGACAAAGCGGTAAATTATGAAAACATTTTGATAAGAAAGTGACAAAATATTTCATCATGTGCGATAGCAAAACCGCAATCCCAGAATCGTGAGATGAGAGCAAGGCAATTTGGCGCTCGCGAGCCTTTAAGTAAAAGAGAAAACACCAAAGATATGCTTAGGTTTTAATTTTAAAACTAACTACATAAATTAATAGATTAAAAGTGAAATAGTAGCAAAGTTTTGAAAAAATATATTTCGGTTGTAGTACCTCGTGATCGCCGCATAACGGTTACTTTGTTGGACCATCATGCCGAAGGTTTGGGTTCCCTTCCCAGCCGCTTCTACCTAAAAACAGAAATGTTTTTATCCGAGGTTGTTAGTCACTAGGCCCTGGTACATAACAAGCTTGTGCGCCTTGAAATTTCTTAATTTTTATTTTTAAGTTTCAGAAGGCAAAGTTTTCAAAGGATAAAGTTTCGAAAAACCAATTTTTCGAAAGAACAAACTTTCGAAAAGATAAAATTTTTAAAGACACATTTTCGAAAAATGAAGTAACAGAAGCAGGAAGTTACGAAGAGAAAAAGTTTTGAAAGATAAAGTTTTGCAGGACAAAGTTTCGAAAAAAATTCTCAAATCCTCGAAACTTCGTTGCTTTTTGAACGAGATCAACGAAATTGATACAGATGACATAGAATTAAAAAAAAACAGGGTGTTCCAAAAATAAATCAACATATTGCAATTTTGTTTATTTCATTTTCAAAAATGATTTGAAAAATTCATATAGTCATTTTCCCTATTTTTTTTCAGCGTCATTTATTAAAAAATATTATATATATGTATGTTTGTATGTACATAATGTACGAGTATATTATATTATATTATACATACAGTCCTGTGCAAATTAATTGAGACAAAAAGAGAAGAATATTAAAGCTCTGGAATGGCCTTAGACCTCACCTGATCTCAACAAAATTGAAAATGTACGGGCTATCATTAAAGCTCAGCTTAGAAAAATGGCTAATTTTGGCAATTATTAATGTATGGTTTCACGATGGAGAAATCAAAAATTTTTGTGAAAAGTTGCAAATACCAATGACAAAACGTGTAAAAGCTGTAGTCGATGCTAAAGGGGAGCATATAAAATATTATAAAAAAGTGTATACATTTATTTAAAAATATTATTGAAAATAAATGAAAAAAAATATCAAAAATTGGCTCGTTCCAATCAATTTGAATAAGACTGTATTTGTAAGTTGAGGCTCAATAGTTTTATTTTTTTTAATTTTTTGTAATTTTTTTTTCCTGTTCAGCACTATTTATAGAGAAAACCTGAAAACTTTCGATTTAGGTTCACTTTCACATTAAAAAAGAAACATTGTGTCAAATTTATAATTATCTATGGAATTTTTGTTTACGAAGACTTTTTACTTTAAGTTGAAATCGCTCGAAGAGCAACGAAGTTTGCAATGTGTTGCAATTTTTGAAACACCCAATAATTTCCTACCGATTCTAAACAGCTAAGATGAAAGCCAGTTTTTTCTTGAGAATAGATACTCTTGGAGGAAGAAAAATATTTTTATTATTAGGTGGCATTAGCTAGTTTTTGATCTTCAAACTTCCGAAGGGGCAGACCTACACACTTATCATTTATCAAGGGCTTTTATTGATCCGAAGGTTCATCTTTTAAAAAGAACAAAACATTTTTATTCTTATTTTAAGGAATATTAATTTTCTAGAATATCTCTCAAAGGGTTTATATTCCAAAATTTATATTAAAAATTAATCAAACAATTCATGATGACTCAGTATCCAGAAAAGAGCCCACAAAATATTTTATCTTGAACTCATGAAATATATAATCTTAGTACCACACAATGGATTTTATTAAACATAAATAATTTTGCACCAATCGTAGAAAAATTGTTTCATCACATCATCGTTGTTTTGAATTTCTCATTAATTTTCTTTTGAATTTTGAAAATTTTAACTAAAATCCAGAAGCATCTTTAAAATGACACACCTTAAATCTTCCACCAGACAAAAATATTGTTTTTTTTTTTAAATCATATTGGGTGGGGTGCATGTATATGTGTTCATAAATCTTTCACTTCACCTCATTTAAAGAGTTTTTTTTTCTCAAATACATAAGAATGGATAAGTTAATGACCCCATTAATGCCACAATTCACACCACAGACTCATCATCCTTTCAGTATCAATTAAAAAGTTCTTATTCATTCACACTCTGTCACATTTATTTACAAGATTTTTGAAATCTTTTCGAAAAAAAATCACCCACAATCAAACGCACAAACAAAATTAAGTTAAAATTGAAAAACTCACTTTCGACATTTTGTCAGCGTTTTTTTTTTTTTTAATTTACAAATCCTCTTGAAATTAGTTCAAATAAATCGAACACTTTTGAGTGCCAAAACAAAACAAACAAAAATTATTTTGCTTTGGATATGAACCGCACCGAAAGAAAGTTCGCAATATTTTTTTGCGAAATATAAATACGACAATATTTCACCAGTCACAACTTAACTTAATGACACGGTTAAAAAATTTAAATTTTGCTTCCACAGCTAAACCGACGAAAAATATGTTAACAACGAACGAACAATGTTGAATGATTTATTATAGTTTTTTCCTAATTTAACAAATAAATAAATTTTATTGTTTTCTTTTTTTTTTTTCTTCTTTTTTAATAAAATTATTTAGCAACTTAAAAAGCGTTTTTATTCCTCGATTGTCTTGGTTCGAATGCCTATGAGTGAATGTTGCGACTTTTTAATGATTTATATGCACTTGGTTCTTGACTGTCGTCGTCGCGTAGTCGTTGATGTCGGTAAATTGCTACCCGATTCGGTGTTAAAATGACCCACAGCCGGCGACCGATCGCTACTAAATGCTTATGGGTTAGTCATCGCGATAAAAAAAGGAAGAAAAATAAGAATTTAAGAATTCAAGAAACTTAAAAAAAAAAATAATTGTTACAAACGCAAACAAAAATAAATCGCTACAGCAGCAGCAGCACACCAAGCTTTACAACAAGTCGACAGGTAAACCAAATGGGCAAGTGGTCAAAACAATTTGACTTGTAATTTATTTTAGATCGCGCACATCGACCGAGTCCAAGCTATGTATCATCGATTGGGATTGGTATGATGTTGTTGGTAGAATGGTCATCCTCATCATCATCAGCTGAAGAAACATCATCAACGAGATTCAACATCACCCTGCTGCATCAGCGAGCAACATCTTTGGCGAAATTTTGAAGGTTAACAAGTTACAGAACAATGATGCAGTTTACGTAGGAGATATTTCTACCGAGAGGGGAATACAATTGAGGTTGCAAGAAAAGATATATTTTGATTTTAAAAATAAAATGAGAATATGAACTTATTAAAAGTTGGGGAGCCAGTGGCATAAATCTGATTTATACAGGGTGTCCCCTAATTAATGAACAATATTCTGTGGGATGATTAATGGGATCATTCTTCAAACAAAATTGTATAGGGAGAACATTAAATCTCTTTACATTATAGTTACATTTTGTAAAGATAAAAAGTGTGTATACGCCTAAGTGTACCCATTGTATTTTAATTGAATCGATTTTTTCCTGTTTTATATCTTTTACGTAAATAATATTTATTCAATTTACATATTTGAATAAAGTTGAAATAAGTTGAAATGTTTAGAAATTTTTCTCATAAAAGCCGTATAAAATAAAATACCAAACTAGGTTGCACGTACTTGCTCTTATGTTCAAGAAACTGTGGGTTTAAAAGATTGTGTATACCAAAATGAAGACTATAAGAGATAAATGTATTAAATCGTGAAATTCGATATCTTTTTTTCACTAAAACACTCCTTTTGTTTGAAGTGAATGTAATCGATAATTAATTTTAGTCCGTTAAACCGAAAATTAAAAAAAATCTAAATTAGAAAACTGTTCTATCGTTGCTAAGTGTAATTTTTGTAAATACTTGGAAGTAGATCGCACCTATTTCAGCTTTCTGACAAAAAATTATTGAAATCGTACTCTGCTATTTGTAGCAGAGATACCCCCTTATTTTCACAAAAGTAAAAAGGTTTTTAAAATATTTCAAAGAGTATTTAAAAACAAAAAGGAACCAAGTTTCAAAAAAAATATGGAATATTTTTTGAAAATGCAAAAAATATTTTTTTGGAAAATTTGGTATACAATACTATATAATATACATTTTAGAAGCCTATGGGTTAAAAAAAAGTTAAATCATTCATACCATTTTCTAGAAAATCGAAAATAAAAGAAATTGTTGGGACCATTAATAATAATTTTTTTTAAATGGTTTTTCCACCCAAATAGGCTTTTGAATAGGACAAAAAATGAGGGATATAAAATACCAATTTCGTACAAGGGTTTTATTATTGATAATGTTTGTTTGTCAAGCATGGTTAAAACCGAAAATGCTACTAAATTCATCCATGCGTTTCTGAGAGAGTGGTCACTCTGGCGCCTTTTCAATATATTTAGTATAACTCGGAAACAAAGCAATATTTGACAAGATAGCTCAAAAAACTTTTTGTTCAAAATTAAATTTTCTATCCTAAGCACGAAAAATTTACAAAAAAACAAAATAAGTGAACAATTTAAACTTTCTAGTACTATTAATAAATTGAGCATAGCTCTTTTGGAGCAATAATAGGCTTAGACAAAATAAGGTATGGGCTCAAGGCCTATGACATATAAAAAAAATTAATTTTTATTCTAAATTTACAGATTATATACCCATCATTCAAACTTCACCGTATCCTATGATTTTTAGCAGTATTGGCCCGAAAACCTCTCTTTAAGTACTACAAGGCTAATTTCACATTCGTAAAAATATTTTAACTCAAGATTTTGATTGAAAGTAAGTAATCCCACAATTTTGTTTTCCAGCTGTTTTGAAATTGTTTTAGACCTACAGTTTAATTGGCTGGCAAGTAGTACCAAAAAAACGGGGTTTCAGACAAAAACTGCAAAAAATGATAAGAAATAGTGAAGTTTGAATGGTTAAATCTCTGTCAATTTTAAATGTAAACTACTTATTGAACAATGAACATGTTTTATTTAAGATTTCAACCCCTTCTTATTTTTTGTTGAACCATGTTTTTCGTCCTAAAAAAGTTCTGCGCAATCTTAAAATGAAAATCTTAATTTAAAATCTTTCATTTTTCGATTTTTGTATGATGGTTTTTGTTAACATTTCCGGCTTAAATATTTTTAAAAAATTTTTCAAACCATCCATTTCGATGAAAAATTTTATTTTAAATAAAAAGGTTTAAGAGTTAAATTATCTAATTCAGCTTAGTTTCCAAGTTATACCAGTTTGACTATTTCCTTAGAAACACATGGGTGACTTAAGTAGCATAAGTAGCATTTTTGTTGTAATTCATGATTATGGTACGAACAAAAATATTCAATAATAAAAATTTTTGCACGAAATTGTTCCTTTGTAAAAAGTCTATTCAATAGCCTGCAAAGGTAGCCAACTTAAAATAATTTAAATGAACTTCTTTTCATTTAAGAAAAATTATGGATCCATTTTTGAGAAATATACAATTTTATAAATTTGTGTTTCTACAAATAAAACTAAAAACCTCCAATTAACGCTATATACCGAGTTAAAAGAAAATTGACTCAGCCATTTAGGCCGTAGATGAAAACGAAGTGTCGGGTTCCATTTATTTTACGAATGCATACAAAGCTAAAAATGCGAAGAAAAACTACTTTTTTCGTTGAAAGTGGTCTGCTTTCGAGATGATTTAATTCAGTAAAACTGAATATTTGTTGATTAATAAGCTAACATAAACAATCAACTCAACTTCAAGCAGTGGAAAATCCAGCCGCTTTTAAGTTGAAGGTGCATCTTATTAATAGCATCTTTTGTTCAGCAAAATGGAGCCTCAGTGACCCCATAGATCTAATACTACGTTTTCCTTTGAGTCGAAATGAGTTTATTTCACAAATCACAAAAAAAGTGTTTTCATTTGTAATTTTTTAATTATTTTTTAATTTCAACTTGCTGTTAATCGATTTTAGTTGTTGGTGTGGTGGCCAAATATATTAAACCATCAAATGTGGATTTAAGAAAACACAATAGTGTGTTTATAGTTTTTCGTCCACTTATTTATCATATCTTTGATCTTCTATCCAAAAAATTTAATTAAAACAAACTTGTAGACTTTCTTTTTAGAAATGAAAATATAACAATCTTATTTTATTTAAACGATTTAGTCAATTTTGTGGCAATTCCTTTTTTTTGTTGGTATAAAACTGCAAGTAGCGTCTCACCCAACTAAAATTTTTGATTCTATATTCATCCATAGATGCTTTTCGTTTTCATTCATCCTACGCATAAAAGAATTGCATTATACTCCACAGAGTAAGAAAAATGTTTTTTTAACTCCTATTGTACCTTTGTGAAGTTAATTATAAGAGTTTTAAAGAGATTTACATACAATTAAAAAAAAAAATTAAAATTGTTGTCGAACCCAGGACACTTTGCACCAATTATCTTGCTCTCTCACCGCTCCACCAAACTCAGATATACAATTCATTGCACTAATTTTAAATCACTTTATCTTAAATTTTCTCCTATGAGATAAATGGCTATGCTTGCATTAAAAATATAATTTTTCAAGCAACATATTGTTAAATAATACATAAAAATAAAAGATAAATGCAAACACATATTGTTAAATAAAAAGGTATTATAGATGAATTAATGAATACCAACCAAAAACTTTTTGGCTGGCAGTAATAAGAAATACATGTGCTCGGATGCCAAATAGAATATAAATTATAAAATGGCCGATTATTCATTATTAACCATGTTCACTAATACAAGCAATATAGAAATGAAGTAACGCAAACTAACATAAGAATTGTTTAATAATTTTACTGGATGACTATCGAAGCGAAAGCTCCTTGGTCATTTCATAAAAGAAATATAGAGAGATTAAAGAAACATTGGTACATCGCTTCTATCATGCTGATATAATTGAATGTTCTGAATAAATATTTAAGAAATCAGTAATACTCCAATAAGATATTTACTTCCCTTTAGAGGGGTAGCAGGAGCGCTATAGATACAAATAACACTTAAATGTCTGTAATGCGAAGCAATTTTGCTAGTTGGGCATGGCATAATGGTTAATTCGCTGGACTATCGTCCCGAAGGTCTGGGTTCGATTTCCAGCTGTTACCACTAAAAAACAGAAATGTTTTTTTCTGAGGTTCTACCTTTTGGTCATCTGACCGTTCGGATTTGGCGAAAAACAACAACACGTACACATAAATGGTAGAGAGTTATAGGTCACTAGGCCCTGGTTCTCCACAAGCTGTTGCGCCAACAAATTTATTTATAAAACTGCAAAAAAATTCTTTTTTTGGGACTTTAGATCTCAACAAAAAAATGTTCATTTTTGAAACAATACTCGTAAGTAAGAGAAAAATCAATCAAAAAATAAATTGTTCCCTAACAACTTCATTGTCCCATAAATCACAATAGATTCATGCATAACATTTTTTTGTACTTTGATCAACGTTCATAAATCACATTTAATCCAATTACATAAGTACGTACACATTTCAATCAAAGATTATCCACTGCCTTTAGAAAAAAACTCATTTAAATACATGTCTACGTCCCGTAAATTTTTCAAAAAAAATCATTACTATTTAATAAGATTAAAACAATTAATACTTTATTGTTGTTGCCTTTTGTTGTTTTCTATTTACATGATTTAAAGAAGTAGGTATTTTAGCTAAATATTATAGATAAGATACTCGTATGCCAATACGTCCAATGAATCAAATATGATCACATCAATTTTGTTTTCTATTGGATACCTCATGCTTCATGCCAGAGGCATAATGTACTAATATAAAAAATTTGCAAAATTTATATTTTTAAATATGTAAATTTTTCTTTTATCTCCTAATAACCATGTTTAGAAAGGTTTATCGTTTATCAATTAATCAAATCAAACAAAATTTACTTGCGAATTCATGATATTTGCAGAGAAGAGTAGTTAAAGTGTGATCAATTCAAAAGAAAGAATTAAAGTAGGTTTTTTGCAGTGGGCTTTTTTCAAATGACGTCTGAACTGTTTATATGTTCTGTTGAGTTCTTTGAACTCTAGGTGGTTTTATTCATTATCCATTTGTCAAGTGCTGCATATAATTTAAGAATTTTTGGGAAAATAAGTGGATGCCACTCCTCCTAAACGGAAAAATTCAAATTTTCCATTATTATTTTTCCTAAGAACTTCAAGCCCTACTGTTGTAAAAAATTTTCATCGTTCTACAACAATCGGGTGATAATTTATAAGAATTTTAAAAAAAAAGTGGGAGAATGCTACGCCCCTTAAATATAAAATTACAGTTTTTCCCATTTTTCCCTTTGTATGCACGAGAAGACTTATCGTTGTGCAAAATTTCAAGGTTCTACGATTATCGTGAAGTACTCCATAATTTTGAAGATATTTCAGTCAGTCAGCAACGGTTGTAGCGATTTTTGAAGTCCTAAGTCTCGGGAACTGCTTATGCTTAAAAGTTGAAATTGGCGAGTCATCTATGTTTGATCAGCTCAGAAAATACTGTTTATTTAAAGTTTCTGACTTTATTGGTACTGAAGTTAGAGGGAACTCGAAATTCGCTTGAGTTTGTTCATGTAAAAAGGGTATAGACCCACGAACTTGGCTTTGATAACAATTATGAATAAAAATATGGTCAATTCAATTAAATTTTGCGAGTGCATTTATTACATGGTGTCCACATTTTTTCTCAATAAATTTCCCTGACCTTATCTGCACAACTTCAAAAGTTTCCCTGGCTTAAAAAATAAAAAAATATTTTGTTTTAGATAGTTTTTTCTTGGGTAGGTAGGTATTTATATAATTGAATGGTCAATTTCAAAGTAGTACGAGTACCTCGTGGCATGATGGTTAGTGCGTAGGACTGTCATACCAAAGGTCTGGGCTCGATTCCCAGCCGCTGCCACCTAAAAACAGAAATGTTTTTTTTGCGAGGTACTGCCTCTTGCGACGAACTGACAAATCCTCCAAGAGTATATTTGTCATAAATAAGTGCTTCTCATATAGCCGTTTGGACTCGGCAAAAAATTGTAGGTCCCCTCCATTCCTGCCAAAAATACGCACACAGGCATGGTTGAGAGTTGTAAGTCACTAGGCCTTGGCCAAATTGATTTTTTATTTTTATTCAATTACGAAAAAACTAATTATTTTCTAAAGTAGTTCCAAATTGTGAAATTTATTTTTGGATTACAGTTTGGGGTCAGTAAGCAATTAAATATTATAGAAATATATGTTGTACAACGTCATTTTGTATAAATTTTTAGATAATTTATATTTTTGAAATGTGACCTCTTCGAAATTGACAGAATTAAGTACATCGAATTTAATGTCAAAACCATACAAATTTCGTGAAACTGTTATTTCCGGTATCTAAATTAAATATTATACCTAAATCAAACATAAGTTATTGATTTTATTTTTAAATCGTCTTCTCAGGCTGCCTTTCATCTTTAGTATTTAAAATGAAATAAATTGGAAAAGGTCAAATCTCTTAGATTTTTGACCTGTTTGAAATTATTTCTGTACAAACAATGGCGATAACAGCCGAATAACTACTAAGAATGAGATTTTTCTTAAGCAAAATAGGTGCAGAAGAACATATGGATTACATTGATATGAAAAAATCTACGAGTATTTATCAAAATATGCGAGATGTGACCTTTTTGAAATTGATCATTCAATTACATAAATTGTGTTTCCTCACTTCTTTTCACTTTATCATAAACACCATGTATTAAATGTGCAGAAGCTTTAAAAAAGTTGTTTTTATATGAAAATTTGGTATAAATTTTAGATTTTTTTAATTTTCATTATAAACAGGAAAACAAAAAAATATATGTTTACTAATAAGAGCTAATTATGGTATAAGCAAAAACAAATCATGCCAAATTTTCTTGTTGGTGAAACTGTTTATTTCGTCCTCTACTTTGAAATCTTTTATGTATACATCAGTGTTGGAACATGGAATTTTATGATTCATTAAAAATTTATGAAAAAAAACACCAAACATTCATAATTTTTCCAAAGAACACGTAACCCACACTTTTGCTGTGCTAACATTTATTTACTACTTATTATTGTTTATGAGTAAATAAAAGAACATTTGGTTATTTGAGGCTGTGTGTGTGTAAAGCACACTTTAATTTGAGCATATTTTTGATCCTTAATCGGTCTAAATAACAACTTAATTCAATGGTCGGTCACATTTTTGAAAGCTTAGATATTTTACAATTATAAAGAATGATCACTTTGAGTGTCTTTGATGCATGAATGTAAAAATACGAGACAAAAGAGTCAATTTTGCCAAAAAAACGAGTCTCAGAGTATTTAATAGTGCATTCATTCGAGAAATAAAATATTTTTATACAATAAAATCCCATTGCTCTGCCTGCATTTTAACCTTTGTAAATAAAATAAAAATAAATTTGGTGGCAAAGCACGATAACTCGTGGAGAACAAGGGCCTATGCTCTATAGAGACTTTCAATTCTCAAACATTTCTTTATTCGTGTTGTTTGACAGGAATAGAGGGGACGTACAATTTCCTGTCGAACAGCTTATTAAGATAAATTAAATGCACGACTTGATCGCACGTACTTGCTCTTTTGTTCAAGTTGCTTGGACCTTAAAAACTTTTGAAATATGCAAGTTATTAGAAAAAGCTAAAGAGGCATTTAAATCGTTCTTTTATTTCTATAAAAAACACGTTAAATCACTAAGAGCTCAAAAACAAGAATGTCATTTGATTACTTACAAAAATATGAATATGTACATACATATATGCAAACAAAATTTTAAATCGTTGTAGCTGTTTTCTAAAATACCATTTTTTATGTTTATAAAAATTTGGTAACATTTAAAAAATAGAATTTAGTATGCCAACTTTGAGAATTTATTAGTATACATTTATAAACCTAGTTTCAATATTGAAATATTGAATTTTCAAAAAAAAAAAATTTAGTATTAAAAAAAAAAAAAAAATTAATGGCAGGTACCGTAAATAACTATTTTTTGTAATTTTTTTTTTTTACCAAAAAGTAAACAACACCTACAGTATAATTTACAAATTTTCTTGTATTAAAATCGTTGCAGCCGGTTTTGAGATAAATACATTTTTCCTTAACGATTGTATATGGCAAGTACGGTTATTTTAGGAGGTAAGAAAAATTTAATTTTCCGCTCTAGAGAATCACCAAAAAGCCTTTAGTTCAAAATTTGAAGAACATCGCATCATTGGTTTAGTCTGTAGATTCAGATACAAACAGACCGACAGAATTTTGACACACAGTTTTTTGGTGTTCTCTATCATAGTAATGTCATATTTGATTGTTGTCTGGATTTTTTTTTACGAATCCTAAACTTCCCCTAAAAATATCGCAAGTAAAAAACACTTTTCATAAAGATAACCTCTTAGAGGATTTGTCACTTATTCGTAAGTGGCATTAAAACTGAAGAAATATTTATGTCACAACATCATGACATCTGAGCAACCAATTTCAAGTGAATGCGAGAACCTTCTCTTCGCTGATGACATATTGCTCATCCATTGATAGCTGTTCGAGAAGTCGAGGCAAATATCGGCAAACTGTTTCAGTTTTACACCAAATTTGGTTATCCGGATCAACTCATCAAAATTAGAGCTTGTTTGCTTCAGAAAACCAGGGGGTAAACGCGGTCGCTCAACTGGAAGCTGTAGAAGCATCACCCAAGCACTTCCACATGGTACCAGATTACCAGCCAAATGCAGCGCCAAGTACCTAGGCATCAACTTCAACGAGCTGCTGAGATTCAACCCACATTCACGTTCTATACTCAAAAAGGCCAACTTTGCTTTACATCACCTTTAACCGCTGATGAAAAAAAGAATTTGGGTAAGCCAGTCGCACAACAGTTTTAATCTACAAGCAACTTCTGAGACCAGTTATTAGTAACAGCTTTCTAGTTTGGTTCACCATCTCCAAAACAGCTATGAAGGAACTGCAAATATTCGAGAGAAAAATCCTGAGGATCTGCACTGGACTTTATTTCGATCGCCAACGACACAATAAGCTCTTCAAGAACGAGCAATTCTACTCTGAAGCCAAAGTAGTGAAGTGAACAATCGCCAGTAAAGAAAGTGATTTTTTGACATTTCTCACGGGTGCAGACTTGTGAATGTGTTGTGAACGTTTGACGTTTAAAACTACCTTGCCTCAAATGACTAATAATGGAACTGTCAACTGTTGACCAAGAGTTCCCCTACATTTTGCATGGGAATTGCTAGTAAACGAAAACTCTCCACACAGCTTCACATACTCATACTTGTGAATCATGTCATGAATCCATACAAAATTTGTATTTTTGTTTACCCATGAACGTGCTCGTGAAGCTGTGTGGAGAGTTTTTGTTCACGAGCAACTCTCGTGCTCGGAACTCTTGGTGAACGAACAGTTAACAGTTTGATTACTAGTCATTTAAGGCATGGTAGTTTTTACGTCAAACGTTCACAAGTCTGTACCATTGAGAAATGTAAAAAAATCACTTTCTCTCCTGGCGATTGTTCACTTTACGAGGAAGTATGTACTTCGCTTAATTGCTTGTGTGCCAAAAAAGAGTCTAGAAATAAACTACAAATAAACTGCTACATCAATTATCAATTTTGCCCAACTCACAGAGCGTCCTCCATAATGAAAAGTAGAACTAAATTTTTCGATTATGATTTCGTTGGGATTTTTTGTTTCGCATCGGCAGTGGCTTTAATGAAATTTTATCAGATCTTAATATTTTTGTCTGGCCATCACAATATAGCCCAGTAAGAAAAGATTTTTTCAAGGAAAAAAGTTGTAACAGATTGATTTTTGGTTAACACGTTGGGATTGATGTTACATATAATCTGAGAAAAGTCCTCAAAAATCCGTAGTGCGTAGGACTGTCATGCCAAAGGTCTGGGTTCAATTCCCGGCCACTGCCACCTAAAAACAGAAATGTTTTTTCCGAGGTACTGCCTCTTGCGAGGGACTGACAAATCCTCCAAGAGTATACTTGTCATGAATAAGTGCTTCTCATTAGCCGTTCGGACTCGGCAAAAAATTGTAGGTCCCCTCCATTCCTGTTAACAACACGCACACAGGAATGGTTGAGAGTTGTAAGTCACTAGGCCTTGGTTCTCCACGAGCTGTTGTGCCACCAAATTTATTATTTATTTAGCTGAGGTAATTTCCGGTATACAAAATGTATAAAAATAGTTCGTAACATTTACCGTTACATAACTTTAACTATAGTAAACACACGCTCCTGGCACCTGACCCCTTATACCAGGCTAAAGCCCCGAAATGCTACATATTTACAGTGGTCTATAAATCGAGAACCAGATGTCGGATGGTTACGCGAGAACGCTTGTTGGACTAAGCAAGGATACTTGAATACATTTTACAATTTCAATCTTCCCCCCTCTCTATGCACTCTGTGTGCGGAAAAAGGCCACGATGGGAAGGTCAGTTGAAATGCCCGAAAAAGTAAGAAAAATATATATTTTATTATATTATATATTGGTTTCAATCCTCAAATGTTGGGAAAATCGTGGTCTTAATTAGACTTTTGGCGGCACCGTACACGTCGAGAGTAAGCGAGAGTAAAATTTGGGATAAAATGTTAAATTTTTTCCATTATTTAGGACGCGATAGATATTCGAAAATTTACAACAGCATATATTGTTTATAAAGTTCAGTGGACATATTATAAGAAAATTTTAATTTTAAAACAAATTTAATTCTATCACTATTGAACTGACTGAAACTGTTTTTTATTATTTATTACTTCGGTTAAGATCAAGACAAGCTTGTGTGTTCAAGTCATGTTTATATTTTAAAAGAATAATTTAAGAATACTAAATACGAGTATTATGTACATTATATATGTATATGTACGGGATTTTGTATAAACAAACATGATGGATAAGTGGAGTGCAGTGTTTAAATTATTTTAGATTAAATTTGACTTGAACTGAAATCATATTCTTTTATCATAAATCAAAACTTAGTCAAATTCTTTATTTAGATTTGTATGCCGTCATTATTTTTTTGTTAATAACTTTCAACAGATTAAATATATGGTGGGACGCGAGATTAATCAATGAGTGAGAGGCGCTTATGCGGATGTGGTGGATATATTTAGTTGATGTTGACCACATCGTTTATATTCTTTGACTTTTTTTTTAAGTTTGTATCTAATATTTCATAGGTAAGAGCAAATTTGAGCATTTGAGTTAACAATATGTTCGTTGACTCTTATTAGGTATTAGCTGTAGAATGTATATTTAAATTTATATAAACTATAAAGTTTATTACTAATATCTTAACGTTATTCTGTGTTGTTAAGTAGAAACATTTTAACTCTATAATTTTATTTGCGTCTTTCCATCCACTTTACATCGAGCTAGAGCCTAGACAAGAGCACAGATTTTCTTCAATTCAATTTGGAACATAATTTTTCAAAGAATATGTTTATAAATCTTCCAAAATTTAAAGGAAATCAGTCTACTCGTTTAGATTCTAGTTAGATGTGAAGTGGAACACAAGAGAATAATATTTATTGATCTCTTTTTGGGATCGGATATATTATTACTTACCTACTTATATTCACAATAATAATTACGTGTTTATTGTATTTACTTTTATAAACTCGAATAATTATACATTTTAAATAAATTTATATAAAGTCAAATATTTTGATTGGATTTTTGTTTACTTTTAATTATTGACCTTGAGACTATTTCAATAAAAAGCTAACTTACTATGATAAATAAATATTAAATGATCGCATCGCAAGAATATTGGCAAAACATCAAAAGCCTAACCGGCTTCTAATTCAATTCACGATTTCTTGACATTTTCGATTTATTGTTGAAGAAAGATGAATGATATTTTCTACACTTAAAATACACATAGAATAGAAACGAAGCTATAATAACTTTAAATAGAAATAAAAAAATTAAGTAGCTAATACCAATGTTTTTGATGCTTTTGCAAAATGTTATGGAAATGTATTCTATTCATTCATAAAAGTTTTTTTTATAGATAGTCTAGTCGGAAGGTACTAAATAAAAGGCTGAAATAACAGACATTAAAAAGGGGTTTTTTGTTTGCTTCATCGTTAGGGAAGATAATAAGGAGTCTAAAGGGGTGTTTTCATTTACACAATTTACTACAAATTCTCAAGAGTGACTCCCCAATAGCTGTCTACCTCTCTGCAAGCGAATTGATGACTGTGTCCACTTGCTAGTTTTACACTCGAGAGCTGCTTGAGAGTTGCTACCAATCTTTTTGATCTCAAATGGATACGCTTACACACTCTAAGAGCCTCATTACGAGAGCCTATTCGAGAGCCATCGATAAAAGTTGATCAGAAACTAAAATGTCTATTTGCATTTTAATTTACTTTGCATGTTTGTTGTAACTTGCAAATGTTATTTTCTACAACATACAAATTTTGTGAGCTAAGTTGATTTGAGCTCATTACAAAACAACTGAACCGATTTTGGTTCTACTTTCACAATTTTGGTTTATGTATACTTACTGCGTTAAGAAAAAAACAACCTCATAATGGAAATTAGTTACTTGTACATATGTAGATTCCACTGTGAAAAATTTATAAAAACACAAACAAGAGTTTCGAAGTTTCAAATTATTTACATTTTTGATATATCGAGAGAAACATTTTTTATCTTATAATGAAAATTCTTGTATGAAGATTTTGGCACACAAAAATTTATTGAAAAGCACAAAAAAGTTAGAGATGAAAGCAAAAAAACGTGTTTATCTCAAGATGTTGAAATATATATCTACATATTTGACATATTTATATACTTTGAAAGAAGTTAATTTTTCAAAACCCAGTATACATAATCCTATTTTTCTCTATAAGTCGAAAAGCAAAAAAATCGATAAATAAATTAAAATAAAAGTAAATAAAATTAACAGAATACAGGGTGATTCACCTAAGGTTATGAAAGCATGTAGAGCATGTAGCGATGGTTGAGACAATACAAAAATCGTATCGGAGGGAGGGGCCTTTCGCCGTTTACTGCCTAAACAGAATGCAAGGCGGAGCTGAAAAAGATGTCAAAAATGCTGCAGTGAAAAGTAAAATTTGTTCCACTTTTGCAACTCCGTTGAAGCATTTTTGACATCAATTTCAGCTCGGTCTTACTCGGTTCTGTTCAGGCACAACTTTTACCTTCACTTCGATTTGTTTTCCGATAGAATATGAATTTTCAATGAATTGAAATTCTGACCTATGTATGTATGTAGTTTCCTCAGCCATATTGTCGGAGCTGCCCCAGCCGTTCTCAGAGGTGCCTGAGGGGGAATTTGTTGTGTATTCAACGGAAAAATTTATCTTGGTACAACCTAAGGATATGACACATGTTTTTAAGGTCCTTTTTAATTCTTAATCAAATGACATACAAATCAAATCGATACGTCATCTGTGAAAAAAGTTATTGCAATTTGTATGTAAGAGTGACTATATTTTTATTATTAAAGTTAAATATTACCGAATTATATTTTTGAAAATAATGGTCCATAGATGAAACTTGGCACCAACATCATTTGTGATGAAAAGGTATATTTTTGAGGTACGTGTAGTGGTAGGATTTATCATAAAACCTGTGACAAAAATGGTATCTTCATGAAACTTGGTAGAAATATGTTTTGAACTACCGAAATGAAGAATCAAAAGAGTCTATAAAAATATCTACAATAAAAGAGCATTTTGTTTAGAGGAAGAAAAGTATAATACTATTTTCAAAAACAAATATTGTTTCGAAAAAAAATAACAATAATTACCCAAATCCACAAAAACGCCCTTTCACACTTGATATTTTTGTAAATTTTTTTCATCCTTCATTCTAATTCTTAGAAAAACATTTTTACCATATTCCTTAATGGTACCATTTTTTTCAAAGAATTTAAAAAAATAACACCATATTTCACAATTTCTTCAAAAAAACACACTTCTATCCGGAATATTTTTATATATACTGTTTTGATTCTTCATTCTGTAAGTCCATGAAGCATTCTCACCAAGTTATGTGGTGGTGCCATTATTGCTATAGGTTTTATGGTAATAATCCCACTTTAACCCCACCACCCCAAAAAAAACACCTTATATTTTTATGAATTTTGTCTGCTTATTGTTTTTAATGACCAACGAACCATTGATGCCAAATTTCACCAATGAACTATTATTTTCAATTGGTTTTTGATAATATTTAACTTTTATACTAAAACCGTAGTCATTCTTACATAAAAATGGTAGTAACTTTTTTAACGAATGCTAGGTACATGGATTTGTTATTTATGTCATTTGATTCAGCATCAAAAGCTACTTTAAAAAAATGTGTCATATGCCCAGGTTGTAAAAGGTTTTTCAACAGGGACGCTACAAAAGTAGAGCGACAGGGACAGCAAACGACGCCATATTTCTTGCCGCTCTTTTGACATTTCTCTTCAGTAAGGTTTGCAATTTCATGATGGAAAGATATACGAGCCAACAACAAGTCAAAATTATTAAAATTTACTACCGAAATTCGAAGTCAGTTGCCCCAACGTTAAGAGATAGCTACGTCCAATTTATGGTCGTCATAATCGTCCTAGCAGATCAACAATTGAGGCACAGTACAAAATGTTCCCGTGCCAGTGAGACAAAGAAGTGCCCGTAGTGTCGGGAATATTGTTGCCGCTGAGGCTTCAGTTGCAGAAAGCCCAAATGTGTCTCTCACACGTCGTTCTCAAGCGTTGGGCATCTCTGTGACGTCGTTGTGATGAATTTTGCGAAAAGATCTTGGCCTACATCCTTACAAGATTAAATTGACGCAAGAACTGAAGCCACTTGACCACCAGAAGCGTCGTATGTTCGTGAATTGGGCTGAGCAACAACTTGAAAATGGATTCGGATTTTTATCGAAAAATCATCTTCAGCGATGAGGCTCATATCTGGCTGAATGGCTTCGTCAATAAACAAAATATGTCAGGCAGCAATCCACACATACTCCTTGAGTCATCATTGCATCCCGAAAAAATTACGGTTTGGTGTGGTTTATGGGCCGGCGGCGTCATTGGGCCGTACTTCTTCCGTGATGATCAAGACCGGCACGTTACTGTGAATGGGGATCGCTACCGTTCAAAGATAACCGAATATTTTTGGCCCCAATTGATTGATATGGATTTGGAGGACATGTGGTTCCAACAGGACGGCGCCACAAGCCACACAGCGAATGTCACAATCAATTTATTGGAAATCAAGTTTGGAGAACGTATTATCTCCGAAATGGACCAGTCGCTCTGCCGCCTATTTCCTGTGGGGCTACATCAAGTCAATGGTCTATGCCAACAAGCCAGAGATGATTGATGAACTTCGTACGAATATCGAACTTGAAATTGCAGCAGTATCGGCCGATTTATGCTTGAAAATCGTCGAAAGTTCAGCGTCTGGACTTCTGCAAGCGTGTCCGTGGTGGCCATGCAAAAGAAATCGAGTTCCATACATAATGGCATCGAACATAATTTCACAGGAATACAAAATTTCATTGATATCCAAAACCGTTTTTGTTTTATTTAAAAAAAAACTTTTGTAGCGCTCTTATTGAAAAACCCCATACAATACAATACCAACTTCATCCGTACAAGATCAAAGAAAGTTTAGATAGAACACCATCTTGCGGCGTAAAGTGGTACCAATACAGAGAGAACCTCATATTTAAAAGTACTTAATTTGATATTGCGAAAAACTCTTTGCTTAGTATTTTTCACTGTGATAATGATTTTTCGATGAAATCAAGTTTCAGCAGAAATATAGAGTTCAAACCAGACCTTTGAAGTTGTGGACACTAAGGCTAGTCGCACACATGCAATTTTCAGTTTCGAAACTCTTTGGTTGCAAAATTGAGTCCTTAGGACTCGTATGAGACTCCGCGCACATGCAGAAACTATTCCGTCGTCGATTCGAGCAACTTTTCAGTTTGTGTTTTGGCACAAACTGGACAATTGCCCGAAATCAGTTAATATGTAACTGCGCGGACATTCAACCAAATAGTTGCGGATATTTGACCACATCGTTGAATTTTGTTCTCTGTGCGAAAGAGAACAAATGTATCTTTTCTTTAATTTGCTGAGCAAAAGGATAGGACAAAAGCGATAATATTTTTCTTTGAATGTATGAGATAGAAAACCTGAATAAACATTGTCGGTGTGTTGGTTAGGTTCGTTGCGATTGCTGGTGGAGTTGCTCATGTGCGCGCTCAGTAGTCAACTTGTTATTAAACTATTTTATTGCGGTAGCAGTTGCATGTGCGCGACTAGCCTAAAAGTCATGTTTTGGAAAATATTTCCTCCATCTCATAGATTCTTATATAAAATTTTTGCCTCATTGTATTATGCTAGTACATAATTATAGATCTATACCATACTAATCTCATAAGAAAATATTTTACCCTAGTTTTATAGATAACATCGGAAAATATATTAAAAGCCAAAATTTGGATTCCATAGCTATAATTAAGACTTTAGTAACCTTACAAAAAAAAGCTCCACCTTCCTAGGCTCTGTAACAATTCTTTTATCGTAGATCTGGAAGTAATGAAGTTTTCTAATCAGTGAATAAGGATTCAATCTAAGAAATATAAAAATATTTCAGAATAAATTATAAATACAACCGGTTCAATATAGAAATTTTTTCAAATAAATGCATAGTACATATGTACATGTAACTCGTAACGACATTTGAACGTTCTACTATTACGTTCAAAAATAATTTGATGGCAGTGCTTCGACATTACTAAAAGAAACCATAATTAACTTTAATGGTAGAGGGAAGAGGGAACACATATATGTACGTTTCCATAATAAAAAAAACATGGAATTTTGTCTCCTATATTATTTTAGTAAAAATAATTTAATCCATATAAGAAATTTTTGTGAATTCCCTTTCCACTATAGAGGAAACAAAAAGTATAAACGAAAAGTTTTACTATGATATTACTGTCTTCCTTTGAAATCATTTTGTTCAGCATATTTCAAAATGAAATTAAATTTTATAATTGGCTAAAAAAGCCGCTTTTAAATTCAAAATCTCTTAAAAAACACTCCTTTATAAAAGAATTGTTAGCAAAAATTCTATCGAAATCTTCCCATTTGAAAATAAAATGATTTGTTTTATAGTAAAAGTCAGAAGCAAATCATACTATGTTTACAATAAAAACAAACAAATTAAATCTCTTACGCTCTCTTTGGGCAAACAATAATAATAAAAAAAAATTAATTGCCTAACATTTCCGTTCTCTCACCGCCAGCCATTGCATTTTCCATTTCAACCACTGTTTACCGTTTTGAAAACACCAAAATTCGTTTGTGGTCAGATACAAAAAGAGATTTAGAGACTAATGCTCTGCAGTCCACACACTGCTTTCATTATGTAAACAAATTCAAAAATCGACTCTCTTAAATACAAATTTATACAATTTATACTCAGAATACGAATTGATTTTAACAAACCAATGAAAATTATTAAAAAAAAAAATTTATTTTCTCTGTTTTCCCAACAAAAATAAAATATCGAAAAACAAAAATTATGAAGTACGTGCATTGGAAAATATGTAAAGAAAACGTTCAAGTTTTCCACACATGTTTTGTCCCGGTGTTGTGTGTTGGTACTCAAGTTTTAAAAATCTAAGTTTTTTTTTCAATTTTATTTTTAGAAGGTATAAATTAGCCGCGAATTGAATATACTTAAATATTTATTTTTTTATTTTCATTTCTATCTCGTGGTTTGTACATTATGACACATACAATATTCCATGCGTTTTTGACTCATCGACTTTTTACCTTTGTCATTTAAGTATTATATTTTTTTTTTCTTCAGATTTTCTAGAAATTGTGTATTTTCGAAGTATTTCGAAATATTGTTGTATGTGGAGGAACACTTGACACATATAATTTTAGCTATTTCAATAAACTTAAATATAGATGTATTTTTAAATTACAAAAACACTTCCCAATGGACATACAAAATAGCTTTTCAAAAACAATTTTTGAAAATATCACTTTTTTTTATAATTTCCTTTTTTAACTAACTCATATTAAAAATTAACACTTAAGCACATACAAATATTAAAATCGACTCGATTGGAAAATATATAAATACTTAAAAGTATTTTTTTTTTTTTGGTGTCTCGAAAACCGTTCTAGACCGTTCACGAAATTGCTCCAAACGCAACTGAAGAAAATTGAAATTTCAAATGTATCCAAAAGATACACGGCGGGGAAATTATCTTTTAAAAACCAATTTGGCGGCGAAAAAGCCTCTTCTTAGCCAAACACAATTGCAGCTATACAGCACGCTCTCTACAAATAATGGTCTCTACAGAAGACTCAAGTTCGACAAGACAAGGCGCATAATTGTTCCATAGTATTTGTTGTTGTTTTGATTTATCTTTTCATGATCTCCGAACGAATGTGTGAGAATATGAAAAATTTCTAATGAAACAACATACATAATTATTGTTGACCCGGCGAGGAAACTTTCCTTCTGGGAATGCATTTCGGAATGTATGGCAAAGGAGAAGTGTTTTACTACCTAAAATGAAATGTTACACATACAACAAGCCAAAGCAAGTTAGTGTCCCCGAATTGAAGTTGACATATTACTGAATGGCATAACCTGAACGTACATACATTAAATCCACTGGGGGCAAGATCAACTCCATATTAGTAAATTTATGGCGAGACGGTTAATATGGGAATATGCTTGGACTTGAGGTTTAATCCCATTTTTGGAGAGACCAGTAGCAACAGGTAGTAATTTGGTAGAGTCGTTTTAATAGAAGTGTAAGATATATGTACCAATTGGAACCCTGATTTGTTGAAATGTTCACTAGAATCGACATGAACTTGAAAACTTGTATGTAGTTATTGCATTATTATTGGATAGGTACTGAAATATTTAAGAGTAGTGTTTGATTATTATACTGATACATAGTAGTTTTAATTTTGCAATATACTTGTACTTGTTCATATATATAATATATGTAGGTTTTGTTTGTCGTAGACATTTGGGCCAGCTTAGCTTATTCTATTCTAGAAAAGCAGATAATGCGAACTTGCATTATGTTTCTCAAATTTCACAAGGGATCAAAAATATATCTCGGAAATTAAGAGGTTATATTAAAAACTAATTTAACAATAGTTGTAGACTTTTTGCTTAATCTGCAACATTTATATTGAACACTTTTCATTTTGTTATCAACTTTAGTTGGAAAATGCAACAGTACAATTCCCCCCCCCCCCTTTAAACCTTTAAACCCCACAAAAACACCCCGCTTCTGGGAAACAGATTTTTTTACATTCCTTAACATTTCCAATCGTTTAACTGCTGTTAACCATTTTTTTGTAGTAAGATTGCACCAATTCTCAAAAACGGTCCTGAGTTCCGTACAAAAAAAGCGTCCAGCTTCTTACTGTCAAAAAAACTAGAAGACTAGAAATTATTAGTGAATTATAATCTGGGAGGCAATCGGACTAGTGGTAATAACCAACAAAAGTTTGTTAGACAATCGGAAAGTGTAGAGGAGAGTCTAGGCTTCCATTTGACACCCCATTTATAGAAGTTCCTTATTTGATAAGTACACTTAGTCAAAATTGTAAGCTGCAAAAGAGCATTTTTTCACCAAAGCAACCAGAAAAGTTTAACAGACCAGATATTTTGCGAATTTTTTGACTTAAGCTGTCGATTGATAGTATCCTGTTTGATAATAACCGTGATTAGATAGGACATCTTACAACCTCTCGAACTTATAATTATTGTCTACTAGTTTTATGATATAGGCCCGATTGTAGTTATGAAGATACTGTAAGCCGCAGATTCCACCAGTTTTGAGCTTAGTGAACTAATGTTCACTTCAATATAACATAATGATGATAGCCCTCAATAATTCTGTACGAACAGTATTTATACTAATTTTTCAAATAAAATTGAGGCACATTTTTAACTATGTATGTACCTGGATGTGTCAAAAGTCAAAAGACGCCTTTGTATTCCAATAAAATAAATAAAAGGTCTATAGTGAACGCGATGTAGGCACATTATAATCAATACTTATTGGCAAGAGATCGACGAAATTGATGTTGAAGAGACATGAGGTTTCACCAACATTTTTTGCGTGAAAACTTCAGGGATCGCATACGGTGACATCAACTGTCCGACATCAACTGACACCAGTAGTTTTAACCTCACATCAGCAAAGTTATAGCCTAGACAAAATTCATCGAAAACTACATCGAACGAATCCACTGTTACAGGAGGTCCAAAACAGCACATTTACCTAAAATAATTTGTCATAATAAATTGAAAGCATCGAAATAACTTTAGGCGTCCAGACAATAAGCATGGTGGTAGCATTCTAAAATTGTTGTTGTTCATCCAAAATGCTAAAAACTAACATTGGGGGCTATCGTTGATAAAATTTCTCACGGAATTTCTCCCATCTTTTAAAATTGGAAATGCCAACAATTGTCTCTGTTCCTTGCAGGTTCAAATTTTGTCGATCAACATGGTAGCCCAATGGCCATGGAATATTCATTTTGGATGCCAATAAATTCTGAGAGAAACTGCGACCACAATTCACGTTCTCAGATTTCGACGATGGGAAAAAATCTCCGTGGGAATTTTATTCACAATATTCCCCATTATGTAATGCGTTGTTTAAGGTACGATTTAATCGGACCACCCTTTTGGTGGTCCCTGATCATTGTAGCGTGTTCCAAGTGGAAATCCTGGCGATAAAAGAAGTGTTATCATGGCTCAAAGAAAACGTAATATCCACATTGAATATCCGTATCTTCTGAAATAACCAAGCTGCCCTTAAATCATTAGGCTCTATTTCTACAAACTCCATAACTGCCCGAAACTGTCGATCGTCTCTAATGGAGATGGCAGAACAGTTCAAAATTTACCTTTTCTGGATGCCGGGACACAGAGATATTCTAGGAAAATGTAAAGCCGATGAACTCACCAGGATAGGAACTAGTACACCAATATCACCTAACAAGATGAATATTGAAATACCGATCGCTACATGTAAACTTATGCTTAAGCAAGATTCCATGATGATGACAAACAGCAGATTGACAGATATCACTACTTGTCTGGGGACAAAACAGATCTGACCAACACTGGATCCGAAGCGATCGAAATGTTTGTTATCTCTGAGTAGATTGCATATTAGCTCCACAATTGTTGTCATTACTGGACACTGCCTCATAGGTAAACACGTCAAAAGACTCGGTGTTTTTTCAAATGATTTCTGCAGAAGCTGCATGGACGAGGAGGAGGAAGAAACTAACACACACCTCCTTTGCTCATGTCCTGCTCTTACTCAAAGACGCAAAACACACTTTGGAAATTTTTTCTTCAATGATCCCAGTGACTTAAAAATAACCGACATGCATAGTCTCCATCGCTTAATTAAAAACTCCAATTGGTTTAATTGGCGAGGATTACCACGCATTCTTTATGTGGTATCACAATGGGCCTATTCTGGCCTAAGTGTGTCAGCAGTTTTCCTGACAGCCACCTTTAACCGAACCCAACCTAACCCTTTTGGTAGTATTTTTTCGTTACAAAACTAGTAACGGATTTGACAGTCCTACTTTTCCTTAAAATTTATTTAAAATACAATATTTCTTATCCTAATTTTTTTCCAAAAAAAAGTCAGTCACTTAAGTTTGATTTAGATAGGGGTTTTTTTACCAAAATCTAACCTACAGGCCCACTGGGTGGCACGAGTTTCATTGATGAACAGGGGATTTTTTTATTCAAAATGTGTTAATTTCGCACTTTGAAGAAGCCGTCCAACTAAAAATTATTTATTATAAACGAAATGTATTTTTCGTACACCTGGGCGTATGTGCATCATTTTTTTCTCTGCATTAATTAATGTAATGGTTGCTAGACAGACTGTGAACTATTTTAGTTAGATTTAGTAATTCAAAGTGGTCAGGTGGTCAACTAGATGAGTGGTCATTTGGCTAAATACATAAATAGGTCACTTATAGGAATCAAAACAAATCGTTAAACTCATTTCGAGAAAAATTGAAAAACCAATTTTTTTTTCTTGTAAAAGTAAATAATAATTATTCTTCAGACCAAATTAAAAAAAATCATTTGATCCGTTGTGGGATTCAGATTGATGAGGATAGCTATACAAAGCTGCTTAGATCTTGTCTCTAATTGTCAGGTTAGCTTTCATTAAACCTGGAGTAATTTAAAATTCAAAACTTTATTCAAAAATCAATTAAAGAATGAAATTATTTTTTGATGTTTCAATTAATCTAAAACAAATCTCTTGACCACCTATTGGAATACGAGTTATTTGCTATACCATATACTCGTACATACAAAATATATACAGAATATATCAAAAAAATTACATATTACATACCTGATTATGGTTTTTTCATTTAGTATAACCATTGACAACTGAATGACGAATGTTGAAAATTGCATCTTAAAATAACAAAAACAAATACAAAATAAAAAACATAATCCATTTGTAGGCCAGACGAGACTCATACAGCAAAGGCGCCTTCCACTTGACCAATGTTGTGTGTGTCCATTTGATTAATAATCATCTCAGGTTATTCTATTTGGCGCGAAGCTATTACACTGTCGCGCATCGATGCGACGACCGACGAATGAAAAATTAATGAGCACGCACTCCAAGTTTGTTGATTAAATTTCTTCTTCTTCATCTTCTCTCTCTCTGCATTCATTAAAATATAAATAAATTTGTCACATAAAAGGTAAAAAAACATTATAATCCAGTATTTTATATGTACTTTCTTGTCTTGAATCTTGATACTAAATTGCAACTAAAAATTTATTAACACATTCTAATTGTATTATATTTCTTTCAACAGTCGTTTTTAGTTTAGTTTGGAGTGATTACTTTTTTCTTTTTCTTCGGGGTTTCCTTGGCGAGTCACCATCATCGTCGCTATCGTCTGAAGGACTGTTAGCTCCGTCTCTATTTTGCTGTTGTCCCCATTCTTTGCGCAATTCACTAAGCATCCCAGGTGTAAGTAGGCCTTGGGCCAGCAAACGTTCAGTTAATCTACCTCTCGCACTAGCTGGGATACGAGGTTCTGCGATGAGATAAATATTTTACTCTAGTTTTCTAGACATTTGGTATTTTCTTACCTTTGGTAGAAGTTGATCTTCTCAGTGGGTATGAGGAGGCCTCATTGTCACCAGCTTGTTGACTGGCTTCGGTATTTTTGAGCAGACGAGTAATTTGAAATACACCCTGTTGGATAATCTCATCGAGCTCTTTTTGGGATTCTCGGACTTGTGCTGCATCTGGGAACATATCCGTAAAACGATAGCTAAAGAGGGGTTTTCGTTTTAATTAAAATACCATAGAACCTAAATTGAGCTTCTCTTACCTCAACCAGAGATACAGATCCATAACATCAAAGACTGACTCTAGATGAACTAGATCTAAGATTGTTCTTGGTAATCCTAGTGGCCAGCCACAGTGGTGAGCGATAAATTCATATGAGATTGGCTCACTTCTGCTGTATTGCCTGGCAATCTGTGTTTGTATGATTTTTTTAGTTATGAATGAAAACAGCACTATTTATAATAAACTTATCTACCTTTAGGAACATAGAGCATACGAATGCCATTTTTTTGTTGATTGGTGCACAGCAAAAGACATAACGTGCTCTCAAGGGCAGAGGTACGTGTTGAATCATTTCAGCTAAGAATTTAAAATCTTCAATATTACACATGAAGTACAAGGAATCATCGACAGTGCAGAGAGTCACAAAAATATCCTAAATTAAAAATATTAGGATCAAGAAAAATTTTAAATTTCAGTGAGCACACACACAAGCTTACCATCAAATTACTTAACGTCGAGTTTGGCAGATGATAAGCATACAACTCAATCTGATCTGCAGTTGGATGTAGTCCAGCTTGTTTCAGTGGTTCCGGACTCTGCGCCAAAATGTTTTGCAGTGTCAGCAAATCTTCCGCTTTGTACGTTGTCACATATCCATGTTCCCATTGAGTCTTGAATCGACCAGCTCGCCCAGCAATTTGCAGTGCCTGTGATATAGAAATTGTATCTATTTCACGCTCGCCTTTCTCGTTCATTGTTGGTTTTATAATTGAAAAGAAAATTATCCGACGAATGCTCCTAAAAAAGGAAGCAACATTTAAGGAAAGGAAAGAAAAGAGCTAGAAGAGAAGAGAACTTACAAATTCAGTCCCATTCCAATAGCATCTGTTGCAACCATAACCTTACAGCTATTTTCAGGATCATTGAACTTAGCTGCCTGAGCGAGTTTTGTTCCAGGAGGGAGTCCTCCATAAATCACAGCAACTTCTTTGCCCCTTAAAAATTGTTGGTAAGATTTTTTTTTTTCATTTCATAAACGATCTTACCTTGCTTCGATCTCTCTGGACACCGAATAGATATCGTTCTTATTGAAACAGACTATACAATCTCCTGGCAGGACATTGTCTAGATTTACCAAGGCTGAATCTTCGATTGTCAGCTCAGTCAGGCGGTTATACGTGTGAATTTCAACTGTTTCATGCGTTGTTTCACAAATCTTCTGCAGGAGTTCAAGTGACCCAGCTTCTCCACAAACATGTACTTCCTCTGCAATGAGGCCGAGAAAGGCTCTAGTCCACGCCCATCCTCGTTGGGGATCTTTAAGCAGTTGAATCTCATCGATAACAGCAACTTCATCTGCAACAAGGTTCAAAGTTACAAATCATCAGTTTAACAAAAATCCAAGCTTCTTTCAGAAGCTACAAAAAACTCGGGAAATAGAGTTGCTTTGCAGTAATTAGATAAAGGTATTCGACCAAGACTCCGAACTACGTTAGATAGAAAAAATGATTTTACTTGGACGAATTCATGCAAAAATTATACAATTAGTCGGCACGAGCCTAAATGTAGATAGCTATATATAAACTGAAGTCCAACAAAACTGCTGTATTTGCTAGCCCAACTGGAGTATGTACAAACTCATTTGCAACTCACAGGAAAACCATTAAAAAACTCAAAAATAAAATTGAATACAAAATCGTAGATTCTCTTACAAGGAGTAGTGACAGATGTCATTTCCACGGTGCAGGCTACATGCGCGGCGGGTGTGTTTTCATTGATACCATATTTCCGTTCCTCTCCAGTCACCAGATCACACGCAGTTCCCTAGAATCAATGATTATTTTAATTAAAACAAAATTCCACGATTATACCGCATTTGACTCACTCTTTCGTTAGATTTGTTAAACACTTCGGTGGCCAGGAGCTTCAACGGACCACAATAGACACCAGATTTGGCTGTGAGAAACCTCTCCATAGCATGATAGGTTTTCCCGGAATTTGTTGGCCCAGCATGGAAGATAATTTTTCTAGTTATCGCCCTGGCGCTGGGATACCAATTTGCAGGAGTTCTTAAATCAGAAATCTTCTTCAGATCATCCATGCAGTCTAGATGGGGGAATATGGTTTTGGCATGGCGCAGGAAGTATGGAAAGATGTCGTCGATGTGTCCAGCTCCATGGAGGATATCGCTTATAGTGATGTGCAGGTCAACTGGGAGGTTTTCCGCTTCAATGCAGTATCGCCGAAAGGAAGCGAATGCTTGTTGTTGTAAGTAAGCTTAACAAAAAAATATGAATCCACTTTCCACACAATGCTTCAATTAGACTTACCATCCAGGCCATTTTCGAGACATAATAGTTTAATCTCTCGTTTCTGTGTGAATTTATTGAGTGTGTTCAATAAATCTGTTTTGTCCAGCTTCCCGACAAGTTCAGCCCCAACGTTTATTTCATCATCAGTCGGACGGACAAAGACAGGTTTAAATAAGGCAGAAACATTATTGGGACCAGGCTTTTTACCACGAGCTTGATGGTAGCCGGTGAGATGAACACATTTGTAGATATAGGGTTGTCGCGGTAGTAAGACTTTTGAAATAGACAGACGATGTGTTGCGGAACATAGTAAACCTATTCCTCGTCTTGAATTTAACATTATATCACGAGAATTAAATAAAAATATCAAAGACCTTTACTACTCCATATAAATAGAAATAAATTTTTATTTTACATCACAAGCAACAACGGCGTGTGGAGAAGAGAAATGTCAAAAGTGTCAGAGATGTCAGATGTCACATATGAATGAACTCTTGAATGAACCAAAATGACAACAGTACTTTACACCCTGACTCCACATAACATGCCGTCACTACTAGACATGAGCCATGCTCGGACTATGAACCTCTCGAGAAAAAAACCAATGGAGTCAGAAAAATCCATGTCTTGTCGACGACATGTCGAAGAAAACCAAATTTTTAACAGCACATGAAAGCTGTTCAAGCTTGGCCATGAAATTTGAGATATCACGTGCGTGTGAGTTTTTTGTCTGATTTTGTTATATATGGAGGTAAATATTACTGCAAAAGTTTTTATTTACCCGACTTTGTTATAATTTGAGATCAATATTGTTGCAAACGATAGAAGTTGTGGTGAGAGAGAAATGAAACGACATGCCCATAGCGATAAAAAATCTGCTGTTTGTTGTTTGGATTGTGGTTGTGATGTTGGGCATCTGTATGTTCTGTGGAGTCGGAGTGTAACAAAGATAGAAGTAGTGGTGAGAGAGAAATGAAACGTGATGACATAATTTGCTCAGCGCGAAAAAATCTGCTGTTTGTTGTTTGGATTGTGGTTGTGATGTTGGGCATCTGTATGTTCTGTGGAGTCGGAGTGTAACATACAGATGCCCAACAGCACAACCACAATCCAAACAACAAACAGCAGATTTTTTCGCGCTGAGCAAATTATGTCATCACGTTTCATTTCTCTCTCACCACTACTTCTATCTTTTGCAACAATATTCAACTCAAATTATGGAAACAAAGGTCACGTAAATAAAAAACAACTTTTGCAGCAATATTTACCTCCAAATACAGCGAAGATCAGACAAAAAACTCACACGCACGTGAAATCTCAAATCTCATGGCCAAGCTTTGAACAGCGTCAATGTGCTCTTCAAAAGTTGGTTTTCATCAACATTTCGTCGACAAGACATGGATTTTTCTGCCTCCATTGGTTTTTTTTCTCGACAGGTTCATAGTCTGAGCATGGCTCATGCCTAGTGGAGCCGGCATGTTAGGGAGGGCTAAAATGGATAAATAAATAGTTCAATATAATAGCTATTCCATACTATCCCATTGAGTATTAACACATGTCAAAAAAGTATGAAGAAAATCATGTATAATGGTGTGGAAGCAAAATATAAAATTTCATCACACACAACTTGATAGCGCATCCCACACGATTTGACATAAGTTAATACATGAAAATAGTTAGAAACTGTTCTAAGACCATCGCACTTTTTATCTCACTTGGGGGATTGAGGTTATGGTGAAACTAATTTGTTTGGATATAAGAGTGGAAGCAAAATATGAAAATCATTTTCAGCACACAAATTTGGGAGTCGTATGAAAATTTTTCCCACTTTGTTCTGACATATGTTAATACTTTGTGAGATAGTGTAGCGGCACTTTAAGCAGCAGTCCCCTTTTACACGGAGAAACAAGTTGTTGGAGATTTTTAGACATTTTGTTTTAATTTTCTTAAAAGCGTACCTTTCACACTATGAAACAAAATCTAGGCAATTTTGGGAATTCCTGAAATGCTGTTACCCTTAGATGTGAAAAGAAATGTCAAAAAAAAAGATCTCTTCAAATCCTCGACCTCGGAGATTTTCTTCACCCCTCTTTCCACCTGCCCATCTCACCAAGGAACTGAAAGTTTGCTAGCAACTCAGTTTCCTCATTTGAAAGGGGACAAGCTGTTTGAAACTCTGTGTGGAACAAACCTAATGTGTATCACACATTAATAAAATTGCTATCAAACAGATTCACCATGACAACACAAGTGTCATGGATGTCAATTGGCTTTTGACACAACAAATTTTCTCATCCTATTCCATTTGAAAACATAAAATTTTATGAGTCATTTTTTGTAAACATCGCAAATTGTTATTAAAAACTACATATAAATAATGGGTTTATTTGGAAAAACCGCTTCGAAAGATCCCAAAGAACAAGTAAAACAAAACATGGTAAAACAATAGATACAGATACAGAACAAACCTTATTTAATTCTAGGTCAACGAATGGACGCATAAAATTCGAAAAGAGGGCAACCAACTGGATCGACAAATTCGCAGCATTCAGCGGGAGGAAGAAAAGGTCAAGCGAGCTCTGAAGCAAGCCGCAACCAAGGGTGACCGTGACACCTGTGTTATATTGGCCAAGGAAATCGTTGGTGCACGCAAGGCCATCAACAGAATCTACACCAGCAAGGCGCACCTTAATTCAGTGCAATTGCAAATGAAGACTCAATTAGGTGAGTTGTTTGAATAGACTGGAACGAACAGTTATTGCATTAATGAACGTTTCAGCAACCCTCCGTGTTGCGGGTTCCCTGCAAAAATCCACCGAAGTCATGCAAGCCATGCAGAACCTTGTTCGGTATCCCGAACTTGCCGGAATCATGCGGGACATGTCCAAAGAAATGATGAAAGCTGGCATAATCGATGAAATGCTTGACGAGACCATGGATAGCCTTGAGGATTCAGAGGAGCTGGAGGAAGAGGCACAGAAGGAAGTCGACAAGGTTCTATGGGAGATCACCGAAGGCAAATTGGGAGAAGCACCTCTACCTCCAGAAGGAGCGACTGTTGAAAAAGCGCAACCAACACCAGTGGCTGCTGAAGAAGATGAAGACGACGAGGAAGAATTGCAAGAAATGCAGCACCGTTTGACTTCGTTGAGGTCGTAAGTGCATTGGAACCCTTATATCGAGTCTTAAGAATTGAGAAAGTACCCTAATTTAGTTAAGCTAATCCAAAATGCAAGAAATCTGGGTTAGCTTGTGAACTTAACTCGGCAATTAAACTTTTTTTGTTTATTTAATAATTTCTGTCCAAAATATCGCTATTTTTATACTAAATCTTAAACCTAGTCGCTGCATTGTAAATTTTGTTCTTAACTATTTCTATCACTTCTTGGATTTTGCTTATATCTTAGCTCTTGTTTGATCGACCAAAACGGCAAGTTTTGAATATTGAGCCTCATTGAAAAATTTATATATATACATAATATTTAAGGCGTGTATTTATTATGTATTGAAACCAAGAATCAACTTACTACATACTTTTATTTATGTTCTGTAGGCTTTAGTGAAAACAAAAATAATTAAAAATTACAATCTAATATATTTCAATAAACATAAGCGCTTTAACACGAAAGCGTTACATTAATTTAAAGTCAAATGTGTGTTTTTTTTCTTTCAAACAAACATTTCCGACAAATGTACAGGAAAGCTTGAGTACAGAATTGTGGTATCCCAGGACTCCCTGGAAATCCAGCTCATCTTAAAACACGAAGTATGGCATCCATGTCAAAAACCAGACAACTCCACTTAAAAAGTTCAGTTTTTTTGTGTTCTCTTTCCAAGAAAAATATATATTTTATATTTTGATTTTGGAGACAGATTTTTGTAACTTTTTTAAACTAACAAAAATGTGGTGGAGTTGTATGATTTTTGCACCAGATGCTTCAATTGCTCTATAATCTTCGAAATAAAATAAAGCTCATTTAAGCTAGTTATGGGAAATTAATTTATCTTTTTTTTGTGCATACGGTATTTTTCAGAGTTTTTTCTGAGCGGGCAATACTTTTGCAGTTATGTCGTTTTAATTTTGTTTACTTTTTCTTGGTTGCGATAAGCGCTAAGTTTAAATTCCCAAAATTATCATTTTTTTTTATAGATGATGCGATACCTATAGATGGAAGTCTTTAATCATAGCTTCATAAAGTCGACCGTTAGCGGTTTCACGTTTCTCGCTCGTGACTTATATATTATTGTGTTATTATTTATTGTTGCAAACATAATGGTGAATTTTGGTTTTGCTGTATGCAAATGAGGAATAAGAGAAATATTCTGTTTTATGCCATTCAACCAAAGATTAGACAATTTTATCAAAACTTTTCAATTTCTGTTGAACATTTTTTGAATGACAACGACCACCTTAAGTGCGCTATCACCAATTTTATTGGGTGTAGTTATAGCTTTTTAACGAGTGCCACCTCGATCTTCAGACTCCTTTAGTGGTGATAGGTCTAATCTTTAGTATGTTCATATTAATTAAAAAACACTTGCCGTCATCTATTTTCGTTTTTCTAAATTTTTGGCCCAACATTTGAAATGGAGCTTAATTTTAATAGTTTTAGAAACATGCCAAAAACAAAGTAGAATTAAAATCGTTAAAGAAGTTTTCAAGAAAGTTTAAAAAACAAAAAGCATTGTATGGAAGCTATTCGCTTCATAGATGATCTAGGACTTAATTTCGAAAAATTTTTGTTTTAAAATTTGGAGCAAATCGGGGCAATTTATTGAGGATCTAGCTCGATGAACAGTAGACACGCAAAGGCGCACAGACCTAAGGACGGTACGACTTCTTCTAACTACTTATTTGACTACTCCATCAGCGTTATATTAAATTTAATCACCATATTTTGTTTCAAAACCTTAAGTAACAAGCGGCTTAAAACTTTGGTCGGGGTTCACACTTTCACACGGACAAAATACAATTTGTTTCGTATTCTCTATAGTATAATCGTTGTCAGGTTTGTTAATACCTCACGCTCGATTTTCTAAGGATTACACTTAAATATAATAGATATACCGATTACTTTAATAATTTTTTTTTTCGAAAAAAACTTTAAAATATGACTTAAATAGGACTTCCGAAATAAACAACTCAAAATGTTCTACATACGCCTCAGTAAC
Source organism: Dasysyrphus albostriatus (assembly GCA_946251815.1). NCBI lineage: Eukaryota > Metazoa > Arthropoda > Insecta > Diptera > Syrphidae > Dasysyrphus > Dasysyrphus albostriatus. The sequence continues at coordinate 68,129,402 of OX276335.1, forward strand.
CCATAATTTCTAAACAATTTAAAAGTTGTACTTTGAATATAAGGGCTTTACTTGAGACATGTCAACAGTGTGACATATGGAATGTTTTTACTTTTAATGAATGATTTACCAACTTGAGTTGAATGAATAGGGACGTTTCCTTGTTGAAAAAGCTATGAAATTGGTTGAGAAAGACAATTTATCTTCGGACTCACTAGTTCTTGCAAAGATTTTTAATTAAAATACTAAGGCTATGGTGCCATAATTGGATATGAATGACGGTTAAGAAATCGCTCCTCTTTCCTTGGATTGTGTAAAAAGTTGTTTAAACCATCTGGTCCACCCTGTTGAATTTTGTTTTCGTGAGAGAAAAAATTGAGCTCTGAGCTATTTTACTTGTTGCTTACATAATAAAAAGAACGATTTAAATTTGTTTTTTTTTTCTATTTTTGGGATAGTTACTTTCATATTTTAAAAATTCCTAATTCCAAGCAACTTAATCATAAAAGCAAGTACGTTAAATCCAGTCGCGCATTTTATATCTTTTCCACTTTTACCAACTTAAACAATTTAACCTTCTATAACTTTGACTGCTTCCAATTCCAATCTGATGACTAAATTGTTGTAAATATTTTGTATAAAATCTGTAAAAAGTATTCAAAGTCATGTCTCGCTTAGGTTAGGTAAGGTTGAAATTGCTACCAATCGACACACTTAGACCATGAGTTGGTCTATTGTGAAACCATATGAATCTAGGAAACGCTTTTCCTTACACAGTGAGCCATTTGGAGTTCCTTATGAAGCATAAGAGACTGCTTATGTCTATGTTTACTAGATCACTTGGATCATTAAAATAGAAATAACTAAGGTGAAGTTGATGTTTATTTGAGATTAGAGCAGGGGGCCGAGCATAGAAGGTGAGAAAAAGATTCTAACTCTTCATCATCCATACAGCTTCGTTAAAGAATACACCATTGAGGCACGTTGAGTGCTTAGTATAAGACATTGTCCCGTTATATCATCAATTATGGAGCTAATTTGAAACTAACTTATATATATATATTAAATACTTAGATCGCTTTAAATCCAATATACTGGTTGGATTTGTTTTGTTGCCAAAAAAGTGGTGATGGTGATATTATTCCACCTAAGGTTTTTTCTCTCTAGAGCATCTTGCTTCAGCATAAGTTTAAACGTTGCGATGTGTATACCTACATCTGCTCTGCCTAGGTAGAAGATGAAGAATTGTTACACTTTTATTGAATTCATCGGCCTCACAAGTATTTGGGATGTCTCTATACCCCGGCAAACAAAAAATGTTAATGTTTTGCTGCTGCGCCACCTCCAACAGAGATGGACGGCAATTTATTTATTATTTATATTATTATTTTATTATTTATTTTATTACGTTTTTTTCATATCTCAATTTAGTGTTAAAATTATTCAACTATAAATAAGTGGATAGTTAAGTTTTAATTAAACTAGTCTTTCTTGCTAAAAGTTTATTTTTGGTGCGGATCAACCGGTAATAATATCAGTTTAACTCTTCAAAGACGTCTGCTTCTATGACTAAGTTTTTAATTATGTAGATATATTTCGAAGTTTAGAAATATAAATATGTACACTAGGGTGGCCTTTAATTGGACAATATTGAAAACCAATTTCCCTATTTTTTTTGTTTAGATTTTTATTTCAATTCGTCTCCAAGTACAATCAATTTGTCCTCAAAAGGGCCCTTAGAGAGAAAATTGTGAGATAGATTTGATGGTTTATGTTTTCAGGTGTGTTGGAGCCCAATCTGAAGTGTACGGCTAAAATTTGGTAACCGAAAACGAAAAAAAAAAATGCTTATAATGATGCAAACGCATTTTTTTTTTTGAGTTTTCTACTTATGGCTCGCTGGTTGAAAATTGACGTAATTTTGCTGTATCTGAAAATCAACTCGAATACACTAATTAATTATGTATTTTAATGTGTGGCAAAATTTTTGTTTGTAACACGAAATATCTAATGGTTTTAATAACTTTTTGATGCATTGAATTCGATTCTGGTCTAAGACGTGCATTAGTATGTCACATTATTGAGATATTTTAATCAAAGCTTTGAAAAAAAAAATCGTTATTAGTGCAAAGGGGTTATATTAATTCACGAGGCATTTTATTTTCAAATAAATTTTTATGGTCATTCTGAGGTATGAATATTTTTCTTCAAAATTCTTTCTCAATTTTTCAAAGAATTTCAATAATATTCGAGAAATCATTAATTAGTTGTTAACCTTCATCTTAAACCAACATTTAATAATCCAGCCAATTTTTGCTAAGATGACACTTTATAACGAGTAGGTTTTGGGGTAGTTTTTGTATTTTTTCGAGTCAAATTGAGTCAAATTGATATCTCCTCTAAAGAATCATCAAGAAACCTTAAGTTTAACATTTAGTTAAGGCTGTAGGTCAAGGTACAAGAATTTTGGGACCCACACCTTTCGTGATCTCTTAATTACTTACTTATAAGGTAGCGCTACAGGTCAGGGTTGGACCAGGGCCTCAACCAACAAGCTTCTCAGTTTCTAACTAGCTGTCCTAGCTGTCTCCAGTGCAGCCCACCAAGTTTGTTGAGGTCCTCTTCCACTTGCATGCACTACCTTTTACGCTGTCCTCCTTTGTTGCGCTATCTTATGGGGTTGGATTTAAGGACTTTCCGGGCCGGAGGACTGATATGCATTCGTTCTACAGGACCCAGCCATCTCAGTCGTTGGCTTTTCACTTTTGGGGCTAGGTCAGTGTCACTGTACAGCCCGCACAGTTCTTTGATGTATCTTTTTCCCCATGCAGGCGGAACCAAAAATCACTTCGAGAATTTTCTTCTCAAAACGGACTTAAGCGTTTTCATCCACCGTTAATAGTGCCCATATCTCTACACCATATATCAGGTCCGGGATGATAAACGTCTTAGACCGTGACAATTTAAGAGTTACTCGTGACACTTTAAGAGTTACTCGAGAGAGAGGGCTTCGCTCCTCAATAGCTTTCTTGGCGCAAAGATGCAGCGATTGACAAGAGGAATTCTTCTTTTGATCTCAGCAATGAGTGTATCCTTAGCTAACTTTATAGTGGAGCCTAGAAAGACAAAGTCCCTGACCATCTCAAAATGTTAGCTATCTATTGTGATGTTCTGTCTGTAGCATAGGTACCTATTGGGTGTCCTTTTTTGCTGACAGCAAACATATATTTGGTCTTGCCTTCACTCACCGTTAAACCAATCTTCACAGCTTCCTCCTCAAAACTCACGAAAACTACTGACATCACGCTTTGTGATGCGGCGTAAAGCCTGGTTCACACGGTAATTCACCGCACGTTTTTGTGCAGTGTAAATCCAGATGGCAGTATAAATCCAAACAGCAAACGTACCAACGTAGTGTGAAAGGATCTACGTGAAATGTATACGCCACTATTCTTTCGGACGGATTTTTACTGCGAAAAACTTGGTGTGCATTTGCCGTGTGAACTAAGGCTAAGCAAGTAATTGGACAGACTTTTGAAATACCTCTAGTATTGACGTGAGAGACAGTTCTTTCAAGAACTATGTTGAAGAAGTCTCATGACAGCACATTGTCGCATGCGTTTATGTGTTTAATCAGGTTTGATTGTAACCACGTGAAGTAACCTTAGAAGTTCACAACTTGCCTTAAATATAATACCTTAGGTCTATGTCTATATCGCAAAGTAAAAATACAACTGGATGGAGGGTTAGTCATTTTTTTAACCTCCCTACCGATAATAAAAATAAATTGTGTGAAATTTAAACTAAATCAAATTGACGATCCGTTAACTTATAGAAGACGAATATATCGGGCTGTTCAATAAGAGCGCTACAAATTTTTTTTTTTAAATAAAACAAAAACGGTTTTGGATATCAATGAAATTCTTTATTCCTGTGAAAGTACGTTCGATGCCATTATGTATGGAACTCGATTTCTTTTGCATGGCCACGCCACGGGCACGCTTGCAGAAGTCCAGAAGCTGAACCCAATTTTCGACGGTTCTCAAGCATAAATTGGCCGATACTGCTGCAATTTCACGTTCGATTTTCGTACGAAGTTCATCAATCGTCGCTGGCTTGTTGGCATAGCCCATAGACTTGACGTAGCTTCACAGGAAATAGTCTAACGGCGTCAAATCACATGACCGACGCGGCCAAGTGACTGGACCATTTCGTGAGATAACACGTTCTCCAAACTTGGTTTCCAATAAATTGATTGTGACATTCGCTGTGTGGCCTGTGGCGCCGTCCTGTTGGAACCACATGTCCTCCAAGTCCATATCATCCAATTGGGATCAAAAATATTCGGTTATCATTGAACGGTAGCGATCCCCATTCAGAGTAACGTGCTGGTCTTGATCATCACGGAAGAAGTACGACGCAATGACGCCGCCGGCCCATAAAGTTATTGCTCAGCCCAATTCACGAACATACGACGCTTCTGGTGGTCATGCGGCTTCATTTCTTGCGTCAATTTAATCTTGTAAGGATGTAGGCCAAAATCTTTTCGAAAAATTCACCACAACGACGTCACAGAGATGCCCAACGCCTGAGAACGACGTGTGAGAGACACATTTGGGCTTTCGGCAACTGAAGCCTCAGCGGCAGCAATATTCTCGACACTACGGGCACTTCTTTGTCTCACTGGCACGGGAACATGGATTCAATTTTTTCCACTAGGCGCTCAATTGTTGATCTGCTAGGACGATTATGACGACCATAAATTGAACGTAGCGCTCTTAACGTTGAGGCCACTGACTCCGAATTTCGATAGTAAATTTTAATAATTTCGACTCGTTGTTGGCTCGTTTATCTTTCCATCATGAAATGGCAAACTTTACTGAAGAGAAATGTCAAAAGAGCGGCAAGAAATACGGCGTTGTTTGCTGTCCCTGTCGCTCTACTTTTGTAGCGTCCCTTTTGAAAAACCCTTTACAACCATTCTTTTTAATATTGAGAATACAAAGTATGAATGTATAACCTAGATACCAAACACAGTTACGATCATTAACGTTATAAAAACCTATTAAGAACTGGATTATTGAACTTTTACCAACCTCTTTATGTTTCGCTCTTTAAATTCTTCAGTTGCTTCATTTCAACAACTTTTCATTCTCTTTATACGTTGTACCCAACCAACTGAATGATATTACACCTTGTTATCTACGCACAGTACCCCATTTACAAAATGCAACTACTATATTCATTCATTTAACGAAAATATATTGAAGATAGAAGAGGAACACCATCTTCCCCTTACGTTTCCCTTTCAGCTTTGTTCGAACCATAATAATGTTGTAAGATGAACAAGAAACATTTCGCTATTGTCAGAGAAAGGTGCAAAAGCCAGATACTCTTCTATCACCAGATTTTTTTTTTTTTTATTTTTTATTATGTAAAGCAATGTCATTACTGTGGCATGCTTTTCCATTTTTCATATCTATCCAGAAACAAGCAAAGATACACACACAATACGGACACTGTTAAGGGAAGGATATTGGGAAGTTAGGGAAGTAATACTATAGTGCTTCACAGCCCTTTTGGCTAAGTGGCAAAAGGACCCGTAGTGATGGAAATAAAAATAAAAGAACAAAATATTAGAGAAATTGCTAACGCAAAATCAGGAAGAGAGTTCTCAAGCGTATTTACTATTTTTGGGGAATAAGTGGGGTGAAGGTTTGGGGGGCGCCGAGTAAGGACAATGAAGGTTCGGTCAAAAGGTCAAAAGAAGATAATGAAAACGAAAGTAAAACCAAATCGAACTTAAAATGGTTGATGAGAAAACTACATTTTATATTTTTAGCGTTTAAGGGATTCACCTACTGGGTGCCTGCGTTCCATAAAATGCGGCCCTGGTTAATATTGGCAAAAAGGAATGACGACCATTAAACGAGGTGACGCTTATAATGTTACACTGTCTTCCTTTTGGCACTGACATCTTAACCCATCGTTGTTGTATCCTCCAAAAATGCTCGAAGTTGTTTAGTGACATAAAATGAATGTTAAAGTAGAATGGAGCATCTTCTAGGTATGTTCGTAGATAGTACCATGAATGGGTCACCCAGAAAGCAGCAGCAGCAGCAAGAACTCAATTTATGCTATGTTGTAAGAGCCGTCATCTTGACACGTTGTTAAAGGTTAGTATCTCCCCGTTGTATAGTCAGTCGCTCTTTCAATGGTGTTATTGTCTTCGTCTGCTGCTTGCTTCAGCAAAGGACCAAATTTAACCTGCTCCATCTTCTGCAAACAAAAATGTTTGAGATGTCATGTTTTTCAAGGTGAACACAAAACAGTTTTATGCAACTTTTGCAGTTTATTTTTTCGTTCCTAGAGAACCTATGTTGGCTTCCATCATCGATAACCCTTTCCTGCTGCCACTGCTCACACACTTGTAGGATAAATTGTCTGCAGAAATTTTATTATATAAAATGAGAAAATCATAAATAGCAAAGAAATACAAAAAAAAATAAATGTATTCTTCTTGAGTGATGCTGAAGGACCTGAGAAAAATAAATAAAAAAAATAACGTATAGTTATGAAATATCAGATATGTGTGTGTATGAACCGTTGACAAAATTGCTCGCAATTTCAAAAGTAAATGGAAAATCAAAATTGAAATCAATTTGCCATAGTATATGTACCTACCTATAGCTGTGAAATATATTTTCTACTGCCATTTCAAATAAAATATGAGTAGCTACATACGAAAATACCTATCATTCGGTATGTGTAGATATATTTGCCTAAAATAGATATCTATAGCATGTTGTGAAATTTTCAATTTAACTTTTCGAGTGAAAAACACTTGAAGTTTTCTATGATGAGAAGGACCTTTTACATTCTTTACTTCTTTCTGTCCTTCTTTTTGTTTTGAGAAATAAAATTGGTCATACGTATGGTTTTTTTTTATAGGAAGGGTTTTTTTTTTGGTTATATATTTGACATTTTTAAATTGCACCTGCATACCTATTCCTGTCATTGCCAGAAATGTAACCATAAAAGGAACCCAATGAACGTTAGAAAACGAGTTGTGAATTTATACGAAAACCATTCACATGCGAAATTATTACTTTTTTGTTTTTTAAATTAGAGATGAATAAACAACATAAGGTTTTAGATTCATAAAAAGTATTGTTGGGGTATGTTTACATACATATATGTAGAGATACAAGATACCGCTTTTCGAAAATATTATTTCTTTTTTAGAGAATTTTAGGCTAGTGAATATATGTCATCGAGCAAGAAACTATTGGTTTAGTTGGTTAAAAATAGATCGTTACTCAAAAGTAAATTTTAATATACACAAAAATTACGGGAACCCGGGTTTTCAGTTGCGTGAGCGGTACAGAGGACCAAAACGAGGGTTAAAACCCTTTAAAGTGTACTTAAAACTATGCCTTATTTTGGTATACATTAGGGGTGTCGGATTTTTTTTTAAGTATTCAAAATGGGTATGGTGGATCTTGTTAAGGATTTGGAAACAAGTAATTTTATTTTGGGACATTTTTCAAAATTGAAATTTGAGACCCCACAGCCGTTTTCAGTTAAAAAAAAAAAATATTTAAATTTTAGTCAATGTGTGGCCAAAGATGCTTATACTTATGTTTTACCTTTTGCAACCTTCTTTTAAGAAAATGGTATACAAAATTTGTTCTTCTTAAAATGTCATGTAATATTTTGTTACCAAAATATTGCTGAAAACACGCAAATATACGATCGATTTTCCAGCTGTTTTCTACTACTCAAACCAGTTGAAACTTTCCTTTTTCACAATATACAGCATATCTTTATTAATATTCAGTGCACAAAAAAATTTAAAAAATAATGGAGACGAAATAAATAGCTGAATAAAGCGACTTACTTTGTGCGATTGTTGACCCTTGACGTGGGCAAACCAAAGAAATGTCTTATACATACGAAAGGACCAATTTTATTGATTAAAATTTAAATATTTTTCCAGGCCGTTTTTTTTCAAATATTGGTCTTTTTAACTGAAAACGGCCGCGGGGTCTCAAATTTCAATTTTGAAAAATGTCCCAGAATAAAAATTACTTGTTTCCAAATCCTTAACAAGATCCACCATACCCATTTTGAATATAAAAACAAAAATAAAAATTCCGTATTGGAAGCCAACAATCTATTCTTTAATCCTTAATTGAATTGTAATGTGAATGTGGCTTAATCCTTAAAGTGAGATATCAAGAAACAATAATCTCATACAAAGTGGTTTTAGTAATTTTCAATTTTCTCAAAAACCATTTTGTTTTTTGAGTTTAATTAAGAATTGATATTAACATTGACTACAAAAGTCCTACTAAGCATTCATTTCACAATTTCGAAAAAATTGATCTCTAAACAGTTTTTTTTAATTTTTTTAATTAAAATTTTTAGTTTACATACGAATTTTTCAAAAACTACACAAATAAATTTAATTTAAATTAAAGATTAAAGAACAGATTGTTGGCTTTCAAAAAAGTGTACCACTTTATTGTTAGTGTTGCCGTTTATTTTTAAAACTTTTTTTTTACATTTAAAGCAGTTTTTTTTAACTGTCCCTACCTCCTAAACAAGGTGAGATAGATCCCCCTTCTGTAGTAAAAAATGCTTATTTTGACCCCTCTAAAAAAAAACCGTTATCAATTTTTGGCGCCAAATTTATCGTATTCACTTCCACTTCGACTAAATCTAGGCCAGTTTTCAAATTATACTAAAAATATTGAAAAGTGATTAGTTTTGGTGGGAGCACAAACCCCATTTACTTGGCTTAATTCAAGCTAGTTCTGAATCTAATTAAAAAAAAACTAGGAACTTGAGGTTAGATTGGGATGAGGGAGCGTGACTTAAAAGACAAATTTTAAAGAAAAGAGTACTTTGGTTAAAGCCAAAAGACAATATGTTTGAATAAACATTCCACAGCATATGAGACATAAGTTCATTGGAACTATTAGAGAACATAGAAAGAGACAACGATTTTTTGTATAACGTGGGATTAGTGTTAAAATAGATGGAGTGGTAGGCAGTGGCGTATTTACGCCATTAGGGCCATGGCCTGGGGTGGCACTTTGCGAGGGGTGGCACTCAGCTTTGGCCTAGGGCTGGCCACGATACCAGAAAAGCATCGGTATCGTTTGCTATCGGTATTGGAAACCGAAACGATACCGATACGATACCAAACGATACCGCTTTTTTGGACCGAAATTTACCGATACTCTCGGTAATATCGTTTGGTACCATTTGGCAGAAAATTTGAATATTATTATTAATTTATTGCAAACAATCAATTTTTGTAATTGGTTTTTCAGAAAAGGCTCTTATGATTTAGATAATATTTTCAGAGCTTTTTTCTTTAGCAGGGAGAAGGTTTAGGCAATAATTTTAATTAAAACTACTCGAGGCCACGCCCATCTAAGTTATCCTGAAGCCCACAATTTGGATACAATTTTCAGACTTGGTTCTCTTTAGTGATGACCCCACGTCAAAATGTTTGTGTCGAATTCCTAATCGGAACTTTACTTAGACATTGTGAAACAAGCGTTTTAAAAATTGTTAAGTCAACATAATAAACTTCAACTGAAAAAAATTCTTATTTATAATAACTTTTCTCTTAAATCTTTGAAATACCAAGTAAGTTCAACTACAAGATCAAGAATATGTAACTTAGTCGTGCATTTTATTCTAGTTTTCGACTCAGACTAGACTGAAACCAGACGAGACCGATACCGATACCGAGATTTTGTTATACGAGACCATACGGGACTGAGTTGAACGGGACCGAGACCGATACCGAGACGATACTAAAAATTTTCGATTTTGACAATACCGAGACGATACTTACAAAAGTATCGTTTGGTTTGGTATAGTGACTAGCCCTACTTTGGCCTTTGAGCGCAAAATATAAAATTTCCTCATAAATTTGAATAGGAGAAGTAAGGCCTTAAGGATCACCTACATGAGAGCAACCAACGAACGACAAATAAACGAAAATAAGGGATTAAACACGTTTATTAACCTTAATTCTTCAAAAAAAAACTAAATAAAGTGGTAGAAATCGAGTGCTAATGTTGAGTTACTTAGTTAGCATTTTAAATAATAATATAAGAAAAATTTAAATAAACAAAAATGTTTTTCGTGAATGAAATTTATACGCCACGACCAATTTTTTTTCTCAAATTTCCCTTATAGTATCAATTTAAATGGAAATTTTAGTAACTCAATATTAGCGTTAGTAAGGTTTCTACCATTTTGTCTAGAGTTTCGAAGCATTTAGGTTTATTAATGTGTTAAAGCCCGTTTTGTTCGTTTATTCGACGTTCGTTGGTCACTCTCATGTGAATGGCATTTTAGAGGCGCCAGACGGAATATCATCAAAACTTTGTGATATAGGTACATACATAGGTACTTACTACATTTAAATACTTTTTTCTAGAACGTTAAACTTTCTATAATATTTGAGTTTATTTCTTTCTATTGGTTTAATTTGTTTTAGAGATATCGAAATAGCAACGCAATACACAAAATACATAAAATTGATATGAGTCACCTCTAAATATCAATATGAAAAGCTCAATTGAAGCATCCAGGTCAAAAACCAGGTAACTGCGCTTTTTTACGAATTTTCTTTTTTTGATGCAAAAATAACAAATAAAAAATCCCACATCGTTTTTGCACCACACCTTACGTTAAAAATTTGAAAAACACTAATATTGTAAGAGGTACCGAATCTATGGAGACTTGACTCTCAAACGGTTCCCAGCTACAAAAAAAAATATTAAATTGAAAAACAACAATTGGTGCAATAGATTGTAGGTTTTTAGTAAAGAAACCAGACAACTATAAAAACAAATTTATTTATTTTTTAATACAAAAATTCACCTTTTTATGTTTTTTTTTTTCAACTTATTCAACGTGTTTTTCTATTCTCTTTCGAAGAAAAATTGAGTTTCTGACAATATTTTGTTTTTGGATTTTTAAAACGTTTTACTCAATATTAAAAATTATGGAGTTATCTAATTCTTAAGGATGATAAATATATTTGGATACCTTTATAGAAATTTTGAGACATTTCATTTGAAAAACAATTTTTTTGTTTTTTTTTGGCACAGATTTAAAAAAAAACAAGTATCTCACTGTCCACAGGCTTTACTCTTCACATGTTTTGGAAGATAACAGTGACAAATTGTAATGCCTTTTTATTCCGTACTCAAAAACAAACAAATAATGTACACGCTTGGATAAGAAAAAAGGTTTGACCAGCTAAGCACATTTCCTCAGAATTAAAAACTATCGATATCTAAATTCCATTTTATTTATATTTAAAAATGCGCATTATTAAATATGAATTTCATTTTTAAAATTGTAAGTAATAAAAATCGATCTTTTGCACTTAAGAAAATTGTGATTTTCGTACTTTCGTTTACTAACTTCAGTCTTGTTTGGCGGAAACTCAAATTTTCAACAAAATGTTGGATCATCGAATTAGGGGTGTAAGAAACAAATTAAAATATTACTTGCTACAAACAATGGGGTGGCATATCTTTTTTGCCCAGGGTGCGAAATCTTTAAATACGCCACTGGTGGTAGGACAAAATGAAGTCAAAGGAGTTTGTAGAGGAGTAATTATTGAAAAGAATGTCACACGGCATATTCAAAATTATTATTTGTAATCATTTTAATCATTTCTGTTCGGTAACTAGAACAGTAAACGAGCAATTATGTTATACAAAATATAAGTGAACTTAATTAACAACAAAATTATGCTATCCAAATTTTAAACAAAAACACTTAGTAATTATCCAAATAAAATTATTTTTAAGGCAAAAAAGAATATTAAATAATTTTCAATTTTATCAAAATTATAAATCCTACAATTGCCTGGCTTTCAGCTTTCGACTTCAGGCTATTTAAAAAATTAAATAATAAAAAAATCCCCACTGCCTTATGTTCGTGACCCTGGAACTTTAGTATACTAATAGTTCATGTCCTTAATTTTCATTTAAGAAGTGTTGCCACGACGGCAACACTGTCAGAAGAAAAATAAAAGGGTTGCCACTTGCTTCATATATCAGCGTATAAATCGAGAACCAGAAGTTGGACGATGACCAGAGAACTCTGGTTGGATTCAACACCCTTGTTACAATAGGACCACATTATTGATTTTCTCCTTTCCCCCTTTTGCATAAAGAGGGTGGAAAAAAACCATTTGGGAAGGGAAAATGCAAAGGCTAAGAAAAGTAAAAAAAAATATTTATATTATGAAAATTTAAACATTGGTGTCGTAGAATAATTTCACTATCTACTACTACCATTTGCCATCTTGGCAACACTTCTTAAAAGTATAGTTAGGACACAAACTATTAGCCGGGCCAGACAAGCTATACGTGCAAACGGTCTGAGTGCGCAGGGTTCTGAACCCAATGGGCACCTTTAGTAAACATTAAAAAATCCATTCTTAATCAATGAGTTTTTAAGTATTTATACTTATATTGTGATTCACCAAGTCGAACGTGCGAAAGTGATTATGTGGGTGCAGGGAAACAATTACACGAGCATCTGCTCCACACAGGAGTTTATTCCATCACAAGTGGGAATCTGTTCCACTTTGCAAAGTTCAATTTATTCTCACCTAGAGGGGGAATTAATTGCACTATTTAATGAGAAAGATCTGCACTTGGAGAGTGGAGTTTTTGCCCACTTGGTATCAGAATCAATTTCCCTCCTTTTACTTTGATTCGTTCTTAGGAGGTATTTTTTTAATCTCTTTAAATCTAGATTCCTTAAGTGCAAAAGAAACTTCGCATATACCTAACATCGCACCCACCCCAATTCCTCACTATTTATTCGCCATAATGCTGGCGTATTTTTACAAATAAACAATTTCGTTTTCTACATTTATGAATCAATAATATCCCAAATTCCAAATTTTAGGTGGGAAAAAATTCCATAACATTTCGGGTGTAAATAGTTCCCTCTTGCGGTGAGATTAAATTGCACCTTGAAAAGTGAAATAGATTCCTACTCATGATGGATGGGAATAAACTCCCATGTGGAGCAGATGCCCGTGGATTTATTTCCCTGCACCGATTATGTGGCATTAGAGTTTGCGATTCGCCAAAATTAAGTTCGCCTTAAATGGCTAAAATTTGGAAAATTTGAATGTCATTCAATAACTTTAGAAAAACGTTCGCCTCTATCGTCGATGGTGAACTGTAATTTTTGTTGACTATGAACAAATTCGCAGTTTTTATTTTTTAAATGTCGAACGTTCGACTCGGCGAATTGCAAGTCATAATAAGGGACCTATGTTTTTGAATTAGTTTTTTGTGATATGTTTCTTACAATTATTTATATATTCCGTAATTACTATTGATTTTGAGTTATCCTTTTGTGATCCTATTTATTTTTATTTATCGTTGAAAAAAAGCGTTGCAAAGTCTTACCCTAGGAAATGAAGAAATTACTTCTTCCTCCAATTACCGCAATTGAGGGGCGCTAATGATGAAGCTCGCACAGGCTGCTTATTTATCTCGGACTGGCTCTGACAATTAGTATACTAAAGCTCATACCGTCAGGTCAAAATGACAGGTTGGTCTCACAAACAGCCCCACTAGTAAGAGGCAATCCATTTAAAAGTTACATTTGTCAATTCTTTCTCCATGAAATACAAAAAATACAACAAAAGAGAACGGATTCTTAAATAATTTCCAATTTCTGATTAAATGGACAAAATCTCGAAAAATAATATTTTTATTTTAAATCAAACGACAAAATCACGAACCTGGCAAAATATTTGGGAATCTCGAAAATAAAATTTTTTTTTTAAGATTTTCGAGTTTTCGAGATAAGTTCTGTTGTTTTTTTACTTTTAACCTTGGTTTCGTAATTCAGGTCCATCCGTGTTAATTTTTAGAAAATATTTTTTTTTTATCACGCTAACATTTATACAAACCATCTATAAACAAAAAGAGATTTAAAGCTTAGAAGATACAAAATTAATATTAATTGGGTCGCTCGGGCGTATACGCACTACTTTTTATCTTTTGTATATTCGAAATTAAATTAATTAATTTAAATTATTCTTAAGTCTCGTATGTAAGCACATAAGTGTTTTTCATATTAAGTTATAGTTTTCTCTTAGAACTTCATATGTCTTCTTTAATCTACCATCTGCAAAGCTAAACGTGGTGAGTTTCAGTTTTAAATATATTATTTTCTTTAATTTGAGTTTGATTAAAATTTTTTTTAAGAATTCCTTAATAAAATGTAAGCAATATTTAACAAAATTTTCGCCTTGATTAATTCTTTCCTGATAAATTGGAAACGACACGATAAACACTTTTTTCGACATTCGTTACGTTTTGTAAATGATATTAAACATGGACCCCGACGTTTCTAATTTTTTAAGTGTTTGAGCTACCTGGTTTTTCATGATCGCCACGAACATATTAAGAATTGAAATTAAATCTTACATCGGTGTGCTGCCAATAGTTTTTAAATGTACAAAGTTATTAAATTTGTTTGTTTTAATGTAGGTACAATTCATGCGCTATCAAAGTACTGGTTCTCTTTTTTCGACTATTTTCTAGTATACTTTTCTACTTACCTTCAATGAGGAGAAAAATATGATTTAAAATATTAAATTCTCTTTTTATTAATTGCCCAAGTCATTGAAAGTGTTAGACTTTTCAAAAAAAAAAAAGAACATATGGTCACCGTAATGAGCATCTAGAAGCAAGAACTCTTTTATAAAACTCTTTCTTTGTAGGATTTCAACTTTTTCTAAATGCAGCTTCCTGACAACAGTGCTCCTTTATAGACATGTGAATTTAAAATCGAAATATTTTTTTTCCTTTCTTTGAAAGCAAAAAAGTTACTAAAATATACTCGCCTTTCGTTTCTTTAAGGAACTTTTTCTTGCCTTTAGAGTTTCCTCTCTTTGTTCCGCACTCTATTGCTTGCACTTTTACCATGACCTTCTAGTTTCTTTTGAAAGAGAACAAGATCTCATGGGCTCAGGTATAGTTTTTCTTGGCCTCAAAAACTTTTTTTTTATTTCGAAAAGAAAAATCATGAAAAAAAAAGATTTTCAACAAAGTTTAAATTCCTTTGAGCTTATAATATTGTATCAGTTGATGCCAATTATTCTTACCCCTTTAAATACTATGTAAGATTGTAGGTATATTTACTTTTGTCGGTTCTTAACAGAACTTTTGATGAGGAAATTAAATTCATTAATTTTAAGACTCGTATGTTTTGCGGAAATAGTCATGCTTTCATATTTTATCTCAGTCGACATAAGGGAAATTAATTAAATCTCTCATCACTTATACTGATATGATACATTATATTATTTGAGAAATGCATCTTTTATAAAACATCCATTTATAGACATACATTTTGTATGTGAAATTTAAAGGCTCTTGCCAGCTGTCGCCTTTTGAAAAAAAAAAACAGTAATTGGCAGCATATTTCAGAAATGTTTCGGAAGCAAAGTATTTTGTGGAAATTAAATCATTTGAAGGAAATTAAATTGCTTGTGGGGAATTTTTGTGCCTCATTTATTTACTTGGTATAGACGAGAAAATATAAGTATGTAGTGGAATTTCATAATTTAAGGTTCGTAAAAAATGTATCTCGTGATTTTAATCAAATATTATGACAGTCTCAAAATTATGCCTGTTTATCTTCTATCTGTTTATATATAAGTAAGTTAAGGCTGCTTCAGCCTAAACAATTATTCTGGATCGATAGTTATCAAAAAATTTTAAATTTCATAATATGGTTAATATAATTCTAGTTTTTATCCGAAAGTTTTAATTAAATTAAAGTTCGAAGAACTTTGAACTATAAGAGGAAGTATCGGGTTTTTCAATAAGAGCGCTACAAAAGTTTTTTTGAATAAAACAAAAAAGATTTTGGATATCAATGAAATTCCTTATTCCTGTGAAAGTACGTTTGATGGCATTATGCATGGAACTCGATTTCTTTTGCATGGCCACCACGGGCACGCTTGCAGAAGTCCAGACGCTGAACCCAATTTTCCACGGTTTTCAAGCATAAATCGGCCGATACTTCTGCAATTTCACGTTCGATAGTCGTACGAAGTTGTTCATCAATCGTCGCTGGCTTGTTGGCATAGACCATAGACTAGACGTAGCCCCATAGAAAATAGTCTAACGGCGTCACGACCGAGGCGGCCAAGCGACTGGACCAAGCGACTGATCCAGAAATGCGGCGTTAAGGATTTAATTAAGTCACATACAAACAAATACAGATCAATCTCATTTAACATTATGTTTATCAATAATATTCAAAATTTTGAAATGTTCATTAAAAAACTTGAATTATTGAAAATTAGGAAGAAATTACCAGAACCAGAAAATTATGCTTTAAGACAGTCACATCTGTAGCAGTATTAGTCACTTCACTTTTTCGAAAACATTGAAACCTGTCAAAATTTGAGTTGTAAATGGTTGTCTGAAATATCAATAAGAATAGCGAAGTCATTTTTTGTTTTTGCTTCTGGAAAGTTATATTATTGCCTTGAAGTTGGGTCTGTCTGGTTGAGTAAGACTTACAGATACTTTATAATCGATCGTTTGCAAGTTTTCGATTCTAGTTTGTTGCTTGAGCGAATCAAAAAATTCCAAAAATATTTTAAACCAGCAAAAGTCCCTCATGTTTACATTTTGTTCTTTACCGAATACCTGGAAGAAGCGTTAACAATTTGGCACAAACAAAAGTTTGAACAAGCCAAGATTGAGTCCGTACTTTTTTCAAAAATAAGTTAGTGCGAAAGTGAGATTATTTTTTCCATGGCACTCTTTTAATATTGAAAACTTAAATAGATGTAAAGCATCAGAATGTATAATTGCCCCCCTAAAAATTGAATTGGTCCCCTGTGGAGCGTGGGCCCCACTTTGGGAAACACTGGTCTTTACAAATATTTCACATGGAAGGGTGTTTTTTTTAAATGGCAGAGAGGGAGAAGTTGTGGTGTATCAAACTGAAAAATTAACCTTGTTGCAACCAAAGCATATGACACATGTTTTCAAGGTAGTTTTTAATGTTGAATCAAATAACACCAAAACCAAGTCAATACGACCTCCGAAATAAAGTTATTGTCAGTTTTATATTAGGATGACTCTATTTTTGGTATAAAAGTTAAATATTACCGAAACCCAATTGGAAATAATGGTCCATTGTTGAAACTTGTTATCAGTGGTTCATTTGTTGTAAAAACCATCATCAGAAGAATCCAAAAAAATATCTGTGGTGAAAAGGTGTTTTTGTGTAGTGAGGTTACAATGCGATTATTACCATAAAACCGATAAACAAAATGATACAATCATGAAACTATGCCAGGCCCCGGGCAACAAAATTTCCAGCTTAATTATTATGAATTCTAATCTGATTGGATATAGTTTACAGTGGATTTTTGTAAAAGAATTCATATAAGTTGAACTGAACTTAATACAAATTGCGTATGACAAGGCCCTAACTACGTCACTGATGAGTCCAAGTGAGTAAGCTAAACGAAACGCCAATTTGTAGGACTAAAAACCATAAAAAGCTAAATTATATATTGGTAGAAATGTGTACTGAACAATCAGAATAAGGAATCAAAAGAGTCCATAGAAATATCTATAAGAAAGGGTGTTTTCTTATTGGTGCAGGAAAGTAAAACAAATATTGTTTTCAAAAAAAAGTAACACCCTCTACTCATTAACACAAAACCACCTTTTCACACTTAATATTTTTGTAAATTTCTTTTTTTGTTCATTCTCGTAATAAATAAATTATTTTTACCACGTTTCTTGAAGGCCGTTCCGTTCAAAGAATTTCGAAAAATAGCACACTTCCCAATTTTTCAAAAAAAAAACACCCTTATGTATGCGAAATATTTTTATAGACTCTTTTGATTCCTCATTATGTTAGTTCATAAAGCATTTTTACCAAGTTTGATGCTGGTACCATTTTTTGTATAGGTTTTATGGTAATAATCCCACTACAACCCCACCCCCCCAAAAAAAAACACCTTTTCACCACAGGTATTTTTTTGTATTCTTCTGATTATTGTTTTTTGTATGACAAATGAACCATTGGTACCAAGTTTACCTAATGGACCATTATTTCCAATTGGGTTTCGGTAATATTTAACTTTTTTACCATCAAAAATAGAGTCATCCTAATATAAAACTGACAATAACTTTTTTTCGGAGGTCGTATTGACTTGGATATAATGTCATTTGATTCATCATTAACAACCTCCTTAAAAACATGTGTCATTTGCCTAGGCTGTAGCAAGGTCAATTTGACCGTTCGATACACCACAAATTCCCCCTCTCCCCCTAAAAAAAAACACGCTTCCATGTGAAATATTTTTATGGACTCTTTTGATTCTTCATTCTTATGGTACATGAAACGTTTTCACCAAGCTTCAAGTTGGTACCAATTTTTTTTTATTCGAAGGCTTTTCTGTACTATTTTACCTGTACTATTACGATGATAGATTACACCAAAAAAGTGGGTGGCAAATCATCTTCATCATTCTTCAGAGGTGAAATTGATTTTTTTTGTTTAGCCTCAAAAATCACTGTACTTGCCATACAACCGTTAAGGACAAGCAGCAATCCACACATACTCCATGAGTCATCATTGCATCCCGAAAAAATTACGGTTTGGTGTGGTTTCTGGGCCGGCAGCGTCATTGGGCCGTACTTCTTCCGTGATGATCAATGATCAAGACCGGCACGTTACTGTGAATGGGGATCGCTACCGTTCAATGATAACCGAATATTTTTGGCCCCAATTGCATGATATGGACTTGGAGGACATGTGGTTCCAACAGGACGGCGGCGGCGCCACAAGCCACACAGCGAATGTCACAATCAATTTATTGGAAACCAAGTTTGGAGAAAGTGTTATCTCACGAAATGGTCCAGTTGATTGGCCACCTCGGTCGTGCGGTTTGACGCCGTTAGACTATGTCCTGTGGGGCTACGTCAAGTCTATGGTCTATGCCAACAAGCCAGCGACGATTGATGAACTTCTTACGAATATCGAACTTGAAATTGCAGCAGTATCGGCCGATTTATGCTTGAAAACCGTCGAAAATCGGGTTCAGCGTCTCGACTTCTGCAAGCATGTCCGTGGTGGCCATGCAAAAGAAATCGAGTTCCATACATAATGGCATCGAACGTACTTTCACAGGAATTAAGAATTTCATTGATTTATTTTTTGTTTTATTTAAAAAAATTTTGTTGCGCTCTCATTGAAAAACCCGATATTTTGAATTACATTTTTAAAAATCGAATCATCTAACAGCGCTGGCGCCTGTGGCTGTCTAAAATTATGATACTCAAATTGTATGCTTAATTTAGGGTCATCAAAATTTTGGTATGCAAATCTTAAGTCTTTAATAATGGGCTTATAAAAATAGAATTTCAAAAAAAATTTGGTCCAAATTATTTGAATTGAATTATATTTATATACTATGTTTGTATGTTCCTTAAAAGTTTCTGCTACCCAATTCAACTGTGTTAGCAAAATTCTTTAAACAATAAAAAAAAAGAAAATCTTCCATACGAGAAGACAATATACAAATATCACAAGACACCTTCTTTGTGTTTTCATAAAAGTTTTGAGTTATGATTTTTGGAATATTAGAAAATACTCCAGGCACACCCAAAACCCAATATTGTTGGGACACGTCGAAACCCAAAAACTTCCTTTATTATGCATTCCTCGTTTTAAACGAAAACTAGGAGTGGAAAACACATGGAAGGTACACGAAGTGGCACAAACGATAGAACATTTTGCAAATTGAATTTATGTGTATACTTAGAAAGAGAAAAACACCCTGCTGCAAAAGGATCTCTCTTCTATATGGCTCTGAGGAAAAAGTATATTTCGGATGGGTATGAGGTGTGTAGCACAAATGTAGAACTACACGGCACCAAAGAGGTAAAATTCCTGATTTTATTTTACATATTTAAATTAAAACGTGTTTCAGGTTGGAGGACATTTCGTGTTTTATTGTGCTATAAGTTGCACTATAGTTGCAAGAACCTTAGCACAAAAATGTCCTTTTTATTTCTATTTGTTTATTTTACTCTACCTAACAGCTCTTTTTAACATTTAAAAAGGATCTTCTGCAATGCATCCATGCATTCAGATGAAGGATAAGTAATAAAACATTTTTCTTTTATTTTTTTTCTTTACATTTTAATTCCCTTTCTTTTTGTAACACTCGAATACTTGACAACCCTGGAGATCCTGAAAATAGATTTCCGTTAGTGGAGAAGAACTTCTATAGGAAGTGGAGTTTGTTAAATGTTTTTTTTTTTTTTGTCTATTTTCTGTTAGTTTCAAATCAAATACAGAGATGATAAGAAGCAACTCAACTCAGGGATGCACGTATAATGATATCGGGCAGAAAGAGGTAAGTAAAGGAGGACATGTTGAGTTATTTTAATTAATCTCTAAATGAAAGAAGATGAGGAGAACGAGAAAAAGCAATGTCAAACGGAAAGTTGTTGGTGATTTTTTGTTTCGGACATATTTTTTGACCTGGTTTTCTTACAAAGGGATTCGTACTATCTAAATGTAGAGGTAAAATTTAGTGTTTGAGATAAAAAAATGTAGCTTAGTTCTATTTGCTATGGTTTTTCGTAGTTTAGTAATGGAAAAATCTAAGTTAAGAAATTAAACAAATACCGTTTTTTTTGTTTTGAATTATATTTAAAAATAGAAGCATTCAGTAATAATTGTTTTCTAATTTCGAACATGTGTAATAAAATTGGAATGGTTGGATGAAAGATTTTAATTTAAAGGCAATTGTTTTTATACTTTAGAAATAATACTTTGGAGCTATTATTCTCTTAAGAGCTTGGTGGTAATTTTCTTTCCTTCCTAGGCCTATTCAGTTGAAAAATGTAAAGTACATTAATGCCTGTAATTCCCAGATAACTAGGATCATTATACAGGGTGGTTTTTTTTAGACATGTGGTTTTCAAGAAGAAATAAAACACATGTAATTTAATGTTATGGCCAAGAATTTAGCTTTATTGTGAAAAAGATAAGAGTTTGCCATTTTCTTTTAAAAATGATTTTCGACCATTTTTTGCAGCAATTGGGGCTGTGTGTCAGCAATAAAGCGCCAAATATTCTCTTCCAAGGCGTCAATCGTCTCGGGCTTATCTGCGTAGACAAGCGACTTCACATAACCCTACAAAAAATAGTCCAGCGGTGTTAATTTTTTTTCCCGTGGGTAGGTGCAAAACCTGCTTAAGGCTCGACAAACGCGTGCTAATAAGTGAGTGCGTAAAACATCTCTAGTTCCCGATTGTTGTTGAAAACTTATCTACCAATTTATTTTTAAAGAAGTTAAGTAACGTGTTGCAGGTTACATACCGGTGAAGGTTCATGCTTATTCCGTGATTTTAAAGTGGTTTTTTGTTCACCACACCCCACGGAAGGTTTTGTTCTTCGCAGACGACGTTCTAAATTCGATTCGTGAAGAATGTCAATAATCGTTGAATTAGTGTGTTCTCATAGCCGATTTCTAAGTTTTCGCATATTTCGTCAGCAGAGCATAGGAATACTGAGGTGTTAAATTGACTGTAACATTATGGCTAGCCTCATTTTTTGAAGAAATATAGACCAATGACTCCTTATGTCAACCGAATATAAGACGCAGCGCGATGCGTGGCGCGAACCGAACCTTTATTTTGGTAATAAATTTACACGATTTGCACACATTGTTCAGGAGTAAGTCTATACGTTATGAAATAACAACCCAAGCTGAGCATAAATCAAGTGACAATTGTCAAAAAGACCATCTCCCCAAAAAGTATTGCCAGATTGAAAACCACATGTCTAAAAATCACACCCTTTAGAGGTTGTTTCCTAAGTGAAGCAAACTTCTGTGGTAAAGAGCAGGGCATGTAGTACAGAGAAGGTGAGGAACCATTTCTTCTTTTGAGTAAAGAGTAGAAGTCACCAGTAAAAGTAACGAGTAAAAGTAACTAGTAAAAATAGCTAGTAAATCCAGTGAGCAACAGTAAAGAGTAAAAGTAACGAGTACAAGTATCGAGCACAAGTGCAAGTAAAAGTATAGAGTAAAATAACGAGTAAAAGTAACGAGTAAAAGTAACGAGTAATGAGTAACGAGTAAAGTAAGGAGCATGGCCAACGAGTAAACGTAACGAGTAAAAGTACTTTAGGCATAGTGAAAGATCAAAAATTATTTTACTAGTTTCAATTTTTCTGTTTAAAGCATAATTTTGTCAGAACTAATAAATAGCAGAATTCTCAGAGCAATTTTTTTCTCGAAAATAAACCAAATTTTTTAAAGCAGAATTTTGAAACCAGGACTTTGACCTGTTCTCAAAGTTGGGGTATTTTTGCATCTTTGTGATATACATTTTGAATATATAAAATATGAAATTTTTCAGTAAAATTTTTAGGACATTTTATATCGGTTCAATGTTAATAATAACCCCTTCTTGTTTATAATTTATGCTGGCTATTCACAAATATATCAAAATATATACCGATGTTTATAAAGGGTTTTTCAAAAGGGACGCTACAAAAGTAGAGCGACAGGGACAGTAAACGACGCCATATTTCTTAAACATTGAGACCGATTTTTTTTTAAATTCTTCTCGGTAAAAATAAAAACCGACCTGGATTTAGTATTAAGATAGTTCTTAGGCCGAAAGGCATTGGCATTAAGTTATAATAGTTTAATAGTTTAAGATATTGATAAGTAGGCTAGTTTTTATGAATTTTTGTCTAGCTTTAAGATGGTTTTAAGAAAATTGAAAAATAAAAATGAATTAAAAAAAAACGCCATATTTCTTGCTGCTCTTTTGACATATCTCTTCAGTTTCATGATGGAAAGATATACGAGTCAACAACGAGTCGAAATTATTAAAATTTGGAGTCAGTGGCCTTAGCGTTAAGAGCACTACGTCCAATTTACGGTCCTCATAATCGTCCTAGCAGATCAACAATTGAGCGTCTAGTGGAAAAATTTGAATCCACAGGCACATTAAAAAATGTTTCCGTGCCAGTGAGACAAAGAAGTGCCCGTAGTGTCGAGAATATTGCTGCCGCTGAGGCTTTAGTTGCAGAAAGCCCAAATGTGTCTCTCACACGTCGTTCTCAAGCGTTGGGCATCTCTGGCCTACATCCTTACAAGATTAAATTGACGCAAGAACTGAAGCCGCTTGACCACCAGAAGCGTCGTATGTTCGTGAATTGGGCTGAGCAACAACTTGAAAATGATTCGGATTTTCATCGAAAAATCATCTTCAGCGATAAGGCTCATTTCTGGCTGAATGGCTTCGTCAATAAACAAAATATGCGGTATTGGTCAGGCAGCAATCCACACGCACTCCATGATCCATCATTGCATCCCGAAAAAATTACGGTTTGGTGTGGTTTATGGGCCGGTGGCGTCATTGGGTCGTACTTCTTCCATGATGATCAAGACCGGCACGTTACTCTGAATGGGGATCGCTACCGTTCAATGATAACTGAATATTTTTGGCCTCAATTGGATGATATGGACTTGTAGTACATGTGGTTCCAAAAGGACGGCCGGTGCCACAAGCCACACAGCGAATGTCACAATCAATTTATTGGAAACCAAGTTTGGAGAACGTGTTATCTCACGAAATGGTTCAGTCGCTTGGCCGCCTCGGTCGTGCGATTTGACACCGTTAGACTACTTTCTGTGGGGCTACGTCAAGTCTATGGTCTATGCCAAGAAGCCAGCGACTATTGATGAACTTCGTACGAATATCGAACGTGAAATTGCAGCAGTATCGGCCGATTTATGCTTGAAAACCGTCAAAAATTGGGTTCAGCGTCTGGACTTCTGCAAGCGTGCCCGTGGTGGCCATGCAAGAGAAATCCAGTTCCATATATAATGGCATCGAACGTACTTTCACAATAATAAAGAATTTCATTGATATCCAAAACCATTTTTGTTTTATTTAACAAAACTTTTGTAGCGCTCTTATTGAAAACCCCGATATTTTCAAGCGGACAAAATTTTAATTTACACCGTTTATTTAATCATCGAAAATGTATCTGCAAGAGTTTTGAAATCTGTCAATGATTCTAAGTATCACATTTTTCCCGCTTTCCAGAAGTTAAAAAAGGCACCAAAATGTTTTGCATTTTTATAAGATATTGATTTTTTTTTATTCGAAACTCAATATTTCGAAAGAGACACCATAGATTTTTGTTGGTACCCCACAATTTAACATGTTTTTCGAATATTAGAACAAATATTTTCTAGGTATGAATAAGTTACAATTATCATTGCAAAGAGTCTTCCACTTCTGGCATCAACATTAAGTGCTATTTTCAAAATATGTAGAAGAATTTCAATATCGTACAGAAAGAAAAATTCCATGAGAGAAAACTGTCGGTAGCACAAAAATTTCCCATTAACAAATGCCATTCATCATTGTATTCTCATCCCTCCAAGAAGTCTATTAAATACCTACTGCCTAACCCTATTTCGTTTATTTATCACAAAAAAAAAAAAAACTTTGAAGCAAGAGCGACAGCAATCAAAGAAAGAGCTTTTAAAAGAATAAAAAGTTAAATACCTACATAAATACATGCGTATGTATGTATGTATGTTGATTGAAGAGTGAAGAGCAAAAACATTAAAAAAAAGACAAAAAAAAGTGGAAGCAGCACAATTTTATAAGAATAAGAAAAACCTCTTGAGAGTGACAAAAGGAAACCTCACAGACAACGCCATCCAGTCCAAGTCCATTGACGAATGTGATTTAAAGTAGATCCTGCTTTTGCTATTGCTACTTACAAAAAAACACAACGCCAACCAGAGGAATCGGAAAATAATGTGGAAGTTAAGAAGAAGACGACAAAAAAGAGCCCATCCTCATTGAGTTGAAGAATACACGCTTCCGCAATTTATTTTTCCACAAGATTTGCCATCCAATCAACTTGTCTATTACAGCAATATTGGAATTTTTCTAAGTTCTTTGAGTCTTTTTTTTTTAACATTCCCCTCACCACCGCACGTTCATACGATTCCGCACTCAACTTTTCCTTAACCTTTCTGGAAAGTGTGAACAAAAAAAAAAAAAACGAGCCTTAACCAATCTGAAGTCCAAAGTTAAATGAAAACGAACTTAAATGAACTCAAGTGAACTGAAAAGATGCGGATTCTCCAAAGATTGTAGTAAGGGTTTTGTGATATTTGTCTCTGATGGTCCTTAAGTGCCAAACCAAACTAACAAATTTGAACGTTTCCTCCGCATTTCGCATTTGACCACCATCGGCATCGTCATTATCACCATTATCATGGGGCACAACTACTACTCCTACTACTACATACTAACAACATCCAGATGAATGCTTCCAAAGGAATCTCGTCCTTTTATAACACGTCAATATCGAACAGAGTTCTTGAGATCCTTTTAACCAGAGCCGTTGACAGTGGAAGAAATGAGGCCAACCCCATTCTACTTAATTCAACTCGGCCACCCTCTTAAGTCTTTCATCAATTATTTATGGCTTTGCGAGGAAAGAATGAGAGGCTGAATAAAGTATGTATGTATGTGTGTGTTTGTGTGTGAACTACTTAAGGACTTTCTTTGAATTCTTCTCTTTTTTCATTGGCATTGCCTTCTTCTTCGGCATCCACTTCACTTCATCGCCCTTCTTCAATTCAATAATGGTCCTTAATTTCTTTTTTTAATTCTCTCTTCATTTTTTCCGCAGAATTTTTGTAAATAGTCCTTCAAGTATTTATTTGTGTGTGCGGGTTTAATATTGGAAAGAAAGTATAAAGGCACGGAAGGAGTTAAATAACATTAATTAATAGGGAAAAAGCTGTTGGTATTAATGGACATCGAAACAAAGTGGACCACCATGATGTTTGACTACATTTTTGTTTTGAAGTTGCTGATAGAAGAACCAACGATTAGTTAATAGCTTCTTACAACCTTTTTTGTTAGAAATTTTATTTTTTTTTAGTAGTTTTTGTTTTTAAGAAGTAACCTACGTTTTTTCATAGGGAATGAATTTTAAAGCTAGAATATGATTTTCAAAGAAATGATAAGAAACTATGCCTATCAATCCAGTTTAAAAAAAATGAAGAATTTCTTGACTAGCGACATTAATATCATGTGTGGGAGGAGCAATGGTGGTCACAGTGCGTAGTCAAAGATTCAGAAGTCAGAGATGTTTTCTCTGTGAACAACCATTTTCCGTTAATAGGTTTATTTTTACTTTTATTTTTATGTGACGTGACGCCATTCCTTTTTGTAAATATGCCTCCCACAAAGTTGAAGTGGTAGTATTGTCATTTTGTGATAGTGATATGGGTGATCTGATAGTACAAAATTTATAAAACTTATAAATTTGTTCTTCAAAACTACACTGACTTACTACAGCAAATGCAATAAGGGTGGATCGGAAAATTGAGGAAAGTGTTTTTGTTCTCGTCCGGTTGTAGATATCAAAGAGAATTACTGATCGGACTGTAGTAAAGACCTATCACAAAATGTTTTGTTGACAGATAGGCATTGCTTTATGCAGAGTCCAATTTACATTTTTTTTATATAAAATGATCTTTTTTAAGGTTAGAAATTCTATTAAGGTAGCGTGAACAGTATAGGCATAAGGTATATGTAAGTTATAAAAGAGGTTCCATAAGAAGTAGGTAACGACCGTTTTGTTCCTTAGAGCTCTCCTTCAAGAAGCTCTTTTGACAAGGTTCTCCTTTGAGAGTTTCGCCCGTTTTTCCCTGGGTTGTGTGCCAGGGGTGATTATTTTGTTCCTATGGACTACTCTTTAAGAATTTCACTGGATATGGTTTTTCTTTGAGGGTTCCACCCATTTCTTTCCCAGTTCGTTTCGTTCCGTTGGTCTCTTCTTAAGCTCTTTGAAGAATGATGTCCTTAAAGGGTTCCGACTGCTTTATTTTTTATTTGCTAAGAAGATAGGGATTTCAGTAAGGACCCTTGACTCCGTATTTTTGAGTGCCTTTTTAAAAAGTTCATTGGATGAGGTTTTCTTTTGAGAGTTCCACCCGTTTCTTTCCCTTGGTTTTGTAGAAGGGACAAACGTTTAGTTCCTTTGGGCTACTCTTCTAGTCTAGAGATTTAATTGGAAAAGGTTTAAAAAGCTAGCTTGAACAACTGTTGGTAAGGACTCTTAATCGATTTGTTCCTTTGAGTTACTTCTTAAGAATTTAGAACAGTAAGATGAATTAAAAACGCTTGCGGATTCCTAATATCGGTTTTTTCAATAAGAGCGCTACAAAAGTTTTTTTTTAAATAAAACAAAAACGGTTTTGGATATCAATGAAATTCTTTATTCCTGTGCAAGTACGTTCGATGCCATTATGTATGGACTTCGATTTCAACACGGGCACGCTTGCAGAAGTCCAGACGCTGAACCCAATTTTCGACGGTTTTCAAGCATAAATCAGCCGATACTGATGCAATTTCACGTTCAATATTCGTACGAAGTTCATCAATCAACGCTGGCTTGTTGGCATAGACCATTGACTTGACGTAGCCCCACAGGAAATACTCTAACGGCGTCAAATCGCACGACCGAAGCGGCCAAGCGACTGGATTATTTCGTGAGATAACACGTTCTCCAAACTTCATTTCAAATAAATTGATTGTGACATTCGCTGTGTGGCTTGTGGCGCCAGCCGTCCTGTTGGAACTACATATCCTCCAAGTCCATATCATCCAATTGGGGCCAAAAATATTTGGTTATCATTGAACGGTAGCGATCCCCATACACAGTAACGTGCCGTTCTTGATCACCACGGAAGAAGTACGGCCCAATGACGCCGCCGGCCCATAAACCACACCAAACCGTAATTTTTTCGGGATGCAATGATGACTCATGGAGTACGTGTGGATTGCTGCCTGACCAAAACCGCATATTTAGTTTAATGACAAAGCCATTCAGCCAGAAATGAGCCTCATCGCTGAAGATGAATTTTCGATGAAAATCCGAATCATTTTCAAGTTGTTGCTCAGCCAAATTCACAAACATACGACGCTTCTGGTGGTCAAGCGGCTTCAGTTCTTGCGTCAATTTAATCTTGTAAGGATGTAGGCCAAGATTTTTTCGCAAAATTTGCCACAACGACGTCACAGAGATGCCCAACGCTTGAGAACGACATGTGAGAGACACATTTGGGCTTTCTGCAATTGAAACCTCAGCGCCAGCAATATTCTCGACTTTACGGGCACTCTTTGTCTCACTAGCACGGGAACATTTTGTACTGTGCCTGTGGATTCAAATTTTTCCACTAGACGCTTATGACATTTTACGATTATGACGACCATAAATTGGACGTAGCGCTCTTAACGTTGAGGCCACTGACTCCTAATTTCCGTAGTAAATTTCAATAATTTTGACTCGTTGTTGGCTCATATATCTTTCCATCATGAAATGGCAAACCTTACTGAAGAGAAATGTCAAAAGAGCGGCAAGAAATATGGCGTCGTTTGTTGTCCCTGTCGCTCTACTTTGTAGCGTCCCTGTTGAAAAACCCTTTATTATGCAAAATGTATGAAAATATAATGTCTTTTCAACCTTTTTTACATATACATATACAGTCCGTAACATTTGAATAGCCTCACTTTTATTTTTCTAGTAAAATCAACTGTTTTTGGCACTTTTTTAATGGAAGCATATGGAATTGAATATTGAGTCACAAGATGAGATAGCTTTCCTGAGATTCTGTTAAGTTTTATTTGATTTCTTAAGACTGGTGGAGATTTTAAAGCTAATTTGCTTTACTTTCACTAAAATTAAAAGTAAGCTAAATGGCTATAAGCAGGGTTATTATAAGTGTTGAACACTTGAAGAGCCTAAACTTAACGAAACTTAACGAAAAAACTTCCATTTATCAGTGTGCTTTTCAATATCTTCTTATTTCACATCATACCATATTGCATGAAATACTGATACCAGCATCCATTTCAAGAATTTTGCAACAAATATTTTTCAGGGGAACAAAAGTTTAACTTTTAGACGCAGACGGAAGGTAAATTACAAGTTAAGAAAGAAAAAATTGATTTTTTATTCCCATCAATGCTAAGAGAGACAATTTTTGGTATTCGGTACATTCTATTCCTATAACATAATAAGTTTAGTTTTCTTAAAATGTTAAATGACAACGAGATTCTATAATACCATATTTTGTTAACATCCTTGCGAAAGTTTGATACCTACCGATCGTTTTTCAGTAGAACAATGTTCCGATTCATACATACAGCAGGTGTAAGTTAAACTGTTTTGGAAAGCAAAAGTGGACAGTAACTCTCCTTTCTACCCTACTCCTTACATTTGAGGATCGTTAAAAATGTATTGGATTAGCTTGAACATAAAGCTTGATGGGAAGCAGTACTCGAGTAAATAAGAGCCAATTGTTGGCATCAAAGTGTCCTGGTAACATCATTTCTTCGGACCTATTGAAATTTGTATAAACTTCTTTAAAGACTCGCATTTTTTGAAATAATTCAAAATAATCGAAGCAATAAATAGCACTAATATAATTTGTTCAGTTGAAAAAAATAAATAAAAAGTATTTTCTTTAAGAAATAAATCGATAAGTTCATATTTTAATTGCAATGTAATTGCAATGTACACGGTGAGGCTATTTCAATGTTACAAAAAAGGTTATTTTTAGTGACAGCAAGCCAAATTAGCTAAGAAAACTCCACCAACTTGTAGAAATCAGCTAAAACTTAACTTAATCTCGGGAAGGCTATCTCATCTATTGGATCACATACACAATTGCAGATGTAAACATTAAAAAGGTACCAAAAACAGGGAATTTTAATAATTAATAAAAGTGAGGCTATCCAAATGTTACGGACTGTATTCAGTTAAGTCTTGCATAAATAAATGCACATTACTTGTCTTCAAAAATGAAATTGTTTGCCGATAATTTTCAAAAACGTTCCCAGCTACTTTCGGCAAAGAAGGATTTATCAACATTTCTCCAAATGTATGTGGTTTTTTGAAGTTTCCACAATTAATTCTGAGATTTCGAATAATACTGACAAAAATTTTTTCCAGCTGAAGTCATAATAAGTAAGGATGTAGTGAAAAACCTTGGACTGAGATTCAACACAAAGCTATCTTTCTTGCTACAGATAAAAGCAGCAGCATAACTAGTGTCTGAAGGCACAACAAACGCTTAAAAGACTGACTGATGGTAAACATTAATAGATTGTCCATTGTCCAATGGTAAGCAAACGGTAGCTATGTCAATAATGAATTTTGTTCTCGATATGTCCCTCTTCTTACGAAGTGACGTAACTCGCAAATTGTTGTTTTTGAGGTTTGGGCATATATGTGCTAGGTAAACTTGTTATTTCTACATCATTATGTGGTAAGCAGTTTTTGATTATTTTGTTAAAAATTGTGTAAATACAGTGGTGCAAAATTTTAAACATATACTCAAGATACCTTTCTCAAATGCAGACTGATCTTATCTCTAACCCAAAACTGTTTTATTAGTTTATTAATTTTAAATAAAAAATTGATAGTTACCCCTCTGTATTAAAATTATACCATTCTTCGTCAATGGATCCACAAGCTATATTCAATCTCTTTGCAGAATTTTTTGGTGCAGCTTTTTCGTGTGACAGTTCTGAGGCTGACGTTAGCTATTTTAGTTATATGAATGGCTGCACCAAGATTTCCATAAGTTCCATTAATATTGACATATCATCGGTGATTAATAAAATGAATCTGCTAAATGATGATTTTTCTTTTGGTCCTGACGGTCTAACTTCTGTTTTGTTGGAAAAATGTACTGCTTACTTGGCCCAGCCACTAACTGCCCTCTTTCAAAAATCTATTTTAACAGGAATTTTCCCCAAGCCTTGGAAAGATGCTTTTATTATACCTGTTCATAAGAAAGGACCTTAGAATGATATAGCCTACTATAGACCTATTGCAAAGCTTTTTTGAATACCAAAACTCTTTGAGAGTATTATATATGTCAACTTATTCTTTTTTTGTAAATCAATCTTTTCAACTAAACAACATGGTTTCCTAAAAGGCAGGTCCACTATCACTAATCTGGTAGAGTTTGTATCTACTACCCTTTGTGCTTTGGAAGTAGGAAAAGAAGTCGATGCGATAGCTACTGATTTTAGCAAAGCCTTTGACAAAATATCCCATAGTATAATATTATTTAAGCTTAAGCTACTTGGCTTCCCGCCTTTGATCATTTCATGGATTAAATCATATTTATCGAAACGACAATACAACGTTATATTCAGGTCGTGTTTATCAACTTCCATCCTTGCAAAGTCTGGAGTTCCACAAGGAAGCCACCTAGGACCTCTTATTTTCGTTTTAACCACTAATGACGTTGAAAAAATATTTTCTAACTCTGACTTTTTAATCAACGCAGATGACATGAGAATATGCAGAAAGATCTCTTGATCCGAAGATTCCAAATCTCTGCAAATTGACTTGGCCAAATTCTACATTTAGTGCCAAAAAAACCTCCTGGAACTTAACGTTAAAAAATGTCAAGCCATTACATATTTCCATCCATTATTTAAAAAAAAAGTATTTAATCATTGACGAACTCATTCCCATTGTTACTTCGATCCATGATTTACGTGGTTTACTATGCGACTCCCAACTGAACTTTCGTTCGCATATTGATAGCATTATAAGCAGAGCCAAATCTTCTCTTGGATTAATAAAGCGTTGGTCAAAAGAATTCTCTGATCCCTATGTCACAAAATCCCTCTACATAACTTTCGTCAGACCACTTTTAGAATATGCATCTCAGGTCTGGTCGCCATATTATCAACTACACATTAATCGTATTGAAGCCGTCCAACGAAGATTTTTACGTCTTGCCTTACGTGGACTTGGCTGAGATGATCCTTTCAACCTTCCCCATATGAAGAACGTCTAAAGCTTTTAAGTTTACAATCTTTAAATACTCTCCGTAACTGACTGCCCCTGTTTACTTCCACAGATAGGTTTAAACACTAACCCACATCGTTCTCGATCTAGGAATCTTTTTCGACTCCAATACCATCGTACCGACTACGGACGAAATGAACCCCTGTCTAGAATGTTAAATAGGGTCAATAATTCTAACATATTTGACTTAAGCCTTAGTAAACTCTCACTAAGATACGCCCTCCTACGCTACCCCTCCTGATATTTATCCAAATTATTTTATTATTTCTTTATTTTTTAACTTAAGTACTTAATGTTAGACTTAAGATATCTTATTTTGATATAGAATAAGTGGCTTGTATTAAGCTTAATTAAAAAAAAAATTCAATTTAAGGAATAGAACTGGCTCTAGTTAACGTAGTTGTTTTGCTTAGAACCCTTGCTTGTGTAACTATTTCTTAATTTTAAACGCATTAAACAACTCTTTTAACTAGAGTGAACTCCGCATCGTAACGTAAGCAAATTTGGGTTGAACAAGCTCAAAACTGACAGCTGAAGAAAGAGACACAGCTACAACAACAGAAACAAATTTAAAATTAACACAAAACAAAAATACATCGAAACATATGATTTGTCTTAAGGAAGGATAATTTTTTTAAATGTACAGTGAAAGTGCCAAAAGGTACATATGTAAGTACATTTAATTTAAATTTTGGTTATTTAGATTTAGATATCATTGTAAAACTTATATCTTTGGCTAAGTTGAATTGTTGTTCCACTCTCTTGG
This sequence comes from Dasysyrphus albostriatus, assembly GCA_946251815.1. Classification (NCBI taxonomy): domain Eukaryota; kingdom Metazoa; phylum Arthropoda; class Insecta; order Diptera; family Syrphidae; genus Dasysyrphus; species Dasysyrphus albostriatus. Next base: position 68,162,169 of record OX276335.1, read on the forward strand.
AAATTGTTGCAATTTCGATGAGCTTTTGTCGTAAGTGGGTAAAGTGTATGTTCGTTTATCGCCAAAATATTGCCAAATTATTGGAATCCATCTCATTTTATATGTTTTGGCTTATTATTAAGTCAAAAACTTTCAAAAGTCTTTTAAAAACATTTTCTTCATTTCCCTTTTTGGGAAATAACTTTTCTCTGTGGTTAAAGTATACTTTTTATGAGATAAAGAATGGTTTAAAATTATAAGAAAGCTGACTCTCGTTCTAAAAATTGTATTTAGAACAGACTTCTATTGTATTAGTGATTTAGAGTTGATTTTAATTGTTTAAAATTTTGGGACAGTGGTTTCAGCTAGATATTAAGTCCATCTATCGGTAATATGCCTTAGGTTTATTTTAAAATGTAAACGTATTGTTGCTATTCACCTATCACTAAAATAAATTTTAATGGTGTTTTCGGTTCTTCCTTTTTACTATATTCTGTTAAACAAAAACTGTCAGTTCAGGGCTTATGGGCGAACTTTTTTCAAAACGGTGTTGTCTGTGTATATTGTCAAGACACTAAAATTCTCTCTTTAAAGCTTTCTTTATATTAAATTATGTCAAAAAATTCTTATGAATCTTAATCCTTTAGGCTGAATAATTTGCCATGAATAAGTTGTGAAAAATTGAATTTAATCGTGCAATGTTTTCTATGTTATTTTGGGTAATTTGTTAGCTTGATATTAAGAAGGCAAAGCACCACCTCAAAAAGATTAAATAACTGCTAAAACCTGCCAAAAATTATGGTTAAATAATTTGCCATCAATTAGTTTAGAAATTGTAATGCCGTGTTTTCTATGTTCTAGTTAATTGTCAGAAATAATTAACGACTAAGTAACGGCAAATTATAAAGCCGTAAAACATTTAGAAGGTATAAACAGTTTTTACCTCTTTTTGACTTGTATGAAGTAAGGAAAACACCCAAAAAAACATAGAAAACATTGAACGAAAAATTTGAAATATTAACAATTTATTAACGACAGAATAACGACAAAAAGTAGATAACCAAATAATTCAGATATAACATCGCATGGCAAGATTGAATTTTTCACAATTAATAAATGACTTATTAACGTCAAATAATAAAGCAGTAAAATTTTAGGTTTAAGAAGCTTTTACCACTTTTCTAACAAAAAAAACATAGAAAACATAGAATGATAAATTTAAAATTTTCACAATCAAAACTAATTATTGAAAAATTTTGCACCAACTACTGATTTTTTGATTCGCTAGATTTGCTTTTCTAACTTGAAACTCATGGACCGCAAAGTTAAAGCAGCATATAAAGTTCAAGAGAAAAAATGTGACGGATGTTATACAACCTAGTGTGACACTAGGAGTGCTTAGTGGTAGTTCCCTACCGAGTCTCAAACCACCTGATTTAGTACCAACCCGTTTCATAAGTGAAATATTGTACTTGTCCACACACTAAATACGGCTTAATCTGGCGTTCTGAAACTGTTAGAAACAAACTCAGAAACAAAGGGGGAAATATGTTTTTTGATACAGAAGTAACAAACATAAAATCCCGCACCGTTTTGTTTACTTAAAACCCAGTTTTTTTAATGAGTTATGGAGTTGTCTTATTTTTGCACTGCATGTGATAAATTTGAATAATACAAAAATATTCTAAGAGGTACCGAATCTTTGGTCATTTGACTCTCAAACGGTGATTCACCGTCTAATTTTTTTTCTCTATTTTCAAATTAATAACTTCCCAAATTCAATTACGCATGTTTGTTTTCTAGATTTTGAAAATGAAAGTGTACGAAATTACGGAATTATTTTTTCTTCACATAATGCTGATTTAAGACCATCTAAATATAACGACCAAGCTCATGCTACGAGCCTACATAATATATAAACATTTTATATTCAATGCAGTTAAAGTAAACCTTTGCATTTTGCTGTACTTTTGAACACTCTAAATCCAATAAAAAAACACAACTCACAGCCACAGGAGATTGTGAATCACTTTTAATCTCTTTATATTCCATGCGCTTACCAGGCATAAATATTTCCAACTTCAAGACACACATAATAATCCATTCAAAATCAGTCCTATGCATATATATCAAACCTGCAAAGCCTCGTTCTCTCATGGTAGATATCGGGCAATAAATCCCAACATGCTTTACTCCTCTTAACCAACTGAAACTGACGACAAATCCCAAAGCCCGACATAGTATTCTTCCCAGTTGAATTACTATAAAGGCACACATTGAATCTTGTGTGCATCTGAGGTTTACACTTTTGCAACAATATTTTATGTCCTTATACTCTTCCTCTGCCAATGAACCAAAGGTCTAGAATCAAAATTTACGAGACTATATGATTACTTTGGCACGTATCGTTCGTTGTCTGCATCCCCTCCTCTCTGCATCACCGGAATCCCTTCTATAACCATATTGAAAAGTAGATTTTCATAAGAATTGTGTGTGTAAATAACATACATACAAACCAACATTAAAACAAGACGTCCCACTGGTTCCACTGAGCCAATTGAATCCTTTTCCTAGCAATAATGCTTCCATCAGCCTCCTTCCTAAATATCCAATAATTTTTCATTTAAAACATTTATACACAAATTGTATCTAAAGTACAGTCTTATGGAGGGGTGTGGGGGCACGAGTAATAAAAAAACATGATCAAATTAGCGTTTCAAATTTATTGCAGACAATTCCTGCGGGATTTTTTTAAAGCTCTCTTCCTTACATTACCATTGTTTTGTTTGTCTTCTCATTGGCTGAGGTACTGAGGTTATATGGGTTCCAAATGAAATGATAGTCGACATTCATTTTTATTTACATTTATTTTACGGATTGGTATTGGTACTTTTAATTTTTTTCTTTTGTATGAATAAATTTGACCCTGACCGGGTTAACGAGAATCGATGACTGTGTGGAACTCTGTGGGTTGCTTGGGATTAAAAAGAAAAAAAAAATCTCTAATGAGATCCAACAAACAAGCTGCCAATAAAAATAAATTTTCTCACAATACTACCCCAATTTGGCATAGATTATTATCCTGAATTTTTTCCTCTTTCTTGGTCTTGATGTTTATTATAAAAAGAAACAGTTGTTGTGGGCATTGGTCATGTAGTGTTTAATATGCCAGCCGAGTTTTCAAGTCCAATAAAACTGCAGAAATATAGAGGAGTATCCTTTGTGGAAAGTATTTCTGAATTGGTATTGCACATTATCCTTTTATTTATAACGACTGCCTACCTACTCTCCACTAACTACAATACTTCGAATGAAGAGTCAAAGGGTCCAGTTGAAGAATATTTCGATATACATAGGTAGGTATAGGCAAAAGTACATGAAGAAAGTTTGAATTCTTAAAGTACGTTGCATTGCAGTTGCATAAGTGTCTTGATTTGCTGTTTAGCCTTAAAGAGTTTTACTACAAAATGAAGAAGGGAAAGATGGTAAGGTATATGCATCTCACAGGTTATAATAAGCTAGCTCAAAGTTTATGGAAAAAGCACTTTGAATTTGAACAGAGCAGCATATTTTCCTATAAAAGAACGTACATTCAAAAATTATGTTTTTTGTTTCTCCAAAAATGTACTGTAAATATTACGACTTTGTCTATTAGTCTAGGCAATCTTAGCTTAAAATATCCTAAACATGGGTAAAATTGCAATAGAAGCTTTTTTGACAGACTTTTGTTCATTTACTGAATAACTTATCCAAAATCAGACAAAATCCATTCATGGAAATACCCCCAAAAACGGATTTCAAAATGGCGGATTGACTTCGGTGTTTTTATAGGTGGTTATTTTGATTAAGCTGTTTTTAAATTTTTTTTCTGTACAGAAATCAGTTGTTCTTCCTAAAACCCCCTTCCCTAGTCATGACTTCTCCCTCAAATCTGGTCCCATTACAGAAAGATATAATGGACAGTTCGAGAATTCACTTTTAGTCTAAGAAACTGCGGAGAAAAAACTGCCCCCAGTTACGACCCTCCTCCTTCAAAACTTCTACTCCAGCCATCTTCTCCTTTCAACAATTATCTATGAGAAAATGATAGACACGACAACAAAACAGTCAACAAAAACTGAAGAAAGAAAGAAAAATACCACAGTCATGACGCAGTCGAACAGCCTATCCCCCACCAGTCATGACTCATGAGCTTCCCAGCGCTTCTAGAAATTACTGGGTTTTCTTTCGACTAAGCGTAGAACTGACGTGACGTACGGTACAAAAAGACCAGTAGAGATATTAAATTTGACTTTATCAAGTCTATGACCCAACCGTGATCCTATTCCATGATAGCAAGCTGTTCTAAAACAGAATAGCAAACCGATAGCCTCAGTAATAACCTTAGTGTAATCATTTACAATGACCGCCTTTTGGGCAGACTTGTCTAGTTTGTTTCGTTGCTTTTGTCGCTACAAAAGTAGAGCGACAGGGACAGCAAACGCCACCATATTTCTTGCCACGCTTTTGACATTTTTCTTCAGTAAGGTTTGCCATTTCATGATGGAAAGATATACGAGCCAACAACGAGTCGAAATTATTAAAATTTACTACCGAAATTCCGAGTCAGTGGACTCAACGTTAAGAGCGCTACGTCCAATTTATGGTCGTCATATTCGTCCCAGCAGATCAACAATTGAGCGTCTAGTGGACAAATTTGAATCCACAGGTACAGTACAAAATGTTTCCGTGCCAGTGAGACAAAGAAGTGCCCGTAGTGTCGAGAATATTGCTGCCGCTGAGGTTTCAATTGCAGAAAGCCCAAATGTGTCTCTCGTCGCTTTCAAGCGTTTGGGATCTCTGTGACGTCGTTGTGACGAATTTTGCGAAAAGATCTTGGCCTTCATCCTTACAAGCTTACAAGCTTAAATTGACGCAAGAACTGAAGCCGCTTGACCACCAGAAGCGTCGTATGTGAATTGGGCTGAGCAACAACCTGAAAATAATTCGGATTTTCATCAAAAAATCATCTTCAGCGATGAGGCTCATTTCTGGCTGAATCGCTTCGTCAATAAACAAAATATGCGGTATTGGTGAGGCAGCAATCCACACGTACTCCATGAGTCGTCATTGCATCCTGAAAAACTTAAGGTTTGGTGTGGTTTATGGGCCGGCGGCGGCGTCATTGGGCCGTACTTCTTCCGTGATGATCAAGACCGGCACGTTACTGTGAATGGGGATCGCTACCGTTCAATGATAACCGAATATTTTTGGCCCTAGTTGGATGATATGGACTTAGAGGCCATGTGGTTTCAACAAGACGGCGCCACAAGCCACACAGCGAATGTCACAATCAATTTATTGGAAACCGTGTTTGGAGAAAGTGTTATCTCACGAAATGGTCCAGTCGCTTGGCCGCCTCGGTGGTGCGATTTGATGCCGTTAGACTATTTCCTGTGGGGCTACGTCGAGTCTATGGTCTATGCCAAGAAGCCAGCGACGATTGATGAACTTCGTACGAATATCGAACGTGAAATTGCAGCAGTATCAGCCGATTTATGCTTGAAAACCTTCGAAAATTGGGTTCAGCGTTTGGACTTCTGCAAGCGTGTCCGTGGTGGCCATGCAAAAGAAATCGAGTTCCATTCATAATGGCATCAAACGTTCTTTCACAGGAATAAAGAATTTCATTGATATCCAAAACCGTTTTTGTTTTATTTAAAAAAAAACTTTTGTAGCGCTCTGATTAAAAAACCAATATAAAAAAAGCTTTACTAAGGCTGTTTTCGAAAACGTCAAATCAAAGTCAATTTGATCGACTAAAAATTTGAAATCCCTAAGCAGAGACAGACCAAACTTTTTTTACTTGGGAGTTATAACCAAGAACGTTTCCTGTATCCTGTATCCTGTATAAGCATAAGTAGGAACAAACTCAGAATAATAAAGGGTCTCCTCGATATACACTGCAAACTAAAAAGACATCTCAACATCCTTGGAATAGTGAGCAGTTCCACGTGAAGATTGCGAAGCGCATGGCCCAAAGACAAAGGTATCTGGGAAATCACCAGATAGAGGAGAATAAACTACCCTCTCCAGGGTCGTTCCTAGCCTTAAGAGCACCTGGGGCAAGCTCAGGGATGCCACCTATTTTGCTATTTTTTATACAGAGTTAATAAACAAATCAAATAATAAATCATGTCACTTCCATTGTATTTAGGCACCAGTTATAAGCTTTCATTGAAACTCATCATTAAAAATCTTGTTTTTTAATTTAGAAATACTGATTATGTAATAAAAATGCAAAAGCATTTTTTCCCAACACTTGAAGGTGTTTCAGCTTCATGTGAGGAAACTCATTTTGAAGTCTCTCTTTTGTATGTCATTCCAATTTTTTAGAAAGAAAGAGATGTAGGGATTGGGCATACATTTTCAAAAAAAACTTCTGTCTCACTTGGCCATCCCCATTTTTTCCAAGAGGTTGAATGTGGTAAAAGTGAGAGACGTCAAAATGAGTCGCTTTACATAAAGCTGGTGTATGAACCAGTCCTAAGTTCATACAAAAAGCCGATATAACTCAATATTTCAACCTGTCGATGTTTTAACAATTCAACATTTCTTCTTTCGTTCATTTTACGAAACTTAAAAAAAATCGATCGGCTTGGAATTTTTGAACAAAATCAGCACAAGCTCAAATTATAAATTCTTATCTCACATGCTATAGAAAATAATAGTCAATTGTCAATTGTATCGTTAAATGACCGCTGTCTTTTGACGAAGATTTTGCTTTCGTCAAGTATGAAATTGTCCTGTTTGCAGAAAATTGATTTGGTTAAATTCAGTCAGTTAACTTGCAAACGAATTTGACGGTTACAATCATGCCCGATTTTTACAGTTCAGCTGTACCACAGATTATGCTTTCGAACATTTTATCGTACCCAATTCATTTCGGTTTGGTCTCAATAATAGCAATATTAATTGCACAATCAAGTTCACCTCCACTACGTGGTGGCGCCGTTCTCGGAACGTGTCATGCTATGTGCGGTACGGCGCATTTCACGGTATGGTGTCTGGGGCAGTTGCTCCTCTGCCCCACTCTCTCCAGATACTCAAGTTCCTGAAAGAAATTAACCTGGAGAACGAGCTGTAGCATGAGGAAACTCATCCAATTTCAAAACTGGGGGCACAATAGATCTTCAAGTTCGCAGCACACTTATACCCCAAAACATAATTCATTCATTCATATACCCTAATGGATATGTATTCAGTTTAAATTGTACCATGGTGCAAGTTTTTATTTTGTTCAATAAATTGGAGTGATGAATAAGAGAAAAGAAGAAAAAGAACAAGGCCTGGCCTGAGCCTGATAGAGACGTAAAAAGCCTGACGGGTCATGCTAAATTCTGACGTCTGATAGCCTTAATTGGAATGTGCTTCATAACTTTGAACATCTGTCAGTAGGATGATTCCTCCAGTTAGAGTTTTAGGGATTCAGTGTGGTATCTCAAGAACCACTGAGAGTTAAAATTTAGTGAGGCGGCAGTGTTTGATCAGCTCAGCAAATGCTGCAAATTTTAAGTTTCCGACCTTATTGGTCCTAAAGTTTGAAGGAAGTCAAAATGTGCTACCTAAGGATTTGATTCAATGACGACGCAACTGAAACGTGAGTCAAAAACAAACACAAACACAATTCTCTCAGTTACTATACTTTACTTACACCAGAAGTCCTGGTTCTTAATTTCTGATTTCCACTTCTAAAGATCTTTAATAGTTAACTAACGAACATCCAAGTTCGTATAGTCTGATTGTTCAAAGGAAAATTCTAAATGAATGAGAAATGTATGTGTTTTGTAACATTTAATTGAAAAAGAGCCGACTATGCTTTACCTATACTATACATCATGTTGTCTAACCAGGTTGGTTCATTAGGGTTTAGGTTTAGGGATTCAAAGAGGAAAATGCACCTTCTAACTTTTATATAGCTTATACTTCATCAATTTTAAGTTTGAGGTTTTTAAAGCCCTGTAAGCTACTGAAGCAAAGCAAAAAAGCTTATAAAAAAAAATGACATACAAAAATTTGTTAGTAGAATTTAACCGACCCATTTTTTGTGAGTGAAAAAAATTTTTTTTTGAGTTATTTTGAGTTTGTTTTTGTTAATGTCCTTATAGCATGGAAACCTCTGATTATTTTCTGCTTCGAGATACTATTTTGCTGTTTTACAACAGGACAATTTAGTTTTGCATCAGCTTAAAAAAAAAAAAAAAAAAATAATAAGAAACTTAAAGCCGTTTGCTGAAACGAAAGAGACCTGTTAGTCAACGATTTCCTCAATTTCGTCTATCGTCTTCGTCTCGTCTATAGTTCTTTTTTAATTAAATTTGGAAATTTGGCTAGTTTATATTTCTTCAGCGATCCATTTTTTTCTGCTTTTTTTTTAATACAAACATGAAGATACAAAAAATATACGATCGATTTTTAGCGGCCAAATTGTAATTGGTACTGTTCACTTTTTTTTTGCAACATTTAGTTGAATCCGAATCTGTTTGCGACTAAAATTTTGAATGAATTTTTGGGAGTTTTTCACTTGTCGCTCGAAAATTATCAATTTTTATTCAAACGCTCGTTGAAAATTGGCATATTTTTAATGTTTCCGAAAATCCACTGGTAATTAATCACTGTGTGACAAACTTTTAATTTTTGTCTCTAACATGAGCCAAAATTTACTCAATTTGTTTTTGTTGGAAATTTGGGCTTTTTATGATACTTCTGAAGTATGAACACTTTTCTTCGAAACTCTTTTTTAATCTCTCAAATAGCTTCATTCATCTTCAAAAAAATACGCATTATATAGCTATTGACCTTAGTCTTAGAATTTTTAAGGCTAGAACCGCACTTGCGATTTTCTGCCGCTGCGACTGAAAAATTTGAACGCAACCCAGTATGACTGCTGGGTAACATGTGCGTTCATTCTCATTTTTAATCTCATTTGATCTATTTTTTGCGACTGAATGATCGTATGACAGAAAATCGCAAGTGCGTTCCCTGCCTAATTAGGTTTTGCAGAAACAGCAAAAATAGATAATCAGTGTTTGTTTCATTTTGTTTGTATGGTCTGTGGGGGGCAAATGCCGCCTTTGCTCTCCCACGTAGTTACGCCACTCATGACGAAGCTCTACTGAAGATTCCAGTCTATAACGAAATCTCGCAGAATAAAATCTTAAAAAATAGAACCTCGTGCAAGACTTTATAAATTATTTAAATCGATTTTTGGATAATATACAAATTTAGAGAAAAAGTTCTTTGTTTCTATGTTTAATTTTCAGGATTTTAAAATGCAAACTGGGGAGTGTGTGAAGTTAGCCCCCCTTTTTTGGAATTTGTCATTTTTGAAAGTTGTTCCAGATTGTTCCCGGTTTGTTCCAGATTGTTCCAAATTTTTTTTGAAAAATATTCAAAAATGGGGGTTTTAGACCCAAAAAACTGTTTTTGACCTAGCCCCCCTTTTTACAAAAATCGAAGTTTTGAAAATTGTTCCAGATTGTTCTAGTTGTTCTGAACATTGTTCCAAATTTTTAGACCTCTATGTTAAAAATTTCAAAAGTTATGGGCAAAATTCGAAAAAATTGTAGCCCCCCTTTTTTTGAAATTCTTACTTTTAAATTTTTTTTTTGGTTTAAAAAAGTGTTCTAAACATTGTTCCAAGAAATTAAAATTGTAGAATTAATATTTAAAAAGATATAGTCTTTCAAACTTTTATTTGGAAAATGTAAACTACGGCTCACCTATTTTTTTTTTTTTTTTTTAAGTTTTTATTTTTAATACTTAATAACAAATATATATTTTGAGGAAATATTGTGTCCTAACATAAGCAAAAACTACCTAAAACAGAGCTATAAAAAAACATCTTTAAGTTTTTGAATTTTTAAAAGCCCCTATTGGCTCCCCTTTTACAAAATTCAAAAATCCAAAACTTGTTCCAAGTGCGAAATTGTCTAAATCCAATTGATCCAAGGATTCATTCAAAAATATTCCAAATTGTAGATTTTAACCCGAAACATTTTAAATGAAAAAAATATTAATTACCCTTGCCCTTGCCCCCCCCCCCTTTTAGGAAATTCAAAATTCAAAAACTTGTTCCAGGTTGTTCTAGGGCTCTTCTAAATTGTTCCGAGCTTTCGTTTCTAAAAATTGATTTTTAGTATTAAAACTTTCAAAAAAATGCTCCCCCGGCCCCCCTTTTCCAAAATCGAAAATCCAAAACTTGTTCCAAGTGCAGAATCGCCTAAATCCAATTGTTCCAAGGATTCATTCAAAAATATTCAAAATTTTGGATTTGAAGACTCACTCCTCTTTTTTTTACAATCTAACATCGTGTGATTTATTGTTGTTAAAAAAAAGTAAAGAAAAAATTAAGAAAATGATACATATTAATAAATTTGAATGTTTTGGTTTTCCATTGAAATTACATTTTTTATTTTCCTTCTCTCTGGTGTTGACAAACTTTCTCTTTCTAGTCGATTTTTAACAGGGTGTCTCCATGTTGTGCTGACGATTCAAATTGTAGCACCCTTTAGGTTTGGTCATGGTCCTTATGGTTTTAATCTTGTAGGTAGATTATGTTTTTCATTTTGCAATTAGTATTTTTTTCGTTTAAAATGTTTTTCAGCTTAAAATCTACAATTTTGAATATTTTTGAATGAATCCTTGGAATGAATCCGGGGGAGCATTTTTTTTAAAGTTTTAATACTAAAAATCAATTTTTAGAAACGAAAGCTCGGAACAATTTAGAAGAGCCCTAGAACAACCTGGAACAAGTTTTTGAATTTTGAATTTCCTAAAAGGGGGGGGGGCAAGGGCAAGGGTAATTAATATTTTTTTCACTTAAAATGTTTCGGGTTAAAATCTACAATTTGGAATATTTTTGAATGAATCCTTGGATCAATTGGATTTAGACAATTTCGCACTTGGAACAAGTTTTGGATTTTTGAATTTTGTAAAAGGGGAGCCAATAGGGGCTTTTAAAAATTCAAAAACTTAAAGATGTTTTTTTATAGCTCTGTTTTAGGTAGTTTTTGCTTATGTTAGGACACAATATTTCCTCAAAATATATATTTGTTATTAAGTATTAAAAATAAAAACTTAAAAAAAAAAAAAAAAAAATAGGTGAGCCGTAGTTTACATTTTCCAAATAAAAGTTTGAAAGACTATATCTTTTTAAATATTAATTCTACAATTTTAATTTCTTGGAACAATGTTTAGAACACTTTTTTAAACCAAAAAAAAAATTTAAAAGTAAGAATTTCAAAAAAAGGGGGGCTACAATTTTTTCGAATTTTGCCCATAACTTTTGAAATTTTTAACATAGAGGTCTAAAAATTTGGAACAATGTTCAGAACAACTAGAACAATCTGGAACAATTTTCAAAATTTCGATTTTTGTAAAAAGGGGGGCTAGGTCAAAAACAGTTTTTTGGGTCTAAAACCCTCATTTTTGAATATTTTTCAAAAAAAATTTGGAACAATCTGGAACAAACCGGGAACAATCTGGAACAACTTTCAAAAATGACAAATTCCAAAAAAGGGGGGCTAACTTCACACACTCCAAACTGGGGGCGATATGTGAATGCGAGATTTTAAATAGCGAGATTTCGTTTGATATTTGACAATTTTTTGGTGGGAAATTTAATTTTTCGAAATAAAAAAAAATGAGATCTCATCGCTTCTAATTTATTATAAAGCTTTTTCTCAAGAAAGACATCGGATTTCAATGTGAAGTAGAAGTGATTCATGTTCTTATGGCCATAGGTATTTTGATGAAAGTCTTTCAAAGATTTAAGTTTTAAGTCTTTTATTGATTCTTGAATTTTGAATACATATATTTTATATTTTTATGACAAACTCAATTAATTCTAAGTATAGATACATAAGTAACACATAATACTAGTACTGTTCACGCACCTCCCAAAACTACGAATTTCTACGAATCTACCCCAAAGTTCTGTCAAAGCTCATATAAAAAAATCTTTGCCTGCAGAGGAATCATTTTTTCACGTAACTTACATTTTTTGCAAATTCACCAACAATTTTTCTCAAATCAGTTGGTATTTTTCTTACAACGAGTGCATATATTTTTTTTTGATTACGTGCTTACCTACTAAAATTATTTTTATTTTTACTTCAAGAAATTCACGAATCCTTGGAGACCGGAAATTCGCAAAACCCTTAGTACCAAGGCTCTAGTCTAGATCCCGCTTTCTTTTACAGAGCCCATATTTAATATACATTTACAATAAAGTTTGTTTATAAGTTATTAAAGAAATATATTTATAAAAAATTAGTTAATTTATGATAAGAGAATTTCTTCAGCAGTAATTCCGTGAAATGTTGTTGATCTTTGCGTCCATGCATCTAAAGTTCTTATTGACTCGGTGCTTAGGTCATTCTTGTGGGTACCAACTTTACCGGATCGTATAAATACTCTGTAAATAAAAACACAAACATATTAAAAAATGACAAGATTGATCTTATGTTATTAATAGAGATCACATTCAATGACATAATTTTGACACAGTTTCAACTGTAAAAAAGTTGCAAAATTTGGAGTAAATTGAGGTTATGCCTTTAGTATGCAACATCAACATTTGACAATTTTCTCAAAAACTGTAACATTTTGAGAAAAACTACAAATTGAGTATATGGTTGCAAAGAATTAAATGCTATTGTTAACGTGAAATTTTTTTTTACAAATTTTCACAGATTTTCCAAAATCTCATATATTATTTCTGTTACCTAGTGACTTTCAAATAGTTTTAGACATCCATATTTATTAATTTTTAGTGCAAAGGCAAACCCTTTCCACAAATCAAAAATTCTTCTTTTTCGGACCAACAAAGAGAGCTGTCACGTGAGAGTAAAAAATGTCCCCCAAAAAAAACAAAAATAAAAAAAAATGGTGACTGAGGGTTAACATAGTACTAATTCATCAAAATTTGACAGCTATTGATTGATGAGAACACAATGAGAGAGCAATTAACGTCATCCCGTTGGAAAACTTGCAAATTACTGCTACACTAATTTCAGTGAACGTGCTGCAACTGCTGTCAAAAACCCCGTTGTCTGTTTCTGTCATATTTTGACTTGAGTAATCATGGCACTCGCAACTGTTAGCTGCACTGAAATTTATGTAAGAATAAACCAGAAAAATACCAGAAATTATAATTTAATGACGGTAATCACATTGGATTGAAAAACTGGATTTTTTTTTACGTTTCAGTATTCACATCTCGGTCCCACTTCTTCAGTTAAGGAAGATGTAAATACTGAAACGTCAAAAAAAAAATCCAGTTCTTCAGTCCAATGTGAACACCGTCAATCGAAAAGGAAATGTTCTCTGCCAAAACAGATAGATTCGCACCATGTCTCTTCACTCCTCTAACGACGGCGACGATGCTCTTTATTAAATCATGAATCAATTGTACTTTTGATATTGAACAGCGTTGTCATTAAATCAGAACATTTTTCGAAGTAAATCTTTTAAAAAATGCAGTTAATAAAATTAGCTTGGAGAAGATATATATCAGCACTTTCCAATCTTTAATTTTATTTTCAAAAAAAAAAGGATAAAAGAAATTAAAAATAGCGAATAATTTAATGAGCTGTCAGTTATTAAAACAAGTTTCAGCCGGAAAGCCGTGCGTATATGATTGGGTATATAACTGTTTGCGTACCACCCAAAACAACGAATTTCTATGAATTTAGCCAAAAGTTCTATCAAAGCTTAGAACTGTGGTTTTCAATCTGGCAATACTGTTTACGGAGTTGGTCTTTTTGACAGCTGTCACTTGATTTATGCTCGGTTTAGTTTGCCATTTTATAAGACGGTGTTCACACTGGATTGAAAAAACTGGGTTTTTTGACGTTTCAGTGTTCACATCTCGCTCCCACTTCTTCAGTAAAGGAAGATGTTAATACAGAAACGTCAAAAAAAATCCAGTTTTTCAGTCCAATGTGAACACCGTCTAATGAATAGACTTACTCCTGAACAACAAATAGGGAAAATTTGTTCCAAAAATAATGGTTTGGTTCGCGCAACGCCATACAGCGCCAACAAAACAATCAATTTATTGAAGGAAGCTAATGGTGAGAATATTATCTCGCGTAGTGGGGTTATGTGAAGTTGCTTGTCTACGCAGATAAGCCAGAGACGATTGACGTCATGAAAGAGAATGTTCGGTGCCTCACCAAAAGTTTTTTTTTTTCAATAAATTGATTGTTTCGTTGGGGCTGTATGGCATCGCGTGAAACCAAACCATTATTTTTGTTATAAATTTTCCTGATTTGCAAACGTTGTTCAGGAGTAAGTCTATTCATTATTAAATGGCAAATTAAACTGAGCATAAATCAAGTGACAGCTGTCAAAAAGACCAACTCTGAAAAAAGTATTGCCAGATTGAAAACCAAATGTCTAGCATTCAAAAAAATGTTTCAAAGCGATAGAAAATTTTCTTGTGCTAAAAAAAATTTTAAATAAATTTTGAAAATTTAGTGCTTTGTGAAAAAATTGGGAGAGCAATATGAAAATTGTTTGCAATTCAAATAAAATGCATGACTGGGTCGTACGTACTTGCTCTTATTTTCGAGGCGCTGAGGTTATAAGAAAATTATATGTAAGGACATAAAAGAAAAATGTTTACAAGAATTTCATGCTTACGGTATTTAAATTTACTAAAAAAAACTTCGTGGAGAGTATGAGATGAAAAAAAGAACGCAAAATAAAATATTTATCTACATTCATCTTACTCCTTACTCCTTACTCCTTCAAGAGCATAGACATGTCAAAAATTAACCACTGGCTAAAATTTTAACGAGCTCCTGAGCAGGTTAAATCTTAGCGCCTATATTCACCTCAATAATGTTAAAATTTAGCCATATGATCAAATTTAACCAAACTTTTAACGCAATTGGCACACGCCCTAAATCGTTAAATGTAAAAGCCATACGTTCAACACTGATCGATCGTTATGTCATTGAATATGAACCTTATTGAAATCAAAATTTTTTGTTTTGTTTTGTAAATAAAATTCATATAAGTACCCCAAAGGTTTTTCTGCAATTCCATTTTTTTTTTGAATATCAGAAACCATTCTCACGTTATTGCACGATTGATTATCTGAAAATTAAAAAAAAAGTATATCGAAATCCATATAAATTTAGATATGTGTAGGTATATAGATATATAGATAAAAATTATATAATTTTATGTAGAATTTGCTAACCTTTCATTTTATCGAATGTCAAATGTTCAACAAGTTTATCTAATTGTTCCTGGCTAATGCTCTTCTCCAGTAATTTGCTTACTTTAAGAATTTCCAATCTCAAATCTTTTTTCATTCGTTCAAAGCTTGTAAAGTAAACATTAGGCTCATTGCGGAGATTCCAAAATTCTATAACATGAGACCAAAATGGTCCAAAAAGTATAATATCTTTATCATTTGCTGCAACAGTATCTTCCACGCTGGCTAAATAATGTCCCAGTCCATGAAAAAAGTGATAGTACGAAACTATTGCATCCTTAGGATCTCTTGCAACATAAACAATCTTCATTTATATATTAATATTATTATTATGTTTTTTAACACTATGCACTTGTACAAACCTTAGGCTTTACTGTCCAGAGCTCTTGGGGTAACATATGCATAGGTAAATGTGATTTTAAAACCCGTGGTGATTTCATATTGTTGGCTTCTTCTATTGTATTGTATGAGGGATTTATAGCAACATGTCTATTAAGAGAGAATTAACATTGTAATAGTAAATATTTTTTTCTAAAAGTAAGTTTTTATAAAAAATTTTTGATTTAATAAAGTTCAATCTCATGAACACAATCCAGAAATACGAGTAAAAAGCTTCATTTAAAAATAAAATTACTTAAACTTAGTTTGACAAACTACAGAAAAGGGCACATTTACATCTGTGAAGTTTGGTAGAAACATTATTACTCCATAAATGATTTTTGTCTTCGAGTCCTGTAAACGTTGAGTGATACTGTTGAACCGAATTACTATCAACTCCGAATATAAATAGACAGGAAAATTTTCTAAAAAGTTCCAAATTTTTAGAAAATTGGTTCATCGGCTGTAGCGCCATATAAGTATGCAATGGACTTGGAGATATCTTGTTTCTACCAAACTTCGAAGATATTCATTTCATTATCACATCACAAAATATTACTTTCTTATTTTTATAATTATTATTTACTTACTCTAAAAAGGTACAACGTTTATATTGGTCAATTTTCATGGCTGTGTCATAGTCGAAATTATTAACCAACAACCAAACCATTTCTAACATCCATGTTGTACCACATTTTGGCATTGTTATAACCCAAACGTCATCTTTTCGAACTTTGAATTTTCGAAATTGTTCTAAATATTGTTCACCTTCTGCACACAAAATTCCAAATCTATTATTAATATCTATATCCACTGGTAGATGATTTTTGGTATTAGTGAAAATTTTTATGAATCCTTTTGGAGTTAAGTGGATATCTTTTTTTGTTACAATTGGTTCAATTCGAAAGGAATTTTCCATTTTTTATTATTTTTGTTTGAATATTATTACAAAAGATACCGACGACGACGGCAACGCAGGTCGATGGATTTTAAGTTTAAAGGCACAGCTACTGAATTACTGATGTGTTGAATAGAATAGTCGGAGTTTCTTTTTATTCAAATTCCAAAGAATAAGAATATTTTTTAAAATTATTATTTTATGTTTTAATCTTATATTTGTGATCAAATATTGACAAAAGTGAAGGTGAAGGTGGCCTTAAACTAAGCATTATTATTGCTAACTAAACAATAAACAAAATATTAGGGGAATTCATACAATAGCGTAAGGCCATCGTGAAAGTTGTTAAGTTTTCAACTTCGTAAATTTGTGTTTAGGAGTCAAGTCGAGTCAAAGAGTTGGTTTGACATTGCATAATTGGAGCATGTTAGTTATTATTGCGAGATTTTGAAGTTTGCATTTTAAGCTAACATCTTTGTGAGAATATGAGTGTAGGTTTTACTCAAATCAAACTTATAGAAAAGATAAGGGTAAATCAAAATCAAATAATATTTAAATGACTGTTTTGATAAGCAACATCCTCAAATAAAATACAAATTTTTGGTCGTTTAAAGCATGTTTGCTATGTTTTATTATTTGTTTTCTTATTTGTGAATATCAATGTTAAATAAACGTAAATATAAGACTAGATTACGTAACCTTCTGCTGACATTGAAATATTGTTATTTAATGTTGATAAAAGCCAGTTCACCCTATTTTGTAGTGAGTGATATGCATAAGCCGGAAGTACTTACTTGAATAAGTACATAGATGCTTTTAGTAATTATTTCTAGAAGAAAATAAAATTTGAAGTATTTACAGCATTTCGTATGCATACAAATTAATTTTTAATACCCGGCAAATGCTTTCTATGTAAATGAAATAAAAAGTGCTTACCAGCTCTTATGCATGCAGAATATAGTATTTACTAATAGAATTGATCTAAAAAGAATTAATACTATGCCCTAAAGTATATACTTAAATTTCGGCATTACTGCATCTTTGCATACAAATTGTTTAGAAAAAGCATATGTTTACCAGGTGTAAAATTACGCATTACTTTTTTAGAATTTAAAAAATAACAGCAATACTAACAATGGGTGATAGGCATGGCACAAAATAAATGCTTTTACTGGAGAATTGTTAATATGCCATTTGAAATTTAAGTGTTTATTTCAGGCCATAGCTTCAGGGTTGAATTT
The DNA here is from genome assembly GCA_946251815.1 of Dasysyrphus albostriatus. NCBI lineage: Eukaryota > Metazoa > Arthropoda > Insecta > Diptera > Syrphidae > Dasysyrphus > Dasysyrphus albostriatus. The sequence continues at coordinate 68,179,936 of OX276335.1, forward strand.
TTTTTAATTTTTGGGCTTAAATAAAGGTTTTTCAAACGGGACGCTACAAAAGTAGAGTGACAGGGACAGCAAACGACGCCATATTTCTTGCCGCTCTTTTGACATTTCTCTTCAGAAAGGTTTGTCAACAACGAGTCGAAATTATTAAAATTTACTTCCGAAATTCGGAGTCAGTGGCCTCAACGTTAAGAGCGCTACGTCCAATTTATGGTCATCATAATCTTCCTAGCAAATCAACAATTGAGCGTCTAGTGGAAAAATTTGAATCCACAGGCACAGTACAAAATGGTCCCGTACCAGTGAGACAAAGAGGTGCTCGTAGTGTCAAGAATATTGCTGCCGCTGAGTCTTCAGTTGCAGAAAGCCCAAATGTGTCTCTTACACGTCGTTCTCAAGCGTTGGACATCTCTGTGACGTCGTTGTGGTGAATTTTGCGAAAAGATCTTGGCGTACATCCTTACAAGATTAAATTGACGCAAGAACTGAAGCCGCTTGACCACCAGAAGCGTCGTATGTTCGTGAATTGGGCTGAGCAACAACTTGAAAATGATTCGGATTTTCATCGAAAAATCATCTTCAGCGTTGAAGCTCATTTCTGGCTTAATGGCTTCGTCAATAATCAAAATATGGGGTATTGGTGAGGCAACAATCCACACGCACTCCATGAGTCATCATTGCATCCCGAAAAAAATACGGTTTGGTGTGGTTTATGGGCCGGTGGCGTCATTGGGCCGTACTTCTTCCGTGATGATCAAGACCGGCACGTTACTGTGAATGGGGATCGCTACCGTTCAATGATAACCGAATATTTTTGGCCCCAATTGGATGATATGGACTTGGAGGACATGTGGCTCCAACAGGACGGTGCCACAAGCTACACAGCGAATGTCACAATCAATTTATTGGAAACCAAGTTCGAGTTCCATACATAATGGCATCGAACTTACTTTCACAATAATAAAGAATTTCATTGATATCCAAAACCGTTTTTGTTTTATTTAAAAAAACTTTTGTAGGGCTCTTATTGAAAAACCCGATATATTTGCTATGGTTGAAAGAAAAATTATATTTAAAATTCCGTTAAAAAGATATTAAGCAATTACATGTTGCTGTGAATAGTTTTTCTGGTATGGTTATGTCGAGTTTTGGTTCTCATCACTTGAATTATTTTAACGACTTGCGTGCCTTCTGACTGACCCAACAAATCTTTGGGAAAAGAATAAAGAAAGCCTGAGAGACGATACGACTAAGGCAGGCACGTAGAACGAATCTGAATGTGGAAAAATTCAGTTTTCTCTTGACATTTTTAATGAAGGACTAATACTATTTGAAGATAGATGTATTTCGATCAACAACAAAACTTCTAACCAGCTTGGACTACCAGCACCAAGGCGTGTTCGAAGCAATGTTGACGATAGGTATTTGGTACGTATCGGCAATACAATTCTGATGAATTGCGAATTGTTGATGCTCAGAAAAAATTGTTGGTTGGTGCATAACTTTCACGTAACAAATAAAAATGGTGGAATTAATTTCCTTGACACTACCAGGAGGCACTGGAAAACATTCCTGCTCAATTTGATGCTCATCAAAATTTGATCGAAAAATGAAATTGCACTAGCTACAGCATCACCCGGAATTGCATCAACATTACTCGATGATGGGCGTACAGCACATTTAGCTTTGAAGCTTTAATTAAATGTAAATCATACCGAAACACCAACGTGTAAAATTGGTAAAAATTCTCTCATAGCTGCAGTATCAGAAAAATGACCGGGCAATGGGTGAAGCTTTATTGCTTCTTGCTGGTGATTTTCGACAAATTTTGCTTTTGATTCCAAGATCATATCTTTGGATACATGAGGAGATTTACTTCAAGATGCTGCTGCGCAAATATTCGCCAAACAGCTTTTGATTATTGGAGATGGAAAACGAACTACACGAGAAAATATCTTATCTGCCAATATCGGAGTCATCAATTCAAAATATAGTGCAGAAAGTTTTTTTCCCGATATTGCAAACAATTTAAAAAAATCATGATTGGCTCCAAAGAATAATAATGTTAACAAGATTAGCCATCAAATTCGATAGAAGCTACCCGGTGAAAATGTCAAGTACATTGATTGACACAGTTATAGATGAGGAACGAGCTGTGAATTATCCAATAGAGTTTCTTAATTCATTGGAACCATCTTGAAAGCCAGCACATATCTTAACTTTAAAAATTGGTTCACCTTTGATGCTAATTAAGATCCACCAAAATTGTTCAACGGAATAAGACTTGCTGTCAAAAAATATCGCCGAATTTAATCGAAGCCACAATCATCAGTGGCAAATGTGGTTACAGTTTCCAGTGCGTCTGGCTTTCGCCATAACCATCAATAAGGCTTAAGGCCAATCGCTAAGTGTTGTTGGTTTAAGCTAAGAAAATTCCTGTTTTCCATACGGCCAGTTATATGTTCCTTGCGGTGCCATGAGGCCAAATTTAAAAGTTTGGCCTTATGTCACTTTCCAAAAGTGACGTCACGTAAGGCCAAGCTTAAAGAGTTGTCCTTATGTCGATTTACAAAGTGATATTAAACCAAATTTGCTTATGACTCAGGCCAAACGTAAAATGTTTTGTTAAGAAAATTAATATTGTATTTTCTGAAATTGATTAATTTTATTTTATGGGATATGTATTTGTTTTTTGCTTGCTTACGTATTATGGCGTATAAACAGTAAGGTATGTATGGGGTGCATCCTGTCCCTTGCAGCCCTCGGCTTTGTCACGCTATAGGATTTGGGGTAAGTGCGAGGTTGGGAGTATGCAAAGCTTCTTTTGCATTAAAACCACTCGACAGTAATAACTCAAAATGAGATCACCATAATGCGGTATTTAGTATAATAACGGGTGATTTTTTAAGAGGTTTAGAACTTTAAAAAAAAAAACACAAACAATTCGAATGAAATATTTATTTGAATCGATAGTTTGAACCTTGCAATTTAATGTTTAAAGATAATTTCATGCAAATGTTGACCGCGGCTGCGTCTCAGGTAGCCCATCCGCTGAGTCCAATTTTGGCCTACTCTTTCACACATATCGGCCGGTATCTCACGAATGAATGCATGGATGTTGGCTTCCAGTGCGTCAATCGAAGCGGGCTTGTCCCTATAGACATTAGCCTTGACATACCCCCACAAAAAATAATCTAATGGTGTCAAATCGCACGATCTAGGCGGCCAATTGACCAGCCCGAAACGTGAAATTAACTGTTCACCAAACTCGCCTCGCAATTGCGCCATTGTTTCGCGTACTGTGTGGCATGTGGCACCGTCTTGTTGAAACCACATATCATGCAAGTCAAGAACTTCCATTTCGGGCAAAAAAAAGTTTGTTATCATCGCTCGGTAGCGTTCACCATTGACAGTAACGCTGCGATTCGCATCATCTTTGAAGAAATATGGCCCAATAATGCCGCCGGCCCATAAACCGCACCAAACAGTGGCTTTTTCGGGATGCATTGGTAGCTGTTGCAATGCTTCTGGCTGATCTTCACTCCAAATGCGGCAATTATGCTTATTTACGTACCCATTCAACCAAAAATGAGCCTCATCGCTGAACACAATTTTTCGATAAAAAAGCGGATCCTCGGCCAGCTTTCCAAGAGCCCATTCACCAAAAATTCGGCGTTGTGGTAGGTCGGCTGGCTTTAGTTCTTGGACCAGCTGTATCTTAAAAGGCTTTACGCCCAAATCCTTCCGCAAAATTTTCCACGTAGTGCTGTAACAAAGGCCTAACTGCTGGGAACGGCGCCGAATCGACATTTCGCGGTCTTCTGTCACACTAGCTGATACGGCCGCAATATTTTTTTCACTACGCACAGTACGTAAACGTGTTGGTGGTTTAATGTCCAACAAAGTAAATTTGGTGCGAAATTTGGTCACAATCTTCCGAATAGACTGCTCAGAAGGTCGAGAATGCCGACCATAAAATGGAAGCAGCGCGCGATGAACATTTCGAACCGAGCACGAATTTTGATAGTAAAATTCAATAATTTGCAAGCGTTGTTCATTTGTAAGACGATCCATGGTTAAATTGCAAACCAAACTGAAGCTGTTTGACAGTGACACAAGGTACTAAACACATGTCAGCTGTCAAAACCAGTGTTGCCAAAACCAAACCAGCTAAAAAATCACCCTTTATAAAACATATATGTATTTTCTTTACCGTTTTTGCTTGTTGCAATTTCTTTGAATACTTTTTTTTGCCCAGGTACAACAGTTTAAAGTGACATATAGCCAATTTGGCTATATGTCACTTTTTCAAAAGTGACATAAGATCAAATGTTTGCCTTATGTCACGGCACCGTTGCTTGCTCCAGAGGTGGAATGGAATGCTGAAAAATCTTATTGTTTATTCATCTAAATAAATAAAAATAAATTTGGTTGGTGGCGCAACAGCTCGTGGAGAACCAGGGCCTAGTGACTTACAGCTCTCAACCATTCCTGTGTGCGTGTTATTGGCAGGAATGGAGGGGACCTACAATTTTTTGCCGAGTCCGAACGGCTTGATGAGAAGCACTTATTCATGACAAGTATACTCTTGGAGGATTTGTCAGTTCCTCGCAAGAGGCAGTACCTCGGGAAAAACATTTCTGTTTTTAGGTGGCAGCGGCTTATTCATCTACAGACAAAACTAAATAAATATTTAGTTAAGTCAATTTATGCTCAAAAAGTGTCTTAGCGAGCAAATTGCGGGATAGTTTTCATTTTGGTTCTCTTTTATGTTTTCGGGGGTCCTGAATCCGAATCTGAGGTTTGCGACTAAAATTCCGTAACGCAACATGGAAAAAATTGTGTAAAAATGCATTTTTTGGAAGTTTTTCACTTATGGCTTGAAAACTATATCAAGATATATGTTTTTAATAGTCTTTGGTACGCTGAGTTTAAATCTGGTCTTGAAATTGCACTAGGATTTCACGTTTTATAGATATTCGAATCTAAGTTATAAAAATGAGTTTTTATGCAAATTTGGGGATTTTTTTTTAAGTTATTATTTTATTAAAAAATGTCTATGGTCATTCTGAAGTATGAGCATTTTTTTTTTCATTCAATTGGAATTTTTTTCGATACCACCATTCATCTTTGAGAAATCGTTTGCCTTCGTCTTAAGTTATACGTAATTCGATAAATCCAGTCAATTTGCACTCAAAACGGAACATAGTGAGCAAATTATGGGGTAGTTTTAATTTTCCTTCTATTAAATATTTACTAAGGTGCTGAATCCGAATCTGAGCTTGGCGACTTCGTGACGCAGCATGCAAAAAATTGCAAAAATTGCGAAAAAAAAATCAAATTGAGTGGGTTTTTCAAATTATACATATTCTAAGAAAAAGGCTTACGATTTCTCGAAGATGAATAAGAGTATTTGAAAAATTTAAATAGAATTTTGAAGTAAAATGGTCATACTTCACAATTAATACAAACATTTTTTCGAAAAAAAATTTCTTGACAAAAAATATAATCCCAAATTTGCAAGAAAAAACGCATTCGAATATCGCAAAAACCTGACATGCTGAAGCAATTTCAAGACCATATTAAGCTAAGAGCATCAAAGACCATCAGAAAAGTATATCTTGGTTGCTTATGTAACAGACAAAAATTTAAAATGTTCACATAAAGTAGTTAAACTTAGTGCTTTCAAGCGGATTTTCAAAAACAGTAGGAAGACGTCAATTTTTAACCAATGCTTGATTCCAAATGGGTTGTCGCAGAAAAAAAAAACCATAAAAGTGATTTATTGGAAATTGTGTAAACTTTCAATGGTACATTGATGCAATTCTCGAATCACTGGCAGTTTTCGAGCCCTTAGCGAAAAACTTCCAAAAATGCATGTTTACACATTTTTTTTGGATTTTATTCACGAAATTTTAGTCACAAACCTCAGATTCAGATTCGGCACCCCCGAAATCATAAAAGAGGGGCAAAATCTAAATTACCCCACAATTTGCACAGTAAACATACAATATGACTGGACTAATTGCTTATCCGCTGGCATTAAGATTAATATGTCAATAAATATGTAAGCAAAATTTGCTTTTTGTTCAACAAATAAACAAAATGTATTTCGTTTTTAGTGTTGTACCACACCAGGGTATCTGTTAGTTATTTAAATTAAATACAAATATTTTATTTAAAATGTTAATACAAATGTTCCTTTACTTTAAATTTCTGTGATTTTCTGTGCATTTCTGCGCATTTTAGTCCAAAGTTCTGTCAAAATTCATATACATTTTTTGTAGATACAAGTTTGGACTAAAAATCACAGAAATTCAAAGTAAAGGAACATGCACATATTATTTATGAAAAAAGAATTTCATCAAGTGACATTCCATACATTTTTGTAAATATTTGAGTCCAATTTTCTAGGATTTTTATTGAATCGTCATTGAGTTCTTCTTTGTAAGATCCAACTATACCTTTTCGAATAAATAAACTGTAAAAAAAATAAAGATTCATTGTTGAAATTTTTCAAATAAAAGATTTTTGTTTTGTGTTGTCAATATTAATAAAAAAAGAATACCCCATAGGTTTGTCTTGAACTTCATTAATCTTTTGAAAGTGTGAAACCCCTTTCAAATTATGGCACGATTGATTCTCTAAAATGATAAAACAAAAAGTGAAATATTATAACTGAAGAAACCTGATAGATACGAGTATTTATGTATGTATAGCAACAGGGGCCAAATTCCGCAACGGTGAATGATGTTCTGTGTACACACTCTATTCACGGCCAAAAGAAGTGTGAAATAATTAAAATGGTAGTGTACACGTTAAAAAAAAAATAAATTTGGTGGCACAACAGCTCGTGGAGAACCAAGGCCTAGTGACTAACAACTCTCAACCTGTTAGCGTATTTTTGGCAGGAATGGAGGGGACCTACAATTTTTTGCCGAGTCCGAACGGCTAATGAGAAAGCACAGTACATGTTATCTGTCAAAAATTTTAAACTCACTCTACCGGAATCGTTTTTGTTTTTTTTTTGCACAGAAAAAAACCCATTCTAGCGGATTTGGGCCCCAGATATAAAATGTTCAAAAATAAATAAAAAGGGAAACAAACTTTTCATTTGATCGAACGACAAATGATCAACAAGTTTATCCAATTGCTCCTTGCTTACGCTCTTTTCCAGTAATTCACTTATTTTAAGGATTTCACATCCCAAATCTTTTTTCATTCGTTCGAAACTTGTAAAATAAACATTAGGCTCATTGCGAAGCTGCCAAAACTCTGCAACATGAGACCAAAATGGACCAAAAATCATCTTATCATTAACAATTGCGTCAACAGTAACTTCCACACTTGGTACATGGAATCCCAGTCCTTTGAAAAAGTGATGAGCCGATACGACAACATCTTTAGGATCTCTTGCAATATAAATAATCTAAATTATAAAAAAAAAAAATTAAATAAAACTTATTAATTTCCTTTTGACATACATACCTTAGGCTTTACAGTCCAGAGTCCTTTGGGTAACATATGTATTGGTAAATGTGATTTTAAAAGGCGTGGTGATTTCAAATTGTTGGCTTCTTCTATTGAATTAGATTTTGGGTTCATGGCAATATATCTAAGTAGTAATTTATTTGGTTAGCTAGTTTGACTGGGTTTTATTTAAGACCATTTAGGTTAAAAGCTTGTGAATCACTCATTCAAAAGGTGAAAGCCTCTTAACAATAAATTTTAATTCTATATTTTAATACTTAATCCCCAAATAAGATTGTTTCAACTATTAGATCTTTAACAAAAACCTGCATATTAGATATTCAGGTATATACTTACTCCAAAAACCGACGTCGTTCCCTTTGGTCTACTTTCTTGGCTGTTTCATAATCAAAATCATTTATCAACAACCAAACCAACTCACACATCCATGTTGTACCAGTTTTTGGCATGGCTATAACCCAAACGTCATCTTTTCGAACTTCGAAATTATAGATTTTTTCCAAATATTGTTCACCATCTTTACTAAAAATTCCAAATCTGTTTTCAATATCTATTTCCACCGGCAGAGAGTCATTGGTATTTTTGAAAACTTTAATATATCCATTGGGTGGAATACTAACATCACATTTTTCTATTTCAATTCGAAAGTTATTTTCCATTTCAATTTGTTCTTGTTAATTAATAATAATTATGGAGGTATCTCCCGACTTTGCTGAACATTAACAACAATTGTGGATTTTGAATACTTGAAATTTATTTTTTATCAAAAATTCTAAAGCAAACGAATGTTTTGTGAACAAATATTTTGATTCATAATTTCATTTGCATAAGATAATGATATTGAATATGAGTAGGGGTGTATCTGCTTTAAATTTGTTTGAAAATATGCTAAAAATGTGCATAAATTATAATTCTTGTTAGTTTTTATTTTTCAAATTTCAAAATTTTGATTTCTTTTTTAAATAAAACAAAAACGGTTTTGGATATCAATGAAATTCTTTATTCCTGTGAAAGTACGTTCGATGCCATTATGTATATAACTCGATTTCTTTTGCATGGCCACCACGGGCATGCTTGCAGAAGTCCAGACGCTGAACCCAATTTTGACGGTTTTCAAGCATAAATCGGCCGATACTGCTGCAATTTCACGTTCGATATTCGTACGAAGTTCATCAATCGTCGCAGGCTTATTGGCATAGACCATAGACTTGACGTAGCCCCACAGGAAATAGTCTAACGGCGTCAAATCGCACGACCGACTGGACGATTTCGTGAGATAAGACGTTCTCCAAACTTAGTTTCCAATAAATTGATTGTGACATTCGCTGTGTGGCTTGTGGCGCCACCGTCCTGTTGGAACCACATGTCCTCCAAATCCATATCATTCACTTGGGGCTAAAAATATTTGGTTATCATTGAACGGTAGCGATCCCCATTCACAGTAACGTGCCGGTCTTGATCATCACGGAAGAAGTACGGCCCAATGGCGCCGCCGGCCCATAAACGACAAACCGGGATGCAATGATGGCTCATGGAGTACGTGTAGATTGCTGCCTGACCAATACCGCATGTTTTGTTTATTGACGAAGCCATTCAGCCAGAAATGAGCCTCATCGCTGAAGATGATTTTTCGATGAAAATCTGAATCATTTTCAAGTTGTTGCTCAGCCCAATCCACGAACATACGACGCTTCTGGTGGTCAAGCGGCTTCAGTTCTTGCGTCAATTTAATCTTGTAAGGATGTAGGCCAAGATCTTTTCGCAACATTCGCCACAACCACGTCACAGAGTTGTCGAACGCTTGAGAACGACGTGTGAGAGACACATTTGGGCTTTCTGAAACTGGAGCCTCAGCGGCGGTAATATTCTCGACACTACGGGCACCTCTTTGTCTCACTGGTACGGGACCATTTTGCACTGTGCCTGTGGATTCAAATTTTTCCATCTGACGCTCAATTGTTGATCTGCTAGGATGATTATGACGACCATAAATTGGACGTAGCACTCTTAACGTTGAGGCCCCTGACTCCGAATTTTGGTAGTAAATTTTAATAATTTCGACTCGTTGTTGGCTCGTATATCTTTCCATCATGAAATGGCAAACCTTACTGATTTGAAATGTCAAAATATGGCATCGTTTGCTGTCCCTGTCGCTCTACTTTTGTAGCGTCCCGTTTGAAAAACCCTTTATATAAAATGTCTCGTCCAGTTTATTAGTTAGTGTACATATGAGTGAGTCTTCGTTGTTTATTAAATTTGAATCGTTGAAGTTTTACTACCTGCTTCTTTGATCGTATATTTTGGTATGGCAAGTATAATTGTATACTAATTTTTAGTGACATCACGATACTACAATACCTTATTATATTACAATAGGTTTGCCGAGTTCATCCCTTAAATAATTTATCCACTTTAAGGTTGCTTACTTAAAATTTATAGAAAGCACATTTTAGAATTAAACATTATAATCTTTAATTTATTAAAAAAAAAAGCTTCCAAAGAAACCAAATTCATCTTCTCTACGAGATAAGCTGTTAGAATTATCATAGAAAAGATAAGATTAGTGAGGTAGTATTTATTTTGAATACAAATAATTTTTGGCTAGATAATATCTCATGTATTTACTTGCAAACGGTAGAGGTTATTTGATAAGGAGCATTGTCAAACCAAAATAAATTTTTCTTATGCTTATGTATGATCTTTTTAGACAATAAAGGGCCATTCACATGAGAGCGACTCACGAACGACGAATAAACGAACAAAACGGGATTAAATATATTTATATACCAAAGTTCTTAGAATAAAGTTGGTTCTGGTAGAAATATTACTAACGTTAATGCTGAGTTACTAAAATTTGTATTTTAATAGCTAAAATAAAAGAAACTTGAGCGAACAAATTCGTCGTCCCGAATAAATTTAATTCAAGACAGTCAACTTGTTTACTCGAATTTATCTTATTTAAGCGATTAATATGCTTATTTTAGTTACTCAACATAAACGTCAATCAGATTACTACCATTAAGTGCATAGTTTTTTTTTTTTTGAAGAACTTTGTTCGTTTTTCACTCTCATGTGAATGGCCCTTAAAATCCATTACTATACAAACATAAATAATGGTTTTTTTCATTTAGGGGCGTCTAAATTTTGAAATTAAGTAATTTTGTTTTATTTATTTAAATATTAAGCATAGTGTGCAGCCCAAGCAAAACGAAAAATTTCATCAGAAATTGACACAACGAAATCAGAAACTGACTCAAGATTTTGAACTTTTTTTTTTAAATTTATTTTGCTATCTTTCTCATCAAACTCTTCATGTTTTTTCATAATCATTTCGTTTCTGATTTTGTTCTTAAGTTGGAGACAAGAGAAAATTTTCATTTCACCTCAGCAGCGTACTAGACTTGGATCTAGTAATCTACTACGATTTTCTGTTTCATTGAAATTTCAATTTCCAAAAATCACAATAAATTTTTTTTGTTTCTGATTACAATTTTTTGATAGATTTCAGTTAGTTAAATAAGAGATCTAATGAAAAAATATAATATAAGCTATTCTGCTTTTGATATAATATTTTTATTTTCATATCCAGTGCTGAAAGTATATAATTGGTTGGTCGAAAGGAAGAAACAGTGAATGCCAAAAGTTCATTGGTATGGTAGTAGAATAGCAAATAGTGTCCAATACTCTTAACAACCGGTGAAACCGGGTTGGGTTTGATATAAGAAGTCAAGCAAATCAGAACAATTCGGTTTCTTTGAAAGGTTTGAACTAATACTAAAAAAGTACTAAAATTCTGGATTTTATCTTGAAGGGATTTGGGATTTTTGGCATTCGTGACTCTGTCCATTCGGGATTTTATCATTTCGGGATTTATGTGCTTAGGATTTTGGGCATTCGGAATTATGGCATTTGGGATTTTGGGATTTTGGTCACTCGGGGTTATGGCAATCGGGATTCTGTTTTTTCGCAGTTCTGAATTTTGACATTCGGGACTTTGTACCCTTCTCGGTGAACCCATCACTTAATAACCCGTCGATAGTAACAAATTTCCTAATACGCACTGTACCCCTTAGTAGACATGAAATTTCAACAGAAATTAGTACTCTTAAGAACAACAAAACGCTTGGACTTGACTATATTCCTGTAGAGCTCTTACGAGTAGCGCCAAAAAACATCGAATGAGCTCTTGCACCCACTCATTAAAGAGTGAATAAATGGGATGATTGTCAAGCCCCCAAAGAAAGGAGCTGTCATAGACTGGAGAGAAATTTGCATGCTGCCTGCTGTAGCCAAGGTATTACAAAAAATCGACCTGGAGCGAATAAAAGACCACTTTTAAGATTCACTTGATGCCAAACAAACAAGATTCAACACTGGATCTTCCTTGCGGATCATCAATCAAATAGTACGTTGAATATCAATAACTACTTACTTCAACTGCTTTTCATCGACTTTAGAAACGCATTCGACAGTGTCAAAAGAGAATTTATCTGGCTTGCTTTGTGCATAGGAGGGGCATCCCAGATAAACTGATTGCTATTATTAAGGCTACATACATGAATCCATCATCCAAATGTCCGTTCTGCATAAAGGAAGTTTGTCAGAGGAATTTAAAACACAAAGTAAACAGGGTTGCTAACTGTCACTAAAACTTTTCATTTTCGTGAAAAATGTGGTATTGCATGCAGATTTGTCAATTACAAACGGAGGAATTCAGTCATATTTGCAATCACACCTCGAACATCTGGACTACGCGGTGTATGTATGCTTTCTCCCTCATAGGACCATGCATGGGTTCCATCAAATGACAACAAGAGTGGAGAGAGACGCTGTATTTTCAATATCTTGGGAGTATTGTCTCTTATGATTGCGGGTCCAAACAACTAGATATAACAAGCCAAATCGGGAAAGCAAATGCTGAGTTCGAAATGCTGTCCAAAACATGGAGATATAATGCTATGGGCCTAGAGATCAAGCTTCGACTATTCCGTTATCCGTTCCAATGTTGAATTCGTGCTTCTTTATTAGTGCAGAACTTGGAAAGCAATACCCACTGCAAATGTTCGTGAAAGTCTAAGAGCCAACGACATAAAAACTCAAGTCATTTGCATACTTTTGTAATTCATATCAATAGTAGGCTTTGAGGGGGTGAACCAACTACCCTTTGTCTGCCTACCTAAACACTTGTCGAAAGGTGTACAGTTTGATGTGCATTTTTTACATCGATTTATTTAAATAACTATTGGCCGAAGGGAAAAGGGTTATATACAACAAATATTTAGCTTGCAATTTTAAACAATTGTTGTCATAGGTCAAACTCTTTGTAGTTGGTCCCTAAGAAGATGGGGAGCAATGATCCTGAGTGGTTTTTGGAAACTTCATAACTCTCTTCTAAGGGACTAACTATAGAGAGTTTGACCTATGACAAAAATTGTTTAAAACTGCAAGCTAAATATTTGTTGTATATAACCCTTTTCCCTCCGGCCAATAGTTATTTAAATAAATCGATGTAAGAATTTTACTCCTGTTCGGTTATTGGTTCAACCCCTCAAAGGCTTTTATTGATGTAAATCACAAAAGTATGCAAATGACTTGACTTTTTATGTCATTGGCTCTCAGTCTATGAATAGAATATAGACGTCTGCGAAATATCTTGACAGTTTTCTGGCCTAATCGTATCATGTTGAAATGAATGAACTTCATGCCATTAGGACAGACCAGGAAACCAGAAAACGGTCGAAGAGAAATAAGTTGAATTGGGGAAGAATCGGAGAGAGCTGAAGAACATCTCCAGTAGCATAGTCCCTATTCCCCGTATAAGCCGTAAGGGGAACCTCACTCACAAAACAGGTCTGAGGGCCTTAGTAAGTACAAAAGTATTTCTGAAAGGTGAAGTAGTAAATATATAGTTTTTACATAAATAACACTGGAATAGTATTTTGAATGTAATTTTAATGTCAAATGACCCTCTTCAACTATGATTATTATATATTTTCCAAAAGCTATCAATCAAAAGATAATAAGTTCTAAAATTTACCAAAACCAAAAACATTCTGGTTTTAACTCTTTGCTACTTAAGGGCAAAGTTGTCAAAACATAATTTATGCTTAATATGTTTATAAAAAAATATTTCCCGGAAGAATTTTTTTTAAGATATTGTGATTTCAAGTATGGACTTAAGAATTTCTTTAATTATTTAAAGATTTTAGTGACTTTCAGTCCAAATACGTTTCGCCCAGGTACAGTAATACGTGTCGGTAACCATCGACTAAAGGTGAAGGAACATATAACTGATGAGCGCAATATGTTGTACCTGGGCGAAACGCTTTTGGACTGAAGGTCACTAAAGTCTTTAAATTGAATTACATTCATGTCCTTAAAACAAAAACAAAAATAATAAATTTTATATTATTTACGTTTTTATTCTCATTGTCAAAAATTTATTCCAAATACAATTTTTGGCTTTACGTTGATTTAAGCTTTTTTACCTTAACCAAAAAGTGTCTTTCAGGTGAGATAGAAACAAGCCGCATACAAAAAAATTGAAGCTGTCAATAATCATAACATTAATTTTGCACTACTTAACTCAACTTTAAATTATACAGAGTTCCTATTCGTAGTTTCGTAAGGAAAAATATTCTCCATGAGAAATTAATTCAAAATAGAAGAGTTTTACTCATGGGAACAAATCTACCAGATGGTTTTTTTCCCCTAAAAATGTTTCATGTTTAAAATTGGCCAGAATACAACAAATGTTTCCTCTTGAAGTAATTAAATTAGACAAGTGAAAAAAAAACAAATATTTCATGGATTAAAATACTAAGGGTATTCAAACAACAGCGTAAAGCCGTCGTAAACGTTGTAAAGTTTTAAACTCCGTAATTCTGTCACAATTTGTATGGAAAATGTGACAGATTACACAGTTTACAACTTAACTACTTTTACAACGACTTTACGCTGTTGCTTGAACTGTTTTAAAATTACGAGTATTATTAACAAAAATGGTTAAACGTAAATTATGTAAATATTAATAAAATCTAGATGATTATGAATAAAGAATTTCTTCGGGAGTAATTCCTAATAATTCTGTTGATCTTTGAGTCCAGTCTTCTAGAGCTTTTATTAAATCATTGTTAAGATCTTCTTTGTAGGATCCCACTTTGCCTTTTCGAATAAATATCCTGTATTTAAAAAAAGACGATTTTATTAGTCGAGATATTTCAAAAATGAAAATTTGAATTTTGTATTACCCCATAGGATTTTTTTCGATTCCATTTATTTCTTGAAACTCTGCAATCATTTTCACATTATTGCACGATTCATTATCTAAAAAGAAATAATGCATATATTAGGATTTAAGAAAAGATTTGCAAGTATATATCTGTAGACATAAAGATACTTCTTGATTTATATATAAATAAGGCTGTGAAATCTGGTGCAGGTATATAAACCTGCATTAGTAAGTTTGGTCCTTAAAAGAACTAAAGAAGCAACATTTTTCTATATTTTCCACAACAATCGTTTTGCACAATCAGCCTCAAAATTTAAATAATAAATTCAATATTTTGCTTACTTTTCATTTTATCGAATGTCAAATGTTCCGCAACTATATCCAATTGCTCTTGGCTAATGTTCTTTTCCAGTAATTTGCCTACTTTTTGAATTTCACTCTTCAAATCATTTTTCATTCGCTCAAAACTTGTAAAGTAAATATTAGGTTCATTACGAAGGTTCCAAAATTCTGCAACATGAGACCAAAATGGGCCAAAAATATCTCTGTCGTTGATAGCGTCATTAACCATAACTTCCATGCTAGACGAATTGAATCCCAGTCCGTTGACAAAGTGATAAAATGAAACAATTGCATCTTTTGGATCTCGTGCTACATAAACAATCTATTTGTTTTTTTCATTAAATAATTTTTAAAATATAAAGGTTTTTGTTTGACATACATACCCTAGGTTTAACAGTCCAGAGATCTTTGGGGAGCATATGCATTGGTAAATGTGATTTTAATACTCGTGGTGATTCCATATTATTGGCTACTTCTATTGAATCAGATGATGGTTTTAAGGCAACATATCTAGATACACAACAAAAAATATAATTTTTTTAACACGAGTAAACTAAAAACTTCAACTTCTTAGCATTAGTTGTTCCTGAGATAAGGACATCGCTTAAAACATAACTGACTGTCTTACTCAATACAAACAAAAATACAATGCAAACTTAGGAAAAAACTGACAAATCGAGTGTTTCCATTTAGACAAATGGTTATTTGAACTACGTTTAAAATGTTAACTTGTACATATACAATTTCAAATGTACTTTATGATGAACTTTAATTTCAAAAACAACATATATTTTTACTTACTCAACATGTTGACAACGATCCATAGTTTCAATTTTCTTGGCTGTTTCATAGTCAAAATTATTTGCCAACATCCAAACCATTTCCAACATCCATGTTGTACCACATTTGGGCATTGTTATAACCCAAACGTCATCTTTTCGAACTTCGAAATTTCGAATTTGTTCTAAATATTTTTCCCCTTCTGCAAAAAAAATACCATATCTTTTTTCCACATCTATATCCACTGGTAGATGCTGTTTGGATTTTGCAAATACTTTTATTAAAAATTCATTTGACATAAAACTAATGCTTTCTGATGTTTCACTTCGAAAATTGTTTTCCATTGTTTATTGTCTTTGTTGATAAAAGTAACCCCGATAGGTGCCGAATCAGAAATTTACGTACAACTGTTGAGATAGTTTTAGAATAAAGTCTTTATATAGGTGCTTGATTTAGATTATTGGTATGGCCTATTATCTCGCATGTAAACAAAAAAAAAAAAATTACGAAAATATTTGGATGAGTGGAAGTGATTAGAATAATCTTTTCGTTAGTTTTTTTCTGTCGATGTAGTTTTGGTAATAAGAGATTTGGGTAACATTGGCTTCCCCGGGGAAATTAAGACAAATAAATACACAATAAAGTGTATTATAACAACTAAAACATTAAAATGTACATTCACAATAAATGGATGATTGAGTATTTAATATTTAGTTTGAGTTTGTTCACAGCTAATCATATTTAATCAATGATTTTTGCAACTGGTAGATAATGGAATAAGTAATAGAATGTGTAGATTATATTCCAAATTTTTATCAGTGAATCCATAGTTTGAGTTGATAATAATCATCTAAATTGCTAATCTGTCGACTTCGGTTAACTAACGTACTTTTGTCCCCAGCCTATACAAATAATTTTCGGTACCTATAGATTTGACTCATTTGTACGAACTGGCACTTTAAAATTACTTTTTAATCATTAAAAAAAGAAGACATTGGCACTTCAAATGAAGTTCAGTCAGATTTGAATATTTAAACCAATAAAATGCACGACTGGGTCGCACGTATTTGCCTTTATGTTCAAGACACTGAATGTTTAAGAACATTTATGAGAAAAAAATGTTTAAAAGCATGAAACTCGATATTAAAATTACCTCAAATAACTTCTTTGAGAGTTCTAAATGAAAAAAAGGAACTCCATCTTCATTGTTTAGATTAAATATGATGGTATTGAAAAAAAAATAGAAAATCGTTGGAGTAGTGTTTTTAAAAAAACTTTTTGTGTATGAAATTCTTAAAACATTTTCAAAAACAAATATTGGAATGCAAATCTAAAGTACATATTTATGTGCAGATAAAAAAAAAAATGAAAACTTTTTTAAAAATTCAAGAAACAATTTTTTTTTTAAATGTTGATATGCAATATTCAATATTCTTATCTGATATTTTTATATAAACAAATTATCTAAATCCGTTCAGCCGATAATAAGAAAATTCTGAATAAAAAAACGCGTTCTAAAACAGGTGCTATTAATAGTTGCTGAGTGCAAAATTCTCGTATAATTTTTTGTAGTAGATCGTATTAATATTAGTATATGGAAAAAGTTTAATCAAAATTGTACAAGTCGTCTTGTCCTTTCCAGTTTTTTAACTTTTGTAAGGAAGGTTCCATTATTTTTTCAAATATGTAAAGTATGTAAATGTTCAAAAATATCACTCATACCGTTTTCTAAATTTTTGTTTTTCAAACAAAATTTGAAAAAAAAAAAAATTTAAATCAAAAAAATAAAAACTGGAAGCCTCTGTATAAAAAAAATATTGAAATCTGTCATACCGTGTAGAAGAAAATTGAAAATTAAAAAATGGTTCTTTGGGAGGTACCATTAATAACCATATTTTTAAAAATGGTATTCCAACCAAAGGGAAGATTTTAGTGGCCGGTTATAGCGATCAGGAAAATGCATCAGGAAACATTTTTTAAATGGATTATTAACTATGTTTATAACGGATTTGAATAACATATGCTACACAAGTTAATGACAAAACACTCAAAGAATCTTTTGTGCAGTTAAAATTTTCTATTTAACAATCACTTTTTCTATAAAATGTATTTAACTATATTCCTGATGCAAATTAATTTTTCGTATCAATTAAATTATTTTGTATCAGGAAAATACTTAAAATACATTTTTTTTGAAAAAAAATTTGTTCAATCGAACATTTTATTTGCACAAACATTTTGTGAGTGTTTTGTCATTGATTCGTGTAGAATTTTTGTTTTAAATCTGTCAAAAACATAGTAAATAATCCGTTTGAAAAATTTTCCTGATGCGTTTTCCTGATCGCTATAACAGGCCCCTTACTAAAAATAATTTATTGAATTTATTTTGCGAAAACGAAAAAAAAATGTATGGAAGTGGCAGGTACCGTTATTTTTGGTTTTGAAAAAATGAAAAAACCTGTAGGCGTAATCACCAAAAACCACTATGAACCAAATACAAGAATTAAGGGTGGGGGTCTATCTCTCCCGGAAAAAATAATATTAAAAACAAAGGAAACACTTACAATGCAAAAAAATAACGGTTTTAAAAGCCAGCAGTGTATTCTTTAATCCTGAATTTAAATATTTGTGTCAATAGTTTTCAAAAAAATTACATTAAAACTCAAATTTTTATAAAAAAAAACCGAAAACGGATTAATTTTTCTCAAAATTGTGAAATGTTAAACAAATTTTTTTTCTTGGGCAATGCTCAATCCTCATATTAATTCTGAATCGAACACAAAAACCGAAAGCTTTTATTTCTTTTAGTTTTCGAGAAAATTGAAAATTACTGGATCTACTTTTTTACTACAAAAAGAAAATTAAGTTTCCCATTTCACAATTTTGAGAAAATTGATTCAAACATTTTTTTTGCGTTTATTTTTAATCAAGATTTTGAGTTTGAAAAATTATTTTGAAAACTATGACTTAATTGTAGGATTAAAAAACAGACTACTTGCTTTAAGAACCTATTATTTTGCATTTCAAGTATTGCCATTGTTTCGTAATATTTGTTTTTTTCATTGAAGTAGTTCGTTTCGAAAATCGCCCCTACCTACTTAATGGCGCGAGACCCCTTCCAATATTAAAATGTTTGTATTTGACGCCTCTACAAAAATCCGAATTTGCGACGCCAAATTTATCATACTCACACCCAGAAAAAAACAATAGACGCAGCAGAAAAGTTTGTGTGTCTTATTTTTTTTGTTGTTGTTGTTGGTGGTTGTTGGTGTTGTTGTTGGTGGTTGTTGGTGTTGTTGTTGGTGTTGCTGATCTTGTTGGTGTTCTTTGTGTTGTTGGCGTTGTTGCTATTATTAACTATTAATAATTTTTCTAGAGTACAGTAGACGCTCGATATAATGTATGTAGTAAAGTAGTAAGAACCAGGCCTGTTCACTCACTATTTTGAAATTTTTTACTATTTCCAGCGGATGGTAAAAAGAGGTTTTTGTAATGCTTTAAAAGGCTCAGTAGAAAAATGACTTTCGGCCGACATTTTAGTACTCTTTCTAAGAAAAAAAGGGACTACCGTACAAAGCATTGGTACCTAGATTCAGCCAATAATGTCAAAAAAAAAAATATTAACTTATAGATACAGCAGAAAACCATCCATCAACTAAACAAAAACTTAGGAGATTAAAACAGAAAAATACATTTATTTGAAAATACTAAAAACACAAAACAGAAAGCCGTGTATGACAATGTCTATCAAAGTTACTGGTTTTAAAAATAATGAGTTTGGTAGAATTTTTACAAAAATCGTTGGAAACCATTCATTCGAACGAAAAAATTCACAAATTAGAAATCAATGCTTCTTTCTACTAAAAAAAATTCATCAAAATATTAGAGCCGTTTTTGAGAAAAAAAAATTACAAGAATTGTTTTTTGTAGTAAATATACTACTGAAATAAATCAGCCAAGTAGAAGACTTAGCCCCGCACTGAACTTAGTACAAATTGCGTATGGCAAAGCCCTCACTACGTCACTGATGAGTCTAAGTGAGTAAGTCGGACGAAACGCCAATTTGTAGGAATAAGGGATTTTATTTAAACTCGCCTTGCCATTAAATACAGTGCTAGCATCCAGTTGCCCCCTGCAATCCCCCTGCTCTGTCTCACTATAAGATTTGGGATGGGTGCGAGGTTGGGTGTAGGCGAAGTTTATTTTACATTTAAGAAAACTGAATTTAAACAAGCTTTGGATTTATCCTATATATATCCAATAATTTTACTATATGGGTTTATCCTTTCCTCTTTTTGCTTATGAGCAATAAGTCTGAAAAGTATATACTCATCCTTTTCAATATATTGAAGCCAGTTTGTTGAAATCTCATCCACCTTCATTCACATTAGATTTTGAGCAAGCATTGAGGAAGGACTTGACGAATGTGCCCAAAATGTAAATGTTTTTGACCCTATAACAATGAATTTATAAGTTTTCTTGTGTCTTTGTTTTAAATTGCTATTCATTAATTTGTTTCTTCAAATATTAAAATAAATTGTTTATTTGACTAAAGTATGCACTTTCGATCCACTTCCTTCTGGAGTTTTGGCCCAATTGAGAGAGTTATAAGTTCATAATGCATTTATGGACTTTAAAGTCTTCACCTGCAGTCTTATGCTTTCGGGGTAGCTTTTTCTAACAAAACAACTGGTGTCAGAAATCAATTAGTTGAAACTACTTTTATTTTGATGGCTTGTGTATCTTTTAACACTGGTAGTAAATAGCACGTTGAAATAGAAAACCAATAATAATTTTAACGCATGAAGTTTTTGTCATAGATGAACATGTAATCATTTTTCACACGAAGTGAGTAAGAATGTTCTTTCTTCCCCAAATTATTAGTTTATAAAATGAAATAATCGAGCTTTAATATATAAAAATCTGTATTTTTTGTCGGTTTTAGTTCATATTTTTTGTTTTCTTGCTAATGGCTGGTTTTTAAAATCATTCGTAATCAACATACCTACTCTTTAATATATTTTAAATGAAGATTATGAACAAAGAATTTCTTTGGGAGTGATTCCGTACTTTTCTGTTGATCTTTTAGTCCATTCTTCAAGAGATTTTATTAAATCATTTGTAAGTTCTTCTTTGTAGGTTCCCACTTTTCCTTTTCGAATAAAAATCCTGTAATTAATCCAAAAACTATGCTCATAAGAATTGAATTAAAGTTGTCTTTAAACTAAAGTCTTACCCCATAAGTTTTTTTTCGATTCTATTTTGGATTTGAAATTCTTCAGTCAATTTTACATTATTGCATGATTGATTATCTAAGAATAAAGAATGATTTAAGTTATCTTAGTGCTAGATTATATGTGAATTTGAAGACACAGAGATAAATGAGGCGACTGCAAAATGTTATGCATGTGTAAGCAATATTTTTGATTTTATGTTTTTTTGGTTTCAGTTTTTTTTTAATAATAAGGCTAACAACAAATTTTTCACTTTTAATCCTAGAAAAACAAAATCGTCGGCTTTCTGTCAAAAGCTCGTAGGTCTATTTTGAAAAACTGCATTTAGAACACACAACAAACCGATGAAAAAGGTTATAAAATGGAATTCTTATATCATTAAAGGTTTTAAAACTGGTTGATAGAAACAAAAGGAACCATGACACCGGTACGAGACATTAATATTTGAATTCAGTGATTTGTTTTGATCTTATATACATTAAAATGGCATTTTAAAACTAACAAGGTTTTGACAGAAAGCCGTTGATATGTAATAAGCAGAAATCCACATTTTGCTCACTTTTCATTTTATCGAATGTCAAATGTTCCGCAACTTTATCCAATTGCTCTTGGCAAATGCTCTTTTCCAGTAATTTGCCTACTTTCAGAATTTCACTCTTCAAATCTTTTTTCATTCGTTCAAAACTTGTAAAGTAAATATTAGGTTCATTACGGAGGTTCCAAAATTCCCCAACATGAGACCAAAATGGGCCAAAAATATCTCTGTCGTTGATAGCATCATTAACCATAACTTCCATGCTAGACGAATTGAATCCGAGTCCGTTGACAAAGTGATAAAATGAAACAATTGCATCTTTTGGATCTCGTGCTACATAAACAATCTAATTTTTAGAAAATAACTAAAGTTTAAAATAATATAATGGTAATTAATTTTTTGTTGACATATACCTTTGGCTTTACTGTCCAGAGACCTTTAGGGAGCATATGCATTGGTAAGTGTGATTTTAATACCCGTGGTGATTTCATATTATTGGCTACTTCTATTGAATTTGATGATGGTTGTAAGGCAACATATCTATTTCCAAAAATAAAATTAGAAATTGATTTTAATAACTGTCGTCGTCTTTAATGTGTGTTACACTCAAACCTCAAAAACTATAATTTGATTTTTTTTGTAACTATTTTTGAGTGATGTGGATTTTATTCTTACAGAATCTGACCTTGGAACGCTGAGGATATGTGGATCTCAGAATACTGCTTTTTTGATTAAAATTAAAATATCTCTCAAAAAAAGTTCATATTTGGCACTAGCTTTATTAGATTTTTCGGAGAGAATCTATTACAGCCCTAAATTACGGCTACAGTGGATGTGTACTCTGACGAACAGATGAACAATAGTTCTGATGAACCATTTGTTCTGACGTATCTGTCAGAACTGTTCTTCCTAACTGTTTGTCAGAGTTTTGCGTCGGAATTATTCGTCAGAACTGCTGGTCAGAACTGTTCTTCGGAACACTGCAGAAAAAATCAAACTGATTTGATTTGCGGCCTTGGACGATTAGAATGCTTGCACTGTGACTGGTTTCATAAGGCTGTATAGTCTTGTTTGTTCTCACGAATACGTCAGAACAATTATTGTTCGTCAGAGTACGCATCAACTGTTACCACACACTTCTGACGAAGTTCTGACGAATATTATAGAACTATTATCGAAAAAAGTCATGACGCAAAAATTATTGCCCATCTTCAAATTCAAAACTCCCCTCAGGGGCAAGGATCTACGTTGGTAAACACCAAATGTGGACGCAGAGGTGGTTGATATCGATACATAATATTAAAATTATATGAATAATTTTTTGTGGCTACCATCGGAATTTTTACTAATTTTCTTATATAATAGTAGATGAAAGTTTATTCTAGCTTTAAATTAATTTTACTTACTCAACATGATGACAACGTTGCATAGTTTCAATTTTTTCCCCTGTGTCATAGTCGAAATTATTTACCAACATCCAAACCATTTCCAACATCCATGTTGTACCACATTTGGGCATTGTTATAACCCAAACGTCATCTTTTCGAACTTCGAAATTTCGAATTTGTTCTAAATATTTTTCACCGTTTGCAAAAAAAATACCATATCTTTTTCCCACATCTATATCCAGTGGTAGATGTTTGTTGGTATTTACAAATACTTTTATTAAAAATTTTCCGGTCATAATACTAACACTTTCTGATGTTTCACTTCGAAAATTGTTCTCCATTTGTTTTTTTTTTGTCTTGTTAATAGGTAATCCCGATAGCAGCCAAATTAGAGATTTTGGCAAAACTGTTGAGATTCTTTTTGAATAGGGTCTTTATAGCTGCTTGATTTAGATTTTTGTACCTATTATCGTGATCTTATTTAAGGTCAGATAGGTACTTATCTGAGCAAGTAAACAAAAAAAAAAACAATGAATCTATAAAAATAATTGGATGATTGAAAGTCATTAAGATAAACTTTTCGTTAGTTTTTTTGGTTGTCAATGTATTTTTGAATATAAAAGAACTGGGTTAAAATGGCTCCCCCAACAACATTACGTTTAGGCATTGATTGCTTCTTTCTTCAAGGGAACTTTATAAAGACAAACAAATTTGCCTCACATATTGCTATTGCCTTGAATGGCAATATTGCCCAAAAAATGAGAGGCAATAAATTGAAGCAGAATGAGGTTCCCCGTAGTTTTGAATGGCTTCTTCATTAATTTTTTAATTGAAGGGTAGAAAATGAGAATTCACATGAAACATGATAAAATATAATGACATAACATATTTTATAACTGAAATCGCCTGGCAATGATAATGCCCACCCAGGCAATAAATTGCCACTCTCATTCCTATTGCCATCGCCTCAAATATTGCTAACGTAGTCACAGCGTAAGCCTGTGTGCCAATAACCTTAAAAGTATGGTAAAATTTGATCCCAAAGCTAAATTTTGACATTACTGAAGTGAATATAGACGCTAAAATTCAACATGCCCAGGAACTCGTTGAAATTTTAGCAGGTGGTAAGTTTGAAAAATATTTTTGTCAATACTTACATATTTACAAAACCCATTTTTATAAAGAAAAGATGTGGGGAAAGATTTTTGGGAAGATATTTTTCTCTTACATAATTCATACTTTTTGATTAACTTACTTATGCCGGATTTACACGAGTGACAAATTGTCATAAAT
Source organism: Dasysyrphus albostriatus (assembly GCA_946251815.1). Lineage (NCBI taxonomy): Eukaryota > Metazoa > Arthropoda > Insecta > Diptera > Syrphidae > Dasysyrphus > Dasysyrphus albostriatus. The sequence continues at coordinate 68,204,227 of OX276335.1, forward strand.
TCTTCCACTTTTACGCCATTGTTGACATAATTGTGTAAATGAATTAAAAATATGCCATAATATTCGTCATACAAAAAATGACAGAGCTAACTGGTATTAAACATTGTCATTAAAACATGTAAAACATGTAACACTATCTCGCAAATAATGACAATACACAGTAAAGAATGAACTTGCTCATTCTTTGCCGTTATAATATGACAGAGTATCAAAACGCCATTATTTTGCCTTCGTGTAAATTCATATTATTAATTATTTGATTTTACCATTATTTTGCCACTTTATTGACGTGAATTAAAAGCAATTTGTCACTTTTATCAATCCGGCATTACAAATATCCAAAAAAAACTAGTACATATTGATTCGTGGTCATTCCAATGACGTCATGACAGCAAGTTGGGATGAAAGAAAGGTGGTTGTGTTCTTTTAAATGTCCTTTTTAAATTTTTTGATACAACGCTTTTTCTAAAAAAAAAAGTATTTAAGAGGGGAGGTGTATTTCCCCCTGCTTTTTCATACGGGAGGAATAAATTCCTAGAACACAAATTTTAGTTAGATAAATAGCTATTTGAAAACAACGGGTATACTTACAATAAAAAATAAAAAAGAACATTGTTAACAAAACAATTTTTTCGGATTACACTCCCGTTCATTTGTATAGGTAAAAAATTTTCGAGAGCGTAAAACCGTTGCCCCTCTTAACTGAATGAACTGAATAATTGTTTGTAAATGGCATAAGATTAAGTATTTAATTTGAGGTTAAATAACAAAAATAGAACCTTAATTATATCACTGTTACTTGTTTTATAATAATTATTTTAATTACAAAACAAAATTATGCTTCTTTTTTTAGTTCATTTGAATAGGTACACACGCTGCAAAAGTAAAAAAATCTATGTCTAACAATAAAAAAACCTTATTACTTTAATAATTTTATTTGGTTCGCAGTGTGTACTTCCACATTTGTTTAAAATAACTTCATTCATTCAACTTGGCATGGAATCATATAACTGCATAAGAAAGTCCAGTGAAATTTCGCTCCAAGCTGTCTTAATCGCATTAATTAAGGCGTCTTTGTCCTCAAACTGCCTTCCATATTCATGCACCTTTCTTGTCATCAACCCCCACACATTTTCCATTATATTGAAATCAGATAATTAGGGTGGCCAATGAAGAAGATTCACATCTTGTTGTTCTATACAACTTTTAACGAGTCGTGCAGTGTGGATGGGAGCGTTGTCGTGCTAGTAAGTCCACTGAATAGGTCCAAATAATTCCGAGTATTTAGGAAAAGCCCATTCTAAAATGTTTTTGTACGAATTAGCCGTCATTTTAGTAGAAGAAAACTCTAATTCTAAAGTTCCATAAAACGAAATTTAACCCCACACCATGACACCTCCAACTCGGCTATGATTATGGTTTAAAAAACGCTCTTATTTTCTGGAATCATAGAAGTAAAAGTTGTATCCGTCCGGTGCGTCGAAATTAAATTTCTTTTTATCAGAGAAACTATTTTACGCCACTGTTCTTTCCACGTCAAATTAATGTTATTTGCAAAACAGCAATCTTTTTATTTTTCCTTCTTCGTTAAGCGGTGGTTTCTTTTGAAGTTTTTTTTCTTTTTAGGTATAGAGAATTAATAATGACCCTCCAAATTGTTGAAACACTTGCATTGAAAAAAGCTAGCTAGTTTCCTTATTTTTGGAACCGAAGCTGACGCAATTCTTAAAATATTCCGTCTATCAGTTGCAGAAGTGGCATACTTCTTGGGCCCTTTCCTGTTTAGACCATATTTTTCTTTATTTCTCAGACAATTAAAAACGATATTTGTGCTTTCTTTCAATTATTTTCGAAACTGTATGACCCGTTAGTCCAACGTTGTGAAAACTTTATCAACTTTCGCTTTCTCAACCGCACTAAGAGCTTTTCCCCTACCCATCTAATTTTTTTTCGTAAATCACAATAACACCTGAATAAAGCCAAACAAAGTTTAAATAGTTTTAAACTACAGCGAATTCAATAAGAAAAGTGACATCTTAAGCGTTGTTACTATTCAAATGAACTAAAAAAAACATAATTTTGACTTGCAGTTAAACAAGCTATAATAAAACAAGTAGAAATGGGAAAATTTAGTTAGTGTTTTTCTTATTCAATCTCAAATTAGATGCTTCATCTTATACCGTTTACAGAAATTTATTCAGTTCACTCAATTAAGAGTAACAACGGTTTAAGACTCTCAAAAATTATGTACCTATTCAAATTAACTGGAGTGTAAGTCGAAAAATATCGGTCGTAGAGAAAATACCTAAGTTCTAGATAATTAAATTTTAAATCACTTTCTTAGTGCATTTCTGATTAAAAAATAAAAATAGTGCTAAAATCCAAGATGGCGGCCAACGCAATAGGGATAGGAGGTCAAAAACTTATTTTCGGGCTCTTTCTCTCTAAAAAATAAAATCAAAAAATTCCCCCGTCTAACTTTCTGCATGTCAGCATATTTACTTGCGCTATATACATAGGTACTAGATATGTTCTACATGACAAGTTATGCATTCGTAAAAAAAAAATTGAACTTGAGATTTTGATCAGTCTTGTCATAAAGATGATAGGGAAGTCAAAAAAATTTGGGCTCTCAATTTTATCTGTCTGCCTTGTTACAGTCTTTACGGCTGAATCGATTTTCTTAAAACTTGGTACGTAGTGGTTTTTAGTGATTCTGCTCACACGTTTTCTTCATTTTATTAAACTAAAAATATCGGTACTTATCATACAAGTTTTTTTTTAACAATTTTACAAAATCTTATTGTTCTCAAAAATGGCTATACAACTTTCTTAAGAAAACTACAATATACTTCTTTCAGTAGAGGCTACCTTTTGGTGGAAAACCATTTTTCCAAAAAATTGGATATTAATGGTAGGTACCTTGTAAGGAACCATTTTTTCTGTTTAAATAAATTTTTTATACAAAAGCTTCTTAGCAATATAAAAAATGTATTAATAGTTTTATTATTATTTACTTTATGATACGTACGAACTATTCTGATGGAAAATATAAAAATATTTGACATGGGAAACTCATTTGTCGTGCATTTTTATAAAAAAAATAAATTTTTAAAAAACTTATGAACATAATTTTAAAAAAGTTAAAGGAATCTCACATTCATACTTAACACTTACAGCCATTAAATTCCGCTTATTGAAAATTATCTTATTATTACCTCGTGTGCAAGAAAAAAATTACCCAGTTTGAATTACAGAAGTTTGATGAAAACAAAAAACTTATATACCTAAAAACAGCTAAAATATGTATGTCACAAAACTTTTTTCAATACAGAAATATCTTCTACAAAATTGAAACAGGAACAAGTATGGGAAACCCTTTGTCCCCACTGATAGCGGAAGTTTTCATGTCTTTTTTCGAAATTAACTTAAGAGAAAGAGGATTACTCCCAAGAATTTGGTTTCGATATGTAGATGATGTTTTTGCAGTGATAAGAAGGGATGAGATTGATTCGGTTTTAAAAACTCTCAACTCCGAGTTCAATAGCATAAACTTCACTTTTGAACTTGAAGAAAATCAAAAGTTGAATTTTTTGGACCTAACTCTCGAAAGAAAACACGGAAAAATAGACTTTGCAATTTACAGGAAACCAACAACAACGAATCGATACATCACAAACGACTCTTTTAGTCCAATTCAACACAAACTCGCTGCTTTTCATTCAATGGTTCATCGCCTGTGTAAACTACCACTTTCAATTACCAATTATGCCAAAGAATACAACATTTTAAAAGACATCGCTACCATAAATGGATACAATTCATCTATTATAGATAAACTTATAAACAAACATACTAAAAAACTCAAAAAAGCAGAATTAACAACCTTATACAAACAAAATAAACAACTTCAGGACAACAACAATACAGATAGAGCATCGATGACGTATTTCCCACCAATAACAAACAAAATGCACTCAAAATTAAAACAACAAAATATAGAATGCGTTTACTCTAGTAATGGTAAAATCAAAAATATGCTAGGGTCAACCAAAGACAAATCCACAATTGTCAACAAATCTGGAATATATGAGATTCAATGTGGAGACTGCAACGCTGTTTACATCGGCCAGACAAAGCGGAGCATTGGTGTCCGTTTCAACGAACACACGAATCACATAAAGTTCAACAGACCCGAAAGTCCTCCGTTGCTGCACACGCCCTCACCAACAACCACTTCAATTTGCGCTTAGAAGATGTAAAGCTCATAAAGCATGTAACAAACCACCGACGACTTGATGCCTATGAAAGCCTTTTCATGAACAACAACAACAACACCATGAACAGTGATAATGGAAATATTATGTCACCTTTGTTTAACCTTATTTAATGTTTCTCTTTCACTCCAATTGTTAAATGTAAAGCTTTCTTTAATTTCTTTTCTTTGTTTTGATTTGTATTTTCTTTCTTTCTTTTTTGCCAAATTAGTGTATTGCTGAAGATGAACCACAGTTGGTTCGAAATGCATTCGATGTTAATAAAATAAAATAAATATCTAAACAAAATTGTTTGTGTTTTTTGTTTGTTTTATTTTTTAATCGCTTGTGGTCAATAAGGTGTCTCTTGCTTTTACTCAATAATTTAACGCGACTACAAAATAAAGTTCAAACCCTTTAAGATCTTTGTTGGATTAATCCATTATAAACAATAGTTTCTTTAAAGACTTTAATTAAATGTCTTTCGAAAATCGAAAAAGTCTAAAAGTGCCCCACTCACCCTAAGATTTTATTTTATAAAGGTAATAGCTTGGGGGTGATTCAAAAACTTAGCCCATAAGGCACTCGTTTTTCGTTTATATCTTCTAAAGTTTTCAACATCAGATCGATTGTATGTTGTATTGTATGTATCGATTTTAAAATAAAAATTGTGTACAAAGGAACTAACCTATATTTGTTCATATAAAGCACCACAAACAAATCAAAAGAAACAGTTTTTCCAAGATGGCGGGTGACATGCTCAAAAATTACGAAAATTGAGATTTATGCTGAAACACAACAGGTGTATTCCTTGACGGTGTTCACATTGGACTGAAAAACTGGATTTTGTTTGACGTTTCAGTACTTACATCTTCCTTTACTGAAGAAGTGGGAGCGAGATGTGAATACTGAAATGTCAAAAAAATATCCAGTTTTTCAATCCAATGTGAACACCGTCCTTAAATCCTACGCACTATTTCGGACTAAATGTCAAATTATGACAGGTGGGAATGAAATTCTCTCAGAGAGAAGACAATCTGTTAAAATGTCAAGAACGGTTTGAGCACTAATTTGCACCACGTCAAAAGAAATATTTGACTAGAGCTACCGTAGAGCCATAATAAGTCAATACATTTTTTCAGAAAATCACTGTTCAAGAAATTGAATGGTAAAAAAAAAGAAACGTATCTAGGTACGTTTAAAAATAATTAAACTTAAGCAAAGAAGTATTTTTTTATAAATTAAATCATGAAACATAAATTTGATCAGAAAAAAAACTACAATTAGCAAAATATACACAAATTTTCATAAGAAAATTGTTTTCTACGAAAAAGATTTTCTTAGCGACACATGCATTTTAAGAAAATCCATTGATATATAAAAAGATAAAAAATAATACATCTCCAAAAAAAAAACTAAAAAAAGAAACACTTGGGTAACCCTAGATATTTGTATTCTGTTTTATCATTTGAATTCAAACTGACATTTTTTCAAACGAGCACCTGGCATTTGATATCCAGTACGAAACAGCTACCAGAAATGTCTCGGACAAAATCTATCAAGGAGGGAAAAATTTTCTATTCTCTCGTGAGCGCTCTTTTGGTCCGAAAAAGTACAAACTTTCACTTGTGGAACGACTTAGCACAAAAAAATGACTAAATATGGCCGTTTCAAACTGTGGAGTGGTCGCCAAAACAGATGCAAATTATCATACAAAAAAAAACCCAGTGGAATGGGTATTAAAAAAATGATCTTAAATTCGAGCGAATTTTTCATTCGCAGATTTGTGGAATTCGTCCTGTTGTGGATTGCGAATAAGTGTTTAACAATGCGCAGAAGATATATCGTTCGTTGCGTAGAAAATATGAAAATGCAAAATTCAATTATTTAAACTAATTTTAGGCAGTGTTTTCTTTTAAAAATTGTAGATAGGATTGTTTATTCACTTTGTAGAAAAATAAAAACAAGATTTTTTTGATATTTGAGGTTGGAATTGCATAAACAAATTTATTCGCATTCGCAGTTCAAGGCTCATGTGAAAGGCAATTTAACAATGCACTAGCGAACGAATTGTTTTTGTCATGCAGATAAAAGCACTGGCTTTATGACTCTATTGAATAATGGCTAATCAATAAATTTTATATTTATGATATCAATTATTATGATCGCTGTGATTTTCAAATCGCAATTGAAAATCAAAAGTGCGTGCATGTTTCCTATTTCTATTTGTGACAACGTTTGTTGTTAACAGTATTTTAAATTTCATAGATAAACAATATAAAGATGGGAATCCTCGGCTGTCAAACTGATTTGCCTACAAGCTCCGACCATGGTGAATGTCATAAAGTTGCACTAGTAACCTTTACCACACTGCAACTTACTGATTTTCACCACAAATCGTCGGTTTTTTTTTGATTTGTCAGTTATTTTAAAAATTATATGAGCCCCAATGGACATGTTCATAAAGTATAAAAACAGGTGAAGTGAATTTTTAAGTGCTCACTTCCCTTTACATAATTTTATTTTAAACTGCAAAAGATAATAAAAAAACATATTGATAGTAATAAATAATTGAATAAATAAATGTATGTTCATTGAACCATAATGGGAGAAAATTTGTTTGTGAAATATGAAATTTCATAGAACATACATATGTTAGCATTTTTACATCGAACTCAAAACGCGGTTTTCGCGAAAATATCGGCTTTGGAGAAAAACCTAATCGAAAACACAAGTTTTCACATAAATTTTTTTGAGCTTCAGGTTTTCGAAAAACATAAGTAGCAAACGTTCCTTTAAGAAAGTTCAGTGCCTAGTAAAATGTCAAAAAAGAAACTGATTGGATGCTTTTATATGGATCATATTTATATAAAAATCACCATTTTACTTCAATAAAAAGTGAAGAAAACAACAAAATGAAAAGAAAATTGTAAGTAAACAAGTAATTGTAAACAAAAACGTATAGTGTAATGTTTGGTTTGAATGGTTTTTGAGTTTTTGAAAAGTTTTCGCCGAAAACTGGTTATGGGGTTTGTTGTGAAAATCCTATTATTAATTATTATTATTATAAAATATTATAATTTGTATTTCTTGCTGGAATATTTTCACAGATTTATGATTTCCGCAGAAACGAACTATCAAAATTAGCCTGGATAACAATAGCTACGTTTTTTGCATCTCCATATGGATTTTGGGGGAAAAAACGACATCGGGACATTTCAACATGTGCCTTGGTCTGCCACTTTATATAACCATCAAACATGTGACATTTAATTGTTGTTTGTTCAATGTTAATTTTTTTTACTTATTTATAGCTCAAAGTGATATCCTTAAATTATTAACTTTGAAAAACTACGAAATTTCGATTTGGTTTGAATTTATTAAAATTAAATTTAAGATTTTTTTTTCACTCATACATTGAACAAAAAAAAAGACTGGAAAACTATGCACCAAGCACCAAATTTTTTAGTTCACTTCCACCATTTTGTTTTTGCATACACGTCCACTTACGAAAAAGCGGTCGGTGAGCACTCTCCCGTCTGACGGGAGAAGTTAACGAAAACTAAACGAAGAGTACCACTTCGCGCGTCATATGGATTACTTGTTTTCGCCCGGTTTCCAACGACCACTACGTTGGCTTACGCCTATTCTAGTTCTACTTTAATTCTGAATTAATATTGTTGTTGTTGTATTTGACTAGTAAATTGCTTTGTTTTGTTGTCGTTTTTTTTGCGCAGACAGAATTATTTTGAGTTACAAAAAACACAACTAATACAATCATAATGAATTTTGTTTTTACTTAATTATGTAACTCGTTTAAAAAAATTGCACACTTTATCAAAATATGTTCAAATTTTACCAAATCAAATTTACCAATTCATCAAATCGGCGAATTAAAATTGGATTAACTTAGGTTAAATGATTGTTAAGTTCAAGTAAGTGATAGTGGAGAATCATGGCCAGTTTGTTCACATTAGGTTAAATTTGAAGTAAGTAAGTCACAGAATCTGGTTAAATGCATCTAACTTACCAATATTGGCCAGTTAGCGATTTATATAATTAACAACTCAATTTAATTGGAACGGCAAACCATTCGGCTACAATGCGTTTTAAAAAATTATATTTAGGTAAATATATTGATGGTGTAGTTGTACCTTTCAATAATATTCCATTAAAAAAAGTGTGTTTGCACCCTCAAAACAAGAATTTTTAGAACACATCCCCTGAGGTGAATTCAGAAATGTCACGAGGTTTTTTTTGTTGAATTCAATGAAAAGTCGCTCCCGGAAATTTTTGATACAATTAAAAATATGACTCAAATTTTCTATCAAAATTATTTGTTGTTACTATTTAATAAAAAAGAAAACATTTAGAACAAATATAAAACAATTAATAAAAGAGTGGCAGACGCATTAAAAAAAAAATAGGTAACGGGTGATTTTTTAAGAGGTTTAGAACTTTAAAAAAAAAAAAACACAAAAAAATGAATGAAATATTTATTTGAATCGATAGTTTGAACCTTGCAATTTAATGTTTAAAGATAATTTCATGCAAATGTTGACCGCGGCTGCGTCTCAGGTAGCCCATCCGCTGAGTCCAATTTTGGCATACTCTTTCACACATATCGGCCGGTATCTCACGAATGAATGCATGGATGTTGGCTTCCAGTGCGTCAATCGAAGCGGGCTTGTCCCTATAGACATTAGCCTTGACATACCCCCACAAAAAATAATCTAATGGTGTCAAATCGCACGATCTAGGCGGCCAATTGACCGGCCCGAAACGTGAAATTAACTGTTCACCAAACTCGCCTCGCAATTGCGCCATTGTTTCGCGTACTGTGTGGCATGTGGCACCGTCTTGTTGAAACCACATATCATGCAAGTCAAGAACTTCCATTTCGGGCAAAAAAAAGTTTGTTATCATCGCTCGGTAGCGTTCACCATTGACAGTAACGCTGCGATTCGCATCATCTTTGAAGAAATATGGCCCAATAATGCCGCCGGCCCATAAACCGCACCAAACAGTGGCTTTTTCGGGATGCATTGGTAGCTGTTGCAATGCTTCTGGCTGATCTTCACTCCAAATGCGGCAATTATGCTTATTTACGTACCCATTCAACCAAAAATGAGCCTCATCGCTGAACACAATTTTTCGATAAAAAAGCGGATCCTCGGCCAGCTTTCCAAGAGCCCATTCACCAAAAATTCGGCGTTGTGGTAGGTCGGCTGGCTTTAGTTCTTGCACCAGCTGTATCTTAAAAGGATTTACGCCCAAATCCTTCCGCAAAATTTTCCACGTAGTGCTGTAACAAAGGCCTAACTGCTGGGAACGGCGCCGAATCGACATTTCGCGGTCTTCTGTCACACTAGCTGATACGGCCGCAATATTTTCTTCACTACGCACAGTACGTAAACGTGTTGGTGGTTTAATGTCCAACAAAGTAAATTGGTGCGAAATTTGGTCACAATCTTCCGAATAGACTGCTCAGAAGGTCGAGAATGCCGACCATAAAATGGAAGCAGCGCGCGATGAACATTTCGAACCGAGCACGAATTTTGATAGTAAAATTCAATAATTTGCAAGCGTTGTTCATTTGTAAGGCGATCCATGGTTAAATTGCAAACCAAACTGAAGCTGTTTGACAGTGACACAAGGTACTAAACACACGTCAGCTGTCAAAACCAGTGTTGCCAAAACCAAACCAGCTAAAAAATCACCCGTTATATCAAAAGAGTTTGGAAAAAAATTAGTCTGTCAAAACAAATCAAATTCACCGCGTTAAGTTGTTGTTGCAATTCACATCTATTCATCGACACGGAGTCAGATTACAAAAACAACAATGTGAACAAATGGGTTTTGGAGGGTGAAACGTACGAAGGTTTCCCATCTTTACATTGTTTATCTATGCCAAAAATCCTCCTTCCTTTTTTTAGTCGCTGGGACAGAAATCGAAAATGCGTTCATTGCACATGAACCAAAAGAATTCATTATTTGTCAGAATATAGTAATTCTTATTATTCTAATTTTTTGTTTTCAAAATTAAATGCTTTGAATAAAAACTTAAGTTACAATAATTAATGTATTAATTACTCCTTAAACTAGTAAAAAAATTTACAGATTTCACTCCCTGAGTAACAATGGGGACATTGAAAATGACTTATTTACGCTAGATAAATCTTTAAACTTTATAATTTATAATCTTTCTTTTATTTTGATTGTTGTCTTTACCATTTTCCAAACACATTTATACATACCTGCACATCAATTTTAATCATTATTTTTACTAGGACCAATCTAATAATTATATTGAACTGAAAAAAACTTAAAAAATTGTTTACCAAGCTTAATTTGCATACTTGCACTCGCATAAGGATATACTGTTGCATAACTTTCGTTTACTTTTTTTAAAAATTCGGTTAAGTATTTCATATTCCCTTTGTTCTATCTTCAACTTATTTGGCTGTAGACAAAATGACGTTAGCATGTACTGATATTTTTTGTTTTGTCACGTTTAACACTACTTGTCTTCTAATTTCATATTTTTCATTTTCCTTGTGTGATAAATTACTTTTTTTCTTATGCTTTGTTGTAATCAAAGTTAAAAAAGAGGCTGGGTGCGGCCCACACTGGTAACTTCCCATTGGTGCCCCTCGGAAGCTTGAGGCCCGATGTTGTTTTATTTTTAAAAATCGCCAATTGAAGATTTTCGAAAAAATGTATATATTCAATATATGCGATCAAGTGCAGATTAACTAACCTTTTGGTTTAAAAAAAAATTTCATATCAAATTGCAAATCCTATCAATTATTAATTATAAACTATTGTGTAAAATTTAATTAACCCAAGGCCACCATCATTGCTTACTTTCCTGAAATTTGAGACGCAAACAAAATTTCAACAATATTTGGTATAGTTTTCTTTAGTTTTTTCGCTTTTAAAATAATCAATTTTTTTTTTAATTTTCTTATAAACCCTATAAATATCAATTTTTTTTAAATTTTCTTATAAACCCTATAAAATATCAATTATTAACTAATGTGTGCAACTAAATTAACCGGAAGCCAATATCATTGTCTGTTTTTAAGATATTTGAGACGAAAAACAATTTTCAACAATTATTGCTAAAGTTGCTTGTAGTTTTTTCGTTTAAAGAAAAAACTATTTATTGAATTGTTTAACTAACTCTATCAAATATCAAGTATCAATTATAAACTAGTATGTAGGATTAGTTTAACCGGGAGCTAATATCGTTGTCTGTTCTCAAGAAATTTGAGGTCCAGGAAATATTTTCAACAATTATTGGTAAAATTTCTCGCAATTTTTTTCATAAAAAAAACGGTTGATTCAATATATTTAAAAAATGTGTCAATTTTCATTAATAAACTAGTGCATAAAATAAAATTACCTCGAAACCAATATCATTGTTCGTTCTCAATATATTCGAAAAAAACCACTTTTTCAAATATTTTCAGTAACTTTTGTTTATTTAAAAAAAAAACTGTCAAAATTTTTTATTCAACAAATCGAACCAATTACAATAACTTCCAATGGGAAGTAAATAAAACTAAAAAAAAAAATAATTAACAAAATAAAAAATATCCCAACGAATCCCCCAAGCATCTTATCCTACTACCTACTAAATTAATAACTAAATATGAAAAAATAAGTCTGCCGAGCAGCAGAGCGAACCTCCCCCTGCCGAAGCATCCTTATGACTGAATATGAATAAATAAACAGTGAACAAGCAACACGAACATTGAACGAGTGAACATGAATACTGAACTTGAATGAAAAGTCTTTTTCTTCAGTAATTCACTCACAGAGAGACAAACAAATCAAAGAGCATAATGAACAGAGATAGAAAGACATTTTGAATGAACTATGGCACTATGGGAAATATTTGTGTTCTTCTTCTTTGGGATGATTCTCCGCACACAAACTTGCGCATCAACGACGACGACGATGAACTATAGGAATATTGATTGAAGATTAGTACCGCTTTTTAATCAAATTGTATTTTAGATTTGTGAAGCTTATGAAGAACGTACAGTCACGTATGATATACCAAATTAAATGTCAATTATTGAAGCTTGCGAACAAAAAAAAAAACTAATTGTATAGGTGCACAGATTAAAGAGTTATTAGGTGGCATGTTAATGAACAGTTATATGTAATTATGTCGTCTCAAGTGCTTTTAAATAATTCAAATTTTAGATATTATATGTAAATTCGTGTAATCTATCACCTGTATGAATCTGAGATTTTTAAATTCAATCGTGAAAAAGATAAAAAAATATAACTGCCAAAAATCGATCAACAAAAATTAGTATATTTAAAAAAAAATAATAAAAAAATAAAAAAAATACCACCAAATTTCCTGAAGCGAAAAGCAATTACTTTCTTACTATCTTTCTAGAATTATAAGACTTATTACAATCAGACTTAGCCCTAATGTGTGGTAAATAATAATTTTTGAACCATCTATTTTTGAATTTTGAAGTCACAACCTTTAATATCTCATTTCTTAGATTTTTTGGAATTTTAATATATATGAACGAAATTGTAATACTAAACGTAACTATCGATAAACAAAAAAATTGTCACTCTAGCACATCCCATTTGGATTTTTGGTTTTTCGACGATTTCATATAAAAACCCTATCTTTAGCTACTTATAGTTAAAATTAAAAAAACCGTCACTTTGCACCCCTACATACATTTTCTTCTCAAACAGTTTTTTTTTTTTCAAAAAACTGCCAACACTTTTAGTTAAGCTACGCAATAAACTGCTGCATTGACTCTCGCATTTATAATTATAAAAAATATAGTTAGAATTCATTTTATTCAATTTAGTAACACCAACCAAAAATTCAATCATACCCTCCCTATACGCTAGCACTCAACACCATACTTTGTTCATTTTAGTAACACCAACCAAAAATTCAATTGTACCTCCCGTATACGCTAGCGTTCATCTGTTCACTTTATTCATTCTGGTAACACCAACCAAAAATTCGATCGGATCCCCCCTATACGCTAGCGTTCATCTCATATACACATTTATTCACTTTATTCATTTTAGTAACACCATAATTTATCCAAAACGACCCTATAAACATTTTCAATGTTAAAAAACAATTTTAAATGTGATGATTATGAAAAAAGAATTTCTTCGGGGCTGATTCCATGCATTTCTGTTGATCTTTTAGTCCAATCCTCAAGAGATTTTATTAAATCACTGTTAAGATCTTCTTTGTAGGATCCCACTTTACCTTTTCGAAGAAATACTCTGTAATTAAAACAAAAAATACACCCATTAGAATTGGGAGACATTTTTAAAATTAAAGTTGAGATTTGATTTGTGAATCAAAATATATTTTACCCCATAGGTTTTTTTTCGACTCCATTTTCTTTTTGAATATATTCAATAAATTTTTTGTTATTGCACGATTCATTATCTAAAAATAAAAAATAAGAAAAGACATAAAACTTTGTAGATAATTATAAAGATAAATGAAGCTGCGACAACAAATATTTCAGTATTTTTTTTTTTTTTCAAAATATTGCAAGCAAACATTTAGAACTCACAGCCTCAAAAAGATAATAACAAATAGAAATTCAACACTTTGCTCACTTTTCATTTTATCGAATGTCAAATGTTCTGATAGTTTATCCAATTGCTCTTTGCTAATGCTCTTTTCTAGTAATTTGCTAACATTCAGAATTTCACTCTTCAAATCTTTTTTCATTCGTTCAAAACTTGTAAAGTAAATATTAGGTTCATTACGGAGTTTCCAAAATTCTGCAACATGAGACCAATATGGACCATAAATATTCCTATCGTTAACAGCCTCATTTACCCAAACTTCCAAGCTGGAAGAATAATTGAGTCCGATTCCATTGGAAAAGTGATAAAATGAAACAATTGCATCTTTAGGATCTCTTGCAACGTAAACAATCTAATTTAAAAAAAAATTAAATTACTTTTAAAATAATATATCTAACTGTATTTTTTTTTTTGTTAACCGACCTTTGGCTTTACTGTCCAGAGACCTTTAGGAAGCATATGCATTGGTAAATGTGATTTTAATATCCGTGGTGATTTCATATTGTTGGCTACTTCTATCGAATTGGGTGATGGACTTATTTCAAACCCCGCACAATATCTGTAAAGTAAAAACAATAATGAATATTTTGGTTGTAAGAAATTTGAGGGGGAAAGATTTAGTGTTTGCTAGTATCTAAAAAAACATAAGTATTTTCGAGAAAAAAATTCGTAAGTAAAAATTGTAGCTACAGTACAAATGTACGTAAGTATTGTAAATTACTTGTCCTTGGTGTTTTTTAAGTACCAAGTGTATTGTACCTACTGATTTTTTCAAGTACAAGTACAAGGAACTGTGTGCTTGCAAAATAGCTTAGTACAAATGCACTTAAGTAGGTACTTTACAACTCTGATGTTGAATTTTAATACTACTCCAGAGTTGAACAATACTTACGTACTTTTGTACTTATCTACTTTGTAAGTACCCTTCAGCTTGTACTTGTTCTTGAAATAATAAGTAGGTACAATGTAATTGGTGCTTAAGTACACCAAGTACAAGTACTTTATGAAGTACTTTGTTCCAAGTAAACGTACTTGGTAATTTAATACTGCCCAGTATATTTTCAAGTATTTTTCAAGTACTACAGGTCTATTTCAAGTACTCTTTAGCTACAAGTCCATTTCAAGTACAAGTTTGGTACTTAAAAACACAAAGTACAGGTACTTTATGAAGTACTTTTTTCCAAGTAAATGTACTTGGTAATTTAATACTGCCCAGTACATTTTCAAGAACTTTTCAAGTACAACAGGTCCATTTCAAGTACATGTCAATTTCAAGTACAAGTCCATTTCAAGTACAAGTCAATTTCAAATACTTTTCAAGTACAATTCGTTGAGTAGTCTGTTTAAACTATCGAATAAAGACGACCATTGTGAGACTTTGGCGAGATGACGCCAATTCAACGAGACAATATCAGCCGTTGCGTCGCGATCTGTGTTTTTGAGTTCAAATTGTTATTAATCGATAGCTCAACCACTTGGTACTTGAAAAGTATATAAATCGACTTGTGCTTGAATATGTACTGGGCAATACTAAAGCACCAAGTACCTGTAATTGGGCAAAGTACTTGACAAAGTACTTCTACGGTGTTTTTCAAGTATCAAGTACATTGGACTTGTTTTTTTTAAGTACCAGCACAAATAGGTACAAGGTATTGGTTACTTGACCCATACTCGTACTTGAAATTTAACAGGTCTATTGTACACAATCAATTCACAGGGTGTCCCACAGTTATCAAATGAAGACAACGGGTTAGTCAGGTAATTTTCGGTCAAATAACGTATACTATGAGGTAACTTTCTTAGCACTGTAAAATGCGTCCTAATAATGTGGATTAATATTTAATTATCGTTTGAAAGGTTTTAGAGAAAATATTGTTGGATGCGTTGAAAATTTTAAAATTAAAAGTTTCCTAATAAAACCTTTATTTTACCGTAAAAAATTGAAGATGGGATCATTAATTCACTTTTTCAAAAAAGTTCTATTAAAAATAAAATGATATTTTCACTTGAGATTTTTACTTGTCTTCACTTTAATCACAGCTTTAGGTTCAAGGCACTTAAGCAAACAAAAGATTATTTCATCTATAAAACGTTAATCTTTATAAAAATATTAATTTTAACTTACTCCAAATAAATACAACGTTCCCTCTGATCAGTTTTTTTGGCTGTTTCATAGTCGAAATTATTTACCAACATCCAAACCATCTCCAACATCCATGTTGTACCACTTTTTGGCATTGTTATAACCCAAACATCATCTTTTCGAACTTCGAAATTTCGAAGTTGTTCTGCATATTTTTCAATCTCTCCAAAAAATATAGCATATCTTTTTTCCACATCTATATCCACTGGTAGATGGTTTTTTGTATTTGAAAATATTTTTATTAATTCTTTTGACATAAAATCAATACTCTCTGATGTTTCACTTCGAAAATATTTTTCCATTTTATTTTACTTTCTTTGTTGATGATCAGACCTAATCGCGATGTCTGTCGAATTAGAAATGAAGGCAGGTGCAACTGTTCTTGTTCTTATAAAACTGTTTGATTTTGGTTTGTATAACCTATTTGTAATCTCATTAAAGGTCAAACACAGAACTAATTGAAGGAAAATAAATATACTTACCTATGTATGTAAAAAGAAATAATTAAAATTAAAAAAATATTAATGGGCGATTTTATGGAACATTTTAAGATTTAAGAGGCTTTTGAGATTTTTACTAACACTGTAT
This sequence comes from Dasysyrphus albostriatus, assembly GCA_946251815.1. Taxonomy (NCBI): domain Eukaryota; kingdom Metazoa; phylum Arthropoda; class Insecta; order Diptera; family Syrphidae; genus Dasysyrphus; species Dasysyrphus albostriatus. Next base: position 68,220,823 of record OX276335.1, read on the forward strand.
TATATTATGGCTTCATATAATCAAAGACGACAAAATATCAGGCAACCATGAAATAATTTTAATTTATAGAAAACAAAAATAAGCACATCTAAATCGAACCATTAATTTTTAAGGCAGTTGCATGTTGCAAATTATCACGAAAGCCAAACGACTAAATTAAATGAACAAAGACGTTATCACAAATACAGTACAAAGTGCTTATAACAAACTCAAAAATTTCACAATATTTGTTTCTTATAACAGAGTTTTTCTTATAGGTATGCTTATATTGGATATAAGAAATACGTTTTTTTATGGATATAAAAATAAACAAAAAGAACCCAAACACAACAAAAAACAAGTTCAATGTTAGAATTAACGCTAAAATGACGGTGTGCACATTGGACTGAAAAACTGAATTTTTTTTGACGTTGCAGTATTTACATCTTCCTTTACTGAAGAAGTGGGAGCGAGATGTGAATACTGAAACGTCAAAAAAAAAATCCAGTTTTTCAGTCTAATGTGAACACCGTCCAATGTGAACACCGTCAAATAATTTATCTTCAAATGTCAAACTGCATGACATTTGCATAGATTGCTTTGATTTTTTTTAAGGGTCTGTTCATATTTTATGAATCTCGTGAAATTTTTATAAGATTCTTAAATCCAACTAACTTAACATTGAAAATAGAAAGTTCGTGGTTTTAGGACTGTTTCTTTTATCAGTGTTTTTCTTTGTAACGTGTTTACTATAAACCAAGGTTCGGAAAACGCGATAGAATATGATTCGGTCTAGTGAAAAATTAAAAAGAGAATTTTATTCACGAATCTTTTGAAATAAAAATTCGTTATCACGATCGAATCAAATCTGCTGTGATCCGTAAAATATAAGTTTGTTTCCGAGCTTATCATGCGGGAACTATTGAAGATCCATTTACGATCCGTCTTAATAAGAAAAAAATATATATTTACGAAAGAAGAAAGTAGACACCAGGTGAGAGCTGACACAAAATAAGGAATTTTCTTTCCTTCCTTCCTTCCTTCTATTTAACAGGGTGTTTCAAAAATATTTCAACATTTTGCAACTTCGTTGTTCTTTCTTTGAAATCGCTCAAGGAACAATGAAGTTGCTAAATGTGCTGTTTTTCAATATTTTTTCCTTTTCAATTCTGTCTTAGCTATAGTCAGTGCAAATTTCATTGAAATCGCTGAAGGAAGAAAATTGCAAAATATTGACAGATTTTTGAAACACCCTGTTTTAAAATATTTTTTCTTATTAATTCTGTCTAAGTTATCACCGGAGTACCAATTTCATTGAAATCGCTTAAGAAAACAAACAAAAATACCTACCTTGTTAAAATATTTGTTAATTTTTTAGTTTTGTGTCAGCTCCCACCTGTGTCAACTTTTACCTTGCGTAAAACTTCATCTTTTTTTCTTCACAAAGTGATTGGATACCTGATGAGCTGATGATTCGTTTAAGGATCTTTACAGATCTTTATCGTTCTCGCGAACAAGAGAAACAGAAAAATACGTATTTAGTTCGTTCGTTAGGGAACTATAAATTTTTATAGATCGAACATTTTATCAATAAATAAATTAATTTAGTGGCGCAACAGCTCATGGAGAACCAAGGCCTAGTGACTAACAACTCTCAACCATTCCTGTGTGCGTGTTGTTGGCAGGAATGGAGGGGACCTTTAATTTTTTGCCGAGTCCGAACGGCTAGATGAGAAGCACTTATTCATGACAAGTATACTCTTGGAGGATTTGTCAGTCCCTCGCAAGATGCAGTACCTCGGAAAAAAACATTTCTGTTTTTAGGTGGCAGTGGCCGGAAATCGAAGCCAGACCTTTGGCATGACAGTCGTACGCACTAACCATTACGCCACGAGGTACTACATTTTATCGGTGAGCTATATTTTTTTTGTCCGTGAGTAGATTGATAAAGAATGGTTAAAATCTGTATTTTATGATTCGCAAACGATGTTTTACGAACCGTACTTTTGGGGTTTTCAATAAGAGCGCTAGAATTTTTTTTTTAAATAAAAAAAAACCGTTTTGGATATCAATGAAATTCTTTATTCCTGTGAAAGTACGTTCGATGCTATAATGTATGGAACTCGATTTCTTTTGCATGGCCACCACGGGCACGCTTGCAGAAGTCCATACGCTAAGCCCAATTTTCGACGGTTTTCGGCCGATATTGCTGCAATTTCACGTTCGATATTCGTACGAAGTTCATCAATCGTCGCTGGCTTGTTGGCATAGACCATAAACTTGACGTAGCCCTACAGGAAATTGTGTAACGGCGTCAAATCGCACGAGGTGGCCAAGCGACTGGACCATTTCGTGAGATAACACATTCCCCACACTTGGTTTCCAATAAATTGATTGTGACATTCGCTGTGTGGCTTGTGGCGCCACCGCACCGTCCTGTTGTAACCACATGTCCTCCAAGTCCATATCATCCAATTGGGGCCAAAAATATTCGGTTATCATTGAACGGTAAGGATCCCCATTCACAGTAACGTGTCGGTCTTCATCATCACCGAAGAAGTACGGCCCAATGACGCCGCCAAACGGTAATTTTTTCTGGATGCAATGATGACTCATGGAGTACGTGTGGATTGCAGCCTGACCAATACCACATATTTTGTTTATTGACGAAGCCATTCAGCCAGAAATGAGCCTCATCGCTGAAGATGATTTTTCGATAAAAATCCGAATCATTTTCAAGTTGTTGCTCAGCCCAATTCACGAACATACGACGCTTCTGGTGGTCAAGCGGCTTCAGTTCTTGCGTCAATTTAATCTTGAAAGGATGTAGGCTAAGATCTTTTCGCAAAATTCGCCACAACGACGTCACAGAGATGCCCAACGCTTGAGAACGACGTGTGAGAGACACATTTGGGTTTTCTGTACATTTTGTATTGTGCCTGTGGATTCAAATTTTTCCACTAGCTCAATTGTTGATCTGCTAGGACGATTATGACGACCATAAATTGGACGTAGTACTCTTAACGTTGAGGCCACTGACTCCGAATTTCGGTAGTAAATTTTAATAATTTCGACTCGTTGTTGGCTCGTATATCTTTCCATCATGAAATGGCAAACCTTACTGAAGAGAAATGTCAAAAGAGCGGCAAGAAATATGCCGTCGTTTGTAGAAAATGTTTAATTATTCATCAGGTTCTCTATTTATAAGCCAATGCTCGTTCTTCTGACAGTGTTGCCACCTTGGCAACACTTCTTAAAAGGACAGTTAGGACATGAACTAACACTAAAGGTCACCTCTTCAGGTCAAAACGACAGGTATGTCCTCATTTTGTGTTCTTACGCACAAAAACTTTTACGACTTATATACAATTATTTGAAGAGAATAAAGAAAAATAAAGAACCCATTTCACAATTAATCCCATCGTCGGGCTTATTAAACTTTATAATGATGTTGACAAAACAAAAAGATTGACCTCGATGAAAGTTGGATAAAAAAACGAAGGATTATCACGAAGAAGAGGATCTTGAAATTGAAAATTCTAATTCTGAAGTTCTCTAGTTCTCTAGTTCTTTTAAGGCTAGGACCGCTTTTGGAATTTCGATCGTGCGACTATTCAGTTGCCAGAAAAAGAACACATGAATTTAAATGAGCATGAGCATACAGTCGAAAATGTGTTGCATTTTTTCGGGCGATGTGATTGTCAAAAGTTGAAACAAATGCAGTTAGATGATTGTGTTCCCACTTGTGATTTAAAATAGTTGTTACGGCTAAAAAATCTTCGGCACAACTAGCGCAACTAGAAAAAAATCATGCACTCACTTGCAATTATCTATCGTGCGATTCTTTAATCACTTAAAATACAACATACAGCTTTTAATGTGAATGCACGCCCATGCGATCTAATTAATTTAAGAATGGAACTGGTTTCACTTTTATAATCGCTGCGACTTAAAAGTCGCATATACGCGCATTGACATTTAAAAACACATGTCTCATTTCATGCGGCTAAATTATCCTACGATTGAAAATCACAAGTGCGTGCATGATTTTTTCTAGTTGTGACTACGATTTTTTAGTTGCACTATTTTGAATCGCAAGTGTGAACACAAGCATCTAACTGCGTATGTATGTTTATTTTAACTATCGACAACGCTCAAAAAATGGAAATGGAATTCTCATTTAAATTCATGTATTCTATTTATTTCTAGTCTTATTATGCTATTTTTTAATCGCAATGAAGGAAAACCAAAAGTTATTCCTAGGCTTATCGTCAACAAGATATGGTTTTTTTAATCGTTGCGATTGCTTTGACGTGTGTGGGTGCATATTAAACTGTATGTTGTAGTTTTAGCGATTAAAGAAAGAAGAAAGTGAGTGTGTGGCCATAATTTATTGCGATACGGTCTTAGCCGTACTCCAAGGATATCGGCAGTGCTCGAAAAATTGACTTTAAAATTCAATTTCTTTAAATATTTTCTCTAAAACAACGATTAAAAAAAAACAAAAACAATTAATAAAATGAAATATTAACTTTCAAATAAATTTGCTTATTATTTTTGTCGTTCAATGCATGGTTCTCGAGATGTTTGATAAAACGTGTTTTTCAAGATGGCGGCTGACGCTCGTGATCCCTCGTTTCACCAATTTGGATTTAAATTCAGTGGGCACCTCTAAACATTTTCTGACTGAACAAAATCTATGTAGTCAATAATTTCATTATGAGACTCCGTGAAATAACTCCCCAAACTGAAAATGAAAAAATCTCTCAAAAATTTGTATATAAATTGGAGATTTATTTCATGGATTTTTGGGGACTTTTCTTCATTTTCAAATTGGGAAATTATTTCATGATGATATAAGTCACCTAAATATACAATGAAAGAAGTCCCAAAAGAAGTGCGCTATCAATATAAAAAAAACAATAGAATTATCTCAAATCAGGAATACGGGAAGATAAAATTCGAAGTAACAGCGTGATGATGCTTGCGATGTGACATATGTACTTTTTGAAAAGACAAAGACTTTTAAGGAGGAACAGTAACTTCAACGATATAAATAACTGTTTGGCTGTTTTTCATGTTAAGTAACATGAAAAATAAAAAGGTTCAAGACAAATAATCATGATAAAGCCTAGTAAGCTGCTGAGGTTAAACGAAAATTTAAATTTAAAAATCTTAGGTCAATTTTTTTCTGGTTTGATGTGAATTCTTATATTTTTTTTGGTCTTTGTATCGTCCGCTGTGGTGTTAAGGGTTAAAATAAAATCCAACTGCAAGATAAGACAAACTGTCAAATTTTCGTCAAGAATATTGTGTCGGTCAATTAATTCTGTGTGAAAAATAAGTGGAGACTGGATATAGAAATCTACTACCGCTTTCTTTTTAATTGACATTTCACTATCGAACTCCGTACTATGTACAAAAATCACAACGAAATTTTTCGGAGTGTGTGAAGTTAGCCCCCCTTTTTTGGAATTTGTTAATTTTGAAAGTTGCTCCAAGTTGTTCCCGGTTTGTTCCGGATTTTTCCAATTTTTTTGAAAAATATTCAAAAATGGGGGTTTTAGACCCAAAAACCGTTTTTGACCTAGCCCCCCTTTATCAAAAATCGAAATTTTGAAAATTGTTTCAGATTGTTCTAGTTGTTCTGAACATTGTTCCAAATTTTTGGACCTCCATGTTCAAAATTTCAAAAGTTATGGGCAAAATTCGAAAAAATTGTAGCCCCCCTTTTTTTAAAATTCTTACTTTTTGAATTTATTTTTGGCTTAAAAACGTGTTCTAAGCATTGTTTCAAAAAATTAAAGTTGTTGAATTAATATTTAAAAAGATATGATTTTTCAAACTTCTATTTCGAAAATGTAAGCTTCGGCTCCCCAGTTTTTTTTTTAATTTTTTATTTTTAATACTTAATAACATATACTTTTTTTGTGAAAATATGGTGTCCTTACATTGGCTAAAACTGCCTTAAACCGAGCTTTAAAAAAACATCTTCAAGTTTTTGAATTAAAAAAAAAACTATTGACTCCCCTTTTAAAAAATTCAAAAATCCAAAAGTTGTTCCAAGTGCAGAATCGCCTAAATCCAATTGTTCCAAGGATTCATTCAAAAATATTTAAAATTTTGGATTTGAAGACTCGCTCCCTTTTCTTTCTTACAATCGACCATTGTGTTGTCCATTGTTGTTGAAAAAAAAGTGAATAGAAAGAATGAAGAATATTATTATTAGTAGATCTGAATGTTTTGTTTTTCTAATAAAATTACAAATTTCAATTGCTTCCTCTTTGGTTTCCTCACTTCTCAATCATATACTTTGTCTTTGGAGTGCCTCTATGTTGTACTCTGGATCGAAATTGTAACAACGTTTAGGTCAACCGAAGAGGAAGCGTTTTTCAATTGCTTCCTGTTTGACTCTGTTAATTGTTTTCATGTGAAAATAAAATAAAAAGAATTTTTATTATATTTTATAGTTTTGTTTGTTTATTTACTAATTTATATCACAACTTAATTTTGATTTTTTGCTACGCATTTCGGAAAATAAATTTCCATCATCAGGCGAATTTTTGTTTTATTGAATTTGTTGTTAGATTTGTTGTCATCTGTGATTATATTTAATGTGGATTTATGTTTTTGTCTTCTTTTATCTCGCGTTTGCTTTAAATGTTAATTTGTCGTTAAGTAGTTTGTCCTGTTCTGTTTTGTTTGCTTTGTAAATCTCGTACTCTTCTAGTGCGTCTAGTAGTCTTCCCTTTTTACAAAAGTGTAATGGGCTGAAGTTTTGGTCAAAGTCTGAATAGTTATGTTTGTTGTCAATTAAGTGTAAAGCGTAGTTTGATTTTGTGTTAGGTTTTGGTAAATGTTCTGTGAATCGTTCGTAAAAAGTTCTACCTGTTTGTCCTATATAATATTTGTTGCAATCGTTGCATTTTATTTTGTATGCTCCTGTGCATGTTTTTATGTCGAAATTTCGTTTGGGTTGCATTAGTTTTTGTAAATTATTATTTGTTTTGAAAGAAACGTTTATGTTTAGTTTTTTGAATTCGTTTTTTATTTTTTGTGGCAAGATGTTCGTGTACTCCATCGAAATGAATTTTTTCTAACAACAAATTCAATCAAACAAAAATTCGCCTGATGATGGAAATTTATTTTCCGAAACGCGTAGCAAAAAATCAAAATTAAGTTGTGATATAAATTAGTAAATAAACAAACAAAACTATAAAATATAACAATATTTTTTTTTATTTTATTTTCATATGACAAACACAACTTGGAGACCGAAAAACTAACAATGAATCTAACAGCTGAAGAAGCAATACTGGTCTATAAATACAAAAACATAAAAATCAAAATTATAAAAACTACGATGAACATCAAATTTAATAAAAAATGCCTTAAAATAAACGTAACCCCCAAGTTCGCTCAAGTAAACATCAAACAAACATCAACTGCAGCCTCAAGAGCTCAATTAATTGCAGAAAAGACTTGGATAATAGAAGAAATTAAACAACTTTACATTAAAAAAGTCAAACTTAACCAAGAAATGTATGTAACCCACCTACAATTTCTAAACAATATTCACCCCGCCATTATAAACCAAATTATTGAAAAAATAGAAGAACAAATTTATACAATCACAAGAAAAATAGCAAAAAAACACAAATTTAAAATACAAAAACTTTCATCAAAACAAAACAGCATTCCAGAAATAAACAACCATCACCACAAGTTCTACCCTAGAGTTGCAAAAGTCCAGATGTGTTTATGGCCAGCGAAACTAAGCTGAACCAGAAACATAAGTTGACTAACAACAATTACAATATCGTTAGAAGAGATCGACCCAACTCCACTCAAGGGGGGGGCGTCGCAATCTTCATACGAAAAGGCATTAATCATAAAGTTATATATAATAGTGATCTGCGCAGATTTCGGCTGTTAGAGGCGTGCATCGTATGCATTCCTCTCCAACAGGGGAAGCGAATGTATGTGATCGCGGCTTATGCACCGGCATCACATCAGCCAACTGATTTTATGACAGAGCTTGAAAAACTTTTCGAATGTCTACACTTGAGCTTGGAAGAAAATTACTTTCTCATGGCCGGTGATTTGAATGCCAAACACCAAGATTGGGGAAATCAAATTCAAAATCAAAGAGGTATTCATCTTTTCAATTGGATGAGTCGATACAACACTGAGTATGGTGTCGACCTGCTGGCTACGGATCGGCCATCGTTTCCAAGAAGCGGTGCCTATCTGGATCTATTGCTAATAGACGCAAGACTGACAATTACTGACACGGTGGGTCAAAGACCAAGAAACTGCTTACGAACGATCGAGTACGACAGTGATCACTGCGGACTCGCCGCCGTAATACAGCTTCCGAACGAGCTCGTGGAGTTGGATGAGTATGTACCTGTGCATACTTACAATTACAGTAAGGCGCGCTGGCCACGCTTTACCAACGCCTTATCGAGCGAAATCAGTTCGAATAACATATCCCCACCAAATGACAGGAATTTGACAAATAACGAAATAGACCAATACCTAGAACAAATGGATGAGACAATCAAACGAACAATGATTAGAACAATACCGAAATACAAGCAACGGGACGCAACCGACATGTATCGAAACGCAACCATTGACGCACTACACAGACAAAAAAGTGGACTGCTGACAAGACTAAAACTCTTGTACCGACGGTTTACTGACCCTCACCATCTGGAGATTAGGACACTGAAGTCGTCGTTCAAAAACATCAACCAACTAATTAAAGAGAACTATCGGTTGTCAATTAATTTGTATTGGGATAACAAAATTCGGGCCGTTAATGCTAGCGACCCGAGCATGTTTCCGCAAATTAACAAGATATTTAGAAGGAATGATCAGAACGACCTTCCTTGTCTTAAGCTTCAGAGAACGACGGACAACAGAGACGTACTTCTGACAGCAGGAATTAATCCAGAGGACGCCGTCTTGGACGATGACCTATTTATTGTCGAAGATCCGCAGGAGAAAGTGGAGGCTGTGGGGGCTGCTTTCCAGCAAGTGTACAAGGTGAATGCGTGCATTCGCCCGAATCACGACCTGGAAAACAGAGCCCTGCTCCATCACTTCTACCTTCGGAATGACATCACGCAATGGCGATCAGAGAACCTTGGTTTCACCGGGTTCAATGAAGATCATTTGGCAAACGCCATAATCGCCGAGCGAAATGGGCCCAGTTCCCTGTTAATTACGAAGGTGGAGCTCCAGCTCATCTTCGATTCATTAAAGAAGAAGAAGTCAGCAGGAGTCGATGGCATATCTAACGTTGTACTTCGACATTTACCTCAAGAAGCAGTAGACATTTATACCACTCTGTTTAACAACGCTCTGAATAATGCATATTATCCAGTGCGTTGGAAAACAGCTGTGGTACATCCTCTCCCGAAAAAGGGAAAGGACTCCAATCCGGCGAATCTCCGGTCGATAAGTCTTCTTCCGAGTATCAGCAAGGTATTCGAAAAAGTTATCAATAAAGCTCTGTCTAAGTGGGCAGATGACAATAATATCATACCGGACAGTCAGTTCGGTTTTAAGGCGGGACATGACACCATTCATGCCACGTCGAAACTCGAATCTGATGTCCATTGGAACAAATCTAAGAAGCAGTGTACTGGTGCCTGCCTGGTTGATTTGGAGAAGGCCTTCGACACCGTATGGTTAGAGGGTCTTTATCTAAAGCTGACCAGACTTGGCATTAGTAAACCACTTTTATATATGCTTTAGGATATGCTCAATGGCAGAAAGTTTGTTGTCAAAAGTGGCAATGTAACTTCTGCCACAACCTTTAATATTAAAAATGGTCTTCAGCGGGGAGCGGTCAACTCGCCGATTCTATTCAGCATTTACACCAGCGATCTGATAAGTAGTCTAACTCAGGCAATTGCGTATGCCGACGACCTGATTGCGTACAGAACAGCTGCAAAAATCGAGGACATCAGGATTCTCTTGCAGAGTGACTTCGATGAGATTCAACGATATTGTGATGACTGGAAGTTGAAAATCAACTTTCAGAAATCAGAAACTATCTTGTTTAGGACTCCGTTGCGTGGAGCCACAAGGGATACGAGAAAGAACTGGCGCAAGCTGGTGATCGTTGGGCCAAATGGACATCCACTGGCGAGTAAAATTGTAGTAAAGTACCTTGGCATCTGGATGGATCAGTATTTGTATTTCGACAGACATATAAATACTGCTCTGGCCAGGGCTAGGGGAGCCTTTGCCCTGACGAAACGGTTGTTTTTGATTTGCTAGATGGCCCTTATCAGGCCCATGATTGCCTATGGATGCCCGGTTTGGTTCAACGTTGCTCCATCTCAAATGGAAAAGATTTGGGTGTTTGAGAGGCAGTGTCTTCGACGCTGCCTTGGATTGCACAGAACACCAGAGTCGGAGTACAAACACTACTATTCCAACCTGGCTCTATACAACGGGGCCAACATAAACAGGATAGATAATTTCTTGCTGAAGCTTATTCGAGGTCACATTGCAAGAGCGATGTCCTCGTCTAATAGCTTAATTTTTGGGGCTTATTACCCCAACAACGAATACTACGAGAGTGTGCGTCTAAGCGGCTTTATTCCGCCCGATGCATTCCTCCACCTAGACAGTCGAGGGCTGATCCAGGATAGAGCGGCGGTTCCGCTAATCTACCACGTCGGCCGTAGAACTGTAGATCGGCGGCTCCTATACAGTCGAGACGTCCTCGCACAAGACGGAGATGAGCACCTTCGGTTCAGTAGGACTGTGTCCGAACGGGACCGAAGAGATAGGGTAAAGCAGGAGAACCAGTTCTGGTGGTTGAAAAACGAAGATGAAGTTCCTTCAGACATTTAATAGTTGACCTTGCTATTTTCTCTTGTATGGCCGACTTACATAGGTTTAGGTAGTTAGTTTTAAGTAGGGACAGTCAGGGTGGCACCAAAAAAAAAAAAAAAAAAAAAAAAAAAATTATAAAATCAACAAAAATACAAAAAAATTATAAAAACCGGAAAATGCTTGCTGTGGCTGTTCTAGTTTGTAAGTAGCTTATAAGTAGGTTGTAATTAGTTTTAAATTAGTTGTAAGTAGTTTTAAGTAGTTTTAATTAGCTTTAATTTAGTTTTATGTAGTTTGTAAGTTTTATATAAAACCAAAAAATAAAGACATAGATACCGAGTTTTTTTGTGAAATTCTTCTCGGTAAAAAATAAAACCGACCTGGATTTAGTATTAAGATAGTTCTTAGGCCGAAAGGCATTACCATTAAGTTATTCTAGTTTAACTTAGAGCGCCCGACTGGGGCCAGTAAGTTAGTTTTAAGATATTGATAAGTAGGCTAGTTTTTATGAATTTTTGTCTAGCTTTAAGATAGTTCTAAGATAATTGAAAAATAAAAATGAATTTATAAAAAAAAAAAAAAAAACACTTCTTAGTTGCTTCTATGCTTTCACAATTGTTCGTAGTATCGATCTTTTCAAAATTCATTGGAACAATTGGATTTATGCGATTCTGCACTTGGAACAAATTTTTAATTTTCGATTTTGAAAAAGGGGGGCCGGGGAAGCATTTTTTTTGAAAGTTTTAATACTAAAAATCACTTTTAAGACGTGAATGTTCGCAACAATTTAGAAGAGCCCTAGAACAACCTGGAACAAGTTTTTGAATTTTGGATTTCCTAAAAGGGGGGCCAGAGCAAGGATAATTAGTATTTTTTCATTTAAAGTGTTTTTTCGGCTTAAAATCTACAATTTTCAATATTTTTGAATGAATCCTTGGAACAATTGGATTTAGGCGATTCTGCACCTGGAGCAACTTTTGGATTTTTGAATATCTTAAAAGGGGAGCCAAAGAGTTTTTTAAAAATTCAAAAACTTGAAGATGTTTTTTTAAAGCTCGGGCTTAGGCAGTTTTGGCCAATGTAAGGACACCATATTTTCACAAAAAAAGCATATGTTATTAAGTATTGAAAATAAAAACTTAAAAAAAAAAAACTGGGGAGCCGAAGTTTACATTTTCGAAATAAAAGTTTGAAAAACAATATCTTTTTAAATATTAATTCAACAACTTTAATTTTTTGGAACAATGTTTAGAACACTTTTTTAAGCCAAAAATAAATTCAAAAAGTAAGAATTTCAAAAAAAGGGGGGCTACAATTTTTTCGAATTTTGCCCATAACTTTTGAAATTTTGAACATGGAGGTGCAAAAATTTGGAACAATGTTCAGAACAACTAGAACAATCTGAAACAATTTTCAAAATTTCGATTTTTGATAAAGGGGGGCTAGGTCAAAAACGGTTTTTGCGTCTAAAACCCCCATTTTTGAATATTTTTCAAAAAAAAAAATTTGGAACCATCCGGAACAAACCGGGAACAATCTGGAACAACTTTCAAAAATAACAAATTCCAAAAAAGGGGGGCTAACTTCCACACTCAATTTTTCGCTTATGATTTCATTCTCAGTTTTTGTATGTTAATTTTCGTTTCGCTTCAGGTGCGTTCTATGCTTTAACGTAGAGGTATAATCGAAACAATTAACAATCAAAAAGAAGGAAATAATTAAAAGTGAATGCCAATGAATGTTTGGCCTAAAATCGAACAAAATGGTAATTTGTTCAAAAAGGGGGACATTTGCGTCCCCCTTTTGTATTTTTGGTTTTATGGTGGAAAGAATTATATCTGAGATGAATAAGAGACACTGTCCCTCCAAAAGGGGGACGTATGGTAACCCTAGTGAGAAGTTAATTTCATAGGTACTGCGTGAGGGGGGGGGGGGGGGGTTAGCGTGGCTCCTCCAATCTGGGGAGTTATTTCATTTCTAGTTAGGGGAGTTATTTCATTGGAGAGTTATGTCCGAAGCCGCATTATGAAGCTACTTTTTAGCTTTGGCTCGTTGACTATAAACTTCAATTCAATAAAAAGCTCGTTTACGAGGAATGGTGTTGCTTTTTGACCCACTGTGGGGTTAATTTCAGTTTACGTCCACGCAATATATTACAAGATGGTATACCTCCGGTTTCTTGCAATTGAAATTTCCTCACTGGAAGTGAGTAATAAGCTGCAAAAGAAAGACTACTACAAATAATGAACTACCTCAAAGCCTGGTTCAGAGAAAGAGCGACCAAATAACTAATAACCCTGTTCACCAAATAATCAACGGATTAAAAAATTATGAAGATTAAGACCAGCACATCAAGTCGTGGATGCACTGGTTTTGGTGGTTGAGGCAAATATTAACGTTACTTGAAGCAAGTTTCTTTTAAATTCGCAAAAATTTTAAGCTTTTATAAATTGCAAAAACCTCAAAAAAATTATGCATGCAAAATTATCAAAAATCAACCAAAAAGACAATTCGAAAAATCAAAGATTTTTAAATTTTTTTCTAAACTGAGCAAAGATAAATTCAAGACATGCTTGATCAAAATAAAGTAGACTTTTAAGACCTTAATATGACATTTTAAAAAAGCCATGTTATTTGAAAACTGTCAGAGTTTCAGCCATTTAAATTTTAAATTTTACCATTTCTAATAATTTTAGCAGTTCTTGCCCGAAAGCCTGTATTTTTGGGTACCTCATGACAAATTTAATATAACTTGTACCAGAGTTGGGTATAGTAATTATTACAAAAAATGTCAATTCCGAGTACATATTGCTTGTAACTTTGGGCTTTCTGCAACTGAAGCCTCAGCGGCAGCATGTCTCACTGGCACGGCAACATTTTGTACTGTGCCTGTGGATTCAAATTTGTCCACTAGACGCTCAATTGTTGACCTGCTAGGACGATTATGACAACCATGAATTGGACGTAGCACTCTTAACGTTGAGGCCACTGACTCCGAATTTTAATAATTTCGACTCGTTGTTGGCTCGTATATCTTTCCATCATGAAATGGCAAACCTTACTGAAGAGAAATGTCAAAAGCGCAAATATGGCGTCGTTTGCTGTCTCTGTCGCTCTACTTTTGTAGCGTCCCGTTTGAAAAACCCTTTATAAATCGGTCTATCTGTTTAGTCTGTAGTTCTAGAAGCATTTAAACAGAGCCGGAAAACAAAATTGCAAAATGAATTACTTTTTAAATAGTAATGAAATATTTCATCAAAATCTTGAGTTCGAATTAACGAATATATAATTTGTCATATTGTACCGAAAAAAGGACTTTTGGGCCAAAACTGCAAAAAATTATAAGAAATGGTAAAATGGGCATATCTTGAACCAAGTGGAGAACCAAGGCCTAGTGACTTACAACACTCAACCATTCCTGTGTGCGTATTTTTGGCAGGAATGGAGGGGACCTACAATTTTTGACGAGTCCGAACGGCTAGATGAGAAGTCTCTTCTTTATTTTGTTAAAGCATGACATGAATGAATAATTTAGAAAAAAATTTAAAATAATTGATTTTTTGAATTTTTTAGATTGGTTTTTCATAATTTTTTCCGGATAAATTTTCTAAAAACAATTTTTAAGCCATCCATTTCGATAGAAATTTTAATTTTGAACAAAAAATTATCAAATTTGGCTTAGTTTCAGAGTTATATCAAAAATATTGGCCAGTGTGACCATTCTCTCAGAAAAGCATGAGTAAGTTTAGCAGCATTTTCATTTTTAAGCATGCTTATGGACCAAACAAACCAGAAAAGTCAAAAGACAACTACTGCAAGTGCTTAAGTCAAAGGAAGCTAATAAAGGGTTTTTCAACAGGGACGCTACAAAAGTAGAGCGACAGGGACAGCAAACGACGCCATATTTCTTGCCTCTCTTTTGACAAAATTAATAAAATTTACTTCCGAAATTCGGAGTCAATGGCCTCAACGTTAAGAGCGTCCTAGCAGATCAACAATTGAGCGTCTAGTGGAAAAATTTGAATCCACAGGCACAGTACAAAATGTTGCCGTGCCAGTGAGACATGCTGCCGCTGAGGCTTCAGTTGCAGAAAGCCCAAATGTGTCTCTCACACGTCGTTTTTAAGCGTTGGGCATCTCTGTGACGTAGTTGTGACGAATTTTGCGACAAGATCTTGGCCTACATCAAAATTACAAGATTAAATTGACGCAAGAACTGAAGCCGTCGTATGTTCGTGAATTGGGCTGAGCAACAACTTGAAAATGATTCGGATTTTCATCGAAAAATCATCTTCAGCGATGAGGCTCATTTCTGGCTGAATGGCTTCGTCAATAAACAAAATATGCAGTATTGGTCAGCCAGCAATCCACACGTTCTCCATGAGTCATCATTGCATCCTGAAAAAATGACGGTTTGGTGTGGTTTATGGGCCGCTGGCGTCATTGGGCCGTAATTTCCTGTCCAGCGGCGATTGATGAACTTCGTACGAATATCGAACGTGAAATTGCAGCAGTATCGGTCGATTTATGCTTGAAAACTGTCGAAAATTGGGTTCAGCATCTGGCTTTCTGCAAGCGTGGCCGTGATGGCCATGCAAAATAAATCGAGTTCCGTACATAATGGCATCAAACGGTCTTTAATAAGAATAAATAATTTCATTGATATCCAAAACCGTTTTTGTTTTATTTAAAAAAAACTTTTGTAGCGCTCTTATTGAAAAACCCGATATAAGATCGAACCACCATGACTTCAACGACATAGACCTAAGAGAGTCGATAATGTCACGCTCTTTCCCCTAGTGCGAGTCTGAGTATGATACTGAAGCCAGTATTAATTGAAAGTTAACACCCAAAACATTAGTACTTCTAAAGTTTGTCTAATTTAAGACAAAACAATTATTTTGAGTTCGTGTTAAATCAGTCCAATCATATCGATATAATATAGACAAAGAGCATAGAGGACAGTCTTCCTTAACATTCGATTGACTGAACTATTTGTATGAGTTTCTCTAATATTATCCCTAGGTATATTACATATTCCCTCACAAGTACCTACCTACCTATCCACAGACAAAAATCGTAGGTAAAATTGTGTGTTCTTATTGAAATGGACCTTCAATTATGCAAATGGCATCCCTTCTAATTGCCTGTCATAATAATCCTTTGCTTATAATTCCATTTACTCGGGGTTTAAAATTTCAATTGCTTTGACCATCATCATTTCATTGCCGCCTGCAGGAAATTGAATTTCCTGAATACTTTGATAGTACTTTATTGGAATTTAACCCCAATCTCTCCATTCATTTAAGCTCCTTGCTCTCTAATATTCTCTGCATTTACCTAATTTGTTTGTCTTCTTTGGATTCTTAGAATTCTCGGTGAAATAAAAGCTTAAAAAAGTCCACTTATTGAATTTAAGAGCGCGACTGTTTTGAAAATATTACTTTTCGAATAATTGGATTTAACCAATTAACTAGTTCATCAATGAATTTTCCACACGATGATATATCCAAATTAGGGCCAAGGCAAAGCTCCTATATAGTAGGTACGCTATGACCTATGAGCCTTTCTCTCGTAAAACCTTCTATACAATTCCACTTTTGGTAATACATATTTGTGGATATGTTTGCTGATTGGCTTCGGACTTTCGAAAATGAATCCAATTAGTTTATTGAGTTCGACCAACTATTCTCTAAATTAGAATTAAGCTAAAGGTAGAGAGCTTCAGGCAAAAACATTGATAGTTATCTGGCGAGTTATAATGGTTTCTGGTAACATTGACAGGAAAAGACCTGAAAGTCCAAAAATACAATTGATAGATGTTTGAATTGAAAATCAATACGCCGCCGAGCCGTCATATCTGTGTTAATGTAATTGGATAATGTGATAATTGGAATATTGTTTGTAACAAAATGCTTATACGAGTATATTTACTCAATAATGCCCCAAGGGTTGAATTTCATAAATATTTCTCTGAAAACGTGAATATTCTCGTTTCCGATAAGTGTTCGTATTATTGCAAATAAATTATGTAAAAATATAGTTAAATTGAACCTTGATTGGCAGAAATAATAAAATAGAAATTCAAATTTTGTTGAAGGCAAGTATAAATCCTAAAACAAAAAACAAATCAGGAACAATAATGAAAATTTTGTAATTAAACGCGTTAAGTGTTCATTTTAATTAAAATGAATTTCTACATAATAAGCAAATGAAACGATTTCGACTGTAAAATTGAAAATTGAATAAATAATATTTATAGCTGGAATACGGTCAAGGTGTATTTGAAAATGTAATAGAAATTCGATTTCAACAAATTAATTCAAGTATACTAACGTTTGTTTCGTAGGCTAAAAACATATACAAACGCATTTTCAAAATGCATTTATTACTTGAATAAACCTAAAAATCCATTGAATTATTTGAAATAGAGCTGAGATACTTAAAATTCAATGAATTTGTTAGATAAAATATGCTGACTGTATCTAGCTCCATGGCCCATCAGCTATAAATTGAAATCAGTGATTAACTAAATGAAAAAGGAAGGAAGTAGATTTAAATAACAAAATGGGGTTTTTGTTGTTGTATTTTTATTTCCAAAATTTGTATGTTCATATAAAGTGTTTGTTAAACTGTTAGGCGGAGCTATAGAGGGGCCCCACACCCAAGCCGATTATTTAAACTAATTTAACAACAAAATACAAAACGTTACAATGTTTCAATTTTGTATTCATTTTCGAACCCTTAATTTTTTAAAACACTTGTAATGAAACAGAATGATTCGTTTTTAAATAATTAATTCCAGATATAACAAGTATTTTTTAAGTTGTAAGAGAATGGGACAAAAATGATTATGGCTAAAAATGTGTAAGTTAGCTATTTGTGTTTTCCAAATTGGATTGAAATGGATGACAACACGAAGATGAGACTAAGCTATTTCAATGTATACGTAGGCTCTATTACTGTATCAGTAATTGGTCTGAAAAGGTTAAATAGTCCTAGAAATTGGTCAGCCCTAGATACCTTGAAATTAAGGCTTAAAGTTTCTCAAGGTCACTCAAGGTCACGCGCGATTTCTGGCACCTCATCTAAGGGAAATTTACAAAAAAAAGTATACCATCTGAAAGATCTCTAGATCGTGATAACAGGTTAACCATTTATTTACAATAATTGGTCAGCCATGTTTTTTTTTTCTATGAATTTTCAAAATTTGTTTCAAGGTCACAAAAAAAAACTTTTGGCACCTCATTTGAGTCCTTCAAAAATATTAAGTATGCCATTTGAAAGGCCATAAAAGGTCAGCTATTTTCATTAATAAGTCAACCATACATATATCTCTTAATCTTAATGTACTTTTTTGTACATTTTTCTTAAATGAGGTGCCAAAATCGCCTGTGACATTAAGTGACCTTGAGAAAGTTTAATACTTTATTACAAGTTATTTAGTTAGTTAGGACTACTTAACCTTTTGTGACCATTTACTGACCAATTTGATGGCATTCACAAATATCAAATTCCACATATATGAGTTGCCAAAGGTCCAGAGCTCTCTATTATTGTTTCGCAAGCCCTAAGGGAATTGGAAAAACAAAATGAGAATGGGGCAAACAAGTTTCCATGTTAGATAGGTGTTTTTCTAAGCCCTATGAATATTTTACAAAAAAAAAACTTAAAAACTCTTATTTTCCCAAGCTTCAAGGAAATTGAACATACAAAATATGTTGGGGCTTTACAATTTCAATTTTCCTAAGGTGTGTTTTGTCAGAATTTGCAAAAAAATAAGGTAGGTAGTTGAAAAAATGTAACAATTCTGTCTAAGCCCTTGGAACATTGCGCGGAAAAAAAGAGATTAGTTCAGAAAACTTTCATTTATTATGCAATTGGAGAAGAACACAATACCTGATATTTTCATCAATGTTACGTTTTGCCTTGAAAATTCCTTTTCAGGTAAAATTTTCAGTAAAGTATAAATTGAATTTGATCACAAGAGAACATATCATTCTGTTTCCCTAAGCTTGTCTGTTCATATCTTTCGGACTTGGCTCGGCCGAAAGAACTTTTTTGGACTCATAAATGAAACAAATGTGTTTCTGGTACAAACAAAAATTTCGTATTGATTAGTTTGTATGAAATTTGTTCGAGCAACCCAATTAAATAATTTTTGTTTATTAAAATCAGTTTCCTCGAAATTGAATCTAAATAAATAAATTTGGTGGCACAACAGCTCGTGAAGAACCAAGGCCTAGTGACTAACAACTCTCAACCATTCCTGTTTGCGTATTTTTGGCAGGAATGGAGGGGACCTACTAACCATCATGCCACGAGGTACTGCTTTTGAATCTAATGGTGGTTATTTTTGCAGCTCGAAGATATTTTGACAATTTTGTAGGCCTCCTTAGCACAGGGCGATTTTTAATTTCTATAAAATAATACATTGATAAAATTTTCAATAAATATTCATGATTACAAATGGAAGGATCATCCAAACAAAATGACGTCGCTAAAAATGGTTGTTTCAATTACCATTTTGAAAAAAAAACGTTTTAGCCAATATCCTTGGAACACGCAAAGATCGATATCACCTACAAAACTCTCTCCAAAACTTGGCCAAGTATTTTAGCCGAGCGACACGCAACTGCAACTGTACATTTAAACATATCCTGTTAAAATTTAGGACACAAATAATTGTTTGTCACATCAGCATCGAGCTTAGTTGTGATTTATTTATTTATGAGATTTTAAAATTTTGTTAAAATGAAAATCGAAATATTGAAAAAAAAAATTTGAACAGATTTGATTGAACAGAAATTTCTTATCTAGCTAAAATCACGACGATCTGCGTTAATGTTCAGAATAAAAAAAAGATGTTTGAATTTCCTTTAAAAATATCCTTACAACTTTTTTATACAGTGTGACGCTGATTAAATTGGTTAATATGTGTTTTCCAAAATGGTCGCTGAAGCACACCAAATAGGTATACAGCTGCTCCATTCCCAATCATAAAATTTTTTATTAAGTAGGTATATGTTTCCTTAATACAAATTTGTTTGACTCTGGCGACCATTCTACTTTCTGAGAAAAGAAAGTTGGAATTCAGAGAAATTGCGAGTAGGTATTATATGATTGAGCTTTTTTAAATGAAGTGTCTAAACTGCTTTTTAAGAACAGTTTAGGCAAACAAAATTTTCAAATCACCATTTTCAAGCAATTTTAAGTTTTTTTAATTTAAATACAATTTTTGCTGAACTTATTTATTAAAAGAAACTTAATTTAAAAAGAAATCATAACAATGGACTTCTGGCTTTCCAAAAAGCAACAAAGTTTTCATTAGGTTTGGATTTTTTCTTATATTACAAATAGCCGTTTCCTTGTGTTCTAAATTTGACTCGGTATTTATTGTGGGCGAAGATATTGATTTACTGGTGATTTTGTCGGGATACGGTGCAAATGTTAAAAACGTTTTCTTCAAGAAAAACAGGTAGAGAATCTGCAAAAACAGTTCTGTATTCGACAAAAATTTTTTTCCGCACACAACACTTTCCGAACTTATTCTTCATGCCTTTGCCTTCACAGGCTGTGATACTACCTCTGCCATTTTCAAATAATCTCTTGCCTGAAAAAAAAACTCCAATCCTAATGAAAACTTTGAAGATTTTTAAATCCAAAGAAGCCAGTCATAGTGATATCGCGTCTGTGGGGAAAAATGTATTCACTGCACTTTATGGAGGAGGAAGTAAGGGAAATGGACCATTTGAGATTCAATCTTTTCTCACGCAGGAGTGTTAAAATGAAGTCGGATCTTGCTTCTTTTTCACCTACGGAATCAGCAGCAGAACAGCATACTCATTCCGATTCAAGCTTGGCTAGGAAATACTGAGATGAGGGACTGGAAACGAAGTCCAAGAGGATTACAGCCAGTGTTGGCTTCAGGATGAGTGTCAAGTTAGCAAAGGAACTTTGACAAATCGAAAAATGGATAGGTGGATTGTTTGCCGTTAATAAGTCGTTAATTACCTATGACAATTTCGAATTTATCATTCAATGTTTCCTATGTTTATTATTTATTTATTATTATTATTCGATTCGTGAGAGTTGCTTTGCACCCAAAAAAAAAAACAAAGAAAACATAGAACGACAAATTCTAAATTGTCGCAACTAATTAACGACTAATTAATGGCAAATTCTCCACCTATTCATTTTCCGATTCGTCAAAGTTGCTTTGCTAACTTGACACTCACCAGCTACGATCCCACCGACACCCATCGACATGATTTCCTTCTCATGTACAAAACAAAGCGGGGCAGCCTGCGGGTGTCGAAACCCCAGACTAAATGTTCAGCCGTCTGCATGATCTGCTGCGGGAAAAGCAGCTCTAACGTAGCTGAGATTGCAGATTACTCCGAAGACGATGAAATCTACGCCGTCGCAGGAAACGTTCGTAGATTTTCCTAACGAAAATTAAATCGACCAGAGACTAAACCTTCTATTTATGATAACTCAAATGAAGAAAGTGAAATCGAAATGCCCTCACGCCCAAAACAATTGAGAATAAGACCAATTTAATTGATCTTTATAGTGGATTAGGCCTACAGGGGATACCACAATATTAAAAAAACGCCTATGATACTCTACCTCTTGGGTTGTGCGGAAAAGAGTTCGTGTGGGCGCAGCGATGCGACGATGTTAATTCGAAAATCACTCAATTCCCGTTGGTTAGAGAGGACTATTTTTTTTAATGGTAAAAAAATTAATAAAAAAGTATAACCTTTTCCCAAGGTTTTTTTTTTTAATAAATAATTAGAAAAAAGTACGAATAAGAAAAAAATTAACTTACTCTAATTAACACTAACTTTCAGTAACTTTTGTATGTATGGATCTGTTTAACAATAAAATTTCCAATTTCTTGATGTTGTATACGAGATATTCACAGAAAAAAAAAACCAAAAAGAAATGTTAGGCGTCGTCATTTTTAAATCATGAATATCTCGGCTCTCGTTAGTCGAAATGGACCATTTTTTTTACTTTATAGAAAATTACTAGGACAGTAAAAAGCAAACCCAAAACTAAGACAAAAAACTTTAAATACAGTTTTTCCGCAATGAAAAAAGGTGTTAAAAGCAAATAAAAGCGTTAAAACCAACAGTTACTTTTTTTTGTAATCATATAAACAAATTGAATTTAATTTAGATTGATAGAGAATATTATTATTATAAGCAATTAAGTTTTTTAATTTTCACATTTGGACATACTGGGGCTGAGATATTAATTAAAATCTAAAAACATAAAATTGCGTGGGTGCACTGATTTACTTATGTTCATTAATTTGTAACTCGGCTTACGTTCGTCCTAGAGGGTCTTTTTTTTTTTAGTTTTAGGGAGTTAAAAGGACGTTAAAAATAAAAATTAAAAACGTTTTTCTTAATAATCACGAAAAAGTGATTTTCAAATAAAGAAAAATTATTTAAATTTTTTTAAATTTTTTTATTTGTTTAAACAAATATTTCTTTATTAAATAATAGCTAATGTTATTGTGAATAAATGCATATTCCATTGTTTTTCGTGCGAGATACTGGAACCGAGATATTTAAAAAAGACCAACAAATGTTAAAAAACACATTTTTACCAATGACTAAGTTAAACAAAGTTGTTAGGTGGTGCAAATTTGGTTCTAAGCCTTTCATATGAACCCCTAACGATCCATGAAAAAAAAGACCATGCCTCTGCGCGCAAGGTTAAATGACGCTTTGACTGGACTAACTGATATGAGCAACTATGATGTTTTCACCTGAACTTGCGTTAACGATCAGGTGTTGGACGATTATTCACTGAACCTGACCGACGATGCCGACGAAGTGTTCATCAGTCATGAATGTAAGTTGCTAAGGTGATTTGGCATCATTTACTTAAAAATAAACAGATTTGACAGCCACCACCAATACCAAAGTCTCTATTGGAATACTCTTGGGTACTTCGCAGTCCACACCATTTGTACCCGCAGTATTTGTCCAAGTAGGGTGAATCTTCCAGTGGCGTCAAATCATATCTGATGTAAGAAGGCAAGCATTTTTAAAATGTCCATAGTAAAAAAAATATGTTCCAGAGTCAGGTGGTGGTGAGCTCTGAAAATGCTTCGTCTTTAAAAAATTAATTAAGAGTGAAAACTTTTCTAGTCAAAGATTTTTCAAATAAAGAACACAGAAGAATTGCATACCTCGTACCCACTCTACCCCACTCATAGTGATGGTTGGTGATTTTGGTGGTGTTCAGTTTGCATTCCTCTATAGAGGTGATACACTGCAAAAAGGAGTGGCTGCCAAAAAATAGTAATAAAAAAAAAATACTTTCATACACTTCACTAGCAGTTGCATGAAACGATGGAGTTTTCTGCGGGAAACTCTATTCATGTTAAGCGAATTAGATTTGCAAATGGTGCTAGCGCCAAGAAAGATTTTCACTTTTTTTTTGTTTTTCATTCTTTGTCAGAGAACAAAATTAATATGAGGATGAGCTAGATGAAAAATGTGGTTTGATAATAAATTAGAATAAAGAGGTGCCTCTCTATCATCTTCCTTAAAGAAGATGTGAAGAAGTATATAAATAGTGAGAGTGTATAGTATACAACTAAGAAAGCTTATAAGGTTTTATGGTGGGTTATGAATTCCGAAAATTGAGTTCTAAATTTATAAACAAACAAAATAACTTCCTTGCTGTAGAATATAAAGGATGATGTTTTTTCATGAGTTACTTTAAGCATGTTGTTCTCAATTGAATTTTTGATGGAAATATTGGAATAAGTAGGTGGGAAAAGGTTTCCATAAAGAATATAATATAGTCAATCCAAAAATATAAAAAAATAAATGAATTTGGGGGCACAACAGCTCGTGGAGAACCAAGGCCTAGTGACTTACAACTCTCAACCATTCCTGTGTGCGTATTTTTGGCAGGAATGGAGGCGACCTACAAATTTTTGCCGAGTCCGAACGACTAGATGAGAAAAGCACTTATTCATGACAAGTATACTCTTCGAAGATTTGTCAGTTCCTCGCAAGAGGCAGTACCTCAGAAAAAAACATTTCTGTTTTTAGGTGGTAGCGTCTGGGAATCGCACCCAGACCTTTGGCATGACAGTCATACGCGCTAACCATCATGCCATCATTTGAAAGAAGGGACGTAATCGAAATTAGTCGATATTTCGAGGAAGATGCAGATTCGCATTTTTAAGGGATGGGGAAAAGCTGGACAGATCTTTGAAATTTGTGTATTTATTTTAATCGGTCGTTGTAGTGACAGGTCATGTGGTGAACGGAAGCCTAGTATCTTACGGAAGCCTAGTATCTTTCAACTTTCAACAATTATTCCTGTTTTGGTGTTGTTAGCCAGAGAGAATTAAGATTGGGATAAGGATACCAAACGACAGAATTTAACCCAAGAAGTCTTAATTTAAAAGTATCTGCCAGTCTCAGGCCTATCTTCCATATAAGAATTTAACCTATTCCTTATTAATAAAAATCAAGTGTCGGAAGAAGTCATGACTGTCGGAGTGCGCTTGGCTTCGCCAGAGGCTAAGTCACCAGTGAAAACTGTAAACAAAGAAATCAAACTGGTTTTAAAAAGATCCAACGCTCTCAACCTTGCGGTGGCTCTTTTTCCTGCTCTAGATAGCTTGGCTACTGATGATAGGGAGACCTTGGATAGACCTCCCTCTATAGGAAGTCAAACCAAAGACGAGTTACTGGAAGGCTCGAGTCACGAAGAGACTATACTGTAATCTTCTGCATCCCCCAAAGCTTCATTCGATTCGTGAGTGCCATGGAGAAAAAGGACGCAACTACTCTCAGTTCAAAAGACAAGCCCCTTAAAAAAAAAATTGGAAACTTGTGAAAAACTTTGAACGACAGTTGGCAACGACTGACACTGTACCCATTGTTTCTTCCCAACTATTCAACGCTAAAAATCTGGACAGCGACAGAGTAATTGCTGCCACTTCTGGGTCTATCCCTAAAAGATAAAAGGAGAACAGGCGAACACCAGCTCTACCGTTCGTACCGGCTCTAATACGAATCTGGCGACTACTAGCAAGAAACAGCAGACCAACGCTACATCGAACTTCAAAAGGAACGAGAAAGCACAGGTAGGCAACTCTTCTGGAACGAAGCCAGGTTCATCCAAGAGATCTAGATCGGAGGAGGCAACCAAGACAGGAGGTTCTAAAAAGCTTAAAACCAACAGTTTTGAAACCACCCCAATCGATTTGCAGGTAGCTATAATAAGTCGGGACCACCCGGATGGGAAAATCTCGGCAAAAAGTTGGTTACTTCTGGAAAGCGAGATCTTTAAAGCCATCACGATGGCGACATCCGAGAACTATAGTTCTGATGACTATATTTTTGAGGGAGCTGTATGGAGGAGCAAACAAATCGCCTCCGTTATTTTGGAAACAGGTTTGTTGGAGAACTGGATGATCTAGCGCAGATTTCAATGGCAAACATGAGAAAATTCAAAAAAAGTACGGGCTGGTTCGCAAACGAACCAGTCTATCTGAGCCAGTTAGTTTAGGGCATCTCTTCTTTTATTTCGTAGGGGGATTGCAATGGACCAAAAGGCCCCCGTATATGCAATGGCCTCCGTGCTGTGCACACCCCTCCTGACCTAACCTAACCTAACCTATTCCTTAGTAATCACTTTAACTGAAACAACCAATAGGTAAGGTACCTACACATCAAAAGCCAAATATTTGAACTGACCGTATTGAAAAATCGATGAAAATGTTGCACCTTTCTCGGAAATAAGAAGAACGTAGAATTTCATGGCGTGATAAGAAAAAGACCATCACGCCGAAGAAGTTCTAGTAGTTTAATTGTCATTTATATACCCATTTGAATATACATATATAATTGTACAATGTAGGTTCAACAAACATAATATTTCGTATATATATTAAAGGGAAATTATAAAATTCTAGCTTTTGAAAAGAAATTCCAAAACGATGTCAACACTTCGAACGACAAGGCTATTAATTAATTTGTATATTGTTCTGTTATTATAGTTGCTTTGATTTTATCGGCCACTTTCAATTAACCTATGGATTGGATATTGTTTCTAAGTGCAACAAAACATGCAATATAGTCACGCGACTTTGAAACTTACGTATATAATTATGAATTCCTATCTGTAACCCAGAATTATATATTCATATGTGTATCTGTATATAGATTGTCATTTCCAATCGCCTTAATGAGAAATAAAAAAATTATCACAGAAACAAAAACAAGGCAACACAAGTTTAAACAAATTATTGATTTAGTAAAAATTTTAAATAAAATAGAGATTTCATAAAATATAAATATTTTAACAAATTTTACCACTTCAAGCTAATAAAATTTTAAAACAAACATAAACAAACCATTTATTACTTTCATGTGCAGCGGAATATAAGAGCAGCGCGATAGGTAAATTAACTAACGTAAATTTGAACTCATCCGAAGATTGGATGATAGATTTCGTTGGACCAGTGTGGTTACGTAACAACAGCTGTTTGTTGAATAACAAATTTTTCATCGTGTCAATGAATTTATTTCAAAATTCAACTAATACCACAATAATTACTTATAAACCATATTTACTGACTCAGAAAGCAGCTGTGATATTTTTAAATTTGAAGTTCAAAAGCTCAAAATTTTAAATAAGTTGCCAACTAAGCTCTAAGGTCTAGATCTAGAGTATATAGTTAAATATTTTTTTAAATCAAATCTATCATTTAAGAATGCTTACAACAGACAGATGATGCTAAAAGAGCATTAAAGCAATTTTAACATTTCAAAAGGCTTTTCACTCATGTATTATGCTAGACCTAGCATTTATACTGCCATTTTGGCCAAGCTGGGTGTATCAATCAATAAAAAGTGAGGAAGAGAAGTCTCTGCGCTCTTCCGAACTATTCCAAAAATGCACAGTTTTGGCAAGGAAAAAGCTATCGTGTGATATCTTTAAAGTTGTTCTGGAGCTAACTTTATTGTGGAGATCTGCTGAAATATTACCTTAGCCGATCAGGGCTACTTTGGTTTGGCGCAATAATTGGGTTCAAAACTTCTCACACAAAAGACGAAGTGCGAGCTCTATATGGTTAGGAACGCACTTGCGATTTTCCGTCATAGTGACCTTAAAATGTGATCAGTTTAGTAGAATTTTGGAGTATCTTGTGCGTTCATTCACATTAAAACAAATTTTTTCCATTTTTTTTTTGTGACTAAATAATAGTGCGACAGAAAATCGCAAGTGCGTTCCGAGCCTTATAGAGCTCGCACTTCGTCTTTCGAATGAGAAGTTTTGAACCCAGTTATTGCGCAAAGCTGAAGTAGCCCCGGTTTGCTAAGGTAGTATTTCGTCGGATCTCCACAACATACCTTTACATTGCCAGTCCTGCTTTATGACGCCGAGTGTTGAGCGATAAGTAAAGAGGCAAAACTGTTCTTTGAAAAGGAAAGGATAAGGCTAGGAACGCACTTGTGATTTTCTGTACCGCGATCATTCAGTCAAAAGAAATTAAATAAGAATGAGCGCACACGATGCCAAGAATTTATTTTTAAGTCGCAACGACAGAAAATGTAGTACCTCGTGGCATGATGGTTAGTGCGTAGGACTGTCATGCCAAAGGTCTGGGTTTGATTCCCAGCCGCTGCCACCTAAAAACAGAAATGTTTTTTTCGCGAGGTACTGCCTCTTGCGAGGAATTGACAAATCCTCCAAGAGTATACTTGTCATAAATAAGTGCTTCTCATCTAGCCGTTTGGACTCGGCAAAAAATTGTAGGTCGCCTCCATTCCTGCCTAAAATACGCACACAGGAATGGTTGAGAGTTGTAAGTCACTAGGCCTTGGCTCTCCACGAGCTGTTGTGCCACCAAATTTATTTAATTTAACGACAGAAAATGGCAAGTGTAGCCCTAGCCTAGGATATGTACAACCCCGAACTCTAAGGGCTATATCGAGATGTGGGTGTAGTCCAGTTAATCCAAACACGTCGACTACATTGGCTCTGTTTTATCGATTGAAAGGAAAGGAACAATGATTCTTCATACAAGAGAGTCTTTGAATCCCTGCTTCCAGATTCAAGAGCACGACGAAGATCGAAAGTCCAGTTTAAAGACCAAAGCCATTGCGGATGCCAGAAAGGTTGGGCGAGATGACTGGAAGCAGTATGCTTGGTATCGTAGAGGATAGAAAGCTACCATGTCTTAAGCTGCGACCCCGTTTGATAACCTCATTAAATTTAGATCTTTTGATGGCGTTATTCAAGAGTTAAACAATTGTATGGAATTTGATGCTTCGAAAACCAAAACATAAATCTGTCTCCTATTAATTAATCAAAATACAGTGAATTCTCTCATAACCGGACAGCGACGGTATCGATAAATTTGTCCGGTCATGTGAGGTGCCTGAAAAAAATAAATTAATGTTTTAAAAATTTTACTTTACAGTCCAAGTAAGTTATTTTTGACAGTCACACATTTTTATATTCGAAAGAATAAACTTAATAATACTTATAGTCCGGATATATTCTATTTTTACTTTGCAAATTGTGGGGTGGTTTCGAATATGACTTTTGCAACTATAATTTCATCGCAACGCATCTTGGACAAAAATGCATTTTTAGGGTGTTTTTCACAAAATGCTCAAAAACTACCAATTGTTTGAAAATTATATCAATTTAACATTTAGAATTAAGACAATTTCAAATTAATCTCGGCTTAAGATTTTTCCTGCGACAACTCATTTGGACTAAACCGCTAGTTGAAAATTGCCGTATTATTATTATTTCCGGAAATCCACTTAAAAGCACTAAGTAACTACTTTATGTGAAAAATTTGAATTTTTGTCTGTAATATGAACCAAGATATACTTTTTAATGCGCTGAGCTTGAATCTGTTCTTGAAATTGGTCTAGCACAAAGATATATAGTTATATTTTTTGTCGAAGTAGTTTTCGAGCCCTTAGTGACAAACACCCAAGAAATTGGTTCTTGCTGCATTTTTTTCCATGTTGCGTCACAAAATTTTAGTCGCAAACCCGAGATTCGTATTCAGCATTCTGCACCCCAGAAAACAAAAAAGGGACAAAATCAAAACTAACCCACAATTTGCACACTAAGGGCCCCTTTGAGCACAAATTGACTGGACTATTAATTCGACTGTATTACATCGGTCAACAAATCGAATTACTTTTCTTAACGAGCTATTTTCAATTAAATCGGTGTGTATTTCTTTATTGAAAGGTTCAAGAAAAGGAAAACCAAACAAAAGCTTTGTTTTATAAACGTGTACCAAAATCAACATGCGATCCAGGGTTCTATCGAGGTTTATTTCAATAACCCAGTAACAAGTTTTCACTCTGACCCGATGACGGCTATTTACCATTGTAAATCGGTGCAGGGTTAAAAGTCCAGAAGCCAAAAGTCCATAATGTGTTTTTGGCTCATTTGGGTGGGTTTGAATCCCATAAATGCATTGTGAACTAATAACTCACTAAAGTGGGCCAAAAGCTAATAGTTTTTTTCAGAAAGTGGGTCAAAAGTCCATACCTTATTCAAACAAAATGCAAAAGAAACTTTGCATACACCCAACCTAGCACCTACCCAAAATCCGATTATAAGCCTTAGCAGGCGATTTGCAGGGGGGCAGAATGCCCCCAAACATACTTCAATGCATACACTGCATTTATGGAAATCCAACGCAAATAAACAGTGAGGTATGTTTGTAGAATCTTCGAATTTTTCCTATATATTCAACCATTATATTAACTGTATCATTTCATATTGTTATGGACTTTTGGCTCATCTAAGTGATCCAAAACTCCATAAATCCTGAGCCAGTAGTGCATAAGAATTTTTCTGGACTTTTGGCCCACTAAGGTGGGTTGTAAGTTCTTAATGCATCTATGGACTTCTAACTCACCAAGTGAGCCAAAAGCCCATTATGGACTTTATTTGGCTTCTGGACTTTTAAACCTGCGCATTGTGAATCATGTCAGCAACTTGTCAGCAGTGCACTGCAGTGCAAATAAGTAAATATAAAACACTGTTTTCGCACTTACCCACATCTTTAGTTTGAGCTTTTGTCTATTTTAGCTCCGCTACAAATTCTGATAAAAAAATTCAAACAAAGAATAATACTTTCCAATCCAGAAAATGAATTACCACTTTAGTGACTGAGTGAGTGAGTGAGTGCCATCAGTGATCGAATGAACCAGCAACCCCTTCAGATATTACTCGATAATTGATGCTGTAGTTCAGTACCAGTTCTTTTTTATAGATTAGATTAGAATAAGTATAGTGTTCCCAATTTAATATTGTGCACACTGTAGGGTGTAATTGGATGAGAATGACAAAAACTGTTTTGAAAAAAAAATCACCAGGTGATTTTAAGTCCCATCCACGTAGGTGTTAAATGGAAAGTAGACAGAACTATAAGGTTTAAAGACTGCACTTATGACATCTCACTTTGCCGATAAAGTAAAATTTCAATGACCGAGGCCATATGGAGATGATGGAAACTAAAATAACGTCAAGTTTTTTTCTGCATTTCATTTGACATTTCTCAATTTGAATCATGGAAAGATTCACAATCAAGCAACGCGTCGGCAATGGTCAGAATGGCGGCAAGAAATGGCAGCAGTGGATGATCAATTTTCAGTGGATTCGTCAATAAGCAGAATTGCCGCATTTGGGCGAATGATAATCTAAGAGTGATTGTCGAAAAACCAATGTACCCACAAAGAGTGACTGTTTGGTGCCGTATTTTTTCCTCTGCCGTTCAGGCGGTTACTGTGAATGGTGTTCGCTTTTGTAAGATGAAAACGAACTTTTTATGGTATGGTCCGAGTTGGAAGATATGGATGTGGAAGATATGGATTCAACAGGGCTGTGCCACTTACTGCACAGCTAACGAAACTGGCTCTATTGCGCGACAAATTCAACGGCCGTGTTATCTCATGTGGTGGCGATGCCAATTGGCCGCCAAGATCATGTGATTTGACACCGTTGGACTTATTTCTTTGAGGTTATTTGAAAGAAAAAGTGTACGTTGATAAGCCAGCAATAATTCAAGAGCTAAAGGATGAGGTAATTCGGCACATTAACGGCATAGAACCTCAATTATGCCTCAGCGCCATCGAAAATTTGGTGTGCCGCCAATTTTATAAAATTTAACCACCCTTTAGAAGAATTTCCTGTTTAATAAAAAAAGGAGGAAGATTCAATAAAAGGCTTTTTTTGGACATGTACTCGGTCTGAACACTGTTTGTTCAGTTTATCATAGAACCGAATAATTGAAATAAACTGAAGACAAATCTATGCCAAACTGTCTTCACCTGATCGCTTACCTTAAAAAACGCCAACAAATCTAAAATTCTAACAGTTTTTTACTGCATCGAAAAATTCAGTTCTAGGGTACTTGGATCAAAATACACTCTTACCGTCAAAATACCTATAGCTTATCACCCATCTATTAAGCCTTGGGCTGTCAAATTCCATTGAAGGATGGCTGCGATGCCGATTAATTAAAAAACTCTAAGGAATCGGAAATTTTGAAAGTTTTTTCTCTGCCCTAGAAAGAGGTTATTTTAGAGCAATTGGTTAACATTTAGATCAAAATATACTTTTTCTGTCAAAAAATAGCTTGTCTCCCATCTATACAGCTACGAATGGTCAAATTCTATCGAAGGATGGCTTCGATAACGATGGATTAAAAAAGCTCTGATGGATACAATTTTTCCATGAACCACTTCATTAAAATACGTAACATTATTTCAACCTGGAGCTTATTTCATAAAACTATAACACTAATAATTATTTGTGAATTATAGTCTGGGAGACGATCGGGCTCGAAGCAAAAACCTTGAGATGTCTGTCTCACCATCAGTAAAGCGTAGAGGGCAGTCTAAGCATTCATATGATATCCAACTGATAAAAGTTCCTTATGTGAAAGGTATACTTTGTAGAAAATGCAACCTGAAAACTGCATTTTCTAAACTAAGCAACCAATAACTCATATCCAACCAGCGGTTTTGTATATTTTGGGTTTTTCAATAAGAGCGCTACAAAAGTTTTTTTTAAATAAAACTAAAAAGGTTTTGGATATCAATGAAATTCTTTATTCCTGTGAAAGTACGTTTAATGCCATTATGTATAAAACTTGCTTTTTTTTGCATGGCCACGACGGGCACGCTTGCAGAAGTCCAGACGCTGAACCCAATTTTCGATTCAATTTGACGTTCCATATTCGGACGAAGCTCATCAATCGTCACTGGCTTGTTGGCATAGACCATAGACTTGACGTAGCCCCACAGGAAATAGTCTAACGGCGTTAAATCGCACGACCAAGGCAGCCAAGCCACTGGACCATTTCTCCAAACTTGGTTTCCAATAAATTGATTGTGACATTCACTGTGTGGCTTGTGGCGCCGTCTTGTTGGAACCACATGTCCTCCAAGTCCATATCATCCAATTGGGGCCAAAAATATCCGGTTATCATTGAACGGTAGCGATCCCCATTCACAGTAACGTGCCGGTCTTGAACATCACAGAGGAAGTGCGGCCCAATGACGACGCCGGCCCATAAACTACACCAAACCATAATTTTTTCGCGATGCAATGATGACTCATGGACTACGTGTGGATTGCTGCCTGACCAATACCGCATATTTTGTTTATTGACGAAGCCATTCAGCCAGAAATGAGCCTCATCGCTGAAGATGATTTTTCGATGAAAATCCGAATCATTTTCAAGTTGTTGCTCAGCCCAATTCACGACGCTTCTGATGGTCAAGCGGCTTCAGTTCTTGCGTCAATTTATTCTTGTAAGGATGTAGGCGAAGATCTTTTCGTAAAATTCGCCACAACGACGTCACAGAGATGCCCAACGCTTGAGAACGACGTGTGAGAGACACATTTGGGGTTTCTGCAACTGAAGCCTCAGCGGCAGCAATATTCTCGACACTACGGGTACTTCTTTGTCTCACTGGCACGGGAACATTTTGTACTGTGCTTGTGGATTCAAATTTGTCCACTAGACGCTCCAATGTTGATCTACTAGGACGAATATGACGACCATAAATTGGACGTAGTGCTCTTAACGTTGAGGCCACTGACTGCGAATTTCGGTAATAAATTTTAACAATTTCGACTCGTTGTTGGCTCGTATATCTTTCCATCATGAAATGGCAAACCTTACTGAGGAGAAATGTCAAAAGAGCGGTAAGAAATATGGCGTCGTTTGCTGTCCCTGTCGCTTTACTTTGGTAGCGTCCCTGTTGAAAAACCCTTATTTGGCATTAAGCTCGGCTGGTATCCTGTTTTCAGGAGCCATAATGAGATAAGATTTCATGAGGTCGTCTCTCAAATATGTGAATTACAAATAATTATTGGTCTTGTAGTTTTATGAAATAGGCCCCTGCTCTCTGCCTCTGTTCAGATTTTCAGAATATTTCATTGCATATTTTGAGCATTATGGTTAAGAAAGAATGAGCAGGTTTAAAGCTGGAGAACTTCTGATCTGATCACTGCTCACCTGATCGCTACTGGCTATTAATTGAAGCTTTAAGAGCAAAGACAATTGTTCACGATTTTTATTGTTCTCTGTGATCACTTGAGTGTTCGTTTTGTTTCTTTTCTCGAAAGCAGAACAGAAAAAGATTGAAATAGAAAATAGAAATGAATGAAGAATGATAAATCTTTCACACTTCTTTGTATTAAAAGAATGTTTTTTGCCTGTGACTGGAAAGTTCATCTTTCATTATTCTTTAGCAGTGAGAGCAGTTACATTGAAGACAAATCGCAGTGGAATAGCAGAGTGATTAAAAGCATCTATTGGAATAGCAGTATAGCAGCCGCACCACTAGTAAGGTCAGTGAAAAAACCAGTTCCGTGAACGGCCATCCCATCAATAATCGAAAACTTTAAGAATTTGAAAAAAATATTTTCCAGATGAAACTTTGAATCTTTCACTTGTTTTCTAACCTTTTGAATCAGAAACGTTTTGACGGATCCGGTGTGTTCTCTGCCTAAGGTCTTATCTACCCATACTACATCTCATTCAAAAGCATCAGTCAAAGAGAAAGGACATTGTGGAATAGAGATGGACTTTGCAAATTCTTTCCGCCACCTTGATAACGTTCTACTGGCTGACATGACGGAAGAAAAATTTTAATGACGTACCACAAAAACCAATTCAAAAACTGATAGTTCGTTTTGGTCCACAGCTTTGAAGGTACATATGTATGACGGCAATGGAACAAAAAAAAAACTTAAAAACCAACAACTATGACAATGAAAAGCTAATGCAAAGTCCTTAAGCCCTTAGGTCACTTAAATGGTAAAGGATGTGTGTATTATGGCAATGTGAAACATTATATGAGGACGATATACTTATATGTATGTATGTAGCTTGATGATTATGATGTGGGTGTGCAAGGATATTGTGATTTTGCGTCCTGAACAGGACTGGAGCATATGTACATATATCTTTAGCATAATAGCTGTAGTTTGTTGATGCAGATAATGCAAATCACCTTTGGTGTAAATTCTATATGTGTGTGAATGGAGTGTGTATAGAGCAAAGTGTCCTTTAGGGTTTCGGCAATATAACAAGCAGGAAAGTATACTTACACTCTTTTACCAGGGAAGACTAAACGTCCATGGTAATGAAGTGGTTCATTGTCACTGAGCTGCGAAAAGTAGAGCTAAGCATATATGTGGAAAATTAAGGATCCCACCATTCAATGACTGAGGTTATGAGTGGATATACCTAGATTTTATGATGAAAAGGATTGAAAGAGGTTTTCAACGGATTCAAAGTAAGCAAGTTGTTTTTTCTTGTTCTTTTTGTGCCATGGGGTTCGATGTTAGAAAGTCTTCTTAATAGTAAATAAGCATTTACTGAATTTATTCTGTATACGAATCTGGTCCTCAATTTAAATGTGGATGATTTTCATAAAGCAACAGTAGCGGTTAGAATTAAACATGGCCCCCAAGGACCAAAATTATAAGATATTAAGACTTTGTTTATTGCTATGTAAAATAACAAGCAGACTTGTACAGAAGAGTCTTAAGTTTACAATCTTGGGACCAGACCCTTAACAAGCAGAGCATAATTCTTTTCAAATTTTAATTTAATGCAAAGCAAAACAAACAATTCAAAAAGCATCCTTGGAACGACAAACCCCATTCTCAAAAAAAGGTGACTGACCATTTTTTTAAGTCTTTTCCTTATCTTCGACCATATCAGGAAAAAATAAAAGAATTCCAACGGTCTCACACATAGCTGGAATTCAAATTAATTTATGACAACAAAACAAAGATAATTTTAATACTTTCCTCATAAGGATTTCGCACCCACAGTCCTCACCCACGTTGAAGGTTATAATCATGCTCTGCCTATACAGTCCGGCTTAGCATTTACTCACTTAGGACAACACTAATTTATTTTAGCGTATTTCCCTATCGCATGTTTTTTTCTTCTCTAAATTGGCTTTACCCAAAAGCCAACCCCACAGGAGACTTAAAATAAAAATAATATCCTCCACCAACGGAGACAAAATTGAAAAGAAAAAAAAGCACAGCTCAGATTTAAAATTTAATGAGCTTACAAAAGCATAAACAAAAGACTCTTTTCTACGAAAAAAAAAAAAAAATACAAAATAATAAAATAAAAAAATAATATAAAATGCAAATTTAAACGAACCCTTAGTACTAAGAGATATGCCGCGGTCCGATATATACCCAAGCTAAGTATTTAGAGTACATTTTCAATAAGAAGATATTCTCAGGCAGGCTTTGAAGTCATAAGACGATAAAATTAAAGGAAATTGATATTAAACTTAAGTTTATTGCCTAGGATGTGGTCCCTTCAATAAACGACTTGAAATATTGTATTTTTGCTGTTTTGTATGTAAAGAAGATTAACGATGGTACCATCAAATGTCCTACAATATTTAAAAAATGTACATATTGGTTTCAGGGTTTTATTAAAAAGGGTACATATATGTACGTACATAATGCGAGTATATAATATTATTCTGATGATGAAACTTTAAAAATTTTATTGTTTTGGATCTTTTAAACAAAAATAAAGTATCACTTGTGAATGAATGACAACAAACTAGCTATATATGAAAGGCACTGTATTCGTATTTATATTTACGTTACCTCAAAAAAAACGATCTTTAGCAATCTGATATTTTAAATTTGCAAATAAAGGGTCTTTCAACAGGGAAGCTACAAAAGTAGAGCGACAGGGACAGCAAACGACGCCATATTTCTTGCCGCTCTTTTGACATTTATCTTCAGTAAGGTTTGCCATTTCATGATGGAAAGATATACGAGCCAACAACGAGTCGAAATTATAAAAATTTGCTACCGAAATTCGGAGTCAGTGGCCTCAACGTTAAGAGCGCTACGTCTAATTTATGGTCGTCATAATCGTCCTAGCAGATCAACAATTGAGCGTCAGGTGGAAAAATTTGAATCCACAGGCACAGTACAAAATGTTCCCGTGCAATTGAGACAAAGAAGTGCCCGTAGTGTCGAGAATATTGCTGCCGCTGAGGCTTCAGTTGCAGACAGCCCAAATGTGTCTCTCACACGTCGTTCTCAATCGTTGGGCATCTCTGTGACGTCGTTGTGGCGAATTTTGCGAAAAGGTCTTAGCCTACATCCTTACAGGATTAAATTGACGCAAGAACTGAAGCCGCTTGACCACCAGAAGCGTCGTATGTTCGTGAATTGGGCTGAGCAACAACTTGAAAATGATTCGGATTTTCATCGAAAAATCATCTTCAGCGATGAGGCTCATTTCTGGCTGAATGGCCTCGTCAATAAACAAAATATGCGGTATTGGTCAGGCAGCAATCCACACGTACTCCATGAGTCATCATTGCATCCCGAAAAAATGACGGTTTGGTTTAGTTTATGGGCCGGCGGCGTCATTGGGCCGTACTTTTTCCGAGATGATCAAGACCGGCACGTTACTGTGAATGGGGATCGCTACCGTTCAATGATAACCGAATATTTTTGGCCCCAATTGGATGATATGGACTTGGTGGACATGTGGTTCCAACAGGACGGCGCCACAAGCCACACAGCGAATGTCACAATCAATTTATTGGAAACCAAGTTTGGAGAACGTGTTATCTCACGAAATGGTCCAGTCACTTGGCCGCCTCGGTCGTATGATTTGACGCCGTTAGACTATTTCCTGTGGGGCTACGTCAAGTCTATGGTCTATGCCAACAAGCCAGCGACGATTGATGAACTTCGTACGAATATCGAACGTGAAATTGCAGCAGTATCGGCCGATTAATGCTTGAAAACCGTCGAAAATTGGGTTCAGCGTCTGGACTTCTGCAAGCATGTCCGTTGTGGCCATGCAAAAGAAATCGAGTTCCATACATAATGGCATCGAACGTAGTTTTACAGGAATAAAGAATTTCATTGATATCCAAAATCGTTTTTGTTTTATTTAAAAAAAACTTTGCAGCGCTCTTATTGAAAAACCCGATACATAAGGCTGGATTTTTGAGTTCTGAATATTTGGCACCTCATATATGGGAAATTTAATATTTGAGAATGCCATCTAATTGGTCAATAATTGGGCAGTAATTAGTAGGAAAAGGTCAACTAGTCCTAGAAATTGTTCAGCCCTAGATAACTTGTAATAAAGGCTTAAAATTTCTCAAGATCACTCAAGGTCACGCGTGATTTCTGGCACCTCATTGAAGGGAAATTTACAAAAGAAGTATACCATCTGAAAGATCTCTAGATCGTGATAAAAGGTCAACTTTTTACAGTAATTGGTCAGCCATAGTTTATTTTTTTGTGAATTTTTAAAAGTTTTCAAGGTCATAGCGATTTCTGGCACCTCATTTATGGGAAATTTGCAAATATTGTAAACCATCTGAAGGATCTGTAGATCGTGATAAAAGGTCAGCTAGTTTTAGTAATTGGTTTTTTTTACGATTTTTTAAATTATTTTTTCAAGGTCACATACGATTTTTTTTTGAAAGGTTACTAGATTAAAAGGTCAGTGAGTTTCAGTAATTAATCAGCCATAGATTTGTTGTTATGAATTTTTATCATTTTGCCAAAAAACGCTCGTGACCTTGAAAAAAAAACTTTAAAAAAATGTAAAAGAGAATGTATAGCTGACCAATTACTGAAACCAGCTGACTTTTTACATAGATTTAGAGATATTTTAGATGGAAAGCAGTTTTTACAAATTTCCCATTAATAGGGTACCAAAAATCGCAATGATCTTGAATTTTGTCTCATGTTGAAAAATGAATGTGTGAATTTATATTTTCATTTCATGGCGACGTTAGTATAATTATAGTTTGTCACATATGTGGAGTTAAATCTTAGTGCGATTGAAACTTTTTGTGCTAACTTACACATTTTACTTCGAAAAATAACGAAGCGCTTTCAAAATAATTGATATTTAAATTATTTTAATTTTATTTTGAATTACAAAAAGGGTTACCTTGATGTTTGCTTTTAATAAGAATAGAACTTTTTATGCTAACATTATTTATGGTATTTATTCATGTTATATGACGAAAAAGATATAATAGCAGATAATATGTCGAATTGATAATCTTATTCTTGTATGCCTGTTTTTGTAATCTAAGAATTTACAAGAGGTTAAGAGACGTTTTAATGAAAAAATAATAAGTCAGAACTTATATTTTTAGATATTTGTTATTAGAACAAATACTTCTTTTGCATTTAATGTTGAACCAAATAATCATCAATATCAATACACGTATATACGTAAGTATACGTAAAATAGATTCATCATAATGGAAAACCAAATAAATTATTTCAAAATTTAATTTCATATCACGGTAACCCTCAAACTATACAAAAAACACTTCGTTCAAATTTAAATATGGCTGCTGTCGTATCGATACTTTTAACTCTTATAAAGACATTTTAATGAGAGTGTTGTCCATTTATGTTGGTATGCAAATAAACACTTTTTATGAGAAGTCTGATGCTTTTATGCGACTTTATTTTGACATCTATCAAACGAACCAAGAACAAATCGGTGATGCGTTCCCTTTTTTCTTAAGATTGTGAATTATTGTGATGTTTAAAAAAAAGATGAAATCTCAAAGTTTGAAATATTAAATTTTATGCATTACCTTTTCTGAACAATAAATCTTCATTATAACGTCATAATTTTTGGAATAAATGAACAAAGAATATCAAAAACTTAACATTCCGCAACAAAAATATAAACGTAGTAAAATTTTAAACTGCGTAAATCTATCTAACTTTCCATACAAATTGTGACTGACTTACGAAGTTTAAAACATTAAAATGTTTACAATGGGCTTACGCCGTAAAAAAACCTTATATTACATCGAAATAAAATAAAAAGAAAGTCTATCACCGAAAGTTCACATCTGTAACAAAATAAAATACATTTTAAACAGTAATCGGCATTAGCATCCAATGTTTCCTTCAGGTAGACAGACCAATAGAAAACTGAACGCCAGAAAACAATGTACATACAAATCGTTAAAAAAAAGAACGACTGTTGTATGAACCAAATAAAGCTGCTGTCAGTGCAACATCTCATATGAATCCTATAGTTAGAGTTTTGTAGTTGTTACTTTATTAGCTCTTGTTAAGAGATTTTAAAGACTTAAAAATGAGGTTTAGAGTTTAAATTTGAAAACAAAATTATTATAAGACTTTCAATTTACATACAGGAGTAATAATTGTTCTAGGTATAAGATTAAAGTGATTTGATCCAAGAAAAATGCTTACATCATTTAATGAAAACACTATGAGACAAATTTATGTTTCACTATGACAGATCATGTCTTAAGTTTAGCAATAAGATCTAAAAAAGTACTATGAGCGTTTTTTTGAGAAAATGGGAGCTTAGCTCTCGAGAGTATGTTAGTTGGGATATCCTCTTAAAAGTAACAATTATGAGCAAGGGTTTTCATTATTGTATAATAAATAAACATGCTGAAACCGAAAATGCTTCTTAATACACCGATGCATTTCTGAGAGGATGGTCTCACTCGTCATTTTGAATATGTTTAGTATAACTCTGAAAATAAGCCGAAAAAATTGCAAAAAATGATAAGAAATGGTAAAGTTTTAATGGATGTAGTGTCTTTAATTTTATATAAAAACTAATTTTTGAACATGTAAAATCAAAGATTTCAGCCTCTTCTTTTATTGTTTATATAAGTATGCCTTGAGCTTATTTCTAAGAAAAAAAAATAATGCCCGGTTTATTAAAAAACTTGGAAATCTTAAATTTTTCGATGGTATTTGGTTGATTTTTGGTAATTTCTCCAACATTGGGATATTTTAGACACTGTATCTTATCAATTTTTACTATACCACAAATCAGAAGTTAAATCAAAGTTTTCTTTGGTTGTTTTTAGAATCTTTTCTTATTGAATATAAAACCTGGCTTATTTGTAAAGCAGCAGCAAATTGGCCCAGTGGATATTTATTATCACTGTGTGTGAAACTTACCAGTTCAAAACTACTTGAGTAAGTACCACAAAAAATGAATTTCTATACTTTCAGAATAATGTTAAACGAATTGAGCGATAACCAGCCTTAGATACGTGGCCCTTAGACGGATTCATGACATAAATACAGAAAACAGATTTCACTGTTGATTCAACATTATGTTTTATAAAATTAACAAGATTTTCATGTAAAATTTACCAAGATTACTAAGTTAAGTCAGTGTTAAATTGTCAAGGTGTCATACCAATTTTACCAGCAACCTTTGTTGATCTTAAACTACATTTCAATCAGATATCTTGTTAACATGATTAACCGTGTTAAGAAATATATATATCTACTTTATATTCAGTTATAATTCACCATAAAGTGTTAAATTATATGCAATTTTCTGGCTGTATGAATACAAACATCCGAGTAAAGAAAAAACACTGTTCACGAGAGATAGACGTCAGGAAAATAGTTCTTCATTTGTTTTACCAAACAATAAATTTATAATTTGTTATGAAGAGTTTTAAATCAACAAATGTATTGTATGTTGATTTAAAATGTATATTATGTATATTTTATTCAATATACGCAAATTTAAAGTACTGTTATGTCATGTCAAGACCGTTAAAGTTATAAAACTAACTAACCACATCGAAAAGTTTTGATTTGCACATTCATGCTTCAAGCATAAGGGGGACGATATACAAGTACAAAAGTTGGGCTCATCAGTTATAGATGCTGTTGTACCCTTCTAAGATGCTTTGAATTTAATTCTTTTGCTCCACTAAAACAAAATATTTTCTAATTTTCTTCAAATTCATAAGTTCAACTTGTTTTTCGGCAAAATTACCGACAATCGTAAAGGTACACTTAGTCTAAGAGCCAACGACATAAAAAGTCAAGTCATTTGCATACTTTTGTTTTTCATATCAATAAAAGGCTTTGAGGAGTTTAACCAATAACCGTTTGTGTGCCTACCTTAACACGTGTCGAACGCGTGGAAAATTTGATATGCTCGTACATAAATTTTTTGCTCCGATTTATTTCAGTACCTATTAATTAGTACCTAAAAAGATAGAGAGCAAGGAAGTTTTCAAAAACCACTCAGATAAACACTTTTTAGATACAGAATGACTATTTTACAAATTCTTCTTATCCAAGAAAAGGAACTTGACTTAAAATAGCGAAAAGATTCGATACGACTTATAAGTTTAAGTAACTTTAACTATGTACATTGTACAGTATGGCCTGTCACTAGTAGCTTGCTATCACGATCGTTTACCAGGGCAAATAATTCAATTTTTCGCATGCTTAAAATTATTACTTTCCTACCCTCCCCTATTTTTGTATTCTACTTGCTCAAATTTTTTTGTGTGGGGGTATATAAAAAGAGAGAGTAGTATGTAAATCAATATGCTAAATACATCGAAAAGGGCATTTTTTTCGCAAACGTCATTGTGACATCCCATTTTCAACAGCTTAAAATTCCTAAATCTTTCGACGCCGTTGGCAATGAACAAAAACACAGCTTTCAGCAAGCGATTTGTCGGCTAACTCTTTTGCATTTCCACAAAGCCATTTCAATGGACGCTTCGAGGACAGTCGAAGACAAAGTTATAGATTGTCACGTTAAGCATCGTGTACAGTTCCACGCGAAAAAAGTGATCAACATTTTCAAAACAATTTTCCACCTATTCTGTGTATAATACTCTTTAATATTCAAGGCAAAAAATGTTTGATTTGGCCTATAAATCAAAATCAGAGATGTGAATACTAAAAGTAAAGAAAATTACAATTTTTCAATCAAATGTGAACACTATCAATCAATAGAAGAGAAAATGATAGTGGATGAAATTAAACTTAAATAATAGTTAATAGCTGTCACGCTCAGACCCTTAAAAAACCACGCCTATAATTTTGCACTTAAATACTAGCTTGACGGTATTTAAGTTAAGGACGGTGTTCACATTGGACTGAAAAACTGGATTTTTTTTGACGATTCAGTATTCACATCTCGCTTCCACTTCTTCAGTAAAGGAAGATGTAAATACTGAAACGTCTCAAAAAATCCAGTTTTTCAGTCCAATGTGAATACCGTCCTTAACTTCAATGCGGCTCTCTAACTTTTCCTGATAACAATATATATTAGGTTACCAAGTGTCGCGTTAAGACCATTTTTCAAATTTAAGTTAAACTCGCCTAAATCAATGACAATTCATGCGACCTAGCTTTAGGTATGTTCCTTAAATTATCTTCCCACTATGTTGGACTAAATATCAAATTGTAATAGGTGGGAATGAAATCCTCTCAGAGAGAAGAAAAACTGTCAAAATGTCTAAAACGGTTTTGAGCACTAATTCACACCACGTCAAAACAAATATTTTGCTAGAGCTGCCGTAAGAAAATTACTGTACACGAAATTGAATGGTATGAAAAAAGAAACGTATACGTATAAAAATAATTAAACCTAAGCAAAGAAATATTTTTTAATAACATATTAAATCATGAAACTTAAAATTTTTCAAAAAAAGAAAAACGAACTTCAATAAACAAAAAGTACAGAAATTATCATAACAAAATTTTCTTCTACCAAAAAGATTGATTTGATTTGATTGATTTGATTTATAAAAAGGAAACACAAAATAATACATTTACCAAAAACAAAACAAAAAAAAGTAACACTTGGGTAACTCTAGCTTTGTATTCTATTCTGTTATTTGAATTCAAAATGAATTTTTTTTTCAAATCTGACATAAGAACACCTGGCATTTGACATCCAGTACGAAACAGCCACCAGAAATTTCTCGGACAAAATCTGCCAAATAGAGGCATTTTTTACTCTCTCGTGAGCGCTCTCTTTCGTCCGAAAAAGTACAAACTTTCACTTTTGGAACGACTTCGCACTCGCACTGACTAAATCTGGCGGTTTCAAACTCGTTCTGGAAACACCTTTTGTATGGCATCTGTCTAATGAACTGTCATTGATTTAGGCGAGTTCAATTTTAATTTCTTGTGGTCCGATCAACTTTTTCATCTACTACATAAATCTATTTTTAAACTATAGAATTTGAGGTTAAATTTTCTTTAGAGATATGTTTGCCAATGGTATACTAAAATGAAGATTCCTATAGGAGTTTTGTTTGATCCTTTTTTTCCTTCTGACTTATTTCTTCCGCGGCGAGCGACCCCGATGATAAAATTAGATATTTTTATCTCCCTCATTCAGTCAGGGTGTGAATTAGGCTAATTCATTGAATTTTCCTATTCAGTGCTTATCTGTTAAGTGCATTGCCGTTTAATCACTAAGAATCCTTGAATAGCCAAAGATAACTTCTAGGATATTATAACGTACTCTCCC
The DNA here is from genome assembly GCA_946251815.1 of Dasysyrphus albostriatus. Taxonomy (NCBI): domain Eukaryota; kingdom Metazoa; phylum Arthropoda; class Insecta; order Diptera; family Syrphidae; genus Dasysyrphus; species Dasysyrphus albostriatus. The sequence goes on from OX276335.1 coordinate 68,264,558, forward strand.
CAACTGCTTCCTCCCTCCTATTGCCTATACACATGCATATACATACCTAAACCTATACATTGTATGAATATTGTTAACAGTGATTTCACTAATAGCTGCGTGAAGAACTCCCCAAATCGCGTTAAAAGGCCATTCTTCAGTTTGTTTATTCAAGGATAAAGAAAATACATTGGGGGTCGGATAACTGTTCAACAACACTCAATAGCTATGAGGTGTGTGAAGATATATATACAACTATAAATAAACCAGAAGCGTGTCCTTTGTGATGCTTTATGCTCTATTTTCTGATTTGCAATTCAAGTGTGTAATGTGAATAAAGCTATGCATGGGGGATGTTAGCTTCACTCACTTGTCTATTTCCTATTCCATCGCTATCAAGCATTGGTGAGGACGTTTTCCATCCATGATGTGATATATACAAAATAAAAATAAAACTTTTCGAATGCCAGTATAGTTTATAGCTAGGGATTCAGAAGGGAAATCAATGGATGCGAGCGAATGCGAGCAGAAGATTGCAGATGAAAGATTATTGCATTTGGTTCGAAGAAACTAGGTGATGAGGAGGATTCTTCGGATGACAGAAGGACTCCACTTCAAGTATGAAGCTTCAAGGGGTATTGAATAGTTCTCGCCATCTGGTGAACGTACTGTGTAAAATTATTGTTATCAGTGCGCTTTGAAGAGGACGAAGGTGGACCCATCATGATGGTGGTGAAGGAAAAGAGTCGTGTTCCAATAAAAATGGGTGAAATTTGTTTCCTCGACAGAACAGATACACGTTCAGAGAAGCAGACGAACAGGGCTATTAAATGATATTGAATTGAGTGTGGGAATAAACTTAGAAGTGCTTACACTGTACACACTTTTAACAATCGACCAAAAGCCCTTAACAGAGAGGAGTTGCTTGCTTATGCTGGATTTAAAGTGGTGTAAAAATATAGTGCCAAATTAATTTTCCACTCTTTTCTGGAAGATAACAATGACAAGTTTTTTTTTACGAAGAATAATAAGTTCTTACACACCGTTAAAAGGAATTGTATAGTACTTTAAGAAACTTTGCAAATACTGATGGAGAAAACAGAGTCCTCTTGCGAACTAATTGTTTTTTGTAAAGTTTGATACTTCATGTGAATTAAAAAACTAATTTTATATTGATGAAATATTTTAATTTGGGAATAATTGTATTAATTTCTTATTTAAAAAATGTATGTGGTCAGGAAAAAACGGAATTTTCCTTCTCAGAAATCAGAATTCTCTTGCATTCCAGAAGCTCCCAAATAACCATATTAAAAACAAGTTAAGAATGTAATTGTTGGCTGTAAAGCAACCATAGTCGTTTCACGGTTATTATGATAAATATGAAGTATTCCATTGTTACGTGTGGGACAAGTTGACAAGCTGTTAATGGATTTAAAAGAGTTTAAATATTCTTTCTTAAATAGATAAATCCCCATATATCAAAATATTGATTACGCTATGGAATATTATTTTTTGAAATATTTGCAAGTATCTACATATTTTTTTGTAGACTTAGTTTTGCTGAGCATTACATGGGGGATATCAAAACTACCATTGCTTAAAATTTTTTATTATTAACGAACAAGTTCAGCAAAAATTTGATATTGAAAATGTTTTTAAAAACTCGGATAATTTGCTTTCAGACTTCTCAAAACCACATATATGACCAAATTAAAAAATTGAAAAACTTCGAGATGAATAATAGGTGTGACCATATATCTGGGGAGCGAAACCAAGCAAAGGAAAGGCTATTAGCAAATATAACTTAAAATTTTTAATTTCATTATTGGGGATTTAGGCTCATAACAACGAAAGGTAAATGGCTATATCAAGCAGGCCGCAAATACAACAGCGAATTTTATTCTCCTGGCACACCAACATACTGGCCATCTGTTACTTACAAAATACCAAACCTTATAGACTTTTTCGTAGTTAAAGGTATTAAACGAAATCATATAAATATCGAAAGTAATTACGATTTATCGTCAGATCATACTCCAGTAATATTATCACTGAGCGAAGCAGAAATAATAGAAAAAAGTAATCCTAAGCTCGTGAATAAAAGAACAAACTGGAACGAATTCAGATAAAAAATTGAAAGTTTTATAAACCTAAGATCCCCTATGCAAACAATTGAACGAATTGATCATGAAGTAGAACAATTTATTGCTGATGTGCAACAGGCTGCAGAAGAAAGTACTCCAACAATTTCGAACTCAATAGAAAAAGAAATAAAATATCCTGTCGAAATAAAGGAGCTGATCTTGCAGAAAAGAAGAGTTCGAAGAAAATGGCAAGCTACGAGATTTCCAGGTGATAAGGCAGTTTTTTACCTACTTAACAACGAACTTAAGAAAAGAATCTGTGAATTTAAAAGTGATTCACTTAGTAGATTCCTGAATAATGTGACAGCAGATGCTTCTACGGAATAATTCTTATGGAAAGCAGCTAAGCGCCTTAAAAAACCACAAACACAAAACCCGCCAGTAAAATCTCAAGATGGTTAGTGCATCGGAAACCCGAAACAAAAGGCTGATCTCTTCGCTGAACATCTCACGAATGTTTTTAAGCCATTCCCAGAAAGCACAGCTAAAGATCCCTTACAGTTTGTTGATAGAAACGACGAATGAAAGTCTAACAAAAAATGACCAGGGTACGATCTAATAATTGCTCAGGTTTTGAAAGAAATGCCTTCAATAGCCTTCAAAAAACTCCAAATTTATAATAAATGCATGCCTAAAACTAAGATATGTGCCACATCATTGGAAAATTGCAGAAGTCATTGTTATACCTAAACAAGTTAAGCCACCAATAGAAGTAACATCTTACAGACCTATATCGCTTATACCAATCATGGCAAAAGTTTTCGAAAAACAGCTTCTGAAAAGACTAAGCACAATAATAGAAGAAAGAAGACTAATTCCGAGCCATCAGTTTGGATTTAGAAATAAACATTCCACGATAGACCAAGTGGAAGGAAAAGGCACTTGAAGGAAAACAAGTTTGCTCGGCTATATTCTTTGATGTTGCTCAAGCCTTTGACACTTCATACCTGAGTACAAACTGCATAGGGATCTTCCTAGGCAGTACTACGAAATACTGAAATCCTACGTTACGACCCGACTCTTTAGAGTACGGTACGATCAAAATTGCTCGGAACTAAAGAAAATTGAAGCCGGTGTACCACAAGGAAGTGCCCTGGGACCAACTCTGTATCTGTTATATACAAGGGATATTCCAGTGGACATCAACGCTATCATGGTCACTTTTGCTGATGATACTGCAATATTGATGTCAGATAAATCCTTTACGAAGGCTACACAAAAACAACAAAATGCAGTCGATAAAGTAAGTGATTGGACGCAAAAATGGAAAATCAAACTAAATGAAACAAAATCGACGCATATAAGCTTTCCAAACCATAAAATAAACAATGTTCCAATTCTTATAAACAGCACAGCAGTACCTTACTCTAATACTGCCATATATCTTGGAATGACTTTGTATGCAAAGCTTAAATGGAAAGAGCATATCGAAAAGAAAAGAGAAGAACTAAACTTAAAGTACAGAAAAATGTACTTGTTACTAGGAAAGAACTCTGACCTATCTATCCAGAACAAACTAATGTTATCTAAGCAATTGAAACCCGTTTGGACATATGGCATCGAACTATGGGGCTCTACAAAGATAACAAATGCTGAACCCATCCAAAAATTCCAAGGTCCTTCGTGGAATAATAAATGCCCCTTGGTATATAAGAAATAGCGATCTACATCGTGACCTTCAAATTGAAATGGTTACAGAAGTGGTTAAAAACCACGCTGTATCACACAACCAGCGACTGCAAGGTCATGCCAACTCCGAAATGGAGACCGTCTTAAATGTACGATACAATTTTCAAAGATTAAGAAGAACCAAGCCCCATGAGCTGATGGTTTAAAAGCAATGGGAAAGTGTTATAACTTAAACTTCCCACAATGCGATTTATAAATTAAGAAAAAAAATCATTTTGTCGATCTTTCATCGATTGATCCTGATTTACTTGTGGTTTTAGTGCGGCCAGGTCTTACCGAGTGAAAAAAAACTTATTAAAATAATTCAGTCATCTGTTAGCAAAGCAATATTGGGCCAGTTTTTCTATAAGCAGTGAGTAAAATCAGAGTTAGCTAAAAATAAGTTAATCCATAGTTAGATCAGAAGCAGTTTTTCAATTGAGGATTAACTTAATGTTTCAGTTTTCATAAATTTATTGAAATCAATGTGCAACAGTGCAGTGTGACACTATTGATATCAACCTCCTTAATTTTTCACAATTGAAATCCATTTGCCGCCACAACGGAGAGTTTAGTACTTGAGTTTAGTACTTGAGTTAACTTATCAAATTAGGTGAGTTAATTCGGATTTAAGTCGATTGAAAAAATATGTTTATTGAAGTTAACTCAAGTTAACCCCGGGACTAAGATGAGCTCACACTGAAAAACTGGCCTTAAGCTTTTAAATAATATAAGTTAAATGTTAATTATATAAATCTACCAGAGACATTACAGTTAATATTTTAAAGTGCATGTTAAACCAAATTTTTCAACGTATTTTTTTTGTATTAAAATAAGCTTTCAGTAAATCAATGAAGGAATGAATGCATTCAGTCGGCATGCAAATATACAAGCATTTTTTTTAAATTTATTTTCTTAATGTAAAATGAAAAAACTTCAGAAAATGTGCAAAAACGGGACAAATTTCTAAATACAGGACACTTGCACATCCCACTGCCACTTACATTGAGAAAATTGTCTTAATATTTTGTTAAAGATTAGCTATATTGCAAATCTATAGACTTAGCATAAATAATTTAATGACAACTTTTTTATTTAAGAGTTAAAAGTAAAAATCTGAAATTTTGGGTTTTTGACGAAATTTTTCAAAAAATTATCTTTTAAATTAGCATTCTTAAAAACATAAATGTTTTTTTTTTTTGTCTAGAGGGTAACATAATGCACAAACTGTGCATACAAATGTTTTTGATGACAATATTTTCGTTAATTTACGTTTTTTGAAACGCCGATATCTGCTTAGCCATCAGTCAGAGGAAATAAGTGTAATAATACTTTTTGTAGAGAATCGTATTACCTACAAGTTTTGCCTAGATTACTTTTTAATACTATTTACTGTTCCAAAGATAAGCCTAGTACGCAGATCGAGACAAAATTTATCTCCCATATACAATTTTTCCCAGGAAAAATTTTATTACCAGCGCAAAATTTGGCATTTGTTGCCGCTGTACATGAAAAGGAAAAAGTAAGTCTCCACTATATTTTGCGCGGAAAAAGAATGCTCATTATTTTCCGGATAAATTGTGACGTTTTATATTTATTTCACTTTTTATAAACCAAAATCATCTCCCTGTTTCATACTTTCTAATATTAAGATGTTTTGAGAATGCATGACTGAAATAAAATATAAAATGCGTAAAGAAATTGATGACATTAGAATTGAGAACCGAATATATAGAACAGCTATTTCAAATTAGTCTGTGGCGTAGGTAATGGATGGGAAAGGGTTCAAAAGGGCCACATACAGATTCGGAAAATATTGTATTCTATTCAAAATTTGAATCTATTTCCAAACCGAGCTAAGCCGAGTTGGAATCAGCAAATTGATCTGGCAAAAATCAAGTGGATTTCTGGAGCAGTAAAAAACTGAACATTTGTGATCTTGGCAAGGTGTTTTCATTCATCGATATCACATCCATCCTTTCATAGAATTTTTAATTGATATCTTCAGAGATAGGAAAAGAACTATTTGATGGAAAAAGTTTATTTTGATCCAAATGTCTACCAATTGCCCTAAAATCACTTTTTTCCGGAGAAGTAAAAAACTTGAACATTTTTTGAATTTTAAGAAGTATTTAAAACCAACGACTTCTTTAATGGATTTTGACAGTTAATGGCTTGACAGATGGGTGACAAACTATGTTTTGAAGGAAAAAGTTAATTTTAATCCAAATGTCAACGAATTGCTCTGAAATCAGAATTTCGTAATTTTAAGAGGTTTTTTTTATTCCATCGACATCTAGCCATCGTCAATTTAATGTGACAGTTGATAGCTTGCAGGATGGATACATACAATAACGGCTGTTGACTGATGAGTGGTGGCCCTCCATGTTATTGAACGCAGTTCAAACAGTGATTTTGGTTAAGAACTAAATGCTTTTGTAGACAAAATTATCATTTTGGACGGACTTTATGGAGTCTTGCGATGGCATTTGGTAGTATCCTGATGTCATTGTAATTAATAAATGTCTATACTCGGTATTTAAAGATAAACCATGTTTTTTAAATATAATTTTTACTTTATTCCTATAAAATAATTATCATTTCAATTACGAAGTTGGTTTTGATATTTCTTAATATCTTAAAAAAGTATACTTTCTAAGACCATCTAGTTTTCAGAGTTCGACTTTAGAGCATAGAATATTGAAAATAAAAGTGATATTAAGTAACGTAAAGTTTTTAAAACAAAAAATAGTTTATAAAAAACTCTTAATTTTTCAAAATTTTGAGTTTTGTAATTGATTTCTCTAAGACTTTCAACTTAAACAACTTGATTTAAAAAGAAGGTGAAAGAATGGAGCTTAGGCTTTAAAAAAAAGTCATAGCATGAAATAACGAAGCCCCTGTTATCTTAATTAAATAACTTAGACTACACAGTGAATTTGGATATGCACTGTAGTGATAATGAATATTTGAATACATACATGCCTTTATTAGGTACACAGGTCATTCTTATTGTTCTGGACCAGATTTGCCCATTGTCCTTTGTGAATTGAAGGAAATCTTTAATTTTTTAATTTCCAGCTACGCTACTGTTCTCATTTCACTTTTGTTTTATCTCTAAACCTTCAAAATTTGTCTTGAGAAAAAAAATTTAGAGATAAAATTTGTCTTTGCTCGATCTGCGTACTAGGCTTTATACGTGAAAAACTATAGTATTATCGACACTTGAACGTGAATAACTTTTAACGCGAGCCAAATGTGTCTGTGGACTTTTGCATGCATATTCACTTCACGTATCCACAAATAAAAGTAATTGCATTTGAAAATCTTCACTTTGAATTTTTCCGCAGAGTGAAAGTACATTTTTCCTGGGCCACACGTGCTCTCCGTCCCAGTTCAGTGCACAAATGCAGTCAAACTTTCGAATCAACTTCTCATTGCTCCTATGTTTTTTGTATCTACCGAATGAAATTGTTTACTTCTTCCACTGAATAAATTTCACGATAGCGAAAATTGGATGATACATCTTAACCCAAAAGAAGTATCGGGTTTTTCAATAAGAGCGCTACAAAAGTTTTTTTTTAAATAAAACAAAAACGGTTTTGGATATCAATGAAATTCTTTATTCCTGTGAAAGAACGTTTGATGTCATTATGTATGGAACTCGATTTCTTTATTTCTTTTGCATGGCCACCACGACCACGGCACGCTTGCAGAAGTCCAGACGCTGAATCCAATTTTCGACGGCTTTCAAGCATAAATCGGCCGATACTGCTGCAATTTCACGTTCGATGTTCGTACGAAGTTCATCAATCGTCGCTGGCTTCTTGGTATAGACCATAGACTTGACGTAGCCCCACAGGAAATAGTCTAACGGCGTTAAATCGCATGACCGAGGCGGCCAAGCGACTGGACCATTTCGTGAGATAACACGTTTTCCAAATTTGGTTTCCAATAAATTGATTGTGACATTCGCTGTGTGGATTGTGGCGCTGACCTCTTGGAACCACATGTCTTCCAAGTCCATATAATCCAATTGGGGCCAAAAATATTCGGTTATCATTGAACGGTAGCGATCCCCATTCACAGTAACGTGCCAGGCTTGATCATCACGGAAGAAGTACGGCCCAATGACGCCGCCGGCCCATAAACCACACCAAACCGTAATTTTTAGGGATGCAATGATGACTCATGGAGTACGTGTGGATTGCTGCCAGACAAATACCGCATATTTTGTTTATTGACGAAGCCATTCAGCCAGAAATGAGCCTCATCGCTGAAGATGATTTTTCGATGAAAATCCGAATCATTTTCAAGTTGTTGCTCAGCCCAATTCACGAACATATGACGCTTCTGGTGGTCAAGTGGCTTCAGTTCTTGCGTCAATTTAATCTTGTATCGATGTAGGCCAAGATCTTTTCGCTAAATTCACCACGACGACGTCACAGAGATGCCCAACGCTTGAGAACGACGTGTGAGAGACACATTTATGCTTTCTGCAATTGAAGCCTCAGCGGCAGCAATATTCTCGACACTCCGGGCACTTCTTTGTCTCACTGGCACGGGAAAATTTTGTACTGTGCCTGTGGATTCACTAGATGCTCAATTGTTGATCTGCTAGGACGATTATGACGACCATAAATAGGACGTAGCGCTCTTAACGTTGAGGCCACTGACTCCGAATTTCGGTAGTAAATTTTAATAATTTCGACTCGTTGTTGGCTGGTATATCTTTCCATCATAAAATGGCAAACCTTACTGAAGAGAAATATCAAAAAAAGTGGCACGAAATATGGCGTCGTTTGCTGTCCCTGTTGCTCTACTTTTGTAGCGTCCCTGTTGAAAAACCCTTTAACATGTACTCGTATATTTTCGTGTCAATATTGTATAAATCAGTGATAACTGGAATCTAAAAATTTTATGCAAGTGAGTTTAAGTGATTTCTCATTCACTGAATAAATAAATCGATAAGGATACACCAATGAATTAGTCAAAATTCTTCATGTTTACATTATCTTTAAGAAATGGTTGAATGTAAGCAAACTTTTCGCACCCAAACATATAGACATTACTACAAAAGTTGGTAGTCATTATCGGTAGAGAACGCAAAACTTTTTTATATCCTTATATTAGGTCCGATAGACATTATTTGCCTATATCCTTTTATTAGATCCTTAATGTTCTCATGAATGAGTTTCTCAAGTAATATACTTACCAGTTCTCAACAGCCGCTTTATTACGTCTTTAGGTAAATATAAACATTTCGCTTTGAGAATGATCAAAGTGGCAATAATTTCTCTTCAAGTAATTAAAGCCCGAATAGGAACCCCTGCTATTAACTATACATAAGTATATATCCAACCATCTGTCTATAATTAGTTGCAGTATTTGTGACAGGTATTAAAATAAACTTTGTACCATTTCAATCCAGAGTTTGTGCATAAAGCACATGAACATCATCTCTTGGAACAATTTTTGACGAAATGAAAGGTGTGGGGTATAATTGGAGAAACTAGAATACAAGATTATTTAGTCATAGTCACTGACCTTCTTCGTTATGCAGCCGCAAGTGTAATTTAAGATTTCAACTAATTCTGATGTTTGGATCCAAGAACTTCTCAGCGCCTTCCATCTATATCACTCTGTCTCTCTGGGGGTTGGAAGCTTTTTAACTGTTACTAATTGAATTTTGGTGTGAGTTCAAGTTAAGGCACGTGGGGGAGAGGGGAAATGCCCGGTTGATACAAGTTTCTTGGACCAAAAAATGGAGGTAGACTTCTTAACGCAATTAACCCGAAGGATGTGTACCCAACCAACGAGAAGGACTTCGACGACCTTGGGGCTTATTTCGAAATAGATTGCTTCTACGTTATAATTCGTTCAGTTGTCCTTTCATCATTTGTGCTCATCAGGCTCACTGGTCCTTGTAATTTTTTCTTATTTTGTATATTTCCCATCTTATATTCAGCCGACGACGACGTCTGTCTTAAATACAAAATTTAAATAAAGAATACCAACATCATCAAGAAATTCAGCCCATTGCTTGCTTGTTCGTCTTATTTAAGGAAGAAAAATAGAAGGTATCCTGTAAGCCAGGTATTTTTAATTAGACAGACAGATTAAACAAATTTACAAGGAAGAGTTGGTTATATCCTCTTTATGTATGTCTCTTCGGCCAGGACAAGAGTCGAGTTGAGCTAAGTCGAAAGTAAATGGTATAGACTTACTCCAAAGGTTCTTGTTGTTGACGAAAAGTTCATCAAATTAACTCAAATATTTTGTTTAAAAAGGTCAGAGGCAAACCAAGCGAATGCGAAAGACTATATAGAATGATTTGAAATACAAACTTTTACCCAGATTTTTGAGTTCATCGTCAGGAGGATATTGTATACCCATAGCAAAAGGTGCCAGTGGAAAACTTTGATGATAGAGCGCTCTGAGAAGTATCATCTCCAAATTTGAAGGGATTATGTGTTAAATTTAATTTCAAGAAAAGGGTCACAGTCCGTGTCGTTGATCTAGATGTTTGTCGGGAGTAAAAAGGATGATTCTGATGGAAAATATTGTTTGTGATCAAAAATATAATTTTATATTGATTTGGGCACTAACTATATAGGAGCACCATTAGGCCAAGGATTTAATAAAGAATCTTTTCGCTGAATCCCATTAATAACGTGTTTATTGTGCAACTATTATTTACTTCTTAGAAGGGCATAATTATAGCCTTATATAAATATCAAATCTAGGGTAAGTAAAACGATTGGTCAAAAGGGTTTTTTAATTGACTACAAAGTATATCCTTATCCTTAAGTATAATGACACTTAATATTCTATCTACAGGATATTAAACACCTTTACTGGAAGTTTAAAAAAAGCACACTTTTATACTATTACATTTAATCACAATTTACATGGCCAGCTTAAACTAGGTAAAAAATAAAAGTGCATTCCACAAAACGACACGTTAACTAAGTCCCTCTCTTCTTCGTTTGAATCCTTTGGTGAAGAAGACTCAAATTAAATTGCTCTTCCACTTCCTGCAACCTGCTAAAAGTAAGTAGGTATCCTGTTAATAGTTTTTTTTCGAGCAAATTACAAAGTGTATCCAGCTCTGCAGCAGAGGAAAAGACTTCTCACATTAAAATGAAATGGACGAGCAAGACAACTACTAATACCTATCTACCACCAACAAAAAAAAAAAAACAAACTTTCCAACGAGATGATAGTCCAGGCGTCTTAAAAGCATAAGAATATTCGATTCGAGTGAATATTCCCGATGTAATTTCTTGAGTGGTGTAGCTAAATGCACTTTGACCAGATTTATTAAGTACTTCCCGCCAGCTTAGCCAAGTTCCTCTTGCTGTGTTGGCGGATTATTTTTATAACATTGGACATGAACATAAAGTTGCATTAAGACATCCCTTTTCTATATAGCCTTGGAGATCCTTTCAACATTCAAGAGAGGATATTAAAATGGTGACGTATACCACACTCACGAAAAAGAATAAAAAAAAAGAAATTTATTTGTTTATGTGTGGATTTAGAAGGTGCTATACACTTACTTCGGTTTTCTGCAAAAGGAGGGAGGACATCCTAAAAATCGAAAGAAGTAACTATGGTGAAAAGTTGGTGAAAAGTAAAGATTTATGTGCACCAAGACCAAAAACACTAAGTAAGTGAAAAGTTGAAGTTTTGTATGCTGAGATGGAAAGTTGCGCTTAGATTGTATGGATTTTGAACGAAGTCTTATGAAAATAATACCAAGATATCTATACTTAGCGAAAAAAAAACATTTTTTGGTGGTGAGGGCTTTATGGTGGTGCACCAAGTGCACCTACCTAAGGAAGAGAAAGTAAAACGTAATCTATTGAGATATTGAGAAGTTTTGAAAAAAGAAACTATATAACGATATGACTCTTACTGCAAGTAATTGAAATGGAAAAAAGGGTTTTTGCAAAGAAGAAAGATTTTCTTTTTTGAGTGGAGAATATAATTTAAAGTTTAGTTTTTGTATTTTAGGGATTCTCAAGAATTTACTTGCAAATAATATAGGTCAAGTTTTGGCTTCCTTAAAAATAGAACTCGAGTTTCAATTAAATTAAAAAAAAACACAATGATTGCACGGAAATAATTCTTGGATCAGATCACGAAAAATGAGCAGCATATTACGAAAAATTAATCCCGATTTATACCTTGGCTCGAGATTTCGTAATTTACGACTATTCGTTTGCAATTTGCAAAACTGAGCAAAATGAAGATATTGATACTCAAAACTCGTAAATCAACACTCTTAAGTATCAAAAATTGCGAACAACAAATCGCAATTTGATCCAAATATTCCTCAATCGCACAATTTGTAAATTTGCAAAAAAGATTATGTTATGTGATCACCACTTTTTTTTTCATGATATTGCGACATATTTTTTTAATTCATTTGAAATAAATAAAGGGTTTTTCAAAAGGGACGCTACAAAAGTAGAGCGACAGGGACAGCAAACGACGGTATATTTTTTGTCGCTCTTTTGACATTTCTCTTCAATAAGGTTTGCCATTTCATGATGGAAAGATATACGAGCCAACAAGGAGTCAAAATTATTAAGATTCACTACCGAAATTCGGAGTCAGTGGCCTCAACGTTAAGAGCGCTACGTCCAATTTATGGTCGTCATAATCGTCCCAGCAGATCAACAATTGAACGTCTAGTGGAAAAATTTGAATCCACAGGCACAGTACAAAATGCTCCCGTGCCAGTGAGACAAAGAAGTGCCCGTAGTGTCGAGAATATTGCTGCCTCTGAGGCCTCAGTTGCAGAAGGCCCAAATGTGTCTCTCACACGTCGTTCTCAAGCGCTGGGCATCTCTATGACGTCGTTGTGGCGAATTTTGCGAAAAGATCTTGGCCTTCATCCTTACAAGATTAAATTGACGCAAGAACTGAAGCCGCTTGACTACCAGAAGCGTCGTATGTTCGTGAATTGGGCTGAGCAACAACTTGAAAATGATTCGGATTTTCATCGAAAAATCATCTTCAGCGATGAGGCTCATTTCTGGCTGAATGGCTTATGACTATTAGTCAGGCAGCAATCCACACGTACTTCATAAGTCATCATTGCATCCCGTTCGGTGTGGTTTATGGGCCGGTGGCGTCATTGGGCCGTACTTCTTTCATGATGATCAAGACCGGCACGTAATGTGAATGGGGATCGCTACCGTTCAATGATAACCGAATAATTTTGGCCCCAATCGGATGATATGGACTTGGAGGACATGTGGTTCCAACAGGACGGTGCCACAAGCCACACAGCCAATGTCACAATCAATTTATTGGAAACAAAGTTTGGAGAACGTGTTATTTTACGAAATGGTCCAGTCGCTGGGCCGCCTCGGTCGTGCGATTTGACGCCGTTAGACTATTTCCTGTGGGGCTACGTCAAGTCTATGGTCTATGCCAACAAGCCAGCGACGATTGATGAACTTCGTACGAATATCGAACGTGAAATTGCAGCAGTATCGGCCGATTAATGCTTGAAAACCGTCGAAAATTGGGTTCAGCGTCTGGACTTCTGCAAGCGTTCCCGTGGTGGCTATGCAATATAAATCGAGTTCCATACATAATGGCATCGAACGTAGTTTCACAAGAATAAAGAATTTCATTGATATCCAAAACCGTTTATGTTTTATTGAAAAAAAAAACTTTTGTAGCGCTCTTATTGAACAACCCGATACTTTACGCTTGACTCTACTTGGATGTGAACTCACAGCCCTCGAGTTGCGGAGCGAGCATGCAACTACTAGGCCAATTTGCATTACAGATCGTTTGTGTCACACATTAATTATTAGATATTTCATGTAGTGGTGCCTTACCTCTTCGAGAAGTAAATTGCGATAAGAAAGTCGTGATTTAAGATTTTTTTGTTGGTGATATGAGGTTTTTCTCATGGTGTTGCTAATTGCGACAAAAAAAAAAACATAAATCTGTGATAGAGCAATATAAATTACTAAATATTTATCGCAAATCAATATTTTTAAATGCAGTTTGTGAAATTATTCTTTTATAGTATAGTATAGTAAATTACGCCAAAAAGTACAATCTTGAATCATGAATTTGAATTGCAAATCACGAAAAAAACAAATTTTGTAATTTGCTACGATTTGAATGTTAAATAACGAGTTTTTGTATTAATTTGGGATCAAAATGCCTTGATTACGGATAAAACCTGATTCGTGAATTGGGATTGCAAATTTTTCAATTGGTAATTTTTCAATTCTTTCCGTGTACGGAAAAAAAAATTTGAGATAACAATCAAACTTGGCACAATTCTGTCTGTCTGTCTGTTCATCTACAGCCTGAACGGCCTCATCGATTTTCTGGTTTTGTTTTTGTTGATTATGCCCACACATTTTTATTTTTTTTTTAGAACCAAAAACCATATTTTTCTCAAAAACAATTCAATTAATTATTTTTAGTGAAGGGTTCCTTTGAGAGGTAAACCTTTTTTTCAAAAAATGGTGATTAATGGTTCCTCCCATTTTTTTAATTTTGGATTTTCTTCGAAATGACGGTTTCCCACAATTTTTATACAGAGGCTTCCAAAAACAATAAATATTTTTGTGAACTTAAATTAAAAAAAATATTTTTTGGATTTTTAAAAAAAGTTTCAAAGTTTTTTTTTTGAAAATCAAATACTACGTAAAAGATATGATCGATTTTTTTGAAACTCGATATTTAAGATTTTTGTAGCACTCTCTAAAATATTTTAAGAAAAATTTTACTTATATAAAAAAACAACGGTACCTTCCATACAAAAGTTAAGATACCGGAAAGGAAATATTTTTTTTCTCAAAATCGGCTCCTACGCTTTTCATTAAACTAAAATTAATACGATTTACTAAAAAAATATTACAATTTTGCACTTAGAAACTATTTATACTACCCACCTGTCATATAGAACGTGTTTTTTTTACTGTGAATTTTCTCAATATCCGTTCAAGGGATTTAGATGAATTTTGTTTTATACAAATTTCAGATAAGGTTTAATAATATTGCATATCAAAATTTTCAAAAAAAAGTTTTTGAATTTTTAAAAAAAGTTTCAATTTTTTTTTTTTGAAAATTCGATATTTCAAAAACAGGTCGAGAAATTTTATTTTTAAATGCACTTAAGCAAATACTTAAGATTTGCATTACAAAAGTTTTCCTTAAAAATGTGTTAAGAATTTTATATATAAGAAATTATTTTTTAAGACAACCACTCCAATAATTCTTTTTTACTTAGATGCCGTTCTTTTTTTTCATCTCAAACTCTCAATGAAGTGTTTTTAGCTAATTTAAATATCGTATTACATGCTTTTAAACATTTTTCTCTGATAATTTCCATGTCTTTAATATAATTTTCTGAAACCCTCAGCGCCTTGAACATAAGAACAAGTACGTGCGACCCAATCATGCATTTTATTTTGTATAGTTTCATATTTAACCAAAAATTACTCCTTTTTTAGGTGAAACCTTTGAAGAAGTTGCTTTAGCAATAAAAAATCTAATTAAAATTATATATTTTTTATATTTTTAAAATCTTAAATCGATAAAACATATCAGCAAATACGAACAACCCAGTTATGCACTTGATTTTATGTTGTTTTATGGAGAAACTAACTGAAATATTTTTTTGACGTTATTGTACTCAATTTCTAATATAAGAGTTAAACTCCCAGACTGTTATTAATTGAAGAATCATATTATTTTGTCGTGAACTGAAATTTGTGTTCCTAAAAGAGAGACATTTGTTCTCTCTTGGGAAATTTTCCGCTCACTAGGCTTTGCCCGAATGATGACAACATACTCGTATTTTGTAAGGCTTATAATAAACCATTCATTCATGCTCCAAGTTAGAAAATACATTTGAAAAAGACATAACACCATATTGGTAATTGCCGTTGTGGCGCTTTATTAAAGCGATTTATTGCCATTTTGTTAAAATATGACCATATGAAACATTGCGAGAGCGTCATAAAATATTTTTCAAAATATGGCCTTATGTCACTGCACAGAATATAGAACGATAAACAAAAAGATTATCTCATGCCCACAAAACAACATTCTTACCAATTATTCATTCTCTTTTCATTTTTCTTAATCAAATTTTTTCATAAAATTGATGAGAAATAACTTCACTTGATTTTCAAATGAAATGATGAGAAATAACTTCACTTGATTTTGAAAAGAAATTATTTCCCATGCTTAGTGGGAAAAAATTTCACCAGTAAAAAGTGAAACTATATCCCACTAGAGGTGAAATTACTTCCCATGTGAAGCTAATTCCCGTGACGTTAGTTCACTGCACCCGCTTAAATTTAATGTACAATATGTCATGTGTGTAACAGTATAATAAATCTATCATCATGTTTCATATCCTATTAATTCAATCATACCTGTATATGTATATATGCAGATAGACACATGTAAAAAAGTGTTTGAATATGTAATTTTCCATTTCTCAAAGCCTCATATAATTTCCTGTTTGACATATCACTGTGACACTTTAATATCCGCAGACATAATATCCATTGTTTCTGTTGATGCTAGCAGCATATTTCTCGAAAATTCCACATTATCATTGAACAATTATGTTTCTGAGTAGGTAGAAATGTGTGTACATCGGTACTTTTATGTGAATTTCACTCTCTTCGAGGCGTTTTGAACTCCATACTCTTCCTTAATTTACCGTATTGCCTTTGCACTTCAACATGGGTTTTTACAATTTGACAGCTTCAGTAACATAAATTGTATACATGTATACACTATGTAGGTATTCATACGTAAAATATTATATACATAGTTAAATTTTGACATTTGCGAATAAATAACTTTCAATTGAAAACCTCACATAGCAAAAAAAAAAAGAAATGCGAAACCCATAACCCCACTCCATTGCAGCTGACATAAATTCCCCAACAATTCCCTACCAGTGCTGTGAGGCTGGCAATAATGGATACTTTTTATATTATGTCTGTAGAAGTATGTCCATGAATGTAAGAAGCGGGGTATGCATTGTCCTTGTTGTTTCTGGCACATTTAATTAATTTTTAAATATCACAAATAACATGGCGATATCATACAAAGAACACAGGATTCCAATGCTGAATGAATGAGTGACTGACACAAAAGAAACGAAGGATGACAAAAAAGTGAATTGCTGCGACTGGGAGACATATATGTACATATCCTTGTGCAAGCATTTGGAGGGATATGAGGGACCATTGTTCCAGCAGTTATATCTAGTATAAATGTGTTATTTTATACTGCACATAAAATGGATGAGCTGAGCATGTGTGACAGGATATTTAAAAAACTTCTCTCCGTCCTTCAGCGTGTCTTTTGAAAGGAACACCCACCATAATAGAGTTAATATATAAATTGTTCGCGTGGGGTGAACATATAATAACGACCGCAGGGGTCCTTTGATGATGATGCAAGTCTAATGTGGCTCAGCTTCTATCATGGCACTCTCTACTCTACACTCTTTATAAATAATTACTTGAACACCAACCAAAACCAAGCGCAAAAGAAAACTATTATCTTGTGAACGAGTATGCACTTCCCTGGACATCATACACACAAACACACAGTGCTGTTCGAGAAAAACATATAACTTTCTTTTATAAAACTGACTTTAAAATGTTCTAAGGAAAAACCAGAAAAAAACTAGACTAACAAAAGCGCAGCCCTAGTCCATCAGCCACGGTTCACTCTCTCAGTATTTTGAGAAACAAAAATCGACGTGTCAGAGTTGACACTTAAAGTGAAGGTGTTCAACTCATTGACAGGCGGGCGATCTGTTGTATCCAACAGCACGGGTGACAGTTGGTCCCCTAATCCAAGCACCAAATTTGACAGATGGGTGATGGTCTGATCAAACCTAAATCCCAGAAAAGTGTGGGTGACACTTGGTCCCCGAATGCTGATGTGTTTCATAGTTTAAATTTTATATGTAAAAGATGGAACGTAAGCCAAATCTGCGCAAAGCGAGAAAAGACTGCCAACCTCTCCTCTTCAACTAAAAATATTTGTTATTGGCCTAACATCGAATTCCGCTACATTGTTTTTTTTATTAGAAGATGTAAAATGCACTTGATAGTAAATTGAGTTTTTTTTTAGTTTTCTGAAACTTACTTTTCAATATTGAGTTGAGGTGAATACGTGGCTGAATGCATCCATTGGATTGATTTCCACTGGAAGTCATACCAGAGTTCGGTGAATTCAATGGCGATGACTGTGCATAGAGCTGGGGTTAAAGTGCGAGTATGAAAGGCCGATGGATTTCAACTGTGTTTGCTTACTCTCACGCAAGTATGCAGAGTGTTGCTGAATGATGACGCCACCGAAAGCCACGGTCAGTGATTGGCCGAAAGCATTGAGAATTGGAAAAAAGAAGATATCATCCAGGGAATGTCAAAGCTTGGAAGGGCACTTCTTATCCGTTGACAGAACGAACCAGAGGTTCAGAAAAATTGAAGAAAAAGTTGCGAAAAGTGATAAGAAGTGAAGAACTTAGCCTAAGAAGAGTGGAATTTGATGGAGAGCTTAGTGGCAGGAGCCAGTAAGTATAGTGTTATACATGTTAATATACCTATATATTTCCAATATTGTTTTTCTGCAAGTTTTTTTTTCAATTTCGAAGACGTAAGATTGTCAAATAATTTCGTTTGGGTTTTGCTGGCGTCAAATTTCGACAAAGCGGAACTCGTGACCTGTTTCTAAACATTTTTGTTCTTTCGGGACCCGGTGTTAACGGTCCATCTTGTTAGTTTTCCAATTTTCCTTTGTATTTTTTGTTTAAAAGATCTTGGGTTTAGCTCTTCTTGATTGCAAGGTTTCCCAAGCAATTATTGAATAAATTCTTTTCAAACTACCACTTGTTGCCCGTTGTATTTTTATTTGCCCTCTATTAATCATCTTCTTCACTGACTATTGTTTGACAGCTCGGCTTCGTCGTCTTTTTTTTTATAAACGTTTAATTTTGTTTGTGCAAATAATTTGTTTGGGGTACATAATTTTGGAACACCAACCGAAACTGTTTGTATGAGTAGACTTAGTTTTTTATGCTCGAGATTGAAGAATCACCATCTCAGTCAAAATCCTTTGAATTCTTGGAATATTTGATTAGTTAAGTATTTCTTTGACTATTAATCTTCTGAGTTCAACTATATAGATATTATGAACTCCTCAGTCTCGTGACGATGATTGCTAGCTCATAGCTCATGTGGCTTGTTTTAAGTCCCTGAAGAAGAGTAATTCTTGACTTGAAACTTATATGCTTTACAGAAGGTATTAGGTCACTCAAACAGCGAATAGTCACAGATTGGTGTCAATATGGTAATGTCCAGTGCTGCAACGATTACTACACGTTAATTTTACTTATTTTACTTCCACGTGGTAATCATCGGATACTGAACTCGTCCTCCCGCACATGAATTCACAAACTTATAAGCGCGAGTGTTGAACAAAAGACAATAATAGAAATACTTTAATCTCCTGTCCGAAATGACTAGTTATATGCTTAATTTGGCTGAAATTTTGGACAAGCCTATCAGAACAGAAGGATGGTGTGCGGTTGATGAATTTAATATATAAAATCCTAAGAGTCACCCACAGTCCGAAGAACAGTGACCTTTCATGAGCTACTCTAGCATACGTAAAGATGAGGTTAACAAGGATTTTCAGGAATTGCTAGGTTGCTGAAAAAGATGATGGCGAATAAATCCATTACTGGCAAACAGACGACATATCCACCTGTAGTAGAGGCTACTGGCATGAGATTATCCGGCCTGCTATTCTAAGGCATAAAAGGCACCTGGGCCTCAGGAGTTCAATTTCCTACCACGTAAAAAATGTTGGCTATGAGAAAGGACGAGCATCGGGTAATGATAACCCTCAAATAGGAACTAGAACCGGCACGTCAACAGATCACGTAAATATACTCCGAACCACAAGTGCAACTCAAAAACTTAAATCTGTCCTTACGCATGCGGTATGAGGCAGATATTATCGCAGTACTGGAGATGAAATTCATAAAAAAATAAATTAAAAAAAAGAAGACACCAATAACTGATTGCCTGGCTTCGCATCAAAAGCAACTTTCCAAAATATATAAGTAACTTTTTGAAGGATGAGTTTTATGACCTCATGAACAGAAGTTACAGAGTACGATGAACAAGTTTTGCTCGGGACCTAAATGCTTTAATTGGAAATGAAGACACCTTCGGTAGATTAGTTGGTAAGCACAATCTCCACAGAGAGACAAAATGATTACGTGGCTTCCAACTAATAGTCTTTTAAGAAGCTTGTAAAACGGTGATAAGTAAAGCACTAGGTTTTCACGCCTATAAATCCAAAAAGCAACCTGGAGTTCCGCAAAAAGTATATACGCCAACCAAATTGGCAAATTTCGGTAAGTTTAGGAAGATATGCCTCTTACATCTTAGATGAACGTACTTTACAAGGATAAACGTCAACTCTGACCATTTCTTTTATATGGAGAGGTTTTGAGCTCGACAGTCAAGTTAAAAGGTATTTTAAATTAAATTGCCCTTAAGAAGAAACTCAACGTTCGTCACTATAGCATGGCTGGAGTAGCTAGTTCCTACATTGAGTATCTGAGTGAGATACTTTTCCCGGTGTGTTTTTATTGACGTCATCAGTCAGTGTTCCTAGTATAGCTATCAAAAAACCACAACATGCGACCAACCACCCGAACAAAAAAACTCGTAGTATGACAGTGAATGCATACTGCTGAAAAGGTGACCATGCGAAGATGCATATGCGAGTATGCTGCAGCGAAAAACAAGAGTAGTGAGAGAGTATCGAGAAATGAGAAGGGAAGAAAATAAGACTCTGCGTAGAAGGAAGAGGGCGTACGCAGTTTGCCAGTAGAAGGATCTCTTGAAGAGTCTCGCGATTGAAATAACAGTCGGAATTTTCTTAAAAAGCAAAACAAAGGGCTGTTGGTCTTTTAGATCAGAATGCAGGATCTTTGAAACAGCAAAGGTAACCTAGTCACCGAAGTACAGAGAAGTGGCGATGTACCTATTCAAGCAGCAATTCAAGCAGCTGCTAAGTTCGCATTTGGATCAGGTAGAGCAGCAAATAAGGCGACAAGGAAATCCAACACCAGTCAATGTCATCAGAGCCAGTTCTTACATACAGTATGAAAGAGGTGGACCTAGCTATAAAGAGGCTCAAAAACAACAAGGCTGCTGGGTCTGATGGTTGCCAGCGAAGCTTTTAAGGCTTGCATCAACTTATGAACCGAGTTTGGGTGGAAGGAAGCATTCTCGACGACTGGTCATCAGCTCCATAGGTAACATCTACAAAAAAAAGCGATTCTATGTCATACAAGAACTCACGAGGTATATTTCCTGACAAACGTCGCATAATAGATCCTATCTAGTGCTGTGCGAGCGTTCTGTAACACTATAATTGGCAAGAACCCTTGGCTTTTGGCAATGTAGATCGTTCATGGACCAGATCTTTACTCTCAGGCAAATCCAGGAAAAGACCAACGAATATAAAGTCGAGACACACCATTTATCCATTGACTTATGATATGATACCGTTCATGCTCAGAAGCTCTATTATGGTGATGGCTGAATTTGAAATACTGGGAGAACTGATCCAGTTTTGTAATATTACATTAAAAGATATGCAATGCACTTACCTGAGTAAAGTTCCTCCGAGGTTTTCCAAACATGCACAGGGTTTCGGCAAGAAGATGCATTACTTGTGATTTCTTCAGTCTTGTTCTGGAGAAAATAATGTACAATGTAGGTGTAAAATTGAAGGCAAAGCCTTCAACAGATCTGTCTAATTTCTAGGGTATGCCATGATATCGAAATAGTTAGCCGCTCCCAACAGACCGTTTAGAGGCTTTTACCGCAACTGAAAAACAGGTGAAACTTGTTGGTCTTCAAGTAAACAAGGACAAGACCTCAGCAAATAGTAAAAATCTGTCGACTAACTACAACAAAACGTTACTGTTATGATAACAACAACTTGGAAGTGGTAAAAGAGTTCTTTGGGGTAAACATCAATCCAACGAAAAGATCCAATGAAAAATTACCCTAGCAAACAAGTTTTCCTTCAGTTTCGCACAACTGAGGGGTTCAAAACTCCTCACACGAAAATCGAAGTGTATATATTATCCTGCTATATGACACCGAATGTTGAGCGATAAGCAAAAAGGGTAGGCTGGAATCCGTCGAAAGAAAAATTCTTCGACTGATATTTGGTCCTACTTGCGGGAAGGGCTAATTGAGGAGAAGGTTCAACCTCGAAAGTCCAGAAAATCAAAGTACGTCGACTACATTGACTCATACCACATAACCACATAAGCTAATGAACATTATTGTTCCAGCCAGTAGAGTCTTTGAATTCCAACCCCCGGGCTTGAGAGAAAGAAGGAGACCGAAATTCTGGTTTAAAAACAAGGCCATTGCGGATGCCAGAGGGCTTGGTCAAGATGACTGGAAGCAGCGTACTCGGGATCGTAGAAGATGGAAGGCTGCTGAGTCTCAGGCTTCGACAACTCACAATTTGGAAGCCGGATGTATGTATATGTTTCGATAGTTCTTGAAAAGGCAATAGGATCTTTTTCTTTTGTAAATGAGTTGACTTTTTTAGGAATTTTTACTGAAATAATAAACTGGCGAAAATTATTTGCACAGCACTGTGCTTTTAACACATAACCGCGTTTACTCCAATTACAATTAGGGCAGGCTATAATGACTGGGCGTTGTATTGTCACCACAGGCAACATTAGTCGTCGAAGTTCGTACTACATAGCAGTTATTTGCTTGTTTGACACAAATTTTAGTGCAGGTCCTTGATTCACCAAACATTTCCATATAAATGGTTCACCCGAATTCAGAGAGGATGGCATAGATGGGTTGTAAACGCTCTTTGAGAAGATTTGTGTTAAATCCACTTCCATTCAATTCACTTTCAACGAAGGTGGATCTAGCGCATGTGGTATATGTACTTGTACATGTATCTAAGAGCTGACAGATTACATACCACATAATATTAAGAATTCTAACGTCGCGTCGCTTAGTGCCAAACGATTCATTATGCTCGACTCTAAGGTTTTCGCTGTATATACCAAATGATTATCGCAGATGCATACTTGATGAGACAAAGTGTGTGCTCTTCTTTTAAACCATACTGTGGAGGAGCTTTGATAGTTGTTGGTGGTGTCATGATGAACCTTCGCTTTATCGCAGGAGAAATAGATCTATTCTCGATGTCATATAGTTGGGTGAATGATGAAAAATGTATGAAAAACTTCAGTTTAATGCTGCACCACTGGGGTTTTGATGTGTGTTAATGTGTAAACGCTAGATTCAAGTGGCATTTTAAATCAGTCAGAACCTGACATTTACTTATAGACAGCTGATGTAGCTCGTAAAGTGTAGCATATAATATGAGAGTATGTAGAGTATTTGTACAAATGTGAACCGCAGTTGCATGTTGTAGTAGTTGCAGGTATTGATTTAAGACATTAAGTTCCACTTAAGTGCGGCAATTAATATATGCACTTATCAAATATTGAAATGAGGTCGTCAAGAGGGAGTATATATGTTTCACTTCTCTACCGTGAATATTTTTTTCTGAAGTATTATAATTTGTAGGTAATTAAAATTGGTGACGACACGGTGTCATGGGCTGAACATGTATGAAGTAGATTATATAAATCAATATGAGTAGGAGTACATTCATGCTTAAACAAACTCCAAACATTATTTTCTATATTTTTAAATGAATTTATATGTGAAAGTGTGCATTGTTTTCAGAAATCGTTTTTATTTCATTCAAACTTTGTGGATCTCTTAAATGCTAAAAGTAGGTACCTACACAATTATTTGTCTGAACTTATCTAACCGGGTCATGGGGGGTAGTGGCTCTGTTTTCTTAAAGTGTCGATTTAAATTGACTTTAATAATACCGACTTTATTTTTGCAGACTAATTGAAATGTCAATTTAAAAAAATTGACAGCATTAAAAATGTCTTGAAAATATTGGCGTCAAATTCGAGATGATGTGTTTTTGCCAGACAAAAAACACCAAATTATTTTTAGGTATTACTGAGGTCCTTTGCTTGATGCGATATAAGATAGAATAGTCCAGTCATTTAAGCTTTTCGCTTCGGAAAAAATGGCGGAAAGCTGAATTTTTGTGTTGAAGTATATATATACCCTTATAAAGGGTTTTTCAAAAGGGACGCTACAAAAGTAGAGCGACAGGGACAGCAAACGACGCCATATTTCTTGCCGCTCTTTTGACATTTCTCTTCAGTAAGGTTTGCCATTTCATGATGGAAAGATATACGAGCCAACAACAAGTCAAAATTATTAAAATTTACTACCGAAATTCGGAGTCAATGGCCTCAACGTTAAGAGCGCTACGTCCAATTTATGGTCGTCATAATCATGCTAGTAGATCAACAATTGAGCGTCTAGTGGTAAAATTGGAATCCACAGGCACAGTACAAAATGCTCCCGTGCCAGTGAGACAAAGAAGTGCCCGTAGTGTCGAGAACATTGCTGCCGCTGAGGCTTCAGTTGCAGAAAGCCCAAATGTGTCTCTCACACGTCGTTCTCAAGCGCTCGGCATCTCTGTGACGTCTTTGTGGTTAATTTTGCGAAAAGATCTTGGCCTACATCCTTACAAGATTAAATTGACGCAAGAACTGAAACCGCTTGACCACCACAAGCGTCGTATGTTCGTGAATTGGGCTGAGCAACAACTTGAAAATGATTCGGATTTTTATCGAAAAATCATCTTCAGCGATGAGGCTCATTTCTGGCTGAATGGCTTCGTCAATAAACAAAATATGCGGTATTGGTCAGGCAGCAATCCACATGTACTCCATGAGTCATCATTGCATCCCGAAATTACAGTTTGGTGTGGTTTATGTGCCGGCGGTGTCATTGGGCCGTACTTCTTCCGTGATGATCAAGATCGGCACGTTACTGTGAATAGGGATCGCTACCGTTCAATGATAACCGAATATTTTTGGCCCCAATTGGATGATATGGACTTGGAGGACATGTGGTTCTAATAGGACGGCGCCACAAGCCACACAGCGAATGTCACAATCAATTTATTGGACACCAAGTTTGGAGAACGAGTTATCTCACGAAATGGTCCAGTCGCTTGGCCGCCTCGGTCGTGCGATTTGACGCCGTTAGACTATTTCCTAAGGGGCTACGTCAAGTCAGTATCGGCCGATTTATGCTTGAAAGCCGTCGAAAATTGGGTTCAGCGTCTGGACTTCTGCAAGCGTGCCCGTGGTGGCCATGCAAAAGAAATCGAAATCCATACATAATGGCATCAAACGTACTTTCACAGGAATAAAGAATTTCATTGATATCGAAAACCGTTTTTGTTTTATTTAAAAAAAAAAACTTTTGTAGCGCTGATATTGAACAACCCGATAGGAGACATTACTTAGATTTATCAACTGGCACGCCATTTTTATCTCCACAAACTTCTTTAAATTTTAGTTTGCAAAACTCATGTTTGAATATAGGTACTCGTATATAGACAAAGGTACCCCCGAAAGACATATAGCTTGGAAAAAAACAAAACCAACCCCATTACTTTTCAAGGAAAAAACACATTTTGACTGGACTAAAAATGTTGCGTTTGACAACCAAAATAAAAGAGTTTAGCTCAAAAAATTAATGACAGTTTTTCTGTCGATGATATCAGTTTACTTGAAACAAAAATACTCGCAAATATTTCAATATTTTGTTAGTTGTTTTGACAGCATAATGTGATAAGGAATTACTCATCCTTTAGTAAGAATTCCTTTATACTCTATATTTTCTCGTTAAAGAGGGTTAATTTCGAGAAGCCCAAAAGGACAAAACAACTAGAAATCTGATATCTGAAGAAAATTTCCGGAAGCTCAATATTGCGTATAGTTATTCGATGTGATGTTCAAACGATAAAATTCCACTTAGCGTTGGTTGGCCATCATATTTATTTTAGGCTATAAAGACCTTCGGGAAAACTAATAGAACTACATAAAAATTTAAAGAGTTTATTGAAGTAAATTTGACAGTTTGACTTCCTTTTTTTGCTGTGGGGATAGTCACCTAATATATATATAAGAACGTAGATGTTGTTTGTGTCTGTGTTTTTTTTTAAGAAAGAGGGTTGAATGGTAAAATAAAATATGATAGTTTTGATAGAGGGAAAAATCTTTTATTACATCAAGCTTAAAAAGTTTTACATTAGGTTTTAAAGAAACGTCCATGCGTTGGGCAAAATTGGGAAAGTCAAGTTGTCAAGAGAAAACTCGTCTTGAAAGAAAAAGTAATGGGGTGGTAAAATGTACTTGAGGCACAGAAATTCAAAACCTTAAGATTTTTTTTTATTTTTCCGTGGGTTGGTGCAAAACCAGCATAAGGCTCTATGAGGACCAAAAAACGCGTGCTCATAGATGTGCGAGATTCTTACTACACTAAAACCACCTCCACTTACCGATTGCAACTAAATTGAAACTTATCTAGCAATTTATTTTTAACGAGGTTAAGTAACGTGTTGCAGGTTACTTTCCGGTGAAAGTTCCTGCTTAATCCGCTATTTTAAAGCGGTTTTTGTGTTCACCGCACCAAGTCAGAAGGTTTTGTTCTTCGCAGACGGCGTACTAAATTCGACTCGTCAAAAATGACAATATTACACATATGACATATTATTATTGACAGAATTAGCGTGTTCTAATAGTCGATTTCTAAGTTTTCGCGCGAAACTTTTTATTTCCTCCCGCACCGTAGGAATCCCGAGATCCCTATGAAGATCTTCGTTTCTTATATACCACGGAGCATTTGCAAATGACCTAAGCAATTTATTTTCAAACGTTTGTAAGTTTGTATCGCAGGTACGACCCCAAAGTTGTATACCATAAGTCCAAACAGGTTTGAGCACCTGTCGGTATAAAATCAATTTATTTTCAATACTAAGCTTTAAATATTTACCGAGTGACCAGTTCATATCTCTTAATTTTCTTTTTAGTATTTCGCATTTCTTTTTCACGTGAGGCTTCCATTTTAATTTCGCATCTAGAGTCAATCCCAGATACTTTGCCTCATTTGCAAATGGAACACGAGCGGTATTAAGAAAGACGGGTAATCTATTTATTTTTTTATACGTAAAGTCCACGTGGACTGACTTTTGTTCATTGAGCGCTCTTCGCCATGTTTTCGTCCACTCATTAACATTATTAAGAGCATTTTGTAATTTAATTGTAGCTTCGCTAATCGTTTTACCTACTGCTAGTATTGCAGTATCATCAGCAAACGTGGCTACAATAGTATCTTCAGTTTGAGGTATATCGCGTGTAAATAAAAGGTACAGAACTGGACCTAATACACTTCCTTGTGGTACCCCAGCCACTATTTCTTTGAAATTAGAATATATATTCCGTGCTTTACACGGTCTTTCATCTAGATATCTGTTTGGAATGTTGTAAAGCCCTTCAGGCAGAATTTGTCTTAATTTGAATTTGAGGCCTTCGTGCCACACCTTGTCAAACGCCTGTGACACGCCCAAAAAGACAGTCGAACAGATTTTCTTTCCTTCAAGAGCTCTCTTAATTACGTCAGTAATTCTATGTACTTGATCAATTGTCGAATGCTTGCTTCTAAATCCAAACTGATGCTCAGGTATTAATTGTTTCTCTTCTTTTTTTATTATTATATTTTATATTTTGATATTATTGGAAGGAGCGAAATCGGCCTATATTTCTTTTCGTGAGATGGTTTGCCAGGTTTCAAAACCATTATGACTTCCGCAACTTCCCATTGGAACATATTCTAACCTTAGAGCGGCATTTGTTACGAATACTAGGACGTTCACTTTTTGCATCGATTTATATCAATACTTATTGGTCGGAGGAAAAAAGTATGCAATGCATACAAAAAATATTTAGCTTGCAATTTTAAACAATTGTTGTTATTAGGGTTACCATTTTAGAAAATGGGAAAAGTGGGATTTAGTGTACTTTTTGGAGGAACAAAGACTTTTAATGGAGGGACAGAAACTTTAATGAAATTGCAGAACTTATAGCTGCCCACCTTCATTAAACAGTTTGTCGATTTTATTTATTGGTTTATCTTTTTTTCATGTTAAGTGTCATAAATATAAATATGTAGGTTCAATAAAAATAATGACGATAAATAAACAAAATGGAAAATGTGAAAGAATACAAATTATTTATTGTTGTAAAAATATTTACAGCAATAACACAGAAGAATAATCGAAGCAATTAACGTTCAAAAAGAGAAATAATTGAAAGTGAAAACATTAATTAGCCTGAAATGGAATAAAATGCTTATTTGTTTGAAAGGGGGGACATTTGCGTCTCTTTTCGTATTTTCGAAATAGTTTCTTAGATGTAAAAAAGGGACTATCCTTCCAAAAGAGGGACGTATGATAACCTTAGTTGTTATATCAGACCGTGAGCACAATAGTGGCCTTACTGCATTTTTCATTATTTCAGTATAGCAAAAATAAGAAACAATTTATTTTCAAAAACTTGTAGTGTTAAAATAAAGAAACATAAGTTTGATTTTCTTTTTGCAATATGATCAAAAAATAAATGATTTTTGATTTTTTATTCATGATTCTTCAAAATACCGTTATAGTTGACTTTAAAGTCAGATAGGCCACTATTGCATAAGAAAAAATTTAAAAAAGTGAAAAATCTGTAAAGATAGGCCAAAGATTTGTATGTTGATTCGAGTAATTGAAAAAACAACTTGTTGAATTTTTGTTTATTTTTTCTTTAAATAAATAATGACACGACGCCTACTGATGTTTTATAAGAATACCATGAATAGGGTCACTATGGGTTGTTTTGGTAAAAAAATATTTGGTAACATTAATATTTTTCATCGTGCTGGACCCCAGGGTAGGGTTTAAGGGTTAAGTTGAAATTTAACATTTTCATTCACTTTCAGATACTCGTATGCTAGGATCCATAAAAGCTTTTGTATTATTTGCAACTGAATATTGGTATAGAAATTATTATAGTTTGGCGGTATAAACGGAGAAGGTCCAGCAAATCCTTTTTCTTCTCGTTGCCAATAGGTTTCCCATTGGGGTATAAAGTATCTAGGCTGAGCTTTGCTAAGCTTAAACTTATTTTTTGAAATACAAGTTGGGTTGTTTGGCAACTCAAAATAATACTGTGTGAAAAAAACGACCGTAAATTAAAACAATTTACAATTAAAATACAACATCATCTATGTCCATACAGAGTTAGCTAAGTGCAGATAATCAAGTGGATTTAACTTTTGTCCCGATAAAAGTGGTATTGCCAAACTACAATTATCGTTGTGTTATCGATATTCTATAAAGAAATGTCAAATTTTTGTTGGTAGGGTAGTTTAATACAAAATGGCAGACCAAGGCGAAATGTTGAAATTAACGGATGTCGGTTTTTTTTCCAAAGTCCATATGGACATGCAAAAAAACGCAGCTACAAACACGTTGTAGACGAAAATTGTCTTCCAAAGAATGTTTAAAAAATATTAAAAAAAGGTTTGGCCTTAAAATAATGCACTCGCTTCCACTTGCTGTTGCTAAATGGTAGCATCACCTGTGAGGAAATATAAAAATAACTTAAAGTTTCAAACAACAAAATCAAATTTGCTAGTGCAAAATTGGACTATTTGTTAGATGGGTCACTCTTGCACTCAATCTTTTGATTTTTGTGGGGTTGGCCTAAGTGCAAAAGTCTGTAACTACGGCATGTAACCTTCAATTTGGAAAATTTTAATGCAAAAATGTTGTTTGATACATACTGATTAAATTTTCATAATAAACTTAATTTATATAAAAATGCAGTTAGGCCACTATTGCATTCACGGTCTCATATGTAGGACAAAATTACTACTGTTAGTTCCTAATTTCAAAAACCACACAGGATTATGTGTGTACCTGAGTGGTTTTTCGAAACTTCATCGCTCTCTGTCTTCTAAGGGATTAACTATAGAGAGTTTGACCTATGATAATAATTTTTCAAAATTGCAAGCTTAATATTTTGTATGCATACTTTTTTCCTCTGACCAATAGGAATTGAAATAAATCGATGCTAAAATTTTGCGTAAACATTTCAAACCTGTTCGACACATGTTAAGGTAGGCAGATAAACGGTTATTGGTTCAACCCCTTTGCTATTATAGATGTGAATTACAAAAGCATGCAAATGGCTTGACTTTTTATGTCGTTGGCTATCAATCTATTTGGTAGCCGCAAAGTTTTACGTTATGGCCTCCAAGATCGTGAGATTTAACACTGCTTGACTATTTTCTGTGGGGATATGTGATGTCGTTAGTCTACGCCAATAAACCCAAAATGATTCACCATTCGGAGGACAACATTCACCGCTTTATTGCCACAAATGTTGTAAAAAGTAATCGAAAATAGGACCTCCAGATTAGACTACGTCAGAGCTAGCAGAGTCGGTCATACCTCTGTTTTATTCCATTCCAAAGCACAATTTACATAGATAGCTTTCATTTTCCGAGTACGGTTTTGAATTTCGGGGGATTGGCGAGACAATTTTATTTATTAAATAATTACCCACTTGGAGAAATAGAATCCCCTCCCATACACATTTTTTTTGTCTTAGCTCAACCAACAAGCCTTTTTCAAAATGTATGTAAAATGACCTGTAGGAAAGTTTTAGCGTTCACTCGGGCGTATGCGTACTTTTTTTATTTTGATTTTTGAATAATATTGCGTTGTATTAGGGCGACCCATTTTTAAGTAATTTTTCGGGAAATAATATTGTCTGGTGTAAGGCCCACATCAGACACATTTAGAGTTCTAAAAATTATATTTCATACAAGCGTCTTATTTTTTTCGGTGTGGGAGACAACATTGCCATTATGGTAAACAAATGGACTTTCATATTTAAATAATAATTGAAAAATTTATTTAAAAGAAAACAAAAAAAACCATTCCATTTCATTAAAGAAGAAGAAATCAGCAGGAGTCGATGGCATATCCAACGTTGTACTTCGACATTTACCTCAACAAGCAGTAGACATTTATACCACTCTGTTTAACAACGCTCTGAATTATGCATATTATCCAGGGCGGTGGAAGACAGCTGTGGTGCATCCTCTCCCGAAAAAGGGAAAGGACAACTCCAATCCGGCGAATCTCCGGTCGATAAGTCTTCTTCCGAGTATCAGCAAGGTATTCTTAAAAGTTATCAATAGAGCTCTGTCTAAGTGGGCAGAGGACAATAATATCATACCGGACAATCAGTTCGGTTTTAAGGCGGGACATGACACCATTCATGTCCAATGGAACAAATCTAAGAAGCAGTGTACGGGTGCCTGTCTGGTTGATTTGGAGAAGGCCTTCGACACCGTATGGTTAGAGGGTCTTTATCTAAAGCTGACCAGACTTGACATTAGTAACCCACTATTATATATGCTTTATGATATGCTCAATGGCAGAAAGTTTGTTGTCAAGAGTAGCAATGTAACTTTTGCCACAACCTTTAATATTAAAAATGGTCTTCAGCAGAGAGCGGTCAACTCGCCGATTCTATTCAACATTTACACCAGCGATCTGATAAGTAGTCTAACTAAGGCAATTGCGTATGCCGACGACCTGATTGCGTACAGAACAGCTGCAAAAATCGAGGACATCAGGATTCTCTTGCAGAGTGACTTCGTTGAGATTTAACGATATTGTGATGACTGGAAGTTGAAAATCAACTTTCAGAAATCAGAAACTATCTTGTTTAGGACTCCGTTGCGTGGAGCCACAAGGGATACGAGAAAGATAACTGGCGCAAGCTGGTGATCGTAGGGCCAAATGGACATCCACTGGCGAGTAAAAGTGTAGTAAAGTACCTTGGCATCTGGATGGATCAGTATTTGTATTTCGACAGACATATAAATGCTGCTCTGTCCAGGGCTAGGGGAGCTTTTGCCCTGACGAAACGGTTGTTTTATAGCAGCCGGCTTGACAACAGGGTGAAGGTGATTTGCTAGATGGCCCTTATCCGGCCGATGATTGCCTATGGGTGCCCGGTTTGGTTCAACGCTGCCCCATCTCAAATGGAAAAGATTCGGGTGTTTGAGAGGAAGTGTCTTCGACGCTGCCTTGGATTGCACAGAACACCAGAGTCGGAGTACAAACACTACTATTCCAACCTGTCTCTATACAACGGTGCCAACATAAACAGGATAGATAATTTCTTGCTGAAGCTTATTCGGGGTCACATTGCAAGAGCGATGTCCTCGTCTAACAGCTTAGTTTTCGGGGCTTATTACCCTAAATACGAATACTACGAGAGTGTGCGTCTAAGCGGCTTTATTCCGCCCGATGCATTCTTCCACCTAGACAGCCGAGGGCTGATCCAGGATAGAGCGGCGGTTCCGCTAATCTACCACGTCAGCCGTAGAACTGTAGATCGGCGGCTCCTTTACAGTCGAGACGTCCTCGCACAAGACGGAGCTGAACACCTTCGGTTCAGTAGGACTGTGTCCGAACGGGACCGAAAAGATAGGGTAAAGCAGGAGAACCAGTTCTGGTGGTTGAAAAACGAAGATGAAGTTCCTTCAGACATTTAATAGTTGACCTTGCTATTTTCTTAGGTATGGCCGACTTACATAGGTTTAGGTAGTTAGTTTTAAGTAGGGACAGTCAGGGTGGCGCCAAAAAAAAAAAAAAAAAAAAAAACCGGAAATGCCTGCTGTGGCTGTTCTAGTTAGTAAGTAGTCTGTAAGTAGCTTATAATTAGGTTGTAATTAGCTTATAATTAGTTGTAAATAGTTTTAAGTAGCTTTAATTAGTTTAATTAGTTTTAGTTAGTTTTAATTAGTTTTAATTAGTTTTAATTTAGTTTTATGTAGCTTGCAAGTTTTATATAAAACCAAAAAAATAAAGACACAGATACCGAGTTTTTTGTAAATTCTTCTCGGTAAAAAATAAAACCGACCTGGATTTAGTATTAAGATAGTTCTTAGGCCGAAAGGCATTAGCATTAAGTTATTATAGTTTAACTTAGAGCGCCCGACTGGGGCCAGTAAGTTAGTTTTAAGATATCGATAAGTTGGCTAGTTTTTATGAATTTTTGTCTAGCTTTAAGATAGTTTTAAGAAAATGGAAAATAAAAATGAATTTCAAAAAAAAAAAAAAAATAATAATTGAAAAATTTATTTAAAAGAAAACAAAAAAAACCATTCCGTTTTGAAGGCTGATATTTTCAAGGCATAAGTCCTCACCACCGTGTGACACTTTTTGAGCCAACTCACACGACCTGAAGAAACCATATTATGGGACATTGTATGCCACCATTTGAGCCATGTCATATGCTACATAAAGACGACGTACATATATTGAACATCGTCTGAGCGATTTTTTCCCGTCAAAATCGTACAAATGTGGTTCTTTATTTGATTCAAAAATTATTATGTCAATTTCGATTGGATGTTTGTAGAACTCCTATTGCGCTCCATTTTTACTCTAGCCAAAATAATTCGATGGGCGGATCCGAGTAATGTTCAAAAATGTTTTTTTCTGTTCCCGATTAGAGTGTTGAAGGTGCAAAGGTGTGACAATTTGGTGGCAAAAGGAAAACTGCATAAGGGCTTCGTATATTTGAAATGTTCAAATATGTTGTTATATGTAATAAAACTCCGTTTAAAGGTCTTGGCTATAAAACTATTTTGTTTATTATCAAATTCCTTTATTTTGTATTTCTCTCTAGTTGCTGGACGGATTTTGTTCAACTTTTAGAAGAGATACTTCTTATAGGATACTGTATACAAATATTTATTAAAACTTTGATTTTTTTTTAGTAAAAGATTAAAGTAGTTTTAAGTTGACTTTTCCTTGTTTAATTTATTCATATTAAAATTACTGATCTTATATTTATAATTAAATGCTTAAATAATTTTTTTAGACACCCTGGAACTATAAGAACAATTACGTTCGACCCACTTGAGCATTTTATTTTTGATATTTTTTTTTATTTGGTGCAATAGAATGTCATCACCCAACCGTTAACCAAATAACAAAGTGTTGGAAATAGCTAATTCATTCAGTACAGTGCATAAATGGTCTGGAAAGACAAAAAAAAAACAGACAAGAAGAATCAAGGTAAAAAAT
This sequence comes from Dasysyrphus albostriatus, assembly GCA_946251815.1. NCBI lineage: Eukaryota > Metazoa > Arthropoda > Insecta > Diptera > Syrphidae > Dasysyrphus > Dasysyrphus albostriatus. Next base: position 68,298,547 of record OX276335.1, read on the forward strand.
ATTGAAGTTAGTTCAGGCGACAAATTGGAAAATACTTTGTATTTTGTTTTAGGGTCTATAAAAGGTATATTGGTTGGTACGAAGGGATATTGCGGGTATGATTTTTAAGTGGCTTTGTACTACATTTTGAAGGCATACTCAAAGGACCTTTGTTTTAATTCCAGACAATTTCAATTTAAACCTACCTGATGTTGTTTTTTGTTTTTGTTTTTTTTTTTTTTATTGAAAAATAAAATAATGGATTTTTCCGTTTCAAACACCGTACATGCATGTCAAATTGAAATTGGACATACATTATATACAGTACTTAGATAGGTATAAAAAACCTTTTTTTCAGTTATTTTGTTTTCACCAATATCCCAACAAAGGCTTCTTGTGTTATTTTTTAATTATAATTTTAATTAATATACTCGTATAGGAAAGTACTTAAATTAATAAAATGAGATAATTTAACCAAACCACTTAAAAGGACAATTATTATTTGTTTTTGATTGAGACTATGAACAATTATTTAATTGAACGATTTTATGGTTTGCTTAAAATTACAAAGCAATTTGTGTATGGCGTTTTATAGTAGTCAAACGGCTGCAGGATTAAAAATAAATAACAAACAATTTTCCATTAAAGTTGTATCCCAGTAGGTGATTGTATACCGCTTATTATGCAATTAACAATTTTAATGATTTTGTGAATAATAACCATTAAAGATATTTAATTATTCACACTGTCATTATACAAGCTACTATTATTCTTTTTTTATTAATCGAAATCAATCGTGTTTTTAGCTTTTTTTTTTTGGCCTGAATCAATTCCGCATTGCGTCTATTAAAAAAAGGTCAACATTTAATACAATGAGCTTGAACACATCTACTATTCCATGTGATTCAGTAACGCTTTTTCAAAGAGCCTGTACTATGGTTTTAAAGCCAGAAGCAAGTTTCTTGGTTTTTTTATAAAACCTTTTGGTGTTGTTTTGTTCGTGAGACTCTTGTATCACCTTAAACTACGTAAAACCTCTTCTTTCTATGTCAGGTCTTCTTATACCTACATATTTTTTAAATAAATTTATAAAGTAAATTTGGTGGCGCAACAGCTTGTGGAGTGACTAACAACTCTCATCCATTCCTGTGTGCGTGTTGTTGGCAGGAATGGAGGGCACCTACAATTTTTTGCCGAGTCCGAACGACTAGATGAGAAGTAAAGGGTCTTTCAACAGGGACGCTACAAAAGTAGAGCGCTCCTCTATTTTGATATTTCTCTTCAGTAAGGAAATTATTAAAATTTACTACGAAAATTCGGAGTCAGTGACCTCAACGTTAAGAGCGCTACGTCCAATTTATGGTCGTCATAATCGTCCAAGCAGATCAACAATTGAGCATCTAGTGGACAAATTTGAATCCACAGGCACAGTACAAAATGTTCCCGTGCCAGTGAGACGAAGAAGTGCCCGTAATGTCGAGAATATTGCTACCGCTGAGGCTTCAGTTGCAGAAAGCCCAAATGTGTCTCTCACACGTCGTTCTCAAGCATCGGGCATCTGTGTGACGTCGTTGTGGCGAATTTTGCAAAAAGATCCCGGCTTACATCCTTACAAGATTAAATTGACGCAAGAACTGGAGCCGTTTGATCACCAGAAGCGTCGTATGTTCGTGAATTAGGCTGAGAAACGAAAATGATTCGGATTGAAAATGATTCGGATTTTCATCGAAAAATCATCTTCAGCGATGAGGCTCATTTCTGGCTGAATGGCTTCGTCAATACACAAAATATGCGGTATTGGTCAGGCAGCAATCCACATGTACTCCATGAGTCATCATTGCATCCCGAAAAAATTACGGTTTGGTGTGGTTTATAGGCCAGCGCGGCGGCGTCATTGGGCCGTACTTCTTCCGTGATGATCAAGACCGGCACGTTACTGTGAATCTGGATCGCTACCGTTCAATGATAACCGAATATTTTTGGCCCCAATTGGATGATATGGACTTGGAGGACATGTGGTTCCAATAGGACGGCGGCGCCACAAACCACACAGCGAATGTCACAATCAATTTATTGGAAACCAAGTTTGGAGAACGTGTTATCTCACGAAATAGTCCAGTTGCTTGGCCGCCTCGGTCGTTCGATTTGACGCCGTTAGACTATTTCCTGTGGGTCTACGTCAAGTCTATGGTCTATGCCAACAAGCCAGCGACGATTGATGAACTTCGAACGAATATCGAACTTGAAATTGCTGCACTACCGGCCGATTTATGCTTGAAAACCGTCGAAAATTGGGTTCAGCGTCTGGACTTCTGCAAGCGTGCAAATAAAACCAAATCAATTCAAATCATGAGAAATCAGCATGAAAAGCCCTCCTCTTTTTAAATTTGCCTAGTCATCTTCGATACCTCACGAGCATATGACCAAAAAGTGAGTTAATCCAATCGAAAAGTATTAACAAAAAATTTTACGAAAAAATGTCCACTCTATTTTGGAAAGAATTGCCCGATCAAAAATTTTACTCATTCTACTTTTCGATAGCATTCACGATTCACCGTTTTTTGAAGTAATAAGCAAAAACCCAACTTTTTTGACAAATGACCAAAAATAACTTTTAGTGTTCGTGTGGGATTAACGAAGACTAGGAAAATTACTTCAAGAACAAATAGGAGAGCAATACGAGGACAAAATCATTCTGCCTTTGCTGTGTTGCATGCAGGTTGTGATAGGATATTCTCAATCTTGATAAACATTTTTCAAATAAAAATATTAATAAGTGTTAAGTTAGCAAAGCACTTTTCGCGGATTGAAAAATGAGAAGGTGGATAATTTTTCAATAATATGACGTTAATAAGCAGTGGTTATTTCGAATTTGTCGTTTAATCTTTTCTTTATTTTTTGGGTGCTTTAATAACTTAAAATCAAGTTAGCAAAGCACCCTTCAAAAATCGGCAAAAACTACTTGTTCTTTATGGCTTTAAAATATGCCGTTAACTAGTCATAAATTAGTTGTTGTAAATTCAATTTGATCGCGCAATGATTTCTTTGATTTTGTGGGTACTTTGCTTACTTGATGACTATAGATACACAGCTTAACAGCTAATTAGTGGCAAACTTTAAACCCATAAAGCAATTAGTATAGGCAGTTTCTATACCTTTTTAAAGTTCTGCTTTCCTAAAACTTTATATCAAGCTTATACTTTATATCAAGCTAGCAAAGAACCACACTAAAAACATAGAATACAACTTATCAACGGCAAATTACTAATCCATAAAATAAAGTAGTTTGTACTTCTTTTCCAGCTATGTCAGGTAACAAAACACCCAAAAAACATAGAAGATATTGAATTTCAAATTCGAAAGTTTCACAATTAACTAAGGAATTATCAATGGCAAATTATTCACCTACTCTTTTGTCGGTTCGTGAAAGTAGCGTTGCTAACTTAGCATGCATTAAAAACAAAGCAAACAAAAAAAAAGAAAACGAAACGACAAAATTGAATTTTTGCACAACTAATAATGGAAAATTTGTATGCAATAAGATTTTTGGTTTTAGAAGTTTTAAAAAATTTTCGAAACAAAAAACATAGAATCAAAACTGCCACAACTATTTAACGATTAATAAATGAATGTTGATGTTGTTGTCAATGAAAGTTGATTTGCTATCTTGATATTATGTTAGAAAAGCACCCAAAAAACATAGAATTACTGTATAAAAATTCAGAATTGAAACCACTTTTTAAAGAATAATTAGTGGCAAATTATCTACCATAAATCATTCTGTAAAAGCAGTTCTTACTCCATTTTATTGCGGTGCTAAACTTACACAGTATTAAGAAAACATAGAAAACACTGGTCAATTAAATTGAATTTTCAATATTTAATTAAAAACTAATCAACGGAACAATAATCCCCATATTTAAAATTGACGGATAACAATGTGTTATAGCATTTATGCATTTGTTATCTAGTAATTTTTATTAACGAATATGTAATAATCTTTGACTTGTGTCAACTTACTCCTCTCTCTATTTTTGTCGATCCGTGAAAGTTGCTTTGCTAATTAGACATGAGGTTGAACATATTCGACGATTGATTCCAAACCTTGTGAATGATACGGGGCTCTCGACATAAAGGGGCCTCAACGTTTAGAGAACTCTATGCGTGCAAGAAATTTGTCAGCGAGATGAATACAACATATAGTCCAGTCATACTATGCTTTTGCCCTTCACATTGTAGGGTAGTTTAGATTTTTTTCCTGATTGATTTTGAAAGATTCAAAAAAACATTATGCCCAGAATTGCATCCAACACCAAAACAACAACCAATTCCAGAAGAGACTGCAGTCGATCAGAGATGGACCTGACGCCTTCAAGAGCATCAACACACTAATTGGACAAAAATAACAAATGCCTGACGATATCATCACCAACAATAGATAAGCAACAACGACTCAGGATAAAGTTGAATCCTTTACTTGCCATATTGAAGGAAACTTCACGCCAAGTCCATTTGATGATTCAGTCTTCCTTCGTGAAATCGAGGCATCCATATCCATCCAGCAGTCACTGATGCCCAACTTGGATAGAGCAATGTTTAGTGACATCAATCCTGCAAGTGATCCAGTCAATACCCCAAACTTGAGCACCTCAGAGGAGATAGCTGAGATAATTGGCAGCTTCAAACCAAAGAAATCAGCTGGGCAGGATGGGGTATCCAACTTTGTTTTTAAAGTGCTATCAAAAACGATGATGGTTACTTTCCCAAAAGTGGAAACTGCCAAAACCGTGGCAATTCCCAAGAAAGGAGAAAGAAGGAATATGATCACCAACTACAGGCCGATATCCCTCCTCAACAATCTAAGTACGCACTTGGAGGAGCTGATACTCAGGAAGCTCAAAAGTTCTGCAGCGAAAACAACATCATTCCGGACATACAGTTTGGTTTTTTGGGGAAAAGCAGTCCACCCTGCATCTGCTCATGAAGTTTCAACATGACATCACCACAGCTATAAACGACAATCAAGTTGCTGCCGGATGCTAGGTGTCGAGAAAGCATTTGACAGTGTATGGAATGAGCCCTTATCCATAAACTCCACATACTAGGCTTTGCTTTGTCACAAATAAAAATTATATTCTCTTTTCTTTCTTCCAGGAACGTTTTCGTGCTACTGGAGAAATGCAAATCAACATCGAAGAGCATCAGAACAAGAGTTGCCCAATGGTCGAAACTTGGACCACTTCTCTACAACATCATTTCAGGCGAATGCGTGAACCTTCTCTTCGCTGATGACTCAATAACACATTGCTCATCATTCTCTCTCATCACGTTCTGTACAACTTTGCTCTCCACCGCTTCTACCCGCTGATGAAAAAAAGAACTGGGCTAAGACAGCAGACAAAAGTTTTAATCTACAAGCAACTTTTGAGGCCAGTTATCAGTTACAGCTTCCCAGTTTGGTTCATCATTTCCAAAACAGCTAAGAAGAAACAGCAAATATTCGAGAGAACAATCCTGAGGATCTGCACTGGACTTTACTTCGATCGTAAACGACACAAGCACTTCTAGAACGAGCAACTCTACTCTGAAGCAAAAGTATAGTCCCCCTGGACAAGTACTTAATGCTATCTGGAGATTAGCTGGCAAGGAACATAGCCAACCACCCTAATCAACTGATGAGAAAGATGATAAACCAACAACGATATCCGGAACAAAGGTATCTAGAAGTTAAGAAAATCCTTCCGAGCGTTTCGACTCGAAACTTATCGGGGCAAATTGGAGTTAGTAGACGGTCATTACAACGGATACTTCATGACGATTTAAACTTGTTTCCGTACAAAGTCCAAATTACTAGCAAGTTAAACCCTGAGGATTTGCCCGTTCGCCTGGAATTTTGCCAAAAAATGATATCAATGGCCGAAGAAGACAACACATTGATCAATTGTTTGTTCATGTCTGATGAGGCCCATTTTAATCTTAACGGCAATGTAAACAAGCAAAATTGCCGTATATGGAATGAGTCTAATCCAGAAATGCTCCATGAGACGGAACTGCACCCAGAACGAGTCACTGTGTGGTGCGCAGTTTCATCAAGGTGTATTGTCGGGCCGTACTTCTTTGAAGAAAACGGTGTAACCGTTACTGTCAATGGGGACCGTTATTTAAAGATGTTGAAGGAGTTTTTTTACCCAGAACTGCGCCGAAGACGTATACCATTCAACAGCGTTTGGTTTCAGCAAGATGGAGCAACTGCACATATAGCCAGACCAGTTATGGCGGAGCTAAACAAAAAATTCACAAACAAATTAATTTCTAAGAACTCCACTCTTCGCTGGCCCCCAAGGTCACCTGACCTGACTGCACCAGACTTCTTTTTATGGGGTTATGTCAAGCAAGAGGTGTATAAAACGAAGCCCAGGAATTTAACTGAATTAAAGCAGTCCATAACGACAATAATTGAGGCGATCCCAACTTCAACTCTTCAGGCCGCAATGAATAATTTTTTGATCAGGTGCCGCATATGCGTGGGAGAGCGTGGAGGTCATTTGCGGTCTATAATCTTTAAAAACAACTAACTATTTAAAATAAAATTTAATTTTCTAACCAATAAAAAAAAATAAATGAAATACATCGATTAAAAAAAAAGTTATTTGAATTTCTTATTGTAGCACAATTGGTGCGCCACCCTGTATTATCTGCAGGATAAAAGAAATAAATTTTAAAAATTTCATCGGCTAGTAAATATTAGCTTTAAAATTTTGGTAGTGGTAAAAATAAAGACTTGACCTATAGGTATGACAAAAAATTAGCAATCAAACCTGATTTTAAATTGTTGTCACTTAGTGTTCGGTGTACATAAATTCCAAACAGGTATTTAAGGAATTTTTTTCTAACATATTATCCTTCCTTTTTGGTATGCGATTCAAAATGCAACCGTCAGCTTTTCGTTACTGCTGCTACAAAAAAAATATCAGTTTTATCATAAGGATCCCTTCTCCCGTTGGATGTTTAAAATAACATTACAAAAATTAAGAATGTGCACTAAAGTTGATTTTTTTAGTGTGGTTCCGTCCAAGCCAAAGTTGAAAGTTGAAACACAAACACACCCGCACATCAGCATAACAATCACCTGCCTCTGTATATATAAATATAAGTTTCCAAAGGCATGATGTAAAGATGGATAGATGGCAGATGCTAGAGGTTATCTGGACAGACATTATGTGCAGTACTTCGGGCTCTTAACTAAAGTGGACGACGAGGTAACATTAACCATTCCTGGACCTTACTATATTCTCTTATTGCTTTTCATTACCTTTACATAATAATGGTGTTGGAGTGGAGCAAAAGGAGTGGATGTGGACGTTTCGTTCGTTCTATTAAGCCAAAGGAGGAACATACAGGATGGGGGTTAGCCATTGGCCATAGGGAGGAATTTTTATGACAGGAATTTGTTATGTGCTACGGAGGACGCGTAGAGGATTTGAATAATTTATAAGGACAACTACCAGTTAAGGCAACAACGGTGACAACGGCAGCGGTTGGTTGAACGTTCGTTGGTTGCTCGCCTGTGGGCCATGTTTACATGGTAATTGAAAACATTCTCACATGTGGACAGGACATTCTTTAATGTTGATCGGATGGATGTATATGTAGGTCATTTTGTTGTTCTTTGGTGACAAGGCAAAATGTTGGATTTAATTTGATGCAATGAGTAAGAGAGTGATGGAAGATATACGCAAGGAAGCATCCAAGATAAATGGACAATAGATCATGAGCAAAAGGCGGTTAGACAATGAGATGTTTGTGCAAATATCATGCAAGGAAACATTTAGGTAGGACGATACCGATTTAACTTGGAGATCTAAGATATACTCGTAGTTAGGTATTGTTAAATAGAATATCATAAATTATTTATAAGTGTCATTTTTCTTTTGAAATTCTTGCTCATAAAAGCTTTCTTTTACCTTTATATAGGTCCCACCTATAATGTGTTCTTCAGATCATAAAAATTTGCTGACAAAGATGAACAAAATAGGTATCTATCCATATTTTGTATTATTTTTTGTCATCTTTAAAAAAGAGGATTTTATGTTTTTAAAATTCGCCCTTTTTTCACTTAAATTGGTAAAGGTGTCTTGTTGTGCTGATAGTATAGTAGTCCTTTAATTTAACTCATTATTCAACATCCTTAGTCCAGGTCATCATCATCTTCTGTTGGCTGAGCAATTTTTCAATTTAATTCGACATCTAATCCCCATTCACCTTGTTTTTTATGACACTTTTCTTATTTGTTTTTTTTTTTTATTTTCTTAACAAACAAAATATCAAAAAAAAAAAAACATCCACCATAAAGTAATGAATAAATTAGAATTTCACTCGCTTTACACTAATTTATTATTCCCCATATAAATCCTAACCTCAAACTGCCATAAACTTTTTTGTTCGTATATACCAAGGTATGAGTCTGAGATAATAAAACACCCTCAGGACATTCGCTTAGCATATACAAAACGTAGAGAAAATAAAGAATAAGCTTTGAATTTGCACGCATCTGAATATCTTCTACCTTGTGTCTCACACCTGCCGTCTGCCACATGGGTATACTCAATCAAAGTTGATATCTCTAAAAGGATATCTTCTAAATACCAAAAGGAAACAAAAACATTATTTTATTTCCGCTGTGTGGAATGCAAAAACTGTCAGGTGTAATATCAGCCCCCCAGTGATCCTAGAAGCTGGTTAGAATTTTAAGTCAGAATAAACTATAGCTACTGGTAGGTGTACTTTAAAAGAAAGATAACTTCAAAAAAAATATGAGAGCAGAGCTTGAAAAGTCCTTATTCATTATTGCCATCAAAATTATTTTAGAGTCAAGTTAAGAACATTACTTAGGTACAGTTTTTAGTCGAATTAAAAAAAATATGTCAGGAAAACGAATAACTCACGTTGCGACAGCCGCAAGGATAGAGGGAATTTTCGTTGACAAATTAACAGGTGAATAGGCTTATGACACTTTGTTCTCGCTAAAGTTTCACAGTGATTTAGCAAAAAAAGGAATACCAACATTTATTTAATTTTGTTTTATTTGTAACTTGCGATATACAGGGTGCTCCACAGTCACTGGCATAGACAAAACCCATAGGTGTCTGAGTTTATTGTAAGTTGAAAACGTTTAAACTTTTTTCACGTATCATTTTGACATGTATCTAAGGGTTTATATGATTTCACGTTGCATTTCAGTTAACTGTCTTGATCTTGCAGATTGCACATGCTAGGAGGCGAATTCGTCATGGGAAGTCCACTCAGATCGAAAGTCATCGATAAGCGATCGACTGGTTGTGATCCGTATCAAAGCTATTTTCCAAAACATCAGCCGAATTTTGTGCACACACCAGTACCAATGAAGCTGAGGTGCCTAACAAGGAGGAGTTTTATGTTATGAACTCCAGGATGGAACCAACGGAGCCTGTCTGGAGTAGGATTTCAAAGTCGTGCTTGGAGACTTCAATGCTAAAGTAGGAAAGGAAAATATCTTTGATGGATTAGTTGGAAAGCACAGCCTCCAAGAAACGACAACAGACAACGGCTTTCGACTAATCGACTTCGCTGCAGCTCGTAATACGGTGATAAGTAGCACTAGGTTCCCCAGGAGAATGATACACACAGCAACCTGGCGATCTCCAGATGGTCGAACCGCCAACCAAATGAACCATGTGCTAATTGGCACGAGGCACGCATCCAACATCTTGGACGTGCGAACTTTCCAAGGTGTAAATATATACTCTATACACTTTCTTGTTGAAACAAAGTTCACAGCCCGACTGTCTAACGAAAAGAAAGGGAAGACCACTGAAAGGAATAAATTCAACATTGCATGCCTTAGCACATCTGAGAAAGCCAGAGACTACAGTGAGCAACTAACCGGGAAACTCTCTGCCGTACCCCCACCCACAAGCGTCAACAACCAGTGGAACATGTATCGCGACATCATTAAGGAGACAGCCGAGACCAGCATCGGCTATCAACTACCCAGAAAAAGGAGCCCTGGGTGTGATGAGAAATACGAGGTATTGAAACAGGAGACTGAAAATGCACGAATGCAAATGATGCAACGAAAAATAAGAGCAGCAAGAAAGAAGTACCGTCAAAAGAGAAGGAAAGAGAAAAACCCTGCGTAGAAAAAAAAAACGTCTAGCACCACCACCAACACCCGTTGGTTCAACAAAACCAACAAGCAACTGGCATGTGGATATAAAACCGGCACTCAAGCTCTTCGAAACAGCGAAGGGAACCTAGTCACCGAAGCACAGGGAATTGAAGACGTGTTTAAGCAGCATTTCTGGCAGCTGCTCAATGGACATTCTGTAAAGGAAGCGACAGGAGAACAAAGAACCATGAGACCAGTCAATGAAAATCCTATCCCAGCGCCCAGTACTGAAGAGATTAAGAAAGCCATCCACAAGCTTAAGAAAAACAAATCCGCCAACTTGGATGGACTACCTGTGGAACTTTTTAAGTGTGAAGAAGATGTCCTGGTAGGCTGCATGCATCAGCTCATCAACCAAGTGTGAAAGGGAAAAAGTATGCCCGATGACTGGTCAAGTAGCTACATATGCCCAATCGAAAGAAAAGGTGATCCGATGTCCTGCAAAAACTACGGAGGTATATCCCTGCTTAATTTTGCATACAAGATCCTATCCCATGTATACTATGTGAGCATCTTGAATCTATCTGCAACACTATGATCGGCACGTACCAGTTTGGCTTTAGGCCAGGCAAATCAACGATAGACCAAATCTTCACATTGAAGCAAATCCTGGAAAGGACCAACGGGTTTCAAGATGAGACCCACCTTCTTTTCATTGACTTCAAAGCCACATATGATAGCATAAGTTGCCAAGAGCTTCTATCGGCGATGTCAGAACTCGGGATCCCAAAAAAAAAAACTGATACGGCTATGTCACATGACGTTACAAAATACGCAGTGCAACGTGCAAATAGGTAACAGCTCATCAAACCTATTCCAGTCCAGACGTGTAGACTGTATACTGTGAGGGTGTTTTAGATTTTCCAGCCGGGGTATACTCACGGTGTCCAGGGTTAGTTAAATAAAACACCGAAATTTTACATCAAATAGGTCCTTGTCTTTATTTGTTATTTTCTTTTATTACGTTTCACAATCTGGGATTGAATTTATTTCATATAACTTGTTAAATTCTTCATGTATAATCCCGGTTTTCGTAGTAGCTCTTCCCACCGAAATTTCGCCTGCCTTACGGGTCCGGTGTAGCCTTCGCGATAGGTGTCGGCCAGCTGGTGGCGTGGGGCACGGTTGAACCACGTCTATTCCGTCGATTTGGTCGCAACTGGCGTAATCGCCGTGAAACAGGTAAATCGCCGAACTGATAAATCACATAATAAAACTGGTAAATCACAGCCGAAACTGGTAAAACACAGTCGAGACTGCTAAATCACCGTAAAACGGGTCAATCACCACTTATCGTGGGTAAAACACAGCCGAAACTGGTAAGACACAGTCGAAACTGGTAAATCACCGTAAAACGGGTCAATCACCACTTATCGTGGGTAAAACACAGCCGAAACTGGTAAAACACAGTCGAAACTGGTAAATCACCGTAAAACGGGTCAATCACCACTTATCGTGGGTAAAACACAGCCGAAACTGGTAAAACACAGTCGAATCTGGCAAATCACCGTAAAACGGGTCAATCACCACTTATCGTGGGTAAATCACAGCCGAAACTGGTAAAACACAGTCGAAACTGGTAAATCACCGTAACACGGGTCAATCACCACTTATCGTGGGTAAATCACAGCCGAAACTGGTAAAACACAGTCGAAACTGGTAAATCACCGTGAAACGGGTCAAGCACCACTTATCGTGGGTAAAACACAGCCGAAACTGGTAAAACACAGTCGAAACTGGTAAATCACCGTAACACGGGTCAATCACCACTTATCGTGGGTAAATCACAGCCGAAACTGGTAAAACACAGTCGAAACTGGTAAATCACCGTAACACGGGTCAATCACCACTTATCGTGGGTAAATCACAGCCGAAACTGGTAAAACACAGTCGAAACTGGTAAATCACCGTGAAACGGGTCAATCACCACTTATCGTGGGTAAATCACAGCCGAAACTGGTAAAACACAGTCGAAACTGGTAAATCACCGTAACACGGGTCAATCACCACTTATCATGGGTAAAACATAGCCGAAACTGGTAAAACACAGTCGAAACTGGTAAATCAATGAATCTTGAATACTTCACAAGAAGCCCCTTACCACTGGTGGGGGGAAGCCTCTGTTAATATCCAAATTACTTACCACTGGTCCTTGCTTACCGACGATCGAAGTCCGACTGGCTCCTACTCCAAGAGTTTAGGCGTATTTATATGCGCGGTCTAGTTCCCTGCTTCTGCTTGTTTCTTCTTCTACTATTTCTTCTTTTGCTTCTTTTTCTTACTCTTCTTCTTCTTGCCTTTTGTTGGTCTTATTGGGTCCTACTAGGCAACCTTTTGGTAACAACCAAGTGTGAATTATATCCTCGCGAATGACGAAATAACCTTTGCAAATTAATGTCACCGGGTTTTGGCCATGTTGAACTGAGTGTGAACTCAATGCTTGGTGTAGTGAAAGAACGCATGTAATTTGTTCGTGTTTAAAATGTTGTGCAGATTTGTAATGCGTCATTACAATACAGGGTTCAGACAAGGAGATGCGCTATCATGTGATTTCTTCAACCTAGTCCTGGAGCAAATAGTTCATAAGAGTGGTATTAACCTAAAAGGCACTATCGTCAATAGGTCTTTGCAACTGCTGGGCTATGCGGACAAAACAAAGTATTTGTATATGAGGACAAAATAAAGTATATGCTATCAACAAACAAAGCTTCATCTGGCCATCGCCTATAGGACAAAACGTCACTGTTGGTAGCAGTAATTTCGAGGCAGTCAAGGAGTTCACCTACCTCGGAACAAAATCAATCCTAGGAATGAATCGGTTTGGCCAAATAAATGGGTTCAAAACTCTTTTCCCGAAAGACAAAGTGCACGCCTTACAAAACGCTAATTTTATCAGTTCTACACTACGACGCCGAGTGCTGGATGATAAGCAAAAAGGGGAATTGATACTGTACACTTTTGAGAGAAAAAATCCTCCGCGGATATTTGGTCCAATATGCGAGGAGGGCGAATGGAAGAGAAGATTCAATCGTGGATTGTACGAGTGGTACCAAAATGTATATGTAGTCCAAGTAGCCAAAACAAATCGATAACACTGGCTCCACCACATCGAACGAATGGACAGCAACTCTCCAGCCAAGAATCCCAGCTTCCAGGTATGAGATGACCAGGAAGACTGAACCTCCACTACAGGGACCAGGTGGTTTCAGACGCAAGAACGCTTGGTCTCGACGACTGAAGATAGCGTATGAGGGACTGCAACCGATGTCAACCGACAGCATTATCTCAGGTAGAGACCCTCCATGGATCGGGAGCCGGATAAGTAAGTCTTGATCTTTGCCAATCTGTTTGTGAATTCTAAATATCTTTTTTGTATTTAAAAAATCAAGCTTTAAGATCCCAAAACAGGTTTACATTTTTTCCTTTTGTGGATAAAGATATTTCACAAATATTTACCAAAGACTTTTTAGATTTTTTAATTGATATTATTTTATTTTTATTATAAGTGACTATAACTTTTCTTTTAATTATGAAAGCTGAATTAATTTTCTTGAAAATTTTACCAAGAGTAATTCTTCGTTTGATCTTAGCACTGGTATCGTTCGCTGAGTTTATAGCGAATCAAGCTTAGGTAGACAAAGTCTCCGACCACCTCAAAATTATAGCTGTCTTTAGTACGTTCTGACCGAGACGTCGGTGTTGGGTGTCCTTTCTTGTTGACAGCATATATTTGGTTTTTGCTTTCATTCACCGTTAAACCCATCTTCTTGGCTTCCTCCTCAATACTCACGAAAGCAACATTGACATCACGCTTTGTTCGTCCAATTATGTCAATATCGTCAGGGTAAGCGAGTAGTTGAACAGACTTTTGAAAAATTGTGCCTCTAGTGTTGATGTGAGACTTTCGCACAATTCTTTCAAAAAGGCATCGGTGAGGTCTTTGCCGATCTTGATGCAGCAGCGTGCATCGTCACCATCGTGCAGCAGCGTGTATCGTCATCCTACACAAACGGACAGGTTTGGGAGGGATGCCAAAACTAGACATTGCTTAATATACCTCGTCTCTATAGATGCTGTCATACGCGGCCTTGAAATCGATGAATAGGTGGTGGGTATCGATTTGAAACTCCTGGGTTTTTCCCAAGATCTGCCGTAGTGCGAATATTCGGTCGATGTTGGACTTCCTTGGTCTAAAACCACACTGATATGAACCAATCAGATTGTTGACAAATGGCTTTAGGCGTTCGCAAAGTACGGCAGAGAAGATCTTGTATTCGATGTTAAGGAGACTGATTTCTCTGTAATTGTTGCAGTCCAGTGGATCACATTTCTTAAGAATCGGGCAAACAATGGTTAGGTTCCATTCATCGCACATATTTTCCTCCGACCATATTTTGAATAGCTCGGCCACAAGGCTATCAGCTCCAGCAGCTTGTCTGCTTGAACAGAATGGAGATGGAGCTGCAACTGGAATAGCTGTCAAAATGTTGAATACACACAAATCCAAGGTTACGAACTGCAGACGCAGTTGGACAAGCTGCAGCTCCAGTTGCAGCACTCTATTTTGGTCAGGCAGTTATTAGACTCAAGTTTAGATATAGCTATCTTCAATTGAAATTGATCATTTATAAAATTTTATGAACAAAAATTCAAGCAGGAAAAGTTAACAAAAACCAAAAAAAAATTTAAGGTGTTATAATTTCTTATACAGTTGTGTATTAATTTTTTAAGAGCAAAGATAGGCTGCAGGCATCTTAAAATTAATTAAAAAAAGAAGCTCAAGGCAGAAGCAAGATATTTTCAAAAAAGCCAATTTAATTCAAATTCAAATTTGCTAAGTTTTTTGTTTCTAAATCCATCCATTTTGATAGGAAATCTAGTTTTAAATTTTGTTTGTGTTAAATTTTAAAATTCAGCTTAGTCTTCGAGTTAAACTGAACATATATATTGAAAAGTGGCCAGTGTGACCATTCTCTCAGAAATACGTAATGCGTGAATCTAGTATTATTTTTGGCTTAGCTTATCAATAATGTTCAATAATTAGAACTATTTAACGTTGGTGTTTCTTATTTTAAAGTATATTCAGTTTACTAGCCTATATTTCCAAAATTTCGAATTGAAATTACACAGAATTTCAACAAATTGTAAGTTGAATCTCCACACCTCTTTTTGTGCTAAATACACTTGTAGTTGTTATTGCCAGCTTTGTTGTCAATTATTTCCATTGTCCTGTGATCTTACGGTAAAATACACTAATTGTCAACACAGTTTTGAAAATCTTTGAATCAAATAAGTGACATTTTGCAAAATATTGATGCAGGTATTAAAAGATATTTCACTTCCGGTATCCATGTCCCAATATCTGGAAAATAATACTAAGTGCATATGGGTAATTCCCTGCCAACTGTGATTATTTGAAAAAAAAAATAAAAATTAAAACTTATTGGAAACAATTTTTGTTTTGTTTTTGTAGCTTTATTTAGTCAGGGTATCAAATCTGTAAAAGCATTTGCCTACAACTTTTAAAGAGCAAAAAACATGGTGAAATGTACTAAAACTGTAATATGCGATACTGAAACTCTTTTACTTTCCGTAGCCATATGGAATAAGTAGCAAATTTAGTGCTAATATCAAATGTAGAATATAGTAAATGGCCATGTACCCAAACCAAAATTATTTAAGAACATTTTACTTTAAATAACAAAAAAAAAACACACTGAACACAAAGAATCACAGTTGGCACGGAATCACCCAAATAATGACTTAGGCTTCCAAGTTCTAACATACACATAATTTCAATTTGATTTCCTCGTAAGTATGTATTTTGTAAGTTGTAGCCTAAAGTTGCTGTAGTTGATTTCACTACAGCTAATATTTTTTGTAGTTAATTTCACTATATTTGCACTGAATTTCACTATAACTGTAGTTAATTTCACAATCACTGTAGTGAATTTCACTACATCTAATTCCTTATTAAATCATACATTTTAAAAATTTTTTGCACATCAGTCTTCATCATTTGCTATATGTAATTATTTTTTGCTTTAATCTTCATTCAATTATCGTTCTGTGCAATACATCTACGATTTACCCTATAAATCTCATAGTTCCATAATTTAGTTACAACAACTTCCTGAAATATATAATATTCAATATATCCCACAACCACACATTTTGTCTGATGATATCACATTTGGACCTATTCTTAAATACATTTATGTACGTCTACGTCCCTCTACCCTCTTCTCTTTGGCGTGTATATAGGGTATAACTAACATAAAAACTTTGCCCTAGATGCAGACGTTTGAGCTTCTTGGCAAAAGACCAGGAAACCAGAGGATATACACTTTACATCTTACACATATGTGACTTTGGCAAGGACGAAATGAAAACGACAACGACGATATAAAACACAAAACCATTAGAAACAAATATAACTGTGTGTGTTGGTTGGGGGAGGGGGGGTTTGGTTGGAAATGAATATTGGGAAGATTTTTAAACCAAAGATAAATTGAATAGTGTTTAGGTGTGGCAATTCTTGGAAATAAATCTTTGTCTTTTAGATAAATGAAACTTGAAATTGTCAGAGTTCGAATCGAGTTGAGTTGAGTTAAGACTATGACAGAAAAGCTGTTCATTTTTTTTGGTTAAAGTTGATTATGTTGAGGTTGGAATATGGAAAGATAAACTAGGTTTTTGGTAACATTTTCCCAGATTAATCAGAGATTAGAAAATGATTTCGAAGTTGGTTTAGTCAGATTTAGTTTAAAATAAAGAGAAGATAGCTCTCTCTCTCTATCTTAAAACATTCAGTGTGATGTGGAATGGTTACTTTACATTTTTAGTTTTTGAGAGTTTTGACTATTACGAAAGTCATTAGGTAAGATAATAACTAATTGGAATGCAAGCAAACTGTAGCAAAAGTTGAAGTTTATCTAAATTCGCCACATTTTCACATTTGTGCGCTGGCTGTGAATAGGTACACCGTTCATCTTTTGACAGTGCTCTAACTCTATGAGCTACAGCTACAACTGTACAATAATGAGTGCCAGCCAGTGTTATCCTTTGCCACTTGATTATCTTCAATTAGGGTTATATCTATGTCCATACTGGGTGAATAAAACAAAATAGGGTTAGATTTTCACGAAGGTGTGGGAAAAGTGTAAGTTGAATCGAAAAAAGAAGGAAACAAAATTGGGAGGGACTGTCCACTCCTCAGAATCAGAACAAATCAAGATTACCTTAAATGAAGAAATATAATAGACTAGGTGATTTGCCAGTGATAATCTGCAACTTGTGTAATCTGTGAAGAAAGGTGGGATTTAATTATATTTTGTTGGATAAATGTCCATATGTTTTTTGAAAGAGAGAGAGGATTTTTTTTTTTCGATAAACTAACGGATGAACAAATAATTTCACTCCTCAGTCCTCAATGAAGTTAATGTAAGCAAATTATTCAGTGGGTGATTATGAATTATGCATTAAACATAATTTTTGTGGGATTTTTTCAAGGGAGGAGTAAAATTATAGACTTTGATAGATAAAAGGCAAGTATTTGCAGATTGTCTATAAAAATTTTTAAAATATGTTGAGGAAAATTACGCAGTGCCAGGGTGACAAGAACCCTAATTCGTTGTCCCCAATAGCGAAAGCAGTGTGTCAAGCCTTTGACAAGGTTTGGCACTTGGGACTTGAGTACAAACTGCATCTTCAGGCAGTACTACGAAATACTGAAATCCTACGTTACGAACCGACTCTTTAGAGTACGGTACGACCAAAATTACTCGGAACAAATTGAAGCCGGTGTACCACAAGGAAGAGACCTAGGACCAACCCTGTGTTTGTTATATACAAGGGATATTCGAGTGGACATCAACGCAATCATGGCCACCTTTGCTGACGATACTGCAATATTGATGCCAGTTAATTCCGTAACAAAGGCTACATAAAAACTACAAAATGCAGTCGATAAAGTTAATGATTGGAAGCAAAAATGGCAAATCAAACTAAATGAATGAAAATCGACGCATATAAACTTTACAAACAAAGAAATAAACAATGTTCTTAATCTTATAAACAGTACAGCAGTACCTTACTCCAATACTGCCAAATACCTTGGAATGACTTTGGATGCAAGGCTTAAACGAAAAGAGCATATCAAAAAGAAAAGAGAAGAACTAAGCTTGAAGTACAGACAAATGTACTGGTTACTAGGAAAGAACTCTAACCTATCTATCCAGAACAAACTAATGTTATATTAGCAAGTACTAAAACCTGTTTGGACATATGGCATCCAACTATGGGGCTCTACAAAGATAACAAATGCTGAACCCATCCAAAAATTCCAAAGCAAGGTTCTTCGTGCAATAAAAAAATGCCCCTTGGTATATAAGAAATAGCGACATACATCGTGACCTTCAAATTGAAATGGTTACAGAAGTGGTTAAAAAACACGATGTATCACACAATCAGCGACTGCAAAGTCATACCAATTCCAAAATAGACACCGTTTTTAATGTACGAGACAATGTTCGGAGATTAAGAAAAACCAAGCCTCATGAGCTGATGGTCTAAAAGCTATTGGAAAGTGTTATAACTTTAAACTTTCACACAGTTTGATTTATAAATTAAGAAAGAAAAATCATTTGTCGATTTTTCATGATTCACCGGTGGTTTTAGTGCGGTAAGAGTCCCACACAATTCAGAACCGATTCTTACCGAGTGTCTTTCGAAAATAAAACAACAGCAAAAAAAGATAACATCACACGAAAGAAAAATATTAATAACAAAACGGCAAATAATTAAGCAGTAGAATGTTAAGTTTTAAAAGTTTTTGACACTTTTCGAAAAAAAACATAGAAAATGATAAAAACGAATTTTTCAAAAGTTACTAACGACTAATTAACCATGAGTTATGTATCCATAAACCATTCGGTTTAAGCTGTTTTTACCTCTTTTTGAGGTGGTGCTATGCACCGAACCCAAAAAACATAGAAAAAATTTCACACAAAAAATTCGAAATCATCACAGCTATTTAAATACTAGTTATTTTTAGCCATAAACTATTCAGTATTATCAGATCATACTCCGTGTTTAGGTGATGCTTTGCTTACTTGATTTCAAGCGACAAAAAAAAAAAATAGAAAATTGCTAGATTAAATTCAATTTATCAATTGATAGCAACTAATGGCAAATTAAAGAGGTCTGCAAAAATAACGCAGTTATAATAGATTTGGTTCTTTTTTAATCTATTCAGAATAATTCTAGCACGTACGTTTTTTTTAAATTGATATGAATGATGTGAAGAATGGAGAGCTCTTAGATTACGTTGACCTGGTTGAAAAATTTAATTTTGAGGGACTTATTCTATTCCACATAAAAGTATAAGCTTTCATTCGTTACAGGTTGGACTCTTTCATATAATTATTCCTCAAAGTTTATAAATCATCACAGAAAAATTTGTGTATTCCCCCCCTTCCAGCGATTCCAACTTTTTTTTTTAAACTGATTTATTTTAATACCTATTGGCCTAATAGAAAAAGTCTTTTGAACGATAAATTCGCAATTGTCACAAATAATTAGTGACTAACTAACGGAAAATTATCCATCTAGCTATTTTTTGATTAGTCGAAGTTTCTTTGCTAGCTGACGCTCCTAGAAAACAAATAACAAAAAATACAAGGAAAACATCGAACGACAAAATTAGCTTTTTACAACAAATTAAAGACTAATATAAATGGTAAACTATTAAACACAAAAACATTAAATTTTAGAAGCTTTTACCACTTTCCAAAAAAAACATAGAAAACATCGAACATCAAATTTTAAACTGTCACAACTAAAGCCTAGTACATACTTGTGAATCATGTCGTGAATACAAAATTTGCATTTTTATTCACCCGGGAACGTGCTCGTGAAGCTGTGTGGAGAATTTTCGTTCACGATAAATTCCCGTGTAAAATATTCGGGAACTCCTGGTGAACAGTAGACATTTTTATTAGTAGTCATTTAAGGCATTGTGGTTTTAAGCGTCAAACGTTCACAACAGATTCGCAAGTCTGTGAGAAATGTCAAAAAATCACTTTCTCCACTGGCGATTATTCACTTCACGAAGGAGTATGTACTAGGGTTAATAATTAACAACTTATAAGCATCTATACAGTTTGTGATCCGTGAGAATTGAAAAAAAAAACAAAGGAAACATAACACGATCAAATTAAATTGTCAAATTAGTGACTAACTAACGGAAAATTATCCATCTAGCTATTTTTGGATTAGCCGATCACAACTGATTAACGACTATCTAATTAATCCAAGACTATCCACATATTAATTTTTCGATTCGTTAAAGTCGGTTCGCTAACTTAACACTCATGTTTCTTCCAAGTAAACTAGGTGGGCTCTCCAAACTCCAGTCTACTCACGATTATCGAAAAAGCCCGGAATGTTGTTCCACCGAACAACACACTGCTTAGCGAAGGTGAAAAGTCGTTGGTATTAGCCAAATTCACATTTCAAATATTAAACTGAAGAAAATATGAAAATCCGTGGCATTGAGCCACGATAGTGGGCTGACCATGTATCAGAGTATAAGTGTACTGCTTCATCATTGGTTGTTTGAGTTGTATTCAAGATTTCAAAGCGGTTAGATATATGGTGGTTATATCCCAACCTAGGCCTAGCTTTTTCAAAACACCATCGACGTTGAACTTTTTCATCTGAACTTTGTGGAAGCATCGGACAATTAAGCTAGTTAACAATCGATCAACCAACTTATCTATACTCCTTATAATACAATACAGCTACTAGAGAACTTCATCAAATATGTGTAAGGACTTCATATCGAGAATGAAGACAACACAACACTTCTCCCTTCAAACAGAAAGTTTCTGGGCAACGAAATAGATGGCTTGAGATAGTCTGGCATCTAATGCACAAGACAACCAAAAGCAGCCATGGAGGTCAATGAGTTCCAGCACCTTCCCAAGTACATGCAAAATCTGTATGCTAACAAACAACGACTAAAGAAATGTCTCCGAAAGATCCATCGAATAGATTTCAACACAACAACTACGCACTTTGGAGCGAACAAGCTGTTACCAAAGTTTCGAAACTTGACTCCTTCGTCCTTTCTCTTATTGATGACATTTGATTAACCTGAGCCAATTTGATGCAAAAACCTTCTGGATGCTAATGCTTTACTCACATATGTCACATGAGAGTCCCCGTTACTCACCACCCGGGAAGAAGAGGCTCATAATAACGTATTCATTGAATTCTACAGGAAATGGAGCATCCGGATCAATACTAATAAATTGGAACTTGTCTACTTCAGCAAACAGTGAACCGGTAGGGGCAGTCCCAAACATTGTTTTGAAATTCCCAGACGCATCCATCAAAGGTGCCAAAGGGAACGTGCTTGAAGTACCTGGGAATCCACTTTACTGAGTTCCTTGGGTTCAAAATGAACTCAAAAAGTGTGCTCAAAAGACCAGGCTGGGCCATCCATGGTCAACACCCTCTGATGAGAAGGAGAATCGGACTTTAAGCGATGATGGTGGCAACTCCTACAGCCAGTTAAGCTATTGCTCCCCAGTCTGGTTCTCAATCCCCAAATCAGAAAAGAAGGAGCTTCAACTGTTCGAACGGAAAACGCTCAGAGTTCTCACCAGACTCCACTTCGACCAGCAGTGATAGAATCACTACCAGGAACGAACACTATAAAAATCGAATATATAGTCCCTCTAAACAAGTACCTATACTGCTTCCTGCAAAGAAGCTAGTAAGGAACATTAGCGCTGGGGTCACCTAAATCAGTTAACGAGAAGGATGGCCAAAGAGCATCTCCTAAAGCAAGAACCTTGTCAATGTTAAGAATAGTTTTGGAGGAGTTATTCTCCAGATGCATATGAAGCATATTTTCAAATATGAGAATAGTGTTGCAATCGAAAAAAATAAGAGACCTCAAAAAATTGAAAAAAAGCACAGAAATATAATCAATAATTCTAATGTAGAGTCTTTAAATCATACTTAATTTCAACTTAATCGACCTAACCACTAAATAAAATCAAAATAAAACCCCAAACTATTAACATAATCGTTTTTATAAAGTAATTTACATACATACCTATACAACAACACAAATATAGAAGTAAAAAGGTTGGAATACTTAATCAAAACGAATTCTACAAAAATAAAAAAACAAACCCTACTCAACTTTACAAAATACTATATTCTTCTTCAGCCTTGGACATTTATATAAATTTTATATCAAATTCAATAAACTTTCAAGCTACGGGTGAAATCTGATTTCAACACCATTTTAAATAAAACACACACACAGTTCCATAAAGTTTCAAATCTATTTATAATGTCTAAAATAAATTATACCTATACGAAACAGTTGGGAAATCGATTTTTGTTTAAGGTTTTTGTATTTTAAACTACTTTTCGCATCTGGGCATGAAATATACTTTGATAGAAACAACTCAACTGACCAACCCTCAGTTTATTTGACAGAAATAAAAATTTCAAAAAACATAAAAAGTTAAACAAAAATTCACAAAATAATGATTTCATTTTATACCCTCGTCATCAGAAGGCGCTGAGTTTTGATATTTCCTTTTTTTATGTATTTTCAATTCACAATCTGCTTCATTCATAAAGAGCTGTATTAAAAAATGCAATAAAACCTATGAAATTCTATACTTCGAGGGCATACAAAATATTGATTTATATTTTGAAGGCACTTTATTTTCAAAGCATCGCATCGGTTCACCGATGTTCGATGCATAAAACAGGTATGTAAATATACTCGGACTATATTAATTTTGGCTTTAAGTTGTCCTTTTTTTCATATCTATGTAAGAACTAAAGTTTCGTGGGGCGCTCAATAAACCGCGATTGTTTTTTTGAACAATTTATGTCATTGCCATAACTCTACTAAACAACCATATATACATGCATACTACATCCCGCCTGGAAAAATGTCAAGTTTTAGTCAAGGCCCTATAAAAATGCTTCGGTAGGTGCAATCTAGACAAGGAAAACTTGTCACATATAGTGAGGCCCTTGCTAGAAAAACTTGTTACATAAGTCCTTTTATTTCATGACAAATGCCCCATGTATAACAAAAAAAAATATTTTATACCCATCATACATAACATAGTAAGAAAAATTTTAAAAAATGGGAGTGAATACATTTACAAACCTTAATAGCCAAACCACAATCGAGCCTTTGGTTGCGCACACTTAACATATTCAACAAAAACAATTGACTCTTATGAGCCAATCCTAAATGTTACCTCAGGCTTCGTGTCTACCTAAGATGGTAAATATCGTAAGCCCGAAATAGATCTATTTTCTATAGGCCAAATCAAAGTCTCGCATTGGGTGGGTCGGGCTTTGATGGGGTTTTTTACCGACTTTACGATAATATGTGTCATTAAGCACGACTCTTCAATTAGCAAAACGTACCGTAATCAACTGATAAGAACATGATGAACCAAAAACAATATCCGGAACCAAGGTACCTAGGAGCTAAGGAAATCCTGGATATAACATTGGCGGATACAAGGGGGGGGGGTCATGATCTCCCCCTGGAACTTTTCCCAGATATACAAATACTAGAATAATGAATTTAATTATAAACAGAAAATTTCACTGCTCAAAGGGTATTTAAAGGGTTAAAACATATAAAAATATATATCGTCAGTTTTCTGTCAAAATCTATTAAGTCATATTAAAAAATTGCTTAGAAGACACAAAACACCGATTTAAAAGGTAGTAAATAGAACTTTTAGATAATAAAAGGTTTTGAAACTGGTTGAAAGAGCCAAAAGAGACCATGACACAGTAACTAGATATGGTATTCGAATGCAGCAATTCTTGTTAACCAAAAGTAACTTAAAATGGCATTTAAGGACTTGCTAGGAAGATGTACATCGATCGTGAAAAGTCGTAAAAATAATTCTTCAGCCAGAAAAACAAGAACAGTTTTTATTTCATGAATAATACAGAATTTAACTTTCCGTTTACTATAGCTTTACCGTAAAAATAATTTTGAAATTGATTTGATGATTTTGTGAATATTTCTGACACCATAAACCGAATCAGATTATAAATTTCATGGCATCTCATATATATTCTTCGATAGGTTACTAAGTAGTCACAAAAGGTTAGGTAGTAACAGTTAATAATTTCGCAGACAAAAAATTTAAAAAATTTCTACTGAATCATGAAAAAACTTTGAAATTTCATTTAAAAAAATGTATGTCACCAATGAATCTATAAAGTCTAGGTCAAAGTTTTTTCATGATTCAGCATAAATTTTTGAAAATTTTATGTCTGTCAAATTATCTACAGTTACTACCTGACCTTTTATGGCTGCTTAGTAACCTCACGAAAAGCACACATATGGGATGACATATAATAACAATTTAGTGACCTTTGAAATGGCATATTTGTTTCTTAAGATAACCTAAATATGGTACCTAAACATTTTGTTCACTGACCTGGAAAACTTTAAAATCTCCTTAAAAGAAATCCACAACCAATTACTGTAGCTAGTTGACCTTTTACAAGCGGCCTTTTGAACTGGGTACAATATACAAAACCATGCCAATGAAAAACTCGCATTCGAGATCTTGCAAATAAAAATCCCGCTAATAATGTGGCCACTCAATTTTAAGCAGGTAATCGAGATTTTGGTATTCGAGATTTTGGTTAATATTTGCAAAAATGTATGGTAAAATTTTGAAATTGCGTTGTTATGTTATTACTTATTTGTGAGAAATCATTTTTTAAGATCTAAAAAATAATGCAGTTTCGATATTTTAGATTTTGGTTTCTTGCAAATTTCCCATAGATGAAATGCGAAAAACCGGGCGGTACTTGGAAAAACTTTCACAATTGATTTAAAATTTTCTAAATTCAACTCAACAAATATATAAAATTACATTTTTTGCCTGTAAAAATGTCAATTTTTTGTCAAGTTTAGTCAAGGCCCTGAAAAGGCTTCAGAAGAGGCAACCTAGACAAGGAAACTTGTCAAATACTGGTGAGGCCCGACAAAAACTTGTTGGATAAGTCCTTTTATCCCATCACAAATATCTAATATATAACAAAAACAAAAAAAATATTTTATACCCACCATACAAAGTAAGAAGAATTAAAATACCTATAAACCTTTTAACTTTCAACAACACTGTTGTGTGTTATTGAAAATTAAAAGGTTTATAGGTTTTGCAAAATAGCTCACTAGTTAAAGTATTGGACTGGTAACCAGAATATCGGAGGATGGAATCCCAAAATAAAGACAACTTTTGGTTTTTTTTTTGTCCGTCTAGGAAAAAGATACTTAACGGGTGAGGCCCGATACAAATTCGAGTGTTACACTCGCTAGGCCCATGGTAGGGTTAATGTTAAACTTTTTAGTGCCCAGTTAAAAACTAGATTTTATTTCCAGGTGGGACTGATCGCATACATTTTTTGCCAACATCCTAAATGACATATCGCTTGCTTTATCTCAAAATTAAGGTCTAGCAACCACTAAGCAACTAAGTTGTGAATTGTGATCAACTTTTAGTTGCTAGCTCTAGGAATCAACATTGAGCTAAAAGCAACCTGAAGCGATGCGTGGCAGGAAGCTATTAAAGCATTTACTTCGTTTTCTCGAGACTGTAATTGCTTACACTTTCCCACTAACTTGGCTGCAAATTTTGGGAATACAAAGTTTTTTGTTTGGTAATTTTGACGCTTCATGAACTTGTCTTGTTCGGGGGATGTCATCAAGGAAAGTCGTAAGTAACAAAAGTTGCTTCTAGTTGCCAGGCAAAATAGATTTTATAGAGTATATACGAACTTAATGTGAAAGAGTTGAGGTTTTAAGGGTGAAAATAAACTTTTCCTAAACAATATTTTTAGTACCTCATGGCATAATAGTTTGTGCGTTGAACTGGTCATGCCGAAGGTCTGACTTTTCAAAAAATATTTTCAATGGAAATTAAATGCACGACTGTATTGCATTTACTTGCTCTGATGTTCAGTTGCTTAGAATTAAGAACTTTTAAGATGTCAGTATTACATATATAAAAAAATAAAACAATATATATTTTTTATTGTTTAATCAACTTGTCAAAAAGCTTAAGGCTTAAAAGCAAGTATGCCATTATAGCTTTTCATTAACGGTTGTATAGCAAGTACCTTTATTTTTGGGGCTACAAAATATCGATTTCCCTTCTGAAGAATTAAGAAAAACTTTAAATTCAAAATTTGAAGAAAATCGCTTGAGTGGTTTAGGCTGTTGGCCAAGGACTATCAAAGAATAGATAGACAGATAACCCAGATGGAATAGTGCCACCTACTTTTTTGTGTTGTTTCATCGTAATGTCATGTTTGATTGTTATATCGAAAACTTGTATCTGCACAGATACAAAACTTGTCTTATATCGTAAGTAAAAATTAATTTGGGATGCAATAATTTATTGAAATTTAAAAAAAACGTGACCTTGCGGGGCAAAGTCTGGATCCACCATTGGGATATAACACTGCAACAGGGCCAAATGGACATCCACTGGCGAGTAAAAGTGTAGTAAAGTACCTTGGCATCTGGATGGATCAGTATTTGTATTTCGACAGACATATAAATGCTGCTCCGGCCAGGGCTAGGGGAGCTTTTGCCCTGACGAAACGGTTGTTTTATAGCAGCCGGCTTGACAGCAGGGTGAAGGTGATTTGCTACATGGCCCTTATCCGGCCGATGATTGCCTATGGATGCCCGGTTTGGTTCAACGTTGCCCCATCTCAAATGGAAAAGATTCGGGTGTTTGAGAGGCAGTGTCTTCGACGCTGCCTTGGATTGCACAGAACACCAGAGTCGGAGTACAAATACTACTATTCCAACCTGACTCTATACAACGGGGCAAACATAAACAGGATAGATAATTTCTTGCTGAAGCTTATTCGGGGTCACATTGCAAGAGCGATGTCCTCGTCTAACAGCTTAATTTTCGGGGCTTACTACCCTAAATACGAATACTACGAGAGTGTGCGTCTAAGCGGCTTTATTCCGCCCGATGCATTCCTCCACCTAGACAGCCGAGGGCTGATCCAGGATAGAGCGGCGGTTCCGCTAATCTACCACGTCAGCCGTAGAACTGTAGATCGGCGGCTCCTTTACAGTCGAGACGTCCTCGCACAAGACGGAGCTGAACACCTTCGGTTCAGTAGGACTGTGTCCGAACGGGACCGAAAAGATAGGGTAAGGCAGGAGAACCAGTTCTGGTGGTTGAAAAACGAAGATGAAGTTCCTTCAGACATTTAATAGTTGACCTTGATATTTTCTTATTTAGTTAGTTTTAAGTAGGGACAGTCAGGGTAGCGCCAAAAAAAAAAAAAAAAAAAAAAAATTATAAAACCGGAAAATGCTTGCTGTGGCTGTTCTAGTTTGTAAGTAGTCTATAAGTAGCTTATGAGTAGGTTGTTAATAGTTTTAAGTAGCTTTAAGTAGTTCTAATTAGTTTTAATTAGCTTTAATTTAGTTTTATGTAGTTTGTAAGTTTTATATAAAACCAAAAAAAAAAATAAAGACAATGATACCGAGTTTTTTTGTAAATTCTTCTCGGTAAAAAATAAAACCGACCTGGATTTAGTAGTAAGATAGTTCTTAGGCCGAAAGGCATTAGCATTAAGTAATTATAGTTTAACTTAGAGCGCCCGACTGGGGCCAGTAAGTTAGTTTTAAGATATCGATAAGTTGGCTAGTTTTTATGAATTTTTGTCTAGCTTTAAGATAGTTT
Source organism: Dasysyrphus albostriatus (assembly GCA_946251815.1). NCBI lineage: Eukaryota > Metazoa > Arthropoda > Insecta > Diptera > Syrphidae > Dasysyrphus > Dasysyrphus albostriatus. The sequence continues at coordinate 68,326,531 of OX276335.1, forward strand.
TAAGAAAATTGAAAAAAAAAAAAAAAAACACTGCAACAATCAACGATGAAGCAGGACACTTCTACACTGATCCAGGGTCAGCCTATTATCGTGGCTAAATGCCAATCTTATCCCAACCCCAAAACAATACAGCCACTTGACAACCGGGACTGAACAACCCGAGGACGACAAAGTCAACCCGACTTTTATATAAAGTTTTCAAAAATTATAAATTTTATTAGTATTTAAATTCTTTTTTTCAATTTATGTGCTTATGTGCTTCGGGAGTTGACAAATTACGAATGTGACAGAATAAAAGTTCTGTTTCCTTAAATTAATGCTATGAAAATTCTTCACCGAAAAGGGGGACCGTTAGTCTCTTGCTAGGAATAATTTCATTTGAATAAGAAAAATTTTAAAATTATGTTTCTTGCATAAAAACAACCATTTCAGATCGATTTTCTCTTTGGATGGAAGGAAGACTATGACACTACATTCGTCCTCCATTTTATTTCTCATCAAATCAATTTAAGTGTCAATAGAGCAAAACAGTGTTGTTAGGAAAAAGATAGAGTTTCCCTAAATTAGTTTTTCACTATTACAATGTGTCCCAAAAGCTTAGCCGAAATCGGTGAGTTAAACTAATAATATTACGTGTACACCCTGGTGAACAAAAGTCGAATATCTCTATAATTTTTCATGTTTGATTGGCTGCAATTGCAGTAACAGTTAGACAGCAAACATTTATTTTGAAAAATTTCAATATTATAGTAAATTAAAGCAGCGCTTATCAGCTCCTACAAAACCCCAAAGCAGAAGTTTTGAGGAGACTTTGGATATGCTTTAGAGCTTAAAATTCTAGCTTGATTTCATTTTTAAAGTCTTATGAATACATTTTTAGGGTCCCCTTAAGATTTTTACTATTTTGTTCGTCTTTTAATATTTAATCTAGAACATTTAATCTTTAAAATTTTAAATTGTTTTAAAAAATAAATAAAATATTTAAGTTTTATGTTGGACTCGAGTCAATAACTACTTCTGTAGATTTGTTTTTCTCTTCTGTTTTCCTTAACCACAAATTTTATTCTGCAGTGTAATAATGTTGAGTTCAACTAATTCTATAAAATATCTCCATCCATAGCTTACTCTTTATTTAACGCAAATATCCAGGTCATAAAGACATTTTGTGTATGCATCAGCGTAACCGTAAATTTACCGACATTAACCGAATTCTGCAAGGTAGGTACCTGCTACATATATTATGTACCTTAACTCTCAGACATTTATTTCTGCACCAAAAAACCGTGGCCACATTATTAAAAAAAAAAATGAAGCTCCCAACAAAATTGCATACCTCTACACACACATTTTCCCTTCAAAGCCATTTAATAATGATGCAGAGGGTGGGCTTAAATCAAAAACTAATTTATATACAATGCCAGCGGCAGCATCATTCATTCAAAAATAAGATATCTGCATCCTGTGTGAAGGAGACTCTATATGGAGGAACCATGCTCGGTTACAATGATGACTGTGAGACTGGAGATATGTACCTTACCTCGATGATATGATCCAATATCGTGGCTTGCTTTACTCAGTACCATGCCACGTACGTCGCGATGGTGCTTCGTATTCACAGCAATATTATGGCTAAAGGATTTAATGCAGACATATATCTCTTACGGACTTTAAAGCCACACACAACCTCAATACAACGTGTGGAAGATTACTTTGAGCTAACCAAAAAAAATTACTGTAAATTACAAAATGATGATAAACGACAATGTCTTTTGTTTTTCACTCATAACAGTCCACATATTATACGAAGGAGTCCTCTTTTTTTTCATCCGGATTTGTATGCATCAAATGATGCGTCAGAGTATCATATTATAAATGTTGGGTTTCTTTAAAATGACTTTTGAATCCATTCACTTTTTAAGGTTGATTAACTCATAAGGTAATGTGTTTTTTTATTGCATTCAAGGCTGCATTTGCCTTTGTTCCTGAGCCCATTGAGTAGGGTTGTTGAAGAATGCAATCTTTTATGAATGCAATCTTTTATGAATTGAATTAAAAAATTGCATTCACTGACATCATTTAAACAATTCGACTTCAAATTTTGTAATCACCATTAAATAGATATCGTATATTATTTTATAATTTTATAAATGAATATTATATTTATATCCTAGTTCAGATTCATTTAAGCAAAAGAACATAACAATAATCTTCGAATGTATTCTAATGAATTTATGTTAAAATTAAGTCTAGAGCTGTGTAAATCGTTCATTTCAAATGATCGAATTGTTGAAGAATCAATCAAAAAATGATTCGATTATTTCAATCAATCGATTATTCGAGAATTTTTATTTCACTCAGTTCATTATTCGATATTGCTCTGATTCAATTTTTGTTTCTGTTTCGATTAAATCTAATCTTCAATTCAATATTGCACCGTTGATCGAATCAAAATTATTCCAAATTAACAAACAATACTTAAATATTCAGTTTTCTTACTGCTAATGTAAAATGTGATTTTACGTCGATTGGTTGACATAATACACTTATCCTGTCAAAACATAGTTTTTCTCCTATCTGTCAAGCCATCAATTTTCAAATTCCATTTGAAGGATGGCTACGATGTCGATGGATTATAAGACGGTATTCCCATTGGATTCAAAAACTGGATTTTTTTTTGACGTTTCACTATTCATATCTCGCTCCCACTTCTCCAGTAAAGGAAGGTGTAAATACTGAAATGTCAAAAAAAATCCAGTTTTTCAGTCCAATGTGAACACCGTCAAAAACATCTAAAAAATCAGAAATTTTGGAAGAATTTTTACTGCTCCAGAAAAAAGGTGATTTTAGGTCAATTGGGTGACTTTTGGATCGAAATACACATTTTCTGTCTAAAATTAGTTTGTCCCCTCTCTGTCAAGTTATCAACTGCCGAATTCCATTGAAGGATGGCAACGTTGTTGATGGATTAAAAAATCTGTAAGAATGCAGACATTTTTGAAAAGATTGATACCAAAAATCGAGATTCCTCATTGAAATTATTGAGATTGGGATGGAAAATCGAGAATCATCGAAATGATTGAGATTGGGATGGAAAATCGAGAATAATCGAAATGATTGAGATTGAGATCGACTGAAATGAAAATTTGTGATTTCAATCATCGATACTTTTCGATGATCGGATCAAAAAAATCGAATCGTTCCTGATTGACAGAGCCATAAAATGGACTTATACAGAAAGATCAAATACAAGGGAACGGGTGAGCGTTGGAATAGTAATGGGATGTAAATTGAATCTTAAAAATGAAGATTGTTTTCTTAAAAATAACTACAAACTTAATTACATGGAGATCAATTTGATTTATCACAGGCTGATTTTAGTTTCAAAATAAATGAAATCTAACCATTGAGGCTACAAATGCAATCGACCTCGAGCATTTCATCAATAATACTTTCGCAAAAGCTAGTTACTTTTCTCAAGGATGTAAACGAGTGTAATCTCTTGTGAATGCAATCATATAAACAGAAAGATTGCATTCATTGACTGCTGTTTGAGATTTTGACTTCATGGACTCACCCCTCATTTGACTAAAAAAATCACCTTATAACTAACACCTTATAAAATCATCTTATAGCAATCAATTGAATGCAATCATTTGAGAATGTACACATTCCTTGCTTTGTTTTTTAATTTCTTCCATTCATGTTACAATCTTTGCATTCTTTTGTTTGTTTTTATTTGCTCTCAAATTTGTGAAAAAATGCAAATGGATGCAAAAACTGCAAAAGAATGCTAAGATAGTAAAATGAATCCAAAGAATACAAAAGAATGCTGTTGAACTTGTTCTTGACGTTGGAGGTGTGTGGGTACAGAGTTGTGAAGTAATGAAAAAAAAAGTTCAATTTCAATTACTTGTACATATTTGAAATCTCCGACTACTTTTTTCAATTACTTTTAAATGTAATTGAATAAATTCAATTACTAATTACATGTAATTGAAAAGCGTCAATTACTTGTAATTGAAAACAAAAGTAATCGTCAAAAAATCAGTAAAGATTACTTTTTTTCAGTGGTCATTACACAAAATGTAATTAATTATCTGTTTTTGCCAATTACATTTTTCTTGGAATTGCACATAATACGAGAGCTAGCAACTCAAAAAAGAAGTAATTTTAGTATGGCTGGCTTTTGTATATTTGTTTGCTCTAACTCCTCCAAATTAATATATTGTATTAGTTTGGTAGTAAGAATACCTTTTATTTACTTTTATTATTATTAATATTATGTTTGACTAATAAAAACATGTAATGAAATACAATCCAAGTAATCAATTACCTTAAATGAAATTAAAACTGAGTTTCCTTTAATTACTTGCGAAAACCCATTAATATTTTCAATTACATGTAATTTGTTGGTGATTTTTTTCAATTACAATAACAAGTAATTGAAATTCATGTTATTTTCCATTGCAATTATTTGTAAATGAAATTGAAAAAAGTTCAATTAATAGAAAGTTGAAATAAATTACAAAAAGTAATCATTATTTCCCAACTCTGTGTGGGTAGTAATTTTACTTTTCTAAATAATTTATTTCATCGAATTTAAAAACATCGAATTATATAAGCAAACAAATAATTAATCCAAACCCCCTTTAGGAATCGAATTGAAGCGCAAATGATTTGACAACTAAGCCAAATCAACTACTTTACGAAACTGAAAGAGACCAAAACAACAAAAAAAACACAACTTGTAGCTCGTCAACGAAAGCAACCATCATGACCCTACAGCTGGGTTGGGTTCCTTAGAAGAATTTAAAAATTACGAAAATTGATTGATTATCTAATCAATCGAAAGCAAAATGCACGAGATGTTTTATTGCAAGTACAGTGGGATAGTTGCAGTAAAAAGAGGGCGCCAGGAATTCAAATAAAACAAGATTAGGAAAATTTCAAATCTAATTTAAAGGAGAACTAAAGGCCAAATGAAACACAAAATTTTTATGAATAAATTTTTATTTGGAAATCCTTAGATGAACCGGGAAAAAAACCCAAATTTTTTCAACTACTGATGAGGTACAATAAGAATTTATAAACTACTCACAAGGAACCGTTGAGCCAAAGAAACAAAGAAAATGAAAATTCAATTAGGCAGTTAACACAAAAAAAAAGAACTATCCGGAAAATTAATCGACTCAAAATCGAAATTCTTCAACTTCTCGCTTGGTTAGCTCTCTCAAGAGTGAACTTTCCCAGTTAAAAAAAACATGTCCTTCCCTCGAACATTCCAATCACTCACACATTCATACATTCAGGAATTCGTTTTCGTGATCATCGGCCACGGAATATCGGCTTCCTGGGAGGATTTTTCGCTCCCCAGAGAACCACCGTTGTTGAATCACAACGAAACTTTATTATACACTCTCACGAGCACAAATTCAACAAGTTGCTGGATGACTTTTCAAAACTTACCGAAACTTAATCCCCGATCTCAGACCCATCCCAAATTAAATTTTCGAGAAAAATTAAAAAGAATCAAAATCGAGAAAAAGCCTACTCGCGAGCGATTCGAAGCGTAAAGCAACCAATCAATAACTACTTACTTTGAGAAGAGAGAGGAAGGCATATTTGAAAAACCTCGTGGTCGCGATTAACTCAACTGTTTTTTTTTTTCAATTCCAAAACACTTTTGTTATTTCAAAAAATATGATTTTAAGAAGTGAAGTGCGTTAACCAGCCATTTTGTTCACATTAATTTATAAAGTTAAGTTAAGGATGTTTTGTTTGATTTTTGAGTAGGTATAAGAGTCCGCCTGACTCGTTACCTCTTCAGCTCATCCGCTGGCATTTTTCTCGTTGCATGAGACCGCCCGTCTGCATTCTGGATACGCACATGGTTTTGGAACCGCTTGTTCCATTCGGTTCATAAATCTCTCGAACACCTGTTGTTACTTTTGCAAGATCCTGGCTTAGTACACCAATGGTTGATACCATGGTTGCCCTCAACTTCACCAGTATTTTGCAGCCACAATATAATTCAAAAGAAGAAAAAGGAAGCAGTGAAAGACTGGTCATGGTTGTGGTAAATTTTACCGTAAAAATGCATGAATTTTAAAATGATTGCATTTAATTGATTACTGTTAGATGAATGGAAAAAAATAATCGCAATATTTTATATTCAAATTAATGGTGATTAGAGAATTTGAAGTCGCAGCCCCAAAGAGGAGGAATGCAATCTTTTAATCAAAGTCAGAGATGATTGCATTCTTTTACAACCTTGCTTTTCAGTGACTTCAATGCTAGACTAGACTGGCTAAAACCGTGAGGGTAGAAAACAAGTTGATTCAAGTTATTCTTTGAATCAAATGAAGATATGCTATTATTATGTTCAGATAATACAAAGATGGAGATTTTAAATGGAAGTTCAGTTAAAGACTTTGGTCTTGTAGGAAGTGACCGATGTAAACTAGAAAGCGATTTCTCAATGAAAGGACATAAATATTTCCTGACCATTTTACAACACAAATTTCTATAGCACCACTATATTCTCAAGCCACATATGAAACTTCAATAACAATTTAAAAAAAATTTATCGGATGGTCAATAAACTTTAAATATAAAACGTCTTTAAACAAAAGTCTCAAAATTCAAACAACCATCAACAAAGAAATTGTAGCAATAGAAGAAAGCAAAATCATGTTGAAATCGATTTTTAGCTCTTGTAAGTCTAAAAGGAAGCTCAAATTGACCTTTAGAGAAAAATGTTCCTATTGCCAGCATGGCTGAAATCTTTTAACTTGCTTAAGTGGTTAGAAAAAAATCCCCACAATGATTTCTTCTGCTAAAGATATGTTCAGCATCACAGAGAATTTAAGATGTTGCTAAAAATAAAGCGTCAAACTCATACCAACGATGTTGCTCGATTTACCCTTTATTCGTGCTACAACAGTATACGGGCCTTCCCAATTTTGTTTAAGTTTCGGTGAAAGTCCCCTCCGACGGTGACGAATTCGTTCGTTGTTGCTTTTGTGTCGAATCACGTTTTTATGCGATCACTCGATAGCTATCTATTTGCTCTTGTCCTTTTCCGAATGTCATCCAGCCTTTCTTCTCTCCTTTTCTTATCGCTCAATATTTAACAGGGCCAGTCTGTTGAATCAGAACTATTCTTTCATTGTTCTTCAAAGCTTTTGGTGGAGTTTTGATTATTGGGATACCGTCCACTGAAACTGTTAAGATGACGTATTTGGCATCATACCCCTTTGGCAGGTGGTACTTCCACACAAACTGACGACTTATGCAACCATGATCATCTTCACGTTCATCGTGCTTACCTTTCACCAACACGCTGTGCCCAAGAGTTTTGACCATTAATTTATCTGGCCTGAAATGGCTGACATCCATGGACACTTAAAATTCGTGCTTTCCAACTGCGTAGTTTTCTTTGTAATGCCATTTGTCAACCTTTCCCTGATATACATATATGGCATGGATACAATCAAAATCTGGAGTCATCTTGTTGAGCAGTTATTACTTTACTCCAATCGCCAGTAGAATCCGCTCTTAATCTCTGGATGGCAACAACCTCCTTTTTTTCTTCACGAGTGCAATCATCGTAGTCTGACTTTCATGGTCTTCTAGGTGGTAATCTGCACCAATGTTGGAGATGTCCGGTCTTGTTACAATTCCACCATCAAGCAGGTCCATCTCGCTGGTTGCTTTGCAACGCTGTTCTCTGGCATGAACACTCCTCAATTTCTAGTTCTCTTTCTCGATGGACTCCTTGAGAAAGCCTGTTCTGCTGCTTCCATAGTCAGGGCGAACGCTAATGCCTCAGGAAGTGTGCATTTCCCAGCCGTTCGAATTGTTCGCTGAATGTTAATATCAGATACAGCACGGACAAAGGCTTCTGTTGCGAATTGGTTGATGATTTCATCCCCTGCAGCTGGATATGCCAAATGTGCCAACCGTTCGATGTCTGCTCGGAGCTGTTGCAGAGTTTCTCCACTTTTCTGGACTCTTGTATTGAGTTTAACACGGAAGACTTCTTGCATATGGCCAACTCCAAAACGTTTGTCAATGGACTTAACAAGAGCACTAAAGTTGCCATTCTTATCTGCTGGTATGGTTTGTAGCAGTTCATCAGAAGTTCCTCTAAGGGCAAGCGTCAGAGCTATATATTTGTCTTCCTCGTCCCAGCCATTTGTTGCCATAGCTGCCTCAAACTGCTTCTCAGGAATTGACCAAGAAGTTTGTCCATCGAAGGTGGGTTGATACATCTCCTTTTTTTTTGGATAGTCACCAAAGCTTTCTCGATCTTTCATTTTCCTTATTTTTTCCAATTTCTTTGTAATGCATCTGATTTTGTCTTCGACCTTTTCGAACTTTGCATCGACAGTCGAAAATTGTTTGTCAACACGCTCGTCAAGGGCAATAATTCTGTTGTCAATGGCTTCTAACTTACCTTCGAAAAGATTTCGAAGATTGCTTTGTTCTTGGTTTTGTTGTTCTAAAAGATTCTATTGTTCTTGGCTTTGTTGTTCTAGAAGATTCTTTTGGTCTTGGCTTTGTTGATCAAATCATTCAAGAAGATTCTTTTGTCCATTGCGTTATTCCTGGCTTTGTTGTTCGAATCGTTCGAGAAGATACTTTTCCTCATTATCAAATTTGGCGAGCAGCTGAGATTGAGCAGATTGGTCAAGCTTGACGTACTTACTTGTTCTTGCTCTTCCTCCATTTCAATGTCAAATATAAACGTGTCTGGGGTTTCTCCAAGTTTTCTTAAACCTTCTTGCAGACGAATTATAAGATCATTCTTCAATCCAGTATTAGGAAAACCTCGCTTGTTCAGTTCTGCCCTAAGTTCAACTAAATTTAAATCATTTCGAGTCTTACCCATTGTCTTTTCTTATTTTCACTTTCACAGTCACGTTCACTCTTTGTAATTATTGCCTGTTAAAGCACAATAAATTATTTAAGCACAAATAAATTCAGTTTTACCCCACTTCTGACACCAATGTAATGTTTTCTCAGGTTCGTTAATAAAACCACTTTATTTAAATTAGAAGCTTTTATTTTGACGTTAAATATTGGGCGTTCTAAAGCTCGCCGAAGCTCTCCCTAGGTTGGTTTTTGTCATGTCTAATCCGAGATTCGGTGTTTCATTTATTCGAGAGTGGTTATAGTTCATTCGAGAGTCGTTATAGTACAAATGTGAGAATCGTTACACTATGTATGTTTTGCTGTTTATTGTTTGAAATTGTTTGACATCCATGGCTTTTTGTCAAAACTTCGTAAGTCCTTTTTTAAAAATAGCTTAGGAGACTCAAAAACAGATTTAAAGGTAATAGAATGAAATTTTTTGATCGAAAAAGTTCACTATTAAGTTAGCAGTGCAGTATGAAATTTTTTTGTATATAAGGACTTCAAAATTTGGGGTTATCCTTTTCTTGAAATGCAAATTAAACTACAAATTCAGAGCCTTATTTCAGATTCATAGCTAGCCCGGTTTCTGAGAAAAGAACATGCACTGCTAACTTAAAACTTGTAGCTTAAAATTGTTTTGCCAACTTCACAGAAGTTTTTTAGTTTCTGATTTCTGGATTTTTATATAAAGGTACACTTTTACTGATATAATTATAGTACCTAGCTATATATGTAGGTACATCGCATGTTAAAATGAAAATAATTGTGTTTTGAATAATTAATAATTATTGTTTTGATAGCTCATTAAAAAATGGAATTTCCTTTATGAAAAATCTAATAATTCATTAAAACCATGGCAGTCCATCGTTCTTCATGTCTTATTTGAAGTGTCTAATTAAGTGCACGAACCCCTTAAATTAACTGTGTTGGTCATAGAAATATTAAAAAAAAAAATAAAAAATGGTGAAATATTTCTCGTTCAAAATTAACCCCTTCGCTGTTTAATACTGAAATTGCTATAGTCCACTGTGAAATGGTATTTTCAAAAGCAATGTATAAAAGATATATACCAACTTTCTACGTACCTAATTATTATTTAAATACCTTTTTATTTTTATTTCCCTTTTACTTCCTTTTCTTTATAATATGGAATTGGCATATTTTCATTCAAAGAGAAAGAATGAAGAATTCCTATTCCACTGTCGATGCTCTCTCTCTTCAGAGATTATTTTAACTCAACAAAAATAATTTCATTATCCTAATTACACCAAAAATGATAAAGAATAAAAACGAAAAAGACGCAAAATTATCCTTGTCTTTAAGTGCACACAAAATTCCCAACGATTTAAGGCAAAATAAAGTCCTTTGACTAAAAGTCAAATAAAAAAAGAGCATCGAGGCGCACACTCTTCTTTAGGAATAGGCTTCTTTATACAAACTTGATTATAGACATACTTTCGAATCGCTTTTGTTAATCTAACTTAATAGTAGGAAGCCATCAATCGACCATCACTATACGACCGACAACAGGATGTTGAAAGATTCGCTCCAGTTCCTTGTGTTTCGTGAGCTAAGAAAAAATATTGTTTTATTAAAGAATTTCTTATTTCTTAGTTAGTTCCGCCAAGATTAAGTAAATTTATAAAATTGAAAGTGAAGACAAAATTAAAGACCAATTTTTTTTTTTTTTTAAAGAAGGTTTTTTGGTTACTCATGCGAAGTTCTGTTTTATTATAAAATAAATAATTGTATTGGAATTTATTTAAGATACAAACAATTTCTGTAAAATTTGTTCCAATTTTTTTTCATTTAAATTTTTTAATGGAGAAAATTGCAAAAAATTTGCTGTATTGGGCTTGCACACAGAGATACGTTGGTATAGAACTATCCGGTAACCCGGTATTTGACGGGTTAAAGCTACGGTATTTTACGGGTTAAAGCTATGGAGCGAAGCTATGGTTGGCCTAGCTGAATTTCGGGTTTTATATATTGCTGCTCAACTTGGTCACTGATGCAACCAGATTGATAACAAATTTCTTCAAATTTGCCTGTAGGGTAGGCTTTGATTCTAGGATGGTTATGCTGATTGCTACCATTGCACGTAGAGCTTACAATGGTGGCATACATGCTTCTGCAGAAGAACGAAAATACCAGAGCCATGGATCACACGATTGCGATTATTAATCAGTTTCCGAAGAACATCGGTATCATAAGTATAATATTGAATTAGTCATGAATGTGTTTTTAAAAACAAATTTGGCATTATAAGCTTCAAGAATCACTTCACAAGTTGAATAGTTTCGATGCTTCAGATGTGCCTAGTTAAGCAAACAAATAAGTTTTCAAATCTTCAACAATTTGACTGTGGGACCTTTAAACCAGACCTGTAAACTCTCAAGCACGAGTACCAGTCAAGTATCCAGTAACTTGTAAAGGGTTTTTCAAAAGGGACGCTACAAAAGTAGAGCGACAGGGACAGCAAACGACGCCATATTTCTTGCCGCTCTTTTGACATTTCTCTTCAGTAAGGTTTGCCATTTCATGATGGAAAGATATACGTGCCAAAGAGTAGACATTATTAAAATTTACAACCGAAATTCGGAGTCAGTGGCCTCAACGTTAAGAGCGCTACGTCCAATTTATGGTCGTCATAATCATCCAAGCAGATCAATAATTGAGCGTCTAGTGGACAAAATTTCCATCCACATGCACAGTACAAAATGTTCCCGTGCCAGTGAGCCAAAGAAGTGCCCGTAGTGTCGAGAATATTGCTGCCGCTGAGGCTTCAGTTGCAGAAAGCCCAAATGTGTCTCTCACACGTCGTTCTCAAGCGTTGGGCATCTCTGTGACGTCGTTGTGGTGAATTTTGTGAAAAAATCTTGGCGTACATCCATACAAGATTTAATTGACGCAAGAACTGAAGCCGCTTGATCACCAGAAGCATCGTATGTTCGTGAATTGGACTGAGCAACAACTTTAAAATGATTCGGATTTTCATCGAAAAATCATTTTCAGCGATGAGGCTCATTTCTGGCTGAATGGCTTCGTCAATAAAAAAAATATGCGGTATTGGTCACCAATCCACACGTACTCCATGAGTCATCATTGCATTCCGAAAAATTACGGTTTGGTGTGGTTTATGGGCCGGTGGCGTCATTCGGCCGTACTTCTTCCGTGATTATCAAGACCAGCACGTTACTGAGAATGGGGATCGCTACCGTTAATAATAAAAAATAACCGAATATTTTTGGCCCCAATTGGATGATATGACTTGGAGGACATGTGGTTCCAACAGGACGGCGTCACATACGGTGTATACCTTCCTATTAACACCCATCACAGTAAAAAAAACGTATATCACAAAATCTTTGCAAGGTTCATGATTTTGGCAGTCTCTTCGGTTAACCTCGTTCGCCTTTTTGGGATACATAGTTGAAAACCCGCATTGCAAAGTCTGTCCATTAAGAACTGAGTACATGAGTAAATGAGGGGCGCTTAAGATGAAACTTGCACAGGGCGCTAATTACGCTCGGGCCGGCCCTATACACAAGCCAAAAAATAACTTGTATTAAAACTTAAACGAGTTAAATTGTTAGTTTGTACTTGAACTTGAAAAAAATTACCCAAAAAAACACTAAACTTGAAAAACACCAAGTGCAAGTACTTTATCAAGTACTTGGTCCCAATTATATGTACATGGTACTTTAATACTGCCCAGTTCATTTTCAAGTACAGGTCCATTTCAAGTATCAACTTTTAAGTAAATTTATTTCAAGTATTTACTTTGTACGTACAATTTATTGAGTAGTCTGGTTGAGCTATTAATTGATGGTTATTTCTACTCATAATAAACACAAATCATGACTACTAATGGCGTCTTATTGTACTGGCGTCATTTTGCTAAGGTCTCGCAATGATTATCATTATTCGATAGCTCCAACAGACTACTCAAAGAATTGTACTTGAAATTGACTTGTACTTGGAATTGACTTGTACTTGAAATGGATTTGTACTAGACTGGGCAGTTTTAAAGTACCAAGTACATATTATTGCAGCAGAGTACTTCTACAACAATGAAGTTCCGAGGATTTTGGAACTTTTTTTTCAAAACTTTGTCCTCTCATGAGGAACTTTTACATTTTGAAACTTTCTCCTTGCAAAACTTCGTTTTTCAAAACCTTATCTTCGGAAACTTTGCCTTTCGAAACTCTGGCAGATTCCCATTTATTGAAAATAGCGTATACTTTCAAGGTACTACGATAAAATTTTTGATTAATTGGTGATTTTTGAGCCATTAATAAAAATCATCCAAAAAATTAATTTTTGGATCATTTTGAATGATGCGTGACGAAATCTTTGTCGCAAACCTCAGATTCGGATTCAATATTCCCAAAAATATAAAATAGGACCAAATCCAAATTACCCCACAATTTCCTCGTTATTGAGCACAAAATGATTGGAAATGGCCCTCAATTAAAAAAATACAGTGGATGAATTAAAAATACTATGTTTCTGTTTTAATGGCGTCTCAAGGCTTAAATATTTTGAAAAAATTAAAAACACTTGACCATAAAAACAACAATTTTTAAATGTTTCAATTCAGGCAAGAGGGAAGAGTCGCATGAGAAATTTAAATAGGTAACGGTGATGAAGATATTTTGTTATTCTAAAAAAATTTCTCACAAATTTCGGGCTTTCGGGCTTTTTTGATTAGACTTTTTTCATATGGAGCTACTCATTCATAATAGATAAAATATAAAAGTACCTACACACCTAATCGGTATTTTCAAGATTTTATAACATTTTTCATACAAACATATGTAGGTATAGGTAAATACAATTCCATTAAATGTTACTCAAAGACATAAAGTCTTTAAAATGTTCTTCAAGCTTGAAAGACTAGGTATACAGATCCGTTCGGGATTAAAAACTTTTTCAAATGCTATAATGCATAATTTGTTTCAAGGCAAAAGGATAAACTCAAAACAGAATTTTAAACGAAATGCTAAACTTTTACTTACTGCCGAGAGAATATAATACACACAAACGGCTCACGAAAAGTTATGTAGCTTTTCAGCTTCAAGGAGTAAGAAAATAAAGCATCAGTCTGGGCAAATTAATCGTGTTGTACAACACAGTACAGAGCACACAGCAGTTAGTGAGATAGAAGAAGAAGAAGTATTTTTTATATTGAAGTCATTCAGTCATGGTGTGTGCCTTTCTGTTTAATTGTCATAAAAGTTTTGCTTCGCTCTAGGGATCGGCTCTGAATAGGGAATGATTGTGTCTTCGTCTTCTTTCAAAATATATCCACTCAATTCTTGTATTTTCAAATATACATATGTACTAGCTATGACTCCTTGAATTTTCATTCAAAAGAGGATACTCGATGCAACCTGACGCGGCATCTCTCGTCGAATAACCAATCAATGCTAAAATGTCTTGTATTCCCTTGACGAATGACGATGATGGTAGAAAATTGTCTTCGGTACATCATCTTCTATCATCAGAGTGGATTTTATATAGACATGGCATTGACTTTGTTCAATACGGATGCTGCATCAGCGGATGCAGATATACCTACGTGTATGGGAAGGTATCGGTAAAGGGTTTGTTGACGACTTTTTGAATAAATTGTCCCTGACTTCGAGTGCTATTTCGCTAACAAGGAAAAGGAGGTATTCATTGAAATTTGTCAATAGCAGTTCTAGTTTGTTATTTTTATGCTGAACTAAATTTATTTAATCGTCAAATATGTTAATATTGATTTTTATATCAAATATTTTACATTGTAGGTAGGTAATGTCCAAAAACAAAAAAAAAACTGCACTTTTTGCCAAATACTATTAGTTACATTAAAGAATTGCTGGCCTAATATTTTAGGACTGTGTCTGTTAAAACAGGGGTAAAGTTGCAGGAGATTTCAATGCCAGAGTACAGGATTGAGGTACGCAAACCACAGTCTCACGAGGAAGTCAAATGCTCTTTATGCTCAATGTAGCCAATGTAGGAATACTGCCGTTTTCAGGAGACTTGACAACCAATGAACCATCCCGTTCGTAGCGTTCTCAACAGAATTATCATCCGCTAGGATTGAGAACTGGAGAGTGATAGAGGACCACACGGGCAGCGATAATTAGTACATACCACTCACTGGAAGTGCTCAAAAACTTTTAACTCGTCTTTAGCTTCTGCTGAACATGTACAAGTACAAAAGCTGTCTGGAGGAAAGCGTCTTCGCTGAGAACAAGGGAAAAGGAGATTTCTCATCTACGTGACATTTCTGTAGAAAAGCAGTAGGAAGTAGTAAAGGCCATACCATAACTTCAGCCAAGGAAGTTAGAGCTAGATTGTGTTCTTGGCAACTCTGAACGTCAGAAAAGCCATCATCTTGGCCAGATAGACTCTAGAGTGGCATGGTGAATGCATTTGAGAACACTTTCAACATTCCAAAGCACCTCCTCAGGATGGTAAAAGACTACCGTTAGGACTAGAAACTGATGGAGGATACCGCAGAAAGCCCACAGAGAAAAAAAAATCACCTCTGAAATATCTCTTATGATGGAATTTTTCTTTCCTCGTATGGTACGCATAAGATTTGTTGGTGGAGAAAAAAATGGAAACTTACACCGAAAACGCACACAAGAAGCTAGATCAGGTCAGTGAGCCTTTTGGATGGGTGAGCAGGGTTTGGCCACAGAAAAGACGACAGAATATACTGCTGACCAAGAAGGAGATCATGACTGAAGAATTTTATCATATGTCATTAGACGCAGGGACAAAGTATTGGCAACAACTTAACTTTGCAGATTGGTGCTGAATGTAAGTGGTTTTACGGCCAGCAAGCGAAGGCTCCTAGTTTTGATCACGCAAAACATTTTCTTGACGGAGAAAAAGACTGTATAGAATTCTGCTTATAGGGTGGTTATCACAGAAGTTCGAAATCCAAAATGGGGTTAGACAGGGTTGAATACTGTCACCAATACTGTTTCTGTTGGTAATAAGTGATGTAAATGAAGGAATGCAGTGGAATTTGCTATCACACCTGAAACATCTGGACTACGCGGATGACGTATGCTTACTCTCTCATAGGATCATGGATCTCCATCAAATGACAAAAAGGGTGGAGAGAGAAGCTGCTCAGCAACTCAAATAGATATTTCTGGACAACCAGTAGAGATGGTAGAGAGTTTTCAATACCTTAAAGACCAAGCTACGACTTTTCCGCTGTAATGACGTATCCGTGCTTCTATATAGATGCAGCACTTGGAAAGTAACACCCACTGTCACAAGAAAGCTGCAAACGTTCGTGAATTGATGTCTGCAAAATATCTTACGGATTTACTGGTCTAACCGTATCTCTAATGATGAACTTCATGCAAAGATGGGCTAGGAAACCATCAACTCTATAATACAAAAACGTAAGTGGCAGTGGATTAGACATACACTTCAAAAAGGCCACGAGTGCATTGCGAGTCAAGCAATGCAATGTAACCCTCTCACGCCAGCGAGGCAGAGGAGTGGGTGGACCTTAAAGTACTTTGCGAAGAACGGTCAAAGAGGAATCAGTACAACTGGAAGAGTTGGAGAGAGCTGAGGAACATTTCCAGAAACCCTACACGATGGCGCGTAGGAGTAGTGGAGGCCCTATACCCCACAAGGGGATTCACATGGACGTAACAGGTCCAAGGACCTAAAGTAAAGTAAGTAAGTATAGAAAGAAGAGGGCATGGGTAGCCTTCAGTTAAAGGACACTGAAGTGCTTTGCTATCAGAACAATACTTAAGAAGCTTTATAATATAAAAGCGAACCAACTGGCTGTTGGCTATGAAACCAAAACGAAGGCTCTTCAAAACAGCGATGATAACCTAGAACTTGAAGCTCAGGGAAAAAAAGGAGATGTATTTAAGCAGCATTTCCAACAGTTGCGCTGAACATGGACATCACTTAGCAAATAAGTGATATAAATAAGCTCAAGAACTCCAAAGCCCCTGGATCTGATAGTATATAAGAGGGGCTCTACAAACATGGAGAGGATATGTTGAAAGGGTGCATGCATCCACTCATCACCAAGTATGGGTAGAAGGAAGCATGCCCGATGACTGGTTTTAAGTCCCAACTCCTAAAAATGTGATCCAATGTCCTAAAGAGAAATTTAGGCACATCCCTGACAAACGTCATATACAAGATCCCTTCCAATATACAACCAAATATTCACTCTCAGGCAAATCTTGGAAAATACCAAAGAATTTCAAGTCTAGACCCACCGAGACTCTATAAGCTTAGCGATTGATGTACTTAGAATTCTTGGATCCAGTTGTTTCACGTTACATTAAAAAATAAGCAATGTAGTGTAGGACTTCGAAACAGGCCTTCCAAAATATTTTAAACATGCACAGATTTTCGGGAAGGAGATGCGTTATCGTGTGATTTGGTCAATCTCATTCTGGAGCAAATAGTGCACAGGGCAGGCGTGAACATTGATGGCACTTATTATCAACAGATCTTTCCCACTTCTAAGGTAAGCACTCCTATGATATTGACATTATCAGCCGCTCACAATAGGCTAGAGGCTTTCACGGCAGTTGAAAAACAGACGAAACTTGTTAAACTTGTCTGTAAGTAGACCAGGTCAAGTCATAACCGAATAAATACTATCAACTGACTTTGGAGTTCATCTACCTTGGAGAGAACATTTATCCCAAGAACAACTTTTTTGTAAGGATCCACCCTCCTCCTCACACAAAAGACAAAATGCACGCTCTATAAAACCCCTTATACTGTAAGTCAAGTTTTATGGCACCGAGTGCCTTAAGCCAAAAGAAAGTGCTGAACCTGGGCTCCTTTGAAAGAACATTTTTTTCGACGGATGTTTGGTCCTGTTTGCGGGAAGGGCGAATGGAGGAAAATATATCTGTGAACTCAACGAGCTGGATGTGGATGTCTAAAAACTTGGTCTAGTAGTGGAAGCATCTTTCTGAAAGGATCATAGAGGAGGTCATGTCTCAGACTATGACCCTTGGAGGATTGGGGGCCTGAAAAGTAAATAGGTAAAATAGTCTCCTGTATGGTTGATGTTATGCCTTATGAAATCTGATAAGAGCTGTAATGGAAGCAGTTCTTCCCAAAAGGTGTCGGAACTTGCCATTGTCGTAGTTGAAGACGTTACGCCCATTCCCAGCGGTAGAAAAAAAGTATTTACGTCTACGTCAAAAAGGTGGAAATTGATGTCGAAGTGGTAAAAGGTATCATAAATATCATGAAACAGAAGTGGGAAGAGCATTGAAGCTAAGAAAGCGTAGGAAGATAAACTCTAAGAGTGACCAGTGACTTGGAAGATTGGAATGGCTGGTAACACCGTGAGGTTGTCTACTACATTACCGAATTAATCACTGCACACGGAAATTTCAACGCCTTTCTTTACAGGCCCGACAAAATGAATAGCCCACTCAGAACAGGGAGTTTCTAGCAGACGATGAGGTGCATACTTTCTTCGCGAGCCGTAGAAAATAGTCAGAAAGACGTGAGATCTGTCGAGAATCATCGGCACTATTGCGCTTGACAAAATAGTTGAATAGATGCTGCCCAACGAGCAAAACTGGATCCGAGTCTGCCCCTATATAAGACAAATTCTCAAGAAAAAAAGAGAAGAAAACCAATTCAGCGAAGCAGGGTAAGTTCGAAGAGTGTATGACTACAGCCTTCCTTCGCGCCATCCTGAAGTAATGTAAGGAGTTGCCTCGGGGGGTGATGGTCAGAAAATGAGGGGTGAAAGGAGTTTAGGTATTAGGTCCTGTATGCCTTGCCTGTTGTTCCTACTGGGATTCGATCTTGCGATCTTCTGATTACCAGTAAAATACGCTAACTACTAAACTACTTCGCAATAGAGTTGTGTAATGGTGAAATTGAAAAATTATAAAATTTAATTTTTCTCACTACTGTGTGGCAGTCATAAGAAATGTTTATTTTTTGTTTTTGTTATACATATAAGGGGTATTTGTAATGTTATAAATAGACTCATCCAAGGGTCTCACTAGTTTCTACAAGTTTTCCTTGTCTAGATTGTCCTTACCGAAGCCTTTTCAGGGCCTTGACTAAACTTGACAAACATTTGCTATTTTTCCAGGCGGGTAGTGCATAAATTAAATATGTAGGTAAATTTACACCTAGCAACTATATCAAGAGTACCTTCCATAGAACGGTGTTTTTTTATCTTGAATTTTCTGTTATCGGCATTAACAGAACAGATATTAATTTGTCGGATTTTTTTCTATTCTGAGCCTGGAATTAAAATTCCTTATTAAACTGTAAAACACAAAATGTATTACTTTTTAAATCTATCAAATAAAATTTTATCCCAAAAACTAATACAAAACTATGTTTTACCTTAAAGTTTTGATATTGTACATAGATACTTCTTGTGCTTTATATATTGTAGTTATATACATTTATGTATGCCTGACGTTCTATCTGACCATCCAAGTTTTTCCTTTTTTCCATTAATTGGATTTTTTTTTATTATTTTGTTAGTTTTCAAACTGAATTGCAAATGCAATTAAACACGAAAAATGGTTTTTTGTTTTTTTTTTCTGTATCTAGATTCTTCAAACTATATTTATATGGTGAGATATTTTTATGTTTATTTACATTTATTTATGAGCTTTGGGGTTTCATTAAATTAAAGCTGAAAACCTTCACGAGGAATTATACATAGTTTGCTCTGAAAACTACAAATTCAAGTTTCTGATTTCCATAAATCATACAACTCTGCTCTTTGAACGCTGGAAATTGTAAAACAAATAAAAATTACGGTCCAGAGAGATGAATTTGAAATGTAGGATTTAAACGTTGAGTGGATCATCATCGCATAGAAAATTTTGGGTGAGACCTGTCTTGATGATTTTGAAGTTAAAAAAATATAAATATAGGTAACATCGATATTAATAGTAACCGTGGCTATTATTATTTAATTTTTCTTGTAGCATTTACTGGTATATAATACCACCACAGTGTGCAATCTGTTGTTTTTGACAACATAATAAGTAGGTATGTATGAAGGTATCTCTATCTGGAATAAAATACTCTGATTCAAGATAAATTTAGCTTGGGTTAAAATGCTGATTGCAATTACAATATTTGAGTTTGTAAAATTATACACTTTCGTCCTCTTACAACAAACACAATCTCATGATATATGAGCATTGCACACTTAATATGTGCTTAGAAATAATAAACATGTTGTCATTAACGAAAATAATTATAAACGTGTGCCTCTCTGGTTTATGAACGTAGGACTCGTACGATGGAATTATATTTCCTGTTTTAATGAAGTTTTGGGTGTTGGATGAGAAGATAAAGCACGAACGAGTTTGTTGTTTATTAAATTAACGAAAATTTTCTTGTTTATTTTTGTTTATTTTTTGATCAAATAGTACCTACTTATATATGAAATTAAGGTGCAATGTTGTTGGTTTTAATATTTGAACAGATATAGTAAGTTGTCAGCAAAATAAGCCAACGCTTCTTAATAACATTGGTGACTTGACTTGATCGCAAGTACTGGCTCTTATGTTCAAACTGATTGAAACTTAAGAATTTTTGAAAAATGGAAGTAATTACAGAAAAAAAAAGAAAAAAGCATTTAAAACATCCTTTTAATAGTATTAACAACTCATTAGATACCTAGAGCTTAAGAATGAGTTGGGTAAAACCAGGTAATATGACAACACGGGAGATATGGTACCCTTTAAATATCTTCGCTTTTAACTGAAATAGAGTCTTGAACTTTTTAAACCACAAACCGAAATAAAAAAATGAGATGTCCGTCCAGTTAGCATTACCACTTCAAATTTTTTACAATCCAATAATTGGATAATTTGTGGTAAATTTGTCGTGAAAGAAAAAAATTTTTTGCGCTTGTTTTTTTAAAAATTGATCCCTGGTAATGCTAACTTAACAGTCAAGCTAGAACTACCACCCCTGAAAATAGGGTAAAATAAACTCAAAAAAGAAAAAAAAACTATGTGTAAATGTGTCGTTAATTTGTAAAATTATAAAAGAATAAAAATTTATAAAAAATCCTTGAATTTGACAAAAACCCTCAAAATAGTTGTTTTTTCTGCTTTTTCAAAAATTTGTTATTGCTAGTGTTTTTCGGTATAAAATTTGTCTAAAATTTGTACAACTTATTTAAAGACATATTACGACAATTGTTTAAATAAATTTCACATCAAAAAACACAAAGAATAAAAAGTTTTCATATGGTTCAGAAAAAACAACGATTTTGAATTTTGTATTAATTTTTTTTCGTTCACGATCTATTTACGACAAATTCACACATACTGTTTTTTCTTTTTGAGTTAATTTTACCCTATTTTGAGGGGTGGTAGTGCTAACTTGACTGTAAAGTTAACAGGGGTAAGACAGGGGTTAATTTTTAAAAAAACAAGCGCCACAATTTTTTTTCTTTTACGACAAGTTTACGACAAATTATCCAATTATTGGATTATAAAAATTTTGAAGTGGTAATGCTAACTTGACGGACATAAAAATGAGTATTTTAGTAAAAATTTGTTTGTGCAGTAACGGAAGTATTCGGCACCAGGTGCCTATAAGACAGGACAACAAGTCAACTAGTCAACAATTAGGTACTTGTTAAACTATGTTTTTTCAACAAGTGAAAATCATTTCTGTAACTCAATAAGAACCGTAACAATTGTCAACTGAAAAAAATTCCCTCGACTTGTTGAACCAGTTAAACAAGTATTTCTTACACGATGAGTCGTAAAGTCTCCGAAAAAAAAAATATTTTGTCTGATGGACTTTCAGCAATATAATCAACACAATTTTGTTCATATGACTTTTATTGTGTATTTACTCATCAAAAAATTTAAGAAATTAATACTAATTGCAAGTGCAAGCGCACCACCCTTAATTTGGGGCTAAGCTGAACCAAAAGTAGTGGCATTTGCGTACGATTTATTGATAGCAAAGTCCTTTTCGCAGATAGAGGACAATCTCTTAGCTTATAAAGGAGAATTATAAGCGTCTTAACTTAAATGCCGAGAAAAACTGTGCTACCGACGTTAATAAAATAAAAATCATATTAGTTAGTTAGCTGGTTAACAACTTATAGCAAAAACTGACGTTTGAATACGATTTTTTTGATAGCAAAAGTATAGGGATCTCTACCAATTTGTCAGAGTCAAAGTGACAGCTTACAATTTGGCTCTTTGACAGTTGCAATTTGCAAGGCAAACAAAAATTCCAAATATTTACACTTCGCTTCAACTGAATAAGGACTAAAATTTTCAAACTTTATTTAACCATTTTTTTCTAAACATTGTCTAGTAATGCATCATTTTATTATCCTTATTGTTTGTTAACGGTGTTGGGAAAAGAAAACAGAAAGAATTAATTCACAAAGCTCTGCTTTTTTTTTCCATTTCTCTTGAAATCATTCCATTCGGAAAAATGCAGTGAACTGAATAAGTACAAAAATAAGAGTTAATGGAAGAGGAAGTAAAATATTTTTTTTTTTTGAAATGGTTTTATCGTTTATAATAATTTTAGGACAATGTGCATTGTACAATGTTTAAAAACAAAAATGGACAAACCATCACATTTAAAAATCTATATGCTCATTCAGTTAAAGTGGAGTGTATTTTCTTGCAACATCAAAAAACAAAATGGGTGTTCATGAATGTCATCAGAGCCAAATTCTTGAGTTTGACGTTTAAAAATGAACAAGACAGAGTTGTATTGCTGTTTGTTAAAAAGCCCTATTGGCGCAGGTAGCACAACCTCGTGGGATAAAGCGATTACCGACAACGCCATCACAGAATAAACATGGAGTTTCCATACAAACTATCGATAACATGTATTGAATTCATGCCGGTAACATAGTTTTTCTCTGTTTCTCTTAAGTTAAGCACAGAAAATTCTTCGTGCTTAGTTAAGCCCGAATGAGATTAGTTATTGTTGCATTTAACACGTAGACTGATGAGCACCGACATCGTTACTTAGTCTGTTGACTACCAACCAGCCTGATAAACCATCAAACTGCAATTAACACTACTTTACCATAAAAGCCATCTATCCGCCAGAGTAAAAATCTATGTATGTATGTATCTTTTAATTGTTTTGTATCTTTTAATATATTTTTGTTAAAAAAGGATCCATAATACCTAATAATCCTTAGACAATAACACGTAGCTATTAAGGCTTTCCCAAGCCAAATTTATTTAATAGAGGTGTTTTTTTCCTTGCCCAAATAGGCTTGGAATTAAAAACCGACGTCGGGACTTAGCAATTTACATGTTGAATGCAACAACAACTTAGCCCTTTCAGGCTTAGCTTAGCCCAGAGAATTTTCGGGGCTTATAACTTTAGCCCAAAAACTGTGTTACCGGCACGAATTGTATACATGTTGTCGATTATTTGCATGGAAATGTGATGGCGTCGCTTTGCCCCGATGTCCTTCTTTAGGTCCGATTCCTCTGGGCTTGCAAACAAATAAACCTTATGTTTGGCGCCGGTTTGGGATAGCCTACAAAACTGCTATCGAAGTGGTTTACACACGATTTATGGATAACAAAGGTCTTCGAGCAGGTAGCACGGAACCCCTTCGGGCTAAGGTAACGAAAAGAATTATCGGCACTTAACTAAAAGACTGGGAAAAAGTGTGACAGTTAATAGCAAAAATTGACATTTGAATAAAATTTTTCATAAGCGAAATGACCCAGGGTATTTGCTTACGATATGTTGGGATGTACTCCAAAGCGGCTCCATTTTGAGGCAAAAAAATGGGCTATGGACCTTTGGCACCTCATGTGAGGGAAATTTGAAAAAAAGGAAATGCCACCTTAAATTGGTCAGTCCTGGATAGCTTGTAATCAAGGCTTAAGGTTTCTCAAGGTTACACGTGATATTTGGAACCTCATTTAAGTGAAAAAAATTAATACCACATGAAAGGCCCTAAGATCTTTATAAATGGTCAGCTAAATTCAGTAAAAGCCAGGATTATTCCTTGATCAACAAAAACACAGAAAGTTTATTTAAAGGTCATGGATTCTGTTTTTTTTTTTCTTTGATTATAGTTGTATTTGAAAAGGACACACTTATAAGACTGAATAAACAAACACTAAAGTTGCTTTTATCTAAACTTCTTCTAAATTTGAAATCTTTCCTGAAACTGGGCGTTAATCTTATAAATTCAACACACTCTTACACAAGTCAAAAGCAAAGTTTATTGAAATACTCGTATACCTAGTAGGTATTTTTTTCTGACTTGCTCTAAGCTCTTAGCAAAGTTTTGATTGTGTAAAAAAAAGTGCCAACGTACTCCTAAGGATTTCCTCAGGATAAGTAAGAATACTGGTAAAAATTGTATGCAAAAAAAAGTTAAATACAAAATAAGTGTCCCTCTACATTGGTGGAATAATTAAAAACTAAAAGTCCTTGATACAAAAAAAGATTCTAACAATCACATACCAACCGCGTCAGAAGTTTCTCATTCCATTGAAAAAAAAAAAAAATTCCTTTAAGAAAAACTCCTTACTTTTCAGACAGTTTTGCACACTTACAAAATGCACCGCTCTACACCTATATAGACCACATCCAATAGGGAAACCGAAGAACCCAACTAACGTTTTTTGAATTTTAATTTCCAACAGAATAAAACAAAATTAAAACTATGACGATGTTTTTAGAGTAAAAGAGTAGAAAAAAAAGAACAAGAAAAAATATAGGATCCGTTAAAAGGAAACAAAAAAAAAGAACCGTTAAGAAATTTTGTACCAGGATTTCCTCAAAAGTCACGTTCTATTGTCTTGGGTCGACCTCTAATTGCTTTTTCACTGCAAGGATTACAATTAGGCTCTATATAGCGTCAGTGCCGGGGGGGAAGTGCTGGTATAGTTGTGATGTTGAAGGTTCGGTATAGCGTAAAAAAGTTGTCTTCGTGGCTGTCAACGCTAAAGTCCTTGAAGGGCATCATTATTCACCTAGCATCAGTCAAAAGGTAAGTTGACATAATCCTTGCCACAGGTTGTTAGTGCTCTGGTTATGGCATGGTGGTATGGTATTATCTTCTGTGGAGGCCTGTGCTGCAATACAAAACCTTTAAATTTATATACATTTAGTTGTTTTAGCGATCTAATTAGTGCAGATGTAGGAACATTTCTTTGAAATTGATGCTGCGACAGGATATTTCATTTCTGTTGCATTTACAAATAGACCTTGTTCTTCTTCTTCCTTTTTCTTATGGAAATTAATTTTCATTCAAATATTTTTAATGGGAATATTTTGATGTGTTGGTGTGGCTAGTTTATACAAAATAATAAGAATACAAATTTAATCAAATGCTTAATCAACAATTTTTTTAATATACCTAAATTTGTTTAGTAGTGTAGTTTAAGACATTAATTTAGTTTAATAAATTCCATGAAATATTTATGTACAGTTTATTTTATACCTTAAATTTTGGTAAGGCAACAACAGGTTGTTTTTAAATGTTAATATAAAAATTGGTGCTTATTTTATTTGTCTTACAACTAATTGATTATTCATCGAACGCTGATAAATTAAGAGGAACATTTAGCTCTTCACCAAGCAATAACTCATAAAATAGCGGAATGTGGCCTTTAGAAGCTGGAAAGCTGGAAAAATATGGGGTTGCTGATTTTTATGAAAAGTAAAAAATATTTTGTAATTTACTTGTTTTAAAAATAAGGACTACAAAAAAGGTTTGTTATAACAGAAAATTTAGAGGTTGTTTCTCAAGCAAAGAAGCCTAGAAACCCATTGGAGAGGAACAAAAAAAAATAAATATCAACAATAATATAAATTGTGACCAACTCAACAGGAAATTTTTAGTGCAAAGTAGTTTATCTTCAGTAAATATCCCAACATATGACCAGCCACCGGATGAAGTTACTGAATCCTACTATGGTTTTCACAGATAAAGTGAGGAAGATGTGATTGAAGCCATTTTGTCTATAAAATCATACGCTATGGGACTTGATGAAGTTCACCCTAAATTTGTAAATCTTAAAGAAGTTGCAAAACGCCATTAATATTGGTTGTCGATGAAATAAGAATTACAGTTCTCACTTTACTTGACTTTTCAAAAGCGTTAACCGTCAATCACTCCATTCTTGTGCTAAATTATGGAAAGGATTTAAGTTTTCGTTACTTGCAACAAGTTTAAGCAGGGAATAGTTTCTCAAGTTCTGTGCCAGTTAAGTGTAGAATACCGCAAGGCTCCATACTCGCTCTGTTTCTATTTTCTTAATTGAGGGTCGCAGTGCTATCTCGATTTTAATAGTGAAAGTTATTAATAAAGTGGTGCTGTTGTGTTACTATCTGTTATTTGATGAGTGAAAGGCGTAGAAGGGTGATGTCCATTATGTTGTTGCACATCGGCATTAAAAGAGTGCTCATTTTTTTTTAAGCACAAACAAAAAATTTCTTTTCAGAAAAAGAACTATTAATGAGTTTCAAACAGAGTTACCACTTAAAAAAAAAACGAAGTATATTTTAGCCAAAAAGTAAAGTAGTTTCGAGAATAGGGAAGTAGATTTTATAATCATAATTTTATTCCTATTCCTGTTTGTAATTTTGTTCATGCAGAAGAATTAAATTAGAAAAATCAGATTCAGACTCAGAGGTATCATAACTAAACCAATACAAAATGTCATTCTTCAGCAACAGCACATTCGAAAGACGTATGAAAATAGTATGTTATACTAACCTTGCATAAACATCTGCATCTTCTTCAATGTCTACTGAAGTCACCACAGACACTTTTCATTTATGTTATTTTTGGTAGATCTTGATTGTTCAGAGCTTTTTGGAAAAATAATATCACAAATGGTGCACAACGATATGTTAATAAATTATATTTCTGCCTACCAATCTTTATTCACATTCCTTATTACTTCCACGTATTTTGCATTTATTTAAACAACATTTTCAGCACAGACACAGACAGTCAGAAAAAACTGTAAAACCAAACGAAAAACTTGTTTGATAGAAATTTTTAAGAAAAACAATAATAAACGTCAGACTCACTAAATTGCAATACATACACATTAGGTGTGTTCCACAACGAGTTTCAGACAGTTTGAAACCGCGAGATTTAGTGCAAACCCGTTCCATAAGTGAAATTTTGTATTGGCCCGCACTTAATCTGGCGGTTTGAAACTGTTTGAACAAATTTAGGCAACAGGTTTATTAGATGTGTTCTTTAAATTCTTCGCACTGTTTCGGACAAAATGTCAAATTGTGACAGGTGGGAATGAAATCCTCTCAGAGAGAAGAAAAACTGTCACAATGTCGGAAACGGCTGTGATACTAATTTGCACCAGGCCAAAAGAAATATTTGACTAGAGCTGCCGTAGGACAGTCATAA
This sequence comes from Dasysyrphus albostriatus, assembly GCA_946251815.1. Classification (NCBI taxonomy): domain Eukaryota; kingdom Metazoa; phylum Arthropoda; class Insecta; order Diptera; family Syrphidae; genus Dasysyrphus; species Dasysyrphus albostriatus. Next base: position 68,353,862 of record OX276335.1, read on the forward strand.
GTCAATAATTTTTTTAGAAAATCACTGTACGTAGGTACATAAATAATAAATTGAATGGTAAGAAAAAAGAAACTCTTACGTTTAAAAATAATTAAACTTAAGCAAAGAAATATTCTTTAGTAGCATATTAAATAAAGGAAATTAAAGGAGAATGGGAAAATTTGTATGAAACATGGACATGAGCGGCCAAGAATGGTTTTGTTATTTTTTTTATGTGAGTTTAGTTCTACAATCACGGTGCACAAAAATACATTTTTGTTTTAAGACTTAAATAAGACTTTTTTATTAAGTATTCTGGTTTCTGCCCAATGCAAAAATAAAGGGTTGTTAAATTTTAAGGGCCGATGTTGAATGTGAACCACACCTAAACGTCAAGTTTTTTCTGCATTTCATTTGACATTTCTCAATTTCAGACTAATTCAAACTGAACCATGGAAATATACACAATCGACCAATGCGTTTAAGTTATACAGGCTTATTATGATAATGGGCATTCAAATCAAAATGCATATCGTGCACTTCGTAATTTTTTCGATGCCACATCTGGGCGAATGATAATCCAAGACCCAAGAGCGATTGTTGCAAAACCAATGCGTCCACAAAGAGTGACTGTTTGCTGCGGTTTATGGGTTGGCGGCATTATCGGGCCGTATTTTTTCCAAAATGAGTATTACAATATTTTTTGTAGAAAATTATGTTATGTACAAGTTTTTATACAGTACTTTTTGATACCATATACCGTTTCAAAGTTATAAGCGAAAAAACAGTATTTTTGAAATTTAACCTTGAATAACTTTTCACGCAAGCCAGATTCGTTTGTAGACTTTTGTATGCGTTTTCCTTTGCCACAAATAAAGATAATTGCATTTAAAAATCTTCACTTGGAATTTTTCCGCAGTGGGAGTAAATTTTTCTTGGGCTACTAGCTATTTCTATTCTGTTTTGTTAACTAAATAACTAAATCTGGCGCGTTTAAACTGTTTGAAACTCATTCTGGAACACACCTTTTTCTTGTTTGAAGTGAAGTTTGATGCAATTTATTCTTTTTAAATGTGAATCTGGGCTTACATGAAAGAGTGTAAGCAATCATTTTTTATTTTTTAAGTAGATTTAAGCTTTTTTATTAAAATTGAAGAGGGTTAAATAAAGAATTTCTAAAGTGAAGTAGATATAAAGAACTTAAAAAAAGTGCGACCAAATTTAAATTTTTTTATTTGAAAATTGAGATAAATTTTCTTCAATTGAGGTAAAATTGTATCACTGGTAGCAAACTAATGCTTCTAGATGCATTCGGAATGCTTTTGAAAAACCATCACACTACACAAAATCACAAAAAAAATTATACTCGTTACCATCAATGATAAGATAAATATTGCACAATGCACATCATTGCCGACTACTATTTTTTTTTTTTAATATTTATACTTTCATAGTAGCTATTTCGATTCCTAGATTATTTCCTTGCTAGATATAATGCGGTGGATATATTTTATTATAACTACAATCGAATTAAAATACAATTTAAAACCATATAAACCACTAACGTTTTGGTTAAAAGCTTTTAAAAAATAACAACATGAAAATAAATTCTTTCTTTTTTTTATGAAATATGTCACTGAAATATTTTTAATCTCTCAAAATATTTATTTTATTAAAAATAAAATGCTCTTCTTGGTCGCACGAACATGGTCTTATTTTAAAAGCCTTCTGTTTCAGTTTGTTTGTTTGAGAATATTTCAAAATTGAAACAAAAATTGGTGTTTAATCAGAGTCTAGAGTCTAGAGTCTAGAGTCAAGCGTCTAGAGTCTAGAGTCTAGAGTCTAGAGTCTAGAGTCTAGAGTCTAGAGTCTAGAGTCTAGAGTCTAGAGTCTAGAGTCTAGAGTCTAGAGTCTAAAGTCTTAAGTCTAGGAAAATACAAACCTTAAGTCTCTGTACCAAATTCGAAGCTAATTTAGGAATTAACTTGATACACTGTTGGAACCACAGTCAGTCGCACTGCTTCACAGACCCATGATGGCTGATAAGGAGAAAACTACGCATTGTTCGGCTTTTTAATTAGTGTTCTAATATTTGAATGAAATCTGTCATTTTTCTCTGTAGATGAAACCAAAACTAGGCCTTTAGAAGAAGTAAAATATGCCTACAGGTTACAAGCTACATCATGTGGAATTATGTAAAATGTAATTTTTATAATTAACTTTCATTTAGTTTGATGTAATATTTATTTATTTTTTTTTACAAAATTTGCTTCATATTATTTTTAAAATAATTAAACAAAAAAAATTCAGACATCTGTTTTCTGTGTTCGTCATCCGTTAAATATTTTTAATTGAATTCCAGTAATTCCTTAATGCGCACAAACAAAATGAAACTCACAATGAAAAATAAATCCAAAATGAAGCTTGAAAAAAACCCAATAATACACATTGCATAGCTCATAGTGGTTGCAATTAAAAAATATTTCGATATCTTTCTTTTTTTTTTTGCATTTATGTATAATCTGGAATACAGCAAAGGAAAACATAAAATTTTCGTGTACCTACCTAAGAGAAGGTAGCAGGTAGAATACACGGTTTATGTAGATACCTACCAATATCTACCGAACAAAAAAAAATTGAATTGAAAATCCTTCGCTCAATCATCCGAGGAACATATTTTATCCATTTTGGTTGAATTCACCCACAAAACGAGAGCAGAGATGAAAAATTCGAGATCTGCACGCTAACGTTAACCAAAATGAAATGAAAAAAAAAAATGTATCTAAAAGATACATCCTAGGGCAAGTGATTGAGGTCGATTTTACCAACAACCCTTACACGATTTTACATATCCGTTAGATGAATGCTTTCAGGGAATGCACGACTTGAACTTCGAATTCAGAAAAATATTCCTACGAACTTCCTCTTTTGGTCCTGATATGTTTGATCAAAACCATGAATGTTGTTTTTGAGAAATTTAAAAAAATAAATTCAAATTGTTGTATAGAACAAACTTAATTCAAGTGACACGGAGTGTCTTTTGTTCACAACAACAACTGGAAAAGATCACATACCTACAAATACAAATACATACATACTTCGATGGAAAACAAAGTATCTGAAAATTCCAATCAAATAATTAAAACCGGGAAAATGGCTGAAGCCTCTTCCCATTCTCTGTTTCACTTGGATTGGATTCGAAACATATATCCAAATATGGATGTATATTGTGTCCTATTCAAGGACAATACACTCGACTACATTGATATACATTTTGGAGCTTCTGCTGCAGTAAAGCTGTACGATAGGCAAGCATTAGCTCCAGCTAGATAGTGTTTGTTTGGTGCATGAAATTCTTTGTTGGCAAGTAATTAATTTCGTTCCGTGGATGCATTGCATACAGTAGTTATAGTTAGTACAAAGATACAAAATGGGTACCGAAGTTTTGATTCTGTACTTTCCTCTAGTACAATATAAACGATAAATGCAACGCGTATACATTTCACAGCATATATCCTTGGAATTGGCTTATCATTGAAATGTTTTATACCTTGTTCGCTGATTTTAGTCGCACTCGATTATTTGATACTGTTGGCTTATACTCTTGCTTTGTACGCGGTAATGGGATGATTTGGACCGATTGTTTCTTTTGAATTTTCGGGGATAGGGAGTTTCATTTTCAGCTGGAACAATGCATGAGCCACGGATTAAAGTCCTTTATAAGCTTCAATAGTCATCGACGAATAATTGTCTTCTATTGGCTAATATTTCCATCAAACGAAATTATATACTTAGGGAAATAATGAACTATAATAAAAATATATCCTTTTATAAAATATATTTGAGCAAAGACAAAGAATTTTTTTGGTAATTTAATTAATTTTTAAATATACATATGTGCACCCTTACTGGGAAATGATTTCACTTTTTTTTAAGTGAAATTTAAACTGCATGTGGGAAATATTTTACATTTAGAGTATGTTGAGCTTATATCAACAGTTTTCTAATCACTCTTGCTAAAGGGTTTTTTAAACGGGACGCTACAAAAGTAGAGTGGAGGAACAGCAAACGACGCCATATTTCTTGCCGTTCTTTGGACATTTCTCTTCAGTAACGTTTGCTATTTCATGATGGAAAGATATACGAGCCAACATCGAGTCGAAATTATTAAAATTTACTATCGAAATTCGGAGTCAGTTAAGAGCGCTACGTCCAATTTATGGTCGTCATAATCGTCCTAGCAGATCAGTAATTGAGCGTCTAGTGGAAAAATTTGAATCCACAGGCACAGTACAAAATGTTCCTGTGCCAGTGAGACAAAGAAGTGACCGTAGTGTCGAGAATATTGCTGCCGCTGAGGCTTCAGTTGCAGAAAGCCCAAATGTGTCTCTCACACGTCGTTCTCAAGTGTTGGGCATCTCTGTGACGTCGTTGTGGCGAATTTTGCGAAAAGATCTTAGCCTACATCCTTACAAGATTGAATTGACGCAAGAACTGAAGCCAGTTGACCACCAGAAGCGTCGTATATTCGTGAATTGGGCTGAGCACAACTTGAAAATGATTCGGATTTTCATCGAAAAATCATCTTCAGCGATGAGGCTCATTTCTGGCTGAATGGCTTCGTCAATAAACAAAATATGCGGTATTGGTCAGGCAGCAATCCACATGTACTCCATGAGTCATCATTGCATCCCGAAAAAATTACTGTTTGGTGTGGTTTATGGGCCGGCGGCGTCATTGGGCCGTACTTCTTCCGTGATGATCAAGACCGGCACGTTACTGTGAATGGGGATCGCTACCGTTCAATGATAACCGAATATTTTGGCCCCAATTGGATGATATGCACTTGGAGGACATGTGGTTCCAACAGGACGGCGCCACAAGCCACACAGCGAATGTCAAAATCAATTTATTGGAAACCAAGTTTGGAGAACTTGTTATCTCACGAAATGGTCCAGTCGCTTGGCCGTCTCGGTTAGACTATTTCCTGTGGGGCTACGTGAAGTCTATGGTCTATGCCAACAAGCCATCAGCGACGATTGATGAACTAACTTCGTACGAATATCGAACGTGAAATTGCAGCAGTATCGGCCGATTTATGCTTGAAAACCGCCGAAAATTGGGTTCAGCGTCTGGTGAAGCGTGCCCGTGGTGGCCATGCAAAAGAAATCGAGTTCCATACATAATGGCATCAAACGTACTTTCACAGGAATAAATAAAGAATTTCATTGATATCCAAAACCGTTTTTGTTTTATTTAAAAAAAAAAAACTTTTGTAGCGCTCTTATTGAACAACCCGATACTTCGTTGTTACGCTTAGGGCCAGTTTTTCAGTTCAGGAACAACTCTGAGTTAAGCCCGAGCTTGCTTACCCTGAACAAAATTTGCCCCGAGTTAACTCAAAAACAGTTTTATCTTTCAGCTGTCAAAAATCTAGGGCCATCGATGTGTAATTTAGTACCTCGTGGTATGATGGTTAATGCGTAGGACTGTCATACCAAAGATCTGGGTTCGATTCCCAGCCGCTGCCACCTAAAAACAGAAATGTTTTTTTTGCGAGGTACTGCCTCTTGCGAGGAACTGGCAAATCCTCCAAGAGTATACTTGTCATGAATAAGTGCTTCTCATCTAGCCATTCGGACTCTGCAAACAATTGTAGGTCTCTTCCATTCCTGCCAAAAATACGCACACAGGAATGGTTGAGAGTTGTAAGTCACTAGGCCTTGGTTCTTCACGAGCTGTTGTGCCACCAAATTAATTTTTTTATTTCTGGCAGGGTGAAAGTATACAGGGACTGATATACTTTTAATCAGGGGATTTTTTCTGATTTTTCGTTGTATCAAAGTTTTGGTTGTACCGCTGGAATAAAAAAGAGGTTTTCCAACACTTTGGGGGCGTCTAAGAAATGGGAAAGCTGAAGGTAAAATGTCTGCCACCCAGCCAGGAGTTTTTTTTTCTGATTTTTTGATGTTTCGCACATTTGGCTATAGTCCTGCCCTGACATCAAAAGGTGGTTTTTAGCTTGCTTTGATGGGCTTCTGCCGGGTTAAAAATCTAAAAGAGAAACATCTGGAAAGTAATTATTTGTGACCAGAAGGTTGTTTTCTATATTTAATATATGCATTGAAGTGTTTATACCCCTCACTCAAAAATCGGGAAAATCACGGTTTTTAAATACCAATCATTGCCAACAGCTGAAAATTAACCTTGCCAGACATTGCAGTTCAAATTTTGGTAACACACCCACTCTCAAAATGTGTTATCGGCTCTTGTACTAGTAGGATTTTAAATTTCTTGATAATTTTTAATATTTTGAACATGAAAAAAAACTTTCAACTTTTTTTCCCAACATAACTCTGGTATCTGAAGGCATTTCTGCAACTTTTTTCATGTTACTTACTTATCCGGCTCCCGATCCATGAAGGGTCACTGCCTAAGATATTGCAGTCTTCCATCAGTTGCGATTCCTCGCACACTCCCTCCAGTCATCGAGACCAAGTGTTCTTGAGTCTGAAACCGCCTGGTCCCTGTAGAGTAGGTTCGGTCTTAATAGTTGTCTCGAATTTGGGGGCTGGGATTCGAAAATTTTTTTGGCTGATGGAGCGTTGTTGTCCATTCGCTCGATGTGGCCGAGCCAGTGTAGTCGACGTGTCTTGGCTCTTTGGACTACATCCACATCTTAGTACAGGTCGTTTAAGTCACGATTAAATCTTCTCCTCTATTCACCCTCCTCGCATATTGGACCACACATCCACCGAAAATTTTTTTCTCGAAAGTGCCCAGTATCAATTCCCCTTTTTAACATATAGTCCAGCACTCGGCTCCGTAGAGTACAACTGGTAAAATCAGCGTTTTGTATAGCGTGCACTTTGTCTTTCGGAAAAGAAGTTTTGAACCCATTCGTTTGGCCAAACTGAAGTGGCAGCGGTTTGCTAGGTTAATTCTTCGTCGGATTTCCAAGGTGTCATTCGTGCCGTTGATGTTTGTTCCGAGGTAGGAGAACTCCTTGACTACTTCAAAACTACTGCTACCAACAGTAACGTTTTGTCCCATAGGCGATGGACAGATGAAGCTTTGTTTGTTGATAGCATATACTTTGTTTTGTACTCATTCACTTCAAGACCAACGCGTTTCGCCTGTTCATCAATAGCTGTGAATGCTTCTAGTACAGCTCGCTTGGAGCGGCCGATGATGTCGATGTCGTCCGCATAGCCAAGCAGTTGCGAAGACCTGCTGAAGATAGTGCCTTCCAGGTTAACACCACTCTTGCGAATTATCTGCTCCAGGACTAGGTTGAAGAAGTCACATGATAAGGCATCTCCTTGTCTGAACCCTGTACATGTCTCTTACTCATTTGCCGCGTATTTTGTAACGTCATGCGGCATAGCTGGATCATTTTTTCAGGATCCCAGAGTCCCGACATCGCCAATAAAAGCTCTTGGCGACTTATGCTATCATATGCGGCTTTGAAGTCGATGAAAAGATGGTGGGTCTCGAATTGAAATTCGTTGGTCTTTTCCAGGATTTGCCTCAATGTGAAGATTTGGTCTATCGTTGATGTGCCTGGCCTGAAGCCACACTGGAACGTGCTGATCATAGTGTTGCAGGGTTAAGACACTCACATAGTACGTTGGATAGGATCTTGTATGCAACATTAAGCAGGAATATACCCCTGTAGGTTTTGCAGGGCATAGGATCGCATTTTTTGTAGATTGGGCATATGGAGCTAATTGCCCAGTCGTCGGGCATTCTTTCCTCCTCCTACACTTGGTTGATGAGCTTGTGTATGCACCCTTCCAGGACATCTTCTCCATATTTGAAGACTTCCTCAGGTAGGCCATCCGAGCCGGCGGATTTGTTGTTCTTAAGCTTGTGGATGGCTTTCTTAATCTCTTCAGTACTGGGGGCTGGGACTGGATTTTCATTGACTGGTCTCATGCTTTTTTGTTCTCTCGTCGCTTCCTCTACAGAATGCCCTTTAAGCAGCTGCTGGAAATGCTGCTTAAACACGTCTACAATTCCCTGTGCTTCGGTGACTAGGTTCCCTTCGCTGTTTCGAAGAGCTTGCGTGCCGGTTTTATAACCACATGCCAGGTGCTTTGCTGTTTTGTAGAACCGGCGGGTGTTGCTGGCAGTGCTAGACTCCTCGAGATACCTGAGCTGAGAGGCTCGGATGCTCTTTTCTTTCTACGCAGGTTTTTTTCTCTTTTTTAGTTTTTTTAGTTTTAGTTTAATTTTTATTTTTTTCCATCTTCAATTTTTTAACATATCATATTAAAACTAACAATAAAAATCTGAGTTTAATATAGACTATTATAAATAACATAATATTATCTATTGTAAGTGTTTTTCCAAAAAAACAAAAAGCAAAAAATTGAAGAAGAAAAGATACACTTTGTTGTCCAGTGACAAGTGTCGAGTGCATCTTTGTACATAATATACATTTTTTTTTTATAAATAAATTAAAATAAATAGAATATAAAATACAATTTCAAATTAGGCCTTACAAATAATATTGTTGTGGGGTAGAATATCAAAGAATAATACAGAAAAACTGATGATAATATGAAATTGATTAAGTAATATACAAATGAAAGTGCATAATTTAGACTAATAATGAAATTATGTTGTTGATTTCATCAAAATCAAAGTTAAAAAGCCATTTCTTAACTTTTGCATTAAAAGAAAATAAAGAACGAATGGAACGGATTTCAGGGGGAAGAGCATTATACAATCTAGGAGCTACTGATGTGTAAAATTTAAGAAAGTGCTGAGTATTGTGGCCTGGAATAAAAGCAAGATCTCTCTCACTGCTACGTAAAGAGAAAGCAGATAAATTTCGATTAAAAAGATAACCACTTCTTAAAAAAAAGATTTTTAAAACTTTATAAAAGTAAAGATGTTTTAAAGGTAGAATTTTAGAGCTAAGAAATAATGAAAAGCTATGATCAAATCTTCTTTTTTTCCAAATAATTCTTAAAATATGTTTTTGGGATATGATCAAGGGCTGTAGATAGGTTTTAAAGGTACCACCCCAACAAACTATTCCATATTGGAGCTTGGATTGAACCAACCCATAGTAAATGGTTTCAAGAAGTTTTCGAGAACATAGTTTTATATAAGTGGCAGATTGTAAGTATTTCTTAACGGACAAAGTATGAGCTTTCCAATTCATATTACTATCAATAGTTAAGCCAAGGTACTTCAATTCACCAACATTTTCAATAAGGAAACAATTTGATGAACAGCCCACTTCAGTTTTAAAAGTTATAGGTTCCAATGATGCAGAACAACTCAGATAATGAGCTAGTGAGGGATATGTTAGCCTTAAGGTCAAGTCTAGCGAAAATGTGATCAATACAGGTCTTAGACGTAGATGTAATCCTAGTTGGTTCTTCAATACAGGATTCTAAACCATTTGCTGCCAACAATGATTTATAGTTTTCAACAGAAGAAGACTCTGTTAAAATATCAATATTTATATCACCTAAAACAAACAAGTTCTTTGCATTATGATTGTTTAGAATGCTCGAAAGCTCTTCAATAAAAACATCGTCACTAATAAAATGAAATCTATATAAACATATAAACACTAATTTGCAGGAATTAGTAGTGAGAGAAACCTTAAGCATATCACAACTTAACAGATCAAAATTAAAATACTCACAATTTATACTTTCTTTAATAAACACGGCAACACCACCAGACGCATATGAATTATTACACTTCGCATACATGTTATAACCGGGAATACTAAAAAAGTCTTTTTCATGATCAAAAATCCATATTTCAGTTAGAAAAATTAAGTCAGGCTTGTTAACAAAAGATTCATAATGAACTAGAAATAAATCAAAATTCTTTCTTAGACTTCGAATATTTTGTTGAACGATACAAAAATTATTATTATAATTATTGGAATGAAAAACACTTTTATGAAGTTCACTATCAAATAAGCAAAAGGGAGTTACTAACGAAGAAACATTAAGATGTATACCAAAATTATTAACCATGACTAGATTATTTTATTGAAATCTTCAAAAGAAGATATACGAATGGTTTTTCCTACTTCCTGTTTCTTCATTAAAATAACTCCTCTTTTTATCCATAAATATAAATAACTTTTTTCTTTTTTTAACTGTCTAGCTTTGTTTAACAAGATTCTATTAAAACTAGTAAGAGTTTCATTGATAAATATAGGTTTCTTTTCAAAATGTTCACCAAAAAAACGAGATGTAAGTTGTTTTTTACGCTGATTAGAAAGAATCTTTTCCTTGCATTCCATAGTCTTAAACTTTACGCACAGTATATCCAGTGGTTAAGTTGTTGTTGATGTAGAGCCGCAGTCGGTATTGTTTATGGATTTGCTATAGAACGATTTCAAATAGCAACTTTTGATGTCATCAGCACTGATCCTCACATCCAAACCTTCAGCAAATAATTTAACTGCCGACGGCAATACACCTTGTTTGTTTACATCTGGTATACCCACAATGTCAATGCATTTGTTCAAAGATTTTTGTTGTAAAAAATTAACTTTATTTTGTAATTTATCAACCTTAGTCAATAAAGAGCGATTATCTTCTTGAAGAACGCTTATAAGAGACAGTGCATTTCGGTTCATCTCTTTCAGTGAAATTATCTCTTTATTCATAGACAAGATTTTTCTATAAACTACTTCCAGAGTGACCGGTTGGGAAATACCGCTGTGTGACGTCGCAGTATGCATTGGTTTGCTGATGAGTGGCAAAAAAGGCAACTCATTACCTTCGCTGGTTGATGATTCAGATCGATGATGTGGTGGTGGCGCAAATGATTTGGGCGACAAAGGCAGTGGGAAGGATTGTTGGTTTCTATTGTTGTTGTCTAAGATGGGCTTTGAACTTTCGATGAAATTAGAAAAGACATTTTCTTCGGCTTTCGGTAGTGATGCTAGTGGTGGTGGACTGGTAGGTAGAGGTGGAGTGTAGGGAAGATGTTGGTTGTGTTGAGATAGTTGTTGGTGCGAACTATTGTTAGACATCGAATCAGACGGTGCGGGTGTAGAGACTGAGTCTTCCACTACGGCTTGAGGTGATGATGTTGAAGATGCTGGTGCAAGTGGAGTGGCGAGTTGTGGTGGAGGGATGGGAGAATTTTGGTTATGAAGTGCTATTTTTTGTTGAGAAGCGGTGCGTGCGTCTGAAGAAGACGGATCAGAAGGTGAAGGGGTGTTTGATTTATTAACTTGCTTCAGTGTTGGAGAGTGACGAAGTGAATCTCTTCTCTTTTTATTGCATTTTGGACAGATAAATGGAATATTGTTTTTTTTTCATAAAATCTCTGTCAGTTGGATTCAATTTAACACAGTTCAAATGAAAGTAAGCTTTACAATGATTACACAGAATCCTTAGATCCCGACCTCCAACTTTTTGATTGCAAACACAGTACATGATTAAGTAATTAGCTCAAAGATTTAAATAAAAATGTATTGTAAAAAATTCTCGACACGAGTGTACCCCACAACTTCACGAAGAGAACTTTCCGTTTCTTTTTACTGTACTCCTCTTTTGCTGCTCTTCTTTTCCATTGCAGCATTTGCATTCGTGCATTTTCCGTCTACTGCTTCAATACCGCACATTCCTCATCATACCACCTGTTCTTTTTTCTGAGTGGTTGATAGCCTATGGTGGTCTCGACTGTCTCCTTAATGATGTCGCGATACAAGTTCCACTAGTTGTTGAAACTTCCGGGTGGGGGTACCGCAAAGAGTTTCCCGGTTAATTACTCACTGTTATCTCTGGCTTTTTCAGATGTTCTGAGGCATGCTATGTTGGATTTCTTCCTTTTGGGGTCTTCACTTTCTTTGCGTTGGATAGTTGGGCTCTGAGCTTTGTCACAACAAGAAAGTGGTCTGAGTTCACATTTACACCTTGGAAAGTTCGCACGTGCAAGATGTTCGATGCGTGCCTTGTGCCAATTAGCACATGATTCATTTGGCTAGCGGTTCGACCATCTAGAGATTGCCAGCATACTATGTGTACCCTTCGCCTGGAGAACCTAGTGGTTCTTATCACCGTATTATACGAGCTGCAGCCAAGTCGATTAGTCGAAAACCGTTGTCTGTTGTCATTTCTCGGATACTGTGCTTTCCAATAAGCATAAGCATTAAGCATTGAAGTCTTCGAGCACGACTTTGACATCGTACTCCGCACAAGCTCCGTAGGCCCCGTCCAGGAGGTCGTAAAACTCCTTCTTGTTAGACTTCTCGGCTTCATTGGTTGGGGCGTGTGCACATATTAGGCTTTTGTTTTGGAAGAAAGCTTTGATGCGGATCACAGACAGGTGATCGCTGATCGGCTTAAAATCAATGACTCCCGATTTGAGTCAATTTCCCACGACGAATCCGCATCAAAGCATGTGCAATTTTTGATGACAGCTTTAATAAATGTCACAATCTTTTCTTTTCATAATCCCTGATCCTATCCATCGTATTTCCTGGATCGCGGTAATATCTGCCTTGTACCGATTGAGTACAGATTCAAGTTTTTGAGTAGCGCCAGGCGTATAGAGTGTCCTTACATTCCAGGTGCATACTCGTAGGTCCTAGTCCATTTTTGTTCTGGGTCTGTCATTTGAGAGGGGCCGTTATCCGAGGCCTCTCGCTTCTCTTTCATAACAATTGGTTTTTTTTTTACTGTGGCGGGTCGTTAGCCCAACGCACTAACCTCCAATCTGTAGGGCCATGGGTTTGGTGTTGCAATTCTTTCCTTGATCAACACTCGCCCTTACAAGCTTAGCAAGTCGGAGTTTATAAACTTGGAGGTAATTTAAGCAGTTGATGTGTAGAAAAAGATACAGCTCGAGGCTTCCATTTCCTACAACATTCAACTACCTTTTTTCAACCTTTGACATCCAAAAAGCTATGTTCCCTAAAATAGCAAAAACTGAAATAATAATCGAAGATAATTCCACTTAACAACTATCGTGGTTTTCGAAAGGGTATGGTTACAAAAGTGGTTAAGAAACATGCTGTATCACGCAATCAGCGACTACAAAGTAATATCTACCAACTCCAAAAGGAAATCGTCTGAAAAGTGCGAGACTAATTGTTCGGTAATTTAGAAAAACTCGTTGATTAGCTCAATTTAATTCGATCCTGTTTAAAAAAGAAATATATTGAAGAATATTCATAGATGTTGTTCCAGCTATTGCTAGACAAATTTTGAGTTTATTTGATAAAGTTTTCATATGATAAACTGCAGATTTGCTTAGTAACAGCTTAAACAATGCCTATGAATATTCCCCATTGAGTTGAATAAGAAGTCCCAATTGATCAAGTTCCAAATTCCAAATTCGGTAAGAATCTCGAATAGGTACCTACTCAAATTCCGAAATAGAAAAAAAATATAATTGACAAAAATTCCGAAGATTTAAAATCCCGAATGCCAGAATCCGGATTGACACAAAATAAATAGCACAAAAAAAGCATAAAGTTCTAATATAAATCTTTTATGTTTATTTTGGTGAGCTAACTATTAACACGTGGTTTTTCTCCCATCTTAAATTATTGTAATATTCACAAAGATCTATGAATAAATATCGAATATTAATTACCAATATAAATATCAGATATTCTCATATCATAAGCCCATCCCATAACTTCATCTGTTCAAATTCATGAACGACCCCCCACCAGAACTAAAACAAATCATCATGATGAAAATTCCTGAAAATCCTTCAGGAAAGTCATCCCTTTAAATTAAAACAACAAAAAAAATATGGAACTCAGAATAAGAGAGAGAACCAATGGATTCTGTCAAATTCCTTTTACCTGAATTTAAACTTTATCCGATTAGCATAGTAATTGGAGCATAAATTGTTCATACCCATATTTATACCTTCTGGTTGAGTACCCCCCACCTCGCCCTACTACCACACATTTTTATAGACCGTACATATACCGAAGTGCGATTCTAGGTCTTTACATATTATTCAACCTCATATGCCTGGCCACTATGGGTGATGGTTGATGGACCGTGTTTTGTGAAGTTGGGTTTTTCGTTCGCTGTGCACAGTGGGGGTATAGTCACTTTGAATGAAATCCACCCCAGGGGTTCGTTTTCAAAATCGCCTTTTCATATAAATACTTATAAATTTCCATACTTTCGATGGTTTTGGTTAACCATAGCAACATTCTTTGCTTAAACCAATTTGATTGACTGCTTTGCTGATGCTGCTATAGGCAACGACCAACGAGCATATAGGTATTGGATATTTTTGACTATGGGGTGAAAGCATAGAAGTAGAGTTAAGAGTTATGCTTGTAGGTTAATTGTGTGATTTTGCAACCTATCGCTTCGGGCTTTCTTTTTAAACTGAAGTCACTTTAAACTAAAAACTAAATTCTAATATTACCTTCAGTGTTTCAGTACTGAGTTAAATCGGAATGATGAATTCGGCCTATAAATTAATTCATTGTTTTGAATTTCAGCGCGAATGATAAAAATTGCTTTCCAAATATTCCAACGTTAACTGTAAAATTTCACGGGTTATCTTCGAGTTAATTTTAGATTTGAAAGGATTGAAAAAACAAATTTTGGTACTTACTTAAATTTTAGGTTATTTTGCATTGAAAAATTGGGCCTTACATGAAATCAGCCTAGGGTGACCTATTTGATATTAATACGAGGGCAGATCAATAAGTCCGTGACTTTTTGAATTTCTGACCTCTTTACTGAAACAGCAACACTGCTCCTGTCAACACTGCATCTGTCAGTTGACTCCTGTCAAAATTTAAACTTGCTGCGTCAGTTAGTTTGTGTTTGACAGCTATTTTTATCAGACTACTCAATAATTTGAGGAGAAAATGGAAAAAAGTGAATTTCGTGTGCTTATTAAGCATTATTTCTTGCGAAAAAAAACCATTACCGAGACCAAGGCTAGGCTTGATAAATACTTTGGGACTCTGCACCATCGATTTCAATGGTAAAAAAGTGGTTTACTGAATTTCGTTGTGGCCGTACAAGCACTGAAGATGCCGAACGTCCTGGACGCCCAGTTGAGGTCCCTACACCCGAAACAATCGAAAAAATTCACGATATGGTGTTGGCCGACCGAAGATTGAAAGTTTGAGAGATTGTGGAAGCCGTAGGGATCTCGCATGGCTCAGTGGTTTCAATTTTGAATGATCAATTGGGCATGAGAAAGCTTTCCGCAAGATGGGTGCCGCGTTTGCTCACAGTCGACCACAAACGCAATCGTGTAACAACTTCACAGGAAGGTTTGGCGTTGCTTAATGGCAATATGGAGGAGTTTTTGCGCCGTTTTGTAACCGTGGACGAAACATGAATCCATCACAACACACAAGAGACCAAACAACAGTCAAAACAGTGGGTTTCTAAGGGTGAATCGGGTCCAAAGAAGGCCAAGGTGGGTTTGTCAGCCAATAAAGTTATGGCGACTGTTTTTTGGGATGCACGCGGGATAATCCACATTGACTACCTTCAAAAGGGAAGAACAATCAATGGGGAATATTATACCAACTTATTGGACCGATTCAATGACGATTTGAAAAAAAACCGACCTCATTTGGCTAAGAAAAAAGTTCTTTTCCACCAAGACAATGCAAGGGTGCACACATGTGCAGTTGCCATGGCAAAAATATATGAATTGGGCTATGAATTGCTCCCTCATCCACCCTATTCTCCAAATTTGGCTCCGAGCGACTACTTCTTGTTCCCAAACCTGAAGATATGGCTTGGTGGAAAAAGATTTGACTCCAATGATGAAGTCATCTCGCAAACAAAGGCCTATTTTGAGGACCTCGACAAATCATTTTTTTTGGAAGGGATACAAAAATTGGAGAAGCGTTGGACAAAGTGTATAGAGCTCAAAGGAGACTACGTTGAAAAATAAAATTATTTTTTTATCAAAAAATCTGTGTTTTATTCCAAAAGTCACGGACTTATTGACCTGCCCTCGTAAAATCAGTTTTGTCGAATATTTCTTCCACTTGACTGTGCATTTTGGTCAACATTTCAAACACTGATTTTTGCACAAGTCTGAATTTAAAATTCGATCAAAAAGCTAACTCAAAAGGAAAATCAAATCAAAGCTGATTCGATTAGTCCTCATACATTATTTCTAACCCTTTTCTCTTCTATTTTTTTTTTTTTTGCTCAAATTAAAAGCACTTTGCAAAATAATTTATCCAACCAGATTCTATGTTAAAAATTAAATAAAACATGTACAGTCCTTTGACGTCGTGCGTCGCGTCAGTCGGTCGTCATTATAATATGGTCACAGTTGTGAGAAAGTCCAATATTCATAGAATTGCCTGTGACTGTGGCGCCATTACAGAAGCTAACTGAATACCAATTATAAAACTTGAATTAGGAATTGGGTTGTAGCTTGTTGGCAAACCACAATTATTTATTAGAAAACCGTAATTGTATTGAAATAACGCGTACTGAATAAATTAGAAATAATCGCGTTCCGCCTTTGTTCGATGCTGTGCTGTGTATTGTGTTGTTGTTGAATTGTGTACTGACCTAAATTTGATCAAAACGAACGTATAAATCTTTTTTAAAAGAACGCGCATTGTTGCGTGTCTCGTGTCTGTGCGATGTCGGAACTCAACCCAAGCCCAAAGCCCGTCAGGGCCAGGACGCAAACGGAACGAACAAATATTTTCAACCTGATAATTTAATGCATTGTTGTGGTGTATGAGTGTAGCTTACCTACATTTTATTGGGATCATTAAGAATGAAAATCGATTCAAGGACGATACAGGAATACATAAGTACCTAGAACTTATATCTATGTATACATTTATATCAGAAAAGACACAATTTATTCGATAAATTTTACCAACAGAGAGGGAATTTAATTTGAAGTGGAATGTGAAGGTTCAGGTTCCTGTGAGAGATGGATGTGAAGGGTGTCGGTATGTGTAGAGTCTAGGTACATATCGAAATTAGTAGCAGAACAGGATGGAATAATTAATACAATAAATAATAGGCACTAATGGCAAAGATGGATGGGCGTTATTAAATTAACTTAAATCAATCATTTCTTAAGCTGAAGCTGACTAAATATTTTTACTTTATCGCTTTGTATACGTTACATACATCGTACAATATACTTGTTAATATATAACATAATGCAGGTGCGGATCCAGTATTTTGTTTAGTGGGGGCAATTTTCGTATAGCCTTGATAGGTGTGTAGGGGTTGGGGTCACACCAAATCGAACATTGGAGTACACTTCATACTTTAATTTGTATTGGGATAACAAAATTCGGGCCGTTAGTTCTAGCGACCCGAGCATGTTTCTCCAAATTAAGGAATGATCAGAACGACCTTCCTTGTCTTAAGCTCCAGAGAACGACAGGCAACAGAGACGTACTTCTGACAGCAGGAATTAATCCAGAGGACGCCGTCTTGGACGATAACCTCTTTATTGTCGAAGATCCGCGGGAGAAAGTGGAGGCTGTGGGGGCTGCTTTCCAGCAAGTATACAAGGTGAATGCGTGCATTCACCCCAATCATGACCTGGAGAACTTGCTCCACCACTTCTACCTTCGGAGTGACATCACGCAATGGCGATCAGAGAACCTTGGTTTCACCGGGTTCAATGAAGATCATTTGGCAAACGCCATAATCGCCGAGCGAAATGGGCCCAGTTCCCTGTTAATTACGAAGGTGGAGCTCCAGCTCATCTTCGATTCATTAAAGAAGAAGAAGTCAGCAGGAGTCGATGGCATATCCAACGTTGTACTTCGACATTTACCTCAAGAAGCAGTAGACATTTATACCACTCTGTTTAACAACGCTCTAAATAATGTGTATTATCCAGTCCGGTAGAAGACAGCTGTGGTACATCCTCTCCCGAAAAAGGGAAAGGACTCCAATCCGGCGAATCTCCGGTCGATAAGTCTTCTTCCGAGTATCAGCAAGGTATTCGAAAAAGTTATCAATAAAGCTCTGTCTAAGTGGGCAGAGGACAATAACTTCATACCGGACAATCAGTTCGGTTTTAGGGAGGGACATGACACCATTCATGCCGCGTCTAAACTTGTTTCTGATGTCCAATGGAACAAATCTAAGAAGCAGTGTACGGGTGAATGTCTGGTTGATTTGGAGAAGGCCTTCGACACCGTATGGTTAGAGGGTCTTTATCTAAAGCTGACCAGACTTGGCATTAGTAAACCACTATTATATATGCTTTATGATATGCTCAATGGCAGAAAGTTTGTTGTCAAGAGTGGCAATGTAACTTCTGCCACAACCTTTAATATTAAAAATGGTCTTCAGCAGAGAGCCGTCAACTCGCCGATTCTATTCAGCATTTACACCAGCGATCTGATAAGTAGTCTAACTC
Source organism: Dasysyrphus albostriatus (assembly GCA_946251815.1). Lineage (NCBI taxonomy): Eukaryota > Metazoa > Arthropoda > Insecta > Diptera > Syrphidae > Dasysyrphus > Dasysyrphus albostriatus. The sequence goes on from OX276335.1 coordinate 68,372,201, forward strand.
AGGCAATTGCGTATACCGACGATCTAATTGCGTACAGAATAGCTCCAAAAGTCGAGGTCATCAGGATTCTTTTGCAGCGTGACTTCGAGAAGATTCAGCAATATTGCGATAACTGGAGCTTTTGCCCTGACGAAACGGTTGTTTTATAGCAGCCGGCTTGACAGCAGGGTGAAAGTGATTTGCTACATGGCCCTTATCCGGCCGATGATTGCCTATGGGTGCCCGGTTTGGTTCAACGTTGCCCCATCTCAAATGGAAAAGATTCGGGTGTTTGAGAGGCAGTGTCTTCGACGCTGCCTTGGATTGCACAGAACACCAGAGTCGGAGTACAAACACTACTATTCCAACCTGGCTCTATACAACGGGGCCAACATAAACAGGATAGATAATTTCTTGCTGAAGCTTATTCGAGGTCACATTGCAAGAGCGATGTCCTCGTCTAACAGCTTAATTTTCGGGGCTTATTACCCCAACAACGAATACTACGAGAGTGTGCGTCTAAGCGGCTTTATTCCGCCCAATGCATTCCTCCACCTAGACAGTCGAGGGCTGATCCAGGATAGAGCAGCGCTAATCCGCTAATCTACTACGTCGGCCATAGAACTGTTGATCGGCGGCTCCTTTACAGTCGAGACATCCTCGCACAAGACGGAGCTGAGCACCTTCGGTTCAGTAGGACTATGTCCGAACGGGACCGAAGGGATCAGATATTTAAAAGTTGTACTTGGTTTTTCTCTGTCATGGCCGACTTACATAGGTTTAGGTAGTTAGTTTTAAGTAGGGACAGTCAGGGTGGCACCAAAAAAAAAAAAAAAAAATTATTAAACATAGAAAAACCCAAAAAAATTATAAAATCCACAAAAATACAAAAAAAATATTAAACCGGAAAATGCTTGCTGTGGCTGTTCTAGTTTGTAAGTAGTCTGTAAGTAGCTTATAAGTAGGTTGTAACTAGTTCATAATTAGTTGTAAATAGTTTTAAGTAGCTTTAAGTAGTTTTAATTAGTTTTAATTAGTTTTAATTAGCTTTAATTTAGTTTTATGTAGTTTGTAAGTTTTATATAAAACCAAAAAAATAAAGACATAGATACCGAGTTTTTTGTAAATTCTTCTCGGTAAAAACTAAAGCCGACCTGGATTTAGTATTAAGATAGTTCTTAGGCCGAAAGGCATTAGCATTAAGTTATTACTGGGGCCAGTAAGTTAGTTTTAAGATATTGATAAGTAGGCTAGCTTTTATGAATTTTTGTCTAGCTTTAAGATAGTTTTAAGAAAATTGAAAAATAAAAATGAATTTATAAAAAAAAAAAAAACACTTCATACTGCTCTATACACCAGGGCCACACAAAGCAATGTGATGAGTTTTAAATATTAAGAACGCAATAACTTCTCTGCCACAGTGTCTCCAACAGGTGGTAGGTACTTTGGAACTTCGTTAAATGAAGCAATGCAGTTTTGGCAGTAACAAGGAGTCCTTACAGCGTTTTGGAATTCCTTCTGGATCTTCGTAACGCCATATCAAATTTCGGAAATAATATTGGTGCATCGGTGTGTTCCTATTCTATCCAACTTCCATTTGGCAGTGACTGTTCTATTTTTTTCCGGTTTCTCTGGAATTATCTTCATTGGATTTGTACTTTTCGCCAGTTTAATTTGAAGGAAGTTTATAAAACTTATCCACGAAAGTGAAAAATCTTCACAAATTGTTACCACGTAAAAATTGTTAAACGTAAATATGTTATGACTAATAAATACGTGCAAAATAGTTTCGTACGGCATAGCCTTGAAAATACATATACCTACTCTTAAGGTGCGTATTCATTTAAGAGTAAAAAGACGGCGAAAAGCAGCTTTGTCGTTTGGCCCCTTTAGTGCCCAAATGGCTCCTTTTTTGCGCTCTGGACCCGTGGCCCCACTTTTTAAAAAATCACCCAATTAGCTTTTTAAAAATTTAATGTGACTGCCATTCAAAATTGACCTTTTAATAAAAATAATTGAACTTTACCAATTTCGAACTTAATTCGGCAAACGGACAGAAGAGACAAAATAATAATAACTTCTGTTTTTCGAGTTTATTTAGAAATTTTGTTTACCCCTGGATGCTTATTATTTCTTTCTATGCTCTCTCCCTTTTGGCATTTTCTTAAACGGGCTCCTTTTTTGCCATGGGAACCTTTTTGGAACCCTTTTTGATTTTTTTTAGCGGCAACACTGACGAGAAGCTCTACCTTCCAGAGAGTAAAACTCGCAAGTGGACACACATTCATAAAATTAGTTCACCAGAGGAGAAGACATACAGTGGTGGCCAAAATAATAAGAGTGAATCCAATTTTTTCATTTAACTTGCTATAAAAGCTTTATTTGTTATAATATCCCCATAAAATTAATACATAAATATATTTAACAAAAATTGGGAACTTGTTCGGATTCCATTAGTTTTAAGTTGATTTTTAAACTGGCAAAGTTGTTGTTATTTTTGGGCGTCTTCTTTTTGCGGTCAGTTTTTTGGTAGATTTCGCCGCTTAAGCGCCCTAGCAACAACACATGTAGATCGGTTAGAGCATCTGCAATACAAATGTATGTTTTGCCTTTATCTCTTAGTGGGATGATCAAACGCCGTTCTTCCTCAGAGCAATGCTTTCCGCGTCCCATTTAAAAAAAAAATTAATACACTTCAAACACTTAAGCATAAGTCTTACGGTAAATTTAATAAAAAATTGCGATGAGAAGCGAAAAAGACACGAAATAATCCAAATCTACACAGCACTCTTATTTTTTTGACCATTGTAAATCTGACACTTGCAAGTGATCACCATTATTGATTGGTTGTAGTGGAAATGTTTTACAGTCAAGTCAAAGAAAATTCGTATACTAAATTTGCTCAAATTAATAAGGTTTAAGGTATAGATTCTATTATGATAACGAAACAAAATTATCCACTCTTGTGAATGTTGTATGAATTTTTTGGTATTTTAAAATACATTTTTAAACGAAATTGTAGTTTATCATTTTAACTTCATTTAAATAATATCTTAATCATCTTGATCCGAGCATTGGCAGCAAAGTTAGAATTTTTTAAAACTTATTAAATCGACATATTTAAATTATTTTCTTTTTCTTTTAACTAAAATCAATTTTAAGGTGGTAATTCAACACAAAAATAGAAATGGATAATGATGAAATGGAAGCTATAATTACTTTATATCTTTATCAGAGATTAAAAAGAGTTTGAAACTCTCCTCAACCCCCATGTAAACACTTGGCAAAAGTTAAAAGCTGGCCAACTTGTCCAGCTGCGTCTGCAACTCCGTCTTCAGCTGCGTCGTGTTCTGTTCTTATCATTGGGTACGTTCAGACGACCCAAGGGACTAGAAATTAAGGCAAGTTTCTAGTCTCTGATAGGTCAGATGTCAAAATATTTATATCCAATTAAGGCAACTTTATCGGAAAGTTGACTGGAAAGTAAGTCAAGAAAAATCTCCCTTAATTATCAAGTCAAGTGCACTTATGTCAGAAGATCAGCTGATTATATTTTGTCATTCAACTAAAAGCTAAACTTTATTGTTTTGTGATTGGTTTTTTTTTTGTTTGCAAGTTAATTTTTTTCCATTTTGTGCAAAGTTGTTCTCTATCAAATACGAAAAAGAAAATAAAACATGTATGATAAGTAAAAATATGAAAAAATTAAGAGTTTCATATGAGTTTTGTTAATTTTATATTGGATTTGCTAATATCTAAATCAAATAGTCTTGAAAAACATTTTTCAAAAAGCTAATTTATTACAATTCAATGAAGGATTTATACCTGTTACTGTGTATATTTTAGATAAAAACAATATCGATACTTTTTTTCACGATGAACTAAAGTAAATTATTGAAGTAAATTTCCTAGTTTGACATTTCAAACAAACCTAGTTACCTTGGTTAAATTTTCGTTCATTGACGGTGTTCACATTGGACTGAAAAACTGGATTTTTTTTGACGTTTCAGTATTTACATCTTCCTTTACTGAAGAAGTAGGAGCGAGATGTGAATACTGAAACGTCAAAAAAAAAATACGGAATGTCTTTCCAAAATCGGTCTTGTTATTATTTTCTTTGAGTTTTTTAATACTCGATGTATTATCATGTTCAGTAAGCAGCAATGGAAAAAAGTACACTCTAAAGGCTACGTTTGCATAGTGCATTTTCTTCTACACTCCATCAGAGTTGGGATTGGGAGAGGGGGATACCTCTGTTGTTTCAGTATCTTTAGATAATTTCGTTAAATGAAAAATCGGAAAAATGAAAACGTAGTCTTCCTTTGGCTGCCAAGAAAAAATTATATAAACGTAGAACCAAAAAGCAATTTTTAATACAATTCATTAAATTCATATTTTGTACTCGGTTCATTCCTGCTCAGCGGGGGAAATTGCACCCATTGCTCCCCCCTGTATCTGGACCTGACAGAATGCCATACCTACCTTCGTAGAAGAGTCAATTTTTCCAACAAAAAAACAGGTTGAAGTCAGTTTCAGATTCTTGCTCCTGCCGAATATATTTCAAACATTAATAATGCCATCAATCTTAAGTTTTGGTATAGGTTAAGCGTTTAATTAGGTTTCATTGCATATGAATTAATAATATAGGTAAGGTTATAGGTACGAAAATAGTTTATAATAATTGTTCTATAAGCTAGTTAGTTAATCAATATATGTTTATTTATAAAATATATAATGAAATGAAAGTGCCATTAGATTAAGATTGTGATTGTTTAAAAATTAATATAGTTTAATGTAAAGGGTGATTTTTTGAGAGGTTTAGAACTTAAAAAAAAAAAAACATAAAAAATTCGAAAAAATGAATGAAATATTTATTTGAATTCGATAGTTTGAACCTTGCAGTTTAATGTTTAAAGATAATTTCATGCAAATGTTGACCGCGGCTGCGTCTCAGGTAGCCCATCCGCTGAGTCCAATTTTGGCATACTCTTTCACACATATCGGCCGGTATCTCACGAATGAATGCATGGATGTTGGCTTCCAGTGCGTCAATCGAAGCGAGCTTGTCCCTATAGACATTAGCCTTGACATACCCCCACAAAAAATAATCTAATGGTGTCAAATCGCACGATGTAGGCAACCAATTGACCGGCCCGAAACGTGAAATTAACTGTTCACCAAACTCGCCTCGCAATTGCGCCATTGTTTCGCGTGCTGTGTGGCATGTGGCACCGTCTTGTTGAAACCACATATCATGCAAGTCAAGAACTTCCATTTCGGGCAAAAAAAAGTTTGTTATCATCGCTCGGTAGCGTTCACCATTGACAGAAACGCTGCGATTCGCATCATCTTTGAAGAAATATGGTCCAATAATGCCGCCGGCCCATAAACCGCACCAAACAGTGGCTTTTTCGGGATGCATTGGTAGCTGTTGCAATGCTTCTGGCTGATCTTCACTCCAAATGCGGCAATTATGCTTATTTACGTACCCATTCAACCAAAAATGAGCCTCATCGCTGAACACAATTTTTCGATAAAAAAGCGGAGCCCAAGAGCCCATTCACCAAAAATTCGGCGTTGTGGTAGGTCGGCTGGCTTTAGTTCTTGCACCAGCTGTATCTTAAAAGGCTTTACGCCCAAATCCTTCCGCAAAATTTTCCACGTAGTGCTGTAACAAAGGCCTAACTGCTGGGAACGGCACCGAATCGACATTTCGCGGTCTTCTGTCACACTAGCTGATACGGCCGCAATATTTTCTTCACTACGCACAGTACGTAAACGTGTTGGTGGTTTAATGTCCAACAAAGTAAATTTGGTGCGAAATTTGGTCACAATCTTCCGAATAGACTGCTCAGAAGGTCGAGAATGCCGACCATAAAATGGAAGCAGCGCGCGATGAACATTTCGAACCAAGCACGAATTTTGATAGTAAAATTCAATAATTTGCAAGCGTTGTTCATTTGTAAGACGATCCATGGTTAAATTGCAAACCAAACTGAAGCTGTTTGACAGTGACACAAGGTACTAAACACACGTCAGCTGTCAAAACCAGTGTTGCCAAAACCAAACCAGCTAAAAAATCACCCGTTACATCGAGTAACAAAGTATATTAGAATGTGTGTAAATGTAAGGGAAAACAACAGGGTGTATCTGTTGAAAATAACCGAACTCTATGAATATAACAGAGTATCTCAGTTAAAATATGATAAGGTGAGGCTTATGTTAGCTAAATATATAATGGTTTGGATTTTTCCGCTACAAATTTAACAGAGTCTGTTTGTTGAAATTAACTGAGTTGACTGTTAATATCAGCTAAGTTAAAACGAAAATATTTTGATTTTGGCGCCAAAAGTCTAAGCATATAACAGAGTAAGTTTGTTAAAACTAACCGAGACTCGGCTTAAAATAACGGAAAACATGAAAATGGCTTATGTAATAAATTTTTTTATAGAAATTAAATATGAAACAAAATTATTTTTCAAGCTAAATATCTCGAAATCTACAAATAATTAAAAAATTTTTCTCTTAATAATTTCTTTTTGTTTTGCCGAATTCTACAAAAATCTGCTTTCAGATTTCAAAAATTGATTTTTTTATGAAAAGCATAGCACTTTCGTGAAAATTCCAGAAAAATAATTGTCTAAGCTAAATATCTCGAAATCTTTGTATAATTTTGGTTTTTACTCTTAACATTTATGTTTCTTATGGCGAATTCTACAAGAATCTGTTTTCAGATTTCAAAAACAATTACGTTTGTTTCTGAAAAACAGCACTTTCGTGAAAATTGAAAATTCTAAGTCAGAAAAATAATTGTCTAGGCTAAATATCTCGAAATTTACGAATAATTTGAAATTTTTTCTCTTAATATTTTCTTTTTAATTTGCTGAATTCTACAAAAATCTGCTTTCAGATTTAAAAAAGTGAATTTTTTATGAAAAGAATAGCACTTTTGTGAAAATCTAAATCAGAAAAATTATTGTTTAGGCTAAGGAATTTTTAAATGAGACTCCTCGTTTGTTAACATCAGATAAACTCGTGAGATTTCAGCAGTGCATTAACTCTGTTAAATGAATATAAGTAACTTGGTTATTTATAACCAAACCCTTAGTTATAATCAGCAAAGGAAGTTGATTATTTTTTATCAAGTTACTTGGTGTATTTTAGCAGAGTTATAATCAGCAAAGGAAGTTGATTATTTTTTATCAAGTTACTTGGTGTATTTTAGCAGAGTTTTAAACCGAGCAGATCTGTTCAAATTATTGCAAGTAGATAATAACCGTTTACTCTGCTTTAATTAACGGTGTTTTTTTTAACAGTTTTAGCTCAGTTGTTTTTAACAATACAAACTCATGTATTTTTAAACGAGACTCAGCTGATTTTAAGCGAGTTTTTTTTTAACAGCGTAAAAATCAAACTCTGTCAAGGCAAATGTTTTTGCATGTATTGAAACTCGTTTGGACATATGCCATCCAACTATGGGGCTGTACAGAAAAAAAACAAATTCTGAACCCATCCTGAACACAGCTATGGGAAAGTGTTATAACTTTAAAACTTCCCACAATGTGATTTATAAATCAAGAAAGAAAAATCATATGTCGATCTTTCATAGGTTGGTCCTGATTTACCGGTGGTTTTAGTGCGGTAAGAGTCCCACACTACTCAGTACCGATTCTTACCGACTGTCTTTTGAAGATTTCCATCGGATAAAAAAAAAAAAAATTGTCGTAACATAAAAGTGACGCTTCAATTTTCCACCCACCAAACAAACAAATTTTCCAGCACTGACTGGAAAGATTAGTGGAATGTCTGATGGGAGCGCTTAGTGCAGCTCTCGAGTTTCGAGGGCTGAACGTACTTCTTTGCTTGAATATGGAATAAACGGTGTCATTTTTCCCGGCATCCTTCGAAGCTCATTCTATAAAATATTTCTTGCAACTTGGACGACCCTGCCCGGGAGTGTTATTTTATTCTTCTGCAACTAATGTGGCCTGGGCCCTTATTATGAATTGCGAAACGAACGGAAGAAAAACCGAAACTCGAAGAAACGAAAGTCATGGCGAAGAGCGATTATAAGATACGAAAATAGAAAGCAAAAAAAGTTGCCAGACAAAAACGAAAAATGATATTTTTTTAAAAGCGCAACTTACTTCACTCCAATTAACAAATGTCAATTTTTATGTTTTTCACAACTGTACATATTTATTATTTACTTACTTTTTTTCCGCTCACTTAACAAAACAAAAACCAACCAAACCAAAATAAAAAATAAATGACATTTCGTCCCGTTTCTGCGTTAACCTCGTTACTACATATTTGACGAAATTGGAATTGAAATTAAAAATGATATAACAAACATGTTTTACCGTTAATTCTTTTACCTCGTAACTACTATCATATTTTTTGGTTTCGACGAGAACCTCGTAAATACGTTTTTAGGTTTTAGTTGCTAGGTTGTTAACTTTCTTTGCACTGAAGTATGCAGCTCTAAAGTATACGGTAACCCCGATTTATGTAAGAAGCATTGGCGCAAAATTTAAGACATTATATTACTAAGGGCATAACACGATACTACTTAACAGTTCAGTAAAAAAATGTAAAGAACATCAATTAACAATTTTTCAGAAATTTTTAATTTTAATTGTTTTAATAACAAGTAGGTTTCATTCTAAATCCTTTTTCAACTGGGGCAAGGGAACAATTTTTAATTTTAAATAACTTTTTCATATTTTGTCTTGGTGGGTGTTCTGATGGAGTACTGTCTCACGGAGGAGGTTCTGGAGGTCAGACTGGAGTTGAGACTAACTGGGAGAAAATAACATTCTTTTAATAACTTTTTTCGTAAAGTTTTCTTGGAATTGGTTCTGATGGAGCGCAGAAAAGGTTCTTCAGGTAGTTCTAGATCTGGTGCAGATAAAAATTTTTTTAATAGCTTCCAAAAATTTTTGTCGGTGGAAGGTCTGCTGCAGTAAGGCCTGCGAGAGGTTGTAAAGGTAAGTCTGGAACTGGGACAAAACCCGACCCACCTCCATATTTTCCTCTATCAGACCCACAACAAAAAAAAACATGAAAAAGTTTTTTTATAAAAAGTGTTTCTTTATCCCATAGTAAAACGTCATTCAAGAATTATTTTAAGGGGGGGGGGGTCTTAAGACATAAGGGGTTCAATTCTCGATCTGTGAAGCTGTGAAGTAATACAAAAAATTCATTTGAGTTTTCACAATAATTTTCCATTTTATCACATCACAAACACACTTTCTGCGACTCTCCATCAAATTTTGAATTTTAAGAAAATTGGAAAACAATAGTCTTCTATTTAAATGGAGCGAATGAATTAAGATCACTTATTAGTTTCATTGAACTCTCTATCAAAGTTTGTATAAAAAAGAACTAAATGATAAATCCTTTCATTTGTCTGACAGACAGACCAGATTCTTAAAATTGGATATCAGGGAAATTCTTTATTATTGTGAAAGTACGTTCGATGCCATTATGTATGGAACTCGATTTGTTTTGCATAGCCACCACGGGCACGCTTGCAGAAGTTTAGACGTTGAACCCAATTTTCGACGGTTTTCAAGCATAAATCGGCCGATACTGCTACTGCTGCAATTTCACGTTCGATATTCGTAGGAAGTTCATCAATCATCGCTGGCTTGTTTGCATAGACCATAGCCCCACAGGAAATAGTCTAATGGCGTCAAATCGCACGACCGAGGCGGCCAAGCGACTGGACCATTTCGTGAGATAACACGTTCTCCAAACTTGGTTTCCAATAAATTGATTGTGACATTCGCTGTGTGGCTTGTGGCGCCGGCCGTCCTGTTGGAACCACATGTCCTCCAAGTCCATATCATCCAATTGGGGCCAAAAATATTCGCCGGCCCATAAACCACACCAAACCGTAATTTTTTCCGGATGCAATGATGACTCATGTAGTACGTGTGGAGTGGATTGCTGCCTGACCAATACCGCATATTTTGTTTATTGACGAAGCCATTCAGCCAGAAATGAGCCTCATCGCTGAAGATGATTTTTTGATGAAAATCCGAATCATTTTCAAGTTGTTGCTCAGCCCAATTCACGAACATACAACGCTTCTGGTGGTCAAGCGGCTTCAGTTCTTGCGTCAATTTAATCTTGTAAGGATGTAGGCCAAGATCTTTTCGCAAAATTCGCCACAACGACGTCACAGAGATGCCCAACGCTTTAGAACGACGTATGAGAGACACATTTGGGCTTTCTGCAACTGAAGCCTCAGCGGCAGCAATATTCTCGAGTCTCGACACTACGGGCACTTCTTTGTCTCACTGGCATGGGAACATTTTGTACTGAGCCTGTGGATTCAAATTTTTCCACTAGACGCTCAATTGTTGATCTGCTAGGACGATTATGATGAGCATAAATTGGACTGACTCCGAATTTCGGTAGTTAATTTTAATAATTTCAACTCGTTGTTGGCTCGTATATCTTTCCATCATGAAATGGCAAACCTTACTGAAGAGAAATGCCAAAAGAGTGGCAAGAAATATGGCGTCGTTTGCTGTCTCTGTCACTCTACTTTTGTAGCGTCCCTGTTGAAAAACTCTTTATCTCCCAACCAAAGTGGACAGTAATTTCACTTAAAAAATGTGAAATTATTTCTTATTAGTGGTGAAGTTTTTTCCCACGTGAAGTTATTTCCCTGCACATGTATTTTATACTTCAGAAACCTTTTTAGCCCTCTCTTCATACATTTTCAATCATTTAAAGTTATTTCAAATAAGAGCAATAACCTCGTATCTGTATTTTGTACATACAAATATTTAAGACGGAAACTCGTAAGTAATAAAAACCGTTATAACGTGTATATTCATATGTTTTATCAGTATTTAAAACTGGTAGTCAATAAACACAGTAAAATATTAATTTAAAAATCATAATGTTTTTATATTGTGCTTAACTGTAACAAAGCAATTGTCTTTTTTTTTGCTTCCTGACAAATTGTGTTTTTGTAGATACGAGGTTAACGCAGAAACAGGACGATTTGTCAACTACCCCCAAAACGAAAGCTGAACGAGAGCTTAAGGCAGCTTAAGGTAAATAAAAATACGAGTATCGTCATTTTTACGAATACCGTTTATCTTAAACAACAATCGTTTTTCCTAATCGAAATTTAACGAGTACGCCTAATTTTGAACCAGTATCGTTTTTCATAATAACCCCCTGATTTTAATTTCGAATCACGTTTGTTTAAAACATTCTTTTCTTCTTCAAGTCATGAAATAAGAGGTTTATCAGCGTTGACCAATTCGCCATTTATAGCCAAGCCTTAGCCCACAGTTAAGGTTAACTTTGTTGTATAATTTTAAAAGCTTACCTTTTGTGTGAAAAACTTTCAAAAATCCATTTAAATAAAAAGAAAAAATTCATATTCTTTGTCAATTCATTATATGCAATTTTATTCGTTATTTGTTTTCAATGTCTTTTTCTTTTTTTTTATAATATATATTTCAACAGTAATACACATTTAAACTTGTGTATTGAACTACATAAATTAATTCATTTTTCAAATCAAAGTTTTTTTTTTTCTTAAAATCATATATTAATTTTATTAATATGCGTCTAATCTCTTAAGTTATGAATTTTGAAATAATAAATCTCATTATTCAAAACATTTTAATTTTATTTTTAGCTTTATGTATATATATATATATCGTTTGTATATATATAGATATTTATATATAATATGTCTATATACATCTTAGACGTATATAAATTTGTTTTATTTTTTTTTCATGAATGTTTATGTAAATGTGTATAGTATATATATAATAATATTATTACATTTTGTTTTTGTTATTATTATTATTATTTATTTATTTATTTATCGCTGGACATTACACCAGAAAAGTGTAATTTAAATAATAACTCAGCAGTTTTCCGTAAGTGTGTTGTTATTTTCAACTTCTAAACTCTATTCAATAACTGAACAATATATATATTATCTAGACTAGACAGCGATAGTATGATTTGAAAAATATGAAAATTATAAATTTATTATTGAGAAACAACAATATGAAATGTTTTGTTTTTTTTTTAGTAATTATTTATTTTTATACTGTTCATATAAAGAAGTCTGGAATTTAACTTTTTGTTTTATTTTTTTTTTCAACTTTTACAAGTTCAATAAATTTAAATGGTAATAATATACTATATACTGTTTTATATAAATTGATTACATCAATAAACAACTCACAAAAATTAAAATTTTTTTAACAATAATTTCAGTCGGTCACTATTTAAGCTTTTTATATAGACCATTTAGGTATTTCCAGTTTAAAAATGTATATATATATATTCAATACTTTTTTTTATTTATATTTATGTATATATTTTTGTATTCTAAAATAAGTTCTTTCTACCATTTTTTTTTTTTTTAGTTTTTTGTTTAAATTTTTATTAATACAACCAAAAACTTTATTTTTATAAATAAGAACTGAAACTTAAAAAATTGAAATTCAGAAGAAATTTATTTTGTTTTGATAAAAATTTTATTTTTCAATTATCCTATCTGCTAATTATAATATGAAAGGTATATAAATGTACTAGAGTCGTTGTATCATGAATTTATCCGTTTTATTTAATCGTTTTGCCTTTACTATTAGGTATTTATGGAAATTTGAAATATAATAATTTTTTTTTTTTTTTTAATATTATTACGATTAGAATTTTTTTTTTTGTTGTAAAGAGTAATTCAATGAAAATCAATATTTTAAGGATATTAAATATGGAGTGATAAAGTGTATTCATTAGGATTAAGGAGGATAAATTTAAATAATTACAAATTCATTGAAAAAAATATTTTATTTTTTTATAAAATAACTAACTTCTTTTTTTTCATTTCAAATGAAAAACATATACAACTGAATAAATAAGTTATAAAATGAAAATTATAATATTTTAAAAATTTTATTTTAAATGTGTTTATATTCGAATAAGATAAATATTTTTTTTTTTAATTTTAACAAAATATCTTTAAAATATTAATTTCTTTGAAATAAATAATACTTTTTATTTTGTTGTATTTTTTTTAAGAACGAACACATTATGAAAAAATTTAAAACTTTATACACTGAATATTATCCAGACAACGTTATTAACCCCTTCTTATAAAAATAAAGAAGGAAATGATTTCCTGATTTCACAATAAACACTTAAAATTTATATGATGTTTTTTTTTTCTGGTTTAAATAACATTACTAACCACATACACATATAAATTATTATTAACTTTTTTTTCTTGAACTAGTTGTATTAATATTATATATGTATGTTTATATATATACATATTTGCAGTTTATCTTAAGTTTTTTTCAAAGGCATTTTATTTTTATTTTTTATTTTTATTTAAATTAACATTATAAATATTTTTTTTTTTAATTTTTGTGAATTTTTAAGACCTATATAATTTCAAAATAAAAGTTTTATTTATTTTCTTTTGAATTAAAATTATAAATTTCAGTTAACAAACTGCATTTTTCCTTGATTGCTTATTTATTGCGTTTTATTTAAAATAATTAAAATAAAATTATTATAAAATTTTTCTTGTTAATTTTAGTAAATGGGAGTAATGATTTTTTATAATAAATATATTATGATGTTTTGTTGTGTGTTGTTGGGTATGTTGGTTGCTGATTAATTTTGTTGTTGTTGTTGTTGTTGTTGTTAATTTGAATTTGAACTGTCAAATAACTGCGGTGAAACCGGTACCGGATTCCGATATTGAATTTTGGATAAAGTACATAGTAGTGTTATAAGTTAAAACATTTTTTAAGCTGAAATATAATTTGAATAATTTTAATAAAAATTGTTTTTAATTTAAAATTGATATGTTACTCAAAAAGAAAGAAATAAAAATTAAAAAATTATTTTTAAAATTTAAATAAAATAAATAAATGTGTTGGTACTGTTTAGGTTTCGAATTGTGTTATTTTTATTTAATTAATGTTGACATTTGAATGAGAAAATATAAATTAAGTAATTCTAACTTACCTTTTAAATATGTCACTGCGTTGAATTGCATAATATTTTTTAGTATACAAAGAAAACGACCTCAAGACATTTTTTGACTCTCAATTTTTTAACGTAGCATTTGATGTTTATGTATCCAATTTCAGACATCATTATCTGCTCAGCATCACATGTTATAGTTTATGATTTTAAGAGCGTAAAACATAGCCGTATTTTAAAATAGTACCTATTTTGTAATCTTTTATTTAGTATTTTTAAAGATATACTCGTATCTATGCCTTATTTTTATCAGGGAGTTCTCAATTTAATAATATATTGGTCAAATGGTCATATTTCGAAAAAAGAGGTTTTCGGGGACATTACAATGTTTTGTTTTTCATTACAATGTTTGTTTTTATTTTGATGCAGCCAATATCAACATCATAAAGAGATTTTGGAGGAGAGCCAATAAAATGTACTCGTATCATTAGAGATTTGCTGCTTCTTCGATTTGTCGAAGGTAAACTGCAGGGAGTGTAGCACCTCGTGGCATAATGGTTAGTGCGTTGGGCTAAGTCAGCAGGAGTCGATGCATATCCAACGTTGTACTTCGACATTTACCTCAAGAAGCAGTAGACATTTATTCCACTCTGTTTAACAACGCTCTGAATAATGCATATTATCCAGTGCGGTGGCAGAAAGATGTGGTGCATCCTCTCCCGAAAAAGGGAAAGGACAACTCCAATCTTGCGAATCTCCGGTCGATAAGTCTTCTTCCGAGTATCAGCAAGGTATTCGAAAAAGTTATCAATAGAGCTCTGTCTAAGTGGGCAGAGGACAATAACATCATACCGGACAATCAGTTCGGTTTTAGGGCGGGACATGACAACATTCATGCCGCGTCTGAACTCGTTTCTGATGTCCATTGGAACATGTCTGGTTGATTTGGAAAAGGCCTTCGACACCGTATGGTTAGAGGGTCTTTATCTAAAGCTGACCAGACTTGGCATTAGTAAACCAATATTATATATGCTTTATGATATGCTCAATGGCAAAAAGTTTGTTGTCAAAAGTGGCAATGTAACTTCTGCCACAACCTTTAATATTAAAAATGGTCTTCAGCAGGGAGCGGTCAACTCGGCGATTTTATTCAGTAGTCTAACTCAGGCAATTGCGTATGCTGATGATCTAATTGCGTACAGAACAGCTCCAAAAGTCGAGGTCATCAGGATTCTTTTGCAGCGTGACTTTGAGAAGATTCAACGATATTGTGATGACTGGAAGTTGAAAATCAACTTTCAGAAATCAGAAACTATCTTGTTTAGGACTCCGTTGCGTGGAGCCACAAGGGATACGAGAAAGAACTGGCGCAAGCTGGTGATCGTAGGGCCAAATGGACATCCACTGGCGAGTAAAAGTGTAGTGAAGTACCTTGGCATCTGGATGGATCAATATTTGTATTTCGACAGACATATAAATGCTGCTCTGGCCAGGGCTAGGGGAGCCTTTGCCCTGACGAAACGGTTGTTCTACAGCAGCCGGCTTGACAGTAGGGTGAAGGTGATTTGCTACATGGCCCTTATCCGGCCGATGATTGCCTATGGGTGCCCGGTTTGGTTCAACGTTGCCCCATCTCAAATGGAAAAGATTCGGGTGTTTGAGACGCAGTGTCTTCGACGCTGCCTTGGATTGCACAGAACACCAGAGTCGGAGTACAAACACTACTATTCCAACCTGACTCTATACAACGGGGCTAACATAAACAGGATAGATAATTTCTTGCTGAAACTTATTCGAGGTCACATTGCAAGAGCGATGTCTTCGTCTAACAGCTTAATTTTCGGGGCTTATTACCCCAACAACGAATACTACGAGAGTGTGCGTCTAAGGGGTTTTATTCCGCCCGATGCATTCCTCCACCTAGACAGTCGAGGGCTGATCCAGGATAAAGCGGCGGTTCCGCTAATCTACCACGTCTTTACAGTCGAGACGTCCTCGCACAAGACGCAGCTGATCACCTTCAGTAGGACTGTGTCCGAACGGGACCGAAGAGATAGGGTAAAGCAGGAGAACCAGTTCTGGTGGTTGAAAAACGAAGATGAAGTTCCTTCAGACATTTAATAGTTGACCTTGCTATTTTCTTTTGTATGGCCGACTTACATAGGTTTGGGTAGTTAGTGTTAAGTAGGGACAGTCAGGGTGGCACCAAAAACAAAAAAAAAATATATAAAGCATACAAAAACACAACAAAAATATAAAATCAACAGAAATACAAAAAAAAAAAGAAAAAAAAATATAAACCGGAAAATGCTTGCTGTGGCTGTTCTACATAGTTTGTAAGTAGCTTATAAGTAGGTTGTAATTAATCTTAATTAGTTTTAATTAGCTTTAAATTAGTTTTATGTTGTTTGTAAGTTTTATATAAAACCAAAAAAAAAATAAAGACAGAGATACCGAGTTTTTTGTAAATTCTTCTCGGTAAAAAATAAAACCGACCTGGATTTAGTATTAAGATAGTTCTTTGGCCGAAAGGCATTACCATTAAGTTATTATAGTTTAACTTAGAGCGCCCGACTGGGGCCAGTAAGTTAGTTTTAAGATATTGATAATTAGGCTAGTTTTTATGATTTTTTGTCTAGCTTTAAGATAGTTTTAAGAAAATTGAAAAACAAAAATGAATTTAAAAAAAAAAGTGCGTTGGACTGTCATACCGAAGGTCTGTGTTCGATTCCCAGCTTCCTATTTTATTTTATTATAAACAGCAGGGGGATCTGATACTATTTTCTTTTGAAAAAAATCACCCCTTTAAAAAGTCAAAACACGTCGAATGCATTGACTAAACCAAATCGAGTTAATGGACAACAGTACACCAGCTTAAGCATTCTTACGTAGGATTAAAGACTCCAAGTTCTAGGACCGATGGCGTTACATCATGGACGATGTTAGTTTATTTATATCGCAACCTTTGAAAGTAAAATAAAATAAAATAAAAAAAATGAAATGAAATAAAATAAAATAAAATAAAATAAGATAAAAAATAAAATAAAATAAAATAAAATAAAATAAAATAAAATAAAATAAAATAAAAAAAAATAATATTAAATAAGATAAAATAAAGTAAAATAAAATGAAAAATTTAATAAAATAAAATGAAAAAATAAAATAAAATAGAATAAAATTTTAATAAGTATCTAAAAAAAAATAAAAATTGAGTGTTACGATATTTTACGTTGAAAATGTTTGGTAGGAAGTTAATAAATGAAGGGTTTGCAAACTTTAAGCAAATAAGTGCCGTGACCGCTCAGGGAAAACTAGAATTGACTTATTAATTCTTAACCAATTCTATATGCAGGCTATAGTTAGTCGGTAGAACTGCGAGGAACCTCAATTTTTGCTGAATCTGAACCACTAAAATCAGTTTAACCCTATTTTGACAAGAGATATTCTTATTGGAATTTTCAGTACTTTCCCTTGATATTGAGAAACTATTACACTAAAGAGAACTTCAAACAGGTGGCAGATGAAGTCAGCTTTTTTGTTATCAATAGTATCAGCCACATCTGTTTTGTAACAGGTAAGTGACAGTGGCATAGCTACCATGAGTGAAATCCAAATTTTTTTACTCCGGGAAAAGTGGGACAATTCATCAAAATATAGTTTGTACCCTGTTGGTCAAGCTATCAATGTCAAATTCCATCGAAGGATTAATGTGGTATGCCTTGATAAAAATTATCCACAGATTTCTTATCAACAGCTTGGGAAAATGCAATTGAATTGAATACATTTGAACAGAGTAGTCTGTTTCCAACTCGTTTTGCTTGGAAATTGTTATTTAATCCCAAGAAATTAAATAGGAAAGAAATGAAAATTTGAAAAGTTTCAAGGGAATACCCAAGGAATTCATACTAAGAGCTATAGGCAGGAAAATTAATACAGAGGGCTAAAATACGGGAGTCCCTGATTGAGCAGTTTTCATTATCCTTAGGTTTGGTATGATATTCTGATAAATCGGAAACTAAAATTGGGAAATTTGAAAAACCGAGAGCCTTCATTTTTATTCTCCATTTAAACTGCTATTCCACGTATAAGCCATTCAAGAGTTTCGGTCAAAAAATTGTCCTTCAAAAATATTTAGTCTGTTTCGATTCATGCTATTTTATTTTATTTTTAACGGCTTAGTTAATTTTCTTTTTTGTTCTGCCTAGAAAACCTATCCGATTCGCCTTATTGACTGGTTATAGCTCACTTTTTCTCAATTCGTCTTTTTACATTGTTCCCTACCAGCATTGAAGCCATGGGAAACGGATTGGAAGCTGGTTATTTAACTTTTTTTTTTGAAATTTCGAACACAGAATTTTACAAAATCTAATACTAAAAGACGTCTTTGAAGTTAGCATGACATTTTCAATTATTTATTTGCTGATTTTCTTGCATTTTTTTTTGTATTTCTATTTCGGGTTTTGCAATTTATTAAAAAGTGGGTGTAACCAACCTAACTGCTCTTTGAAGTTAGCATGACAGTCTGTAATGAGATTACAAAACGACTTTTGATGTTCGATAGTAATTTCACCGACTCTATTTTAAAGAGCTATCGTTTGCATAAGCTCCTTAAAGTTGAGCTGATTACTATCAGAATACAATTTTAGAAAAGTGAAAACTTGAAAACTTTATTAAGTGACTTTTTTCCTTTTGTCTTAGTTAATGTTGCATTCAAAAACATCAGAGTTGTTGCAAGTTACAAATTAAAATTTGTACACATAAGAACAAAACCTATTAAAAAAAAGTCTGGGGAAATATCATTTAGCACACATAATAGCCAAGTGCGAACGCATCGGGGGTAGGGGGTAACTTGACTACCCCTAAGTCATAGTAAATTGTGATTTTGTGAGGATATATGTATTTTTCTAAATTTTTAACTTTGACTTAACCGAGCATACTTACTTTCTTTTTGTCTTGTCTTACTTCCCAAAAGCACACATATTTTTACCATTTTTTCACATCTAAAAGCAAATAAGACAATCGAGCAAAAAAACGTCAATGCATTTTTTTTTTGTATGCACAAAATATTCACGATATTTATGTTCTAGTAAGAATATTATATCATAAAAAAAAAGTGTTATATAATTTTTTTTTTTATAAAATGTTGAAAGATAAATGCAGTGTTTATTGTCGTGT
Source organism: Dasysyrphus albostriatus (assembly GCA_946251815.1). Taxonomy (NCBI): domain Eukaryota; kingdom Metazoa; phylum Arthropoda; class Insecta; order Diptera; family Syrphidae; genus Dasysyrphus; species Dasysyrphus albostriatus. The sequence goes on from OX276335.1 coordinate 68,391,344, forward strand.
TTCAAAGTCAAGTAAGTAGAGATACTAAAATTCAGAGAAGATAAGATAGAGAAATAGAGAAAAAGACAACAAAAAATACTTTAAGATTTAGATTTATAAAAAAATGAAAACAGAAAACACCAAAAGCAGCAGATAATATTTATAAAATTTAAAAGTTTGTTTATTGTTTTCTCTCTCATAAAACACTTGGTATTTATGCTGAATTTAAAAACAAAAAAATAAACACACATTCAAAATAAATAAGAAAAAACAGAGATATTTTGTTTTATAATTTTTTTTAAAGTTTATTTGTTTTATTTTCAAGTTTTTGTTTTTTTTTATTTATATTTGGGTTTTAAAATTTTGTTTTTTTTTATGTTTTGTATTGGTTTTCCTCAAAGTAACAATAATTCATTTATTCAACATTTATCATTTTTTTTTTCATCACTTATACTGTGTATATAATATAATTCTCATTTTTTATTTAAATATTCAATAGTAGTCTGTATGTATTGTATATTCTTTTTTGTATGTTTTTTTTTAAATTTTCATGTTTACAATGTTTTGTATGTTTTAAATTAGAATTTCTTTAGTATTCATGTCCCTATTATGTTTCGATACATACACAATTCAATTTTTATACTATAAATGTATGTGAGTATTTTTTTGTTTAATATTCTAGAAAATTTAACTTAAATAATTTAAAAGAATAAATAAATAATAAATTCATATAAGCTGTATATTTAGGCAATATTGCCCAGATTTTATTTTCTATTTTTGCTGGCATGGATATTGTTGTTTTACTGAAGAAACCTTTGAATTTTGTCCAACATCAGATCCTGTAAGTTAAGACATTCAATATAAATAGATCGCCTCCAGTTACGCCCATACACACACATCATCATGGTACGAATGTGTTTATTTTTTTGTTAGCTTAACTTTGTGAATATAAAAATAAATGTTAAATAAAAAAAATAAACAAAAATATATAAGAACCGCAAATTAAACAATAATATTTTGTTTTTCTAATAACGTGAATTTTAATATATAGTTTTTTGATTCTTCTATTCATTACAAATATTTAACAAGCAATATAAATTTTTTTTTTACAATAATTAATAGATTTCTTATTTAATAAAAATTGCTTTAACATTTAGCTCCTGGGTTCACTTTTAATATAAGCAATACAATGTGGGGCTATATTTATGGCTAAGAAAAGGAAACGCCCAAAAACATTTAGTTAGAAATTAAAAAAAAAAAACAGAAATATATAAATTTGGTTCTCGTGATTCATGATACTTTGAACTACAATATTTTAGGACACCAAGAACTATAGAAGAGAAACTTGCACACCTGATGGGTTAATTCAGTCCCAAGGAAAAGATAATATTCCAAAGAAGATTATAAGGCTAGTCGCGCACATGCAACTGCTACCGCAACAAAATAGTTTAGTCACAAGTTGACTACTGAGCTCGCACATGAGCAACTCCACAAGCAATTGCAACGAACCTAACCAACACAACGACAATGTTTATTCAGTTTTTCTATCTCATACATTTAAAGGAAAATATTATCGCCTTCGTCCTATTCCTTTGCTCAGCAAATTAAGGAAAAGATACATTTGTTCTCTTTCGCACAGAGAACAAAATTCAACGATATGGTTAAATATGCGCAACTATTTGGTTGAATGTCCGCGCAGTTACATATTAACTGATTTCGGGCAATCGTCCAGTTTGTGCCAAAACACAAATTGAAAAGTTGCTCGAATCGACGACGGAATAGTTTCTGCATGTGCGCGGAGTCTCACACGAGTCCATAGGACTCAATTTTGCAACCAAACAGTTTCGAAACTGAGAATTGCATGTGTGCGACTAGCCTAAGACCCCAGTATCTCAGAGAGCATCCATTTCGATTGATAATGTTTCCGAATCAGTCCTTTGACCTCTAAGGCCCAAATTTTGAGTGCGATATCATCCGAATGTCGAGTTTATATTCAAATTAAATCCGGAATTCAATTTCAATTTCAGTCTCGAATCAGGCCAGAGTGAATTCATCAAGCTTAGATTTACTAAATCGGGATTTATTGATAAGTTGTTGACAAAGTCATGTGGAAATACGAAGCATTGATTAATTATTTTAACCGAGTTTTCCAACTTTAGTTTAACTTTGTACTGAGAAATTGGGCCTTAAAGTGGACTTCAGTGAATATTGAATTGCTCCTCATCTATAAACTTGAGAGTTCTTTTAAATCATAAACAAAAAAATACTGATGGTAAAAATTTTATTTATCTTGAAAATTTTTTCAAGACAAATAACTACTTTTTGAAATATTTAAAAAATATAAAATTTATTATATTAATCGCATTGATTTTAGTCATTACTAAAACATGACAAAGTTGTTGTTTTTTTTTTTAATCTACAGATTTAACAAATTTCCTTATAACACTAATTTTTCTTCAACAAATTTTTCTAAGTTTTTATTTTGTTAATTTTAAAATTTAATTAAATTACAAAAACAGAAAAAAAAAACATTTTAGTATATATTTTCATTTTGCTAAATTACTATAAAATGTAAACATACCTACATTCATATTAGGAAAATTAAAATTTATGGAACAAGAACCGAGAGAAATTAATATTAAAAATATTTTAGTAATATATGAATTTAAAAATTAACTGACACACATATATATTTTTTGGTTTTATTATTATCTATTTTTAAAAAATATTTTGTTTTTTTCTTCATTTACCGTTGATTAAAATTTTTTTTTTTGTTTAATTAAATTTTTATTGTTGCTATTTCTTAAAACACAATACAAGAGAAGTTTTTTTTGTTGTTCAAGGTGTATAAGAATATACGACAAAGGAATAATTTGTTTTAATATTTATTTATTTATTTTTAAAAATTAATTTTTACTGCTTGAGATATACATATACATAATTATAATAATATATAAACTGTTACTGTAGTTGTTGGTTGTCATGGTGGTAATAATAATATTATGGTGATGTTATGTACTGTTTTGTATGTTTGATGATTAATATAGTTTTGTTTTTTAATTTATTTCATTTTTTATGTAGTTTTTTTAGATTTGGTTTTATTTTTGAAATTGTTGTTTTTTTTTTAAAGTTAACAGATAGAAGATACACACATAATAATTATGTTTTTTTAATATATATATGTTTAGGATGCATTTGAATATAGAAGATAGGAAGAAAAGCGCTTATTTTAGTTATAGATATCGTTAGCATAACTGTTTTTTTTTTGTATATATATATTTGAGTTATATAATTAATATACTCCAGCTAAACAACAAGAAAAGGAAAAAAAGAAGACATTGAAATGTAAGTATTTTTGGTGTATTGTAAGAAGTTTAAGGCTCTTAAAATAAGTGCTTATAGAAATATAATTATTGAAAAAGCATTGCATGCAAAAAAGAAAAGATTTATTTTACGATATAAATTATATTCACAAGATGAACAATTCCTATATTATAAACAGGCATTTTTATACAAGAATTATTTGTTTTATTTACAGTTTTGTTTTTGTTTTGATAAATAAAAATTTATAAAAAAAAAAAACAAATATGTACGTTGGTATATGTTTATAAACTAAAATATTTTATGTATATTGGTACCTATTATGTATTGTTTATGTGATAATTAAATATACTCTAAAATACTCTAATAAATTCTCATTCGATGCATTTGGTTAAAAGTAGTATTTTTATATAGCTTCTTGACTGTACCTAATGTATTTTGACTCATTAATAAAAATAAGCCTTAAATTATAAAGAAATTTAAATACATATTATATGCTATGGCAGCCCTTTTTGAAATTTTTGAATTAAAATTACGTGAGTATACCTATATATTTTGTTCATAATATCAATTTGGAGAGATAGTCACAAAAATTTCGGATCCACAAAGAAGGATGTCCTAATTTTGTGGTATTGCCATTTTAAAAGGCTTTAATACGACAATAATTAAATTTTCTCAATTGAGTTGAAAATATCTATCGTAGAGAAAAGTCAATGTCTGATTTAACTTTTTTAGTCTGCATTTTAAATTTAAAGTTGAAATTGAGCGAGTTATTTAACAAACAAGCAATTTGAAAGTGGCGCCCAACGCAAATGATGAAACAAAAATAGCAAAAAAGAATGTTACTAAATTGAAATTGAACAGATGGTAACCATACAAATTATAAGAAACCATGAATGAAAATTTAATTTTTCCAAAACATTGCTATATGCTATATGATCATATACTAAACAGAAAACTATTTTAGACTCGGCTATTATACTTTTCCAAATAGGGTGTTTCAATTCGAATCCTAATCCAAAGTCAGAAACATTCTCTTGGCTACTGGATTACTCTCTTGAGTTATCCCCATTTTAAAACCAATGTCTTAAAGTTTTGAGGTTATGTTTTGTGGTGATTTGCTTGAACAAAATATATTAAGATATTTGAAAGAACTTATTTTACCCTTTTAAAATCTATTTAAATATTTTTGATATAAGTTTTCTTCTACGAGAAATCCTCAGTTAGTTGTAAGCAGTCATCCTATCAAATTCATGTCGATATATACGAACTATTTTGGTAAGCTATGCATTCTTAAAAAAAAAGAATTCGAGATTTTGATCAGAATTATCAGAATAGTGCTGCCAGTTAAAATTTTCTCAATATCGGGACGTCAATAGCCAAAAATCGGGGCGAATTGGGACTTTTAAAACAAAAAACATGGAATTTTAAACATCAGCACATAGAAAAATTAAATAATAAAATTTTATTGAGAGCTTTCTAAATTTAGTTTTGTTACTAATTATCTGTGGGTACTTACTGTATAAAAATATGTGTGTTTTCTGAGCGATTTGCAACTCTCGTAAAATGTTTTAGGGTAAGACAGCAGTTCCAATTTTCTGTCTTTGCGACTAAAAAAAATTGATCGCAACCCAGTTTGATTTCTTGGTGTCATGAACTTTTATTCGAATTTAAACTTTATGAGTTCTATTTTTTACAAAAAAAAAAAAAAAATGCAAAAATGTGTCGTACGTTCCTTTGCAAAAATGAAATCTCGCAGAGCAGCAGTTTAGTTTTCAAGTTTTATACGTATTATGTCAAAAACCTTTAAACAATGACCGTATTTAAATATTATTTTATCCGCTTTTCTTCATTTGAGATTTTGGGCGGCAAATTAAATTTTCCTAAGGTTGCATCAAGAACTCTAAGTTCAGCACTGATCCTGGGCAAGAAATTTGTAAAAAATAAGATTTAATAAACTAAATACTTAAACGACTCACATAAAAAGTTTTTTTTTTCCAAATTTGGGAAATAATTTTAGCTAAAGAAATTTATCTCTTTTTTGACGTGAAAGTGAAAGATATTTTCGTGTGTAAAAAAGGAAAGTCGAGACAGTCGGAACAGGTTCATACATATAGGAATTTTCCCGCCAAAATAAGGACGTCTGGTAAGACTAGATACACTGAGAAAACTGATCTATGATTTATTTAAACAGAAGCATGTTTAAATTAGTTCAAATAGAATTCGATTTAAATCTAACTCTTATTTATTCAGATTCAAATATACTATTATTTTGGATTAAATCTGTTTAAATCAAATACATTCAAGTTTAATTATTACATTGGAAGCTACACGCAATTTTTTACGTAAATTCAAGCCCATTTTAGTTTAATTTTTAAAAGACCTGTTGAATTATTTTACTCACTTACAAATTTTCAACATAAAAGCAACATGCGCGAGTTTGTTTTAAATATGAAAAAAAAAAAAATAAATTTGGTGGCACAACCGCGCGTGAAGAACCAAAGCCTAGTGACTTACAACTCTCAACCATTCCTGTGTGCTTATTTTTGGCAGGAATAGAGGGGACCTACAATTTTTTGCCGAGTACGAACGGCTAGATGAGAAGCACATAATAATCGTGACAAGTATACTCTTGGAGGATTTGTCAGTTTCTCGCAAGAGGCAGCACCGCGCGAAAAAAACATTTCTGTTTAGGTGGCAGCGGCTGGGAATCAAACCCAGACCTTTGGCATGACAGTCCTACGCACTAACCATCATGCCACGAGGTACTACGATTCAAATATGAATGCACTTAAAATATTAAGAAAGGAAAGAGATTGAACAGAAATGTTAAATTTAAACTCGAATCAATTTGAATTGATCTCTAAGAAATAAGGCATTAGCGTCTAAGATATTTGCAATTAAGTCCGTTTCTTCCATAGGTCTGAAAAGATATTCAAATAGTTCCAAATTAGTGCTACCGTGATACCATCGCGTTGGTCCAAAAGTAAAACTTGCTAAGTGTGGAAAAAAATGTTCAAGCAAATGAGAATGAAATGTATTTTAGATCTAAAAGATATCATTTTGCCCGGGTTTATAAAACATTGAAAGGTATGCACGGGAACTTAATATAAAAAGTGAAGGAAAAAGTGACTTTTCAGTGGCAAAAAATATGTTTAAATCTGTTTTTTTTTTCAAACGTGTAACTTGTTAGTAAGTGAGTTTTAACTTTGAACCGACGATATGTATATATATTGCATGTATTATAGGAAACGTTATCATCATTACAAATAGAAACAAATTTGTATTAAACTAAAAGGAGCTGGCATCTATTTGAAAAAATTAACATTGAAATCATTTGATCTAAACAGAAAACATCTTTTACCCAAACACGAAAATATTTAAAAAGATTAATATGATTCTGTTTGAAACAACATCAATTGAAGCTAATTAAAACAAACAGAAATAAATTTATGTTAAATAGAAAGCATGGGAAATTTGAACAAAATCATGTTCAAACCGTTTCAACCATGAATTAATACGATTCTAGTTAAATTAAATAGAAATCGATTCCATGCCAAATCATACTCGTATGTGTTTGAGTTTGATTTAAATATGAATGAGTTCAAATTTTTTCTCTGTGTAGGGAAGACGAAAATATTGGGTCTCACAATTTTGTCTGTCTCTTCAGCTATACAACTTAAGTGGCTGGTTTGATTTTCTTAAAATTTGGTACGTAGTGGTTTTTTGTGATTCTGCCCACAGGTTATTTATTTTAAATTAAATAAAAATAACGGTACCTGCCTTATGTCCAATTTTACAAAATTTTATTTTTGTCAAAAACGGCTTCACAACTTTTCTTAAAATAAATTCAATAAATTTCTTTTGGTAAAAGCTACATTTGGATGGGAAATTTTAACCAAAAAATGGTTATTATTAGTACCCCTACAAATGACCACTTTTTATATTCGATTTTATTCAACTTGGTATTTTTGAAAACTTTTTACTATGGAAACTCAGTATTCAAGAGTTTTGTACACTCTCCAAAGTATTTTGAGAAAAATATTTAGCTTTTTACAAAAATAACGGTAACTTCCATACAAATGTTAATACCCCGTTAAAAAAGTTTTTTTTTTTTCTTAAAAACGGCTCCTCCGATTTTTTTTTGTTGAATTTTTAATTATCTAAACAGATTAAAATTATTTTTTTCTATAATACTAAATAAAATTGGTGGCACCAAGAACCAGGGCCTACAGGGCCTAATACGATTCTCAGCCATTCCTGTGTGCGTTTTGCTGGGCATGGATCAATGGGACCTACATTTTTTGCCGATTCCAAACGGCTAGATGAGAAGCATTCATTCATGAAAAGAATACTCCTGGAGGGTTTGTCAGTCAGTCACAGGCATTACCTCAAGAAAACATATTTTGGTTTTAAGGTAACAGCAGCTGGGAATCGAACGCAGAACTTCGGCATGACAGTCCAATGCATTCAACCATTATGCCACAAGGCATACATACAAATTTAAAATAAGATTAAAAAATATAATATATCAAAATTTTCAAAAAAAAAGATTTTTCAATTTTTGAAAAAAAAAATCATTTTTTTTTTAATTCGATATCTCAAAAACGGAATAGGTAAAAATTTTTTTTTGAAATTTTATTTTTGTATGCAAATATATAAATAAGATTTGCGTACCAAAAGTTTATTTTAAGAAATTGATATATATAAAATATTTAAAAAAAAAACTGATCCAACGATTTAAAATGTTTTTTTTTTTTATAAAATCATATTTAATCAAAAATTCAGATGGCATTCTTTTTTCATCTCAAACTCTGAAAGAAGTTGTTTTAGCTATTTGAAATATCGTATTTTATGCTTTTGAAAAATTTTCCCTCATAATTTCCATATCCTTATATATAATTTTCTTTCAGCGTCTTGAACATAAAAGCTAGTACGCGTGCGATCTAGTCATAGTCATAGTTTTGTGAATGATTCGAATCGCAGCACATTTTATTATTAAAAACAGTGTGCAGATAACTGCTCAACACTGGAAGAGGGACAATACCGAAGCTTAATATTCAAGAAAGTCATGACGTAATGAATATGATACTGACACGATATTCATTATCATTACATTAAAACCTGAATTTTCATTTAATTTTATTATTTTCTTTTAAGAATGCATACAATTTATGAAGCGATAAAAATGAGGAATGTCGATATAGTACAATCAATTTGTGATGAAAAGGGCCCTTAGCGAGCCAATTTCAGGGTAATTTAGATTTTTTTCCTGCTTCATGTTTTTGGGAGTGCTGAGTCTGAGTCTGAGGTTTGTGACTAAAATTTCGCAAATTGTCGCAACAAGAACAAGAATGTAAAAATTTATCAAGATTCGATAAACCAATAGTGAAAAATTCAAAATCAAACTTTTTAATTGCAGAACAATGAAAAGATTTAATCAAAATCGTATAAAAGTCTATTCTCTATTGACTAGATTTCGGTCGTGAGGGGCATTAAAAAACAACTACGTACAAAGCATGACCAAATCCAGAAATGCTATTAAATTCACCCATAAGTTTCGGGCAGAATGCTCACACTGGAAACTTTTCAATATATTTGGTATAACTCCGAAATTGCACAAAACTTTTTCTTTAGTAAAAATTAGGTCAAGAAATGCATGAACAAAATAAGTAGGGACCTTAGGCTTTAATATTTAAAATTTAAAATTGATTTGTTTTCAAAATAAGCAGAGATATATCCATTCAAACTTTATCATTTCTTATAATTTTTGGTAGTTTTGCTTAAAAAATTTTAAAATCATAGATTTTGGACGAGAGTGCAGGCAAAAATCGATAAAATCTAAGCCATTGGACCGATTCTTGTGAACAAGATGAAAAGTCATTCAAATCAAAATTGCCTGCCACCACACTCAATTTTAGTAAAAATTGATAAAATTTCCAATTTTTTATTTTTTTTTAAACTATATTAAAATTATTTTGTTTTGGTTTTTCACTTTTTTGTTTGGAGAAGAAGAAATAAAAAAAATAAATAAATTTACGAGTACATGATGTAGTAATCCCCTTAATCTGTAAAACTGAATTAAATCTTCTATTAAATTTTAGATTTTGTTATGACTTTCAAACATTTTACTTGAAGTACATTATGATTGATAAACAAATTGAAATTATCACAGTCATTTTGTTTTCAATAAATGATATGCTAGAGTGCAACTTTAGATATATTCGTACTAATAAACGTGAATGGCTATGATAATTCTGATTGATTAAGAAAAAAATGTGCAGTTTGTGGTCAAATTGGTTACTTGCAATATTTTGTTTGTTTTTGTTTATCACAAATATGCTTTAATCTTGTCTAACAAGGAATTCCTACAAATCTAAAAACATAAATGTCTAAATTCGCCTGATTTTGTTTTTCCCTTAATTATTATTCTACAATATCTCTATTTATTTAATTATTCTATATATTTGTTAAGAGTATTTCTATGGTACATTTTTTAATTCTCAAAATAAAAACTGCTGAGTATAAAACAAAAATCAAATGTTTAGTATAAATTGTGTTTGATTATTATATTACATGTTTTTTTATTTTTTAAAATTAAATAATCAAAACAAAAATAATGCAAAATAATAAATAAATTAAATTTTAAATATATATATTTATTTAAGTATTTTAATTTAATTAATTTATACTTACATTTTATTACGTTCTTCTTCTATTTTATATTTTTTGGGGATGAAAGAAATATATTTAATTGTATATATTCTCTATAGTAACAAAATACGGAACAACAATTTTCTGTAGATTTAGTGGTTGGTGGTTGCTTTGGTTTTAGTTTTTTTTTTTTTTTTTTGGTTTGAAATTGGAATTGCTTGGCTAAATGTCTATGTTTTTATTTTTTTGTTTTGTTTTTGTTTGAATTTTTTTTTGTTACACTGGGTTTGCTACATGTATCATGGCTAATTTTTAAAACTTTTTTTTCTTGTAATTTTTTTATGGTAGGTATAGGAGTTTAAATTTTTGCTTGTTTTCGAATCTATTCCAATGCGCTTATTCCGTAGGAGTAAAGTCAAGAGAGAAAAATATGTGTGTGATTGAATGATGTGAGAAGAGTATTTCTGACGAATTTATACTAAATGAAAAGTCGGTCAAATGCTTTTTAACCCGTTTTTGCCCCTTTTGCCCTGTTTCAATTTCTTTTTTTTCGAATTATACTTCCAATTTGTTGAGATTTATTTTTTTATGTTGACTGTTTGTTTTAAATTTTGACGATTGGCAGCTATGATATAAATTTTGGGTTTCAAATTTGGGCTTTTTGGTTAGCTCTTCTGTTTTAATTTTGGTTGATTTTGTAGTGCTTCATGAACTCTGATTTAATATATATTTTTTGTCGTTTTTTTTTCTCTTCTATTTGTTCCTTATATTTTCTCAAATTTAATTCTGCAGTTTAATTTTTTTATATAATACATGTATATATGGTTTTTTTTTTGTATATATATATTTATATGTTTTTTTTAGGGGATTTGTTTTGTTAAATAAATATATATATATGTGTGGATTTGAATTTTTTTTTGTTAAATTTTTATTTTTTTAATTCTTATTTTGTTTTTTTTTTTTTATTTTTAAATAATTTTTTTTATTATGATGACATATCACTGCATGACACATTTTCCCTCTATTTGAGTTTTTAGCTCATTTACTTGCGTTTCTATTTGATTTTTCAGTTCTGTAAAAAGAAATTGAGTAATGGAAACAGCAATAAATAAGCGTGTTATTGTAGGATAAACTACAATAGTTTAAATTTTAATATTTGAATTGTTATATTAAAAAGTTGTATATTGTTTTTTTATTTAAATATACCATATATTTATGCTAGTTAAGATATATAGTATACACCTAGGTAGGATCACAAGTTTTATAATTTTTATCGTGGAATTGAAGAAATTTTTTATATCTTTTGTGGTTTTTTAACTATAAGCTATATGGAATTGTTTTATGAATATATTGGCAATAGCCTTATGATTGTTACCAACAATTGCAGTGAATTTTCTAGCTTACGAGTCCTTGTTTATATTAATAGCTTTATAAAAATATATTTCTATTCAAGAATTTACAAAAAAAAGAAGAAGAAGGAATTGCACTAATAACTAACTTTAATCAACAAACATCTTTCTATCCATTTACCCCAGTAAGACGGCTGACTTTTCTCATTGGATCTGCTCACGAACCATCCACTTAATTATTTTTGTTTGTTAATAGAAACGACGAGGAAATTACGACTGTTTCCTTATAGACGCTTTAGAGGTTGAACTTTTGGCCTCTAGTCAATAGACCACCGCAAAGTAAACTAAATATAAGGAAGAACATGTGGTATCAGCTGTTGTACTACTGTGCCCTGATTGACCAATACCGAGGCTAGGCTCTCGTGGAGCAATAACAGTCAAGGGGGCCCGGCTCGAGATAGTAAAAAGAAATCGGTGACCGCTCATTTCAAGGTATATTATTTTGACGAAAGCCCTCCTTTATTCTTGAAAAGATTGCCAAGAAAGGGAAGGCTGGACCTTTAAGTTTGAGAAATTTGTTGAGAAGTACAACAGTCGTTTGGTTAAATAACTAGACTGTTAAGCTATTAAGCATAGTCTAAGGACGAGACCAACCAATCTTCAATGATGAGCAATCTTTACAGCCATAAGAAGGCGAAATTTGAAATGACCCTCAACCATATTTTTGATGAGCACTCAAAAAATAGTAAAGGTCTGCTGGAAGTATCGAGATCCATGTCTTGAAGATGAGGAAACAAGGCATTTAACCTTACTTTTAACTCAGAAGAGAGTACCAGGCTTCACAGCATAATTAAATGCGCAAGTTTCTTAAGAATGTTTGTTGTTCCTAGCTAAGATAAACAATAACTAGGATGGCTTAAGAACATCCAAGCTAATAACAACTTTAAACAACCAAAAAGTCGTATTTGCTTGCCCCAATTGGGCGATCAATGGTCTTCAGAAGCTTGCTATGCTAATTTTGTTGGATGGGGCAAACACATGAATTCTGTCAAAAACGGATGAGGATCTGTTTGGGTACTTTGAAAGAAAAATTCTTCGGTCGGCCTTCGGCCCAGTCTGTATCGATAGAGTAGAGAGAAAAAGATTTAATAACGAGGTTTACAGTGACGTCGACCTGGTTAAAAAGCTGAAAATACAGCGGCTGAGATGAATGGGACACGTGGAACGTATTGACACCTACGAACCAGTCTTCGAATCCACCCTTGATGATCTGCGCAGCAGAGGAAGACCCCACTTTAGGTGACACACACAAGTGGAGAACGACCTCAACCAACTTGGAGTACGTAACTGGAGGCAGCTAGCTAGGGACCGAGCTGGCTAGAGGGGTTTGTTGGTTCGGGCCGTAGTACATCCTGGACTGTGAGTGCCATCTAAAAGAAAGTGAGTGTTCTAAGCAGATCTAAGTTAAAGTAATTTAGTAAGCATAATTTGTATGACTTTTATTTCCTTGACTAGTGTATAAACGGATTGAGTCAAAAACAACAACGTTGGGCTTCTAATTATTGTTTTTTTTTCCAGTATTTGACTCGACAGGTGGTCTCTCGCTGCAAAATTGAAAATCAATTGCTCATAGTAGTTGTTAAATATAACAATATTATTAGAAGTGCGGTAGATCTTGGAGAGCCTATGAGCCTCGCGGTAAGGTTAAGTTAGTAGAAGTGATGGTACCACTCCAGTTTTTTGCTTTTCAATGTAAAGGCGAGAAAGATCGACAGTCCTAAACTCTCTCAATTCATTTCAGGATGTTTCAAATAACAATAGAACAATAGAAACGTTCCGGTTTGTCAAACAAGTTTTCACTAAGGGCTATTGTTCTAGATCTGGCTTTGTTGTGTCATTCAAATAAAAAAAGTGAAATGAGCCCACAACCGAATTTTTACCCTGACACTTCTTGCATCTCTAAGTCAGTCAATGCATGCGCATCCACCGTTTTTAGGTTAGGTTAGATAGGGTGGCTGACAGTTGATCTTATTACCGTCACACTTAGATCTATGTAAGCCCGTTGTCATACCCTAGGAAGGTGTATTTCCCTTAATGTAAGAACCTATGTGTTCTGCTAACAGTCATTAAGAGGCGTTCATGAAGTTCAGAAGGCTATTAGCCGATTCTAGGAAGTTCTTCTAAGTCTTCATAGAAATCATTCCCTAGGTGTTTTTTTTCATAAATGACAGAGTGCTGGGCAGTGACAAAGGAAATGTGAGGTATCCTCATGTGCATCTTCGTCGCTGCACCCTCTGCAAAGGCCGTCAGTAATAAGCCTCATTTTCTATTTATGGTATCTCAGTAGGTTGTGTCCGGTTATTATGCTAATAAGGGAACGGAGATTTTTCTTGTTCATTTGCATAATTTTTTCTGTTTTCTGCTTATTAAAATTTGGCCATAACTAAGTGCCACATATTTCAAGCAGATTCCATCTGTCATTGGTTGAATCAAGCGACGAACCCGTTCTTGCCAGCTAATCAGCTCTATCGTTTCCCTGAACATCACTGTGACCAGGAACCCAGGAGAGTCTTATGTTATGCTGCATCCCAAGAACCGTAAGCTCTTCGCAACAGCAAGTTACAAGCTTCGAATGTATCTAGGTGGCACAAAAAGCTTTTATTGCTGCTTGGCTTTCAATAAAGAGGTTAGCACCCTGCAAAAGTCCGGAAGTCTGAAGGAGCTAACTAGTCCCAGATTTTTTGAGGAAATTCCTGCACCAACTCCAGTGTCTATTATTCATTACTGAAAGGTTGGTTGTTCTCCCACTCCTCTTTTTTTAGGAAAAGAGGTAGTGAACTGTCTGTTGAAATTTAAATAGGGTGTTGTGTAGTCTGCGCAAACATTGTTTCCCACATATCTTTGCAGAATATGAGTATGACCAGGAGTGCTTTGTTTCCAGCATTTAGTATGGCTAAGCCGCAAGGCACTGTATGCTGCAGATTCTTGGACGAATAGATCTAGGGGTCTCAAATTGAGTATGGCTTTCAGACCCGCTGTGGGTGTGGTTTTCAACGCCTCCGTAATACCTACGTTTGAAACTTTGAGGGAACTCTGTTAAGCTCCACTCTTGGTTTTTTTCCAGCGGCATAAGAACATAGTATAGCATTTTGATCGATTCAAGTGAGGCCTGTTTATCAATAATGTCCAGAGGGCCTATCAAATGGTGAACTGGTGACTGCATTTCATTCAATTTAACTGGATTCGTCATCCGTCATCATTCAAAAAGATTTCACCGTATGAAAAGTGGGGAAATGGCTTAATTTTCTACTGGGTTCTGGCAGTGTATGTCTATGGGGATGTCAAAACATATTCCTACTGACCAGTTTACGCCTGGAAAGATATTTTACGACCTCACAAACTCCAAGCATGTTGTTTATTGCAAATGTTTAGTAGAATATTGATTTATCTATGGGTATGGGTTATCTAAGAAAAGTTTTCTGACCCTAACTTGAACTTGAAGTTCGCCTTGGAACTGTGTAGACGCAAAGGCCTAAACTTACTGCGTTCCTGACCTGAATCGTTGTCCTTCAAGGCTGGCCTTCAAATCAAACATGCGTACCTCAGAAATGGCCTTATAATGGATGATTCCAATGAATGGTTATGTAGAAACGGGTCCCTATCTTTTTTTTGCTGTTCCCTTTACAGTTTAGCTAACGATCGATAACTAAACCAAGATATTTTCTGATCGGTTAAATGCAAGGTTATTTTGACTGTTTTGTTTTTTAATAAATAAAACCAGTTTTATTTTGAAAGAGTTAACATCAATTCCCCAGCCATAATTGCTAAACTTTTCAAGGACTTCAGAAGCAGGGAAAAAGTTTCCCTGCGGGGCCATTATCATCAGCGTACGTTTTAATCTTAAGTAAAATTCGGTTGAAGACCAGGGGCCGAATAACCGCATCAGCTATCGAGCAATGCGTGACTGAATAATATAAGTTTGGCATTACCACTAATATTTCGATCAATATACCAAATTTGAAGTGGTTACTCATTCATTTGATCACTGATAGCACTCACTCACTCGGTCACTGACGAGGTCACTTTGGCCCAGATCCTAAAGCAGGGGATAGAAGCTGTGGCATAAACGTCCAAAATTTTAGTTTGCTGTCTTCCATATTAATAATAATTCTGAACCATGAAATCAATCCATAGCTGATAGAGTCTAGGGCTTATAATATTGCGCTATTTTCAGTATTATTGAAGGCCCCTCTATATCAAGAATAATTTTCAATACCTTTTTGTTTAAAGTGGACTGATTTGTTAACAATTGTGGCGACCACTTTTCGTGAAGAACTGTCGCAACAGATTTGCTCTTTATTTATGAATGACCAAAAGCACACAATAGTGAAGTTTCTATTGGTAAATGACCATTTCTTATAAGACTTTTTTAATCCTTGCGAAGAAATGTGAAAAGACTAACTGGTGTAAAATTTTTCGGTTCAGTTTGGTTTGGCTTACCAGCTTTCGAGATGAAAATGGCAATTACTCTTCTTTAACCATCTTCTTAATATTTTCACCCCAATGGGAACATATTTTTACGTTGGAGGAAAATTATCACCTTGTTACGTTCGAAATAGAGTTACTTGTCATGCCATGCATAGATGGAAGGCAGTTTTTGACTAGAATTAGATAGGCTTAATATCACTGATATGTAGTTTCAACAAGATGGTGCCACATGAAACACATACAGTCAAACAAAAAATTCATCAATTGTTCAATGTTAATATTTTTTCTTTTATTAAAACGTTAAACGAAGCGTTAAAAATAGAAACACTTCCTCAGTGTCCTCAAACAACGTTAAATGCTTGCCAGACATTTTTATAAAAATACATTTTTATATAAAATTTTTTGTGTTCACTTTTTTGAAAAGTTCACTATTTCGAGTAAATCAAGCGTCTACTGTAATAGTGTAATCCCAAGAAATGATGCAGTCAAGTTGTCAGCTCGCTTATTCGAGGTAACTTCATTAGATCTCCTATATATTTGGCTTCAAGAAACGATCACTGCCAAAGTGCTCGTGGTGGTTCTTTACTTCTTGAAATAACTTTCAATCTAGTATCTTTACTTTTGTTTGTACCTATAACAGAGGTGCCGAATTGGGACATGGTGATATTCGGTAGTCTTTCGGCCTTTTTCGGAAGGACCATTGGAGTCTGATCATCAAAAAGTGTTTCAAAAGTGCCGAACTGTGTACCTCCTCGTGGTGGTACCTGGGCAATGCATCTGTGAAATAGGGACTAGTAGCTAGATGATGTCGATGAGGTGATTACCCAGATCATGATGAACTTGTTCATTTGACTGATACTTTAACTATTAGCCTTCTCACTGGCAAAATGACCGATTCGAGCTGATAAGCGAACTATTATTCACGACCTAAGTAGCCGTTCAAAATTTTATGCCAAGGAATATCGTTCCTGCTTTCTGCAGGTTGTAAGGAACAAAGCGAACCCTAATCAATACTGCAATCGTTGTTCGAAGTGAACAAGATGGCACATGGCGAGTAAGTGGTTATGTAATATTTCCATAATTCGAGATCTTGTCTACATTTACACAGCAGAACTGATATCAGTGAATCAAAGGTACTCCGGAATCACAAGATGACCCCGCTATTCCAGCACTGCCCTCTTGTGATGTGGGTTGGCTCCTTCGGGGAGTGCCGTAGTGGTTCTGGTTGTACCAAATTCGTGGTAAGTTATTAGTGCATTGTAACACTTTTGATTAGATAACCAGAACCTCACCAAGATGAGATTGCCTCTGCAGGGCAAAAACATATGGAAGTTGACTTAACACGCTTTCAATAGTGGTGCATGGACAGAAATGAGGGTTCTTTCACTAGTAAATGGCAGGGAGAAGCCTCATAATTAGTAATTGCTCTATATTGGATGCTTGCTACCAACGACCATCGCCAGTTCGTAACTGGTCAGTCAGGTGTGGTAGGCCATACCGTGGAATTAAGCCTTAATTGCCGAATTAGGATACGGTGATGTTCCGTTACTCATGAGATCTTTTTCAGAAGATCCGATGCAGTATGATTATCTAAAGTATACCAAAAGTTGCCGAACTGTGTTCCTCCTCGCGATGGGACCTGGGTAACGCATCTGTAAAATTTGCATTATGTGCTTGTTGGTATCAATAAGGTTACTACGCCGATTATGATGAACTTGTCTCATGTGACTGATTTCAACTATCCGCCTGAGATATCCAACTTGTGTCTGCTCCTGATGTAGCTGGTGCGACTAAACACAGTAGCTTAAGTAGGTTTGAAAATCAAACTGTAATCATCAATCCTGGTAGTTGTTTTAAAAATCAAACCAAGGGTTATCTTTCCTGCTTCACTGTGGGTTCGAAAGACCAAAGAGAAGACTAAACAATAAACATTTCCAGATATTGGATGTGAAAATGTTCATAACCCTAGGATTGTTGACATTTACAAAGCAGAATTGAAAATAATGAATAAAAGGTACTACGTGACCACAAGTTGACCCCGCTAATTCCAGCACAGCCCTCTTGTGATGTAAGTTGGCTCCTTGGGGAGGAGTGCCGTAGTGGTTGTAGTTGTACCAAATTTGCGTTAAATCATTAGTGAGTTTTTGCATATGATAGAAAACATCCTCACCAAGATTAGTTTGCCTCCACAGGACAAAAACTATTGGAACACGCTTCCAATAGCGGTGGATGGTCAAATTATGGAGGTTAGCTTACTAGAACATGGCTAGGAGAACCTTCGTACATAGTGATTTTGCTCTACTCTTGGAGGCTTGCCTCCAACCGTGTGGTAGGCCATACCAGGGGAATACAGCTTAATTGCTAGGTACCCCTGTAAAACTTATTTTTCAGCCTGTGTCTATAATTTACACTACCACAAAATTCGTATGTTTTTATTGAAAAACGCCTTTTCAAAATATTAATCGCATCAGGTGGACGGTAAGGCGGTAATCCAGCTTGAATTTGGTAAACATAGTCGTAGAATCCATAAATCCTTGGATTAAATTGTTGATTATGAAATCTCTGATCAGCCGATTTGTGTTGATAAGCTCTATTTAATTGAATCTGTAAAAATTATATCACAGATTTAACAGACCCTCAGGAAACTCGCTGTTAGTATAACTTTAGGTTTGCGCTTCTTAAATCATCTCGATTTTGATTGGTTGTTTTTTTCGTAAATTATTACTGTTCTGTACTATAGTCTCTACTATTATATTTGTTTGCAGTATTAGCCCAAGGATAATAACCAACAGTCTAAGCCCAAACTACTTTATTAAAATAAATATTTTTTTAGAAAACAATTGAAAAATTTTAAAAAGTGGGTGAGATTTCTTGCCCCTGAGTATGCTCAAAAGCCTGTGTAGTTCGAAGACACTCTGACTTCATTATAAGGAATAACTATAAACATCCGTTATGTTTTGGAAATTTAACAAAATGAAACTCTCATACCACCGCACTTAAAATGTTTTTTAAAGCTGAAAATAACTACATTCTTTGTTAACATTAATGCAAAGTTATATGTTACTTTTTTTCTTTAATTAAATTGTCATAAAATGTGAGTAGCACATTATATTTTTTTTATTATTCATATTTAATATTTTTCATCACACGTATAAAAATCATAAAACTTGTGATCCAACCTACGTACATGAAGGATAGTTTTTAAGAGGGAAAAAGCATTTTCTATTCAATAGCACACATAATGACATGGAAAATGAAAGAAAATAAAATTAAGTGCGAAAATATAGTTGACAAAAAAAAAAAAAAAGAAATGCAAATGCAATGAAGAAAATTTGAAATTAAAAAAAAAGAAAAAAGTGAAAAGTGAAAATTAATTGAGCATTAAGGAAAATATACAGGAGAAGGAAGAAGTGATTTGATTTTTTTTCTTTTTTTTTTGAAGACTTAAAAAGAAATACTGTGAATAGAGCAAAGAAGAAAATACATTTTCATTTTCTTTTTGTATACTCTTATGTAATTATTATTCGGTTTTCTTTGCATTTTATTTTTTTTTTTTAACATTTTGATTGGATTTATTAATTGGATTTTTATGTTTAACTTCTTTTTCATTTATAATTTTTGTTTTAATAAAAAATTAACTCAAAGTAAAAGAAAATTTATTTAAAATAGGGAAAATATAGTCAGTTTATTTAAAATATTTTATTTTCTATTTCATTTTGATTGTATGAAAGAGTAGTAAATTAATTTTTGTTAGAAAAAAAACTAGAAAATACCTTTTCAGTCATCATCATCATTATCGAATAATTATATAAAACTCTCATTTAAGCCTGCATAAATTTCGTACTGCAGGAACTAATTTATAACAAGAATATTCTTAAAATAATAAAAATATTTATTTTTAATTTTGTTATTTGAGGATTTCAAATAAATGACACTTAAATTGTTGAATAATGCTTGAACGACAAAAAATTATTCTTAAAAACTTTCGTAAAACTCATTTGTCACTTAAAATTGAAAGTAAGTTTAAGTACCTATGTATCTTTTCAATCCAAAATAAAAAATTAATGCCTAATTTTTCCGAGATTTTGGTTGAAAACTTTTGATAATTGATAGAAAAAGGTTTCATCGAAATTTCAATTAAATCTCAACGAAAACTCTAGATTTCAATGAAATTTTTATGATTTTTATTCCACAAATTTGAAATCTCAAAAATTTACAGCAAAGTCTCCAATTTCAAAAAAAGCATTCAAAGACATTCAGAAATGGCGCCCAATGGAATGGAAAGTATAAGATAGTACATAACCTTATGGCTCCACACCTAGAGATTAGCAAAAACAAATTCTTCTTAATTTTGTAAAAACATTGGTTGATTTCGGAAAAAAATATGAATTTAAATGGTTCTAATAGGTGTTGTATAACCCTAAAAAATCTACTACAAATCAAAATATTTTTATGGGCTAAGAGTCATAAAACAGGGGTGTATTTTTGAGGAATTGTGGATAAAATAACGAACAAAGTCTTAGAGACACCATTTTAACATAATAATATATAAACCTAGACTCTAAGGGCCAGTTTTTCAGTGCTGAATTAATTCTGAGATCAGAATTAGCTAACCCTAAAATTGATTACCCTCGAGTTAAATCACTATGGATATCACTGGTTTACGGCTTCCGATATCGAATTGGCACCCAAAGGGAAATCGCTCTTTCCAATGATTTCAACATTTTCAATAAGCATCTGTCAAAATAATCTGTTTTGTTCCTGAGTTAGCTTAGAGAAAACTAAGGTTTTCAATTGACTGAAAATGCAGAAAATGCTTTAGGATATAAAGCCCAAGGAAAGAACAGCGTTTGGAAATAACGCCCAAAAAAATTATCCTTTACCACGGGCCTTAAATAGCACAACATCTTTAGAAATATTTTTAAAAACTTTGCGTATTCATTGAAATAAAGTTTGGAAATATCATCCAAAATTGAGGAAACATCACCAAAATTCTAAAAAAAAACAATTTACATGAAAAATATTTGGGTGATATTTCCATTTTAATATTTGCTCATAAATTAGTTTTGAGCAATATTTGGACACTTTTTCCTTGGGCATTATTTGCTAAGGCTGGAAAGAACGCCTAAATCGACTACGAAACTTCACCCAAAAAAAAAAACTACGAACGAATTGTTGTTGTAGAATTTTTAAAAATTGAAAAAAAAACAATAACAATACAAGGAAATATCCCCAAAAAGTCTACGACAAGGCAAGATTAAATAAATCTCAAAAAACAAGTTACCCAGCTTTACGGCATGAAAACACATTTCAGAAAATAACTTGGATTTAAGGCATCAGTCGTAGTTATCATTAAAACTCATTATTGAAAATATATTTCCACAATATCCAAAACTTAATAATTAGTTCTATCCTAAATTTAATTTTTTTTTAAATAGGAGTACCCGTACCCATAGGCTTCTCATTTAAAATGACCTTTTTTATTTTCATGTTTGATCTGCCTATAATTATTGATATATATTTTTTTACTGGCGGTTATTTCAAGAACGCACCTGAGACTTGAGTCCAAAAGTAGAAAAAAAAAAAAACAGATTTGGGCTTCTGGCCATCAGCTTTAAGCTAGAATTTAATACTTCACTTTTCATCAAGTTTTAAAAATGAAGGTATTAAGTTTGAAGCAAGCAAAACTTGTTTACATTGTTTGGCAGGGTTAGTGTGGTCATAATTCTGTTACCCATAATTCTGTATTAAATCATTCTGTATTTCAAAATTTTGTTAATAGAAAATTCTCTAAATGTCTATGCCATCTTAACAAATATGATTCTTTTTTAGGGATACTGATTTTTCTGAGAAAATTAGAGATTCCTCAAAAGTCATGAAATTTATCTCTCATCTTGTCTTTTGGGACTCAGCACAAAATTGTAAGTCACCTCGACCTTTTTGCCAACGTCACTAACCTCTGGTTTTCCACGACTGTCAAGCCACCAAATTAATTTGATTTTTTAAATAAGTATTAATAGAAACAAGATAGGATTCTATTACAACACATTTCGAAACTAATCGACAAATGGATCTATAGAGTTTCCAGAAAATCAAAGTAAAGTAGCTTGAGATCCAAAGATTTGGTTGATATACCTAAAATACCTCAATAAACTATCATCATTATTTTTAAAAAGGGAAGTCTAAATTTTCATTGAAGAAATATAAGAATTTTAGAGAACGGAATTTCAGATTTGCAAAATTTTAGAGACTGAATTTTGGCACTCAAAGAGATTTTTGGATTAACAGAGTTTTGTACTACAGAATTCCAGATTTATAGAATTTATAGAATCCAGAATGGTGGAAAAGTAGAATAATGAAATCACAGTTATGTTCATACAGAATTTGTATATATAAAAATCATATAAAAATAGCGTTCTAGGCGAGAAAAAATACTCTTAATAGTTGTTGAAACTTTTATGTATATTTTGGGGCAAAAGCTTTATTCTTAGCACATAGAAAAAAATGTATTAAAATAATGCAAATCGTTTTCCAGAAAAAGAAGATTAACTTTATTGTTTTTTTTTTTAACTTTTGTATGGAAGGCATCCATGACCATTTTAGGCCTTAAGAACACCTGGGGCAAGCTCAACAAAGCCGCTGGATTCATACATTCTTATCTGGGGGTTTAACACGAATCTAACAGTTATTTGACTATATACAAAGTTTAAGATTAGGTTTATACACTTTTTCTGATAGCCTTTTTAGATTGATGATAATCCAAAGTAAGTTAAGCGCGTTTTAAAACATCATTCCCTCAATGCAAACAAAATTGTCTGCTCAAGGCCAGTCAATTTACTTGCAAGCGCATTTGACGTTTATAAACACTCACTCTGGCTTTTCAATATACGTCAACTCGATTTTCTTACTGTTGATGATGGATGATGTATTCAAACACGTGGCTTTGGCTAACTGGATTATTTAACACAATAGCCGTGTTTTGTTGAGAAGTGGCCAGCCAGTCAGTTGAAATTTTACGTGCAGTGCAACAACAATCACCAGCTGCCAATAACTTTCTCCTTTTTTCTGCAGTCAAATGTGCTTTGGAACTATGGAATTTCCATACAAAAGGAGCTTTGCTAACCAGTTTGTTTCGGCCCGTTTTGTTGAAAAGCTTTTTCCTGTCTGTGTATAGTTTTCAACAAAACACGGCTAATGCTAACGATGTAAAATTTGTGTATACGTTTATGAACAGAAGACTTCTGCAGTTTGCATTAAAGAATATTCTGCTAACGCATTCATGAGGCAAATATTGAATAAAAACCGCCCATGACTTTCAAATTATTGACTGAATAATGACTTTTGAAATCTCGATTCAGAAAATATCGATCACAGTCGAAGTTTTGGTAAAATTCTGTCTTTTTTTTAGCAATTTGTCTTGCAACCATAAGAATTATTTGCTACCGAGATTATAAAAATCGACCTCATCGACATCGTAACCAAATGAATTTCAATTGTTGGTCAGTAATAGCAATGATAATTTCCCAATTTCTTCCACGTAACCTCGCCTCGTGTCAGCCTTCACGACATTATGGCGCCTTTCATGAAACGTGGGGAGCCATTTGCGGTACGACACGGCTCCTTTCATTGCAAGGCGCCTGAAGCATTTGCCTCTCTGCCCCACCCTTAGACACAGCCCTGAAGGTATCGTTATTTTAACATAAAAGTAAAATATTTTTCGTAAATATTCTTAAAAGTGCTGAAAAAGGATAATATCCAAATTTCAAAAAATTTGATTAGGTGGAGATATACACTTATTTTCAAATTTGTTTTGTTTTTGAAAAATGTTGGTAAACTTTTGCTTTTAAAATCAAAAAAAGTTCTGCAATGGGAGTTACCATTAATAACAATTTTTTTTTGAAAAATGGTTTCCGACCAAAAGGTAGCTTTCACTTGAGAAAAATTTATATATTTTTTTATGAGAAATTGCTCAGCCAGTTTGGAGATAAATAAAATTTTGTAAAATTTCTAAGAAAATTGTTTGGCAGGTACCGTTATTTCTGGTTCTAAAAAAAATGGAAAAATGTGTGGGGGAAATCACTAAAAACCACTATATGTGCTAAATTTAAAATGACACATTTTATTGGATAACCCTATGCTCTAAAAATACTTTAAGAAATTTCCATACAAATACGTTAAACAATAATTTTAAAATATGGTCACCATATCTTAAGAAATTCCAACATTTTACTCTTTCGTATTTTTCACGGTTTTAATTTCATTCTACCATGCAAAACCGTGGACGCTTAATTACGAAATTTCTCCACACAAAGACTATAGCTACGAGCAAGAGCAGAACCAATGACAATAAAGGAATTTTTTTCCTTGATTTTTGGTATTTTCCCAGCGTTGTACCTACTTCTTGGCTTCAATTTAAATGGGTTAAATATGATTAGGACGTACTTTGAAACTGAACAGCAGGTACTACTTTAAATATGCCCCTTAGGTATTAGAGGTAGAATAGTACATGGCACCTCCCCTTTAAAGAACATTAATGAAACACTTGTGTAAGAAGAAGCAAAAAATAAATAATAAAAAAAGGGTACCCGTACTGGTGTTTTTAAGTGGCGCACACTTTAAGGGTGGCAATACATTATTCACGACTTTTCATGACCCAGTAGTCGTGGGTTAATTAAAGAGAAAAATACCATAAGGACATTACTATTCACAAAGAAACGCTCTAAATGTATATAAAGCCTTCTGGGTTTTACCTTCTTATTTGCTATAGAAAGTTTTTGTCCTTATTTTTTGACTTTATGTCGAGCTCGCGCTCATTCCTCGTTAAAAAAAAACTTAATAATCCTCATTGCGAAATATTGTACTTTAATATTCATTATTTGTTTAATAAAGTATTCATTTGTTCTGGACAGAAATTTCGTTTTTATTTTTATCATTTAACGAGCGATACATAATGAAGGGGCAATTAGTAATAAATAAATTTAATTTCTTTTTTTTTGTTGTTGCAATTTTTAAACTGGGTCAACTCAGATGTTGTAATGTTGTTTTATGTGTTCGCATATAAAAGCTTGAGCTTACGGATATACCTACAGATATTCAATAAGTTTATTTGTTTTACTGATGGCCTTATTAACATAACACCTTAACGTTGTGGATATTGCTTGTGCACATTATTGGGTAATGGCAATTTAATTTCCAGAATTTAGTGTCGTTATTACAAGTGATATATTTTCGTTTTTGTACTTATATTCGAAAATCACTTGAAAAACAGAGATTATTAATAATTGATATTACCTACTTATGGAGCAAATTACTATTACATATATATATTTGGGAGATTATTTTTTTTTTGTAATTCTTGCTTACGGAGGACAATTTAACATTAATTCATGATATTTAAAAGGTTGAGGATTGAAGAAACATATCACCTAAGTACATTTAAATTTTTTTTTTGTCAATATGGAATGAAATTTATATTAAGCTTTAAGGCTTTTCAATTTGAATAAAATGGAGAGCTAGGTTGCACGCCGAGAATGAGAAACTTCAGAATAAAAAAAAAATCCGTTCTATGCTAGGTAGGGGATAGTGGGGCAAAATTAACATCGGGGAAGTGGGTCCAAACTGATTTTTGGCTTAGTGTTTGCAACTCAGTCTTATTATTAAGAATCTACTTTTGGGTCCAGAGTAAATCAAGAAACAATGAAAATAGGTAATTCACAAACATATACATTATGTTTTTTTCAAAGTCACGATTATAATGTAACGACAATTTTTCGTTTAGCCAAGCGAGTATTTTTCATTGAATAGTCTTACATTTTGAAGATATTGTCAAAAAATCTCCTAATGGTGCAAAAACGACCTGAAATAAGCCATGGAGCAAAAGGAACTCCCAGTCCATTTTATAATGAAAAATATGGTCATAGGTTACATTTGATCACTAGAAGGGTAAAACATACTCTTGAGAAAGTATTATATTTTTAACACATGCACACATGTAAAGGGTTTTTCAACAGGGACGCTACAAAAGTAGAGCGACAGGGACAGCAAACGACGCCATATTTCAACGTTAAGAGCGCTACGTCCAATTTATGGTCGTCATATTCGTCCTAGCAGATCAACAATTGAGCGTCTAGTGCAAAAATTTGAATCCACAGGCACAGTACAAAATGTCCCCGTGCCAGTGAGACAAAGAAATGCCCAGAGTGTCGAGAATATTGCTGCCGCTGAAGCTTCAGTTGCAGAAAGCCCAAATGTGTCTCTCACATGTCGTTCTCAAGCGTTAGGCATCTCTGTGACGTCGTTGTGGCGAATTTTGTGAACAGATCTTGGCCTACATCCTTACAAGATTAAATTGACGCAAGAACTGAAGCCACTTGACCACCAGAAGCGTTGTATGTTCGTGATTTGGGCTGAGCAACAACTTGAAAATGATTCGGATTTTCATCGAAAAATCATCTTCAGCGACGAGGCTCATTTCTGGCTAAATGGCTTCGTCACTAAACAAAATATGCGGTATTGGTCAGGCAGCTCCATGAGTCATCATTGCATCCCAAAAATTTACGGTTTGGTGTGGTTTATGGGCCAGCGGAGTCATTGGGCCGTATTTCTTCCGTGATGATCCAGACCGGCACGTTACTGTGATTGGGGATCGCTACCGTTCAATGATAACCGAATATTTTTGGTCCCAATTGGATGATATGGACTTGGAGAACATGTGGTTCCAACACGACGGCACTACAAGCCACACAGCGAATGTCACAATCAATTTATTGGAAACCAAGTTTGGAGAACGTGTTATCTCACGAAATGGTCCAGTCGCTTGGCCGCCTCGGTCGTGCGATTTGACGCCGTTTAACTATTTCCTGTGGGGCTACGTCAAGTCTTTGGTCTATGCCAACAAGT
The DNA here is from genome assembly GCA_946251815.1 of Dasysyrphus albostriatus. Classification (NCBI taxonomy): domain Eukaryota; kingdom Metazoa; phylum Arthropoda; class Insecta; order Diptera; family Syrphidae; genus Dasysyrphus; species Dasysyrphus albostriatus. The sequence continues at coordinate 68,418,034 of OX276335.1, forward strand.
CAGCGACGATTGATGAACTTCGTACGAATATCGAACGTGAAATTGCAGCAGTATCGGCCGATTAATGCTTGAAAACCGTCGAAAATTGGGTTCAGCGTCTGGACTTCTGCAAACGTGCCCGTGGTGGCCATGCAAACGAAATCGAGTTCCATACATAAAGGCATCGAACGTACTTTCACAGGAATAAAGAATTTCATTGATATCCAAAACCGTTTTTGTTTTATTTAAAAAAACTTTTGTAGCGCTCTTATTGAAAAACCCCGTTGTATGCTTCTCAAACCATTATGATTTATTGATAAATATGATAAAGTACTAAGCTCAAGCTATGATTTGCATAAAATTGATTTAATTTTAGGAAATATTAAAGAAGTAGGAAAGCTTAAATGGTCCTTCTTGCCTCCCTCTCTTCTATTATTTATAGTTTTTTAGTGCTTTTGTTTACAATATTTCGTAATAGATTGCACTAATTTAAGCAAATCGAATTAATTTTATCAAAATTTTAGAAGCCGTTTGTGAAAAAAATTCCTTTACGGTTTTTAAATTTGTTTGGAAGGTACATACCGTTATTTTTTCATAAAAGAACAAGAATTCGTTTTAAATATGTTTAAAACAGATAAAAACCTCTTAAACCGAGTTTCCTAAAATTTAACCATATCGTTTTCTAAAAATAATAATATAAATTTAAAAAAAAAAAAAATGTTGGAATATTTTTTAAAATTAAAAAAAAATAGTATATAATATTATAAAATAATATTTTTAAAGATTTTTGTACACAATACCCATTTTTTTAGAATTTTAGAAGCTTCTGCATAAAAAAAATATTTAAATCAGGTACCTGCCAATTACTGTTTTCAAGAAAACTGAAAATCAGAAAAAACTATCAGGAAAATAATTAGTTTGCACCTTGTTAGATTCACAAGGTGCATAAACTCATATAAAGTTACTGACATTTTAGTAAATTAATTTTAATAATCTAATATTCAGAGTTAAATCAACCTGGTGGTCTTTCTAACAATATTCAAGTTGAATTAAGAATTTTTAGCCCAAAATTCTGTTAAATAAGAAATTTTGACATGAAAATAATGTTAATTTTAACCGATGTATTGGTTTTTTAACCTTATATGTTATGAATTTCTATTTTACCACAAATCGGGTTGTATTAACCTTGTAAATGGTTATTTTTACAATTTGTACCTATTCAATTTAACTTGGTCTCGTGATAAAGAAGCACTCTGCGAGTTTATTTCAACGTGATGCCAGTATAAAAACACACACATACAGGCGATTCAAGTAAGATATATTGAATTTAACCTGGCCACCTGTTAAAGTAACAATCTTCCAGTGTTGAGCACACACACAAGCCAACTAGACAAAATGAATGTACTGTGGTCCAGAGAATGCAAGCGTAATTTTCATGTTTAATTTACAGGAAATTGAACATTAATTCATGTTAATTTAACTAGATTTTCATGTAATATTTACATGATTTTGAAGTAAAATTTTCAGTTTTACAATTTCAAGATAGTCGTAAAGTTACAAGATGTCATACAGATTTTACCTGCAACCTACGTTAATTGAACACGACATTAAAATCAGGAATCTGGTGAAGCAGTTAACCTGATCTACCGTGTTGAAAATAACATTGAGTATAATAAACAAGAAATTGGTTAGCTATATCCGCTTTTTTTTTCTGAGTCCATCAACAGATATCAATTTAAGAACATTTCTCACGCAAGGTTAGTTTGCTAAGAACAAGTAAAAAGAAAACAACACAGCCTGATAAGGTGAGCTTTAAGCAACCTTAAGTTTTTCCTCGAGGAAATTAATTCAAAACTATCTCTCTAGTTCAAATTTTCCATACAAACGTCAAGTTTCATAACGCTAATTTGATGTTAAAAATATTTTTTTCTGAAAATGGTTGCTAATGGAACCAATTTATTTTTTGGATTTCAATTTGTTTTGATAATTTTTTATGCAGAATCGTCTATCGACTATCTAGTGAAATTTAAAAATAAGAATTGGATTTGTAAAAAGTATTTACAATTTTTTTAACTCAATATTTGACAAAGTGATTTTGGCATAGAATAATTTTTTTTAACTTGAATGCCAAAAATAGTGCTTTTGAACATAAAAATTTTAAAATTCTTTGTTTTATATTTCTCAAAAACGAATTATTTGATTGTTATAATTTTTTTAAATTCGATCTTCGGAAACAGTTTTGCAGGTAGATACCTAAGGAATTTTTGTTTAAGAAATTTAATTTTTATCTGCACATTTAAAAAAAAACTCAAAATAGCAAAAAAATTCCTGAAAAATAAAGCTACACTCAGAGAAAAAAGTCAGGTAAATAGTTAACCAGGGCCTTGTTAAATTGACAAGGTGCATAATCCCATATAAAGTTACAAAAATCTACCTGATTTTAATAACCTTATATTAAGTGTTAAACTAGCCTGGTGGCCTATATTACCATATTCAAGTTGATTTAAGAAGATGATTTGTTATTTTAACACTGAATTCTGGAAAACAAGAAATTTTGACTACAATATAGTGCTAATTTTACCTGTGATCAGGTTTTTTTTAACACTTCTTGTTATGGATTTCTTTTTTACCACAAATCAGGTTGAAGTAACATTTTATATGGTTATTTTTACAATGATTACCTGTTGAATTTAACCTCATCTGCCAGTTAATTTTAACGTGACACCAGTGTTAAAACACACTCACATGCCATCCAAATAAAATTATTTAAATTTAACCTGGCCACCTGTTAAATTAGCCTCCTACCAGTGTTGATATACACTCATAAGCCATGGTTAAAGAAACACTCTGCGTGGTTATTTCAACATGATATCAGTGTCAAAGCACATACAAACACAAATGTTAGCGATGGGACCTACAAGCATGGATCCAAGACATAATAATTACCGGATACAGGGTTGATTCAACATTGAATAATGTTACATTAACTAGATCTTCATGTTAAATCAACAAAACGTTGAACATTTTATTCATGATTTTGAACTAGATTTTCATGTAAAGTTGACTAAATTAAGAGGTAAAAATAGCAAGACTCGCAGGTAAAATTTACAGTTGCACTTTTTTAGACAGTGTTAACTTTACCTGAAACCAACTTTGATTTAACACGACATTAAAATCAGATATCAGGATAAGCCGTTAACCTGATCTACCGAGTTGAAAAATAACAACCTAAAAATCGGGTATAATAAACCAGAAATTGGTTGGTTAAATCAGCTTTTTTCTCGGAGTGTAGATACGAGTAATAAAATAAATAAATAATTCTTAAAAAATCCGCTTTATCGTTTTCTTAATCTAATTCTTTTAATAACTTTTCTTTCATTATTATTTTCTTTTGACCATAAGAACAATATTGCACACGAAGTCAAAACTTAAAATACCTATAATATACACTTTTAATATCGTCTTAATTATTATAATTATTATTAAATGGTAACACCCCATTCTAATTTTTCTGTTTTAGATATTTTAAGTGATAACTTGATATTTTCTTTTCCGAATATTTTCCTCAACTTTAAATGATAAAATTCTCCAATCATACTTCTACGTCCATTTTGTTGTTTCATCATTTTCTTAGAAATTAAATCTTTAAATGGTCAAACTGTGTATATATTTATTTAAATTGAAACCAATTTCGCAAAATACCCTGACCTCAGGGAGAATTTGGAGTTTCACCAAAAAATGAACATTAAATTAAAAGGAAGTAATCATGCATATACGTAGTTGTGTATTGTCCCAAGGAGTAAATTCTCTTTGATAATCAAATTATGTTGTTTAAGTAGGCAATTAATAAGGATTAACGAACTGAGATTATGTATTTTAAATTATATTAAAGGGAAATAGCCAAATAGCTGTGAATTACTTTTTCGACAAATACATTTCTCCAGAGAATTATAAAGCACCAAATGAAATACCTTCAATAAATTAAAAGCTTGAGATTCTTTTTTAACTACTTTAACTATTGCATGTAACTAAATACATATAGATCAAGGGTTCAGAGTTATTTTGTTGATTATAAAATTTTATTTATGTTAAAGGTTAAATTTTAAGACTATGAAAATGTAAAATCTCCACAAGTAATTTATTTGAAAATTCTTTTTATTTTTTTGGTAAGTTGGAATTTGAGAGGAATTCCAGACAAAGGTCATTTAATAGGAGATTTTATGTTATTTACTTGTTATATTAATTCGAATTCCGTTTAACCCTTTTGAATACAATTTAAGTAATGAAAATATTGAGGTTTAAATTCATGGGAATTTAGTTCGTCCTTTTAAATTTATTTAAAATTGAAGTATTTATATCAATTTATATTCATTGGTTACATTGTCATAACACGTGGAAGCTATTTCAAATCGAACTTGTGAAATTAATTTATAAAATATTATTTCATGAAATTAAGAAAGGAGCTAAATGCAATTTTAAGAATATTTTTCATTTAACACGGATAAATATTAATTTTTACTACATCTACAACCTTTTAATGAAATTTCTTTAAAGAAATAAAATGTTTTCAAACTCGACCTTTTGAAAGTTATTTTTTTTTTCAAAATTAAAAATTAAAACTTATTTCTGAAAATATTAAACTTTTCATCGAAGGAATTTATGCAACATTGCAAACTTTCTGAGTCGTAAAATTGCTAATTTTACGATCCAAGTTTAGTTTCAAACTCCTCCAAAAAACTATTAGCGTTTATACTATGGGTTTATTATTAAAATACTCGTAATTAAATTTCCAATAAGCGTTTAATATACACCCGCAAAACAAAAATCTCGCGTTTCATAATCCAATCAACAGATTAGACGAGTCAATATAAGTCTCAAAGTGACATTTAGTGGTACAAATTCCAACAAGAGATTTTCTTATATGGTTTTTGGCTCTAATGAGTGGTTGTTTGCATGAAAAAAAAAAGTTTACCCAAATCGGACCATCGAAAGTAATTTTTTTTTTTTTCAAAATGGCGATGGCGGCTGGTTACTTTGAAAATCAGAAATACAAATTTGTTACTTTGGTAAGTTTTTTCGTAGAACAATGATTTTTGTATCTAATTTAATGATTCTAGGGACGAAGAAAAAAAATGTCTTTGGGGCCAAAAAGTGGCATATTTTTGACGTATCCTTTTTTGTGTGGTTTTTGTCAAAAAAAAATTTGTTCCAAACAGTAACAACTGAAAACGAAAGCATATTATAAGAAATGCGTAGTTCTTTCGTAAATTGTAACAAAATACGAAAAAATTGCAGTTAAACCTGTTTAATTGTCCAACACTTAATTGGTTTTCTCGATTGCTTGGTTTTGAAAAATATAAAAATACGACTAATGCATTTAATATTTTAATCTTGTAGACCAAATACTCCGTTTATTTGGTCATAATTTATGTCAAAAAAAGTAAACGCAACTAATTGAGCATGAGTGTTCATATAATGACTCAACTTTTGGATCACATGGTTTGCAGAGCGTAAAACTTTTGACAACATTTAGAGAATAAAAAATAAAACTTCAATATAAAAATAGACGCATTTCAGAAATTTACCTGAATCAAGTTGAAGTAAACTTTAATATGGTTATTTTTACAATGTTTACGTGTTGAATTTAACCTGACCTCATGTTAAAGAAGCACTCTGCCAGTTCATTTTAACGTGACAGTGTTTTAAAACACACGCACGTGCAGGCCATCCAAATGAAATTATTTGATTTTAACCTAGCCATCAGTTAAAGTAGCATACAGGCAGCTATTTCAATGTGATGGCAGTGTTAAAACACACACGCATCCAAATAAAATGATTTGAATTTGACCATGGCTCCTGTTAAAGTAGCACTCCACCAGTGTTGAAATACACACATAAGCCGCCCAAACAGAATCATTTTCAACTTATTGATATTTCACGCAAGTTTTTTCCCCAGCCAATTGGTCCAAGGGATGTGTACTCTCTCCGTGTGTGAGAGATTCTAAGGCCAAAGCTAAGTTTCACAAAGTTTTTTTTAAAATAAAATAATATACTCGTTTACATTAACGAATTGGACGAAAAGCAGCGTTAGAGATGGGAATTAGACGCACTGATTTAAGACATAATATATATAAGATACAAGGTTGATGCAACATTGAATTGTTTTAAATTAACTAGATTTTCTTGCTAAAAAAACAGGACATTAAACTTTGAGTCATGGTAATTTAACTAGATTTTCAGGTAAAATTAACAAGATTTTCAGCTTAAATTTACAGTTTTACAATTTTAAGACAGTGGTAAATATACAAAATTTCATGTAGATTTTAAAAAAAATTCAAACCAGGTATTTGGTTAAGCAGTTAACGTGATCTAAAAAAATAATAAATGAATAAATTTAGTGGCGCAGGAACTTGTGCCGAACTAGCGCCTAGTGACTTACAACTCTCAACTATTCCTGTGTGCCTGTTATTGACAGGAATGGAGAGGACCTACCTGCCTAGTCCGAACGGCTACATGAGAAGTACTTATTCATTAACATTTACGTTATCTGCAGAGTTGAAAAATAACAACCTGATATCAGGTTTAATAAACGAGCAATTGGTTCTGTTCTTTTCTCTTAGTGTATAACTTTTTTATTTATTAAAATTTTTTAACAACATTTTAAACTTAATAATAAATTATTATTTCAGTTTATTACAGAAGGCTAGGAGAAAGGAGATCAGAATCCAATCGTTACCTTAATTTGATTCAATTATAGACTAAAATGGGCATTAGAACTGTTGTTGAATTGTCCTGGTAAGTGCCTCACGTGACGTCCTTTTGTTTCGGAGACTACTTTTTACTATATGGCATAGATTTTTGAAATTTTTTCTACTGATTTGAAATGAATACTTTGACAAATAGTTTGAAAGCGGTGTAAAAATGATGATATTCGATTTTACTGAAGTGAGAATATTTCTTTGTAGATTAAGACCACACAAAAAGGATATTTTCAAAAATATGCCACATTGATTTTAAAATGAATTTTTCGACCCTAGAAATCTTAGATAGGATACTTAAATCATTGTTCTAGGACAAAACTTGACAAAGTTACAGATGTTTTTCTGATTTCCAGGATAACTGGCTTCTATTTTGAAAAAAAGTGACTTCCGATGGTCTGATTAAGCATAACTTTTTTTTTTTCCTAGAGACAACAGCCCTTTGAGCTAAAAACCATTAAAAATCCTTTTGTTGGAATTTGTTCCACTTAAAAAAATTATTATTGATTCGTCTAGATTCAGCCATTGTCATAATACCAATAAAAAGTTTAAATTTCATTTAATTTTAATAATGAGAAGGTACATCCTAAACGCCGGAAAGTCAATGCGGCAGCATCTTAAACTAAGTGTAAAAATTTTAATGGAAAATGATTAATAGAACAATTTCAAACGCGTTCTAACAAGAATTTGATCGTAAACGTCGTAAAATAGTAATGATGGAAAACCATCTTCATTTACGACGTTTACGAACGGAAAGTTTGGAATGTGTTGTAAGAAAAAACGTCGTATTTTTTCCGATTTTTATGACGTTTGCGATGGTTTAAATACCTTGTATGGGTAGATGGGGTACCATTTATTTAAATTATGTAGTAAATTTATCGACCTACAGACTTCATTTTGTGTATTATGTTCGATGTCTTGAAATATACTTGAAAATGTATCTTCTATTTTATTATTCTTTTTTTTAAATTATTGTTTGTCTTCTCAGCAATAATTCTCAAAAACAAAATTTGTCTAAATTCTTATCGATTTCACTTATTCAAAAACTTGAAATGGTTTTCCTGCTAATTGAAAAATGATGATAGATAAATTGTAATATTATCTATACATGAAGTTTCCATTCCATCCATCATCATTAACGATGTTTGCGGCAGTACTTAATGTCGTAAATTTAAAGGTTTGTTGTAAAATACTTTATATACAAATTAATAGAGTTCGTTTACAAAATTGTTAATTTTCTGACAATTACGATAAAATCGTAAACCTTCCAATTTTACGACGTTTTTGTTAATTTTACGACGTTGCATTAAAACTTTTATTTTACTTTTTTAAAAGTGTTCAGTTTTAAGGCTGTTCAAAAACAGCATAAGTTAAGTCTGTTTCGACTTAAGATAACATCTCAAATTGAAAATTACATATAATTTTTGACAACTTTAGAATTTGAAAAGTTTTGTCTCTTTCCGGCTTACATCATTCCACATTTTTATCATGCATAAATATTTATGAAATCCTTAATTAATGGTATTCTATTTCGACATGAAAAAGCTTTCATATAATAGAAAATTACCCTAAAAATAAAAAAAAATTGATCAAATGAATTTCTTTGTTTTATCATAAAACTTTCTATTCAAATTTACATACAGATGTATTTTGTATCTAAGCACATTCAATGTAGATATCTGTCTGTATAATAATTTTTGCTAATTTTCTTCAAATCTCCTGAGGGCAGGAATTTATATAAGTACAAAAAAGATAGAACAAACAATTAATAGAGTATTTCATCAAGCACACAATGACACGCAATTCCCAATCACATGAATCCCTTCTTGTCATGTCCTGGATTCATTTAAATTCAACTGAACATACTTTTTGATTTAAATATTAGAATAATTAGCATAAAATTCTATCTTCTCTGGTTAAAATGGATCAAAATAGAAGATAGACATCATTTTGAGTATCTCTCTCCCTCGCTCTTCTGTTCATTTACACAATTGACTAACAACCAAAGTTCACCTGGATTCTCTGAATAATTGCTATTATGAGTATAAATTATTATTATTCAAGTCCTTTGTGAAATTCAATATTATGTCATTCTGTATCTGAAGATATAAATTTAACTGAAGTAAATATCTGTCGTGATGGTGAGGGAGTAGAATAATCTAGTTTGATTGGGAAATTTTCCCAATTATTTTCACTTGAGTTTTGAATAAGAGAAAATACTATAACTTCAAGATTTTAATTGCTATATAATTACTTGCTTCGATAAATCGTTGAAAATTTCTTCAAAAAAAAAAAAAAACTCAAGCCAAAAGGACCAAAGACCAGCAAATTTATTTTGTATTTTAATGATGATGATGACTTTCAATTTGCTCTCCACACACAATCTATACGAGTACAATCAAAATGAAACAGAAAATAAAAAATATTTTAAAGTGGAAATCGGATCTTATTAATTAAAAACAAAAGTAATAAAGGAACTTAAATATTTATAATAAAGATATAGTTTAAAATGAATCCGATAGAAATAGAGATAGACAGATTTCATTTCAAAGATTCACAATAGCACTACATAGATTTGCGAAGTTATAGAAAGAAGATTCACACACATATATGTACATCGATTTATAAAAAAAAGAATAAGATAGAGATAGAGTGATAGATTTTTATATTTTTATTTGAAGAGACTGCGGAAACATAGATACATTTAGCCATCATGATTTCTTTAACTCCACGAAGCTTTTTATCCTTTTATTTAAAAAAAAATTCACTGGATTATACAATTTATTTAAGTGCATGAGGATTAAGCTTACTCTTTTTTTGCTTCTTTATTCGTTTCATTTTTATTTATTTCATTCTCAGATGATGATTACGAGTATAATTCCAGTACTATTTGAACGACGTACTTGTACTATGGATGGCTTTTATTATGATAGTCATTATTAATAAATTATTTCCATTCGCAGAAATGCTTTCAAAATTTTGAATTTGACTTTTAAGAGAAAAGTCAAATTCAATTTTAAGTACAGTCATATTTTAATTTAAAATAAGAAATATTTATAAACAAAAATACACACTTTGTTTTATGATAATTTTGATTTTGGATAGAGGTAACCTTCAGTATTTTTTTCTAAATTCAGAGAAATTATACAATATTTATTTTTTAGTTTCTATGGATTTGCATGGGTTGATGTTGAAATAAGGCGCGGAAATAAAAACATAGAAAACATCACCTGAACAAATTGAATCTTTTGCAACTAATTATCAGCAAGTTTTATGAAGTAAAATATTAAGTTGAAGAAAATTAAGAAAATTTAACCACTTTTCAAAAAAAAAAACATAGAAAAAATAAAAAGACAAATTCGAAACTGTCGCAGTCAGTTAAGGAAAAAATACCTAACTACCCATTTTTCGATAAATTAAAGCTAGTGTGCTAACTTGATATACATATGAAACAAATCGCACACAAAAAACATAGAAAAATCGCACGAAAAATTGAATTTGTCACAACTCGCATCGACGTTTCACAATTTTTTTTAAGTGATTTCAACTTTGTAAGAACATAGAAAATATAGAATGATGTAGAAAACACCGCACAAAAAAATTAAATGTGTCACCACTCATGAACAGCTCATTAACGTCAAATTATGGAAGCTAAAATTTTTTTTAGAAGTGTTTTAAGCTTTTTGAAAAAAAAAAACATGGAATATATAGAACGACCTAAAAACGTAGAAAACATTGCAAGAAATTAAATTTGTTATGACTGGTTTACGGCATATTCTGAAGAAATTTTTTAGTTTTTACCACTTTTCAAAACGTGGAAAATTTAGAACGACAAATTTGAAACGGACACCGTTCCTGTGAATTGTGAAATTTGTATTGATTACTGGACGCGCATATAAAACAAATCAGTCTTGAAAAAGCAATGACAAAGAAAATTTGTCACGACTCATCAACGGCAGATTATTGGAAGTAAAATATTAAACTTTTAAGTTCTTTCGAAAAACAAAGAAAACATAGAATGACAAAAATGAAGTGTTCACAATCGCTCTAAGTTATAAAAGTTGCTTTGCTTAGCTGACACACATATGAAACAAATATTTCCAAAAACATAGAAAACGTCGCATGTCAAAATTGAGTATAAGGCAATAATAAAATAAGTTTTAGACGTTTTTACCACTTTAAAAAAAACGTAGAAATCATAGAATGACAAATTCCAAATGACAATTAATTAACGACTAATTCACAACAAACTATACACAGTGGAATTTTATTAACAGGGGAAGCTGCTTTTTTAACTTGATATTAAGTAAGCAAAGTACCCAAGAAATTTGAGAAAACATTAATTAATTAAACGATACATTCTTAATCGTCAGAAGTAACTAACGACTAATTATCCATCTACTTTCGAACCGTGGGACGTTGGGACGAATACATAAGTCCCACCATTTCGTCCCCATTCAGGTATTGGCAATGGCTGATCATACACTGAACGACTCTATTTGAATTTGACTAAAAAACGTTGAATAGTCAAATGGTAATGACGAAAATGTAATCCATCAAATATAGTTGCACTTCGTTCGTTTACCACAAGAAAGCACTTATGTTAATAGTAAAGTTTTTTTTTATCATTTACACGTGCTGTTCAATTGTGCCACCTACCGTGGTGATTTGGCATTTGTAGCTTAGTAATAAACAGCAGATTTGATAGACGCCACGCCACGAAAACAACATGGCTGCCACACACTGTCAACTTCACTGCATTTTTATTAGAAAATCCTTATTTGGTTTAGGGAAATGACAGTAATGATTTGAACGAAATTTCCAGTGTTTTTTTATGAGCAAGAACAAAATCACTGCAAATTTACTGATTTCTTGGATTCTTAACAACGGCTCTATTCGTTCAACATATTTCTGGGAAAGTACTCACAAAATTGTATGACATTTTTAGGGTTTATTCTTATGAGAATGGGGAAAAATATCAGATGATTTCAATAAAATCCACTCATTTTCATTATATACTGCTATTTTGAAAACGGTGCTAGTGATTTCGAGGTAAATTTTAGAGTTTTTTCGTATGAGCAACAAAAAATCTTATTTTATCGAAATCCGATTACTTTTTCGCACAATTTTTATTTCTCGCAAAATGCTGTTTTTCGTAATGACTTAAGCGATTCAAATGGTATTTGCAGAATTTATTTTTATGAGAAAGGAAAACAAAATCAGAAAATGGTTTAAGTACATTCCAACCATTACCACGCCCACTTTCTTGCAAATCACAGCACAATTCATCAACGGCAGACTATTGGAAGTAAAATATTAATTTTTTATGTTCTCTCCAATTTTCGAAAAAAAAACATAGAAAACATAGAATGACAATTTTAAAATTTTCACAAACGCTGTGAATTGCAAATTCAAATCACAAATATGTTATTATTGCAAGCAGCTTCGCACTAAAAATCTAAAATCTTAAAAATCAAAGAAAAGAACTGGAAAACGAAAATAAAATCTCGCAAAATTAATTTGCTTAACAAAATCACGAAATCACGTAATTACCAAATTCTCCTCAAGCTTTAATAATCTCACAACTACAAAATCCTTAGAAAATAAAATCTCGTGTGAGATTTGAATTTGCAAGTTTGATTAGAAAATGTTGTACAATGTACACAAAATGATGAGATATTTTAATTTGCGAGTTTTTGATTGAAGGATTTTTTATAGCGAGATTGTTAAAAATTTGAATTTGTACAATTGCGAGATTTCTATGAGAGATTAAAAAAAATTGCAAGATATTAATTTGGGAGTTTTTAGTTTGAAGAATTTATTAATTGCGAAGAATTTATTACTTGCAAGCAAGTTTTTTTAAATGCGACATTTGAAAATGCAAGATTTCAAATGCAAAATTACAGTTTGCGAGATTTCGAACCAAACCAAATATTTTATCACTAAATAATATTTTATTTCTTTACATTGAGCCCCAAAGAAGTCATCCAGGCCCGTAGTTAGAAGGTGTTAAGGAATCCTGACGCAAACGGGGCAGATGATTTCGATAAACTATTTTACATTCTAAATTTATAATATTAACGGTCATAGCTTGGGGTCAAACAGACCAAACAGTGAATAACACCTACTCAAATTCCAATTGAAATTCTAAATTAAGATAATATTAAACTTTAAAATTTTTTTTCAAAATTGCAGAAAGGTGTTATCCGAAGCCAAAAAATCAACTGATATTGAAGGATTAAGAAAAACCATAACTTCTTCAAAGTTTAGATTTTAAAATAAAAAAAAACCATTTAAGTACAGTTACGATTTCAAAAATCAAAGCTCTTCACCAAAATTCACCTTTGTCAAATTTTTTTTCGTAATTTGGCTAAATTGCTTTTCTGATTTTTCAGAACATTACTAAATTATTTTTGTGTGTATTTTTGTTTTTATTTTTCCTTAAAAATCTGTTTTTTTTTTAAATAATATTAAATATGACTGTACTTCGTTGAAGATATAACAATAAATTGTTGTGAAGATAGTAACACCAAAAAGGGAGTGCATTAGTATAGTAGTTTGTTATTTAAAAAAAAAAAATAGAAGAACCGTAGAACCGATAGGCACACAGTTAAAAATCAAAAATCACAAGATAAAACTTACTTGTAAAGTCATCTAACTCTTCCTGTTCGGCTTCGGCAGCCAATTCTTCGGGCGTCTTCTTTTTCCGCATTAAAGGATTTGGTTCTTCCTGCGGCATTTGCTCTACGATTTCTTCCTTCTTCTTGATGTTATACTAAAAGAAGAAGACAAAACGGAAATGACAAAAAATCAGGCGAATTTTTTCTATAACAATACGCGACAAATTAACTGATTGATGATTGACATATTGATGAATAGATGCACGAATGAATAAGATGTAAATAGAGACCAACAAAAACGAACAATGTTTATCTTTCATGAATTTTTCATCCTCTGAGGATTTTCCTATTTTTTTTTTCTTCATTTTGATAGAGAGATTTAAAGGATTTTTTTTTCTGCTTGCAGATGTGCTATGCAGTATTATATTGTAGTTTATGGTTTACTACAACTATTATACTTGAATGGAGTGGAATTATTGATGAGCTTCTTCTCCTCAGAACGGATGGGTTATAAGAATATAAAAAAGCTAAAAATATATATAGAAAAAAAAAAAAAACTTCGAAGAGCGATTTCATTGAACTCGGGATTTTGAAAAATTGTTCAAAAAGGATATTTTTCATGGTGCAATCGATTGACTGCTGTGGGTAACTGCTGCTGGTACTACTGCTGATGCTTCGTCTCGTTGCTGATTTTTTGCTTGACTAAAGGATAAACTTAAATTGAATGAGAAAAGGATAAGTTTATAGTTTCTTTTGGGGGTAAAGTTTTCGTTCAGTTTTTTTTTTTTCGTTTTTGTCCTTTGCAGAGCTTGATAGCTCGTCAGTTGATGTTGGTTGGTTGGTTACCGAGGGGATTCTCTTGATGTTTTTTTCTTATTATTTACTTTGACTTTGTTGGGGTTTATTGGGATGATTAAGTTAAAGGAGTTTTATTTCTTTTTCTTATGCTTATAAAGTGTGCGGGGATTGAAAAGTCGTTTATTAAATTAAAAGCAGACGGGAGCGAATCAAATTGCATTGCATTCGGTTTTGTTTTGTTATTTGATAAGATAGAGAAAAATAGATTCTTCGTTTTATAAAAAATGCGTTGCAATATTGTTGTTTATTGAAGTTCCCTCCTAAGTGAAAAGGTCGTTTGTAAAAAAAACTATACATTTTTGGTAGAATATTTGTTTCTAAATAATATCATACCGGACAATCAGTTCGGTTTTAAAGCGGGACATGACACTATTCATGCCACGTCGAAACTCGTTTCTGATGTCCAATGGAACAAATCTAAGAAGCAGTGTACGGGTGCCTGTCTGGTTGATTTGGAGAAGGCTTTCGACACCGTATGGTTAGAGGGTCTTTATCTAAAGCTGACCAGACTTGGCATTAGTAAACCACTATTATATATGCTTTATGATATGCTCAATGGCAGAAAGTTTGTTGTCAAGAGTGGCAATGTAACTTCTGCCACAACCTTTAATATTAAAAATGGTCTTCAGCAGGGAGCCGTCAACTCGCCGATTCTATTCAGCATTTACACCAGCGATCTGATAAGTAGTCTAACTCAGGCAATTGCGTATACCGACGATCTTATTGCGTACAGAATAGCTCCAAAAGTCGAGGTCATCAGGATTCTTTTGCAGCGTGACTTCGAGAAGATTCAGCAATATTGCGATAACTGGAAGTTGAAAATCAACTTTCAGAAATCAGAAACTATCTTGTTTAGGACTCCGTTGCGTGGAGCCACAAGGGATACGAGAAAGAACTGGCGCAAGCTGGTGATCGTAGGGCAAAATGGACATCCACTGGCGAGTTAAAGTGTAGTAAAGTACCTTGGCATCTGGATGGATCAGTATTTGTATTTCGACAGACATATAAATGCTGCTTTGGCCAGGGCTAGGGGAGCCTTTGCCCTGACGAAACGGTTGTTTTATAGCAGCCGGCTTGACAGCAGGGTGAAAGTGATTTGCTACATGGCCCTTATCCGGCCGATGATTGCCTATGGGTGCCCGGTTTGGTTCAACGCTGCCCCATCTCAAATGGAAAAGATTCGGGTGTTTGAGAGGCAGTGTCTTCGACGCTGCCTTGGATTGCACAGAACACCAGAGTCGGAGTACAAACACTACTATTCCAACCTGGCTCTATACAACGGCGCCAACATAAACAGGATAGATAATTTCTTGCTGAAGCTTATTCGAGGTCACATTGCAAGAGCGATGTCCTCGTCTAACAGCTTAATTTTCGGGGCTTATTACCCCAACAACGAATACTACGAGAGTGTGCGTCTAAGCGGCTTTATTCCGCCCGATGCATTCCTCCACCTAGACAGTCGAGGGCTGATCCAGGATAGAGCGGCGGTTCCGCTAATCTACCACGTCGGCCGTAGAACTGTGGATCGGCGGCGGCTCCTTTACAGTCGGGACGTCCTCGCACAAGACGCAGCTGATCACCTTCGGTTCAGTAGGACTGTGTCCGAACGGGACCGAAGAGATAGGGTAAAGCAGGAGAACCAGTTCTGGTGGTTGAAAAACGAAGATGAAGTTCCTTCAGACATTTAATAGTTGACCTTGCTATTTTCTTTTGTATGGCCGACTTACATAGGTTTGGGTAGTTAGTGTTAAGTAGGGACAGTCAGGGTGGCACCAAAAACAAAAAAAAAATATACATATAAAGCATACAAAAACACAACAAAAATATAAAATCAACAGAAATACAAAAAAAAAAGAAAAAAAAATATAAACCGGAAAATGCTTGCTGTGGCTGTTCTACATAGTTTGTAAGTAGCTTATAAGTAGGTTGTTATTAATCTTAATTAGTTTTAATTAGCTTTAAATTAGTTTTATGTTGTTTGTAAGTTTTATATAAAACCAAAAAAAAATAAAGACAGAGATACCGAGTTTTTTGTAAATTCTTCTCGGTAAAAAATAAAACCGACCTGGATTTAGTATTAAGATAGTTCTTAGGCCGAAAGGCATTAGCATTGAGTTATTCTAGTTTAACTTAGAGCGCCCGACTGGGGCCAGTAAGTTAGTTTTAAGATATTGATAAGTAGGCTAGTTTTTATGAATTTTTGTCTAGCTTTAATATAGTTCTAGGATAATTGAAAAATAAAAATGAACTTACAAAAAAAAAAAAAAAAAATTTGTTTCTAAATGTGCAACCGACATATAAATCCAATAAATCATTTTTTCAACTTGTGGACCTATGACCCTGATTCAAAATATACATATGTAGGTATGTTTGTATCAGATAACTATATATAATCAAAATTTTACTCATTTTATTTTTAATCCAAATGATTTTTTTTTAAATGTTGGTACACAAATTAACTGCCATTTTAAAGGTTTGTTCCTGCATACATTTGTTTTTTAATTATTTATAAAAATTTAGTGCAAAAATAGTTTCTACCTTGAACTTTGAAGCGTAGTTCACTGCCAATACAAACGCTTGCGAAAACACAGCGACTATATATTAATTTAAGGAAATTTTTTACTTACAAATTGTTTGAGGCTGGAATTTCTTTTCGAACTTTCTTTCAACTATTTTTGAAACATTTCACTAACATTATGTTCTTGCCACCAATGGTTTGCTACAAAAAAAAGCTGCATGTAAGATTTTATATGCCTAAGGGACATAATAAGCTGTTGGTTTTTGAAAAAAAATTCTATAACATTACATATCTACTTATTTTTTTTTTTATTAAATATGAAACTAATTTCTGTTAAAGAGCCCATCTAGCTACGCTCCTGAGTGGAATGCCTCACCCTTCGCCGCGTTTCAACGTTAATAATTTCTGCATAAATAGTTTAATTTAATTGATCACTTTTGATAGTTTTGATAAAATCAGGCTAAGAATTCTTAAGCTACATGCAGACGATTTGCAAAAGTCGCAAATATTTGCGAGTATGACGTCATTTTTACGTCACAGTTTGCGGTCTTTGATCGCAAATCGTGTGAACACAATTTTGGGTCAGCCTGCATATGCTCGCAATTCATTTGTGTATGGTTTGCGAGGCCCATGTCATGTGAACATTCACAAAAATAATTTTTGACAGCTTGCAAGTATTTTCGACCGTCACAACCATTTGCGAAAATACGAAAATGGAACATTGCCAATGCGGACATTTGCGATGAATTTTGTTGTTGTAAATACTTAAAGTAATTGGCTTTTAAATTGTTTTTTGTTTCGTTTTTTTTATGAAAATAAGCTTTACGTAGTAAAAACAAAATTAAACTGACCTACAGTCCATAAAACAGCACCAAAATATACATATAAGGTAAGATATAATATTTTGAGAATAAAGCTAGGACAAAACTCAACAAATAAACAAATTTGTCAATAGAGAAATGTCAGGCTCGCAAATCTGCAAATGAGTAAGAATATGATATCTACAAATGTTGCCGCAAATCGTGTGAACACCTCGCAAATATGTTTCAAAATTTGCGATTTTATTTTGCGAGCACGTCATTTGCGAGCACCTTGATTGCAAATGTATTTGAAAACTTCGGGACACCCTTCGCAAATCGTCAGAACAGGTGTATTTGCAGGTTTGCGAGCACTGTCAAACGTAAGGCATTTACGGTGTATTTGCGAGTTTTTTCGTGACGTCAGTGCTCGCAAAGATTTGCGATTATCGCAAATCGTCTGCTCTTAGCTTTATAGTTGGAGAACTGTTAAATTACCATTAAATATACGAATATTTAAATTGTTTCTTAAATATCTGAATTCTTGAATAGATATCAGATTTAAATAATAATGCAACCAAAAATCATATCAACATTATTAACACTATATTACTTTAGAATATTTTTGAACAGTTCGTGTTTTTGAATGGTAGACCAAAAATTTGATTGGTTTTCATACTCGTGCCATTATTCCATACCGCAGAGGGGTTGGGGCAAAATTGATGTTTTTCTTTGGAATTATTGACCCTTCGTAGATTCGATTCTACAACGCGACAAATGAAAACAGTACCAATTCTCAAAATTTCATCCAGATAACCAACTTTGAAATTGTCATTCAGAAACCAAAAGAACAAATATTTTGCTTTTAATAATTAATAATACCTACACTAGTGGGTTCCGAATTTTAGACGATTTTTCAAATGACCGTATTTTTTTTTAAATAATAGTATTGGAGCCTTTTGAATGGAAGTTATTTAAAAATAAGGTATTTTGATTTTTGTATTGGTGTGCGGACTTGGAAAACAAAATTTTACGACTTTACTACCATTTTGATCGGATAACTTGTTTATTCTTCATTTAAAACTTTCTGTTGGAATGGGTTGGGGTCAAAATCCCGAAAACCAAAATCCCGAAAGTCCAAAATCCCGAAAACCCAAAATCCCAAAAATCCAGAATCCCGAAAACCCAAAATCGCGAAAACCCAGAATCCAGAAAATCCAGAATCCTGAAACCCCTAAATCCCGAAAATCCAAAAACCCAAAATCCCGAAAACAGTTACATAAAATGATTTCAGGATTCTGTCTTTTCCTGATTCTGGGTTTTCAGGATTCTGAATTTTCTGGATTTTAGGTTCTCGGGATTTTGGGTTTTCAGAATTCTGGGTTTTCGGGATTTTGGGTTTTCTGGATTCAAAATTTCGGGATTCTGTCCGTCTCCCTGTTGGAATATCAGTTTTTGAATGAAGAATAATCGTCTTTTCTTTGGTCACCGATGCCTCAGCAACCAATTATATCACAGAAAATTTAAGGTGGGTTTAAAGATGCTAAATCAATTCTCTACAAGGATAGGCCATTGTTTCCTCAAAAGCTATTTTTTCCGATCTTAAGATGAATTTGAAAAGCCAGGAAAAAGGATTTTGTTGTTTTCTTAATTTTTTCAATTAGTAAAATATTCAAAAATCCATTATATCTTCCAAGCAAAAAGAAGAACCACAAGAGACTCTTTTGGTTCAAAAAATATGGTACCTATCCTAGATGCTTTGGAACTGAAACCGTCTGACATCACGGTTTAAAAATATAGTACAACTCAATATAGGTACTGATACCAAACGAGAATAATAATACTTAGGTAAATCTCGTAGCCACCAGCCCAAATCAAAATTTTCAACAAAAATCTGTTGAACCATTGACGAAACATATTGAAACATAAACAAAAAATTAGACAGTTTTTTTTGAAAAAGATTCAAATTCTGTTATTTTTACGATGAGCAAAAATTCTTCTTGAAGCCAGAAAATGTACGAAATTGTTAAAGTAATTTTTGGAAGGGTTTGAAAAAAAAATAGTTTTTGATGATTTTTAGGCAGTTTGTCATTATAGTCGAGTTAAACAAAAAAAAAATGTCTTCTAGAAAATCGGCTTAAGAGTTCTCTGTTCAAAATTTGAAGAAAATCAATTTATTTGCTTAGGAACAGGCAAAGGTCATTCCTGTGGCTAAAAAGTAGAGTGCTAGCTCCTGCTTGGACTTTCGTCATATAAGTAATCTTCCATGTCTGTCAAAAGTCTTTGAAAAAAATCTAGTCTCACAAATAACTAATTACCTACACAGATATAATTTGTTGTCACCATTCCAGTCTGGGTTCCGTTCACATCATAGTTGTAAGACTTCTATGATTATGGTCCTTGATGACATCACCGCTTTTGACATGATATGCTGTGCAAAAAACTGAAGCATTATTTTGGGTTTCACGAAAGAGTTGTGCGTGCTTATTTAGGATTATCCTTGTCACCGAAGTCATTTTATACATTTTGGACATTTACAATCTGAATCTTTGAACTAGTAAATGAGTGTACCACAAGGTTCTATTTTAGGGCCAGTATTGTTCTGTATTTACATACATGACCTTCCAAAAGCATGTTCGAATGTACTGCTACATCTATATGTATAGATGATATACAAATGTATAAATCCCGTCCCCTTGGTTTACAAAAAGATTTTGTTTGTATGTTAAATGAGGATCTCGCAGCGATATCCAATTGGTGACTCCAAAATGGCTTTACAAAGTCCCAACTTATCACGATATCCAAAAAAGTAGTCTGATACATCATTTCTAAAATCTAGGTTTGAAGCATAGTGAATGCCTAGAAGCATAGACACATTGAAGGACCGCAGATGAAACTCACTTTGTTAAAGGGTTCTCCATATATTTATTATAAATTTGATAAAATTTAAAATTTGTAATTTTTTGACACGAAGCCAATAGTAACATAACTTAAACTATTTTTGATACTTTTGATACCCGGTAATAGTTGTTTAGCGTTTATAAGAAGTTGTGGTTCCTTTTGAATGCTGAATGTGTTTGGGGGATGATTAGACTTTTGTTTTTCCATATTTTCTTTCCCTTGCACTACAACGAATTCAATTATTATCAAATTTTAGGTTAAAGATTACCACTCCCTGAGTAACTAACAGACATACCGGTGTAAAAAGTTACACATACGCCACCTCATACCAGCAGTTACATTATAAGGAACTACTTTGGTAATAATAACTTAAGGAAAATTAAAAGTGTGTTACTTTTTTGACTTCATGAATGTGATGCTTTTGGAAACTTACTATCTGGGTGGAAAATTAACTTCCTTTTTCCGTTAAATATTTAAAATATCAGGAAATTGTTAGACCAACTTACTCCTACAATAAAGTTATAAGGCAAGTATAGCTATTAAAGAGGCTTTAAATATACCTACTCAAGAGTAAACATTTTCTATTTCTTTGGCTTTGAGCATCTCCATCATGCCAAGAAAAATATGACAAAACAAAAAGACATACATATTATTTATCTCGACTTGACACAACAAAGTCACCTAACTGATTTAGGTGAATGGGCCCTAAGTGAGTAGGTATGCAAAAAGAAGGTTATGGTTAATTTGTCTACATTTATTATTTATAGAAACGCGACTCTCTGATGTCTACAGAGACCATCCTGCTTTCTATGCCCATCTCTCTTTCAAAATAAGACAAAAAAGGTACAATAAAATTTAAGTAAAACATGATAACAATAAATCTTCTTTAGATTTCAAACTTCATCACCAAAATCTCAGTAAATAATAAAACAAAAGACAAAACAAAAAAATCACATTCCCCGAAAGAATTCTTTTTTCCAAAAAAGTTGCAATACACCTACGTACGTACCAACCTTGACATAAACTTTCGAAAATAAACATAGTCATTATTTATCATCAAGTTGCTTTTCAAAATACCAAACAAAGCTTCCATGAAAATTCAACCACTTGGGGGCGTCTTTCTTTGGTTGGCGGCGGAACGTCGACGTCGTCTTCGTTGGTGTCGACAGCAGTATGATGGCATGGTGGACTGGTGGCTCGCGGATACTCTGAGCTTAAATGTAAATAATAAAGCTGAGAATCATTTGATTCATCTCTGATACACCCGCATAAAAGATGCTGCTGTCCTTTTTTATACCACCACCCGACTTAAAATCAATATCCCTGAGATATTATGCCTAAAAACAACATATACAGTGCCCTGAGACTTTCTTTTGGTTTTTTTTCTCGTGTTGATATTTCAAAAAATATTTCATGAATGTTGTTTTTATTTTTGTTGTTCTCATCCTCCTGGGCTCAAAAAATTAAAATAAAGAACGATTTCCATATTCCGTTTTCTCGCCACTTAAAAGCAAGTATAGGTAAACGCCTTGAGCTGGCATATGTTTTGAAGATGTTGTCCTCAACATCACCCCTTGAGTGGATCACTCAAAATGAAATTTGATTATTCATATTAAATTTATATAAGTATTTGTATATGATGTTTTGTAGGTAAATATAAATAAAATATTCTTCATGTTCACATCACATACACAATTAGTCTTGTCAAGGCTTATGAATTTATTGCTTAGAGGTTAAGATATACAAATATATAAATGTAGGTTTGTATGTATGTTCAAAATATTTAATTTCAAAAGGCTTCAAGGCAAAACAACTCACTTTAAAGAAGCAGAAATCAAGATAGCTTTTGGCAAGGATAATAATTATTATCGTCACGTGTGTTCTGTGTAAAAATATTAGGCGTTGAATTAAAGCCGCTTCAGCAGAATTATTTCTGACATTTCAAGTAATTCCCGCATAAAAGCACTTGAATTTATGAAAAAGATAAGCCTTTTGACATTTATTTGAGTTTTGAGGTTTTCACATCAAGAAGAACTTAAAGAAAAGGATTAAACTCAAATAAAAAGCCTTTGTGAAGTTGTTTTTTAAGAGTTTTTTTGTTGACATTGTGCTTATTTCTTAACAATTGGTTTATTATTATTAAAAGAAAAGTCCCATAGTAAGCATTTAAAAAACTAAATGTTTGAGAGTATGTTCACTAATCAGAAATTTCTTTCATTTAAAAAACTGCATACATAAGAAGGTATGATTAAACGGATTTTTAAATAGTCAATTCAGGGTAAAATGAAAAAAAATTATTATGATGTAGTTTAGCTTCAGAAGGATGCATAATGGAAGTGCTAAATTCTAAGCTAGGAAATGTCTACCAGGAGCCTATAACACAATACACAAAGTGCTTGTTGAACAAGTAAAATTCAACAACTTTTTATAATTGTGTAACATTGTGTAACACGGAAAAACAAGCCCAGGAGACCTTTAACAATTGTTTTGGCTTCTTTCAACAAGTGGGAAATTTCATTAATCTACCGTTTTAACTGGAAACAACAAGAGCTCAAAGAATAGAGACTAAACTTGTTGAATAGTTGATACATTTTTTTTCAGTTGACAATTGTTATACGATTTTTATTGAGTTACAGAAATGATTTTCACTTGTTGAACAAACATAGTTTAACAAGTAATTGTTGATTAGTTGACTTGTTGTTCTGTGTTATAGGCCCCAGTTGTTTAACGTGTTCCACTTTAAGGAAATTAATTAGAATAATAATAATGCAAAATGAATGAAATGAAATGAATGAATACAATGAATACAAAAAAATGGAATTAATATTTGCTGTCATGTCCATTTCAAGATGCTAAGATTTCAAAAAATTTTATAAAAAAGGGACAGTTTAAAAAAAAAATATAAAGTTCGTTATTTAATTTGCCCAAACAAATTCCTTAATATTTTGAGAACAAAAAAAAAAATAACAGATTTGATTTCTTGAAGAAATACGAATTTATGAAAATAAAATTATAAACACGTTTAGAGATTCATTGGTGGTTGGATGTTGTAGGAACTGGGGGCCTCGGGCTGTATCTTTTCCTACACATCAAGTGCTTACATTACCTCCAAGTTGGTAACCGCCGGATACTGGTCTTGGCCTTAAGTCATGACTTGCTAAACTTGTAAGTGCGAGTGTTGATCAAGGAAACAATTGCAACACCAAACTTATGGCCCTACAGATTGGAGGTTAATGCGTTGGGCTAACGACCAGGCCACAATAAAAAAACCAATTGTTATGAAAGAGAAGCGAGAAGCCTCGGATAATAACCCCTCTCAAATGGCAACCCGACCCGGAACGAAAATGGACTACGACCTACGAGTATGCACCTGGAATGTAAGGACACTCTATACGCCAGGTTCTGCTCAAAAACTTGAATCTGTCCTCACACGGTACAAGGCAGATATTACCGCGATCCAGGAGATACGATGGATAGGATCAGGGATTATGAAAAGAAAAGATTGTGACAATTATTAAAGCTGTCATCAAAGATTGCACATGCTTGGATGCGGATTCGTCGTGGGAAATTGACACAGATCGAGAGTCATTGATCTTAAGCCGATCAGCGATCGCCTGGCTGTGATCCGCATCAGAACTTCCTTCCAAAACATCAGCCTAATATGTGCACACGCCCCTACCGATGAAGCGGAGGAGTCTAACAAGGAGGATTTTTACGACCTCCTGGACGCAGCCTACGGAGCCTGTCCGGAGTACGATGTCAAAGTCGTGCTCGGAGACTTCAATGCTGAAATCGGAAAGGAAAATATCTTTGGCAGATTAGTTGGAAAGCACAGCCTCCACGAAACGACAACAGACAACGGCTTTCGACTAATCGACTTTGCTGCAGCTCGTAATACGGTGATAAGTAGCACTAGGTTCCCCAGGCGAAGGATACACACAGCAACCTGGCGATCCCCAGATGGTCGAACCGCCAACCACATCGACCATGTGCTAATTGGCGCAAGGCACGCATCGAACATCTTGCACGTGCGAACTTTCCGAGGTGCAAATGTGGACTCTGACCACTTTCTTGTTGTGACAAAGTTCAGAGCCCGACTGTCCAATAAAAAGAAAGCGAAGACCGCCCAAAGGAAGAAATTCAACATTGCATGCCTCAGCACATCTGAGAAAGCCAGAGACTACAGTGAGCAATTAACCGGGAAACTCTCTGCCGTACCCCCACCCACAAGTGTCAACAACCAGTGGAACTTGTATCGCGACGTCATTAAGGAGACAGCCGAGACCACGATAGGCTATCAACCACCTAAAAAAAAGAACCCGTGGTATGATGAAGAATGCGCGGTATTGAAGCAGGGGACGGAAAATGCACGAATGCAAATGCTGCAACGGTAAATAAGAGCAGCAAGAGAGGAGTACCGTGAAAAATGAAGGAAAGAGATGAAAACCCTGCGTAGAAAGAAAAGAGCATCCGCAGCCTCTCAGCTCAGGTATCTCGAGGAGTCTAGCACTGCCACCAACACCCGCCGGTTCTACAAAACATCCAAGCAACTTGCATGTGGTTATAAAACCGGCACGCAAGCTCTTCGAAACAGCGAAGGGAACCTAGTCACCGAAGCACAGGGAATTGTTGACGTGTTTAAGCAGCATTTCCAGCAACTGCTCAATGGGCATTCTGTAGAGGAAGCGACAGTAGAACAAAGAAGCATAAGACCAGTCAATGAAGATCCAGTCCCAGCGCCCAGTACTGAAGAGATTAAGAAAGCCATCCACAAGCTTAAGAACAACAAATCCGCCGGCTCGGATGGCCTACCTGCGGAACTCTTCAAGTATGGAGGAGATGTCCTGGTAGGGTGCATACACCAGCTCATCAACCAAGTATGGGAGGAGGATAGTATGCCCGACGACTGGTCAATTAGCTCCATATGCCCAATCTACAAAAAAGGCGATCCTATGTCCTGCAAAAACTACAGAGGTATATCCCTGCTTAATGTTGCATACAAGATCCTATCCAACGTACTATGTGAGCGTCTTAAACCTTTCAGCAACACTATGATCGGCACGTACCAGTGTGGCTTCAGGCCAGGCAAATCAACGATAGACCAAATCTTGAGGCAAATCCTGGAAAAGACCAACGAATTTCAAGTCGAGACCCATCATCTTTTCATCGACTTTAAAGCCGCATATGATAGCATAAGTCGCCAAGACCTTCGGAAATCGGGATCCCGAACAAACTGATCCAGCTATGCCGTATGACGTTACAAAATACGCGGTGCAACGTTCAAATGCGTAACAGTTCATCCGAGCTATTCCAGACATGTACAGGGTTCAGACAAGGAAATGCCTTATTATGTGACTTCTTCAACCGCAAGAGTCGTGTTAACCTGGAAGGCACTATCTTCAACAGGTCTTCGCAACTGCTTGGCTATGCGGATGACATCGAGATCATCGGCCGCTCCAAGCGAGCTGAATTAGAAGCATTCACAGCTGTTGATGCACAGGCGAAACGCGTTGGTCTTGAAGTTAATGAGGAAAAAACAAGGTATATGCTATCAACAAACAAAGCTTCATCTGTCCCTCACCTAAGACAAAACGTCAATGTTTTAGCAGAAATTCCGAGGTAGTCAAGGAGTGTTCACCTACCTCGGAACAAACATCAACCCCAAGAATGACACCTTAGTGGAAATCCGACGAAGAATTACCCTAGCGAACCGCTGCTACTTCGGTTTGGCCAAACAAATGGGTTCAAAACTCCACTTCCGGAAGACAAAGGGCACGCTATACAAAACGCTAATTTTACCAGTTCTACTCTACAGCGCCGAATGCTGGACGATAAGTAAAAAAGGGGATTTGATACTGGACACTTCCGAGAGAAAAATTCTTTTGCAGATATTTGGTCCAATATGCGAGGAGGGCGAATGGAGGAAAAGCCTTAATCGTGAATTATACGAGCTGTACCAAGATGTGGATGTAGTCCAAAGAGCCAAAACACGTCGACTACACTGGCTCGACCACATCGAGCGAATGGACAACAGCACTCTAGTCAAAAAAATCTTCGAATCCCAGCCCCCAGGTTCGAGACGACCAGGCAGACCGAAACTCCGCTACAGGAAACAGGTGTTCTCCGATTCAAGAACGCTTGTTCTCGATGATTGGAAGGAGCGAGCGAGGCACCGCAACCGATAGAAGACCGCAGTATCTCAGGCAAAGACCCTCCATGGATCGGGAGCCGGAAAAGTAAGTAAGTTAGTAAGTAGTATTTATATTCAATGCCTGGTGCAGCAATTGTCACTTTATGACTTTAAACTGAGGTTTCAAACAATAGTTTTGGATGCATATACAGAATTTTGGAATACAGAATAACAACCCGTTATGGTATGATGGTATGTAGGTACAAACAAAACCTTTAGTTTCTGTTTCTGTTAAGTTATCTGGATCTACAGCATTAACTAGATCTCTAGATGAGAAATTGAAATTTTCAAAAAGCTTAATCATCTCAGTAACGGATCTAATGATTTTAATAAAAAAAACGGATATTACTGTAGGTATATACATAATATTTCTTTTAAAATACACGGACTATATTCTTATCATTTTTACCGTAGTTGATCTGATTATTATTATCAAGAAGAATTGAAGAGATATAGTTTTGGACAAGTTCATTTTAAAAGATAACGAGGAAACTTGATTCAGTTTAATTTATACTTTGAATTGATCTCTTGCTATCATTTCCAAGACCTTCGTTTATTTTGCCTATAACATCTTCGATCAATCAAACTTCGCATCTTAAGTAGGTATAACTGGTAGTCAGTCATCAGCATATAAAATGTGTGGAAGAATTATTTATCTGTGCAAAGTGGAAGATCATTGATAAAAAGTGTTAACAAAAGGGGACTTAGAATTGATCCCTTCGGAACACCTCTTTGTAGAAGCAAGTTACTCAAAGTCTTGTTATTTATGAAAACAGCTTGCCTTCCACATAAAAATATTATGTTGTATGCAGATGAGGAAAAACTTTTTTATGATATTTTATTATTTCATTTAAAAGGCTGAATAAAAGCAAATAAAATGTTTCTTGGAAATATCGTGTTTTTATCATTTATTGTTACCATTTTTATTTAAGTTTAATCAAATTGCAAAACTTGATCAAAGATGATTTTAAAAAGGTTTTTAGCTTTGTTTGAGTTCTCTGTACGAGTATTCCACATGGCCTTATGCATTCTATGTACATTCTCAAAACAAAAGGAATAAAAATATTTATAACATCCTTGATTCATGAAAAAATACAGGTTGTTGTTTTATTTTGCTTTATTTCTTGCACGCGTGACAAACAAACATATTTTTAATGTTCCATAAATGAACCCTTAACATTTTTTTTATTTTCGTGTGTGTCACATCTATATTTGAAGTTGTCGGTTAACGGTAATAATCATAAATCAATGAAAGCCTTTTCTTTTGTATTTTATTTTATTATGTTTATAGCTACTACATATTTTATGACTGAATGTTTTTGGTTGTAATTTAAAACTCACATGAAAAGTTAAAGGTACTAAGAAACAAAAATAAAAATAGTATTTTCATTCATTTCACCGAATAAACTCTTATTATGTTAATAAAGCCCATGTGAAATATTTACGACTTATGTCTTCAATAATTAAGACAGTTTGATCTTCTGTGAACGTAAAAATACAAAAAGAACTCAAAAGGACTTACAAAAACTTAAACATTTTCCTTAAAAAAATAACCTACACACGGACATTAAATAGAGAGGCAAAAGGAAGAATAGGTTCATTCAAAAAAAACTTTATTTGAGGCTTTAGAAACAGGCAGGCAGACAGACACACATTAACCAAACGTGTTACCATTTTAGACATTTTGAATCTGATAGACAAAGCGGATTACTAGCTGAAGGATGTTTTAATGGAATGAAAGTTTAGCACAGGAAAATAAGAAGGATTTCATTTCATTGTTCTTGACAGCAGTTAGAGTAAAAATTATTTAAGTTGATATTGAAAATGTTTTACTTTCTTTTTTTCTGAGTTTCATAAGTAGGTAATGTTTAATGAAGGTACCTAGTTGAGATGTGTAAGCTGGGATAGATTTTATAAGCTGTAGGACAAAAAATTGCCAAAAACACCTTTGAGTGATGGTAGAATTTTTGGTTGACATTGATCATGGTCGGGTGTGGATATCCACTTACTAACTACTTATTGAATAGTAAAAACAAAGAGGATTTATTTTGACTCTTGTGTTTGATCAAGAAAAAAATCAAGATTAAGGGAGTTCAATACTTGAGGATTGCAGTGAAATTACGGCTCATGGTGGCGACGAGATAATAAGAGATAAGACTTTCTTGTTAAAATCGATAAATTTCAATATCGTTTCTGTATAGCTTGTTCCGCTTTTATCTCAATCTCGTCGCATTAGTTCAAATTAACAAAGTAAGCAAGGTAAAGTGTATAATTGAATGGTGTTTAGAAAATTTTTTGAATACATACCAAGAGAGACATTTTTTTCCACAGAAGGTTATTGTATCTACCTATACGCCTAAATGGACCTTTTATTCAAATAAAATTACACCTGTCGTGTTTGGGAATAATTAGCTTTTTATATTCATATTATGTACATAACAAACTTAGATAGGAACCCTTAAAAAAAGGGCCTGGAGAATGTTGAAAAAAATACTTTGAAAGTGTCAAATTTATTGCTAACACAATCAGCACTTCAGGCTGTTATTGCTTAAGAACATGAACATTAGGTTGGGCCTTAAAAAGGGCAATATTGTACCCCTTCTTTATTTCTTCCAAATAAATAAAAACAAAAATTTTCTGCAAATTAATACCTCGTTATTTTATCGTTAATCGAGCCTCCAAAATGTAAAATTTTTAAATAAACTTAAAATTTGTAAAACTTTGATTTTTATAACTTTGGTCACAATTGATTAAAAATTTTAATTTCTGTAAAAATTATGAGGGTACGTCATTTCAAATAAAATAATGACCTTTATAAGGACCACTTTAATGTATATTTCAGTACAGGCAATCAGCTAACGCATACCGTGAAATGTCTGAGTGCCATAAAAGCCGTGTAGACACAAATGACAATGAGAAGAAAATCGGGTAAAAAAACAAAAAATTTGATCGCAGGAAATGAGAGCAGCTATTTCCCCAAAACTTCACGTCTCGCATCCACGGTAGCCACTTTGTTCATTTGTGACCAAATTTGGCCTTTTTTCACTTAGTCAAGTGGCCAGTTTTTATTAAATTGATGGTGATTTTTTTGTTTTTAAGAAATACATAAACGAAACTAGACTTTATTTTGTATGCTTTCAAAAATTAAGTACAATCCTGAAGCGTTTTTTTGAAAAGTAACTTTTGTGGTTTGAATTTAAGTAATCCACTGTGGTCAGAAATGTTTTTCAATGAAGGCGAAAGTGTGGTTTCTGAATCTGACTTGAATCATAATTGCTCTATCACATTTAGTTTTCAAGGTATTGCAACCCAAAAATGCAAACAATTTTATTTTTCGCTATATTTGAGGCTAAGTTTCACAACGAAATATCGAACCTACGACAAAGTATAGCTTGGATTCAGAGTTCGATTTTGCTTTATTTTTGGATGTTTCGCTATTTTTATTAACTAATGTTGATTTGTTTAATGTAAAAAATTTTGTTCAGGCTACCAATTAAGTTTTGTTTGCGTTTATACAAAAACGATTTCAGATTAAATTATCTTAGTCAAGTAAATAATTAACAAGGGCCCTGTTAAATTTACAAGGTGCATTATCCCATATAAAGTTACAGGTATTTCAGAAATTTACCTGATTTTAATAACCTTAGATTAAGTGTTAAATTAGCCTGGTAGCCTATATTACCATATTCAAGTCGATTAAAGAAAATGAACTGTTATTTTAACACTAAATTCTGGTAAACAAGAAATTTTGACAAGAATGCAGAGCAAATTTTACCTGAGATCAGGTTTTTTTTAACACTGCTTGTCATGAATTTCTATTTCACCACAATTTAACCTCATCTGCCAGTTTATTTTAACGTGACACCAGTGTTAAAACACGCACACACAGGCCATCCGAATAAATTTATTTAAATTTAACCTGGCCGCCTGCTAAAGTAGCCCTCTACCAATGTTGAAACACACTCACAAGCCATGGTTAAAGAAATATTCTGCCAGGTTATTTCAACGTGACATCAAGTACATACAAACACAAGCCATCCAAACAAGGTCAGTTTCAACTTATCGATATTTGGCACAAGTTTTCTATGCAGCGAAGTAGCCCAGGGGATGAGTACTATCTCCATGTGTGAGAGGTTCAAAGTTTAAAACTAAGTAATTATCATAAAGTATTTTTTAAATAAAATTATATACATCGTAAGAAATTTCTATACTTTCAGAATAATGCAAAATGAAATGGATGGTAAGCAGTGTTAGAGATGGGACCTACAAGTATGGATCCAAGACATAATAAT
This sequence comes from Dasysyrphus albostriatus, assembly GCA_946251815.1. Classification (NCBI taxonomy): domain Eukaryota; kingdom Metazoa; phylum Arthropoda; class Insecta; order Diptera; family Syrphidae; genus Dasysyrphus; species Dasysyrphus albostriatus. The sequence goes on from OX276335.1 coordinate 68,448,947, forward strand.
TACCGGATACATGGTTGATTCAACATTGAATAATGTTAAGTTAACTAGATCTACATGTTAAATTAACAGGACGTTGAACATTTTATTCATGTTTTTAAACCAGATTTTCATGTTAAGTTAACTAGATTTACAGGTAAAAATAGCAAGATTCTCAGGTAAAATTTACAGTTTTACCTATTTCAGGCAGTTTTAACTTCACCTAAACCCAACGTTGATTTAACAAGACATTAAAATCAGGTATCAGGTTCAGCCGTTAACCTGATCTACCAAGTTGAAAAATAGCAACCTGAAAATCAGGTATAATAAACTAAAAATTGGTTGGTTATACCAGTTTTTTTCTCTGAGTGTTGTTGAATATAAATATTCTTTTCACATTGTCAATTAAGTTTTTTTTTGCGTTTATTCTAAAACGATTTCAGACTTAAATTATTTTAGTAATCATTTTTAGCTACGATTAGTCATTTTTATTTGGAGCTTTGGACACAAATTGTTTTTTTTTGCGTGGCAACCGTATCGCATCATTAAAGACGATGTGGGACTCAGCGCATAATAAACCGAAACTCAGTGCCTAGGATGGCACCTGATTTAAAGTATTTAAAGACGAAAAAGGGTAACACATACAGAATGCTTCAAGTACATCAACTTTATCTTTGTAGTGTGTTCGTTCGTCTATTCTGTCTGTTATATATATATACAGTTTAGATTTTAAAGGTACCATTTCTATGTAAATCTCTTGTCATCGTCATACATTTCTGTGAAGAAACGTTAACTTTTACAATCCATGAGCATATTTACCATATACACAGTAGCGTATTTAAAGATTAGGCGCCCTAAGCCAATAAGTTTATGCGCCCCATTAATTAACGAAGAACAACTAGCTAAGTTCACTTTATGATAAAAAAAAGTCATAAACACAATAACAAACCCAATTTTAATATATATTTACATTTTTTCCAACGCGACGCGCTATGCACAAATCGGTTGACACATTCATTTATAGCACTGTTGTAACTGACTGATTGGGTTCAGTCACATTAATAGTGTCATATTGATAATGTCCTAAAATACAGGGCAATAAGGAGCTAAGAAATTGATGGGTTTTTATTGTAAAAATCAAATTGACGTTTCGTCCGGCTTGTATAGGACTAAAGGCCATACAAAGCTATTTTGAATCAAATTCAACATATCAAATCCTTAATGCAAAATGCTAAATCTTTTACTTGGCTGATTTATTTCAATAGTACTAGTATATAGAATTTGTATTATAAAAAAAACCTTCTTATTAAAATTTAAGTAGTTCTCTACCAGCAAGGTATCTATGAACATTGCCATCTCCAACATTTTTAAAATTGAGTTACCTAGTTCTTGCAATCAGGGGACGATATAGATTTTTTTTGTAATTATAAAAAAAACCTTCTTATAGAAACTATGCCAGGCCCCGGGCAAAAGAATTTCTACATCAATGATAAGAAATTCTAATCTTGTTGGATATACATAGTTTAGAGTGGATTTTTTAAAAGAATTCATGTAAGTTAAACTGAACTTAATACAAATTGCGTATGACAATGGTCCTCTCTATGTCACTGATGAGTCCAAGTGAGTAAGAAGGACGAAAGGCCAATTTGTAGGACTAAGGGCCATAAAAATCTATTTGAATTAATAATTTTGAGCTGTTCAAAAAGTTTCAAAAAATCATACATTTCAAAGTCGAATTTCTAGAAAAAAAAATTTGAATTCGCACACCTTTGGTTGAATAATAAATATATGATTAAGAAACTGCCAAAAACATACAAAAATATACTTTTCACAACTTACTAAAATGCTATTTTAATCGGCACCTCTTCTTCTAAAATAAAATAAAAAAATTGATGGCACAACAGCTCGTGGAGAACCAAGGCCTAGTGACTTAGATCTCTCAACCATTCCTGTGTGCGTATTTTCGGCAGGAATATAGTTTTATTTATTTAGAATAGTGTTTTATTTATGATTTATTTATACGAATATAAAATATATCGCCTAAGATAAGATTTAATTTTGGTGGGGGCAAAAAAAAAAAATAGCCCAATTTCTGATAAATTGCCCAATATGGCAAGCCTGGTGCCAACACTTAGTCTTGACTTAGTTTTCTAGTGATAACTAGCAAAAAAAAATAGATAGAAAAATACAGTGCGCAGCATATTCGCCACGATTACAGAATCCAACGAATGGGCTGCGGTCAAAATCATACTCAATTTTGGCATTTTTAATATTACTAACCAAATTTCAAAAATGAGTCAGACTGCCTCCGCAGCTCATTTGTTGTTGTTGCGCAATCGATGCCAAGTAGTATCAGGGCTGTACTTCGTCACTTTAAAAGGCCTTTACCCAAAATGTCGAGCTCAGATTCGAATATCTCGCATTTTATAGTCTTTATATATTTGTTTGTTTATTTTCCAACATAAAAAAGGTTAAGTTCGAAAACAACCATTTGTGGCAAATATGTGAACACCAATAACTGCCAATAAAATAAAACAATGACTTTTTTTTTTAAATAAATGTGTTACTTTGCAATTTGTAACTTTGTAACTTTTTTTTTGTATTGAAACAATTTTAGAAAATATATAAGTCATTTTGACAAAGTTCGGTTGTTTTTTTTTTTTACTAAAAAATAAATAAATAACGGTTTCTAAGCGAATCATTCATGTTAACAATTTGAAAAAAATATCAACTCACAAATCAAACCCTTACGTAGATAAAATAGAAAATAGATCATAGAATAGTTTAGTTTTAAATTTATTGTTTAAGGTAGGTACCGTTATTTTTGCATAAATGTCAATTTTTTTCGTAAAATATTTCTTAAAATGTTAAAAAAAAACTTAATATCAAATTCCAAAAAAAAACGACATTGTAATTTTCAAAATATTTGATTTCCAAAAAAAAATTTGAACAGGTATCCAAAAATTATTTGTTGTGAAATTTTGGTAGAAAAAGCTGCTAACATTTTTTTGAAGCTTTTGAAAAAAATCCCTAATAGAAAAAAGGTTCTATGGTACCATTTCAACCATTTCTTGAAAAATGGTTTCCTATCCAAAAGTAACATTTACTTAAAGAAATCTCTTGAATTCTTTTTCGAAAATATGATTAGCTGTTTTTGAGAAAAATAAAATTATGAAAATTAAAAAAAAAAATTAAGGTGTGCTGAATCCGGATCTCAAGTCTGCAACAAAAATTTTCACAACATGGAAAAAATGGAAAAATTATGCAAAAACTGCAATAGCGACTTAAGTCCCAATTGAATACTGGCGTATTTGTGCTGTTTCCTTAAAACCCCATTAGGTAGTTAAAGACAATGGCAAACAACTAAAAAATGGTTTCTGAAATAGTAAATTTCGATAAATAATATAACCCAAAATTTTGTTAAAGACCATTGGAAGAGTATATTTTGGTTCATGTTTGAGACCAAAAATCAAACTTTGTTACACAAATTAACTGTATTCCTTGGATCTAAAAGGGCCAATGGCCATTTTTTTCTTAAGCCTAGTACACTATTGGATTCGATGGAAGATATTTTACGACTTTAAAAAGGGCCAGTAGATTTTTCAAAAGCAATGAGCTTTATATTTTTAAATTAAAACACAAAATTTTGGACCCATTAAAAACAAATTGGACATTTGGCCTTTCAAAACAAAGGTACAGAATTATTTAATGGTTTCGAGGGGTTGGGGTCAGAATCTAGAAAACCGAGATCCCGAAAACCCAAAAATCCCAAAAATCCAAAATCCCGAAAACACAGAATCCCGAAAATCCGACGTCCCAAAAACTCAGAGTCCCGAAAACCCAGAATCTCGAAAACCCAAAATCCCGAAAACCCACAATGCCGAAAACGCAGAATCCCGAAAACCTAAAATCGAGTAGATTTTTGAAAACAGTGAAAATACATCAATTAGAGTTTGAGACCAAATGGGTTATCGGAGAAAACAACCTTAAATCGAGATTGGTTGAAAATTATGTCAAAACTACCCAAATTTTGCCTCCCCCCTAGTTATGCATCTGGTGTAGCCCTAACCAATCAACACCATCTTGATTATTATCATCGATTCAAATTTCCCCCCTTTATGTATTTTTAAGCATTATACATAAGATGAAACTTTTACAAAAAATTTTAATCCATAGACTGTTATCGGATATATAATTAGGTAAACATTTATTTAATGAAAAGTAAACGGCTTTTAAAAGTATTCAACCAAATTACAAAAATAAAACACTGAAGCACTTAGATTTTGTGTTTACTTAAATGAAAACAATTTCACTGTGAAGCACTATCTACATTTACGCATAATTAAAATGTTTGTTAACTTTTTTTTTAATTGAATTTATGTTGAATTACCTTATAGGAATCAATCTGACTCCGTTAGGGAGTCGCTTATAAAAACGGACTCCCTACTAGAGTCAATTTGATCCCCCATAAGGACGATTTGTATGAATCCATGTTTGCTAGCTTCTCTTTTATTTGTTATAAGCACTTGAATTTTATTGAAATTAGAAATAAAAAAATAGTACAATGAAAAATGATGTCAGATAAATTCATAAAATATAATAATTTATTTATAAGCAACAACATTTTCAATTAAGCCGAAAAAAAAATCACAGCATGAAAATTAATAATTATAGTTCAATGATTTATTATTATTTTAAAAATTATATATTTCACATTTTCACAATTTTCATTCGAATTAAAATCGAATTATAATTCTGACACACCTTTAATATATAAACATACCTACACCTACATACATACATACAAAGGGGGTTTATTTATAATTAAAATGCCAATCACATCAAAGTCTGGTGGATGTGTATTAAAATTTCCCAACACATTTAAATTTATTTTAAGAGGTAGTTTGGTATTTTATTTCACCTTCACGCTTCCTTTATTTTCAATAAATCCTTCACAAAAAGGTGACTCTAATTTGCACTAAATTAAAGGACATCAATAAATTTTCTACGAAATACCTTACCTACATACAAATACCTTCAAAAGGTATTCGAGACAAAATAAAAAAAAAAATATTGTCCTGGTGATGGTGATGGTATTAAAATGAATCTTTCTTTTTATTTTGGGGTGAATTATTTAGGGTAATTAAGAGAAAAGCCTTTGGGGCCCAATTGACACCAGGGACCATCATCAGGGACAAGCGACAAGGACAAGGACTACTTTTCTATTGTTTTGAAAATAATCTAAAGGGAGCCATGGCAGATGTCTGGGAATTTGTTTGTCATTTAAATAAGTGTGAATTTTGCTCACAATATACATAGGTTTGTATATAAAAACACAAAGGTAGATTGATAAGTTTGATTTAAGCTTCTGATGTAACAAAATGTTCAATAAAATTCCTTTAGAAATTTCCCAAGTGTATAATATTGATTTAAGGTGTTGTTAAAAGAGATATTTTTTTTTTGTTACAAAAACTTAAATTTAATTCTATCCGATTAATAAATTCTTCTACTTTCTGATATATCTTTTAAATTTACTGAAAATCTTTAAGAAATTGATATTGAAACTGTTTAAGGGAGGTTTTGAGCCCGTTATATTGTGAGTGGTGCTAATACCGATGAGGACTTTTTTACCGGGGTTGTTTATCTTAATGAAACTGTAGGACACTGGGAGTTATTCAATTTAAAATATAACAATACCGAAACCCGAAAAAAAGTCTAAAAATGAGTTCATTCACTTGAAAAATAAACAACAACATTTTTAACCCTAATTTTTAACAAATTTGGGTCATGATTCAAATACTCTTTTTATGGTCCTTCAATTAAAAAAAAATAAAATAAAAATCTCCTCCGTTGCTAAAGTTTCTATTTGTTTTATTTTTTTTTTTTTTCATTTTCTATTTTCCTCTACATCGTTTCTCTTTGTTAATAGTTAATACAATATGTCCTGTCCTCTCCAGAATCCACTCTAATGGAAAATGTTTTATAAACTAAACATACACAATGTGCTAAATGTATACCTCGTGTAAACACAGGTAATCTTCAGGAAAACACTTTGTCAACACTATTAAAATCGGTAAAGGCAAAGCTTCTGTTTTTTTTTTTGTGACACATGAAGCCAGGCTATGTAGAGTAGATATCCTTTTCTCCGGTAATTTTTTTTTATTTACCTATGTATGGTTGTTTGAGTAACAAAACGAAATTGTTCCCATAGAAAAAAAAAAATAAATTTAACAATTTATTTATATTAAAATATGTACATATTTGAATTATTTTTTCTCTAGGACTAATCTGTCCAAGAATTTGATATGACAATGACAACATCACTTAACGTCTACTAGTTTCAAGAAATGTATCTTTTTATGTTTACTTAAATTAAATGAACATTGTTTCGAGATTTATGTGTGCAGTGTTAGTTCCATAAATAAATTAATCGAATTGTATGGACTTGTCATTTATTCAAATTTTCAAGTGTCATTTAGACAAGAAAATTTTAAAACCTTGTGTCAAAAAATAATTTACTGAACGAAAATATTTAAAGATTTTTGTAAAAATGTGTGTTTTTTAAGAAACTGTCAAGACCAATATATTTTAATCTGTACGTTGAAGGCATTATATCCAGATCCCTATAGGTTAGGTAAGGTTCTACTGGCTACTCTGATATGTAACTGAATTTTCAAAGGTTCTGAATGTTCTGATCAGCGTTGCCAACCACTTTTGAAGAAAAAATGCCTCACTTAAAATAAAAAATGTCCTTTTCAATTAAATGATGCATTTTTTTTCAAAAAATAACTTAAATTATCAAATAACAGAACAAATTTCTTAGCAGGAACAAAATGCATGCCATTTAGTTTCAAAAGTAGGTATAAGTATTTAATACAAAACAAACATAGTTTTAGTCCAACAGATCGTCTTGGTTTCTTGCAGATCAAAGCAGATTATATTTTTAAAAAGCAACTTTGTGTGCAGAATTTCACTTTTTGCTCTAGATTTTTTAAGAATTTTTAAAATATAAAAAGGATGCCTTTTTGAATAAAAAGAAGCCTTAAGGTCTCAACTAGTGAAATAATGCCAAAAAGGCACGAAAAAGCTTTGGTTGGCATCGCTGCTTCTGATTGATTTTTGAAAGCTTAGATTACAGCTGACTATATTATGGTCAATCAGACATTTTATTAAAATACTGGCATAGGATCCTATACCAACACTATTTGTATTAGAGTTGACAGAGGAAAACAACTTACAAAATATAATTTCCTTTAAAAATAAATTTACCATATCTCCAAATCTTAGAATTTCAATATTCGTCTGTGAAGTAAGTAGTCCACGCAAATGGGACCTTAAGAGGAATTTGCAGTTTCTTTTCTGCATTTCTATTCCTGATTTTGCCGTTCGCCAAATAAAGGGAGTAATCGAGTGACATACTATAACTTCATAGTGAAGAAGGCAGTTTATAGGTCAAATCGTGTATCTCACGAACCAAGCATACTAGGATCTTGAAGTAAGGCTCCAAATTTGCAATTTTTTGTATTGTTCAATATTTAAAATCCTCAATTTGAACAAACTATTTTATAATGATCTGTGAAGTTGCACGTATCTCAGGAACAAAGCATTCTAGGACCATGCAATAGGGTTCCTAATTTGAAATTTTTTTAAAAAAATAAAGGACTTCAAAATTTGAACCAAGTTTCTAGCATCCTTGATATCCTAAATACGTTATGTGACCTGCTAATTACATAGTGAAGTTAGCAGTAGAGATGGCCACGTATCGTCTCGGTATCGTCAAAATCGAAAAAATTTAGTATCGACTCGATAACGGTATTGGTCACGGTCTCGTATCAGTCTCATATGGTCTCGTATAACAACAAAGTCTCGTCTCGGTGTCAGTCTCGTCTGGTTTTGATCTGGTCTGGGTTGGAAATTAGAATAAAATGCACGACTTGTTATATGATCTTGATCTAGTAGTTAAACCCGCTTGGTATATTTTTGAGACTTGAGACAAAAATAATTTTTATTAAAGACAATTTTTTTAACGAATGTTTTTTTTTTCTTTTTTGACTTAACAATTTTTTAAAAGCTTGTTTCACAATGTCTAAGCAAAGTTCCAACTAAGAATCCAAAACAAAAATTTTGACATAAGTTCACGGGAAAACAATTTTATAGATTTCACTTAAGTCACTTACTCACTCAAGAGAACCAAGTTTAAAAATTTAACCCAAATCGTTGGGTTCAGTGAAAGCCAGCATAAGTTAAATGGGCGTGGTAGTGGGAAGTTGAAATTATTGCCTTAACCTTCTCCCGGCTGAAGAGATATAAGCTTTGAAAATGTTGATTTTTGTCTTTTCCGAAAAATCAAATACAAAAATTGTTTGTTTTTAATAAAGTAATGATAATATTCAAAAATATTTGTTTTCTGCCGATACCAAGACTCTTCTTGTATCGTAGCCAGCCCTAGTTGGCAGGTCAGTATGAACATTTTTTTCAAATTGAGGACTTCAAACATTTTTTTTTTTGAAAACTTAGAGCACAGCTTAAAAAAAAATCGAGGTTATCTTAACAAACTTATTATTTCTGCTGTTCATCGTTCATGAAGGTCAGTTGTTTTTTAGTTTGAACGTGTCTGAGTATAGACCCGTGTGGGGATGGGTTTGGGATAAGTTATCAATTGGGATAATAAGTAAGGCTTGACTACCTAGTACCAAAAACATAATGCGCTATGAAACAAATGTTTCATGTAAAATTTTTACGTTATCCTAAGTCCTAACAATATTACATAAATGCCGACTTCCGTATATGCCAATTACCCGAACATAAAAATTATAGATTTTATTTGGAGCAATTTCTTCCGAATTAATAAATAACAAAAGCTTAAGTCATCAATATAACTGAATATAAAATTAACTGCATAAATGAGCCAAGAAAACAAATTTTTTGATTTTTTTTTAAATGGCGATTATTTATTAGTTTTGAGACAGCCTGAATGTGCGTTTCGTGTGAATTAAACTTTTTTTTTTTAAATCAATTGAGAAATCAATAGTTTCTTGTCATTTTCTTAATGAACTTTATACCTGTATTTAATCTTATCCATACGTTAAACAAAACAGGTGTATTTTCCAACTTACTAGACCTAGTAGCGCTACAGTGACCGTCATCATATATTTCGACAGCTCATTTTTACCAAAAATTTGTTCAGAAATGATAAAACAAACGGACTAGCCGATGAGCTGTTTGAAATCACTCCTTTATCCATTACGTTCTTGAGGTATTTCAGTCGGTATTAAGGCTGTCCACGATACCAAACCAAACGATAGTTCATCATCTCGTATCGGTATTGGTATTGGTCTCGTATATAACTCAGTCTCGTTTGAGACTTTCTGACCAAGATCCTAGAGGCTTCATTGTAAAAGAAGAAAATATCACCTTTATCCAAAATCAGAAGACAAAACTGGCCGAACTACATGCGAATGTTGGTGGTAAATATGTATTGTTGCCTTTGGACTCCAATGGAAAAAAGACCATAGGAATATAGTTGTCAAAAGTTTGATCAAAATAAATTATGTTGCTGCCGTTGTATTTTTAGGAACTTTCTTTTTGGGGTAGGGGCAGGGCCTTATTTAGCTTTTTTGGGCCCTAGGCCTATAGAGTAAATTATGTTCTAGTTTTTTATTTCTTTTGTCTTAAAAATTAATCAAATCAGAAAAATTAAAGAAAAGGTTAATCTTGAGTTAACTACATAAGGGTTCTGAACAGTTGTGAATTAATCCCTCCCCCTTTTGGCACTTATGTTGCCACTTCAAAATTAACTAAAATATCCATGTCCTTATTAGGCGTTTTTCTTTTTTAGCACTGAGCTGTCAAAAAAAGATCTGTTTCTTTTTTAGCTTAGAGCACTTAGAGCACTCAACTTGTGTTTCATTTTTGAATCGGAGTAGGCCCGGAGAACAGTTCATGAGCTCAGAATAAAAAGACCGAGTGAATGGAGTAAATAGCTTAGCGCAGCCAACTTCGCTCTATTTTATTATTTTACTCATTCTACATGGGCACATTCAACACTTCAATTTCAGTTCACACTACTATTCGAGTTTTTGATTGGGCATTTATAAGAGCTCTGGTCTTACTTTGCTCAGTGGTAACTCCTATAGCTAAAAAAAAAGCCTTTTAAATAAAATACCAACGTAGTAAAAAAAATATTTTTTTTTTGATTTTAACAGTCATATTTAATGGGTTTTTCCAGAAAATAATCACAGAAAAAATGAATTTTTTTCATTGAACTTAAGCCCAAGGCAAAAAAAAGTTAAACTGTGATTATAACCCTGAATCCAAGAAAAAAAAATCAGTCGTTTCGTATCCTGGTTATTTCACTAACGCTAATTAGTGTAGTTTATTAGTATATGAAACCACTTTCCAATACGCAGTCTCTAATAACACTGTGCGTGCAAAGGTTTTCCAACATGAAAAATTTAAGCTAGGCTATGTTGCTAAATGAATTAGGATTATAATAATTGCCAAATAATCTCGAGAAATTTTGATTTGTAAACTTTTAATTTTTATTTTATTTCTGCTACGTAAACCAAAATATTCTTTTCTAGTGGGTTTTTATGTACTGAACTTGAATCTGGTCTCATGGCTCTAACACGTCTAGTTTTTGAGATAACCCATTCTAAAATATCTCGAGAAGCTTAGACTTTTTTTTCTTTAAATTGAAAATTGAGGTTGTAAAGGGTGATTTTTTTGAGGTTAGGATTTTCATGCATTAGTATTTGACAGATCACGCGGGATTTCAGACATGGTGTCAAAGAGAAAGATGCTCAGTATGCTTTGACATTTCATCATGAATAGACTTACTAACGAGCAACGCTTGCAAATCATTGAATTTTATTACCAAAATCAGTGTTCGGTTCGAAATGTGTTTCGCGCTTTACGTCCGATTTATGGTCTACATAATCGACCAAGTGAGCAAACAATTAATGCGATTGTGACCAAGTTTCGCACTCAGTTTACTTTATTGGACATTAAACCAACCACACGAATGCGTACAGTGCGTACAGAAGAGAATATTGCGTCTGTTTCTGAGAGTGTTGCTGAAGACCGTGAAATGTCGATTCGTCGCCGTTCGCAGCAATTGGGTTTGTGTTATTCGACCACATGGAAGATTTTACGCAAAGATCTTGGTGTAAAACCGTATAAAATACAGCTCGTGCAAGAACTGAAGCCGAACGATCTGCCACAACGTCGAATTTTCAGTGAATGGGCACTAGAAAAGTTGGCAGAAAATCCGCTTTTTTATCGACAAATTTTGTTCAGCGATGAGGCTCATTTCTGGTTGAATGGCTACGTAAATAAGCAAAATTACCGCATTTGGAGTGAAGAGCAACCAGAAGCCGTTTAAGAACTGCCCATGCATCCCGAAAAATGCACTGTTTGGTGTGGTTTGTACGCTGGTGGAATCATTGGACCGTATTTTTTCAAAGATGCTGTTGGACGCAACGTTACGGTGAATGGCGATCGCTATCGTTCAATGCTAACAAACTTTTTGTTGCCAAAAATGGAAGAACTGAACTTGGTTGACATGTGGTTTCAACAAGATGGCGCTACATGCCACACAGCTCGCGATTCTATGGCCATTTTGAGGGAAAACTTCGGAGAACAATTCATCTCAAGGAATGGACCGGTAAGTTGGCCACCAAGATCATGCGATTTGACGCCTTTAGACTATTTTTTGTGGGGTTACGTCAAGTCTAAAGTCTACACAAATAAGCCAGCAACTATTCCAGCTTTGGAAGACAACATTTCCGAAGAAATTCGGGCTATTCCGGCCGATATGCTCGAAAAAGTTACCCAAAATTGGACTTTCCGAATGGACCACCTAAGACGCAGCCGCGGTCAACATTTAAATGAAATTATCTTCAAAAAGTAAATGTCATGGACCAATCTAACGTTTCAAATAAAGAATCGATGAGATTTTGCAAATTTTATGCGTTTTTTTTTAAAAAAAAGTTCTCAAGCTCTTAAGAAATCACCCTTTATAAAGCTCAAGATCATCTTTTTTCACAAAACTTGCACTTTGATCTAAAAATGTAGTACGATTTTCATCAATACTGGTATTGCCTTCCTTGAAGTCCTCAACTTATGAGTTTGGCATATTTTGGACGAAGGTAGTTTGCGGTGAAGGCTGATTACTAATTAATATGATTTCTCCTAGATGAATGAGAGTATTTGAAAATTTCGATTGCCGATGGAAATTACTAAAAAAAAAGTTAATTAATTCGAGAAAATAATATAATTTCAAATTTGCAACGGACGTTTGCAATTTTTTTATCGAATATTTCCCAAATTTGAAGTGCTAGAGAAATTCTGAGTCCAGACCCAAATTGAATTTTGTCAAAATTAAATTTTGTCACACAGTGTAAATAGATTCTAGATTCTGTGACAAACATCTAATGTAAACCTATATCAACATAGATTAAACTTTCGTAGACAGATTTTTTTCACTCTTAATACAATTTAATAGAAAAATTTAACAAAATGTGTATAGACATTTAAAAATAACACATTTCTAATGACGATTGTAAAGTGGATGAAGAATGAATAAATTAGGACCTAGCTATCAAAATGCAAATGCTATGATGGTAGTAAGGCATTGTTTATTTTGTAAAAAGGCTTTTTTTTTAATATAAATTCTCCTAACTACCTACTGAAGCCGTAAACAATTTTTATAAGGACTAAAAATAATTAAAGGCTGTTTTAAATCAATAATAAAACGATAATTGTTTCATTACATTGACTCAAATTAATTATTTCATGAGTACCTACTAAAAAAAAAAGTTTTGTATTCTACTTGGGCTGATTTATTTTAGTAATAAACAGAAATTTTACTATAAAAACTAATCATTATATTTTAATAAACTAGTTGCTGGATTTTTATTTTATTGTTCCCTAACTAAGTTTTTTTAAATAATGTTGTATAGAAGGGTTAGATTTACTGGTAAGTTACTCTCTTCCAGATACCGTAAGCACTTTATTTTCATTGTTATTAATTTCCACTTACTCGTAAATATTAAAAATCTAAAAAAAAATATGAGTCTTTTCAAAAACAAATTTAATATAAAACTAGCCTTACACTGTGAAAGCTTAAATCATTAGCATTAAAAATCCTGTAGGTCTTGGTATATATTCATAATTCAAATGCTCACATTCGTAAATAGTACATTTTGCGTGTTAGTTTATTTGTGTCAATTCAAATCTGTCACGAGATGTCTCCTCGCGACAGTGCCGCCGCCGTCGTACCACTGCGAAAATAAAATGCTAAAATTAGTAGTTCAAGTTCTTCCTGCCATTCTTTATATACCTATAGACATTAATAAAATCCAATAACTTAGAAAATTGTGAGTGGCACCCTTAACACCCTAACAATATTTCCAAGTTCTACAAGGGTAGTATAAATACACTTCAGTTCCTGTGCTTGTTTTTTATTTGGGTGCCAAACTCTAACTCAATATACCTACCTACACCAATTCCATTTAACATTTTAAGAGAATTTGTTTTGTTTTTCTTTTTGAAGTCATGCTATTTGGCAATAAATCATGGAGTTTCATGTTTAGGATATAAGAGGTGGGCAGGATAGGTGAGGTGGTTCTATTTTCAGGAGGTCAAATAAATTCTTGTATCTTGTGTATGAACGTATATAGTATCCTAATAAAATAAAAGATTTACGAGAATTTTTATCAATGGCTAAACATCATGGAATTTAATTTTTGGAAAGATCTAACAAAAGAGTGTTATCCAGATGAATTTGACATAAATTTAAAATGAAAAAAAATTAGAAAATTCAAAATTTCACGGTTAAAATTAAGAAGCTATATTTTTCGTGGATAGTTTTCGTTTGCTTTTTATGTGGTGAATAAAATGTAACTGTTTCTACTATACACTTTCAAATAAGTATTGTTTCAGAAGGACATTAAGAATATAGGAGACAGATACATGTCCAATAAAATTAACAAAAGAGAAATTAAAAAAAAATAAGTTTGGTGGTGCAACAGCTCGTAGAACACCAAAGCCTAGTGACTTACAACTCTCAACCATTACTGTTTGCGTGTTATTGGCAGAAATGGAGGGGACCTACAATTTTTTGCTGAGTCCGAACGACTAGACAAGAAGCACTTATTCATGACAAGTAGGTTTACTCTTAGAGGATTTGTCAGTTCCTCGCAAGAAGCATCAATATCTCGGGAAAAACATTTCTATTTTTAAGTGGCAGCGACTGGGAATCGAACCCAGACCTTCTGCATGACAGTTCAACGCACTAACCATCGTGCTTCGAGGTACTACTTAAAAGAAACTATAATTGTATAATAGGCAGAACCTAACTGAAGGTAATGCCATGAACAAACGAAAAGTAATTTTATAAAATGTGAAATTTTATGAAATGTGAAAGTGAAAGGATGGAAAGATAATTAGTCCCATTACACCCATAATTGCAGTTTTTAGTAGTAAGCTTTTAAACAAAAATTGTATTAGTGGTCAGAATCACTTTGAAAAAAACTAGGTCATAATAAAAGTCCCCATAGCTATTCCCATTGTTCCATGCACAAAATCGCGTACATTTGTACTGGTTCCTGCAATTTCATTCCTAGTTCACTTTATATTTGATTTCATTATAGCTGACCAGATTGTAGTCGTGCTTTCTCTTTCAACACTTCTGTCTCATATAGTCATTAGAGTGACGAATTAATTTATCATTCTTTTCGTGACCATTTGCCATTAGCCACGCATTAATGTCCTCACTTTCTAACAAAACAATAATTTATAACTTTGAAGTGACAATAAAATGCTATCAACCCGGATGTGTGATATTATTAAATGAATTTCCTTCCATTAACTTAAAGAAAAAAAATCCATGCCTTACCCTTTAAAGAGAAAAAACCTCTCTCTTCACACAAAAATTTGCCTTTTCCATTACGAAAATGCGTTTAATTAGAATTTAATTTCATGACTTATCTTATTTTTTTTTTCTAAAAAACTCACCTTATCACGAATGTCCTGTCTCATTTTTTCTCGCTCCTCTTCCAACTTACGATGCTTCTCTTTTCGTCGTTCTTCAGCCTCTCGGATGGCCTCTTGACGCTCCCTCTCCTCTTCCTCTGCCTTCTCTTTGTCATCTCCATCACCACCTTCACTATCGCCACCAACTGCGCCTGTAAAAAAAAATAATAAAATCAATGAATTATATCCTTCAAAAAAAGGACCTCGATCAAAAATAAAACTAAATATAAATGTGCGTAAATACAATAAAAACCCCCGAGGAAGTTTGTATAAAACTTTCTCTTCTGACGGTCATTAGTAGGTCTAGATATTGAGGTGGTGCTTTGGGAAAATAACCTGACAGCAAGTCAAAACCAATAATTACGACGACCACCACCACCATCACTTCCTTTGGGAATCGAATATTTTACCCAACCGCAATATAAGACCTCAAATCAAATTTGCGGATACTCATTCAGAAAAGTCAAGCATTTGCTTCCAAATTCTATTATCCATTTAACTACCTTATACCTTCGTCTCTTTTGCCATATACATACATATTCTCTCTGTGCACTTTTGAACTTTGACATGATTGTCAGTTAAGTCTTTTTGTGTACCAATATCCATCCTTATGGAACTTTTCCTTCCTTTCCTGTCTATACGTAAGTTTTTAATTAAATTTTCTCTAAATATTTGAGATTTTGCATCTTTGTTCACCGAACTGGAATAGAAACTCTGATAACCTTAACAAACTATATAAATTTTGTGCGAACGAAAAACATTTAATGTGATGACAAAAAAAAGAAAAAAAAAGTTCTCAAGTTAAGTTGAAGTTGTCTACTATAACTCTGATGAGAGAAAATTTTGTTAGGTTGACTATATTATATTATGACCATCATGGTACACCTTTTCTCAAAACCAGGAAACTCTGTAGCAGCTATGTTGATTTGAAATTAAATTATTTTATCAAACGCAAAAAGTCGTATAGCTTTAGATACTGGCTTCTGGGTATAATAGTAGAAGGTTTTGACGAGTTTTAGTTGGTGTAGCTACGAGTATATACCCAAGAGTTCAAAAGGTTTCTTTTTTGTTAATTGAGAGTTTTGAAATTGTTCATTTGGACTTTTCTCTCTTGATAAAGATGATGATGATGGTGATTGGCTTGACATGGCACATTAACTTTTCTGTTGATGATGGCTGTTAAGTTAATGATTGCAAAAAGGGTAGTTACTGTTGGTAACTGTTATTAGTTTAGTTTAAAATGGATAAAGTGGGTTTGGGTAGCTTCACCTAGGAAGACAATTTTTGTGACTTTCAGGAAATTATTGCGTTTTTTAAATCAAGTTTTAACTCTTAGTTTCTGGATTGCAACGCTTATATAGACAAGAGGAAGAAAAACAAAGCTTTTCAAAGAACCTCAAGGTAAATTTCACGTTTAACGAGCAGAATATACCTCTTTTAAGAGATTTTCTTTTATTCAGAGTTTAAAGAGGGATTGTCAGTGTTGGCACTGCAATATTAAAATTTTTAAATAAATAAAATAAGGAAATAAAATGTATTTTATTGAATATTCAAATAAAATAACTATCCTTTAGTTAAATAAAAATATGAACCTAATCGATTTCAATTAAGAAAAATTAAAATAGAAGATATTAAAAGAATGACACACTCGGGCGTATACATACTTTTATGATACTCTTATTATATTTTGTGGAATCTTTAACAAATTTTATTATAATGAAATCTGTCTTACCATAATTTTATTTGTGCACTTTGAGTTGGTAATTGAGATACTATTGGGTTTTATTTCCATTTTTGTTTAGAATAAAAATTATTATTTCATTTTATTTTGGGAAGCACTATCAATGGTTTTATTTGCCTATATAGGTCTTATAGCATTGCACTTGTAATCTGATGCAAGAAATAATGCTATTGGGAAATTTCATCAAGGTAAAAATTTCCCATTTTGAGTTTTCTTTTAATTAAAAGATATTTTGGTTGGAACTTCAGTCCAGGGTGGTCCAGGGCCTCAACCAACAAGCGTTATTTTTTTTTCTTTACCGGCACGGACAATGACACCTAGCTGCGCGACTATGAAGAAAAATGATACCAACGTTCAGCGTAAACTTTCGGAATGAGGAAAAAGAGAACGTCGACAGACAGACATAATAATTGAAAAATTCAATTTTATCGTCGTCTCAAGTGCAATCAAATTCTAAAGTTTGATATTTTACTTGCCATAATAGTACCTACCTAAAATGATATCACAAGTAAAAAAGGAAAATGATATCACAAGTAAGAAAGGATATGAAACGAAGAGAAATATTGAAATATTTTGTTCACAAACAAATTTTTCTTCAAACTAAAACTTTTTTCCTAAAAAAAGTACAATAAATATACAAACGCTCGAAAAAGTAAAGTTAAAAAAAAAGGCCTGTTCACTCTTTTCAGATTATTCATTTTTTCGAAAGACTTTTTAAAGATGAATTTGATCCAAAATATTCATGTCATTCAATATGAACGTTTTTTTTTTCATTTATTTAAGCGTTAAAAACCTTTTAACTGGGTTTTTAAGCAAAAATATTGAAATCAATCATCAGTGTCCTCAAGCAATGCTAGATGTTTGCGAAATATTTTTATAAAAATCCATTTTCATATTAAATTTTGTGTGTTCATTGTAAATAGTTCACTATTTCGAGATTTACTAAATCTAGCGTTAATGTATACATTTTTCGGATTTAAAATTGTTCAAAAAACGAGCTGCTAACAAAAAAAACTTTAAGCTAAAAAGCTTTTTTATTGAGAATTGCAATATTTACGAATTCAATTCCTTGATGCTGGCTATAAAAACTGGTACAGGGAAATAATTCTACGGGCATCTGCTCAACATTGGAATAAGTGGCATTTGTTTTAGTGAGAATCTGCTCCACTTTTTAAAGAAAGCTAAGGCGTGGCATTGTAAGTGTTCCCGTTTTTTTTTTAAGAATTTTTTTCCCATTTTGAGTAATAATTTTAGAAAATCCCGTCCCAACTGAACGGGAGAGTATAGACTCCCTCGAAAACAATTTTTTTCTCGTAGTTTTCTAAGAATCAACTTAATGCTATTATAAGTACCTACCATAAAGTGATAATAGAGATACCAGGGGGAGTCATTTGGAGTTATTTGATGCATATCCAACTTGGAATTTCAAAAAACAAATATGAAGACCACCTGAATGTACATATAAATGAGGCCGTGAGTGCAAAAGTGGTTTAACCCATTATTTTCCACTTTTGGCTCGTATTTTTACATATTTGAATCAAAAGTCATCAAATTCAAAATTTTATATTTTTAAATATCTAAGCTCTCTTAATATGTGACTGAACTCAAAACCGATCTCAAACACATCTCAAACTGATCTCAAACCAATTTCAAACCTATTTCAACCCGATTTCAAATCGATTGCAAACTAATTTCAAACCGATTTCAAAACCGATTTTCCGATTTCAAACCGATGTCAAACAAATTTCAATCCGATCTCAAACCGATTTCAAACCGATCTCAAACCGATCTCGACCCAATCTCAAACCGATTTCAAATCGATCTAAGACCGATCTCAAACCGATTTCAAACCGATCTCAAACCGAACTCAAACCGATTTCAAACCAATTTCAAACCGATCTCAAACCGATTTAAACTAGTTGGACGGACTAAGGTCTGATTGAAGAGGCTCTGCAGGTAAGTCTGGAGGTGGGTCTGAAACCTATACAAAATAAAAAAAATTTCATTGATTTTTTTTTGTGGTGTGCCTGATTGAGTAAAGTCTGAAAAGGAGGTTCTAGAGATGGGAGTCTCTTTAAAAAACAATACAATTCATCTCTGTCTTGTCCATTTCTAAACGTCAAACTCAAGAACTTGGCTATGTTGACATTTAAGTAACACCCTTGGTCAGGAGTCAAGGGAAAAACCTCATAACTTTACTTAAAAATTATTTCACTAAACTTGTTCAGGAAAACAACATAAGTTGACTTAATTATAATAGAAGTGGAAAAAGGAAAAACGATATAACTCGTATTTTCAAACAAAATTCCTGGTTCACACGGCAATGTACCGCACTTCTTTTTGCAGAATAAATCCAAACGTCAGTATAAAACCAAACTGCAAACGTACAAACGTCATGTGAACGGTTCTATGTAGATTCTATACGCCACTGTTTATTCGCACGGATCTATACTGCGAAAAATCGTACGGTGCATTGCCGAGTGAACCAGGGCTTAAAGTGCAAAATTTCTCTTCAATGAGTAAGTTTTCGCACTTTAACTAGTAAGTGTGCGAAATAACGTATACGGCTCCGTTAAAGTGTAGAATTTAGATGTAGGGGAACTTTTATCTATTTTTTTGGTTTATGTTCTCAATTCGTTGAAAACCCGTACAAAATGCCATCGTCTTTCCTGTGTGAGCCTAGACTTAGCAAGACATGACGAACTTGAATCTGTTCCAAATAGATCATCCCCTTGGTGAAAAATATAACGACAAATAAAAAACAGTAATTGGGCTCTAAGACTCTCCATGGCATGAGAAACAGGCTTATGCTGTTATAAGAAACAAAAGTACACCTTAAGATTTTCCAATGATATAGTAAGTTAGGAAGTGTTACCACGATAGAATGCATTTCAGCAATTATGCTCACTTTCCTTTAGAAAAAAGCCGGAAATTTATCAAATAATAAGCTAAAGCTTAATCTTTGACATCAAAATATTTATGTTCCTATTTTTGTAAGCAAAAAATCTAGACGATCCGTCTTCTTATATTAACGGGTGATTTTTTAGCTAGTTTGGTTTTGGCAACACTGGTTTTGACAGCTGACGTGTGTTTAGTACCTTGTGTCACTGTCAAACAGCTTCAGTTTGGTTTGCAATTTAACCATGGATCGTCTTACAAATGAACAACGCTTGCAAATTATTGAATTTTACTATCAAAATTCGTGCTCGGTTCGAAATGTTCATCGCGCGCTGCTTCCATTTTATGGTCGGCATTCTCGACCTTCTGAGCAGTCTATTCGGAAGATTGTGACCAAATTTCGCACCAAATTTACTTTGTTGGACATTAAACCACCAACACGTTTACGTACTGTGCGTAGTGAAGAAAATATTGCGGCCGTATCAGCTAGTGTGACAGAAGACCGCAAAATGTCGATTCGGCGCCGTTCCCAGCAGTTAGGCCTTTGTTACAGCACTACGTGGAAGGATTTGGGCGTAAAGCCTTTTAAGATACAGCTGGTGCAAGAACTAAAGCCAGCCGACCTACCACAACGCCGAATTTTTGGTGAATGGGCTCTTGGAAAGCTGGCCGAGGATCCGCTTTTTTATCGAAAAATTGTGTTCAGCGATGAGGCTCATTTTTGGTTGAATGGGTACGTAAATAAGCATAATTGCCGCATTTGGAGTGAATATCAGCCAGAAGCATTGCAACAGCTACCAATGCATCCCGAAAAAGCCACTGTTTGGTGCGGTTTATGGGCCGGCGGCATTATTGGGCCATATTTCTTCAAAGATGATGCGAATCGCAGCGTTACTGTCAATGGTGAACGCTACCGAGCGATGATAACAAACTTTTTTTTGCCCGAAATGGAAGTTCTTGACTTGCATGATATGTGGTTTCAACAAGACGGTGCCACATGCCACACAGCACGCGAAACAATGGCGCAATTGCGAGGCGAGTTTGGTGAACAGTTAATTTCACGTTTCGGGCCGGTCAATTGGCCGCCTAGATCGTGCGATTTGACACCATTAGATTATTTTTTGTGGGGGTATGTCAAGGCTAATGTGTATAGGGACAAGCCCGCTTCGATTGACGCACTGGAAGCCAACATCCATGCATTCATTCGTGAGATACCGGCCGGTATGTGTGAAAGAGTATGCCAAAATTGGACTCCGTGGATGGGCTACCTGAGACGCAGCCGCGGTCAACATTTGCATGAAATTATCTTTAAACATTAAATTGCAAGGTTCAAACTATCGATTCAAATAAATATTTCATTCATTTTTTCGAATTTTGTGTGTGTTTTTTTTTTAAAGTTCTAAGCCTCATAAAAAATCACCCGTTAAATATGTAAACAAACACTTTTCGTTACATTCAACAATTTTTAGTATACAAAGTAAGACATCAATACACGTACTTGTATACTACTTGTGTACTACTTGTATACTATTTGTATAATACTTGTATACCAACTGTATAATACTTGTTTATTAGTTCTATACTACTTGTATACTTCTTTTATACTCCTTGTTTACAAGTGTTCATTTGTATACTATAGGTTTTACGCAAATAGACCTTACTATTAATTGATTCACCACACAGTTTTCTTTGCTGTTTTAAAATATATGTAATTGAAATAAATACAAAAATTATTTTCCCCATGCTCAATCAATCAAGCGAATTCAAAGATACTTTGTAATAAAAAACTTCCTACTTTATTTTGACTACAAAATTTAAAAAAAAAAAGGAAACAACAAGTAATAGCTACACTCCATAGTGCTTTCCTACTTTAATTTCATTAAAATCAAGTTAATCGGAGGAGCACATCATCTTTTGGTCTATTTATCAATTTAAAATTCAAGTGTTACCCATTTAAAAAAAAGATATGTAAGTACATATAGTTAACACACAAATGTACTTTCAGCAAAAATCAGATAAATTACAAACAAAACACTTGAATAGCTTTATGTCACTCAAATGGATATACAATTTACAAAGTCTATACTATGAAGGGCAATGTTAAAGGTACACTTTGTCAACCTTTAAAAGAATGCTCCCCAGGGTGTTATCAATTTTGGGGGAATACCTACTTACTCACAAGCAATATAATAAAAATAGCACAACATTTAGCACAGCAAAAATAAAGTATAACAATGTCATCCATGTCCAACATGAGACAGCTAAATGAAAAATACAAAATTGACTCATGGATTTATCTTCATTTTGTTTGAAGTCCTTTTGTCATTTTTATACATTGATAAAAAGAAGTCCTTGTGCTTTAGTCAGGTACCTATCTATATACACTGTAGAAAATAATTTTTTTTTTTTTTAATATCCTCTGTAATGTGCGTTTGACATCAGAGAGTAAAATTATTCGTTTTGTGTTCGGGTAACAATTTCATGGACGAATAACTTCAAAGTGAAGAAGTCTTCTTCTTCTTCTTGATCAATGTTTACTTTAATTAAGTTCAAAGTAAAATAAAGAAGAAAAAAAAAACATTTATTTTCCTGAAAAGGGCAGTTGAAATAAAAAAAAAAAAATATATATTTAAATCCAAAGGGGGGTTACGGGAAGGGCCCACCATTGTGGAAATTCGGAGAGTATTTCAATCATTAAATTAAATTAACTGTCTGGAAGTTTTACACAGTCGTTATGTTTAATTGTACATAAAAAGGCAACTTGACCATTTTCCTGTGGAAATACAATTAAACGAAGCAACATTTTTGTTTTTAATCACAAAAGTGGTCCCTATTCTTTTTTTTGAAATTATTATCAAAGAAGTACCAACTTTGTAGTATTTTTGAAGTATTCTGTTAAATTTAAAATTAAAACATTTTATGACCTGGAAATTTATTGCAAATTTCGGACAAGAGAGTTTAATAAACTTTGATATTACGAAATTAATTTTTTTAAGTTCATACAATTTGAACTAAGACCTTTTAGAAATAAGAATTATCAGTCGTGATTGTAAGTGAAGCCTTAGGCATCAACAGAAATTCAAAATACAAACAAATTGGTGTGGGTACGGAGGACTCTCAGTAAGGATGACGTTTCACCACCCTGACCATATTTGGTTAATTTTCAACATAATGTTTAAGTCTTGTAAGATTATTTACACATCTTGCAAAATTTCGGACATGAGTTCTTTCTAACAAACCTGTTTGCTCTTTTCTTTCCCTTTTATGTCTTTCAGTCTTGTCAGAATAAAACTTTCATCAGGGAAGCAAGTTGTGATATTTGTAAGAAAAAAGGTTATCTTCAAAGTTGCAGTATCAATTTATCCAATCTACCTTAGCCAAAAATTCAAAATCATGTGCCTTCTTCATTAAGCCTTTTGAAAAAGTGCTAAACTTATCTTCTTTATCCTTAGTCACTGCTGATTAGCTTCTAAAAAAAATTCAATTTAGTTTAAAACTAGAATAACAATAACCCTAAAAGCAACATCAATGATGCAAGAACAACAACAAACTTACTGAAAACTCTTTTGTCTATTAAAAACTGCGACTAAAATTTGTTCATCCTGGGTGCAAAACCTTCATATAATCATTAAGTGGTATAACCGGTGAAAGTTTGACTGGCATTATTATACCAAATGGCTCTAAACTCCAAACTTTCAACGGATGAAATGGTTGTTGTTAATGTTGTTGTTTTGTCAAAACAGGATACAACATTTTGCTTCCTTCATGCTTCCGGTTGTTTTTACAACCATCTACCTTACCCACCTGTACCAATGTACATCGAGGTAGATAAGTGTGTTACAAAAACAAAACAAAAATTAAACTACTGTCGTTGTTACGGAGTGGCATATCCATTGATTACCTACGCTGCGCTGGCTGGCTATTGGCTGCAGGTTCTGCGAGTTGTAGTTCAACGCGGATGTGGGATTCAGTTTCTAGGACATCATATAGTTGAAACTATAAAACTTGAGTGAAAGCTAATTGGTTTGCAATTATAGCCTCATCCATGCATATTGCATAAAGTGCGGTGTGGAAGATAGAGGAAGGACTTATGTTTTTGCGCAGTATTTGATGTTCAAATTGTCACCTCATTTTATCACTAACTGGCACTCCAGATAAACTACTATCTAATATTGCGATGGGACTTTTTCCTTGAGGTCATCATGATCATGAGGATTGAAAATTTTGTTTTAAGTAGTTGAAGTACTCAATTTATCGTTCGTATGTTTAAACTTTCCCGATGGGAAAAGCATTGTTTTCGTGGTAGAAAAATCGAGTCAAATTTAATAATACGATGAAAGAGAAGACTTAAAAGAGGTTTCTACCAACTAGATTGCCCTAGAGTCTAAACGATTTGACTGCAGAACATTTTTGTATAATTTTCTAGAGGAGGAAATCAATTATTTTCTTTTAGTTAAAAATTTTCTTATTTCTTTACGTGACTTTTGTTTCTTTTATTTGAGTTCAATATAGTTTAAGCAGGTTGAAGGTCTAGTTCTAAAACAATTTTTTGTTCTGTTTTTTTTTTAAACAGCCTAAACTAAGATAAGGCAGTTTTTAACCGCCTTAACAATGAACTAAAGAAAAGAATCTGTGAATTTAAAAGTGATTCACTTAGTAGATTCCTGAATAGTCTGACGGCGGATGCTTCATGGAATACTCCTTATGGAAAGCAGCTAAGCGCCAAAAAGACAACAGGCATAAAACCCGCCAGTAAAAACTCAAGATGGTAAATGGATCGGAAACCCAAAACAAAAGGCTGATCTCTTCGCTGAACATCTCGCGAAAGTTTTTAAGCCATTTCCAGCAAGCACAGCTACAGATCCCTTACAGTTTGTTGATAGAAACGACGAATGTGAAATTCATTTTGTCACGCTCAAAGAAGTAAGAAGTATGTGTCAACATAAGTTGTCTAACAAAAAATCACCAGGGTACGATTTAATAACTGCTCAGGTTTTGAAAGAAATGCCTTCTATAGCCTTCAAAAAACTCCAATTTGCCTTAAACAAAGATATGTGCCACATCATTGGAAAATTGCAGAAGTCATTGTTATACCTAAACAAGGTAAGCCACCAACAGAAGTAACATCTTACAGACCTATTTCGCTTATACCAATCATGGCAAAAGTTTTCGAAAAACTGCTTCTGAAAAGACTAAGCAAAATAAAAGTATGCTCGGCTATATTCTTAGATGTTGCTCAAGCCTTTGACAAGGTTTGGCACTTGGGACTTGAGTACAAACTGCAAAGGGATCTTCCCAGGCAGTATTACGAAATACTCAAATCCTACGTTACGAATCGACTCTTTAAAGTACGGTGCGACCAAAATTACTCGAAACTAAGGAAAGTTTAAGCCGGTGTACCACAAGGAAATGTCCTAGGACCAACTCGGTATCTGTTATATACAAGGGATATTCCAGTGGACATCAACGCTATCATGGCCCCCTTTGCTGATGATACTGCAATTTTGGTGCAAGATAAATCCGTTACGAAGGCTACACAAAAACTGCAAAATGCAGTCGATAAAGTTAGTGATTGGACGCAAAAATGGCGAATCAAACTAAATGAAACAAAATCGACGCATATAAACTTTACAAACAAAAAAATAAACAATGTTCCAATTCTTATAAACAGTACAACAGTACCTTGGATGCAAAGCTCAAATGGAAAGATCACATCAAAAAGAAAAAACACGAATTAAAGTTGAAGTACAGAAAAATGTACTGGTTACTAGGAAAGAACTCTGACCTATCTATCCAGAACAAGCTAATGTTATATAAGCAAGTATTGAAACCCGTTTGGACGTATGGCATCCAACTATGGGGCTGTACAAAGAAAACAAATGCTGAACCCATCCAAAAATTCCACAGCAAGATCCTTCGTGGAATAATAAATGCCCCTTGGTATATAAGAAATAGCAATCTACATCGTGCCTTCAAATTGAAATGCTTACAGAAGTGGTTAAAATACACGCTGTATCACACAATCAGCGACTGCAAAGTCTACCAACTCCGAAATGGAGACCGTCTTAAATGTACGAGACAATGTCCGGAGATTAAGAAGAACGAAGCCTCATGAGCTGATGGTCTAAAAGCTATGGAAAGTGTTATACTCGTAACTTAAACTTCCCATAATGCGATTGATAAATTAAGACAGAAAAATCATTTGTCGATCTTTCATAGATTGGTCCTGATTCACCGGTGGTTTTAGTGCGGTAAGAGTCCCACACTACTTGGTACCGATTCTTACCGAGTGTCTTTTGAAGATTTCCATCGGATAAAAAAAAAAAAAAAAAAAAAAAAAAAAAAAAAACAGCCTAAACGATTTTTATTAAACGGATAAAGCTGCTACTTTACCTAAAGTAAATTATTTTGTCTTCAATCAATATATTCTCAAAAAACGGCTTTGACGATTGAAACAAAAATTGCTTTCTTTGTTTGCAGCAGAAAATACTTAGGCAAAGGCTGAAATATATTCAAGAAATCCTGCTTTGTTAAAGAAAACTGTTTGTCCGTTTGGCTACAGTCTAAACGGCTGGATCGATTTTCTTACAACTTGGTATAAATTGGGATTTGGTGATTCTTACCACAAATTTGTTCACTTTTTTTTAAGAACTTAAATAATGGTACATGCTATAAAATTTTGTTAAGCAATTTTACAAAATCTTATTTTTTACCAAGAATGGCTATAAAACTTATATTAGAAAAAATTCAAAAAACTTCTTTTACTTAAGGCTACCTTTTGATTGAAAACCACTTTTCAAAGAAATGGATATGAATGGTGTACCTTATAAAGAACCATTTTTGTATTTACAATTTTCTTCAAAACGGTTATTCTGATTTCAATATTTTTTTAAAATATGACTTTAATCAATACAAACAGTGTTTCTTACCAAAATTAAAAAAAAAATAATATTTTTTTTTTTTTTAAATATGGCAAGTGATGCATTGGTAACAAAAATTGAACTGGAGATTTTGATCAGATTTGTCATTACAATTCGATTTTTTTTTTTGATTATGTGTTCACTAATGGAGTTGTGACTACTTAAAAAATGATTAAACACAGTGCGAGTGTTAGGAAAATAAGGACGAATGTAAAAGGAGATACCGATCTACATTCGTGTGGTTCGGTTAAAAAAATAATCTCTGTTCTTAACAGTACGTCCAAAATTTATCTCAATGGTTAACTGATGTGTATTCCGGGAAGTGCGAGTATTACGGTGGAATTGTTTTAGAAGAGAAATGCATAGACAAATTTCTTGCATATTCATGATCATTCCACAGAAGGTGATCAGTGATGCACATAACCAGAACCGAAAGCTGTTGAGCTCCATCGATGAAAGCACCACTCATGGATAGCGGCATTGGGGGTGGGTTTTGCTTTAACATTAATTTCTACGCGGTTCTTAGTTCCACACTGGACTATACTATCAAGATCAAAATTCAATGAGCTTATCATACGTTTTGCTGCTCAAGTTCCACATCCAAAAGGCAGGGATGTGAATCAAGAAACAAATAAAGGGGTTTTCAACAGGGATGCTACAAAAGTAGAGCGACAGGGACAGCAAACGACGCCATATTTCTTATCGTTCTTTTGACATTTCTCTTCAGTAAGGTTTGCCATTTCATGATGGAAAGATATACGAGCTAACAACGAGTCAAAATTATTAAAATTTACTACCGAAATTTGGAGTCTGTGGCCTCAACGTTAGGAGCGCTACGCCCAATTTATGGTCGTCATAATCGTCCTAGCAGACCAACAATTGAGCGTCTAGTGGAAAAATTTGAATCCACAGGCACAGTACAAAATATTCCCGTGCCAGTGAGACAAAGAAGTGCCCGTAGTGTCGAGAATATTGCTGCCGCTGAGGCTTCAGTTGCAGAAAGCCCAAATTTGTCTCTCACACCTCGTTCTCAAGCGTTGGGCATCTCTGTGACGTCGTTGGGGAGAGTTTTGCGAAAAGATCTTCGCCTACATCCTTACAAGATTAAATTGACGCAAGAACTGAAGCCGCTTGACCACCAGAAGCGTCGTATGTTCGTGAATTGGGCTGAACAACAACTTGAAAATGATTCGGATTTTCATCGAAAAATCATCTTCAGCTCATTCATTCAGAAGCTCATTTCTGGCTGAATGGCTTCGTCAATAAACAAAATATATGGTATTGGTCAGGCAGCAATCCACACGTACTCCATGAATCATCATTGCATCCCAAAAAATTACGGTTTGGTGTCATTGGGCCGTACTTTTTCCGTGGTGATCAAGACCGGCACGTTACTATAAATGAGGAACGCTACCGTTCAATGATAACTAAATATTTTTGGCCCCAATTGGATGATATAGACTTGGAGGACACGTGTGGTTCCAACATGACGGCGTTGCAAGCAACACAGCGAATGTCACAATCAATTTATTGGAAACCAAGTTTGGAGAACGTGTTATCTCACGAAATGGTTCAGTCGCTTTGCCGCCTCGGTCGTGTGATTTGACGCTGTTAGACTATTTCCTGAGGGGCTACGTCAAGTCTATGGTCTTTGCCAATAAGCCAGCGACGATTGATGAAATTCGTACGAATATCGAACGTGAAATTGCAGCAGTATTGGCCGATTTATGCTTGAAAAACGTCGAAAATTGAGTTCAGCGTCTGGACTGTCCAAATTAGCATGTTTGTATGATGTGCTTGCTGACCGAGAATTTTGACCACATGAAGTTAAAATTTGTGTTTGAGCACAAAACATATTGTGGTTGAAGTTGATACGTAAACATCATTTCTAATAAAGACGGCGAGACCATAATGGGAAAAGAATAATAGCACTAAGCTTTTCCCATTAAGATTAAATTACTCAGGGTCAGAACAGCACCATTTTCAAAAAATGGTCATTTATAATACCTCCCCAAAGAATCATTTTTTTACTTTCGATTTTCAACAAACTGGTATATCTGATTTAAATTTTTTTCAATACATAAGCCTCTAAATAATAAGGTTTTTTATTCCTACCAAAATTTTCAAATAATTTTTTTTTTTGGTTCTTTAAAAAATGTTATTTTTTTTTTTTTTTTTTTTGAAAACCAAATGTTTTAAAAATCATGAGGTCAATTTTTATAAAACTCGGTATTTAGTCTTTTTATACTCCCTGATTTGAAGGAACAAAATTTTTATAGAAAAATAAGGGCTTAAGAATTTAAAGAATTTTTTTGGAGATTAAAAAATATTGCCTATCAAAATAATTAGAAAAAGTTTTACTTTTTTTTATGAAAATTCGATATCTCAAAAACGGTTTAACATTTTTTTTTTGAAATTTTTTTTTATATGCACATAAGCAAATAATAAAGTCTTGCATACCAAAAGCTCTCCTTAAAAATATTTAAAGGAATTTAAAATAGGTATAAAAATATTTTTTTTCAAAAAAACCGCTGAAATTTCGTATACACAGCGTTTTGAACATAAGAGCAAGTAGATGCGACCCAGTTGTTCATTTCATTTTTTTATGTAAAACTTTTGAAGCCATCTAAAGTGCTATTATCGACCCAGGCAATCATGTGCTAGCAGAACAGACAGACCGATAGACCATATTTATTCAAAATCTCATGTATGTAACGAATTTTCTTAAAAATAGGGCAACTTTTTTCAAATTCTTGTTGCTAATTTAGAAAAAAGATTGCCCAATTCGTGATAAATAGACCAATCTGACAGCCTTGTCTGCCACATAACGGCTGTGAATTTCAAATCATCAAGTTTCGACCATTAAATTTAAAAGAAAGTAACATTGTCTTATTCAAGACTCCTTTTTATCCATGAAGATAAAGTTGTGCGTACGTCTTTATTTTTATACGACAAAGAACCTTAAATTTTCAACATTAAGAAAATTAATATCTAAAAATATATTCGGCAACGTGTGGGAAATTACATATGGAAGTAAGAATCACATTAAAAGTCTCAAAGAGACTTAGTAATTTAAAAGTTATGTTTTTGTGCGAAACCTTTCCCTAAAACATCAAACAAGCTAAGAAAACATATTACATTCCTTGAAAAGTCCTATGTTTCTATATGCCACAAGCGATAATACCTTTTAGTATTTTCCCCTGTAGGCACGACACCACGACAACGACGTTCACGAAAACTCAGTCAACGCAGCCTTTTGCTCAATGCACTTTCTAAGAAAACAAAAAAAAAAAACAGCTTTTCTGACATTGATCTGACAATAACACGAGTTGGGTGGTGGTAGAGGTGGTTACGTAATTTCCGACACAGTCCACACATTACCAACATACACAAGTAGGTACACAGGATGAACAAACAGAACAAAACACTAACACCGATTTTTCTACAAACAAAAAAGTTGCTCAAATTAGCATTTAGCCATGTTGTTGGGGGCAACCTTGAGCTTTCTTCGTGCATTCAGGTGTGCCTGTGTATAGTTGCTTAAGCAATTTCTTGTTGTTGTTGTTGTTGTTGCTGTCGTTGTTCAGCTTTATCCTTTTGAATATTTTCTCATGCTGAAATGTAGGCTTGTAGGCTTTGTTTTTTTTTTTTTTGCACAAGCAGGGGTTGATAAAATCGATTTTTTTTTATTCTCGCTCCCCAATAATATTATTTGCGCCACCCTATTAATATGCAGCACTCAAAAATTCAACCTCTCAAACAGTTGCTTTGAGTAAAAAAAAAACCCAAGAAAAGACGTAGAAAAAAAAAACAATGTTCCAGCTCGTTCACACACGGTACGGTAGAAAGGTATATCGTAAAGGAGGTACTAACCGTAAACCGTTGTTTTTCCTACGAAGATTAATGTGTGTGTATGATGAATGATGAGCATTTAAATGAGCGTTAAAATGCTGCATGTACCCATACGTATAGAGGCTTTGTGCCACTAGACCATAACATCGTGCTTATAACTCAAACTGTGCCAAAGCATAACCATAACCATATAACCAACAAAACAACTAGAACCCCTCTCAACTAATGAGGCCGCCATTCGCCATATCTAACCTAGTTTCAAAGTCTCTCTTATTTTGCATTCACACGCATCATGTGAATGGCATGAATTATGAATGCAGCAAAACTGGGGACGTTTTTAAGGTATTTAAGGCTGATTTTAAAGAGAAAATTGTATACAGACCAGTGCTGTCGATTTTATATTAAATTTTTTTTTTTTTAAGTCAATGTTTCGGTTATTATTTCGGTAAAAATATTTTAAAGCTTTTGTTTGATATTCATTAATATTTTCCTTTTTTTCAACAAAAAATAAACCGTAAGAAGAATTTCATTTTAAAAACAAAATGTCAAAGCAAATAAGTCTCTATTCATTCATGAAGGTTGGTTATATCTTGTGGCTTCGGATACTACATATTTGAATTTTTAAAATTCTATTTGTGGTTTTCTAATCAAAATTATGAACAAAGTAGATACCCACAGTTTGTTTTAAAAATAAAATGAATTGATTATGAGCATATATGAGTACCAACAATCCTCTTTTACTCACTCCGGTAGCCCTGGTGAAGAAACAAACAAAATCCTTAGTCCATCAGCTAAATTATTATTCCGACCCAAATAACCTTTCGTTTATATGAACAACTCATAAATAATGCAAAATACCATAATTGCCACAATGTATTCCTACACTTTGATGTTTCTTTGAAGTTGAAAAAAGCATACATTTTTTTTTTTGGGCTAAACAAAAATAGGTAGCAAGCTGTCCAAATAAATATCCTTTGAACTTGAAAATTGCTTACACACTTCAAAGCTAAAATAAATAAAAATACCTTATTCATTTTAGTATTATTTATAATTTGCATAAGAAATTTTTTGTATCTTTCTATAAAATAGAAGCTTATTTTGAGAGAGGCTGATGTTTTTCACATTAACCAAAAAAAAATAACAAAAACCTAAGCCCAAAATATAAAATGGCAATTGGTATCTCTATAAGGTCAGAAGTAAGAAAATATTTAAATAAATAAAATTAGATGGAAATTATAATATTGTTGGTAATATTCCTTTTGTCCCTTAAAACGAAAGAAAATTGGATTTAATGGTCCGAGGTAACGAACTAAATTTTTGTTTACAAGATAAAAGTTTATGTTGGTTCTTTTTTTTATGATTTGCTGTTGGAATTAACATTTAACATTATTTAAGTCGTCTCGCTTGGAAGAATTTCGGTCTGGCGTCATGCTTAACGGAGCCATAAATATGTTAACCTAGATTAAGATGACAGTTATTTTTGTTTTTCTATGTTGAATGTTGATATACTAGGAACAATAAAATAAATCATCAAAGGTTTTAAGGATCAGGAATAGGAATTGTTCAAAGCAGGACGTAACAATGTAAAAAACTTAAAAAAACTTAACTTGGCGTTCGTAGCCGCTGTACATGAAAATCCTAAAATAAGTCTCCACTACATTTTGCGCGGAAAAAGAGAAGTTTTGAGGACACACGACTGAAATAAAATATAAAATGCGTAATGAAAATGATGACATCAGAATTGAGAAAGAAATATAAACAGCTGTTTTAAATCAGCCAGTGGCGTAGCTAATAAGAAAGGGTACAGAAGGGCCACATACAGATTTGGAAAATAATTTCTTCTACTCAAAGTTCAAATTTATTTCCAAACCGAGTTAAACCGATTTGGAATCATTTGATTTGAACATTTCTGATTTTGGCAGGGTTTTTTTATCCATCGACATCACATCCATTTTAATCCAAATGTCTACTTATTGCTCTAAAATCACTTTTTTCCGGAGAAGTAAAAAAACTTCAAAAACTTCGAAATTTTTAGAAGTTTTTTAAACCAACGACATCGTATCCGTTCTTTAAAGGAATTTGACAGCTAAAAGCTTGACAGATGAGGGACAAACTATATTTTGATAGAAAAAGTTCATTTTAATCCAAATGTGAACCAATTTCTCAGGAAATCACTTTTTTGCAGAAAAGTAAAAATTTAAAAATTTCGTTTTTTCAATCCATTCATTATTCTGTTGTTCAAAATTCTGTTTGGTCAAAATTGTGTATACGGATAAAAAATTCTATATGAACATAACTCTGTATTCAATTATTCAGCTTTTTCATAATTCTGTATTCAAAAATTCTGTGAATCCAGAATTCTGTATTTCAAAATTTTGTAAATTTAAAACTCTATAAGTAACTAAATTTAGTTTCCAAAATTCTGTAAATCTAAAATTCTGATTTTTTTAACGTATATTTAGACTTCCCTCCCCAAGTATATTTGGATAATAGTTTTCTGATTTCTTAGTTCCAGTTGTACGAACGTTGTTCAAGTTTTGATCAGCAAATTTTACTGACTTATTTCGGAAGAATATCTGAGCTTCAATGACGGTTCAAGGTTAAAGTATGTACAGGGTGTCCGCCGGGAAGGTATACTACTTTGTTTGTCTCACAGTAATTCCATTGTAATCCTGGCTGTAAGCGATGTGGCACCGTCTTGTTGATACCACATGTTAATCAAGCCCAAAGCATGCAGTTGTGGTGTTAAAAAGTTTTCAATCATATCACGATATCCCTCCCCATTCACAGCTATCTGAGCCGATGGATTGTTTTGAACACTTCCTTGAGCAGCAGTAATGTTTTCAGTCGATCTTGCAGCACGTTGTGGTCCATGCTTGGGTATATCACCTAAAGACCATCTTTCTTTGAAAACATTCACTACACGATAAATAGTGCGTTTTGTTGGCACATTGTTTGACCCAAAAATTTCATATAACTTTCTCATCGTGACAGTAATCGATGATTAATTTTGATGAAATTATCGAATTATCGAATATTTCTCTATAATAAAATTGCCACGAGTCAACTTCACGAATGCCAAATATGAACTGTCAAGACTAATGTTTACCAAAATGGCGGCAAAACAAAGTAGTATACTTTCACGGCGGACACCCTGTATAAGTAGCCAATTTAATAATTTAAGAACTCATCGTTGAACTTAAGTTGATTAACCAGAGTAGTTGAGTTAAAATTGCTGAAATATGGATTATATATTTGTACAACTTGCCCTTAGAATGCTAGTTATGTGTAAATCAACTAATTCGATGTTTTTTTTTTTATAGTTTTGCTGGAAGTTCATAGATCTATCTAGTTTGTTTTTGGCTCGCTTTTTTTTTTCAATTAATACCTATTTGATTAATAAAAGTGAATTAACAAATGTTTGATACTCAATGAATAGCTTTGTAAGCGAGTCAAAGTTGATAGATTGTTGATAGAGAGAAATTTGTTTTAAATTAAATTTTTTTTAAGCATTGTGCGTAAAAACTTGAAAAAGATCGCACTGTTTTCAATGTCAAAATAATTTCTGTATTCCAAAATTCTATAAATGAAAAAAGAAAAAAAGTTTTGATAGTGAATAAAAGGGGTTGGGGTCAAAATTCTACCTGGGTCAAAATTCTTTTTGCTAAATTTATCTTTCAAAATTCAGTTTGTAAAAATTCTGCATTTAAAAATTTTGTTTTTCAAAATTCATTTTTACAAAAGCGCGCTCTTTTCAACATTTTCCAAACCATCATTTTATTATTGGCAGAATTGTGTTTATTAATTTTTTTGTAAGAAAAGTTATTTGGTGAAAAAGTAGCTAATTTTTTGACTCTCTCACGTTTTTCTTCTTACATTAATTTGTCAAAAATATGACCTACTTCAATTTCAAATTAGGTAATATTATGCAATGATTCCACCGGAAAGGAATTCGATTTTTGATATTTTTAATTGATGGAACAAGATTTCATGAAAATTTCATCAAAATTTCAAATGAAATGAACAATTTGAAATCTCAAAAAAAAAAAAAAATAAAAAATTTAAATCAGATTTTGGGGAAGTGTAAACACAGTATTATAAAACATCGAGCTGGCTAAAACTTTTGTAAAAAAAAGGGTTACACCATTTCTGACTTAAAGTTACAGCCTGAATAACTTGTAAGAGTGTAAAATGAATGAAAAGATAAGCTGTGCACGGCTGGTCATTTGTTTTATTTTGAAAAAAGTCAATGTTTAGATTATAATTGAACATGGCGTAAGCCAGAAATAAGGCAAATGGTTTACGAAGAGTTGTACTTTTTTTTTGTTTATTTTCGTTAATAATACAAGTTATTTGAGAAAAAGTAGAACAAGCAGAATTTAATTTTTTTTTTAATGTTATATGACAGAATTTTGATAGACAGAACTGGAAGAAACAGAATTTTGATAAACAGTTTTTTTTCAAACAAATTGAATTTTAAAACCAGAATTTTGACCCGTTCCCGAAAAAAGTGCACACCTTTTTCACAATCATTTATAGAATTTTTGGAATACAACATTTTGAAATCCAGAATTTTGAAATATAGAATTGTGTAGTAATGAATCTAAGAAAACTGAACTTTTTGTTTGAACTGAATTTTGGATTTACAGAACTTTGAAATACAGAATTTTGCAATCAAAATTTTGGCACATACCGAATTATGACCCCAACCCCTAATATTTAGTAACAATTTTTAAACAAAAATTTTGGTATGCCAATTTTATTATTGAAATATTTTAAAAATTTTAAAAATAAAAAAATTTACATTTACATTAAATCTAAAATTTATTTTTTTTTTCAAAGTTTTAGTATGCAATTTTATAGGCATTTTAAAGGAGCCTAAGCAAAGATAGGCTTTTATTATGTGTACATAAAAATAAAATAAAATAAAAAAATTGAAGATTTTTTTTAATTAAAATAAAAAAGAATTGTTTGAAAATTTATATTATTTAATCTTATTTTAATTTTTTCATATTTTTAAACTACAGTAATTTTTTTTTTTTGAAAATATTCAAGACAGCTTCAAAAAAGAATTTTAGTACCGAGATTGAAAGAAATCGACAGTTTTGTTTTCAAAATTTTTAATTTTCAAAAAAATAAAAACAATATGTTTTAAAAATCCGAAAATATTTGGTTTAATATTAAGAAGTTCTATTAAAAAAATTATTGAAATCAGAAGAATTGTTTTGAAGAAAATCGAAAATAAAAAATGGTTCTTTGCGAAGTATCATTTTTCAAAAAATTAAATTTACTGAATTTTGAAAAAAAATAAGTACAGCTGATTTTCAGAAAAAATTACCAACTATGTAAAATTACAAAAAAAATATGGCAGCTAGTGTTATTTTGGGGTTCAAAAGAAAATAGTGGAGAGAAACCATTATATACCAAGTTTAAAGAAAATCGATCCAGTCGTTTAGGCTGAAGGTAGCTGTTTCCAAAAAAAAACAGACGGACGAACAGATTTGTGAGGCCCAATTTGTTTGTCTTCACTAACATCGTAATGACAAGAGTCTGGATTAAAATCTCGAATTCTATTTTTTTTACGAATGCATAACCTACCATTAATACCTATATTTATATCGCAAGTAAAAATGAGTATGGGGCCTGCAGGTGCAGACATCTTGTCATTGAATAAAAAAAACTTGCAGGAATATTTTAGAACCCGTGGTGGAGACAAGAGGTTTTCCAATGTTTTGTGCAGATGCTTTACAAGCACTTTAATAAAAACATGAAATGGTAATCTTTCATTCTCATTAACTCCAGAGACAGGTTTAGTGTATCATAAACTCCTGAATAGTTAAAGATTGGGCAGGTTTTTGATAGGAAGTTAAATATTTTTGTTGGTATTTTAGAATTCCTTCCTTCTTTGAGAGAAACATGCAGGTTATATAAATGAAATACCTACTTCTTTACTTTTATAAGTACCTAGTTTTAAGCTTTTTCCGTTTTGAAGGAAACTTAAATCTGGTTAACCTACCCTTAAGTCATTTTGTCCATATTTGAAGCTCATCACAGAACACATATTATTTTGAGATCACTGAAATTTTGTCAGCGTTTTTTTTTCTGGGAATAAGTTGCATTCGCACAGTTATGGCCTTGGAGTAGGAGCATAACTTGCCAACGCTATTTTTTCAGAAAATTTAGAGATGGATGGTCGAATGGGCAATATTGATTTATTTATAAGTGGCTATTATTTGTTATTATTTATTGACTTTATGGTCATCAAGAAACTTCTTTACTATACCTAGAATTTAGGTATGTAAAACCGGTTTGACAACAAACTCAGATGGACAAAATGGAAGTCCTGTGCTAAAATTATTTTTTTAATGAGATTACCCCTCCCCCAGATCGAAATCTCCCATACACAATTGCTTTGCTGCCCTGAGAAATGCTGCGTAGTACTATGTTGAACGGAAAGCAGAACTAAATTTTTTGTTTATGAAATAATTTCGTTGATTTCGATAACTGTAGCAGATCTTCTTGTAGAAGTCTCCACTCTTTTTCGGACAGAATTAGTTGCTTAAGCCTAGAACGCTGCTGATGCGAAACGAAATATATATTTAGTTGGTCTCCAACAAGACAACGAAATGCTTACGCAACCGAAGTGGACAAATATTCGTAGACACTAGACAGTTGCAAAAATTAAAACTATTGAAAGTGCTAAAAAACCACAGGCAGCCATGTTGTAATGAAAGAAACAATAAAAGTAAACACGAGAAACCACATATGTCATTTTTTCGCACATAGTAAATGTTATGTCTGGGTAATTATTTGAGTGCAAAAAAAAGAGTGTAGACTTCTCCAAATGATCTACTATAATAATCAATTTCGCTAATTGAACAGCGTGCTACAGAACGAAAAGTAGTAGATTTTTTGTTTCGCATCAGCAGCGTACTAGACTTTAGTTGTGTTAGGAGAAATGACATTTCAAACCAGCAGCGTACTTACTATGCTTTAAGCTAATTTTATAGTTTTTTTTAAATAAATGTTTTAATTTTGTATGACAAAAAATGCAAAGAAAATCTTCCAATTTCAATACAAGAAAAATATTCTATTTATTCAGAGCTTATACTTAGATAACCAATACTTAAAAACCCTTATAAAGCTTTACGCGGTTTAATTTTTAATTTGTATGAACCCCATCCTATGTAGATGTCCTGATGTTCATGTACCTAAGTTGGTATGTATTTACTTTTTAATTCATGCTAAAAATCTATTTAAGCTTGAAATGAGGCTAATTGGGGTTAAAGGAGGCTAAATAGGTATACCCAAACACATTGTTTTTTTTATTTTCATCGCCTTAAGAACTCTTAAATATGATTAATTGTATATTTTTCTTTTTGCTAAAATTTCCTTTAACGTTGGGCAATGTTTGAGAGTAAAAATTTGCTTTGTGAGTAAAAAAAAAAAGAAGAACAAAAACTTTAGGTATACTTCTTTTTCGATACTGCTTTCCAACGGCATTATTCTTTCAGCGCTTATTTTTTTGTTTCTAAGTAAAATATCAAATAAATTGCAAACTTTTCCATTATTTTATTTTCTCTTGAAAGGAAATTTTCGTTATGGAAGGGAAAAAATAGGAACTATATAGTCACAAGTATATGTACAGGAGAGCAGCAGGAAATTCTATCAAAAAGAACGCGCAAAGAAACGAACGAAAAAAAAAATAACGAAGAAGAAAAAACCTAATTCAAGTTGAACACTTTTTATTATGCACATTTTTATTTTTTTTTTCAGATCTTATTTTCAAGTCAAAGTTTTCATTTTTTTTGTATTAAACCACTATAGAAGGAACACCGAACTGAATTCAATGCAGCAAATCTAGGGAGGAGTATAAAGGGGGTTAAAATTGCGGCTATGCCATTCTAAAAAGCTATGACGGATGAATAGATGGTTGAAGTATTTATGCCTTCTGAGCCAACATTTCATGTAGTAGGTATATAGGCTTGGAATATCCTCTATAGTCTTGCTTCCTGTATCTTTATAAGTATAGCTACTCGTAGTTCTATCTATATTTTTATCAAGGATTCTATTTTTAGGTAGAAGAAGATTGTATGCATATAGAAAGTGCTCGATTGTTATGCATGTATAGACCAAAATAGTTTACCTACATTTTCTTTTCAATTCACATTTTACAACAAGTGAAACGTGAGCAATGTACATAGATGTGGATAGACGTGTGTTTTATATTTTGATACTTTAAGGAAAAGTTATGGATTCGTAAAATAGGAACCTTATCTTGCTATTTTCCCTTTTATTCTGATATCAAAAATCTTAAATCTTGGTACAATTATTTTTCGTCACAAAGTTCACTTCAGTAAATCATTGATTTTTACTTGCAATAGTAAGTAGGCAAGTTTTGGATTCATGTAAAAAACAAACTCGAGATAACAATCAAACATGACAATGATACAGAGAACACTCAGAACGTGGGTGGCAAAATTCTATTTGTCTGTCTGTCTGATGCCAGCCATATTCTAATTTTTTTTTTTGCATATATAAGAACTTTTTTTTTCACTTTCATCAGATACATTATTTTATAAAATTTTGTATTTTTACTAATTGGTCACTTGTAGGCGTATTTTTGTACTAAAAAAAACATTTTATAAAAGT
Source organism: Dasysyrphus albostriatus (assembly GCA_946251815.1). NCBI lineage: Eukaryota > Metazoa > Arthropoda > Insecta > Diptera > Syrphidae > Dasysyrphus > Dasysyrphus albostriatus. The sequence continues at coordinate 68,488,022 of OX276335.1, forward strand.
TATTGATTTAGCTTCCAAATTTTCTATTAAAACAGTGCCTTTTAAGAATTCAAAATTTGAATATCAAATGATAAATAATGATTATGCATAAAACATCAATGAAAATTGTTATTATTGAATTTATATCCACTAAAAAAATTGTCAAAAAATACTGTTTGGTATTTACTAGCATTTTTATTTTATATTATCGAATTTATTATTTAATTCATAAGGAACAAAATTGAAAATTTTCTTCAATAGTGTCTTAATAAAAATATGCAATTTTATGTCATTTTTTACAGTTTTTTTTTCTGGTTTTGAAACCTGGCAAATCATCTCACGGAATAAAGTCTTACAGACCGATTTTCTTTCTTTCTTCCTATGATATCAAAAGTTTTTGAAAGAGTACTACGCCTGCGCCTGCAGCCGATAATAGAAGAGTAATAATTAATACCTGAACATCAGTTCGTATTTAGAAGCAAGCATTCGACAATTGATCATGTGCACAGAATTACTGACGTAATTAGAGAGCTCTTGAAGAAAAGAAAATCTGTTCGACAATCATTTTGCACGTGTTGCAGGCGTTCGACAAGGTGTGACACGAAGGCCTCAAATTAAAATTTAGACAAGTTCTACCTGAAGGACTTTACAACATTCTAAACGGATATGCAGATAACAGACTTTTTCGTATAAGACACAGAAATGACTATTCTGATTTCAAAGAAATAGTGGCTGGGGTACCACAAGGAAGTGTATTAGGTCCAGTTCTGTACTTTTTATTTACACGCGATATACCTCAAACAGATGACACTATTGTAGCCACGTTTGCTGATGATATTGCAATACTAGCAGTAGGCAAAACGATAAGCGAAGCTACAATTAAGTTACAAAATGCTCTTAATAATGTCAATCAGTGGACAAAAACATGGCGAATAGCGCTCAATGACCAAAAATTAGTCCACGTGGACTTTACGTATACAAAAATAAATAACCTTCCCGCTTTTCTTAATACCACTCGTGTTCCATTTGCCAATGAGGCAAAGTATCTGGGAATGACTCTAGACGAGAAATTAAAATGGAAGCCTGATAAGTGAATGCAAATATATTAATTGGCTACTCAGTAAATATTCAAAGCATGGTATTGAAAATAAATTGATTTTATATCGACAGGTTCTTAAATTTGGGGTTGTACCTGCGATACAAACTTAACTATAACTTACAAACGTGTGAAAACGAATTGCTTAGGTCATTTGAAAATGCTTAGAAACAAAGATCTTCACATGGATCTCGGGATTCCTACGGTTCGGGACGAAAAAAAATTTCGCGCGAAAACATAGAAATCGACTATTAGAACACGCTAATTCAACGATTATTGGCATTCTTGACGAGTCGAATTTAGTTTCTGTTTACGAAGAACAAAACCTTCCAACTTGGTGCGGTGAAAAGAAAATCGCTTCAAAATCGCGGATTGAGCAGGAACTTTCACCGGAAAGTAACCTGCAACACGTTACTTAACTTCGTTACAAAAAATTAATTGCTAGATAAGTTTCAACTTAGTTGTATTCGGGAAGTGGAGGTGGTTTTAGTGTAGTAATAATCTCACACATCTTTGAGCATTCGTTTTTCGGTCTTCATAGAGCCTTATGCAGGTTTTGCACCTACCCTGGAGGAAAAAAAATATAAACTGAACTGCGAGATGAATCATTGTTTTAGTGTCTTTAAATAATTTCTCGAAATGAAAAATCAGGAAAATAAAAACGTTAACTTAGTCTTCTTTTTACTGCCAAGAAAAAAAATTTGTGAACGTAGAACGAAAAAGTATTTTCGATGATATTTTAATGAATTAAAATTTTATGCTTGGTTCTTTCGTGGGGTTCGTGGGGGCAATTGCACCCATTGCCCTCCCCCTGTATCCGTGCCTGTATGAGCACGCGTTTTTCGGTCTTCACAGATCCTTATGCAAGCTTTGTTTTGCAAAACTGCCATTTTTGCATTTCTGTCTTTCTTAAAAGCGTTTGTAAATAATAGAGCACAACATTTTTTTTTCAGTGATGTCCTAGGAAACTAGTTTTTTGGTCCATTGACACCTTAATCGTTTTGATCGAACAATCATCACGATCTTTCTTGAAAACACCATTTCATGCGGGATCACTCTTATCAAAATTTTTATGAAAAAGCTCCTTTCAAATGTTAATAAAGTTGCATATAGTCCAGTACATTTATAATCTGACCCAACACTTTGTTACACACCCAAATTTTATTTCATTATTTGAATAAGGGTTGTTAATTGAAGATCATAACTCTAATTGTTCGCACTCTCAAAACTACCATTTGCCCGCCATCTTGGATTTTACTTCATTCTAGTTTTAATTTAATATTCCGGTTCCTTGAAGTTTTTTTCTGCGATATTTTTGATATTTAAAAAGTAACAGGCCAACACAATAATTTTTCTTTTATTTTTAAGTATTTTAAAAAAAATTTTGACAAAAGTTTGTCAGTCACTTAATTTTTACCAATTTTGCTCTTAAATTTCTTCAGTTTTATACAAAATCTTGAATATCACGACTTTTAAAGCCACGTTAAGAGTGTTCCGGTTTAAAATAGCGATTTCATGAAAAAGATTGTGTGTACTTGTCCGATCAAAACGATTAAGGTGTCTATGGATAGAAAAAAATGTTCCCTAGGGCATCATTGGTAACGACAGTATCTAACTGATGAGCCCAACTGCCTTGCCTTAAAATATCCTAAACAAAATCTCACAAATCGAAATCTCACAACCAAAGTCTCGCAATTACAAAATCCCGCTTTTTATAATAACGCAATAACGAAATCCTGTAAACTAAAATCTATCAAAAGAAAATCTACCAAAATTGAATTGCCTTGCGACATATGCAAGCTTCTTATCATTTTTGTAATTATAAAAATGTAAATTATAGATTCGTAAATGATATTTTTAAAAAATATGAATTTCAAATACCTCGAATATAAATCTCACGAACTAAAAGTCTTGTTTTTCAATTATTGCTGGTCATGACTCATGATGAATAATATTGAATTACTATCCATCCATGGACCTATCCATCGAGTAAGCATTTCCTGTGTAGGCAATCAATAAATTTCTAAGGATAATAATTATTAAGCTTGTACCAGAAAGAATAAGACGAACAGATTGATTTCTGAGAAACTTAATAAAATCAATTAAACCCCAAAAAGGTACAACGGTTGTTATAATTCTCATAGATGAAACTGGACACTGGAACGTATCAAGAACGGTCACAAATTGGGTTTATTGCTTTGAGATGAAGATTATATGAGTAATAAAGAGTTCAGTGTATATCCATGCTTAAATTTCTTCCTCGATGTCACAAAACCTAAACTTCTAAGTACTTCCAAGAACTAGGTACATCCTCTGCACCATTGATTGCCAACTGCAAACAAAAACCCAAAAAAAAGCAAACACACACGACCTAGTTGTGTGCCCTATTTTTTCATACAAATATTCCCTACATCGGTAAAAAATAGACAAAAAAAAAAAAAAAGAAAATATTCAAAAGGATGCTTAACTTTTTTTCGTTCCTTTTCTTGTTTCAACCATTCTAGAGTTGTGAAATCCGTTTCCGAGTGAGACAGAGATGGAAGGTAAAATGAAACTTAAAGTAAAAGATGGTCCTTGTTCTGATTTTATGAATTCTTAGAGAATTTTTATTTTTAACCTGGCAGGCGACAGAAAGTCATAATATTTCCGGATTTTAAGCAACTTGTCTTGAATAAAGAAGGAATAAAAAAATTTTCAAAGAACAAGTAGGTAGTACTTAGATATGTTTTTTTTTTCGTTTCCTATAAAAGGAATACAGTTTTGTGTGCTACTTTTTGTTTATTTTTTTTTTTTTTTGTTTATTCGTCCTGAAATGGTTGCAAATTGTCTGTCTGTTTTGTCTGCCTGATGCTTTTCTGTAGTGCCTATCTCTAGCCTGCCTCCTGTCTGCTCCGGTGAGTGGTGTCTTAAGTGAACAAAGTTTTAATGAACTTATTTGCAAAAGATTTCATCTAACGATTGTTTTTGTAATTTATTTCAAGTTTGTTTAGTTTAGTTTTTGGAAGAGATGTACAGAACATTTACGTATACATATACATATATTTTTGGCGTCCTGCAACTTTATCTCAATTTTTCGTAGTAAGTATATATACACTATAACTTATTTCATCTTAATCCTAAACGAAGCTACCTTCCCTAAATCATATTTTAGACATTTTTTTCTTTCTTTTATATTTATGAAGTCTTTTCATAGAAGATTTTAAAACAAATCCAAATAAAATTAATGCTTGAAGACTTGTACACTGAGCACGGAGCTCTCTGTTAAGCGGAAACTGACGGAACCGACAGTTTTGTCTGCTTATGAGACAGAAAAAAACTCCAATATCTTCATCTTAGTAAAAAATCATATGTCCCAATTGCAGACCTGTAAACTTTTAAGTACAAATACCAATCAAGTACATAAAACCTTGTCCTTGCACTTGAAAAAAGCAAGTCCCATGTACTTGGTACTTGAAAATACCAAGTACATGTACTTTGTTCGAAGTACATGTACTTGATACTTAAATACTGTCTAGTACTCCTTCAAGTACTTTTTAAGTCCAAGTCCATTTCAAATAATTCTCAAGTACAAGTCCATTTTAAGTACTTTTCAAGTAAGATTCGTTAAAAAGTCTGGCTGAGCTATCGAATAATGACTATTTCTACTCAAAAATACAGATCACGATGGCTGATGGCGTCTCGTTGTCTTGGCGTCATCTCGCTTAAGTCTCGCAATGGTTGTCATTATTCGATATCTCAAACAGATCACTCAACGAATTATAGGTACTTGAAAAGTACTTGAATTCCACTTTTACTTGAAATGGACTTGTAGTTGAAAAGTACTTGAAATGGACTTAAAAAGTACTTGAGAGTACTGGTGTACAGTTTAACAGTACCAAACTAAAGCAAAGTAGTTCATAAAGCAAAGTAATTCATAAATTAAATTAGTTTTTATTTTCAAAGAACAAGTACAAGTACCTATAAGGTGCTGGGTACTTAAAAAATACTTAAGTACTTTACAACTCTGCGCAATCGAACTTTTATTTACTTCACCCTTCTTTAAGATGTTTTTTTTTAAGCTTCATTTGTGATGTTTTTTTATCGAAGACTGAGGTAAGCTCGTCGTAGTCTAGGGTATTTCCGAAGAAAGCAAGTAAAACTCAGGTAAAGAAGGAAAAAGAACTCGGAATGGTCACCAGTTATATAATTTTCGATTACAATTACAATTTTACAATATTTATTACTTAATATAAACAACTGGGTATTTCATATACAACTAAGCTTGTTACGGTAGAGCTACAAAAGCAGACTCGGCCCATAATATCCACTTAGAAGAAGTGAACCAGGGACAATACGGTAGGAATCTGATTCCAGCCTAAGGGAAAACTACTTTGGTGCCCAATCTCTCACTCAGAAGGAGCGAGCAGAGGGTTAAGGGTAGGATTCTGATTCCAGCCCAAGGGAAAATTACTTTATTTTTAACGGCGGAAGCCAAAGAGATTTAGCTGGAACCTTATGTCTCTATAACTTCGAATAAAAAAGCCGTAATCAACACGAGTCAATAAACTTCGACTTTTTCCAGATTTCGTACCTCCTAATAATGATTTTTCTGCAACAAGGCAATGTGAACTGTGAGGAAGACAAATGTAAAAGTCGTATGACGTTGACTCAATGGAGTGCGGTGCGTTGTTGTTTGTAATGTTATTTGGTGTACTATAGTTGTTGAGCATTCGGTGGGTGGTGGTAAGTGTATGTTGATATGGGCGTAAGTAGATATTAGGTGGTTTGGCTATGCAGGGTGATGGTGTATAATATTACTGGTCTATGGTGATTGAATGGTGATGAAGGATGCTGGTAGTTGATGTTGATGGTGGTTGGTGTATTCTGTTACAAAGAGACGGTGACAGGTTGGTGATTAATTGCCGGTCGGTAGGTGTGCGTGAGTGGAAAGTGTAACACTTCGACACACATTAATAAATATAGCTTTGTAGCTGCTTTGGCTTTCTTGGCGTCAATATTAATATAAAGGTTTTGAATTGAACTTCAGAACTAACGAAAAGTTTACTGATTTTCGAAACGCACCATCATATTACATATTGCAATGTTGTATCCATATACTCATATACTTAAAAAAATAACATTTCATCAACCCATGAAGGTCGACCATTCCATCTTATTCCTTTGTCAGACAGACAAATCTTGTTTCATGTTTCCCATTCCATCATTTAGTGCTTTCCATGTTTAACACACTCATCCTTTGACCGATGAGTTCCGTCAATGTGAAGTTTTGATTAAAATTTTTTGCTCAAAAGTTGAAAATTAATTTTTACATTTTTTGACCTTCACATCCCGCACGGATTAATTTTAAACTTATATACAACATCACTCCTTCTAGTAACCAGCCCTTCAGGGACCATTTGAAACACTTTTTGGTTTGATTAAAAACTCATGACTCAAACCTTGAAAGTTATAATATCACATCAGTCTTTGAGTGTTGTTTTAGTCTAATCAGAAGAGTTGATTATTTATATAGTCAAGTTTTAACTACATATGTATGTAGAAAGATATGCATAGGCTGAATGTTTTGATTAGGAATTGTTTTTACAATTATGTTTGCGTTATTGGAATACAATTTTTAATCATTACGTTTCATTTTAGAAGTTATAACGAGCTTAAACACATTTTATTAAATGTTTGTTTACAAACCGTCCATAACTGGGTATTTTCTACAAATTTTAGCACAATTTAAATTTTGTATACAAAATTTAGTAATTTTGGATAGTAGGTACACGAAGAGACATTAAATGACCACTATGTGAGCACATTGAATCAAGTTTATGTCAAGGAGAATGAGTTCACTACAGGTCCGTTCCTAGATCTTAGAACACCTGGGTCAAACTCAAAAAAGCCAACTTTTTTGTTACGAAAATTTTGATAAGGAATTAATATAAATCAAATACTAAATCGTGTTACTTCTGCCGTCTTTATATCGACTCATTATCACTACCAACATATTTCGGTAAGTTTGGAAGGAATGACTGGTAAAAAGCCTATTGAAATGTCTGTTTATATATCTTCGACTTTCTTGCAAGTAAGAATATCTATTTTTACTTTGGTTATTAATTTATAAAAAAATTTTACTTCAAACTTAGACAAAAAGTCGAGAAAATGATCAACTTTTTTGCTCTGCTTTGAATTTATGCACGAAATCAGCAAACTGTCTGATTTCTTAATACGGATTTTACACGAATTAAAGATTTTGTTTAAGACACATTTTCTTCCGATCGCCTTATTTGATTTATGACAAGCTTAAGCAAGTAAAGTGCACTTTTGAACATCAATCCCTAAACTATGAACTGATCGCAAATAACGGTCGTTTGTGAAAACTTCAAATTAAAGTCAATTTGATCGTCAAATGATCGTGGTATGTAAATTATGGTCCTGTTTTCAGAAAGTTTGTTTGCAAACGCATTAATAATTACTCCATTTTTTTATATGTGAGCTCGCCTCATGTCAGCCTTAATGACATGGTGGCACCTTTCATGGAACGTTGCAAGCCATTCACACGACGGCGCCCTTTACAGCAAGGGGCCTGGGGTATTTGCCCCTCTATTTCAACCTTAGGCAAAGCCCTGGTCCGCTGTTTATGGTTAAGAAGAGTGTGAACTTAATTGGACCTCTGCACTTACCCATATAATGCAATTGCATAAGTCTTTAGTTCATTAAGAGCTTAGCTTGGCATGGTAATGAATCTGCTCGAATAAAACATAAAAATAGGAATTTTTGAATTGTTCTTAGGGCTGGCCACGATACCAGAAAAGTCACGGTATCGGCATTGGAAATTGAAACGATACCGAGACTATACTAGCTGCAAGGCATCCGAAATAATACCAAGACTAGACTTTTTTATACTAGACCGAGTTATACGAGACCAATACCGAGCCCACTTTTCTTTTGCTTTGTTTTTTCTGAAACCAATCATTTTAATGAAATTTCAGATTTTGTTCCTTTTAGGTAGAGGAAGTGAGCTAAGTTAAATCCACCAACTGCATTGCAATTTTTTATCTTGGTTTTTCGGAAACGGCTCCAATAATTTTGCAACAGCATTGTTCTACCGCTATGATATTTTGACGCAAATTTTATGTTTTGGATATGGGAACCTTAGACATTGTCAAACAAGACAAGCTAATGCAAAAAATTTAGTTAAAAAGATAGTCTTTCAATTACTATGCATATTTTGTATAAGGATTTTTTTTTATTAGATCTTAAAAACACTAAACTAGTTCAACTACAAGATCAAGAACATGTAACCAAGTCGTGCATTTTAATTTCTTTTGTGACTGAGACTAGAGCGAAACCAGACGAGAACGATACCGATACCGAGACGAGACTGAGTTATACGAGACCGATCCGATACTGAAATTTTTCAATTTTTACGATACCGAGAGGTTACTTAAAAAAGTATCCTTTGGTTCGGTATCGTGGCTAGATCTAATTGTTATTATTTTAATGTGTTCTAAGGAACCTCAAAGTTTGGGGAGAAAACACAATGAGACGCCCCGCAGATCTTACTATACTTAATCTTTTGAATCTGAGCAAGGTCATACCTATTTATTTGAATTTCACTGCACCAGCTTATAATACTTTTAAAGATCTTTCGGGAACACCACTTAGGTCTTAGGAAGTGCTTATTTATGCTACTCGTACTTCACATTAAAGGTAAGTTCATGACAACTACAGCATTACTAAAAGACCAGTTTATCTCCTTGTAACAAATTTATAATCCTCGTACTGCGTGTTTCAATACCCTTTGCTGCGTGAATGTTGTTATCATAATGACGCAAACTAAAAATAAAATGTTCCAACATTCTTATTTTACGCATTTTATTCAAAAATTCAAAAAAAAATTGACTTTCGACACGTTTTTATTTGGTTGGCATAGTAAAAAGATGTTTTTTTTTAAGACACGTAATCTCGCCTTGAACTACAAATTTTTGATATTTTGAGTGCTTTTGTCAAATTGATACATACATACATACGTACATACATTAATGCAAGAATAATTATATTATCAATTCTTATCTTCATAGGGAGACGTCTAAGCATATGGGTCATTTTTTGTTGTTGAATTTGAAAAAGTTGTCTAGCCTTATCGCGTAAGATGACAAGTAGTATAGGTACAGTAATCTTCTTCAGTAATTTAAAAGAATATTAGCTGTTAGTTTTACTTTAAAGTAAATAATTATTTTTTTTTCATGAAAATCAAAAACCTATTTGATTTATGTTGGGAAATTGTGATATAAAAATCGAATTATAACTTGTTTGTACCTAGAGGCGGCTTTAGACCAAAACTAGACGCGTGCAAGATCAATTCCAAAAATAAGGCAAGGATTTTTTCAATTAAGAATTAATTTTTAGTCTTAAAACCTTTAAGGACTTAATTATTTCATAAGCTCTAATGAGTTACTTCTAAATCTGTTATTATTTTTCCCAGAATGCTGAAAAAAAATATGAAAAAGCAGTTTTCGAGAGTATTCATTAAATAATTTCCGGCCAGTTTTTAATTGAGACTTATGAAGACAACTCGAATGCAATTTTATTCAAAAAATATAACTCACCGGTAAGGGTTTAAAGTAACTACGTTATTCAAAACACTAATTTTTATTTAAAAATTTCTAATTGCATGGTGTGTAAAGAGATTTTGATCTGTTTTTTTTTTTTTAGTGACACTGATGTTAAAGTGTGACGTACCTAACGAATCGCAAAAAAAAAAAAAAAAAACATTGACATTAGGAAAAAGAAGCGGAAATTCTTTGGAGATTTTTCGTGCCTGTGCTGAATTTTGCTTAAAAAATGTCTGCAAATTGGTTTTTCAATAAAATGAATAATAAACCATAAAGTCTTAACTTTCCGGGGGTAGACATGTTTCATAAACGAAAGTATAATTTTTCTTAGAGACAAACAAATAAGTAGTTTTTGCACCATGTGTCTGAAAGTTATTTATTTTTCAATCAAATCAACTTAAAACTTAAAAAATAAAAACTATTTGTATTTGTAAGTTAAACTGAACTTAACACAAATAGCGTATGACAAGGCCCTCACTACGTCACTGATGAGTCCAAGTGAATAAGCCGGATGAAACGCCGATTTGTAGGACTAAATGCCATACAAAGCTATTTTCGATTAACTATTTGTTCCAAGAAAAGTGGTATATTTTGTGTGATTGCGAACAAAAGATTTAAGCTTTAACTTTGGTTTTTATTTAATTTTTCTTCAACATTAAAAGTTTGTTTGTCGGGGTGTTTGTCAATGAACTTTTGTCTGCCTTTCAAGATTTACATCTGTGAGAGTGTTTTATAACGATTAATGTTCAATCAAAAGTTAAGCAAATGACTTGATAAAATGTCATATTGGCTGTCATAAATAACAATCTGCGTTGTTTTTGTGTCTTTGGTGCAACAAAAAAGAAGACAAAAGACATGATGTCAAATTACAGTGGCTACTCAGTCATTCAATTACAGTCACCTACAAACTTTCAATCACAAAAAAAGTATAAAGTGAGCTTCAAAATCTATGCAAACGATACCTATTTAGCTATCGTCTTAAAGCTATCGTTTTCACGATAGCGTTTTGACGATTATCGTCTTACGTGAAACAAATATTTTATTTTCAAAACGATATCGCCCAAACGATAGTCATTTTCAGTTTTACGGAATGCAAGACTATCGTCAAAGCGCTATCGTCGCGTGATAATCGTTTTACAGAATGAGTGCCCAGATTAAATTTTGCATAGGTTGTTACTTGTTATGCTTTGGAGCATGGCTTAACGTCAGCAATAGATTGCAATTTGTCTTATATTTCGTTTGGTTGTTAATCGCTGCTCTCATCCACTCGAATGTCTGTTTTGAAATCTTTTGAAATCTTTTTAAAACACAAAAGTGAAATCGCTAGTCCACGCCGATAAGCCCGAAACGATTGACCACTTGGAGGACAACATTCGCCACGTTATTGCCGATATACGGCCACAAATATTGGAAAAATTCATTGAAAATTGGACCTCCAGGTTAGACTACGTCCGAGCCAGCCGTGGTAAAACAAAAAAAAAAAAAACAAATTTGAAACAAATTCACAGACCGATTTTTGTAATATTGGGTTTTCAAAACAAAAATTAAATATTTTTTTAAAAAATTTTAAATGTATTTTTTTCAAAATTTTGAGATGCAACATTATTGACATTTTAAGTGAGGTTTTTTCATACAAATTTTGATTGAAATAAATTAAGCCGTTAATGAGAAAATAGAAATAAAAAAACCCGTATAAAGGAGGTACAGGAGGTAAAAAAATTATTGAAATGCGCATCATAATGCACTGATATCTTATAAAAATCGTTGGATCCATTTTTGAGATAATTAAACTTTTCCTTAACGGTTGTGTGGCAAGTACTGTTATTATTGGAGCTAAAATAAAATAATTTCCCTTCTGGAAAATCACCAAAAAGCCTAAAGCTCAAAATTTGAAGAATATATCGCTTCATTAGCTTACACTGAGCCAAAAAATGCTGTTTCATAAGGAAGAAACTGTTTGCCACAAGAGATAAAAGGCCCCACACGTTTAAGTTGATTATGATCAATGTTTCAATATTTCACTGACTGATTTTAATTCTCTGTTTGCAAAAACCAAAACTTCGAACTACATATAAAAAAGTTCTCACTGCAAACAATGTTAACTTTCACAACTCATTTTATAACTTTTGCCTTCAAGCGAATGATCATTGAAAATAAATGGTCTAATATCTAGCTACAAGTACTTTTGAAATTTAAGTTAAGAATCTTTTAGATTGACTCCAAAAGTTCAAAAACTTAAAATAGGGATTTAAACTATTGTAATAAAAAATAATATTGTTTGCCTCAAGAACTAAATCTTAAAACTGAAAAGCACTATTTATGTTACTTACAAGAAACTAATCTTTTAACTAGTAATGAAAAGTGTTTATGACAAACAATATATCTCTAAAATCTAAATTTGTTTGCCTTTAATACGAAGCGAATAATCATAAATTTGTAATAGGGAGTGATTCCCAAATAAAAGTAATATAATTAATTATTAAATACAAAATTGGATTTGTATTCAAAGTTTCAAAATTTTCAGAGGCAACCTAGGATCATTTGACATGAAGTCTTGTCAGGTACTGGTTACCTAAAATTTCAAAAACATTACCTAATGTTATAAACTTTACTGATATAAGACAGTGTGAACTGAAAGATAATAAAGTTCAAAACAAGGAATTTTAAAAATTCTGAATATTAACACCAACTTCGCAACTTATTCAACCTCACATGCTATGTCAATCACAGCATGATCTATATCGTTTGAAACAAACAATTAAAGAACTACCCACTAATGCAATTGACGTTTCTGTTAAATTCTTTGGCAATCTGTGAACAAAACTTTTCTTTGTAGAATCAAGTGAAAAACCATATATTCACAAACAATTTAGTCCAAAAATGTGTTCTAAGGCCATAAATTCTTGAGAGACTTAGCTTAACGCTATTCCCCATAAATTAATATTGGTAGTAAATAATTTCTACTTAAATTTAACAGTATTAAATACGCAATGCTTGTAACAAGGAAATTTTTCGGAGAGTGTAGAGTGTAGATAAACACAAACAGACAGAATTGTGTCACCCACTTTTTTCGTGTTCTCTACCATCGTTATGTTACGAGTATGTTTGATTTTTATCTCGAAATTTGTATTTCTTCACGAATCCAAAACTTACCCTTTAGTAGGTACCGACATATATCACAAGTAAAGATTTGTTAAAAAAGCAAAGAATTTTGTCTTATTTCTTGAAAATTTTACAATTAGTTGTTTTGGTATTTAAAATGCAATTTTTAACAATTCAAAGTAACTACTGCATTGTGCTAAACTTGTGCCGTAAATATTAAAAAAATTTGATTTTCAAATTTTACGAATGATTTTTTTTTTAAATATTGTTTTAGCTAAAAAGTGTAAGCTGTGCTGTTTTGCGCTCAGTGTATGCTGCCAAATTCCGAAGAAATTAAAAAAAAATTGCATATTCGTAACTTTTACCAAAAGTAACTTCGCCAAAAAACAATTTTGCGAAGCGTGAAGTTAGCACCGCCATTTTGGATTTTCAAAAAAAAAAAATTGTGCTGTATTGTACTTAGTTTTTCCGCTTTGTACCGTAAATATTTTTAAAAAATTCGCAAATTTGCTAATTTTACGGATAAACATTTTTCAAATTTTGCAATTTTATGAAAAATTTAATTAGTGCTGTTTTGTGCTCACTTTGTGCTGCCAGAATTTTTTGGTACTCAAAAAAGTATTTAATGCAAAAGGTTTCATAAAGAGTGATTTTGTGCAATTTAGTTCTACGTTATTTAAATAGTATTGAATTTTTGTATTAAAAAAATTACAAAAAGTTCGTTAAACATAGAATGTAATATTTGTGGAATTTCGATCACTTTTTTGCCTGTGGCATTGCCAGACATTTTTGTTCTTAATTTTTCTTTTTGATCCTGTCTGAAAGCCGCAAAAATTGCGAAAATTTCTATGTATAAAACTTATTTTTGGCAGTTTCTATAAAATACAAGCTTTAAGTATTCAGCCAGCGAGATGTTTTACAATTAGAGTTTTGAAACTATTTAAAAGCTTTTGTTTTCGAAAAACTTGAAAATAAGAATATAGTTCTTCTATAAATATACCATTTAGACAAAATTATTGCATGGGTACATTTGGAGTTCAAAAATATTGTCACACCAATTTATAACAAAAAACAAATAGATCTTCTGAAAAAGTAAGATAAAACAGAAATATCGGTGAATTGACTATTCTATCGGTCTTCTTTAAAAACTGATGACATCTAGTCATACGAGTACATCTCTAATAGCTATTAAAAGTCAATTTCATTTGCTGAAATAAACTCGGTGACCAGCTTGATTAGCCTGACAAACTCTTTTTAATCAGAAGAAGTGAAAATAATTTTTTCTAAGAATTTCAGAACTACAAGAGAATTTAAAATCTAGAATTAAATACTAAGTTCCGAAAGATTTAAATTTAAAAAAAATTAATTTAAAAATTACTCCCCATCATCATCACTTTTTAAAATTTCTTTCCTTATTTTTTTTTTCCTTTTTATACCTCCCTCACTTTCAGCAATAAAGTTCAGCTTTCCATTTTTCTATTTTCAGCTGATTTGACCCATGTCACCTCCCTATCAAGAAACAAAATAGGAGCAAACAATCACTAAATGGAAACTCAGCCGTTTGAATTGTTGTTATTTTGTGTTTGTTTTGCTTTTTTTTCGTACTCTGGGAAGAACAGCTCTGTGTCGCCTATTAATCTATTTTTGACTTTTGGTATTATTGTTTGCACAACATCGCTGTCCTCTGCAATTTGGAAAAAATAAAACTTTTTCAACCACACGTTGTTTTCAAAAAAAAAAAAAAGAAACCCTCAATCCGTGGACTAAATAAACTTTTCATTTTTTTTTTAATCAAATGACATTACCATTTAACCAACCCGAAATCATTGGGCATGTGAATTTATGTTGAATAATTAAAAAGTTCCGAAATAGCTAAAGGTGCTCAGCAGCTAACGTTATCTTCAATTTTTTTTCTCCCTGACCGGGTTGAGTTTTTGAATAAAAAAAAAATTTAAAAAAAACCGTTGAGATAGAATTTTAAATAAATAAAACTTTTTCGATAGTTGTCGTTGCGGCAGCATGTGTTTCGGGACTTTTGGCAGTCCAATCGGACTTTTCTCATTCGGTATTCTTTTTGTGTTGGCATTTTGTGGTAAAAGTGTCGCTGATGTTGCCTGGAATTCAACAATAGAAGAAGCCACCATTCAGTTCGTTCAGCAATTGCTGGCCAGTGTGGATAGAAGCAAATCACCATGTGACAATTTTCATGGCTTCATTTGCAACAAACAACGAAATTCGACCCAATTTATGCAGCGCCCCAGCGAAGAGGAGATATTTCAAAAGTTTATTCAAAATGTCGACAACGAGGACCAACTCATGGATGCGGAAATGATGATAAAAAATTTCTACGACTCGTGTCAAAATGCCCGCTCACTTGAGCATTTGAAGAAGTCCCATTTATACCACCTCACTAGGGGCTGGCCGTTGATAGAAGGGGATACCTCGAGGAAAAGAGAAGTACCCCCATGGATGAGTGTTGTGGTGGCATTTCATGATATCGGTGTGCACTACTTTTTCAGCCATCGTGTTGAGATAAAAAGCAACCGCAGGACTGTCGAACTGAAGGCAAATTCAGACTTTAAATACTCACTGAGAAAAAACACACATTTGGCCGAGGAACTCCTTCAAAACTTCGGGTTGAGCCCAGCTGAGGCTCGATTGAAAGCTCTGGATTTCGCTGGCCTCGAGGGATATCGACGAGAAATTGTGGGTGAGTCAGGCACTGGAGTGTCAACTTACATGACCTATGGCGAATTCAAAGCAAGATTTGACAACACAGACTGGGATGTTTACTTCCGTCGTGTGTTGGGTAAACCATTGAAGGACACCGATGGAGTCCGCCTCGAAGACGAACAAAAACTTGAACAAGTATTCAGTATGCTCTCGAAAACACCCAGCACCCGCATCCTGAATTACGTGTGGATAAATTATCTCTTGGACAAAAGTACAGCGAGTTGCTTAGACTTGGTGAGGGAGAACTTCCAACCACTCTACCGCTACATCGTGCAATATACCACAATCGACAGACGTCGCATGGCTAATATGTTTTCCGAAATTGGCAGTGTCTATCAGTCCCTGCTGCCTGACTCTATTTGGATTGATGAGATTTCAAACCAGAAGTCAAAACTGTATTTGGGAAAAATCATCCATACGACTTTGAATGGCAACGAAGAGCTAGATGCGGATTATGCCGGTTTGAATTTGACAAAGAAGAATTTCTACCGTAACTTTGAAAAGTTTCAAAAATTCACCGATTCCATGAAGGATGCTGGTGGTGTTTTTCGTCCGCCAGGGGTGGCATCCTCTTCGTCAGCATCTCTGAGCGATTTGTATGAATTTTTCATGGGACCAATGTACAATGAGTTGCTGCCACAGCCATTGTACTTTGGATCGATTGGGGAGGCTTTTTCAGAGAAGATGATCGATGGAGGTGGCAGTTTAACACCCGGCAGTTGGCGTAGCAGTGATTCGGATGAAAAGTTTGAGGAATTCGAGGGGTGCCTGAAGGAGCAGAATGCTAATTTTAGATTAACTACAGCCATTGGGAATAATCTGGTACGAAGAATATTGGCAGAACGACAGACTTATGAAACTCTAAGGAATTGGATAGCTGGCAATGCGGATGCGGCAAATCGGATTCGTGGTCTCTTAGCATCACTGGGTGGTAGTGATGGGAATTTGAATTTAGAGAAATTATTCTTCTATATTTCCGTTTATACACATTGTCCCGAGAGCAGTGATTTTGTTAATACATATTTAAAGAACTCGAGGGATTTCGCTGAGACATTCGGATGTCCGAGTGGAAGTCAGTTAAAGCCACTTAAGGTTTGTAGTGTATTGTAAGGGGAGAAGTTGTTTTTATAAATAAAAGAAAACAAAAATTATTATTAAAATATGGTATTTTTGTCTTGATTTCTGTATTTAAATATTCACAGGGGAGGTATAATGTTGGTAAGCAATAGGCAAAGAATAATCTAGTTTCATCACTCAGAAGATTGATGGGACCAGAAAAATAACAATACAAGCAAATGTTTCAGACTAAAAGTATGGACTTTGTTTGCTTTTATGTTTGGAAAGAACTAAAACAGTAAAAAAAAAAACTAATTTTATAAATACAAAAATAGTTAGTAGGATATAAAAAAAAAAATTAAGTTGAGGGTAATTTGGATAGTATGGCACTCAGGAAGCGTACGCAGAATTTTTTCTTGGGGTTCCCGTTGAGTTGTGGACCGTTAGGACGCCAACTATAAGTCACTGAGCCCTAGCAAAACTTGAGTAAGTATTCAGTTTTTTTCGAAATATATTTGGACAAAGGTTCCTTAAAACCCAAAAAGTATCGATGGATGACCATCTGGCAAGAGCACCGAGGCTTCCATTTGTCGGGACTTCCCACTTCCCTATTTTCGAGCCTAGCCTTAAATTTATAGCCCAAGCATAGCCCTTAAAACTTTTCTTGCAATAAGCTATGAGTGTTAAACCTTATTCTCTTCTGGTTAGCCGAGCATAATCATTGAATATTTTTTTTATTTTCGTAAGTAGTTTCGCGGTTGTCTTCGAGTCGTATCAACCAAACCGAGTTGACCAATTCAATTGGAGTTCCGGAGAAGCAAGAAATATGAATTTTTGTAGGGGTTTTTTAAATCTGTCGAAATCACCTCCTCAATGGAATTTTACAGTTGATGGTTTGGAGGATAGGGAACGAACTATATCTTGACAAAAATAGTGTATTTCAATCCAAATTCTAAATGTCACCGAATTGTCCGGAGAAGTAAACATACTTAATTTTTTAATAATTATTACTTCTATCACACCAAAATGGACAATGTCCACACCTGATGCCAACCATGGTGTATTTAATGGTGTGTTTGGTAGCTACGCCACTGCCTATTATAATCATATTCAGGGATGCCCCTAAAAGGCTATATTATATCAAGGGACTAAGATGTTCATGGGTTTTTACTGTTAAAATCTATAAATAGGTCACTGAAGATGAGAAAAACGCAAAGTGCTTTTATATTAGAGGGTACATTTTGGAGGGGTGCAAAAGCATCCTTTTTTTAGCTCGAATAGCAATGACTTTCGACCAAAAAATTTGTCTGGCACAGTTTTTTTCATGTCCAAAAATGTATAATTAGCTAAAATATTTTCGAAAATCCGGTTTGTAAGAGCACGTTTGGTGATTTTGACAATTAATTTAAATTTTGAAAAAAAAAAATAGATGGCAACCCTTAGATAAATTGCAAAAAATTGAAATTTTATTTCTTATTATTTTTGACTTTGATGGTCAAGAATGAATTATACAACCAGTTTGAGCGTGTCATCTAACAAGATTTTCAAAATAGCCATAAATGTCAAATATTTTACTTTTAAGCGTAGTACGCAGATCGAAACACAATTTATCTCCCATATAAAATTTTTCCCAGGACAAATTTCATCTCGGATTTTTATCCAATCAGTACGAAGCTCCAGCGCAAAATTTGACGTTCGTAGCCACTCTACATGAAAAGGCAAAAGTTAGTCTCCACTACATTTTGCACGGAAAAAGATTGCTTGAAGCATTATTTTTCCGAGCAAATTGTGACGTTTCATGTGTATTTCACTTTTTATAAACTCCCTGTTTCATACTTTTCATTATTAAGAAGTTTTGAGGACGCACGACTGAAATAAAATATAAAATGCGTAGTGAAAATGAAGACATCAGAATTTAGAATAAAATATAAACAGCTGTTTTAAAACAGTCAGTGGCATAGCAAATAGAAAAGGGTACAGAAGGGCCACATACAGATTCGGAAAATAATATATTCAACTAAAAATTTAAATTTTTTTCCAAACCGAGTTGGAATCAGTAAACTGATCTGGCAAAAATTAAGTGGATTTCTGGAGCATTAGAAAACTCTGAACATTTTTGATTTTGGTAGGGTTTTCTTATCCATTGACATCACATCCATCCTGCAATAAAATTTTACTATTGAAAACTTCACAGATTAGGAAAGATCTATTTGACGAAAAAAGTTTTTTTCCGGAGAAATAAAAAAACTTCAAAAATTTTGGAATTTTTAATTTTTAGAGGTTTTTTAAACCAACGACATCGTAGCCATTCTTTAATGGAGTTTGACAGCTTTATTTGATGAAAAAAGTTCATTTTAATCCAAATGTGAACCAATTGCTCAGGAAATCACTTTTTTTGCAGAAAAAAAAGTAGTCATCTGTCAAATTAATCCGATAGTTGAGAGCTTGAAAGATGGAAGAAAAATTATATTTTTTTACGAAAAAAGTTTGTTTTGGTCGAAATGTTAACCAAATACATTAAAATCGCCTTCTCTAGAAAAATAATATAAAAATAAAAAATTCCGACTTTTTAGAGATATTATCACGCACCCACATTATATTTTCCCCAACAAGCGCAGGCACTGAATTTTTTTACTCTGCATCTGGAAATGCTTTGAAAGAATTTGACTTCTGTTTATAAAATTTTCAAGTTTGTGAATTGTAGAAAATCTTATAATTTTTTAAATTTCTAGCTACGCTACTGTTCTCATTGGACTTTTGTTTGATATCTACAACTTCAGAAATTGTCCTGAGAAAAAAAAATGTAGAGATAAAATTTGTCTTTGCTCGATCTGCGTACTCGGCTTTAAATCTTAAAAAGAGCATTTGAGTTTGAGCGACCCGGTTTCCGGTCGTGTTGTATCCAAAACTTTTCCTGAATATGTCATTTTAAGGAAAATCAGATCATCCTTCAAAAGGGACATAGGTTAATAAGTTAAAAAAAAAAAAAACAAAAAATGTGATTTTTCACATTTTTTTAATTTTTTTTTTAAATTAAGGTAACTTAAAATGTTTAAAAATTTATAATTATCCTAAATGGACCATTACAAAATTTAAAAACGGTTAATTTTACTGTCTCCAAAAAAGTTTTCAACACTGTCTCAAGATTCGTTTTGTTTGTTTCGGTTTCGTTTCGGTTTGTCTACAAAATGAGAAAGTATATAGGTTTTTTGTGAAAAATTTTCCGACAGATAGGTCTTTACGGTGAGGTTTCTTGTTCCATTTCACATAACTATTTATGAACACGAAATGAAATAATAATAACTACAATATTTGCAAATAGTTCTTCGAAAGCACACTCAAGGGTATCGTTGGTTGTATTTAAAAGATTTCATAAAAAAAACTCTTTGATGAATAATATTAAGTTTGTCACTCTCTAAATAGTTAAGCTATTTATGTACGTATTTTTAAACGCATTGTAATTGTTCTCTTATTATGATTTCATAAAAATACGCTGTAATTATTAATTACGTGTGTAGTGTTTTTTTTTTTTTGTTTACCAAGTCAACGAAGTTGCATAAATTTCCAAAAAGGAAAAAGAACTCTCCATAATATCAATTGAACAATTAAAACTAAAATCTTAAAATTAAAAATTCGAATTAGGTAGATACAGTTCAATACTGTGATTGCAGAATTATGAGAATTGAGTTAATTAAATCAAAATTGCTCCAATATTTTTAAACAGAAATTTAAAGAAGAATTTAGTTCACACTATCGCCGATACCTATCGACATACCTACTCCATATCTTCAAAATCTTAAATCTATATTAATAATTAAAATAAATATGTGCAACTTCATTTCCTAGCATTTTTTTCCGAAATGTAAACCCAAAAAAATCTTCGCTGTAAATTTTACAAACTGTGGCAGTCAAATGAACAAATATTTGGAAAATTGTGTATTTAACACCAAATGGATTCCCATTCACAATAAATTGTGAGTTGATCAGAATTTTCTTTCATTTTTGCAGTAAAATTGTCAAAATGATAATAATTTCTTGTTGTAAAATTAACAGTGCATTGTCAATTTACTTTGTTAAATCTACAGATTTAAAATTATAAAATCAACTTTGAAAAATTGTTAAATAAACAACCAAAATGTACATTACACGTCAAAACTTGTGAAATGCACAACACATATGCATTCAAATCTACAATCATTTTATGCTGAAACTATGTTGAATAGTGACTACGACAGCTTATTTTACAATCTACGTGCAGACATACATAGCTAGAATATATTCATGGTTTTCAAAGTGTTTTTCTTGTGTCCTTTCAATATATTACCAAGCATATTGAGGTGTAGAGTTCATCGGTACATTTTCAATTTCAAGAAATTTTTTTTCCAAATGAATAATTAATTTTTCATGACCTTTTTTAATTATAAATGATTTACCTATCGTGAGCATTTATAGATCTTTTTAATTTTATTTTTCAAAAACTGTGATTTTGTGGTAATTTTATCGGAAATACTCAAAGACTATATTATTTTAAATATTAGATGGATAGTAAACTTTTAAGTTAACTAATTCACTTATGTAATTGTTAATACATTTATTGATGGAACAAAAGTTTTTGAGAAACAAGTGTATTTTATTTTTCTGTACCTATAAAAAAATAAATAAAAAGTTTAAAACCTCAGACTTTTATTTTGGAGAGCGGGGAGACTTCAAAATAGAATGATGATGTAGGTTCTACGAATAAGCCACAAATTGTTGTTAATAAAACAACAAAAATGAAGTCTGCAGTTTCTGCAAACGGAGCTGTTGGATTAACGACACAAATTGCATTTTAACAGCAAAATGTTGTGAATAATACAACAAAAGTCGGTAGTTTCAACAATGAATGCTTTTGAATTCACAACTTTTCTACTTGTAAGATCTGCAACAGATGTTGTTATTTTCATAATTAGGTTTTTAAATCAACAACCATACCTCTATAAAATTGAAAACATTGGATCTCGGGTCGATTATGACAGTAATGCAGTCGAATCTACATCGGTTTTCAACACTTTTACAATATTTTTTTTTTTGATAATACATCTTCATCTTAGTCCTAGTTCACACGGCAATGAACTGCACAATTTTTTGCATAATAAATCCAAACGGCAAACATACAAACATCGCGCCGTGTGAAAGGGTCTATGTAGAATGTATACGTCACTGTCCATTCGCACGGATTTATACTGCAAAAAATCGTGCGGTGCATTGCCGTGTGAACGAGGGCTTAGTGTCATTTGAGAAAATTGATTGAGTGATAGGTTAAACTCATAGGCCGAACTTTATTTCTAATTTGGAGTTTTTTTCGTCTGAAAAAAATATTTCCAAAAAACGAGATCACAGATCTTCTAGTAACACAAATATTAAAAAATAAAAATTAAGAAATGTTTCACTATATTGAAATAGGTATGTAGGGTAAGTATTTTCTTCCAATTGCAAATTTGCATTTTCAATGCTCTTAAATTATTTTTGTATACACTACAGTCTCTTGAATTAAAGATGTCACATACACTTAAATGCAAAATATTTATGATAATTTTACTTCACGGATTCTAAAATAATCTTTTTTTTCTTGAATGGTATTTCAAAACTATTCCCCACCAAACATGAACACATAAATTAATTAATACATTTTACTTAAAATTTCTCAAATTCATCATAAACTTACGATCTTCTTGCGGTAAAATCATCCGTTTGCAAAATAATCTACCGAGTAACTAAAACTAAATAATTTAAAATAAAATAATCATCCTGGATGCCACCAAAACACCATGTTGTCATATAAAGCCAATTTAATTTACCTTACCATCAACAATATTCACTAATTAATTCAAAAAAATGAAAAAAAAAAAAAAAAACTATACAAAGTATCATCTATGAGTGCCTTATTAGTTTGTCACAGCACAACACACTATTCTACCTATAGATATGTAGGTTAGGTAGAAAAACAGAAGCAAGGAAGGAATAAGTTTGGATAATGGATATACTCGTCCCTACTTGTATTTCTCTTCTGTCTACCTTTACGATTTTACGAAGGAAACTTTTTAATTAATTTATAATAAATGAAAATAAAAGTTTAAAAATCAATATGGTATATCCTGTCTGTAGTGCGATCGACCGTCCATCCGATGATGATGGACACTCTGTAAGGTAGTCAAGTCAGTGTGGTGTATGCGTAAATAAAATAAACCTATAGAAAGTTACGAATACGAATATAATAGTGTAAAGGATGGTGGTGTAAGAGAAAACAAAATACAAAAAAAAAAGCAAAATCCTTGTGTTTGAAGAAAAGTAATTACAATATCAAAGACATCGAACGATATTATGGAAGTAATTGACATCTGAGCAAAATGAACGCAATATGGACAAGGACAACACAGTGATGTGTACACCATCAGACACATGTAACTACACCTTCATACATATACACGATGCCTTATGCTGAGGGAAAATTTAGTAAAAACTTTTATGTAAGTGCGTGTGTATTTTTTTTTTATGAAAAGGATGTCTTCTTCATCCTTTGGGATGTTGAGATCCATGTAGTGGTAATTGGAAGGAAATAAAATTGAAGATTACCAAGAAAATCATATTAAGATATTATTTCCCTGTAAATGAAAGTCTATTCACATCATCAAACCTATATGTACAGCGATTGCAACTATGTCCTGCTGACAAAGTATACTCGTATCTTTGTATCTTTACATAAAGTAACTATACCCCAGTGAGACGATATGAAGTTGAAATATAAGTAAGCTTCTGGTTCTGTCTAGCATGGGAGAATATTGACTCTAAAATCACTTTCCCAAGAGATGGGATTTTCAATTATTTACAGATTTTCAGCCTTTGCAAGTCATCTCGAGATAGTATGATGTTTTTTTTTTTTTTTTTTTTTTTTTTGAGAAAAAAAATTCTTTTCTTAAACTCTCTTGGTGTTTTGAAGTTTTTATCTGTTCCTTTTTTTTTCTTTAAATATGTTTTCTCCTGAGGCTTTGGGTAAACGGAAATTTAATATCACAACGTCCGGTCGTTTGTGTATGAGAATGAAAAAAAAAAAATTACAAGAAAATAGCATCCACTGCAAAAATTGAGACAAAATAATTGGAAAAATGTAGAGAAAACATAGAAAAAAAAAAATAGGCAAAAGGCATGCGGAACCGCACGACGATGAGGAAAATTAGGTAAAAAAATATTAAATTAAATTTTAAAATTGGAAAAAAAAGAAAATTCCGTGTTGTACATTTTGTTAGCCATATGGTTGGATTTTCAGAGAAAATTGAAAGAATATTAATTATGTTTTTTTTTTGTTGAAAAATGTTTAATTTAATTCATGCAGATCCAATTTTAAAAATTGAATAAAATAAGCTGAATATTTGCTTTGAAAATCTGCATAAATTGTGGGCTTTAGGTATAAACCTATTCAGTAAAGGCCTTTTATAGTCCTACAAAATAGAAATCGAGAGGTGTCAAATCAAACCACATTCTTGGGCAATGTATAATGTTTGCAATAAGTATGTATACGGTAAATAAGGATAGCTGGTATTTTGAAAAGTTGCTTCCTCTTGGAATATTGACAATATGTGCAATTTTAATCATTTCCAGGGCTGTCAGATGTGACAATTTTTAGCCAAACAGACAATTAGAAATTTGATTGATATGTACCTTTCAAAAGGCGATATTTTTAAGTTTTTACGATTTAGATTTTTTGAATCATAATCAGCATCAGTATAGAAAATTATACATACTAAAGAAAATGAGAATGAAATGCATTTTTTTAATTCAAAAAGTCTCATTTTGAAAAATAATAGCTTGACAAATTGAAAGGAATATCCGGCGAACTTTAATTCAAAATTTGTTATTGAATAGTTTTAACTTCGAACGATCTTTTCTTTTACTTAAACCTTATTTTTTTTTTAAATTTCTTTTAGTAAAATTAAGACATCAAAATACCATATCTAAACACACGCAAAGCTGAAAACCGATTTCTATTCCATCACTTAAATAATTTTATTTCATTTTTATGTTTGTTGAATTTGGTCATTTATGAAGTGGAAAATTCGGTTATTCCACTTTTTTAAACTTGACAACCCTGCTTATTTCGAAAAAAAAATCCATACAAAAGTAGGTAAACGATATAACGACGGTATTGGCAACGAGAGGTGAGTACATTTAAATGTGATCTTGTTCAACAATGATAACAAAAACAACATATAAAGGGTGTTTTTTTAGACGTGTGGTTTTCAATCTGGCAATACTTTTTTTCGGAGTTGGTCTTTATGACAGCTGTCACTTAATTTATGCTCAGTTTGGTTTGTCATTTCATAACTAATAGACTTACTTTTGCAAACCGTGCAAATTTATTATCAAAACAATGTTTGGGTTCACGCCAACGACTGCAAACGAAGAGATCAATTTATTGAAGGAAACTTTTGGTGAGCGCATTAATTCGCGTCGTGGGCCTGTGGTGTGGCCTCCAAGATTGTACGGTTCAACACCGCTGTACTATTTTTTTGGAATTTATGTGAAGTCGCTTGTCTACGCAGTTACCCGAGACGATTTACGCCTTGGAAGAGAATATTCGGTGCGTTATTGCTGACATATAGATCCCAATTGCTGCAAAAGGTGGTCGAAAATTGGGCCTCTCGGCTGAAATTTATTCAAGGCAGCCACGGCAACCATAAACAGCCATAACATTAAATTATATGCATTTCACTTCTTCCTAAAAACCAGAAGCCTAAAAAAAAACACCCTTCATTTTTTTCAGATTATTCAGCCAACTGTTACGAGGTTTGACAAGTATGTGGTCCTCTTGGTTAGGGGATCGTCGGGCTTACTCTCCACCACGTACAAAATTTAGATACTCGTATTAGAGAGAATTATTTGTTTTCTTATAAGGTGAAATGTGGCAGGGGCCCAATTCCGCAATTGTAAATGATTTTCCGTATACATATTCCGTATGCGCCCAAAGCAAGTGTGAATAAATTTGACTGATTGCGCATACGATACTTGTGAAAAACATAAAACTCACTCACGACGTGTACACGATTTTCTTTGAACACAGAAAAAACTCACTCTTGCGGAATTGGGCCCCTGGAGTATGGAGATTTGAAAAGAATAACTTACCAATGAATTATTATTTTGGATGGATTTTGATATTCATGAAAGTGTAACTCGCTTACCTGAAAAGATAAAAATATGAAAAATGTTATTAATAATAATTTATCATACAAATCAAAAAAAAAAAAATGAAATTGATCAACTTTCTGTTTTCCAAGATATATTTTTATGCACATAGAAGCTACGGTAATAACTTAAAACAGCTTAAGTCAATTTTTAACAGTTTGTGAAGTTTTGACATTAGCTCTTTGAAGTTATTGCCACAATTTTATTCAAACTTTGCATTACGATGATGAGCAAGCGGTTTTCACCATACCATTCAACAGTGTTTACACTGAAGGCTGAACATAGAACTCAGTAGGTACCGTTTCACCATTTAATTTTTTTTTTTTTTAATTTTAAAATTATTACATCTGGGTCAAGTCAGCAAAGCTACTTCGATAAATCGAACAATATGAGAAGTTGGATAAACCGTCGTTAATTAGTAGGTACTCGTATCTAACTAGTTGTAACAATTTTAAATTTGTGGTTCAATGCATTGTTTTTTGTTTTTTGGTGCTTTGCATATGTCAAAACTCGAAAAGTGGTTAAAACTTCTTATACTTATATATACTGATACTTAAGGTTTTATGGCTTAATAATATGCATTTACTTAATCTTTAATTAGTTGTGAAAAAATTAATCTAATCGTGCAATGGTTTCTGTTTTTTGTGCGGCCTATGCTTACTTGATATCAAGTTGTAAGCATCTAAGCATCACCTAAAAAAAAGATACAAACTGCGAATGGTTTATGCCTTACTAATTTGTCGTTAATTAATTTCTAGTTAGTTGTGCTAGTTTAGAATTTGTCTTGCACTACTTTTTTTGGATTCTTTAATTTTGCATCAAATTGGCGTAGCAGCACCTCAAAGGGTTGTAAAACTGACTGGTTTATGGCTAAATAATTAATAGTTAGCTAGTTTTAATATGTTTTTGACAGTTTCGAATTTGTCGTTCTATTTTTTCAATGTTTTTATTTCGAAAAGTGGTTAATATTTCTACACCTAACATTTTACTACTTTATAACTTGCCTGTTGTCATTAATTAGTTGTGACAAAATTAATTTGTCTGCGCGATGTTTTCTATTTTTTTTTTTTTTTTTTCAAAAAAAAATATATTTGGCCCAGTGGAAGCTTAATAAAGCAATTAACAGTTCAATTTAATCAATTTTTATAACCCTTTTCGAATGCTACTTCAAGTGAATTAAGAAACTAAAAAAATAGAAAACATTGCAGGACAGTGATTAAATTATCACATATAACCAATAATTAATTAAAAACAAACTAATACTCAATTAAAATTTCAATATAGTAGGTTCTAAGAACATTTTTCCAGAGCTCCGTTGAATTCATTTAGGAAAATAAAAGAAAAAAAAACATAGAAAATATTCCACGAAACAATTTATTTTGTCACTTATATAACTTATTAAGCCATAAACTATTCGCTAATGGCAGTTTTTACCCCTTTTTTAAGTTATGTTTTGCTAACTTCATATCAAGCAGAGGATGCAAGAAAACATAGAAAACATAGCGCGATTAAATAAAATTTTTCATAACTAATTAAAAACGACCTAACAAAAAATTATTTAGTTATAGAAGTACAAGAAGTTTTTAACGCTTTTCGAGATTTATCAAGTTAGCAAAGCACAAAAAAAAAAAAAAAAAAAATAGAAAACATTTAACGACAAATTTAAAATTTTCACAATTAATCAATGACTAATTAATAGCAAACTATCCATCTATTCATTTTTTGGCCATGAAGGAATAAATTGGGGGTTGTTGCGTCAAAGTTGCTTTCCTAAATTAAAATTCATATAGCATTTTGTTAACTTCGTCTTTTTTTGTGCGTAATCGTTTAAAAGTATTGACTTTATATCTTCATGTTTCCTGTCCTATTAATTCCAAAAAAAATGTATTTTCTTTGTCATTTTTCTCAATAGTGCCTATATTTTGGCTTTTTGTAATTTTTCACCTTTTCATCAAAATTAATTGGTTTTTGATAAAAAAAAATTTAAGATAAAAAAAATTATTTTCGAATGTCTGCCTACATTAGCTACTACTCATTCAATAATGTTTCCCAAAAAATTTCTAGGACAAAGCCATTTTCTTCATTAAGGAATATCAATTGAGCAAGTAGAGTTCTCAATTTCACATTTTGCAATCGACGACGCAAGGCACTCTTCCAGCATCAAGAACGTCCGATCGTTCCAAGGAACCATGATGTTGATCCGGACTAAAATCACTTTGTAGCCAAGGTAATGCTGCAAGAACACGTAGTCAAGTAACAGCAATAGAAAGCGGAGCTGCATAGAAGAAGCTTTACTCTACAAGCAGAAGAGGAGAGAGAAACACTAATTTCTAAGAAGGAGGAGAAGCGCTCGATCGAGGAAAGTACATTTGTACTTAAGTACTTCGTTAGTACCCAGTACCTTGTAGATACTTGTAAATATACTTGAAAAAACACCAAGTACAAATACTTTATCAAGTACTTTGTTCCAAGTACTTGTACTAGATACTTTAATACTGCCCAGTACACTGTCAAGTACAACGAGACGCCATCAGCCAGCGTAAGCAGTGTTTTTGAGTTGAAATAGTAATTATATGATAGCTCAACCAGACTATACGCAACGACTTATATACTTGAAAAGTACTTGACTGGTACTTTTACTTGAATGTTTCCAGGTCTGCTTGAGTTTAATAAAGCTGCATGAGCTTTTGGTCTTACGGACAATTTGTTCAAAGCACCGTACGGTGGACCTAACAAAAATTTAACAAAATTTAAGTTCCAATTAGAGCTTAGCCTTAAGAATACCTCTGCCTGCTGTTTATAATTAGAGCTTACTACAAAAACAACAAAATTCAAAATTGTTGCATAATAAGTATTTTTAATGTCAAAAATGATTAGATTGCATTGACAAATTTTTAGTCCTTGAACTTAAAATGTATTTGAATGTATGTATATGTATGTATGTCGTATGTGTGTGTTAATAAAGCATCGCTTTTATACGAGCTCAATTTTAGTATACAACATATTTTTTTATGACATCCAATTACCATCAAACTTTAGAAAGATATGAAACGTTCTAAATCATTGCTAAGCCTGGTGGCTTTTTTTGACAGGTTTTATTTTAATATTTATATTCACACACACATTCTCCAAACAAACAAGTTTTTCAAGTGACCACAAAATCTTTTTGAAACAAATTAAATGGCAAAAATGAGAAATCCTTTTCAGTGCAAAATATAAAAAACAAACACACGCTGTATAACATTTTGAAGGACATTCAATTTGATGATGACCAACATAAAGGTACAAAAATATAAGATCTTTTTTTGTTGTACATATATCCGTCACAGTTTAAAAAAAAAAAATACAGATGAAAAGCTCAGAAACGAGGTCCGATTTATTTTATTTTTTTTCTGTGGCAAAAAATATACGGACAGGTAATGGTGCTTAGTTTGAAGAGGGCCAGGGGGCAATTAGGTTATATTTGGTTGAATACATTTTGGTTGTTTCCCAGTGTAGAATATTCAGGTCATATTGCAGCGTTTATAGTTTATGTGTGTGTGTTGTATTTATGATACATTTGAAAGCAGATGGCTGTTAAAATGAATGTTTATTCGCTTTTTTATTTTTTTTTTAAGGTTCATATAAAAAAAGTTGAAAAGTTTTTTTTTCTACGGATTTGAAATTGGGTTGGCTTAAAAAAAAAATCTCCAATGGAACTAAAAATAACGACGTATTTTGTATTTATACATTTTGTATGTACATAAGTGTACAGGGTTTTATAATTTAGATGATAAAAATCGTTAAAAAGACGGAAATATAATAAATTCGTCATAATTTGGAGCTTAAAAACTTTTCCATTTAAACATAAACCTAAGTTCTTAACTCTCCTTAAAAAAAAGTACTCGTATAATACTTATGAGAAGGAAGACAAATTTAAGGGACATATTTTATGTTAAAAATAAACGGTCACGTTTGAACGGAGACTTAATAAAATTGAAGAAGTATAAAAAGGACCACTTTATATGTATTTATGTTGACAAAAGGAAATTTATTTCGCTGGCCAACAATTAAAAGATTTTGAAGTTTCATTTTGTATATTTCGGTTAAAGTTTATTTCTAGATTAATTTCTAAATAAAACGTAAACATAAAACTTTAGGTACTAACTACACATACTTGAAATTTTTTTTGTTTTTAGCGAAACAATTTTGAGTACCTACTGTTTCTGGAGGTGAAATCGTTAGGGTTTATTTGTCATCAAAATATTATTTCTACTCGTATACATATATAAGTATGTTTACAAGGGCGGATCAGTAAGTCCCGGAAAATTTATTTTTATTACTTTTCCAATATCAAATCCATTAAATTGGTTATTATAAAGTTTCAGATGAATGGCCTGAGGTTTTGATTTATCAATAATTTTGTTTTTAAGGCGGTTTAGTCAGAAGTAGTCGAAAAGTTTTCAACAAAGTGCAAAACTTCTTTCATTATTTTTTGCAAAAAAATAAACCATTGCAGTAATTTTCATTTTCTTCAAATACTTCATAGTAAAAAAGCTTTCCACAAAATGGGTGCCGTGCCGCGTTCGCTTTCGATCGATAACTAACGTTACCGTTCTAGTCATGAATACCGACGCAAATATAAATGCTACAATATTATTAAAGTATTTGTAGTAAGCCCTTCATGGTAACGGTTATTGACCCTATTGGTTTTATGCTTCATTACCGTAAGAAATGTTTTGTTTTCAGTCATTTACAATCATGGCATAGGGTCATATCGAAAACCGTTTTGTCCAAAATAGCTTCACAAGTCTCACATGAAAAATGGTGATATCTTTCGGACTTTGTGATCGCATGCAATCACAGGTTTTTCTGTGTATCGTATGGTGAAATTCTTGGATGATACTGGTGGTACAAAAATTTCACCCGCCACTCACCCAGTGTAAAGACTCCTAGTGCCATAAAAGCCATGTAGGCTCAAATCATAAGAAAATGGTTTAAAAAAACGGAAAATCTTGTCAAAGGAAATTAGTTTTTCCCAAAAACCCATGTTTTGCATCATTAAAGAAGAGTTGAAGCTGGGACTCCACGCAAGAACAGACAGAAACGCAAACAAAATCGAAAGCTTTTAAACGCCAGTACGCAGAAAATGGTCACAAAGAAATTCTTTCGCTGATGAGGAAATCGTTACCGTTGAAGAACCGTTTTATAAACAGCACGATCGACTGTATGCTCAGACATCAAGAGAAGCAACTGAACTCATTTCATGGTTGAAAGAAGCCACAGTTCCACAAATGTAATGGTTTGGTTTGAAGTGAGTTATGATGGTGGTTACTGGCCTTCAATTTGTCAGAAAGCAGTCAAAATCCCAGCAAAAATTTATCAAACAACTGTTTGGAGATGATGTCAAGCCTATTAAACACAAAATATAAGCCAAAAAGCATTTCCGCAAGATTCTTCTCCAACTCACAATGTAAAAACCAAACAAGAGTTGCTCAAAAGTAATGTTTCGAGCTTCATCAATGGGATGATTGGGCAGCTAACACTATTAAGACCTCAACCCATTAAATAACTAACTGTGGTCTATTTAATAGCCTTGCTCTACTCAACACTGAAAAGTTGAGTCACAGAAGCAAGTCCTTGTCCATGCAGTGGATAATTTACTAATAAATAAGTGCTGAGATAGATGATTGGCCTGAGCGTTCCAGGTCATTTCTTATAGAAAATGGTGGTGATTTCGAATGATATCTTACTTAAAAATTTAGCTATTAGCTTGCCAAATAAAAGGTATACAAAATTTTTTTTCAAGTATAACCGCATAATTTTTTAATATTAATATCTTTGTGTATCAGTATTTATTACTAGACAAGGTATTTGGCCATTTTTAACCGTAATCCAAGGGAGTTTTTTGTCGATTCATTTGCAGATGAAACATGAATTCATCAGCACACACCATCAGAGACCAATAACTAGTCTGAATACTGGATTTCTCAAGGTGGATCCAAGCCAAAGAAAGACAAGGAGGTGGTGATGGTGACATTTCTTGGGATGCGGGTGGTGTCATCCATATCGATTTTCTTGAAAAAGGTAAGATGATCGCCGGGGTGTATTTTATGCTGACCTGTTGAAGCAATTCAACGTTGATTTAGAAGGAAAAAGACCCAATGTGGTGGGAAAAAATATTTTTTTTCAACTATTATTAACAACAAAATTTGTATTTAGATGCGAGTCACTTTAAGTAAAAAAATTGTGGTTTTTGATAGATTTGAAATGAAACCACTTACTAAAAAACCCTACTTACCCATAAGAATTATAATGAAACAGATTGTTCTACCAATTCAAGGAAACAAACAATATCATTGGCAAGACAACAAATGCCAGACAAAATCAAGAACCAGACTACGACTCAGGATAAAACTGAAGCATTTGCTGAATATTTTGAAGAAAATTTCGTGCTAAACCCATCCAGCGAGCCTTCACTCTTAGAGGAAATTGAGTTAACAACTGAGCAGCTGCAGTAGAAGAACGCTGAAATTATCATTTTTAGCAATGAAAATCGTGCAAGTGACCCGGGTTGACTGAAGGCTTCACCAACCCCGAAGAAGTAGATAAGTTAATGAAAAGTGAACAACATAAGAAATCTTCTGGACTAGATATGATTTCATAAAGAAGTTTCCTTAAGTCATGGTGTTGTTTCCCACGATCCTGTTCAAAAACTTCATCCACAATTATGTTTTTTACTTTTCGAAGAGATAGAAGACGTCTTAAAAAGTACCAATACCAAAGAAAGCTGACAGAGGTGCCGGTTCTGGATACCGCCCCATATCTCTTCTTAACAACACCAGAAAAATCCTCAGTGGTTTATGAAACGGGTACGGGGAAAAAAGAAAGAAACCAACAGAACAATAATAATCTTGTCTGTTTTAAAATAATGCAAATCACTGTTGCAATTATTGTCAAGCAAATAAACCTGCAATAGGATTAAGCTAAGCATGTGACTTTTGGCTAAAACACACGTGGGCAGCCTTTTTCATGCACCGAAGTAAAATAACACGTCTGTGAAGTAAGCAGGGCAACTTTCAGGCACGCAAATGGGACCTTAAAAGGAATTTGCATTTTTTTTTGCATTTTTTTTTGCCTATTCCCGATTTTGCAGCTCGCCAAATAAGGGTGTAATCGAGTGACCTGCTAACTTCACAGTGAAGTTAGTCACATAGTGTATTTCAGGATTTTTTTTTCAAAGTTGGTCTTTTAGACAGCTGTCACTTGATTTATGCTCAGTTCGGTTTGACATTTGCTTACTCCTGAGCAACGTTTGCAAATCATGCAAATTTATAACCAAAATTTGGTGAGCGTATTATCTCGCATCGGGGCCTGTGGCATGGCCTTTAAGATCGGCGATTTAACACCGCTCGACAATTTTTGTGGGGATGTGTGAAGTTGCTTGTCTACGCAGATAAGCCCGAAACGATTGACGCCTTGGAAGAGAATATTCGGCACATTCATCACAAAATATTTGTAAAGTGCACTATTTTGGTAGCCTCTTCGAGAAACCTCGATGAAAATTGCATTGCAAAGTCTGCCTCTTAAGAACTGAGGAAATGACTTCTTCCACCAATAACTGCAATTGAAGGGCGCTAAAGATGAAACTTGCACAGGGTACTAATAAAGTTTCGAAAAGTTCCGTTATGCAGAAATAGCATTCAAGTTGATCGGATTGGAAAGCTTATAACTCCGGTTTTAGTCGTCCGATCTTCAAAGTAAAGGTCTTTATGGAGAGGATAAATGTCAACGTAAATTTTGTATAAATTTTTTTTTAGAATAATCATTTTATTTCGTACAAGAGAGCAGATTGATTGAATCCCACATCCGTTTGATTTTCACTTTTCAAAATGCAAATGTGAATTAAAAATTTCACAATTTTGAACAATTATGTTTAAGGAGCTATTGCCTTAACACTCCTCTACAAATAATATGTTAATGATTGTTTATAGTTAAATGCAATTGAGAGACAGCAGGGGCACTTGTCAAAATTTTCCACCTTAAAATTAATTATTTTAATCTAAAAAAATACAAAATCTTTAAAAAACGTGGATTTTCTTAGCTTGAATGCACGACTGGGTCGCACGTACTTGCTCTTATTTTCAAGGTGCTGAGAGCTTAAGAAAATAATATGTAAGAACATGAAAATTAAGAGAGAAAAATGTTTAAAAGCATAGCGGTTTTTAAATGAGTTAAAAAAACTTCATTGTGAGTTTGAGATGAAAAAAAAGAACGCCATCTATATTCTTTATTGAATATGATTTTAAGGACACAATCAAATTAAATCGTTGGAGCGGTTTTCTTCTTCTTAAAACATTTTTAAGAAAAACTTTTAGCATGCAAATCTAAAGTATTTATTAATGTGCGTATATGTGCAATATCGAATTTTCAAAAAAAAACAAAATTAAAACTTTTTTTTTTAAAATGCAAAAACTTTTTTTTTTGAAAATTTTGAAATGCAATATTTTTAATCTTATCTGAAATTTATACCTTAAAAAAATGTATCTAAATCTGCTAAGCCGACAGCGAGAAAATTCAAAATAAGAAACACGTTCTATGACAGGTACTATTAATAGTTGCTAAGTGCAAAATTGTACAAGTTTTTGTAGTAGATCGTTTTAATTTTAGTTTATGGAAACAGTTTAATCAAAATCGTTGAAGTCATTTTTGAGGAAAAAAAAAATATTCTACTTTCTGTTTTTTTAACTTTTGTATGGAAGGTACCGTTATTTTGTCAAATATGTAAATTTTTTCTTAAAGTATTTTAGAAAGTACTAAAAAACTCTTAAGTATCCAGTTTCAAAAACTCGATCATGTAGTTTTCAAAATATTTGATTTAAACATTCTCTTAAAAATCCAAAAAATATTTTTTTTTTTAAATTTAAGCACACAAAAATATTTATAGTTTTTGGAAGCCTTTGTATAAAAAAAAATTATTGAAATCAGTCATAACGTTTTGACGAAAATCGAAAATAAAAAAAATGGGTTTTAAGGAGGTACCACTAAAGACCATTTTTTTAAATGGTTCTCCACCCAAAAAAGCCTTTACTAAAAGTAATTTACTGAAATTTTTTTAAAAAAGTTGTCGAGCCAAAAAAATAAGATTATGTAAAATTGCAAAAAAAAATTGTTTTGCAGGTACCGTTATATTTGGTTATAAAAAAAAAAATTAAAAGAGCGTGCGGGAATAATCACCAAGATGAAAATCGATCGGGCCGTTTAGGATGTAGACGAACAGACTGACAGACAGAATTGTGTCACCCACTTTTTTGGTGTTTCCTATATCATTGTATTGTGATGTTTGATTGTTATCTCAAAAATTGTTTCTTGCACGAATCCAAAACCTGCCTTATAGTACCTATATCGCAAGTAAAAAAATTGGTCTGAAGATCGAAGTGGCACTCGTGAAATACCTTTAACTCCAGCCTATATTAAATTGTTCTTAAAAATTATTTTTAAAAAAATTTCAAATTTTTTTCCATCACACTCTCCTGATTAATAATTCTTATTTTTACTCATTGGTCCATATTTTTAATATAATTCTACTCTCCACCCACTTACCATACCACATAATGGTTTCAATGTTTCGGACTTTTTTTCAATTTGTTTCACTAAAATTTGGAATTTAAATGTAAGTTTCAAAACTTAAAAAAACTTTACCCTTCTCTAATAAAATAACATAATAAGTATCTACCTCAAAGAAAATAATAGAATTTTCAAGTATTATGAAATAATATTTTACGGTTGTAAATTCATCACAGTAGTTTCCAAGAATGCATCAAATTGCCATATCTATTATTGGCTCGAATTCTTGTAGATAGCAAAAGATAACTCTTTTATAAAATTTACGATTTTATTTCAAAGAACTTATTTTATTATTATTGACATAAAGTTCAACAAAGTCGTGCTGGAATTTTTAATCAATGTATAACATTGCAATTTAAATATCGTTCAAAAACAACCCAGTATCGATGTATGTTTTGAACAGACAGATATTTTCAATTTTCTATTTCCACTTGATTTCTCCACTTTTTTATATCTCTTACAAGTCCATATGTTTCTGTATCTGATTCGCATGATAAAACAAACGTGTATTTTTTTTTTTGTCAATCTTATTCATGTTTTGCATCCCAAAATCAAATCTGGTTTAAGAGTTACACACACGAACTTTTAAGTACTCAATTCACTCCACCCCGATGATGGTACTTGTATCTATCTTCCTTCTCTTCAATCCTCCTCTGACAAATATAATTTTCTGTTAAAAAAAAAAAAATAACAAAAAATAATAGATTTTTCTCAATTTTGTCATTTATTACACTCGATATCACAGCAAAGCAAAAACATGAATAAAATAATATGTATGTAAGCAAGTTAAACAAAATCGAGAAAAAATATATAGGCCTAGTGAATCACATAAAAAAAAAAACGTACATAATCCTTCTGTCAGGGATGTAAGTACCTATTTTTGGAGAAGGGAAAGAGGTAAGGTCGAGAAGGTGATGATAGGGTAGGTAAATCTAACAATGGTTTTGTTTTGACCCTGTTTTTTTTTTTTTTTTTTTGTTGCTAAAGCTTAAACATTGACATGACATGATATTATTAACTTGACAAAAATAGACATTGATTATTATTTTTTTTTTTTTTTGTGTAGAAAATGCTAGAAAGATAAAAGATACAAGGTTATATTGATTAAGTTTGAAGGGATGAATGTGAATTGAAGGGATATTTTTGTCAATGTTATCACAATATAATGTCAAGAGTTGATATTTAATTGAAATAGCTGTTCAGTCTACCGAGTAAACAATATTTTTCTATGGTTTTTGTAACCTAAATATTATTTATAATTTGTTTTGTGTTTAAAAAGAAAATTATTTTTTTTTGTCATTTTTAGAAATACTTCAACTTAAATCATTTTAAAAATAACAAAATATGTAAATCAGAATAATTGAAAAAAAAACCTTTTCACTAAAATCAGAATGGAATTTTCAAGTAAAGTATTTTATTTTGTATGGCGTAGCGTGTGGAGTTTTAAAATTACCCACAAAATTCATAGTAATTAGATAATTATAAAACAAATTGATTCACAATTTTTGATTTGAATTAGTTTGAATTTTGAAATCAACCACAATTATCAAATAAACAAATTTATGTAATGATTCTCTCTCGGTATGTGCTGCAATAAAATATTAATACCACAAAGAATCAATTTAAATAATGTGTTTGTGGTTGGCACAATAATAATAATCCAAATGGATGCTAAGTGTTATTGTATTCGTTGATATTATTCATGTCTACTTAATTTTTAGGGTTTCTATTCAATTGAGATGAAATTTTAAATTGTTGTAAATTGAAAATTATTGTGAGTAGAATATATATATGTGTTTTTAAACCACTTCTAGCTTGCTAAAATTAAACTGTGAAGGTGTAAAGGTATAATTGAATTCAAAAGCACTTGACTTACACTCCAACAACTCACACTTTTTTTAACCCAGTGGGACTTTCGCCTAGATTTAGAATTAATCTCAAGTTAATGCAGAAGTTTATGTTTTGCTATGAAAATATTTCAAGTTTACTTCCTACCTTGTGCTTAAATTCGAAACTTTCAACAATCCTTAAGACAATTTGCAACATTTAAAACAATAATGGAATATTTTAAAAATGGCTTTCATTTAAATTATTAAATTTTGTAATTGATAATAGTGTTGACTACATTTACATGTAATCAATTATTGACTTTCTCCAATAACGATAACATACATGCAATTTGTAATTAGAAATTTTCAATTACAATTAAACTTGTAATTTGTAATTCAAAATTTTCAATTAATAATAACATGTACATTTGACAAAAAATTATTGAAGAAAAAATATAGAAATCTGTAACGAATACCTTACACAAATGTAATTGATATTTTCTAAAATTTCTGTTACACATTTCTGGGAAACTATTACAGGTTTTTCAATAACTTTTTTTGTACAATTATTTTTTTGAAATTAAAACTAATAATTATTTTTTTTTGTCAACTACATGTAATTTATAATTGAAATTTTCAATTACAATTACAAGTACCTACAGTAGTTTTGAGCTTTTCAATTACAAATTACTTGAAATTTTCAATTACAATTTTCAGTAATAGATTTTTTTTCAATTACAAATTACATTTAATTGTCATTGAATTTTGTTTGTAACAATTACTTTTCAATTTATTATATTTTTTGGGCCATAGTTGCCATGGTAAATCAAATATATTTTGTTAATTTTATGAGTGTAAGAATATACCCACATACTCGTATATTCCTGAGTGTTATGGAAATAATCTCATGCTATTTCCCGTTTTCCACAACAAAAACACAGATATTTGTAAGGGTTCCCTTGTTTCTTAGAGTTTTTGGTTATATTTCAACTCTTGTAAATGTGATAAAAAAAGTAATCATCACATCAAAAGAAATATTTTTTTAATAGAATATAGTCGTATCATTAGTCAAAATTGTACAAAAACAAATAATCGGGTTTATAATTTTGACATTCCCCCTGCCTCTCTCCTTTTGGGGGGCTTTGGATAACATAAAGAGCAGTGGTCTCACACTTATATAGGCCTTTGGCAGAGTTGGGAAATTATTATACAAAAAATCAATTTTAATTACTTGCAATTGAAATCTCTGGACACTTTTCTTCATTACTTTCTAATATAATTGAAGAAATTCAATTACTAATTACATGTAATTGAAAAGTTACGAGTAGTTGTTTTTCAATTAGATTAATATAATTGATTTCAATAAAAACATAGGAAAGGCAAAGTAATCACCAAAAAATTTGTTATGATTACTTTTTCAGTAATCATTAACTTTCCCATAGTGCAAATTCTCGGAAAGTGTATTTTTTAGAACTTATTAACATATTTTTTATCCACTTGCATCTGGTTTTTAATTATCATTCGTCTTTTAAATAATCTTCTTTTGAATAAAATGAAGTCAATAATAATATAATGAGAAAATATTTCTTTGCGGTTTTTGGCGATTTGTATTAGTAAGAATAGTTTTTTAAACTTTTATAGTTTAATATATTATTATCATTATAATGATTAATTAATCAATAAAAACATGTAATGTATTACAAAACCAAGAAATTAAATACTTTAAATGTAATTAACAGAGTAATTTCTTTCAATTACTTTAAAAAATCAATTTATTAGTAAATTTTTTTCAAAAACAATTACAAGTAATAGAAATGTATGTTTTTCAATTACAATTAGGTTTATGTAATTGTAATTGAATAAAGTTCAATTATTAATGACATGTTATTGAAAGTTTAAATAAATTACAAATAGTAATTTTTATTTGCCAACTCTGGCTTGCGGACCCCTAAGAGGAATTAAAAAATCTTTTTTTAAGCTCCAAGACTAACGGTACTTGGATACAAGCGTTCAGGAAAAGCTTATTTATCTCAAAGATGACTCTTATTTTGGTAAAAAAAAATCAGTTAATATTTACTGTAGGTAGGTACTTTAAAGCACAAAATATTTTCACCAAAATTATTGGGTAGTAAATATTTGTACCAAAAACAATAATCAACGGAACTTGCCATTTATCGGTGTTTTATCATTGATTTTCCTATTAATCTACTGATTTCAATGTTCAATACTAACATTTTAAGAATTTAATACCGAAATAAAATATCTGTTATTTTGGGTTCTTAAAAAAATTTAAATTTTTGAGGTTTATTAATTATTTTTTAACAAGTTCTTGAGTATTTAATAATAAAGTTAATATAAGAAAACAGCCCTTAGAATTTTTTAATTTGAATATATACTCGCCGTTTGTCACTCCTAAAGAGTCAAAAACGACATTCACATTTTTTCAAGCAATTTGGCATTTTTGTTGTAGAGCTCATAGCTAAACAAATTGAATTGTGAATTCTGATGCCTTACATTTCTTCTAATTTCTTACTTGATTATTAATTTTTATTAGTTTTTAAGTGCCAAAAAGCATGAAATTTAAGAGCAGAAACGTTAAACAAAGTCCTATATTTAATTTTACTTTGCACCTAACTTTTCGAATTTGGATACCGATATTTTAGAATTTCAGATACTTTGACCACGTTGGGTCTTAAAAAATGTTGGAGGCCAAAATAAATCTTTTTAGATAAAATAAAATATCTCGACCACTGAAACATTTTCCTCTCATTTTGAAAGTTAAAGGTGGTTCACTTTATTCACTTTATAGATACAAAATATTTAAGATCCTAAGACAAAGGTAGGTAGAGTATGCCACTACATAACCCTTTTTTACCCGGAAAACAGATCTTACTTTTTTTTATTAAAGAAATTCAATTGTATTCTTCTCTTTCGTACAACATTTTTTTTAATTAAACAATTTTATAAGTTACCAACTGCTCAAAATTTTTAAACGGCTTCATCAGTTTTGATTAAAATAAAACAAAATAATCAAATATTTGATTTTTCTGAAAATAGGTAGATAATTTTTTCTCGAATTAAGTTTTAAAGTGTATTTTAACAAATACTCAAAACTAACTAACCATGCATTGGCTTAAAAAAGTGGCCTTAATTAAGAAATGATACCTATGTACCAAGATATTTCAAAAAAGAAAACATGAAAAGTAATAGTGAAATCGAATTTGTAAGAAAATATGAAAACAAGAAAAATTATGAGCGCTCAAAGTTGCTTTCGGGTTCAAATAAGCCCAATTAGGTTTAAAGCCTAGGTTCAAGACAAAAATATTATAAACAAGACATAAATTTAGGAAAGAAAATTTATTATTTTAATTTCTACAAATCGTTAGAAAAAGTTAAGTATACGCCACAGTGGGCAAATATAATTTGCAGTACTAATTCAGATTTATCTATGGAGAAAACACAATTTTTTTTCTAAAAAACAACCATCAAGTGCTAAAATAAAATGTAACCCTCGGTTTGAAATACTTTGAAGAAGTGAAATTGATCTTATTTGCATTCGGAAACAAAGTCTCAATTTAAGTTTATTTAAAATTCTTTTTTTTTTGAGATCTCCAACAATTTATTCAAAATAGGTGATTTATTTATTTTTTTACAAATTGTCGATATGTATTTTCAAAATTGTCATTTTGGAAAGATTAATATCTGAACATTTAACTAATTTAAATATATTTATTTTAAATAAATATTAAATTAATGTCTTGCAGCATCAAGCATATACGAGTAACTACACTTAAATTTGTTTTCAATTTTTTTTATGAAGAGCAAAACATTAAATACAATTGTTACTTTTTTTATTTAGGTTTTTGCAAATTTGACAATTTCCAAGCATTCTTTATTGATATTTTTATCATGAGAATAAAAAAAAAACACAGCCATTATGGTCATTAAATTCAAAACTTGATTATACAAATACAAACAAAACGTTGACAGAAATCAACCATGTGTACTGTCATGGGAATTGGGAATTCATTTACAATGTTCATTTTGTATGAGTTTTATTTATGTTTGCGTATTTTTTGTGTCTGCTTAAATAAATATTCAAGGATAATATTTATTCATTCAATCGTTGCAAATATCATAATTTTGCGAAAATCTAAATGTTTTTTTTTTGGTATTGCCAAGATAAAGTATTGTATTGACCATAAAGTTGATGTAAAAATGATTTGGTATGAGCAATTAATATGTTATACAAAAAAAAAAATTAAAACAAATTACCACAGTCTTTAATATATATTTAAGTACATAGCGACAGTAAATTGCTCTTTTTATCAAGTTAATATTATGCAAATTTATAAAATTTGTGACATAAAATTACTCATGTTGGACAAATCGAATCAAATGAGACTACAAATTCGATTGAATTCAAAATATTTTCTTTCGACTAAAAGCTCTGTTTTAAGCTTGGATAATTTTAAAAACATTCACATCATACAAATGCACATTTAGAACAAATTTTCCAAAATATAGTATCACTATCTTTCAAAAAAATAATGGATGAATCAGGACGGGTATCTTCAAAGAAGATGATTCGTATATATCGAAACCTAGATGTCGCCCTCACTCGAATGTGTAAAATTTTGTATAGTGCCACTTTTGTTTTCAGTGTGCCCTGTGCGATATTAAATATCGTAATACAAAAGACAGAATTTGTGTATCAAGAAAAATATTCTTCAGCAAATATTCAGTATCTATAGAAATGAATATTAAAAAATATTCGTAATACAAATACTTAAGTAATTTTTATATTCACTTAAATAAGCCTTATTTAATTTACTTAGACGTTTGACTAGTTCCACAGCTTCTTAAAAACCCTTAAAAATTGGAAATAGACTTTTTTTCAATTAAATCAAATACCATTTGATGACAACAGCTTAACAAGTTTTAATTTAAACTTGAAAATAGTTAGAAATGTTAAAATGTGTTTATCCAAAGAAATCTGAGATCATTCTCCATTATACGAAAATCGTTGACACAATCTTCCTAATTGTATGCGAGGCAAATAATTGTATGTGATGAATAATTGAGAAGTTATTGTACGAGTACACTGCTCGTCACTTGTTTGAGGCCATTTATATTTTCGCATTCCTTTTGTTTTCGATAAAATCTTGTAAGAAATATTTTTTTCTGGAAGTTTTTGAGTAGAAATCCATAGTCTGTTCAAAATAGACAACGCTTAAGGGGTAACTAGGAAATTCCATAGGAATTTTACAAGTTAAAAGAATGAACTGCCAAAAATTGATTGAGGCCATTGTCAATATTGTTTTGTGAAAGCTAGTATCTTGCATTTTTTTAAAATAAAAGTTTTAAATATTTGAGGAAGGGTTGGAAACTATATTTAATCTGAATTTTAAGTCCAAATGGGCTTAGGAAACACCTTGACAGTACCTGAGAAAGGGACAATAGATTATTTCAAGGAATTGGGGCTCTTAGGCCGTGGAATAGCCTGGAGAATGAAGGGAGGTAATAAGACTTTGAAAGCTATCTAGCAGATACTAAACATTATAGTAAAAAATGAAAATGACAAAAAGAAAAGCAAATACATCAGAAAAAAGTGGTCAGTCCTGGAGAATATTTTAAATCCCGCACTATAATTGCTCAGAATATGGTCAAAAAGTGTTTAAATTGGTCAGTGTTTTAATAGTTCAATGGATGATTTAAGCCATCAGTGATAACACCCGCGATAAAAATAAAAAATAAAACAGTTTAACAACAGGGACACAAAGGAATAACGAATGGAAATGGGTTGTCTCTTCGAAAGTAAAAATACTCATTCTTGACGCTTCCGATGGTTAGAATTTTTATTTTAATGATTTAAGAGAAAAGGAACTTTTTTTGACAAGTATTCACAGTCATTCGTCAGGTGCTATAAGCCAGGGCACTTTATCACTTATTCTGGAACAATTAAATTGGAGTTTATAACTTCAATACCTGGTGGATATAGTTCAAAATATCTCTTAAAAAAGGAAGGCATATTTACAAATAACAAACATTTTTTAACTAGTACCTTGAATTTTACAACAAGATAACTCACCTATCGATACTTCCAGTGTAGCTAGAAGCTGGATTAATGGATTAAGTTGAAAAACGAGGAACTTTTGCCATTGCCACCCTATTTACCGGACTCATAACAACATCGAAATCTTTTCGGTTTGCCTTAATTAGGGATTTTATGAGGCTGGTAGATAATTTGAAGATAAGGACTACCTAATCAAATCTATCAGAGATGCCAATGCCAGAAGCAAGATTTCGCGTGATTTAAAAAAAAAAACCGTATGACTCAATTTCACACCGTCTGAAAGCCCTTATTTTAAAAAAATAGTAGACAAACTCATTATTT
This sequence comes from Dasysyrphus albostriatus, assembly GCA_946251815.1. Taxonomy (NCBI): domain Eukaryota; kingdom Metazoa; phylum Arthropoda; class Insecta; order Diptera; family Syrphidae; genus Dasysyrphus; species Dasysyrphus albostriatus. The sequence goes on from OX276335.1 coordinate 68,531,639, forward strand.
ATTGACAGAAAACATATAACTAATAAATAAAAATAAATAAATATTTTTGTTAATTTTTCAAAAGATTTTTTGAGGGGTCTAAATTAAGTGACTATACGGCTGGCCACGATACCAGAAAAGTCTCGGTATCGTTTGACATCGGTATAGGAAACCAAAGTGATACTGAGACGATATCAGCTCTAAGACATCCATCATCTTTCGCTTTGATTCTCTGAAACCAATCAGTTGGATGACTTCTTCAGACTTGGTTCTTTTAGCTGGTGTAAGTGACTTTATTAAAGTCCACTAACTGCAACTCTCATATTTTTTTCTTATATCTTGGTTTTTCGGAAACGACTCCAATGATTTTGTAACAGCATTAATTAAATTTATTTTTTTAATGTGAACTTTTCTTAGACATTGCGAAAAAAGCCCTTTTAAATGTTTAAGACAGCAAAAAAAACTTTAGTTCAAAAGATTGTCGTTCATTTAAATACTATTCATATTTTGTGGGTAATAATTTTTTATTATATTTTAAAAATACTAAGCAAGTTTAACAAGAAGATCAAAAACATGAAACCAAGTCCTGCATTTTATTTTTGTTTGCGACTGAGACCACACTGAAACCAGACGAGACCGATTCCGATACCGAGACGAGACTTTGTTATACGAGACCAAACGAGACTGAGTTATACGAGACCGATAACGAAACGACACTGAAATTTTTCGATTTTGACGATACCGAGAGGGTACTTACAAGGGTATCGTTTGGTTCGGTATCGTGGCCAGCCCTGCCCATAACGCAATTTTTATACCGATTTTTTGCAATTCATTCCTTTATTTTCTGATATTCTTATTTATTTTCCAAGCAACCCCTTTAACGTCATCCAATTTTAGTAGACAATATACGTTCCTACTCACCACGTATCAAAAATTTCCAGGAAAAATATGTCTACCATGTATTTAACGAGGAAAAACGATTGCGAAAATAGTGGCTTCAATCGAGTGACGGGTAGTGTATGTTGTATGTATTGTTTGTGGTATATGCTCCGCAAAAGAGGGCCATTAATTTTCTTTCCATATAATTATGTTTTATGGATATAATCCCACTATAACCCCACTTCCCAAAAAACACATTTTCACCACTGATATTTTTTTTTTTTTGATTTTTCTGGTAATTGTTTTTTATGACAAATAAACCATTGATGCCAAGTTTCATCAATGGACCATTATTTTAAATAGGCTTTGGGTAATATTTAACTTTTATATTGAAAATACAGTCATGGTTACATAGAAATGACAGTTACTTTTTTCTCGGAGGCCGTAATGACTTTTCTATTGAAAAAAATCATCCTAACATAAAAATGAAAAAAAACTTTATTTTCGGAAATCGTATTGACTTGGTTTTGGTGTTTTTCGATTCATCATTAAAAATTACTCTAAAAACATGTGTCATTTGCTTAGGTTACAACAGGGTTAATTTTTCAGTTTAATACACCAAAACTTGCCCCCCTCTACTCCTAAAAAAATAACATTCTCCCATGTGAAATATTTATAAAGGCTCTTTTGATTCTTCATTTTTATGGTTTATGAAACGTTTTCCCCAAGTTTCATGATGGTTCTATTTTTTTTGTTTTATTTATCGTCGGCTTAGAGTGTAAAGCACCTAACTCCACAATTTTTTTGGTTTTATTCAAATAATTTGAACACTTTGCTTTAAATATTTGTTTGTAAGAAATGCAAAATGTGAGTTAGCAGCTTTACACTCCAAGCTGACGTCATCCTATTTATACCTGTACTAACGCAGGAAGATAATTTTTAACCGAGTGCTTTTAAAATAATTTTATTTGGATTAACATACAAATTTACCAAAAAAGCCTACATAAATAATTACAAAATTTATATTAAAGGAATTGTTCACATAATTGATTTACTTATAAAAAATAATGTGCTAAGAATAACGTAGTCTTGAAAAAAAAAAACTACGAAGTGCAGTTGGTTAAAATTAACATAGTCACCTCGATTAAAGGAAATTGTTTAAAATTAACTACAAAAAAGATAATATTTAAGGAAGGACTTAAGAAAAAACAAGAAACTTGTTTACGATTAGAAATTTGAAAAATCGTTTATTTTAACGAAATAATTTCATTAGGTTAATTTGACACGCCTCTGATTTAACATTAAGAAATCGCTTTATTTAAATTAAACAATTTCATTGTTTTGTAAACTAATGAATATCTTATTTAATTAAAATGAGTTTTTGGGTTAAAATAATCAACCAAAATTGTTTAATCTAACTAATTGAATCTGCTGGTATATCGAAATGTTTGATAATAATCTATTCGCTTGATTTTACCGAATGGAGTTTGTCAAAATATACCATTAATGGCTTATTTTTACTTAATATTTTACTTTACACTTTAACCGTATCGAGGTGTTAAGACTTTGTCAAACTGTTCTTTTTAATCTTTTTCACTTGGGTAATATTAACAGAGTTAGTGTGCAGGTTGTATATCAGCAACATCACTTGTTTAATTTTACACGAGACCTATGTAGTTTTCAGCCAACTAAAACTTGTAGATCAGTGGTGAAAAGTATGGGGGAAAGGGTGTATTTGACCCCTCTAAGAAGACACACAAAAATTAAACAATCACTGCAAACTGCACTGTGTGCGAAACAATAATTTATTAAATGTCAATCGATTTTCTTGCTGTGAAAAAAAAATATAGTAGAATTGCAAAAAAAGTCCCAAGATTTTATATAAACTATTAATATTTGTTTTATTACATACACAATAGTTATATTGTACTTTTACCATACAAATTGTGGGGAAGCATTTATTTTTGACCTGCTTTATGTTTTCGGGGAAGCTGAATCTGAATCTGAAATTTGTGACTAAATAATTACGCAAAAACTTCCATTGGGACTCAAGAGCTAATTCAATTGGCGTAGTTTTGCTGTGTCCACAAAACCTCATTCGGCAGTTTGTAAAACAAAGGCTTAAAATTAAATACATAGTGACTTCTCAAATAATGAATTATTTCGAGCAAGAATATAACCCAAAATTTGACTAAATGCAATTTTTCAAAATTGTAAATTCCAATATCTCAAAAACGTGACAGATTCAAATTCAGAGCATTAAAAACTAACAGAAAAGTATATTTTGGTTCATGTAAGAGAGAGAGAGAGAGAGAGAGAGAGATAAAAATTTAAGTTTTGTTACTCTCTGTCCAAGGTATAGGAAAACGAGCCAATGTCCATTTTTTACAAAACTGACTTAATACTTCACTATTTGATTTAGCGGAAGATTTTCTACGACTGTAATGAGGACCAATAATCTTTCCAAAAGTACCTAATAAGAATTTTAGAATTTAGAATTTTTAGAAATTACAGAACAAAATGTTTGTCTCTTGAAAATTTAAATATTTGGACATTATCCATTTTAGAACCAAAGTACAGAATTATTTAGCAGTTTCGAGTGGAGAGTTTTTTGAAACAGTTAAAATATGTAAATTTTTTTAACACAAGCGCTTGAGTCCAAATAGGTTTGTTGTAGAAAATACCTCTAACGGGGATTTGTTGGAAATTGTGTAGGTATACTTTAAATGTGCTTCTAGATGTTATTTACGAATAATTGATAGACTTTCGAGTCGTTTGTTAAAAATTTTCCAAAAAATTGCTTTTTTGTACTTTTGCGTCTTAAAATTGTAGTTACAAGCCTCAGATTCAGAGTCAGCACCACCGAAAACATTAAGCAGTTAAAAAGTCAAATTACCGTACTATTTGGTCGCTAAAAACATAGTTTGCTCCTCCCAGGACAAAATCCTGAGCTTGTGTAAATAAAAGTAAAATTAAGTTCCATTTATTCGATAGCCTTTTTAAAATTCAGTTACTAATACAATGTAGTATAGGTATGTTTCTACTATTTGTTTTAAACAGAGCAAAAATTTATCTCTTTGTATATTGCTCTGATAGTCTACTGAATTTTAAATTAACAATTCAATTTAATAATAAAATTTTATAAATTGTTAAATAGACAAAAATTACATTCCTTTTGCAAAAGTATTTATTAATAGATTGCGAATAAAAAAAAACTCAAGAAATTTTTGCGTTTGCTTGAATATTTTCAAGTCAACCTTGTTCTATTTAACAATTATAAATAATTGAAAAACACACAAAGATATATATATCTGCCCTCATATAGCATATCTTAAGAAGCCATGTGCAATTTCCAACGGCATTAACTATTTAATGCTTAAAAGTTCAAATATAAGTGCTGCTACACACTATTCTTCACTCACACACAAGAAGAACAAAAAAAAAAAAAACTAAAATCAAGTTCAACCCCTTTAGAAAACTTAAAAAAAAAAAAAATAAAAGAATACCAAGTGTGCACGTGGTTTGACCTTTGATATTTGACCTACTAACGATGACCTACTGACGATATTGTTTTTTTTTTTTTTTTAATTTAATATCATTCGGATAATGGAGTATCCTTAAATTCTTTTTTTTTTTTCTTTGAAAAGAAATTCATTAATCAATTGCCATCCAAAATCACACTCAAAAAGCACGTGGATATCGATTGAAAATAAAAAGAAATATGAGACAAAGTATTTTTTTTCCTTCACTTAACATCTGATGGAAAACACAGTCGCACACACTGAAAACCATAACCACCTTCCCCCCCCCCCGCCCCTAAGCCAGTCACGTTTTACAAATCGACCGGAAATTCGTCATCGATGTCCAAGAAATTAAAAAAAAAAAAACAGGATCCACAACCGTCTCGTAGTCGTCGTTGAAATTTCCCAAAAAAACATATGTTTACATAATTTGACAAAAATTCACAACACTTTTAAAAATATATTCAAAAATGTTTTCATATAAGAAAACTTCACAAAAATTCTAATTGTTTATGACACTAAGACAGAAGAGAGAATTGGAAAACATTTCTAAAAAAAAAAAAAAAGAAACACAAACACTCCCCACCATATGGCACGATTCAAATAAATTTTTTGGTAAAAATTTTCAACAAAACAAAATTTAAACAATTTAGTTAATTTTTATTAATTATTTTGAAGAAAATTTATTAATTTAAACAAGAAAAAAAAAAAACGTACCAATGAAATTCATATTCCGTTGGCGCTTTCACTTAATACTAGCTCGCCAAGAAGTCCGTCTTGATATGAAGGTTCGAAGGCAAATGTATTTCAAAAAATTTCGAAGAGCTTGTTGGTTCTCAGTAGAAGACCACACTTGCACTGACGCACTTTGTGCACTGAACTAGAATCCATCCTGGCCCGAATGTCGTGCTCTAGGTTCGAAGTAGAACCACCTTCCGTATAGCAGCGCCACAAACCAACGTAGTGTTGTTGTAGACCGTACTAGTACTACTACTATTACTGTTGGTTTGTGTTCTACAACTTGGTGTTGTTCTCGGTTATATCGTTGTAAAAGTCTTCTTTTTTTTAAATGTTTTTGTTATTGTTTTTTTTAACGTCGAAGTCCTGGTGCTAGCGTGCGTCGTCGTCAACGTCAGTGGGACAAGTCGATTTGTTGCCTTTCGTGAGACTAAACTAACCCAAAAACTCTGGAACTCGATGATGGCTATAATTTGATGTAATTTTGTTTTTTTTTTTTTCTCAAGCGATTCGTCCTTTTTGCATGCAAAGGATCTTAAATGGACCAACACGACCGCCACGACGCGCGGATGTAACGAGATGTTTCGGAGTAAAGCTTTTACAGGAGAGTAGGAGTTTTCATTACTCCTAGCGGGGTTTTTATATTATTTCACAGTTCAGCGATGAGAATCCTTTTTACACTTGTTTCCGGATGGAGAAAGAGAAAGGGAGAGATGTGAAGAATTCACATGGAAATCAGTGTGTAAAACTGCGAGATAGATGGGATTTCTTGAGGTTTAAGGGAGTGAAGAATAGGATTTTTATGCGTGTCACAGGAATGAGCGGGAAATTCAGGAAGGAAATGCGCGTTCTCACGTTGGAACAATGTAAAATGAGAGAAAAACATTAAGCGCATGAATACTAAAAAGCAGATGGATGGGAGGGAACAAACGGGTGGGGGATGGAAATTATGCAGAGGTATTTGGCCTTAATTTAAAGATTTTCCCACATCATAGAAGACAAGTAGTGTGAAAATGAATGCGCAGAAGCTCGCAAATATTGAAGCTTTCCCAATCAAATTAACATTATTCTCTCGCAGTGGGACTTTTCTAATTGTTCTCTGCGCAATTGCTAGCAATATTGCCAACATTTAAAATCCAAAAATACCTACCACCATTTGTCGTTCTCTAAAGTTGACAAATTGGAGAACTCTTAAGGGGAAGCTCTGTTCATTTTACTACCCCAATCTACTGTTAGATAAATAATATACTTCTACCATTAGAAGGTGAAGAAAAATTAAAATTCATTCATAGAGAGACTTAGAGAAAGTGAGAGAGAGAGAGAGAGAGAGGAAGAGGGGGAGGGATATAGAAAGAGAAACACACATAAAGAGATTTTCCGCTCTGTAAAATTTCAATAGGACATCATCCATTTTATTTTGTACATAAGGAAGTTTGAGAAGCATACTTCTGCTGTCATCCATATCCCTTCCTTCTAATGGTCCTTGTCCTTTTTAACCTAATCACATGATGTACTTGGTGATTATTTTCCCACAGCATGCATCTGTCAGTTTCACACACAGGCATAAGTTTATAGTAGCTATGCTATAGGTTTATGCATGTGGATATTATACCAAAGGAAAATCTCAACTTCCTGCTTTGTGAAGGAATAATTCTCTGAAGTTCTTGAAGGTAGTTTTATTTTTTTTTTTTATTTTTTGGTCTATGGCATGACTGACTTAGAGATGTTTAGTTCATATCCACTGTGCATTTTATATAGAGTTGTGTGTGTATGAAATAAAAAAGGTTCTCAATTTATGACCATTAATATGGAGCCACATCGTCGTTAGAAGGATTGTCAGTAGGCGATTATAAATGAACAGGGTTGTTATAATAGACTTATACATGGATATTTGTTTTTTTTTTTTGCAAGACTTTCTGAAGTTCCATTTGGTTTAGGTTTAATATCGTTGTATTGATGCTTTAATACAAAAATAATTAGGGATATAATTTTTCATGTGGACATTATTATAAAAGCAGCTTTAAGTAAGGGAATCAGTTTTTTTTAAAAAGAATCATCGATGGAGTCAATTAGTCTACAACCTTAAGAGTAAGAAATGTTGCCAAAAGTCTTACTATTTACATATATATTTATATAGAGCCATTATGAGTATATAGCGGGTAAAATCTGTCATATAGGTTTTTCATAAGTTTTTTTTTTGTATGATGAATCTATAATGAACCAAATCGTGTGATAACTGAATTTGATGAACTTAAATTATGGATTTTATGACCACAGTTTCGGTTGATAAGCAAATTCTATAACTTACTAGTTGCAATCATCACTGATTAAAGATAGTTAGCTGAAAGAAAAATGAAGACATGGAACATCCTGGTGGATAACTTTTGAACTTTTCGAATGATGAAATCATCAAACGAGTAAAAGTAAAATTTGCTCGATACTCACCAATCCACCCTTAGAAATCTCATGGACTATATTTAGGAGTTATGAATCTGCTTGCTTGCTTAATTTTGTTAGATTATTTGAACAAGGGAGCAATGCATTATTGATCTGATCAGTTGTGGTTTTAGAAATGGGCTTATGAATTTTATATCGATGTAATATACAAGCTACCCGAATGCAGGGCCAAATCTATAGGTACGAGTATTATCTTCATTTAGGCAAAAATATTATTCGCCACCCCTAAGAAAGTCACATACATGTTACTGCATAGATGTTGCTACTTTTAATCGACTTTAAGAAGAAGCAGAATATTTTTGTTACCTTATATGTGTGTTGTGAATGCATAATACCGTTGATATACCTAATTTCATGAGTGTATGTTTATATGGTTGTTAAAAAATTTCTTCAAAATCAGGTTGAATATTTTCTCAATTGATTTATATATCCTTCAGTCAGGGGAACATTGAAAATTGCATCAAAACCAGTTTAGTAGTTTAAAAGATCAAAGGAAACGGTAGTTCTCAGCTAAGTTCACGGCATTAAACCCTTTTTACAGGAACAAATTCAGGTGATTTTCTACCCCCTGTAATTTCTGTTCTAAAAAAGTCAGAAACTTCAAACTCACAGTATTTGTTGAGCAGATGAATCACAAAATTTCGAGTCTTTAGCATTAGTAATTCCCGAGATATAGGACTTTAAAAATCGTAAGAACCGTAACGGTTCTAAGAAAACCTTGAAATTTCACACAACGGTAGGGGATACTGAGGAGAAAATCAAAAATACACAAATTTGTACTCAGGGGGCGTGACATCCTCCCATTTTCTAAAAAAATTCATAAAGGGTTTTTCAACAGGGCAACTACAAAAGTAGAGCGACAGGGACAGCAAACGACGCCATATTTCTTGCCGCGCTTTTGACATTTCTCTTCAGTAAGGTTTGCCATTTCATGATGGAAAGATATACGAGCCAACAGCAACTCAAAATTATTAAAATTTACTACCGAAATTCGGAGTCAGTGGCCTCAACGTTAAGAGCGCTACTTCCAATTTATGGTCGTCATAATTGTCCTAGCAGATCAACAATTGAGCGTCTAGTGGAAAAATTTGAATCCACAGGCACAGTACAAAATGTTCCCGTGCCAGTGAGACAAAGAAATGCCCGTAGTGTCGAGAATATTCCTGCCGCTGAGGCTTCAGTTGCAGAAAGCCCAAATGTGTCTCTCACAAGTCGTTCTCAAGCGTTAGGCATCTCTGTGACGTCGTTGTGGCGAATTTTGCGAAAAGATCTTGGCCTATATCCTTACAAGATTAAATTGACACAAGAACTGAAACCGCTTGAACACCAGAAGCGTCGTATGTTCGTGAATTGGGCTGAGCAACAACTTGAAAATGATTCGGATTTTCATCGAAAAATCATCTTCAGCGATGAGGCTCATTTCTGGCTGAATGGCTTCGTCAATAAACAAAATATGCGGTATTGGTCTGGCAGCAATCTACACGAACTCAATGAGTCATCATTGCATCCCGAAAAAATTATGGTTTGGTGTGGTTTATGGGCCGGCGGCGTCATTGGGCCGTACTTTTTCCGTGATGATCAATACCGGCACGTTACTGTGAATGGGGATCGCTACCGTTCAATGAAAGCTGAATATTTTTGGCCCCAATTGGATGATATGGACTTGGAGGACATGTGGTTTCAACAGGACGGTGCCACAAGCCACACAGCGAATGTCACAATCAATTTATTGGAAACCAAGATTGGAGAACTTGCTATCTCATGAAATGGTCCAGTCGCTTGGCCGCCTTGGTCATGTGATTTGACGTCGTTAGACTATTTCCTGTGGGGCTACGTCAAGTCTATGGCCTATTCCAACAAGCCAGCGACGATTGGTGAGCTTTGTACGAATATCGAACGTGAAATTGCAGCAGTATCGGCCGATTTATGCTTGAAAACCGTCGAAAATTGGGTTCAGCGTCGTGCCCGTGGTGGCCATGCAAAAGAAATCGAGTTCCATACATAATGGCATCGAACGTACTTTCACAGGAATAAAGAATTTCATTGATATCCAAAACCGTTTTGGTTTTATTTTGTAGCGCCCTTATTGAAGATATTTGTATAACGGACAAAATTAAAAAAAAAAAATAGATTTAAACTTTTTTTGAGTGAAAATTCTTTCACAAAAATGTATTAATATTGTAGCTTACATGCATCGTTTTCTGTTTGAAATTCAAATTCAAAATTGAGCATTTCCGGTTCCAATACTAAATGCCCGGAAATGCTCATTCGATTTTTGATTTCTAATAAAAACCAAGGCATTGAAGGAACAGAATTAATTTTTTTAGCAACATATTTGCAATCAAAGAGCTATAAATTCCGGTACCTGTAAAATGCAAAACTCTCTTAACTTAAAAATGTTCTTGTTCTTGTCAGTAGAAAAATTAATTTAAGCAAAATGAACTCAGGAAGTTCTTATGACTCAATATTTTATTGAAGCTTATGTCCTAATTTCACAATGTTGTATTCCGTTTTGGGAATCTAAAACGTTTCGTGTAGACTTTGTCCATAGCTATCCCATAGCTGACATTCAAAATTTAAATCAGACAATTTCTTAAAATTCAAGAATCTAAAATTTAATTTTAAAAATTGAAAGTCACTTTTAACCTAGAAAATGGAATGTTTTTTCAAATTATCGTTGCCAAATAAAAAAAACTCGCATAAATCAATTTTTTGTTGCCAATTTTTAAACCTTCAAATATTTCCCTTTCCGTTTAGAAAAAGGAAATCCTTTAAATGGCTATTGGTCAAAGTTGGGAATTTCCGATTCCTCTTTCTCATCAAAAACTTGATTATGTATTTATTACTGCATAGATAAAAATAGATTATGCGAAATAAGGTGTTAAGCATCTTTTATTTTTTAGTACCACTTTTTATTTTTCAACCAGCTATGAGGAAACAAAAATGAAATTGTTAATTTAATGGATCATGAAAAGATGGTTTCCTCAAAATCGCTTTAAAATTCTTCTTGTAGAAATGCTTTGAGGTAAGGATTAGGTTCAAAGTATTAACTGCAGATAAACACGTATTTTAATTTTTTTTTTTTCAAAACTAATCAAAAGTAGATAAACATTTAAATTTCACCTATGCAAATGATAAAAGGTCTACGATAGATACGCTTGAATTCTAGAACATGTGAATTTTAATAATAAGGCAAGCAAGCCCTCTCATACTCCCCCCCCCCCTCCATCTGTAAGAGCATTTGAATTCCCAAGCTAATGGGGGAATATATAGATATGACAGGAGACAGCTCCGCCATGGGATTATTTTTGGGTACGTTAAATTCCATATCCTCTACTTAAGGCGAAGCATCTATGAAAGGAGAAGATCTCGAGAATATTTTCAGACTTTAATTTGTTCCGAACTTATCGGACGTGAGTGGTATAAATAACGGAAAGTGACTTATCAACTTCTCAAAGTAAATTTCCTGACTTCTAGTGTTCGTCATTTTTCCAACCCCCTAATGGTTGAGCCATCAGTTGTTGGTCTTGTCATCATCTTCATTATTCGCATTTTTCTTATTTATCTTACCTCTGTCTCTCTTTCCCACACCACTCCCAACAGGAAGGTTTATCTATTTAAAATTAGATCACGACAACAATTGGAAAATATTTTTGCCAGGGTTTTGTGGAAATTCCTTGACAAAGTGCGGTAGTAAGGGTAGTTTTTTTTTTTTTTTGTTGTCTCTTCATAATTTATCATTCATAATCGTTGAAATCCTTGTGGACATGGAAAAAGAATAAAATAAAAAAAAAAAAACAGGATGATAACTCCTCCAGAGAAGATATACGTAGATATGCATATAAGGAGGCTCACGTTTTGCGCATTAAATGCGTTGTGATGGTACGTGACTCTCTTGTGTAAAACAAAGTCAAACTCTAAATGGAATTCCGCAATTGCACAAAAGTTATATAGCCTTCCATTTGGATAGAAGAGGACTTCAAAAGTCAGAGGACACCCTGCGGCTTGGAGAAAAGGAAACGAATAATATACGCGCTCAACTTAAAGGTTCATCTCTTCAGTTTTCTTCATCTGGTGGGACCCACTTCTTATTTTTTTTATGACTTTGCGCCACTTTTTGGTTGAAAGCAATTGGTAACTTCATACATGATGATGTTTTTTTATATGTATATATTGTTTCCTTAAAATATCCTTACTGCGACATTTTCGCAAAGAAAAAAATAAAATAAAAAAAAGTACTCGAACAGAGAAACTAAAAATGATTTCATTACAACGTGCTATGAATCTTAAATGCTAAAATATTTCGCTTCTTTATAAGTATATGTGGAAGGATATGGGTTATCCTTGTCCTCATCCTCGTCCTTGCAAATGCCCGAAAACTTAAAATGTGTGAACAAGTGGGAGATCCGAAAAGACGCTTAGTCTATGGAAGAGGATATGTGTGAGAAATCAGTTGACATTGCATGGTATCTGGCACTTAAGTGCAATATGTGTGTGATATCATAAAGTGGAACAGAGATAAAGAAATAAATGAAATAAAACATTGAATTTGTGAGTGTATGTGTGTGAGAGTGTGGGCGGAAATAATAAATTGAGGCTTTTTGGTGCAGGAAATTGCTTTATTAAAATTCTGAACGCTCAGCAATGTTGGGATGATTTAGTATGTTAAGAAAAAAATAATGGAAGAAGATCTTAATATATCCACAGAACTTTAATAAATTTAAGAATACATATATACACGAAAATAAAGACCATATAAACCACAAAGTTTTTGGAATAAAAGTTATTATCTGCGACATGAGTTTTCTTATGCGATGTCGCCAGCAGGATAAAAAAAAAAAAAAACCAATGTCCTCTTAAAATAAGAGATTTAAAAAAAAAAACTTAAGTAAATTATATAAAAATTATGTGTTATGTGTTTCTTGATGTTTTTTTTTTTTTTTTATTAATGCTTGGATGCACCAAGTTTGTTTTGATGATTTTTTAATTTAATGTTGCTGCCTGTATAAAAAGCAATGATTTTGGCTATTCACCATCAGGCTTTCTAAACGAGAAAAATTTAAATAAAATCAACTTTCTGAAATATTTTTAAGTTATGTAAACATAAACCTATTCAACTGTAACGCAGTAAATTGTAACTACGTATATGTAAAGGGTGTTTTTTTTAAAGGCACAAAACTTTGAAATGAAATGTACTTTATTTGAAAGATAATCCTCTGGCATTATAGTTTATATATGATTTCTGGCATATGGCCGCCATGGCTGGTTAGGACGTAGTCTAATGTGGAGTTTCAATTTTCGCTGACTTTTTCCAACATTTGTGGCCGTATATCGGCAATAACACTCGTTGTACCAAAGGTAATGCCACAGATATCCAGACCAAGGCCAAAACAGGGAAATACTGTGAGAAAGTGCGACGTCAGAAGGCTATAGTTGTAAGAAATCACCAGGTCCTTTTCCGATCGAGTCTCCCGCCAAATTCAAGCATCGAGAACCAGTGGAAGAACTGACAGGAAGCTTTCAGAGATACCGCCTCTGACGTGCTATGTTGTTAGACGAAGAATGCCAGCAAGGATATGCAGCTAGGCAACAGCAACAGGCATAAAAAGCAGCGCTGCATAGAAAAACCAGAGCTGCTCGCAAGCTCTAGGTTAGGTTAGGTTAGAAGGGGTGATGATACGGCAAGCGGCATTATCTCACTCGGATCTCCATGGATCCATTACGCTTCCCAGGGTTAAAATAGGTACATAGGTATGAGGAAGGAAGGGGGATTGTGGGGAGCTTAGGTATGGGATGCCCCCTTAAACTATCCTGAATTCTGAATGAATTTCAAAATATTCTTAAGTGGCAAGGAAGAGATGTCACCCAATTCGTCGAAAAAGTATTCTCCGAGGGCTTCTTTTCTGGTACTGACCAAGCTGGGGCATTCACAAAGAAAATGTGATGAGCTCTCCTCTGCCTCTTCATCTTTGTCCTGGGACCCATTTAAGGGAAACAGTATTTGTTGCACTAAGAGATCTCAGCTCGATTCAACAACGTTCTACCAGTTTGGACTTTATAGTGATTGAGGAAATAGAGCCTTGATTACCACCTGTCTATGAAAATGTCGATATTACAATTGACTAATTCATGAGATATAAGATATTTCGCGGCTTCGCAAACTGAAAGCACCTCCGCTTGGAATATACTGAAAAAGTTTGGAATTGATCTATTGATGGGTGGGTTTTCCGAGTAGATACCTGACCCTATACCTTCGTTTGTTTTGGAGCCGTCAGTAAACACAAAAATATGATTCGCATTAATGACCCTGTTTTCATTCCAGAATTCTCTCTTTGATATATCTGCCATCGCCACTGGGTTGAAATCTATGTGCGGTGTGATGTAGTCCGTGTGAACGTCTATGTCCTTAAAGTTCGTTACTATTCTTTGACTGTAATGGCTTCTTTTCCAAGCTTTAAGAAGAGAAGAGGAGAGAAGAATACTGGCTTCTTAGAAGGAACAAAAAAGAGAATGAGAAGCACGCGATCGAGGAATTAGAGGGATGCCATCGTAGGTACATATGTAGTTTGGAAGATTTACCAAAAGGTAAAAACAACCTCCCAGGGTTACAAGCGCCGAACCGAAGCCTGCAAGGACGATTAGGTGAACATAGTGGTAGAATCGCAGTCGGTACTGAGGATATGGAAAAAATCATTTCTGCAAATTGTATAATGGTGATGATGAACTTAATTCCACTGCCAAGCCGATTGCACCATTCAACCTGGATGACGTAGGCCAACAATTCGGTCGGAGGAAAGCAGGCCCGATGAATGGAACCTCAGCATTGTTTGCCCGATCCTCAAGAAAAGTAACCCTCTGGACTGCATCATCTACAGAGGAATCAGTCTTCTTAACATCGCGTACAAAATCTTCTCTGGCGTACTTTGTAAACGCCTGAAGCCATTCGACAGCAACCTAACAGATCCATATCAGGTAGCCTTAGGCTAAGGAGATCCAGCATCGACCAAATATCTGCACTAAGGCGAATCTTTGAAAAAGCCCAGGAGTTTCAAATCGATACCCACCACCTTTTCATCGATTTCAAGGCCGCGTATCACAGCATCTATAGAGACGAGCTATATAGACCAATGTCTAGTTTTGGCAAGCCTCCTAAGCACGTCCGTTTGTGCAAGATGACTATAGAGAATGCACGCTGCTCCATCAAGGTCGGCAAAGACCTCACCGATACCTATGGTGACGGGCTGTCATGGGACTTCTTCAACATCGTTCTTGAAAGAATTGTTCAAAACTCTCACATCAACACTAGAGGCATATTTTTTTCAAAAGTCCGTCCGACTACTCGCTTACGCTGACGATATTAACATAATCGGCTGAACAAAGCGTGATGTCAATGCAACTTTCGTAAGTATTGAGGAGAAAGGTAAGAAGATGGGTTTAACGGTGAATGAAGCAAGGCCAAATAATTTTGAGGTGGTCATAAACTTTGTCTACCTAGGCTCCGCTATAAAATCAGCGAACGATACCAGTGCTGAGATTAAACGAAGAATAACTCTTGCCTATCGCTGTTTCTTTGGGCTGAGAAGACAATTGAGAAGCAAAGCCTTCTCTTGAGCAACTAAAATGTCCCTGTGTAGGACACTTATCATCCCGGTCCTGATGCATGGTGCAGGGACATGGACCCAATTAACGGAAGATAAGAACACCTAAGGCTGTTTTGGGATGAAAATTTCTGCCGATAATTTTTCGTCCCGTCTGCATAGATGGGGAAAGGAGAAAATACAACCACGAACAGTTTAGGCTATACAGTGGAACTGACCTAGCCCAGAAAGTCTTTGAATCCAACCCCTTGGGATGGCATAGTAGAGGAAGACAGCGAAACAGGTGGTGCACGCAAGTGGAAGAGGACCTCAAGCAACTTGGTGTGTGAAACTTGAGACAGCTAGCTACAAACCGTGCCAGCTGGAAGAAGCTTGTTGGTTGAGGCCTTGGTCCACCCCGGACAGTAGCGCCACCTAAAGAAAGAAAGTTAGCAAGTAAGATCGGCAATAACATGGCGAATGTTGTCCTGCAAGTAGTCAATCGTTTCGGGCTTATCGGTGCTTGGACTTATAGTATACAACTCTGGGGTTGTACCTGCTGCACAAACTTAAAAAAACTTACAAATGTTTGAAATTAAATTGCTTAGGTCATTTATAAATGCTCCATAATAAGAAACGAAGATTTTTTTTTGAATTTTACTGAGTAAAAAAAGATCTTCACATGAATCTCTAGATTCCTACGGTTCGGGACGAAATAAAAAGTTTCGCCCGAATTATTGACATTCTTGACAAGTCAAATTTAGTACGCCTTTGGCGAAGAACAAAACCTTCCGACTTGGTGCGATGAACAGAAAACCTCTTTAAAATCGCAGAATAAGCAGGAACTTTCATTAAACCTACAACACGATACTTAACTTCGTTCAAAATAAATTGCTAGATAAGTTTCAACTTAGTGGCAATAGGGAAGTGGAGATGGTTTTAGTGTAGTAAGAATCTCACACACCTATAAAGCAGGCATTATTCGATCCTCATAGAGCCTTATGCAGGTTTTGCACCTACTCACGGGAAAATAAACCCGAAGTTAGCTTTATCGCTAAACAAAATTCGCGTGATACGTATTTCGAACAAAACCATGATTTCAGGCGTCAGTCTATTCATGTTGAAATGCTATACCAAACTAAAAATAAATCACTTCACAGCTGAGAAAATGGCCGCCAGTTAAAATAGTGTTGATGACTTAAAAAAACACCCTCTAACTATATAAAATTAATAAATAAATATATCCCTCTGTTGAATTGATGATACACCTTTAAAACAAATACGTCTTTTCTGATGAAGATTCTTGTTAATAGCCCAAAGGCCTTACTTTACTCAAAACTGAAATTCTTTTTCCCATTGAACATCAATGTGATGGCTTGAAGAATTTGAAAAGAATTTAGCTTTCTGAATATAAATATAAGAACTTTGAACAGTTTTTGTTTATATATTGAGACACGGGTATGTCTGTACGCAAGTACCTACTTCTTCATGTTCCCATTTTCTTCTTTTAAAACAATTAATCAAGAATTCCTCGGAATACCAAAGTTCAAACAAAACAGGAAGAGAAAAAAAGGATTTAAATTTAATTAAACATAGAAAAGATAAAACAGAAAATATTTCCCAATAGTAAAAAAAAAAGCAGAAAGGACGATAAACGATAGACACTACTTATTCAAGTAAAATTGGAAGGTATGTAAATATTTATTTATGCGATCCCTACCTTACTCTATTTTTAAATAGACGTACTTACAAACATACATCTGCCATGAAAAAAATATTTGGTTTTTCTTTTCTTTCGCTGATGGCTGACTTTTGTATTTTTGTTTAACTATCCCAAATGCCAACATTCAATAACGACCATCAAAATTAATCCTTAAAATGGTAAAATAACGATGACACAACTTTTTTTTTAATATTATTTAACCCTTGATATCCTTTTTGACTGGTTAAACACATTATTTTGTGCGACGATGGAGTCAATTATTATGGCAGAAGACCTTGTTAGTTTGAATTTTTTTTCTTTTTTTTTCATAATTTTTTTTTTAGGATTGAAAATATTCCGCAGGGACCTATTTAGCAGTAAAGGTCGACAAATTATTTAAAAGGTCGTCGTTTTGGAGTATTTAGTAGATCAAAAACCATTCTTAATATAGGTATTTTCTTTATTCTTTTTCTGGAGAATTAGCTTTTTTAAAATAAAATTTCTATTTTTTTTTTTTGTTACTTATTTAATTGAATTATGTTTTCTTTTTAAGGTTTTTTAACATAATTTAAATGAGATTTAAACCCACTTGAAGCACTTAATTTCGTTTTTGCAGTAAATTTTCCATACGAATTATATGACAGTTAAAAGGGATACCAAAAATTTGTATACTTATTTGGCTCAAGGGCCTGTGACCCTCTAAGTCTTAAAGTGACTTTTAGTATTTTCATTTAATTTAAAGATATTGCCATGAGGTTTCTTTTAGAATTAAGGATTCACTTAGCCATGCAAATGAGCTAATGTGCTTGTCCAAACATATATTATTTGTTTCGTTTTAAGAAAAAAATAAAAAAGTCGACAATATACTCGTACCTACACATTTAGTGATTTTTTGTAAAAAAATTCAAGTAAGTTAAACTGTCCTGAACACAAAATGCATATGAGAAAGGCCCTCACTCTGTCACTGATGAGTCCAAGTGAGTAACCGGGACGAAACACCAATTTGTCGTACTAAAGGCCATAAAAAGCTATTTTGAATCAATATACATACATATTTGTTGAATGACTTCTATACGAACTGATATTGCTTATAATCCGGTTGATGGAAAGAATTAATACTGGAAGCATTTTTTAAAAAAGAATAGACCTTCAATTAGATATCAGAAAAATTGCGTAATACTGTCAAATTGGAATATTAATTCATGCTTTAAACGAGATTAATAAATGCATAAATGAAAAGTGAAGAGTCAGGTTTTCCATAAGGAAGATTTCTCATCTCCCCTGCTTTTGCTTTAGATTTTGTTCGTAGACAAGATCTTGCAATTAGTTAAGCTTAGACTGAGTTTTGTCGAAAACTGGGTCTTTTTTCTTGAGTCATAATGATAATAACTTCAGGAAAATTGATTCCACA
The DNA here is from genome assembly GCA_946251815.1 of Dasysyrphus albostriatus. Lineage (NCBI taxonomy): Eukaryota > Metazoa > Arthropoda > Insecta > Diptera > Syrphidae > Dasysyrphus > Dasysyrphus albostriatus. The sequence goes on from OX276335.1 coordinate 68,549,903, forward strand.
CTGTGTAAGCTCTTAATTAAGACAGCAGCTTAATGATGGACTTAACGAACCACTGAAGACAGAACAGGTTTGTATTTAACCCCTGTTTTCGACACGCATACGAACCCCCCCAATTTCAATAATACAGTCAAAATGGGCTATACGACACCGCTAATAACGAAATATCGGTTATTGCAAACTTATCTGGAAGTCCCGGCAGAGATTCATATTAATTAAACTAAAAAATCGTTTTTAACGAATAGCTTTGAGAAGCGCTTATGTGACAGTTTACGCAAAGGAAAAAGTAGAACATAAGCTTTTAGGTACAACATAAATCCTTAAGTTTCGTATCAGCAAACGGGTCTGAATGTTGAAAATCTATTGCTTATAGTGAGTACGAGGGCGGGTATAAGTATAATAAGTAAAATAAGTCTATGACTTTTTGAATTTCTGACCTCTTTACTGTAACAGCAACACTTCTCCTGTCAACTGGCATCTGTCAGTTGACTCCTGTCAAAATTTTAACTTGCTGCGTCAGTTAGTTTGTGTTTGACAGCTATTTTTATCAGACTACTCACTAATTTGAGGAGAAAATGGAAAAAAGTGAATTTCGTGTGCTTATTAAGCATTATTTCTTGCGAAAAAAAAACCATTACCGGGACCAAGGCTAGGCTTGATAAATACTATGCGGACTCTTCACCATCGATTTCAATGGTAAAAAAGTGGTTTACTGAATTTCGTTGTGGCCGTACAAGGACTGAAGATACCGAACGTCCTGGACGCCCAGTTGAGGTCTCTACACCCGAAACAATCGAAAAAACTCACGATATGGTGTTGGCCGACCGAAGATTGAAAGTGCGAGAGATTGTGGAAGCCGTAGGGATCTCGCATGGCTCAGTGGTTTCAATTTTAAATGATAACTTAGGCATGAGAAAGCTTTCCGCAAGATGGGTGCCGCGTTTGCTCACAGTCGACCACAAACGCAATCGTGTAACAACTTCACAGGAAGGTTTGGCGTTGCTTAATCGCAATATGGAGGAGTTTTTGCGCCGTTTTGTAACCGTGGACGAAACATGGATCCATCACAACAAACAAGAGACAACAACAACAACAAAACAACAGTCAAAACAGTGGGTTTCTAAGGGTGAATCGGGTCCAAGGCCAAGGTGGGTTTGTCAGCCAATAAAGTTATGGCGACTGTTTTTTGGGATGCACGCGGGATAATCCACATTGACTACCTTCAAAAGGGAAGAACAATCAATGGGGAATATTATGCCAACTTATTGGACCGATTCAATGACGATTTGAAAAAAAAACCGACCTCATTTGGTCAAGAAAAAAGTTCTTTTCCACCAAAACAATGCAAGGGTGCACACATGTGCAGTTGCCATGGCAAAAATCCATGAATTGGGCTATGAATTGCTCCCTCATCCACCCTATTCTCCAGATTTGGCTCCGAGCGACTACTTCTTGTTCCCAAACCTGAAGAAATGGCTTGGTGGGAAAAGATTTGACTCCAATGATGAAGTCATCTCGCAAACAAAGGCCTATTTTGAGGACCTCGACAAATAATTTTTTTTGGAAGGGATAAAAAAATTGGAGAAGCGTTGGACAAAGTGTATATAGCTCAAGGGAGACTACGTTGAAAAATAAAATTATTTTTTTATCAAAAAATCTGTGTTTTATTCCAAAAGTCACGGACTTATTGACCCGCCCTCGTATTAAAAAAAATTTAGGAGGCAAATTTTGTGCATGTTAAATAATAAATTATGGGGATTTCTCTTTTCCTGTTTTCTTTTAAAGCTGGAATTTCCCATTTTGTTTTTGAGAGGAACAGGAATAGTAATTCCTTAAATCAAGATAAGTTCAAAGTATTAGTGTTTTTGAAAAACGTATAGGGCTTTTATAATCGAAGCTACTGATTACAATAAAAGTTTTTGTAAAATAAGAAAAGCGTAGTGACCACTAAGAAGGAATACAAAATGGAAAATCGATGACGAAAACGAAACACTGGGAATAAACGGGTTTTTCAACAGAGACGCTTCAAAAGTAGAGCGACAGGGACATCAAACGACACCATATTTCTTCAGTTGCAGAAAGCCCAAATGTATCTCTCACACGTCGTTCTCAAGCTTTGGGCATCTCTGTGACGTCGTTGTGGCGAATTTTGCAAAAAGATCTTGGCCTACATCCTTACAAGATTAAATTGAGGCAAAAACTGAAGCCGCTTGACCACCAGAAGCGTCGTATGTTCGTAAATTGGGCTGAGCAACAAACTTGAAAATGATTCGGATTTTCATCGAAAAATCATCTTCAGCGATGAGGCTCATTTCTGGCTGAATGGCTTCGTCAATAAACAAAATATGCGGTATTGGTCAGGCAGCAATCCACATGTACTCCATGAGTCATCATTGCATCCCGAAAAAATCACGGTTTGGTGTGGTGATGATCAAGACCGGCACGTTACTGTGAATGGGGATCGCTACCGTTCAATGATATGTCCGAATATTTTTGGCCCCAATTGGATGATATGGACTTCGAGGACATGTGGTTCCAACAAGACGGTGCGCCACAAGTCACACAGTGAATGCCACAATCAATTTATTGGAAATCAAGTTTGGAGAACGTGTTATCTCACGAAATGGTACAGTCGCTTGGTCACCTCGGTCGTGCGATTTGACGCCGTTTTGATGTGAAATTGCAGCAGTATCGGCCGATTTATGCTTGAAAATCGTCGAAAATTGGGTTCAGCGTCTGGACTTCTGCAAGCGTGCCCGTGGTGGCCATGCAAAAGAAATCGAGTTCCATACATAATGGCATCGAACGTACTTTCACAATAATAAAGAATTTCATTGATATCCAAAACCAAAAAAATAACTTTTGTAGCGCTCTTATTGAACAACCCCATAGATTTAGAATTCGAGATTTTGGTTTTCGAGATTTTTGTTTCCGATATTTTGTATTTTGAGATTTTGTCTTGCGAGGTTTTGGTTTTACAGATATCGGGGTAGACTCTCGAAATATTTACTGAATACCCATTTCTGTGACTTTTGAACCCTTATAACTGACTTAGCGGTCATCGGATAGTTGTGGACTTTTCTCTGATTAAAAGTTACCTCAATTGCAACTTGTATACAAAAAACAGCTGGCTACTAATTTTTTCCTTGCAGAAGTCTGTTCTTACTGGGCTTTGAACCAGTTAAACACACGATGGAGCTGAAATTTGTAAATTCCGACAAAAAAGTAGTAAAATAGTAAACTCCAAAACACCATACTGTGTTAGTTTTGCAGGTCAAAGGATGAATTTTTTTGCCAACGATACTAATTGGGAAGCAACATTCGCATATGATCCAGTTTATGGGATTTTTCGTTCACCATTATCATTATTGGTACACATTTTCCATTGAAGATCTTAATCTTATTCCAAACTGCAAATTAACAATGAAATCGGCAAAGAGGCACTGATAATGATCGTAGACTTTTGATAATGCTCGGTGTCTGCTCATGTGTGGAGAGTATGTCTCAATCTCTACACAAAACAGTAAGTTGGGAGAAATATTCTAATACTGAATCGCCAGCAAAAGAATGTGTACGACACATGGATGAAGGCAATTGACGAAGGAAACACGGGCATATTCTATTTCAATCCACCGTGAAAATGTCTCAAAAGCGAGCATTTAAAGTTTTTCATCGAACAATAAAAGATTTGCGGGAAATCTAAGACAGTGATATTACTGTGTGTTTCCGAATATCGGTCAAACATATTTCAACCACGATTGACTGAGTGAATGCGTTGTAAAAACTGCAAAGAAAAAGGACGTCGATGAACCAAATCGCAGATACAACCAGCATTCGTTAAAATTTGTTGATTGCGGGACAAATTATGACGACTGACGATTGGCGCTGAATAGAATTCATACCCAAAGCCAGTCCAAAGGTAAGGAATTTCTCATTACAAGAATTCTGAGTAAATAGGTACTTTTTCTTTTTAAAAAATTGCAATTTTTATGTAAATATCAAGTTAGCAATGAAATTTACAACTCTATCCAAAAAATTGAACTCGTAAGTCTTTGAAAGTTAGAAATCACTCTCCTGTAAAATTTCCAAAAATGAATTTATGAGGTTTGCATACTTAGCCGACGATTAGAGATGACAGTCCACAAGTTATAAGTAATATCAAATTTTTGGAGCCTGAGCAAATTGTCAAAATTTGTATTATAAATATATGTCTGACATATAAATAACCGTAGTGCAGTTATAAGTATTTTCGGTTTTGCTTCAATAAGAGCTTAATTTTTCCTTAGAGCTGCTTAATACATAAATGTGTACATAACTTGATTTATCGAAGATATCGACTTAATAACTCAAAAGAGCCTCTATTACTATCAAGAGAGTCACAAGATCAAAAATGTTCACAAATCTTCTTAAACAGTTACGAGAGCCATAAGATGGTGTTATTCGTTTCTTTACAAAATAATGGTACAATTTGACACTTGTCAAAGTTTGAAAAAGCCAAAACTTATTCCAGGCTCTCTTCAAAATTAAATGAGTGTAAAAGGAAGGGTTTTTATCTTCTTCACACTTAATTAATTTTAAAATTGCCTCCTTTAAAAATCGTTTGTCGCACATTGGGAACCACTGATCTAATACACTAACTCGTACTAAAGGAAGCATTTTGACTGTTTCTGAAAAAAAAAAAATCCTTGTGTGTTCATCCGGTAGCAACTCTGATAAACGATACCAGTATTTTCCTTCCAAACTAGCGAGTTCTGCTCTATCACAATTTTTGATTTTTGGAATAGTTTTTTAGAAAACGAAACGATTTTCCGTAAGAACATGAAAAGCAAAAATAATTATGCAAAATATCTATCACGCCTATTTTTGAGGGGTTTTTCTGACAAAAATCTTATTTATTAAGTCGTTTCCAAAAAAAAATTATTAAATATGCAATACGTTGTACAAAATGCCTTTTGGATCATGTTGGATTATTTCCTCGACTTTCAAGTCAATTATCAAATAAAAAATTTAAGTGTATTGGCCACTGGATGCATAAAAAGAAAGGCGTTCAAAAAAAGTGCAGAGTTTTCCCCTCATTATTAATAGCAGGACATGTAAAAATGAACATTAATTTCTATTTCCTGACCCACAACAAAATGCCCGAGAAAATTTCGCATCAGAATACCCTTCCCAGCCTTGATGTCAAATTTTCTCACTAAATCCCATAACTAATGAAATCTTTTCTGAAAGTCTAAATTTGCTCTATGAAAGGAAACACATAATTTTCAATGAACTTAATTTCATGGTTTCAAGTTCCATCTCTATTTCTGTCGACCACAATAACCACTTGTTTAATTCTTCAAAGTGATTCCATCGGAACGTCAAAGTTTTATACAAGTATATCACTTTTTCTCATTTTTCTATGCTAGGAACTTATTTTGTGAAAAAATGTTGATGCAGGTTGAGTCCTGCTGGCGGTCAGCCATCAGACGAATAGGGGGAATAACATGTAGCATACGAAAACATGCACGTGCCGTAACTATTCGGGACTGGTGGAAGTGTGATCATAGCCTCTTCGCGGCGGCCGCTAGAAACAAGCCATTTAAAAAGACTTGGCTAATATGATCAGGCTGGTTCCTTAGGTTGGCGACAGGTTAATTCCCTGTCCCGTAAAACTAAGAATTATGAGACTGACAACAAGCCTCGGAAACGGACAGATCTCACGACGACAACCTTTGCTACGAAAACGGACACACGATTTACGAATTTTCTTATGGAACGTTCGCTCGCTCTATAGAGCTCGAGCTGTTCAGCAGCTAGCCGATGCCCTGTCAGAATATAAAGCTGACATAACAGCATTACAAGAAATCAGATGGACAGGGAATGGTGTTCTACAGAAGAAGGAACATGACGTATATTACAGCTGTCATACAAAACACCATGTGCTCGGGGTAGGCTTCCTAGTCAGCGAAAAAATGAAGTCTACCATCATCGGCTTTAACGCTATAAGCGAAAGGCTATGCACTCTCCGCGTGCGAGGCAAATTTACAAACATCAGCCTCATTAACGTTCACAGACCTACGGAGGAGTCCTCAGACGAAGAAAAAGAGACTTACTACGAACAAGTCGAGAGGGCCCTCAATGCCTGCCCAAGGTATGACGTCAAACTCATCCTTGGGGATTTGAACGCAAAAATAGGTCGGGAGCCGGTATTCAGGCATTACGCAGGCACCCATAGTTTGCATGAGAACACTAATGACAATGGACTTCGAGTCTTAGAATTGGCAGCATCGAAAAACATGGTCGTTGCGAGTACCAGGTTCCCGCGTAAAGATATCTACAAAGCCACCTGGGTATCACCTGATGGAGTCACTCGTAACCAAATAGACCACGTGTTGATAGACCGTCGCCACTACTCGAACCTGATGACGGTACGTACGTACCGAGGTGCCAATATCGACTCGGATCACTATCTTGTTGGTATGGTTTTCCGAGGGCGGATTGCCTTGCGGAGACGCATTGCATCCGCCGATCAGGTTCGAATCAACACGGCTGCCCTACGCAATGAAAACACCAGTAACATCTTTGGTAATGCGTTAGGACTCGCCCTAGAATCACTCGATTTAGGGAGAGTAAGTCCTGGAGCCAGTATGCTGGGCGTAGATGAGAAGTGGACACGCCTTAAGAATACTGTCATTAGTACTGCCAACTCCATCTTAGGCAGCAGTCGTAGAAATCGGAACGACTGGTTTGATGATGAATGCAAACTAGCGACTGAACGTAAGAATGTTGCGTACCGAGCAATGCAACAATCTCATAAAACGCGGGCACGCGAAGAGGAATATAAAGAGCTCAGAAGAACAGAAAAACGGCTTCACAGACAGAAAAAATCAGCCTGGGAGAAGAACCTAATCTGTGAAATAGAGAACAGCCGAGAGCGAGGTCCGCACCAGGCGCGGAAGTTCTACCAATCCTACCGAAACATGACGCAGTACACACCACGCTGTACATACTGCAAGGATAGAAGAGGTTGAGAAGGCTATAAAACGGCTCAAACGAAACAAAGCCCCGGGAGCCGATGGCATACCAGCCGAATTATTCCACCACGGCGGGCCAGCCTTACGTCAAGCAATTCATGATATCATAGTGCACGTATGGGAGCATGAAGAAATGCCAGAAGACTGGCGAAAAGGTATCATATCCCCCATACATAAGAAGGGAGATGTCACAACGTGCAGAAATTATAGAGGTATCACGTTGTTGAGTACCGCCTATAAGATACTCTCCTCTATCCTACAAGACCGGATAACCCCATACGCTAAAACAATCATCGGCCAATATCAGTGTGGTTTCATTCCAGGCAAATCAACAACTGATCAGATCTTTACCCTTAGGCAGGCGATGGAAAAATGTCTTGAATTCAACATTCCAACATACCATCTGTTTATAGACTTTAAGGCCGCCTATGATAGCATAGCCAGGGTAGAACTTTACAAAGCCATGAGAGAATTCGGCATCCCAAATAAATTGACACGACTATGTAGGTTGACCATGACCAACGTAACAAGCCAAGTAAAAATAGCCGGATTGCTATCCAGACCAATCAACATCTTTAATGGACTCCGACAAGGGGATGGTTTGGCCTGCCTCCTCTTCAACCTGGCGTTGGAGAAAGCAATCCGTGACTCTGGCACGGCAACAAGAGGGACCATCGTCAACAGGTCCAGCCAGTTACTGGCTTACGCAGACGACATCGACATCATCGGAAGAACCGAACAAGCTGTACACGATTCCTTTATCCAGATCGAGCAGGCGGCACAAAATCTGGGGCTGCACATTAGTGAAGGTAAAACAAAGTACATGGTGGCGTCGAATGCGAGAAGAACAGTTGGTCAAACAATCAAGGTAGCGGAGCACGAATTTGAAGTGTCCTTTAAATACCTTGGGTCAACAGTAGCAGCCGATAACAATATAGAAGAAGAAATACGCGGGCGGCTTCTCAAATCCAACAGAGCCTACTACAGTCTGTCAAAGCTATTCAAATCTAGAAATCTAACCATAACTTCAAAACTGCTGGTGTACAGGACCATGGTCCTGCCAGTACTCATGTATGGATCCGAGACTTGGGTGCTTAGCAAAAGGCACTGTGACCTCTTAGCCGCGTTCGAGAGAAAAGTCTTACGGAGAATTGTTGGCCCCATATGTGAGGAAGGACGATTCCGGAGACGGTACAACCATGAGTTGTACGCAATCTACCTTGAAGCAGACATAGTGACAAAAATTAAGCTCGGTAGACTCCGGTGGGCAGGGCACCTAGCTCGAATGAGCGAAGAGGAACCTGCTCGGAAAGTCTTTTGTGGTACATTCTATGGTAGACGGCAGCGTGGTAGACCATGCTTGCGCTGGAGAGATGGCGTAGACCAGGACGCCCGAAGCCTTGGGAGGCGCATTTGGATGGCGTCGGCTCAAGACCGGGATAGGTGGAGAGACTTGTTTAAAGAGGCCAGGACCGGACCCCGTTGTCGAGCCGATGATGATGATGATGAGTCCTCCTTCTGTTCGCAAATTAATCTGGACATCATATAATCCTGAAAACACAGACAGGTTCTCCAAAGGCCTAAAAGACAAAGTAAAGGAAATGATTGAATTGCTATTGCTAGCAACAATCTTCTGGTATCTGACTTCATCTATACTTCTTTCAATTTTTCATATAAGGTCTTAAATTATAGCCTCATATTGATTGCATAATTTCATTTTTCAATATTCAGTTAATGTAGTACTTATAAGGTGAATGCTCAATGATTAGTTCTTTTTGTCCATAGTAGAAAGTTTAAATTTACAGAATACAATTCATTTACAGAAGCCATTGCTTTAAGCAAAACCAGGTTTAAGGAAGAAAGTGTAAATTCAGCAAAATCCAAAGAAATTACATTTGATTGCTGTGTCTAAGGTTTCACTGCTAAGCAATTTTACCACAAACAAAATTTTGGAAGGATTCCTTAGATTAAAAAAAAGAATTCTCTTGAAAAATTCTTTAAACGATTGACAATTTTTTTTTTTTTTTGAAAACATGGAACGACTTATGCTTCGCTTTACCCAAATACCTAACATAAATGCAAAGATCCAGCTATACATGGATAAGCAATAAGAATATTTTCTTAATGATTATTAAAATTAAGTCCTAGGGCTCTATTTTAAATACCAAAACCAAAACTAGGTACTTCAGCTTAACAAAAAAAAAACAAATTCTTCATAAATTGAGAATTTTCCTTCATGTACCTAGTAAAAATACTGCGAAGAATTTTCAATTAAATATTTTTTTTTTTAAATCCACAACTTTAGGCACATAATTGAGAATTTATTTTACTCTCTTTTGCATAAACCTACAAAAACTCGCAATAAATTCACGAAAAGTTTGTAATATTTTACTAATTACATATTTTTTTTTTCTTAAAATTTTAGCCTTAAGATTTTACGATAAAACCGTCATTAATGGCCATGAAAATGTACAAAAACAATGGTAGGTGAAGATGAGGAAGGTATACATGTATAATGTTTGTGTTCCACTTTTTGTAAAACATCATCTAGATTGATGGAGAGATTATACGTTCAACTTGAAGATTTTTTTTTTGTTGATTTTCTATTTGATTTCCATCTTCTTCAAAAAATATCCAAATGGCGACCTCGTAAAAAGGATAGCAGACAAAGTTTGTGAGAAAAAAAAAATCCGAAAACAAATAAAAACTTCTTCCTTTGCGTGACCCGAAAAATCACTCAAAAGCAAGATTCGAAAAAACACCCACCACAACACCCACAGAGACTGAAAGAATGGCACATATAGACACAAACCTATATCTATCTATGAGTTGAGTAGGAATGATAAAATCAAACAAGGAACAACTAAATTTCGATCCAAATTCCATTAGTCTGATGATGTGGTCTCATTCTCAATTTTATTTTTTTTTTTTTGTTGAAGCCATTTCCCATCCTAAGAAATATATAAAACTCTGAGAATCATGCAACCGTTATCGATTTTTAATTTCTCGATTGCATTGGACTGAAGGCCTTGACATTTAAGTGCTGTTAGTTGAAGCTATATGCATGCTCTTATACACACATATACCCGCACCTATACCTACATATATATATTTTTTTCTAATGTCTAACGTTAAGAAATTTTATTTATGCACTTCACGGAATTTCCCCAGTATTAAAACGGTGCTGCAGAGCAGATAGGCAGAGAACAGAAATAAAAACATCCTTGTCCTTGTCATCGTGAATCCTTTGAGAATTTTGAAATAGGTTCGTGTTTTTTTTTTGCAGGCTTTTTCACTGCGGGTGCTCAAATAATTCATCATGCGTATTTTAGAAGAAGCTTTAAAAATGTATAAAAATAGCAACTGAAAGCCAGGAGGGGGATTATAATTTGAGTACCTCCTCTGCAATCAGTCAAAGTATGTATTTATTAGAACCGTTGGTATTTTGATAAAGAATGAATTTATATTGTTATGGTGGACTGCTTGATGTGTTTTTGTTCCAATAACCCTCAGTTATATGTTGACGGTGCATAAATAAACTCTTAACAATGATTACTATTGTCAATATCTTTAGAAAATATAAGCAACTGCAAAGCTAAAACTAGCTTAATAGTAGACTCAAACAGAATTTTCCCGGTTTCAGGAAATGAGTTCTTAGGAAGATGGATTTATGCCTCAACTAAAAATAAAAGATAAATCAGTCAAAGACTTGGTGGTGATTGTTCAGTTTTTGTCAATTCAAACAATAAGATTTCTGGAAAAAACGAAATTTGAAATTATTCATTGAAATATTGCGGGATTGGCGAAACGAAAATATTTGACAAAGGGCCCATATTCTACTCTTGTCTATTTATAGACCAAAAAATAATAGAAACAATATTTAGTCCAGTCATATTGTATTTTTATTATGCAAATTGTGGGGTACTTTTCATTTTGCCCCTTTTTTATGTTTTTGGGGGTGCGGAATCCGAATCTGAGGTTTTCAAAAATGATACAAAAAATGCATTTTCTGGGAGTTTTTTACCAATGGCTCGAAAACTACCAGTTATTCGAAAATTACGTCAAAGTAACATTGAAAGTGTATATAATTTACAATAAATCTCTGTTAAAAGATTTTTCTGCGGCAATCCATTTAAACCTAAGCGCTAGTTGAAAAATGACGTATTTTTACTGGTTTCGAAAATCCACTCCAAAGCACTAAAGTAAATACTTTATGTGAAAGTTTTTAATTTCTATCTATGACATGAACCAGGATATACTTTTCTGATGGTCTTTTATGCGCTGTGTTTGAATCTAGTCTTGAAATTGCTCTAGCATATCACGTTTTATAGATATTCGAATCTAAAAATATACAAAACATGCATTTTCTTATGCAAATTTGGGGTAATATTTTTTGTCGAGGTATTTATTTCGAAAAAATGCTTATGGTCATTCTAAAGTATGAAAATTTTCATGAGATTGTTCTAAGATTATATTATTTATTATCAGCCCCCACCCCCCCCCCCCCCGGGGCAATTTCTGTAAATTTTAAAGTCATTTTACAGAAATTGCCTTCCTGTGAAAAAAGATATTCAAAATGAAAGAAAGCACATACAAATTAATTTATGGAACGCTTACATTCAATTCTTTTTTTTTAGTTTTTTTAACTTACATAGTTGCTTAGAGTAGTTCGAGAGTAGTTAGAGAGTAGTTCTTGAGGAATTAAATTTCTAAGTCAAAATTTTTGGAAAACAAATTGTGAATCTTCCTTTGATTTATCTTAGAAATTTCATGTTATTAAGTGTTATTGCTATGTTTAATATTCGATGCCCTTAGCAATTCTTATTCAAATGCTAGTTTCTTAAAAAAATTGAAAATAGCATAAATTACACTAGTTTACATAATTTAATGCAGAGTTGGGAAATAATGATTACTTTTCGTAATTTATTTCATTTATGATTTCAATTAGATGTAATTAGTAATTGAACTTTTTTCAATTACAACTACACATAATTGTAATTGAAAAAAACATACATTTCCATTACTTGTAATTGTAATTGAAAAATTTACTCACAAATAACATGTAATCGAAAATAGTAATGGGTTTCTTGGAAGTAACTGAAGGAAAGCACTGTGTTAATTACATTTAAGGTAATTATAATTACTTGGATTGTTATTAATTAAATGTTTTTTTATTTAAAAGTAAAATATGGTATTCTTACTGCTAAATTAATACAAATACAAAAAAAAGTAACGATGAATTTTTCCATTTTATTATTATTAATTAATTTGTTTTCAAAACGAGATTATTTAAAAGACGACAATAAATTCAGAACCTGATGAAAGTGAAAAAGAGATATGTTAATAAGTTTGAAACAACACACGTACAGAGATTTAACATTACAGAGAACTATTTGTGCAATATCGCGGTAAATGTAACTGACAAAAACAAGTAATTAATTACACTCTGTGTAATTATTACTGAAAAAAGTAATCATTACATATTTTTTGATGATTACTTTTGTTTTCAATTACATTAATGTTATTGAATTACAAGTAATTGACACTTTTCAACTAGATGTAATAAGTAATTTAATTTCTTCAATAATATTTAAAAGTAATCGAAAAAGTGTTTGGAGATATCAATTACAAGTAATTGAAATTGAAAATTTTTTTATCATTACTTCCCAACTCTGAGTTAGAGTCATCGTAGGGCCCTTAACAAAATATAATTTCTAGACTAGTTTTGGCCCGCTGAACACGACAATAAATTTTTTTTTTTTGCAAACAAGTGTTTTCCAAATATGGGCAAAAATCATTTCTCAGCTGTTTTTTCACATGATGGCATCAATCTCCCTAACGGCTTAGCTAATTTACATAAAATGTGTATATTCTGAATCGCCTCATCTGTTTCCTTCCGACAATGTACCTACTGCTTATGTACGTCGGATTGAAATTTAAACAGGCTCTAAAAGTTTGAAAAACGAGTGTTTTTGAAAAATGTCTGGTTTTTCATTGCTTCATATGAGTAGAACAAAATATTTTAAATGATTTTAAAAATTCAGGTGAAATACAATAATTTTCATTGTAATTTGCCGAAATTAGAGATCGGTGTGATCAATTCTCCTTTATATGGAAAAGAATTTATCTTCTTAGACAGAATTTTTTGTTAAAAACTTTATTTTAGAGCATACAATTTTGATATTAGGGGTGTCTGATATTAAAAAATGAGTTTTGGAAAATAACAAACACTCTTATATACATTTAAATGACTTCATTGGAAAAATTGAACAAGTCTTTTTTCACTTTTCAATTTTGGCAAATTTGGCTCAAATGTTAAATGAGTTTTTAAAATTATTTCAAATATTTTTTTATCTTCCCATATAAAGCAACCAAAGAGACGAAAATTTTCAAATTTTAAGTGTCTGTTAGCAGTACATTGTCGGAAGGAGACAGATCAGACGATTCAGAAGATATACATTTTATGAAAATTAGCTAAACTGTTAGTGAGATTTATGAGATTATCTGAAAAATAATTTTTGCGCATATCTCGAAAACGTTTCTTTGGAAAAAAGTCATTTTCGTGTTCAACGACCCAAAACTAGTCAGAATATATATGTTTTTTAAGGACCCTATCATGACCTAAAATTTTGTAAACTGGTGTTAGATTTTCCTAGAAAAATCTGTTTTTGTTTTGGGTATTAAGAACTTTGAATTTGTATGTTTGTATTAAAATGGTCACTAAATTTTAAATTTTTTTTTAAGACTAAATATAAAAACCATTTACATTTTTGAATGCAAAACTAAAAAGGTCTCAAGAAAGTTAAGAATATCAATTTTTTATACATTGCAACTTCCTTGCTAAAAAAAGAGAAATTGCTTGGCTGGTGATGCTTTTTTAAGCTCGTGGTTATCCTGGGATTTTTTTTAATGCAGCAAAAAAAAGCTCGATTAAAAAGAAAAAGAAAGAACTTACAACGGTCACAAGTTTTATAGTTTATCTTCTTTTTTTTTAACAAAAGTTAATTGGGGTTATGTTCTCATAGTCATGTTTGGAACTGATTAAAAATAACATATTATTTCATGCATGTATCTTACATATCAAAACTCTGTTCATAAGATCTTCAGAGTAGGCTGGGCCCACAATATGCACTTAAAATAATTGAGCTATAGATAAGCGGTAGGACTTTGAATCCTGATGCCCAGGGCAAATCCGATTGGTAGCAATTTCAATTTTCCTTGTACCCACTTAGAAAAGAGTTAACAAGGTGAAAACTGTAAGAACCTTCTTCCTGTCCAATATCTATTCGAAGGAGACACCTTTACCGAATAGTGATGGTAACGAAAAATTTTTTTTAATATGTTGCACAAATGTACCACAGAAAGAAACCTAAACTTATCAAAGCTGCTATAAATAATGGATCTTTGGAAGATTATTGGTCTTTTAATTCGAAATCTAATAGATAATTGAGAATTAATACGAGTTCATCTTCATAAGCCGTATATTTCGTTCCCAAATTCGAACATCCTCATGATTACTTTTCCGCCACAAGACGATGTGAATATTTAGGATAATGAATGAAATAATTGAATGACGTCGACTCTATACACAGTACAGCATCACGAGAATCTTTAATTCCTTTTGACAGCATACCTTCTATTTGTGTACTGTTGTAGACTCTATTAGACTTAGAGCTGGCAGCATATTTTCGGATTGAACTCATACCAAAAAATGAGTATTCAAAAGTCTGGTAAGATTTTTTTTGGCGCCCATGGTAAGGACCAGGGGTTGAAAAAAGCCGTTTTCAGACTATTGTGTTAGGGCCACATGCACTTAACCTCATTTATTAAAAATGGGAAATGGTGCTCTGACAATTTTTTTTAAAGTTTATAGAGTTTAATCTTTACGATCCGATTAATAAAACTCAAGATGTTGAGTTTATAGGTGCATCATATCGAGAGATATTTGGATATTTAAAAAAATCTAAAATCAACAAAAAAAAGTCTCCAAAATAAAGCAAATAGGGTTCGCTTCAAAAGCTCATATCTTGAGTTTTATTTTTCAAATCATTAAAATTTAAGTCTGTAGACTTAAAGCAAATCACAAAGCATCTTTAATAATATTGTGCCTCAAAATTAAAAAAAAAAATAAACTTTGTATTTTTAAAAAATATTAATTTTCTTTTTTGAAAATTTAATATTTCAAAAACGAGTTGATAAATTTTTTTTTTCAAATTTGGTTTTAAAATGAATATAAATAAATACCTCCTTAAGGCGTCAGTTATAGCAATCAATGAAACTCATCGTTGAAATTTGTAATGATTGATTTTGAAACATTTAGAAAGCAAAATTAATTATTATTTTGATAAAAAAAATAAAACCCAAGACTTAATTAATATTTCTAGTCAAAAAAAAAAAATTCAAATTGTCCCAAATTTCCGCATAAAAAGACTTTTCTTTTTTCAATGATTGAACTTACCAATGATCATTGGGCCTATTTGGAAATTTTTGTTTGACTTAAATGTTAATTAAGTCTTGAGATTTATTTGTTCATAAAAATAATAAATGATTATGCTTTCCAAATATCTCAAAATCAGTCACTGAAGTTTTCAATGATGAGTTTTAATGATAGCTATAACTGACACCTAAATGCTACCAAATGTTTATTTCAGTATATAAAATAAGTTTTTAAGAAAACAGCTCGAACAATTTAAAATTTTTGTTTTGCAAATATATATTTTTTCAAGTTATCAAATGGCATCCTTTTCTTATTAGCTCTAAGCTGATTTAAATGCTTTTGTAATACTTTAAAAATAATATTTAAATATCATATTTAAAAAGTTCTTAAGTTCCAAGTAACTTGAAGAGCAGGAACGTGTGATCCAGTCGTGTATTTTATTTTTAAATACAAATATGAAACTTTTTTGGAGAAAATTAAGATTTTTCTAAAAAAAATTTCTTCATAAATTCCTAAAGTCATATTTTACAATTTGTAAAGGTCATCCAACGATTAAAAAATGATATGCCTAGTTGGTGATGTTAAATAAGTATACAATTATACACCCTTTTACGTGTGTATGCACTAAGTACATACATAATATAAAGGTACGCATAGTATGTATAGGTAACGGTACACACATATTACTGAAATATATTTAAGCAAGATGACGGTAAGCATTTGAAAATTATTCAATGATGCATTATGCGACTAAGCATGCTTCAATGAAAATGCAAGTAAGTATTGAATGCATACGAGTATTTATCGGAGCAATCATTGCATTCCATCTATATTCTATATTTTAAATGTATTTAAAAGATACATATAGAGGGTATTTACTATTATATCAAGGTTTTCAAAGCAGACGTAAATACGATCCAACGCAACGATGCGTATAAACTGGGAATAGATAAAGGGGAATTGTATAATTTACAATTCGATACCAAAGGAGACTATGTTTATTAATGAAATTTGTTTTTGGAATAGTAACAAGATGGCTAACTCAAATAATTGTTGACCATGCAAATATAGAAGTGATAGATAGATAAAAGATACAAATACAATATGTACCTATATTTGAATATAAACCAATCAGTTGAGAAGACAGAAGATAAATGCTTTCAGTTGATTAATGCAATTTAAAGTGAGAACAATTTGTAGTTGAGGTTTGGCATTTAAAAATTTCAAAAAGGACCTACAGTGACAAATAGTTTGACATATCAAAATTTATCAATTAATCAATTTTCTCTTAAAATTTACCAGATGGGCAATATGGATTTGAAAATATATAATTTAAAGCATTAAAGTTGAACCATTTCTTTTTTAAAGCTTAATACAAATTCTACAAAAACAAAAAATCAGTTTGGTGGCGTAACAGCTTGTGGAGAACTATGGCATAGTGACTTACAACTTTCAACCATTCCTGTATGCGTGCTGTTGACAGGAATGGAGGAGACCTACAATTTTTTGTCGAGTCCAAACGGCAAGATAAGTAGCACTTTTTCTAGGCAAGTATATACATAAAGGGTTTTTCAACAGGGGCACTACAAAAGTAGAGCGAAAGGGACAACAAACGACGCCATATTTCTTGCCGTTGTTTTGACATTTCTCTTCAGTAAGGTTTGCCATTTCATGATGGAAAGATATACGAGCCAACAACGAGTCGAAATTGTTAAAATTTACTACCGAAATTCGGAGTCAGTGGCCTCAACGTTAAGAGCATCCAATTTATGGTCTTCATAATCGTCCTAGCAGATCAACAATTGAGCGTCTAGTGGAAAAATTTGAATCCACAGGCACAGTACAAAATGTCCCGTGCCAGTGAGACAAAGAAGTGCCCGTAGTGTCGAGAATATTGCTGCCGCTGAGGCTTCAGTTGCAGAAAGCCCAAATGTGTCTCTCACACGTCGTTCTCATGCGTTGGGCATCTCTGTGATGTCGTTGTGGCGAATTTAGCAAAAAGATCTTGGCCTACATCCTTACAAGATTAAATTGACACAAGAACTGAAGCCGCTTGACCACCAGAAGCGTCGTATGTTCGTGAGTTGGGCTGAACAACAACTTGAAAATGATTCGGATTTTCATCGAAAAATCATCTTCAGTGATGAGGCTCATTTCGGGTTCAATGGCTTCGTCACTAAACAAAATATGCGGTATTGGTCAATCCACACGTACTCCATGAGTCATCATTGCATCCCGAAAAAATTCCGGTTTGGTGTGGTTTATGGGCCGGCGGCGTCATTAGGCCGTACTTTTTCCGTGATGATCAAGACCGGCACGTTACTGTGAATGGGGATCGCTACCGTTCAATGAAAGCTGAATATTTTTGGCCCCAATTGGATGATATGGACTTGGAGGACATGTGGTTCCAACAGGATGGCGCCACAAGCCACACAGCGAATGTCACAATCAATTTATTGGAAACCAAGTTTGGAGAACGTGTTATCTCACGAAATGGTCCAGTCGCTTGACTACCTCGGTCGTGCGATTTGACGCCGTTAGACTGTTTCCTGTGAGGCTACGTCAAGTCTATGGTCTTTTCCAACAAGCCAGCGAAGATTCGGCCGATTTATGCTTGAAAACCGTCGAAAATTGGGTTCAGCGTCTGGACTTCTGCAAGCGTGCCCGTGGTGGCCATGCAAAAGAAATCGAGTTTCATACATAATGGCATCAAACGTCATAAAAACAAACGTATGATATCCAAAACCGTTTTTGTTTTATTAAAAAAAAACTTTTGTAGCGCTCTTATTGAAAAACCCGATATATACCCTTGGAGGATTTGTCAGTTCCTCGCAAAAGGTAGAACCTCAGAAAAAATTTTCTCTTTCTAGGTAGTAGCGGCTGGGAAACACACATTCTACATGAACATAAAAAATATTGAGAGCAAAGCCCTCTCTTAGTCTGCTATAGCAGCCCATCCTGCTATTTACTCCAGTGGAATTGACCCTACCAAAGTTAGATACTAAGGCCTTTATGCAACTTTGAAAGAAAAAAAAAAATGAAAAATTTTTGGTCACATCTGCATAGAGTGAAATGGAAATGGTAGATAAGTCCAAGAGGTCCAATAAATGATGTGGATCTACAGTAAAATATCGGCCCAGAAAATCCTTGAGTCCACCCCTGATGCACGGCAAAGTAGAGTAAAACCAGGACTCAGGTGGTGTATTCTCAAGTTAAAGAGGACCTCAATTAACCTGGCTTGCGTATCTGGGCACTGCTAGCCAAAGTAACAGAGCTGATTGAAGAAGCTTGTTAGTTAAGGTCATATATTTACTAAAACTAAAATACTGAAGGATATTTTTTATATCCCAAAAAGTCGTTAGGAGAAAATTCTTTCTTTTCTTTAACAAGCTCAAGCATCAGTTTCTTTGATGTGTTACTAGCTTCCGATCGCCATCGTTAAATATTCAAAAAAATATCATGAAAAAAACTATGTTCCTATTATAGTGCTTCAATTTTATTACAAAAAAGATAAAGAAGGTAATTTTTGTTTCTTATCTTTTCGTATAAAGTTTCTTATGTCATCCAGAAAAATGTAGGCATAGATATTGACCCATAAGCCTAACCCTTTTCGATGCGATAAACTACAAACGAAATTAATTCCAAAATCTATCCCTCGTTAAATTGGATTTGAAGCCAGAATCTAAGATATCCTAACTATAAAAAAAAAAATAGGAAAAAATAAACTCTCTATAGAGAGATGTTATCATAATAATGTAACAAAAACAGTTTCTTTTTTTGTCGGATCCATTTACCGAGAAAATGTCACTTGCATAACAAACTATTATCAAAATACACCAATCATCCCTTTTTGTTGTTGTTGTTGTATAAATTGTCCCTGATTTGATAATATATTTACAAGTACCTACCCAGCATCTATCAGGCGCTAAACTAAATCGTTGCCGCTTTCAATCCTTGCACCCACACACACAAACTCAACCACTCGTAAGTTTTATGACAATATACCATATGAGAAAGAAAAAAGACTAAAAAGGACTCTCACATGTCATATTATAGAAGGTAGGATGTGCGGGGAATATCGAAGCCAAACTTTTGATCTCCCCTATGTGTGTTCAAGATGAATGACACTATCAATCGCAAACATTTATTAAGGACCCGTTTAATATAACTTTTTTCAAAAAAATATTTTTCTATCTTTTGTGTTTTTTTTTTTTGTTAGTTCGTTAGGTATCCTTTTTGCTATTCTTTATGGTGGATATGTGTGTGTATCTATGTCATTATATTATTATGTTTTATAGAAGAGTTTTTTTCTACGCCATTGCACTCCACTTACCTAGACCCGTTATAGCAAAATTAGAAAATGAGGACACTACATACCTATCTACTTGCCATATCTATAATATATGCCCGTCCCGGCCATG
The DNA here is from genome assembly GCA_946251815.1 of Dasysyrphus albostriatus. NCBI lineage: Eukaryota > Metazoa > Arthropoda > Insecta > Diptera > Syrphidae > Dasysyrphus > Dasysyrphus albostriatus. Next base: position 68,569,774 of record OX276335.1, read on the forward strand.
GCCAAAGGAACAAGGACAAATATAAATGCCATGGACATGAACATAGAAAGAAGAAGGAACGTCATCGAAATCATCATCATCACTATCACACCACACCACACACATTACCGAACAGCACAAAGTATACCATATCACCGTCATTTTGGAAGACATAAGGACAAAAGGCATCCTGTATGTCCTATCCTCGTATCCTGGTAGTTAAAACTTTTTTGTGAGTTATCTTTTTTCACTGAACCATACCAGAAAAAAAAAATAAACTAACAATAAAAAAAAAGAAGTTTTTGAAATGTGCTCAAGGGGTAGAGCTGAGATATGGGGACTTTTGGTATGGTCAGTGCTGCCAATTTGATACAATCTACGAGTACGATAATTTTATAATAGATTCCTCCCCCCCCCATTCTCTATGTGAGAATGAGAATAAAATGGTAGTTTGTGGTTGGCTGGTGTTCTGTTTTTTTTTTCTTTCCAACTTCTTGATGATGACAAAAGAACGAAAAGCTAACGGTAAGTGGCATTCATTTTTCATTCAATTTGATATGTTTTATGTTTTTGTCGCCATCTGCACTGATAGATGGTCAACATTGTTTGTGATATTCTTATAAAATGATGTCATTTATAGCACTGACATTTGAGCAATCGGACTTTAATATAGAACAACAACAAAACAATAAGTTATTTATTAATAAATGATATGTTTTCTTTGATTGTTTGTTGTTTCAATTACTTTATGTCAATCACATTAAGAAATTGATTTCAAATTCTATAAGTAAAATATGACTTACGAAATGTTATTATTCTTTATTATTAATAGCTTCAACAAGAACACATACCTGGAAAGAGAAAGAGAAGAAGAAAAAAGATAAATTAGTAAACTATTTGATTTATCAAATGAAATATACAGTTTCAATATTAGAACTTAATATATATAGCCAAGGATAAATCAAAATAATGTTAAGAAGTACATGGAAGTGGGATGAGTTATAGAGAAGCTTCCCACATAATTTGGTTTGGCAAGGAAGCTTAAAATACCTACCACGTCTCTGTAGTTGGTTTTGTTTGGAAAAAGGATGAGCTGCATGCATAGAGGTGGTATATTAAGGTACATTATACTGTGTGTGTTCGAGTGATAAACAGCCTGTTCTTACACTATGTGGAGGAATATTAATCGCTTACAATTATGAAGGTTTTTGTTGGAAGAAGAACAATGAAATATGAGAGCTTAAAGTCGAATAATTTGGGAAACTCGAACTCAAAGTACAAAGAATTTAGTGTGTTTGAATGTAAGAATAATTTTTTTGAGATATGACTGCTAATTTTTTTGGGGAATATTTAAGCAAAATTCCATTTTGGTTGGTACCTTGTTTAAATTATATTTTAAAGTCACCAAGAGAAATAGAAAACAAGAAAAAGTGGTACTAGCTCGTATGTATAATGAAATTTTAGGATTTGTCAAAAAAAATTGTTTAAACTGTTTTCTTTTTCGATTTTTTTCTATTTAAAACAATAATATTTTTGCACAGGACAGTTAGAGCAATAACATTGTAAAATATTATTTTTCAAAAGTATGAAATTTTTCACCAACATTTTTTTGATTTTCAATGAACATAATGTATTCTGAAACCCTTGCACAAGAAGAAAAATTGTACTAGACACATAGGTAAAGGGTTTTTTTAAGATCTTTGGTTTTCAATCTGGCAATACTTTTTTGGGAGTTGGTGTTTTTGACAGCTGTCACTTGATTTATGCTCTGTTAGATTTGCCATTTCAGAATAAATAGATTTACTCCTGAACAACGTTGATGAGATGGGATGAGATGGTCATTGCCCAACGATATATGTGTGACAGGTGGTTCACACCAACGATGACATGTGACAGATGGTCCATTGTCCAACGAAATGTGTGACAGACAGTCGACATTCATGTCTACATTGACAAATATGCCAATACTGGTAACGGCATTCACTTATCCAAGAATGGGCGAGGGCCCAACCTAGCGTGTCGTTTTAGGTAAATTGTTGTTAGGTGATTCCCCCAAATCTGCACGAATGTCTACGGTGTTAGGAAAATGTTAACTTCGCGTTAGAAATCGAATTCTTCCTCACCATTTAAGATTAATAAATGGTGGAAGTGCATTCTTCAAAGATATTTTTTTCGGTCTTAGTCTGGTTCGGTTTGGGACGGGGACTTTAACTGTGTAAATTTGATTTTTCTATTACTTTTTGTGTTGCATAATAAGACGAAGGGGGTCTGGATGCGTTCATTGAGCTACTCCCTATTGTGAATGATCCCTTTCACTAGGGATACTTAAAATGAGAGAGTGGATTGGGTTCAATAGGCGAAGTCCTTGCATAAAACTCGTGACCGAATACCGCCACTACTGAGTGGGTGCGAAAGAGAGGTCGACAATTGGAGAGTGCGAAAGTAAATGCAAATAGCCGCCATTATGGCACTTTTTGGTTAGATTCTGTAGAAGGCAGATTGTTTTAGAAAAGTTTAAAAAAAAGGAAAAATCAAATCCGAATCAAATAGCGTTTACTTGATCTTAATTTGAAAACTTGTGAGATTTTCTTAAAAAAAGTAGTTACGAATTTCCAGTGAGGGAAATTCTGAATAGTTATTGTGAGGAGTTAAATTTCTTTGAACGGAGCGACTTCAAGAGGCAGGGCCAGGTGGGCCAGAGAATTCAGGGAAAATTCGATTTCGTTTGAAGAACATAAAAAAAGCTAAGTATTCTTTTCACTCGGTAAATTCGTTGTAGTTTCGCTTGCCAGATTGGGCAAAGTTATTATTCCGCTAGGCCTTCATTTTGTCTAACTGTTTCCCAGGAATACGGGACTTCTAAAACCCCATTTTCTTTATTTTTTTGCTTTGTTCGGGAATCTTTTCCAAAACCATCTTTCTTCATCTTGCGTTTTGTGACACAATTATTGCTTGAATTTTCGTATAAAAATTGTTTCACTTTTCTTCTTTTTTTTTTCATTGGCATTTTGCCAATATTAACTTTTGATAAAAATTGTATTTGAAAAAATTTAGGTTTTTTCACCTATATCTATAAAGGTTTCCCTAATAAAATATTATTGAAATTCATCTTGTAATTAAATCTTGTGTTGTGATTTAATTTAGGAAAAGAATGACATTGTTTCAGGTTTTGGTAAGTTTCACCATCAAGAAAAACTTCCTGTTGCCCATTGAAGTACACCCCTGTACTTTCATCGTTTTTTTAATTGAAATCTCTTAATATTATTAATTCAGCGCAGATTAGGCGCTCGATCAATAAAATCTTCATTTTGTACGAACCTACGCTTTGCTGAGCTAAATCGGTGGTATAGCACCTATAATTGCTGCCCAGTTGCATTTTTTTTACTGAACGCAACCTATTCTGACAGATCGTCACTTCGTTTTCTCTTTTCTTTCATTCGCGACGCACACTGGTCCTTGTGCATTTTAATTATTTCGTTTTGTTTATTAAATAATTAGTGGATCCGAATATCCAAAGTCTTGGTTTTTAAGTATCGATAAATGTAAAGTAGTTAAGCTTATTAAATTCGCGTTTTGTAAATAAAATTGCAACAAGAGAATACTCGACGGTTTGTTGAAGTTGGGCCTCTTGGCTGGAATTTATTCGAGCCAGCCTCGGCGTCTACTTGCTAAAAACCATTTTAAAAACATAATGGCAAAAATTTTTTTTATAATAAAGCTAAATTCTTGGCAATAACATTTAATTATATGCGTTTTATTTTTTCTTGTCTAAAAAAACACCCGTTCTAAGCAGTAAGATAGTTTGAAATGTTCTGTTCGACAATTTGGGCTGTTATTTCATTTAAGAAAATAAATTTTAAAATAAAAAAGAAACTGGGGTATTATTTTATTTTTGAAAAAAAAAGACAAAACAAGTTGGGACCTTATTTCATTAATTTTTGGGGATTTTTTTCATTTTGTTGGGGCCTTATTTCAATGGGGCATAGTTTCACTATGAAAAATTTACCCAATTTGAAGCCTTATTTATTTTTGTTTTCTGTTAGACCCTTATATCATGGGGCCTAATTCCGCGGAGCTACATTTAAATACATCGGTTAAAAACTTTTTATTAGAAAATGGAACCACAGAATTTCAATAAGGCCATTTTTTGTGTGGATAATAAAAAAATTTTAATGATAATAAACTCACTAAAAAAAGGGTAAGAAGAAATAAGACATAACAAAGCTAAAAAAAAGATTTAGTAGTTTGATACCAAACATCATGGGCTCTGGACTTTTGGCAACTCATGTATGAAAAATTTGATATTTGAGAATGCCATCTAATTGGTCAGCAATTGGTCAGAAATGTCCTAGAAATTGGTCAGACCTAGATAACTTGTAATAAAGGCTTAAAGTTTCGCAAGGTCACGCGTGATTTCTGGCACCTCATTTAAGGGAAATTTCCAAAAAATAAAGTATGCCATTCGAAAGATCTCTAGATCGTGATAAAAATTCAATTATTTACCATAATTGGTCAGCGATATTTTTTTTTTCTATGAATTTTCAAAATTGGTTTCAAGGTCACACCAAAACTCTTCTAGCTCTCATTTGGGTCATTCCAAAAAATTAAGTATGGCATTTGAAAGGCCACTTCATGGTCATAAAAGGTCAGCTATCATCAGTAATTCGTCAATCATACATATTTTTTAATAAATTTTCAATGATTTAAAAGAAAAATTCAAGGTCATTGCGATTTTTGGTAAATTATGGGAAATTTGCAAAAATTGCTTACCATCTGAAAGATCTTTTGATCAATATAAAAGGTCAACAATGGGAAGGGCTCAATATGTTTTACAAGAATTTTTAAAAAAGTAGGAATTGCCACTACTCCTGAATAGTTGTGCGAAATCTCAAATACGGTGATGGAGAGTGCTCCATAATATTGGTACACAAAAATTGTTTGGATTTCACTAAAGTCACTTCCTCGCTAAAGAGAACCAAGTCTAAAAATTTCAGGCAAATCGTTGGTTTTAGAGACAGCAAGCAAAAGTTGAATGGGCGTGGCAGTAGACAGTTGTAATTAAAATTATTGCCTTAACCTTGTCCCTTCATATAAGAAAATAGCTCTGAAAATTTCATCTAAATCGTTAGAGCCCTTTTCGGGAAACAAATTACATTGATTGTTTGTTTGTAATAAACTAATAATAATATTCAAAAATTCATATTTTCTACCGATACCAAATGATACTCCCAAGAGCATTGGTAAATTTCAGTCCTAAAAGTACGATATCATTTGGTATCGCCTCGGTATCGTTTCGGATGCCTAGGAACTGGTAACGTGTCGGTATCGTTTTAGTTTCCGATACCAATACCCTGCTATTAAATAAAAAAGGATTTTGGGCAAATTTTTCAAGAACGAGTTAAGGCAGCAGTAATATACTTACTAAAGAAGAGAGAATTTTAATGATTGATTTTGAGACATTTATAAACCAAAATCAGTGATTATTTTGTAGACAAAATATATTTCCTGTCTTAATTATTATTTTTCAAATAAAATGAGTTTTATTATTTCAAGAAAAGAACTACCAATGATAATTGAAATGAAGTGCGGCAATTTTATTTAACGCACATTGACGTAAATAAAAATTGGTACAAATTTGAGCACAGTTTGAGAACAACTTTCAGTTTTTTGAAAGAAAGTTTTAGGCTTCAATATTTTAATAACAAACAGTGACATTGTCTTCGGGTGATTTAATTCTATACATTAGCATGTAAGAAATAAATTGTTAAAAATTGTAAAAATATTGAGTGCACGAAAGCTTGTTAAACTAATTTTTCTTCCCAAATATCTTGAGAACAACGAATTATATTGTGTATATTAGTCTTATTAACTTAAAATAGCACCGGAAAAGGTATCCAACTTCGTTCTAAAAAGGCTTTCACAAACGATGATGGTGAAATTCTGCAGCGAAAACAACATCATCCCGGACATACAGTTCGGTTTCCGGGAGAAGCAGTCCACCCTGCATCTGCTCAAGAAGTTTAAACATGACATCACCACAGCTTTAAACAACAATCAAGTTCCTGTCGTGCTTCCTGGAGGTCAAAAAAGCATTCGACAGTGTATGGATTGAGGCCCTTATCAATAAACTCCACATACAAGGTTTTCCTTTACCACTTATCAAAATTTTATTCTCTTTTCTTTCTTCCAGGAACTTTTTCGTGCAACTGGAGAACTGCAAATCAACAGTGAAGAGCATCAGAGCTGGAGTTGCCCAAGAGTAGAAACTTGGACCACTTCTCTACAACATCATGACCTCTGACCCACCAATTTCAGGCGAATGCGAGAACCTTCTGTTTGCTGATGACTCACTAACATATTGCTCATCATTCTTTCCATTCATAACTGTCCGAGCAGTCGAGACACACATCTGCAAATAGTTTCAGTTTTACACCAAATGGGGTATCGGGATAAACTCATACAAGTCAGAGCTTGTTTGCTTTAGAAATTCAGGGAATAGATGCGGTCACTCGGCTGGAAGCTGCAGAAGCAACTCCCTTGCACTTCCAGATGTTACCAGATTACCAACCAAACGCAGCGCCAAGACATCAATGAGTTGCTGAGATTCAACCGACATTCACTTTCTGTACTCAAAAAGGCCAACTTTGCTTTCCACCGCCTCTACCCGTTGATGAAAAAAATAACTGGACTAAGCCAGAAAACAAAAGCAAGCAACTTCTATGGCCAGTTATCAGTTACAGCTTACCAGTTTGCTTCAACATCTCCAAAATAGCTATGAACGAACTGCAAATATTCGAGAGAAAAATCCTAAGGATCTGCACTGGACTTAATTTCGATCGTCAACGGCGTAAACACTTCAAGAACTAGCAGCTCTACCCTGAAGCCAAAGAAGTCTTCCTGGGCAAGTACTTAAAGCTATCTGCAAATAAGCTGGTAAGGATCAAAAGCAACCACCCTAATGAACTGATGAAAACGATGATAAACCAACAATGACATCCGGATTCCGGAACCAAGGAGCTAGGGAAATCCAGCATATAACTACAACAATCAACGATGAAGCAGGACACTTCTACACTGATCCAGGGCCAGCCCATTATGGTGGCTAAGCACCAATCCTATCCCAACCCTAAACCAATAATACTACCACTTGACAACCAGGACTGAACGACCTGAGAACAATAAAGTCAACCCGACTATTATATTAAGTTTCAAAAATAATAAATCTAATTTGTATTTTAAATTTTTTCAATGTATAACGTTAGACCCCCTATGTGCTAAGAAAATCCTTCCATTTATCAATGTATCTTATAGTTATAAATTATTTTTAAGCCAATTGTAAATAGAAATGTTCAATAAAGCAAAATCGAAAGTGAATTTGGTCATTGATGTTCGAAAAACATCTATCGAAAACATTAATCAGATTTTGAAAAAATTGATTTTAGAGGTGCATTGTTCTTTTGGCCCTCCATTTTTCAAAATCGATTTTCTTGAAAACTGTGGGTGGTCAAAAACATTTAAGGGTGATCAAAAGTGGTCATTTAAATGGTCATATTTTCAAAAAAAAAAATTGTACACTCTTGCGGGCCAAGTGAACACATCTTCAAAACCCAGGCACAAAGTAGTAAGAACATTCATTCATAGTAAACAAAACAAAATAAACGACTGCATTTTAAGGTGAATAATTAGATTTTTCAACTTATACAATATTTGGCATACCAAAATAACAACAAAAATTAATTCTCTCCACTTCTTTGTTTACTATTATTTTTTTGTTTGTATCATAAGCCAAACAAAAAGTAAAATAATGAACTTTTCTTTTGCAATTAAATAAATTTAGCATAAGAATACCAAAAGAATTTCAAGAATTTTACGCTCCTGCTTTGGCAAAAAAAAGGCAATGTTGACAACAAAAAAATGCCCTCAAAAACGAAAAAAAAAATTAACTCTGGGACAGATTATACGAACAAAACAAAAACAAAATGCTCATCATAACACGTGTAGATGTACTCCCAGAGTGTTAGTTAAAAAGTTTGAAAAGAATTTTCTTCTATTAAAATCAAAATTCCAGACTCGCACCATTTGTAGATAAGACTCCCCCAATTTGTAGGTTGTCTCTTATATACTTTGTCGATGTTGTTTTTTTTTTTTTAGGTCGCTAATGAAATTTCGTGGATTATAAAGTTAGTATTTTGGTATAAGCCATTATTATGTCCTTAGACTTCCCCTAAATTGTGGAGCCAGAACATCAACCGTGATGCTGCTTAATTCCATGTTAATTCAAATGAAAAATTGGGAAAGAAAATATTATTATTCTCTCTCTCTCCCTTTTTTTTTTCATTTTCTATCTTTCTTGATGATCTCCCTTATATTTTCCAATTAATTAAATTTAAGAGGAGGGAACACTTGGACACGAAACACGAAGTGAATTTAATTGACGAATTTGACATTCTGACCCTTGAGTTGAATTGGTTTGTGACAACTACACAGCCAAGTTGTCTATTATTCTATTTGAATTAATTAACACACAGTGTTGGGTGTGGAAATGAAGCACACTTAATTATCTTGTCAGAGATAAGACATTGCCAGATAAAAAAAAATAAATTGTGTGGGACAATACATTTTCATAGATTTTTACTATAATAATATTTTGTATGAATTGGTTATGGAACTTACCTAAAATAGAATTCAAGCTTTTTGATTTGCCAACATCGAATAAAAATTTACTGACAGACGGCATATTGTTGAAGTAAAAATGTAACAATATGTCGATAACACGTTTATAAAAATGGTAAACAAGGAATACTACTTGAAATAGAAGTGCGTACAAGTCGATAACAAGCAATTTGTTTATACACCGGCTGCTACTCCGAAATGGAATACAAGTAAGAATGATAGCAAACGTTTTACTGATATCGCTGGGAATTTTTTTTGATTCGATACCGCTAAAGTTATTAATAGAAAAGGTATAAGTATTGAATATAATCGTAGTCTCCTAATGACGGGGGAAGTTGCATTATATAGGTACTGTTTTTGCTGATAAAACGACATAATGGACTGGAAGCTATACCAAATACAATCGAGTAATCGAAAAAAAGAGGGAATGGAACAAAACCAAATGCATTAAAGGCTAATACTGCTGATGGACTAAACGATTTAGCTACCGAGTTATTAATAGCAGCTGAAAGTTACTTCAAAATGTATTGCCTGAACAGAATGGAGACGGAGCAGCAACTGGAGCTGCAACTGGAGTAGCTGTCAAAATATTGTATACAAACACATTCAATGGCACAAACAAAATACGATGCAGCTGGGCAAGTTGGCCAAGTTTAAACTTTTGCATGCAGCTTTTTTGACGGTTCAAAATTGTATCGCAAGCAAGTATTTATTTGCGGGAGTTAAAAAGAGCTTCAACCTAATTTTAATCTCTGATAAGGACGTTAAGTAATTTTAGCTTCCATTTCATCATTTTCCATTTTTATTTTTATGTTTTTTGCTGGAATCAATTAGCATAGCTGACTTAAAAAACAACAATGTCTGAAAGCTGCACAGCACATTGTGGGCGAGTAAAACAAATCACGTACGGCATTTTTTGACAGCGTTTCCAGTTGCAGCTGCAGCACTCAATTCTGGTCAGGCAGTTAAAAGGACACTAAATTATAATGTTCTAGGCCATTGCAGTTACAATACCTGTAGTGAGTGTTGAGTTGTAGCTTCCATTTTGAATTAGGGCCTAAAGTTATCCCTAGATATTTATTGTTTCATTTGAAAGTCGAACACTAGTGGTTATGAGAAAGATGGGTAACTTATTTCATTTTTTAATATATGTAAAGGTCATGTGGACTTAATTAAGTTCAATGAGCGCTATTAACCATCTTCTTGCTTACATTAATATTATGTAAAGCGATTTGTAGCTTCGTAAACTATTTTGCATATTATTCCATATATTGCCAGTATTATCAGCAAACACGTGGCTATGATAGTGTGTCTTCTGTTTGAAGGTACAGAACTGGACCTACAACACTTCCTTGAGGTACTCCAACCACTTCTTCTATAAAATCTAGATAATTTCCGTGTTTAAAACAAAAAGTCAATTTTTTTGTATTTGTTAAGAATTTTATAAATTCCTTTAGGCAGAACCTGTTTTAATTTGAAGTTGAGACCTTCGTGCCTAACCTTGTCAAACGCTTGTGACGTATCCAAAATTATCATTAAACTCATTTTTTTTTAATTCATAAATTATTCTGTTCTTTATCAGCTGTCGAATGCTTGCTTCTTAATCCGGGATTAATTGTTTTTATTGGCTGTAGGCGTAAGAGTAAGGCAACACTATTCGGCAAGTGCCTAAAGCGAGGGCTTAACGGGTGCTTTGTTATACGAAGTTAATCCTACACATTTGGTAGATCACTTAGTTCAACTTAGTTCATTAATAATCACCCTTATCTGGGTTCCTGTCCATAAGGGCAGTAAGGGAAATGAACGGGCAGATGAACTGGTCAGGCAAGGATCAGCCCTTCACAACTCACTTGCGGAAAGAGTCAACATTCCCCTGGGAGTTGTGAAGGGCAATTTACTGTCATTCTTCCTTAGTGAATCCAATCGTAGGTGGAATGGCTTGACCGAATGCAAAATATTCACAAAGACCGCCCGCCTATAATAAATCCCGAACAATTGATGTAGACCCAGGCGAGACATAGCTAGGGTCGTTGCAACCTGTACTGGACACTGGCCAGGGGAACATGCAACGAGACTGGGTATTCCTTACAATACTCACTGCCGTAGCTGCAATGATCAGCAAGAAAAGGAAACAGTCCTTCACTTTCCTTGTAAATGTCCTGCTCTGGCTAGAATGAGAGCACATTCGTTTGGAGAGGCATTTTTTGAAAATCAAAAACTTGATTTCCTTTCTTATCGCGACGAAATGGATCTAAGACAAATCGATTGATTCTGTATCATGTTCCCCCCCAGACCCCAAGACCGTGAGCAATCGGAATACAGGCCTCTGCTGGGTTTCATGATGCCCAATGACAGCGAACATCGGTTGGATCCTTCGCGCACCAGTCGTTCTGCTATCTGTTGAGCTCGGCATATCGCAACGAGCTTTGGGCGGGATGCGATCCAATCGACTGAGTGTCTTAAGTCCCACCTCTTGACGTTGGTGCTAGCCCAAAATATACTAAAACCATATACCAAATCCGTTCTAATTCAAATCAAAGAACTCTGGGCTCTTGGTGGATGCTGACCTCCACTGGAAACCTCCGGTCATGCTGAGTGGACATACGGAGGCCCAGCTGGAAATCTCGCATTTAATCATGTATCTGGAAGACCCTCGAAGGAATCAAGTCAAACGAGTTATGGTATCAAAACGGCGCAATGCAGCGCTAATTAGGTGCTGTGCGAGTGTAAAGCCCGTGCCACCATTTCTACCTACCTAGTTCAGTTCAATGGTTGCAACTTCAATAATATTACTGTTGATTCTGGAAGAATACCCCAAGGTAGCCATTTGGAACCATTTCTTTTCATTTAATATATTATAGACTGCATTATGATATGGGCTGAAGTTATGGGCTGAGTTCGACCATTTTTAAAGATGGGAGTAGGTAAAAGGTATAAGGTTTTTATATTTTTCGCATGACACAAAACAGACTTTATGCTTTAAACAAAGTTTACGTTAAACAAACCCTTCATTATGTCAAATATGCTTTCAAATATTGAAATTAGCAGAAATAGTGAGCTGATTCTGGGCTGTGTGCAAAGTGAAGTGAAGGTATGAAAAGATACAACCATTTTTCTTTCAAGCTGTACCAGAGCTAGTGTGAATCTAATCCAGATATACAAAATACGTTGACTACATTGGTTTGGATGCATTTTAAGAGAATTGACAACAATGCTTCAGTCAAGAAGAGAATGAGAGAGCTGAGAATCTCAGCCCCCCAGTTTCGATATGACAGAAAACACTGTAACTTCAGTTTTGACACCTGGAAGCAACGTTATCGGGATATAAATTAGAGGACATGAAACTACCATGTCTTAGTTCAAGGGTGTATGCAAGGGGGCAGGGATGCATTCTAACCCCTTGTCTAATCAAACGACATATTTTCTATTTGTTGTATTAGTTTTTGCATTATAATCTAATTTTTGGATAATTTGTTGCTCCTCTCCTCCCCTCGTCGACATGCTTCATACACCCCTAACTCAGTCGGTGACTTTTCATTTTCGGAGCTAGATATGTAAGGATGTAGTTTCTAAAATACTAGTTTTCAGATATACTTATATGTAATTACTAGAACATATCGATAAGTCTTATCGTCAACAAGATACAAGCTATCAATTTGAAAATAATCGATTGATGGGTTTGTGAAATAGAATACTAATTATTATCGTTTAATACTTGTGCTTTTAGCAATCTTAACAACATTCAATAAAAATAAAAACTTTTATTTGGGCCATAAATTGATATCAGAGAAAAACGAAGGGGACAGAAAATGTATGCAATCAATTAATGTTATCGTTTAAAGAGTAAGCTTCAACAGCTGGATGAGTTCCAGACTTCGCATTTGTTGAGTTATCTAATCAGACAATCGGTAAACAATATGATTAAATATAACGTAGGTATAGAGGGTCAGTTATTACCATAGTAGACATATCAATCCTCTAAATATTTCAAATTCCTCAAGCCCACGTTCAAGTTATTTACTTGATATATTTCAATAAGTCGATTTAGCAAGGTTTTTAACTTTTAAAATTTCAAACTTCACTAAACTTTTCTGCTTATGTTCTGGAAGCCTGCAATCTCTGCGAAAACCAAAGCTGAAGATACGTTGCAGCTAATATGGACCGCATGCGAAACTTCGATGCTCAGAAAAAGTTCCCCGCACAGGAATATAGGGATCCATTGTACTGATCGTGGACAGTGTTGAAAGCTAACATTTAGAGAAGACGCATGCAACTTTAACGTAGAGTTACCAGTGCACGAAGAAGAAACACTGAACTAACAGAAGATGACCTAGTGGAATTCGGAACCAAGAAATCCGATCTCAAGAGGACCATCAATTTGAGGAATAGACAGAAGTGGGAGGATCTCCGCAAACACATTAAAATAAACCCCTAGGAACTAGGCTACAGGATACTATGTGGAAGCTTGGAACTCAGATAACCAGCCCTGCTTTAAACGAAGAAAAGATGAGGAAAGGCTTTCCCAGCCAATCCAGTTAAGACACTCTCAACACCATATCGGCCCAACGATCAGATATACCATTTCAATAAAAATTAGTTAAGATAAGCCGTGGAAACCTTGGAAAATAGGAATGGAATAAGATGGAATAGCAATGAAAGTACTAAATATGACCACGGGAGCATGCCTTCAACTTTTGCTCAACATTTTGAGGAAGGAAGCTTTCTCATACTCATACTCATCACCAAGGAAACTGAGATCCAGACTGGGCTCAATGCTGGACACCACAGGGAATATCTTAGAGACAATGCTGAGGCTGCCACTCACCGTCACCATCGCCGTATAGATAGGAGGAGGCAACGTCCAAAAGGCAGAACGGATTAGGAAAGGCGATTGGATTGATAGAATAATACTCAAATCGTCTAACAGGGTACCGTGGGCAACTCTAGATGTCAGAAATGTCTCCAATTCAGTCGGGTGGAGTGACATATGCAGAACGCACTAGAGGCTTTTTATATCACCACAGTCTTTCTTTTGGAGATGATGAAGGACTTTCTTGAATTCGGGAGGTAATCTATAAAAGGCAAACGAAGAAACTACTTTCGGAGCAATACAAAAATCAATCTTGGGACCCGATCTGTGGAATATCTCCCTTGATGATGACCATACTATGCATGACATGCTGGATAATACAGTTCTGGTAGTGTATACAATGATGACGACCGACACGACCGACGTTGCTGACGTAATAACGATAAAAAAAACACCAATTGTACGCAGTGGAAGATGAAGTTTGCAATTATGGATGGATAAACACTAAAGTCTAAGCTTGGAAGCAGAAAAAAACGGGATGGTAATTCTGACGAAGAAGAGGATTAGGCCCTTAGTATGACTTGCGATTCGCCAAATCTAATGTTCGACTCAACTCAAACGTCCGACTTTGCAAAAATAAAAACTGCGATTTTGTATAAAGTGACTAAAAATTACAGTCTGACATCGACGATATGGGTGAATGTTTGCTAGAGGTATTGAGTGACATTTAAGTTTTCCAAATTTTAGTCATTTAAGGCGAACTTAATTCAGGCGAGTCGCAAACAGTAATTCCAAAAACTCACATTTGAACGTTCGACTTGGTGAATCGCAGGTCATAATAGGTGCCATACACTTTTTGTTTCTCAAAATAGCTCTAAGGCTATAGAAAGTAAGGCTTAGATTTGTCACAAAGCAACAGATAAAAGCCGCAACGAGCTTCGAACTTTGCAAGTCGAACACAGGTGGCTGGTGGCTCCCCGGCATGCAAATGGAAGCTACTGATCACAACAACAAATGCATTCTTTTATTACGGAAGCGAGATCTGGCTTATGCAAAAAAAAAAAATGGAAACAGATGACAGAACTGCAAAACCTTTTACGTGTGGCCAGCTCATATCGAACGGTTTCGGAGTTATCCAACTAAAGAGGTTTTTCTTCGGTATGTTGGTACTTTTTTCTATTTTAAGAAGTGTCTACATGTTAAAATATTATTTGTGATATTCTTCATGCATAGAGTCTACAACTGCAATATCAAACATAGATAAATACCATCCTCCTCTTGACATTTTTCTTGACTTTGACGGGCATTTACTTAATAATAGTAATTCACAAGACTGTTCATATTCTTTTGACTTTCGGAAAGCCAATTTGCAGCTGCTCTCTGAGCATTTAAGTGCATCTGGTATCGAAAATATACCAGTTTCAAGTGACATTGACGTTGCAGTTTCATACTTTTATCAAGTATTGAATAACTGTATAAATGACATAGTTCCACAAAAAATACCCAAATACTCTAGCTCTTGCCATCCATGTTATACGAAAGAACTCAAAGTTCCCCGTAATAAAAGAAATAGAGTTTGGAAGAATTTTATAAAAAGTACGTCCCTTAAGAACTGACCGTTATTTGTACATTTCCTTGTTTGATGAGTTTAAAAACCTCTCCAATCATTTATTCACTGATTATCTTAATAATATGGAAAGTTCCCTTAAGCTTGACCCAAAAAGTTTTCGGAATTTCGTTAACTTGAAAAAGAAATCTGATGGTTATCCAGTCAGTTTTACCTATAACAATCTTATTTTAAATAGTCCTCCAGATATTTGTGATGCGTTTGCTAACAACTTTTGCCAATCTTTCGTTGATATCCCTGTCGATGTTGATGAGAACTTCTTTCTCTACTTAAAAGACTATCCACAAACTACCTTCAATAATATACCAATTATAATCGAAAAAATTTTACATTATATGTCCTTACTTCAAGATGATTACTCATCTGGACCTGATGGTATCGCTCCAATAATCTTGAAAAAATTCTAAACTATATTAGCACCCCCTCTTCTTAATTTGTTTAACCTATCAT
Organism: Dasysyrphus albostriatus; assembly: GCA_946251815.1. Classification (NCBI taxonomy): domain Eukaryota; kingdom Metazoa; phylum Arthropoda; class Insecta; order Diptera; family Syrphidae; genus Dasysyrphus; species Dasysyrphus albostriatus. The sequence goes on from OX276335.1 coordinate 68,585,313, forward strand.
TTAGCTCAGGTAAATTCCAAGTATTTGGAAAAAAGCATTTATTACACCAGTTTTTAAAAAGGGCAACAGATCTGATATATGCAATTACAGACCAATCTCCAAACTGTCTTGCATTCCCAAGCTCTTTGAGTAGGTAATGTGTGATAGTTTGACATTCAACTGTAAAAATATAATCTGTAACCAACAAAATGGATTCATGCAGAAGCGATCGACGGTAACCAATTTACTTGAATTTTTGTATAAGTGCTTAAGGGTTTTTTCTTATCTCCAAAATAGATCCTATCAGGTTAGATTTAGAAGTTCTGTCTCCAACCCTTTCCTTGTCAAATCTGGAGTTCCCCAGGGTAGTCATTTAGGCCCACTTCTTTTTATCTTAGCTATCAATGACGTATCACTCTGTATACGTTATAGTGAAATTCTTATTTTTGCGGATGATATGAACATTTTCAAAACCGTCAAATCTGTGAGTGATCGTTTACTTTTGCAAGATGATTTAAACAGTTTTGTTCTTTGGTGTAATAAAAATGGTTTAAATCTCAACCCTATTAAGTGTCAGGCGATGATTTTACCTAAAAGAAGAGTTCCTAGTTCATTTGATTATGAAATATCGCAGCACACATTGCGTCGTGTTGATAATTTCAAAGACCTAGGATTTCATTTTACTTTTAATCTTGATTTTACGAAGCATATCAATTTAATTGTCAACAAGGCAAACTCTATGTTAGGGTTTGTTAAACGATGGTCTAAGGAATTTCAGGATCCCTATGTTACCCTGGCTCTTTACAACTGCCTTGTTCGCCGCCATCTTAAATACGCATCACATATATGGACTCCTTTTTATGAGATCCATAAAATAGATTAGAACCAGTGTAACATCAAGGCATAACGTTTAAAATTCGTTTTTCCTTGAAAGGGCTACCGTGATCTGATCCTTATAATCTTCCCTCTTAGGAACATCGGATTAAGCTTCTTCAGATTCAACCTTTGTCAGAAAGGGGAATCAATAATAATATTGTATTTATTCATCATCTTTTAACGGGTGTTATTGATGCACCTGATTTATTGTCTTGTACTAGACTTAACTAGCTTGGGGGGGTCACAACACTCGTAGTTTAGAACTAATGCATACATATCAACACCGTACTAACTATGGAATGAACGAGCCCTTTACCGCATGTGTAAACTTCTGAATGTTAACTCTAACCTTTTCGATTTTAACATAAGTAAAAATAGTCTCAAAGCTAAATTGAAGACCAGTGTACCACGCTCTTAAATGTTTGTAATTGTTAATCATTTCATTTTCATTATATGTATTTGTTATCTTATAATCATTGTTTTTAATTTTATTTTGTAAAGTGTATGTCTTAAGTAGTTTGCTGCTTACTAACTACTAACACTACACTAAGTGATGAGCCTGATGAGCACTTAATTTATGTTGGCAATTCTTTGGTCGCAAGATGTCGCTTGTACTAAGCTCTCTTCGGCAAAGATCTGATAGTGTAAAAAAAAATAGAAATAAAATAGAAAGTTTTTTTCCGGAAATGTATACTTATCAGCATTTTCAGGGAATATTTATTGCATCTCAAATATAACCCTGCATATTCGTTGTCCATTTAATTTCCAAAAAAAAAAATCATCACCCACAACAATTAGATAATAAAATATAATATACGACCGCATTATACTGCTTTCCCATATAAACAACTGGACATTATCATGTTAGATAAATTATGCAAATATCGTTCTTCCCTTAGCAATCTCCTTCTCTTCATTTAAATTCTAATTTCAGTATAAATTCGCTTTCATAAATATAATATAATGGTTATGATATTCATCTCTATAACTGACTGATATTTCATGCGTCTTTACATTCGTATATTCGTATAGTCTAATGTCATGTTTAACCTTATCACCCAACACATACAGACACTAAATACACCACATTATGTTCTTCGAATAATATAAAGGACATCCTTTTTTGCTTTTAACTCTTAATAATAATATGCAAGCTCGATGATAAAGTGTATACTTTATCTTTGTTCTTCTTAGCACATTATCCTTGAATACAAATTTTATTGGGTTGAAGTGAAAATTTAGGATATTTCTCTTAATTAATTTTGCTTGGCACTGCAATCCTTCTATGTATTACCTTGATTCCATATGAATTTGAATGAATATAATTTGAACCAAAAACACGATTTTAAAATTCACTTCGATTTCTTATGGTAAACTTTAGTTCTCTGATCACCACAATCATAGAGAAGCTCAATACAGTACTGCTCAAAAGTTAGGGTCAAAATGATTTTTTTTTTTGTGTTTTAGTAAGTTACTTAAAAGTTGGAATTAACAAAAGTTAAGAACTTAAAACGATTTATGACATAAAAAATGAAAATTGGTTTAATATGCTTGCCAGCAGCACATTTCAAAAAACTATGGAATGCTTTTATTTTACAAATAAATAAATAAATTTGGTGACACAACAGCTCGTGGAGAACCAAGGCCTAGTGACTTACAACTCTCAACCATTCGTGTTTGCGTGTTGTTGGCAGGTATGGACAGGACCTACAATTTTTTGCCGAGTCCGAACGGCTGAATGAGAAGCACTTATTCATGACAAGTATACTCTTGGAGGATTTTTCAGTTCCTCGCAAGAGGCAGTACCTCGGAAAAGAACATTTCTGTTTTTAGGTGGCAGTGGCCGGGAATCGAATGACAGTCCTACGCACATTATGCCACGAGGTACTACTACTAATTTTACAACAACTGCCTTTTTGTGCTTCATAGCATAGTTTTGACGAAAGAATTACAAAGTGCTTTTTAGAAGAGAAAAACCGCCTAGTACCAGAAGATGACAAAATAATATTTGTATCGGGTTTTTCAATAAGAGCGCTATAAAAGTTTTTTTTAAATAAAACAAAAACGGTTTTGGTTATCAATGAAATTCCTTATTCCTGTGAACGTACGTTCGATGCCCTTATGTACGGAACTCGATTTCTTTTGCATGGCCACCACAGGCACGCTTTCAGAAGTCCAGACGCTGAACCCAATTTTCGACGGTTTTCAAGCATAAATCGGCCGATACTGCTGCAATTTCACGTTCGATATTCGTACGAAGTTCATCAATCGTCAATGGCTTGTTGGCATAGACCATAGACTGATGTAGCCCCACAGGAAATAGTTTAACGGCGTCAAATCGCACGACCGAGGCGGCCAAGTGACTGGACCATTTCGTGAGATAACACGTTCTCCAAACTTGATTTCCAATAAATTGATTGTGGCATTCGCTGTGTGGCTTGTGGCGCACCGTCCTGTTGGAACCACATGTCCTCCAAGTCCATATCATCCAATTGGGGCCAAAAATATTCGGTCATATCATTGAACGGTAGCGATCCCCATTCACAGTAACGTGCCGGTCTTGATCATCACGGAAGAAGTACGGCCCAATGACACCAAACCGTAATTTTTTTGGGATGCAATGATGACTCATGGATTACGTGTGGATTGCTGCCTGACCAATACCTCTGAATCTGAATCATTTTCAAGTTGTTGTTCAGCCCAATTCACGGACATACGACGCTTCTGGTGGTTAAGCGGCTTCAGTTCTTGCGTCAATTTAATCTTGTAAGGATGTTCGCCAAGATCTTTTCGCAAAATTCACCACAACGACGTCACAGAGATGCCCAACGCTTGAGAACGACGTGTGAGAGACACATTATTTGGGCTTTCTGCAACTGAAGCCTCAGCGGCAGCAATATTCTCAACACTACGGGCACTTCTTTGTCTCACTAGCACGGGAACTAGATTAGAAGCTCAATTGTTGATCTGCTAGGACGATTATGACGACCATAAATTGGACGTAGCGCTCTTAACGTTGAGGCCACTGACTCCGAATTTCGGTAGTAAATTTTAAAAATTTCGACTCGTTGTTGGCTCGTTTATCTTTCCATCATGAAATGGCTAACCTTACTGAAGAGAAATGTCAAGAGAGCGGCAAGATATATGGCGTCGTTTGCTGTCCCTGTCGCTCTATTTTTGTAGCGTCCCGTTTGAAAAACCCTTTATATATTTCAAACAAAATAAACCAATAGTATGTTTTCGAGTTCGGGCGTTACAAAATCCTAGAAGTGTTCAAACAATTACTAGCTTAGTTATTTTTATGATTCTTATAAATGCCCTCAACCCTTATTGATTTTTTTTTACATACAATACATCTTTCTGCACGCATTTTACTCGCACAAACACTCCCTTTAATTCACCTAAATTACAAACGCGTGTGTAAAGTTTACTATCAGTTTGTTACTTATGCCGAAAAATACACATAATTACCATTTTATTTTCATATTTTTCTATCCTTTTGGCCTTCTTTTCACCACCAATTAAATTATCATGAACAAAGCAATATAATTAGAGAAGTCATCATCATTAATTACAATGGGTACACAAGAACACGAAACAAAAAGTCGTTGAAAAGGCACAAACAGTTGGGCACAAGAAAGATGTATTAAAAGTTGTCAACATGAACAAAAAGAATAGTATTGGATAATAATTTGCATAAATTGGATGGGAAATTTTGGTAAGGCTGTGGAGGAAGTCTTTTATTCAACGATTCTTTTGATCTTTGTACAAATATCTCAGTAATAGTGAGTTGTAACGTAACTGTTATCTTACGAAAATTGAAGTCCTTGCAGAAAATTGGTAAAACAGAAAAGACTTCTAAAGGGGTTTTCAAAACGGACGCTACAAAAGTAGAGTGACAGGGACAGCAAACGATGCCATATTTTTTGCCGCTCTTTTGACATTTCTCTTCAGTAAGGTTTGCCATTTCATGATAGAAAGATATATGAGCCAACAACGAGTCAAAATTATTAAAATCTACTACCGAAATTCGGAGTCAGTGGCCTCAACGTTAAGAGCGCTACGTCCAATTTATGGTCGTCATATACGTCCTAGCGGACCAACAATTGAGCGTCTAGTGGAAAAATTTGAATCCACAAGCACAGTACAAAATGTTCCCATGCCAGTGAGACAAAGAAGTGCCCGTAGTGTCGATAATATTGCTGCCGCTGAGGCTTCAGTTGCAGAAAGCCCAAATGTGTTTCTCACACCTCGTTCTCAAGCGTTGGGCATCTCTGTGACGTTGTTGTGGCGAATTTTGAGAAAAGAACCTGGCTTACATCCTTACAAGATTAAATTGACGCAAGAACTGAAGCTGCTTGACCACCAGAAGCATCGCATGTTCGTGAATTGGGCTGAGCAACAATTTGAAAATGATTCGGATTTTCATCGAAAATCATCTTCAGCAATGAGGCTCATTTCTGGCTGAATGGCTTCGTCAATAAACAAAATATGCGGTATTGGTCAGGCAGCAATCCACACGTACTCCATGAGTCATCATTGCATCCCGAAAAAATTACGGTTTGGTGTGGTTTATGGGCCGGCGGCGTCATTGGGCCGTACTTCTTCCGTGATGATCAAGACCGGCACGTTACTGTGAATGGGCATCGCTACCGTTCAATGATAACCGAATATTTTTGGCCCCAATTAAATGATATGGACTTGGAGGACATGTGGTTCTAACAGGATGGCGCCACAAGCCACACAGCAAATGTCACAATCAATTTATTGGAAACCAAGTTTGGAGAACGTATTATCTCACGAAATGGTCCAGTCGCTTGGCCACTTCGGTCGTGCGATTTGACGCCGTTTGCCTATTTGCTGTGGGGCTTCGTCAAGTCTATGGTCTATGCCAACAAGCCAGCAACGATTGATGAACTTCGTACGAATATCGAACGTGAAATTGCAGCAGTATCGGCCGATTTATGCTTGAAAACCGTCGAAAATTGGGTTCAGCGTCTGGACATCTGCAAGCGTGCCCGTGGTGGGCATGCAAAATAAATCGAGTTCCATACATAATGGCTTTCGCAGGAATAAAGAATTTCATTGATATCCCAAACCGTTTTTGTTTTATTTAAAAAGAACTTTTGTAGCACTCTTATTGAAAAACCAGATGTAAAGTGAAACTTCCAAGAGCTTTAGATTGTGTTTGCTTAAATATTATTATACTTTATTGTACAAGAAGACAAAATGTATTTCTTCGATTAAAAAAAAAAATCGTTGTATGTATAGTGTATGTTTGTTTCAACACAACAATATTGCAAAATTTATAATCTTTTAGTTGGATTTAACATAATTTTATATGTTTTTGCTCATTATATATGTAGTTAAAATCTAAAAAACACTTTCCAGTAGCTTATTCTTTTTCATGAAATAACTTTTTAAAATAGATAAAGTGAACTTTTTAAAAGATAAAAAAGGGTTTTGCTGCATCTAAAATTAGACGAGTGCTTTAGTGTCAAGTTAAAGTATACATTATGTCCTTTAAAATTGAAAGAGAGCCGACTCTCGCTTTTAAAAATGTAGTATTTAGAGAAGACTCTCATTTTAAGAATGGTTTAGAGTTGGTTTTATAAATAAATTAAATTTGATGTCGGAACAGCTTATGGACCAGGGCCTAGTGACTTTTAACTCTCAACCATTCCTGTGTGCATGTTGTTGGCAGGAATGGAGGAGACCTACAGTTTTTTGCCGAGCACTTATTCATGACAAGAGGATTTGTCAGTTTCTCGCAAGAGGCAGTACCACGGGAAAGACATTTCTGTTTTTTGGTCGGCAGCGGCCAGACCTTCGACATGACAGTTCAACGTACTAGCCATCATGCCACGAGTTACTACTGGGCTTGTTGGTTTGAAATGTGAATTGTTTAAAATTTTGAGCCAGAGTGTAGGTATAACAATAGACTTGACTGTGTAGGTTAGGTTGAAACAAAAAAAAATCATATCCAAGTAAAGTTTGAAACATTAGTCTCTTGATGAAGCAAGCCCTTAGAATTTAAGTTTCTTCAACTCTTCATTAGTTTGAAAAAAATCTTCTGATTCCGATGTGGTTTGAACTTGGAGAGGTGTTAACATCTCAAATGTTTTTTTATTCACTAAGAGAATTCAAAATATTAATTTTAGTCCTTAGTGCAATGAAGCACAGTATTAAACTGTCTCTAATAAATTTCAAAAACTGCCATCTAAGTTAAAAGTTTAAAAAACATTTTTCCAACATCATTGTAAAATATGCAAAACCCGCACAAACGCCAAATAGAAAAAAGTCACGAAAGTAGAAGAAAAGGTGAAATAAGGAACCATCATTAAAATTCCTTGTGCCAAAAAACATTGCACCGCATAAATTTGTGAGAGATTTTTCAAAAATCATAATATCCTTGCTATTATTAAAAAGAAAAGCGGAGAAAATATTTCTAACGCTATAACTTCACACCATCCCGATTCGCATATAGCAGCTCTTTAGTTTGCTAGTTACAAGAGGAGTCCTATACACAGCACGGAGAAAGGAATTTGTAATGTCTTTATTTTGGAATTCTATGGTTTTTGTACGAGGTGGGGTCTATGGCATGGAATGCGAGTCCTCGTACTACATGTTCAATGTTCATACACCTACGCTTTCACAGAGAAGCATGTGCATTCTTCAAGGTTTATGAAAAAAAGTATATTGTTGGAAGGAATTCAAAAGATGTTAAACTTGGCATGGAGTTAGTACAAGGATGCTTTTGCTGAAATGACGATGATGATGGCAGTGGGTGGGTGGGTAGGTAGAAATGGTTGATTCAACACAAAGATCCTTGTCATATTCGACTTGAGAAAAGGCAAAAGTATGAAGGATCCGGTGGTGAACTAGTTACTTGCATAACTAAGGACATTTCCAACATCCATCTACATACCTTCCTTGTTGATGTTGTAGTAACTTATACCTGCATATGAGTGTTGTGTACTTTGTAAAAAAAGGATGCCTGTTAGAGCTGATTGTGTCTTCTTGGAAGTGAAATTTCTTTAAAAGTAAGATTTCTTCTCTTAATGAAATGACTTCTTTTGGTTTTTTTTTTAGAAATTTGCATATGTGACGCTTTTCTAATGCTTTAATAGTAAAAACTTTTCCGCGTGCATGTCATGTTCGAATATCCTTTTTCTAAATGGCATTATGTTGGCGTCGTTCATCATCGTCGTCACACTAAAAGATTTTTTTTTTTTTTTGAAAATCTCTTATATTGTTCATATTATTATTAATGGTAGGCGATGGATAAAGTTATGAGTCTACCTCTTACCTTTTGTAGAAATTTTATGGCACTCATTCTTTCTATGTGTAGGTATACTAACTGGGAACAATGGGAAGCAATTAATGGCCTATCAGACTGAGTACATCTTTGTAAGCAGACAACAATAGAAGTAGACAGGGAAGTTTTTGGTGGTTTTTTGGAGAATCCTTTCTAGAATTATGTTTATGCATCATTGTAATAGGAAAATTAGGTTTTACTTGATTACCAAGAGAAGGTTTTATGTTTAAGGTAAGAGATGGACTTCTAGATTGCTATTTTTGTTCGAGTTATGTTGTCTTTTCTTATTGTTTTATTTTTAACCATAGTTTTGTGTGGTATATAGACTTGACCTATAAGCCAACCCAATTAACTTGGAATATTAAATTTAAGTATTATTAGAGACGTGATTGAAATGTTACTAATGCCGCAACTAGTTTATAAAGAAGAAACAAAATTAATAGAGAAACATTTATGTGGATTAATCAGGAAAACTAGACTTTCAAAGCTGAATTTTGATGCAAAGCTTTGTTTTTACGTCTGGATCATTTTTTAAAAGAAGGTTCTCTGAATATGGGCTGAAGCAAACATTTTTGAAAGAGCTTTTTGCTTATTCTTGAAAACTATCAGTCTTTTTGCAATCAAATATTTACATATGAAGAAAAAAAGTGTAACTTATACGTGATTCTACACAAAAATTAGCACATGTGGTTCTCACAGATGATGTTATGTAAAATATATTTTCCATTAACTATTTGATGGCTGGGGTATTTGTCGTGATGTTGACTGATAGCCACAAAGATCGTGTGGTTTGACTCACCGATAGGCTTTTTGTAATGTGGATTTCTGAAGTTACAGGTATGCTGATATGCATAGACCTGTCACTCCAGAAAACCACATTTAAAAAAAGAACAAACTCAGCTGGATATGAGTGGGTAGGGTACATAGCGCAGCTTCATCGAAAAACCAAGTCTACTCGTGTGTTCTACGAACAAAAAAGCTCCTTACTTCTCAGAAGGAAAAAGAGGAGAAGCGCGTGGCCAAGGTAATAAAAGGGTGCCATTGCAGGAATGAAGTTCAGAAGTTTTACCAAAAGTTTAAAAAAACCTCCCAGGATTACAAGGTCCAAACCGAAGCCAGCAAGGAATATCACGGGGAACATCATGGTAAAATCGCAATCAGTGCTGAGGATATGGACAAATCATTTCTGCAATTTGTATAACGGGAATTGAGTTCTGCTACCATGCAGATTGCACCCATTCAACCTGGACGAAGTAGGCGAACAATTCAAACTTAAGTCTAATAAAGCCGCTAAGAGAATCGATGGCCTTGTGATCGAGCTTTTCAAAGCTACTGGCGAAGAATATTGATAAGGCGTATGCAGCAGCTCATCTGAAAAATATTTTCTGAGGAAAACATGTCCGATTAATGCAAAAAAAAATCACCACTGCATTGTTTTCCTGTTCTTTAAGAAAGGCGATAGTCTGAAATGTACCAATTATAATAAATAAATAAAAATAAATAAATTTGTTGGTGCAACAGTTCGTGGAGAACCAGGGCCTAGTGACTTACAACTCTCAACCATTCCTGTGTGCGTGTGTTGGCAGGAATGGAGGGGACCATGACAGTCCAACGCACTAACCATTATGCCCCGAGGTACTGCACCAATTACAGAGACATAAGTCTCGTTTACATCGCAACCAGATTGATCATGTTGCGATAGAAGCCAGACATGCTAACAGTATCCTGAATGCCCGAACGTTTCGAGGGGCCAATATTGACTGGTCCATAGAGGTTGTAGCTCAAGTACGTTTGCGGATATCTATGACGCCACAACACCGATGCTTTGTAAGGATTTGATGTCACGAAGTTAAAATCACAAGAGATCGCCAAAAAATGCTGACCAAGTTTTTTTTAACCTTTCAGCAGCTCCCCCACCAGCAAAAGCTGCAGAGATACAGTGAAATAACTGTCAAGAAGCCATCAGAAGTGCTGCCATTGATGTGCTTGGTTTCACTAGGCAACCAAAACTAAGACCTTGGTTCGATGAAGAAAGCTGGCTGGCATATTCTGCCAAGAACGAGGCATACCAATCAATGCTGCAAACCAAAAGCGAAGGGAGGAACGCCTACTTCCCAGGGGGAAAAAGAGAAAGCATGTGAAGCGAGTGGTCGAGTCCAGTGAGGACTGCAGCGGTAGGGGGGATTTTCAAAAATTCTGCTGAAGGGTGAAGCAATCCACCCAGGGCTATAAGGTCAGAATGGAAGTCTTCCAAGACGAGAGTAGGAATTTGGTGGTGGACACACAGTCAGAGGATCTGGAAACAACACTTTTCTAGACTGCTAAACGGCGAAGATGGCAAAAATTCCACTATTAGACAGAACAATCTATTCAACCTGGACGACGAAGGGTACAAATTTTCGTCCACCCGACCTAAACGAAGTGCGGTTAACGATAGTCAAGCTTAAAGTGTACAAGACACCTGCTGCAGATAGCCTGCCAGCCGAGCTATTCAAAGCAGGGGAGGAATCCAACTTATCTCCAAAATTGGGTGGGATGAAAGAATGCTCGATGAATGGAACATCGGTTTAGAGTGCCCCATCCACAAGAAAGGATAACTACAGATGTATAAGTGTCTTTTCAACGTCGCATACAAAATCCTATCAACTGTACTGTGTGATCACTTAAACAGTGTATCAGTAGGCTTTTAGGTCCGGCAGATCAACCTTCGATCATTTTCACACTCCGACAGATTTTGGGAAAAATCCAGGAGTTTCAAATCGATACACACAATCTCTTTATCGATTTTAAAGACGCGTATGATAGCGTAAACAGAGACGAGCTATTCAGAGTCATGTCGCACCTTGGCATCCCTGCCAAACTCGCCCACCTATGCAGGATGACGATGAAGAAATTTAGCTGGCCTGTCAAAATCGGTAAGAACACAACCAACAAACCCTTTGGTGTCGAGAAAGGTTTGATGCAAGGCGATACATTATCATGTAACCTTTTTAACATTGTACTTGAAGCAATTGTACTCAACTCACAAGTCAACAACAGAGGTACAATTTTTCAAAAGTCCGTTCAAGTACTTGCTTATTCAGATAATATTGACATCATGGGGGGAAATGAAGCGAGATATTGCCGGCGCCTTTGCAAGTGATGAATCGAAGGGTTTGGTTGTTAATGAGGACAAGACGAAGAATATGGTATCATCGATAAAGGAATCTCTACATCGTCGACTTGCGCACAACGACGCGATGGTAAGATACAACTTCGAAGCCTTCAAGGTCCTTGTCTACCTGGGCTCCAATATAACATCGCAAAATGACATCAGTCCAGAGATCAAACAAAGAATTACTCTTGCCAGCCGCCGTTTCTTCCGGCTAAGAAGGCATTTAAGTAGTAAAGCCCTCTCTCAAAGATCCAAGACCTTAACATCCTGGTCCTGCTGTATGGAGCAGAAGCATAGACCCTGTCAAAAACAGATGAAGATCTGATTGGGTGCTTTGACAGAAAAATTCTTTAAGGTTCTTCGGTGCAGTCGGTACCGATATGAAGAGTATGGAGGAGAAAATCTAACAATGAACTCTAAAGGCCTTACAATGACGGCGCCCTGGTCAAAAAGCAGAAAATTCAACGGCTTAGAGGGCTGGGACACATGGAAGAATCTTCGAATCCACCTTTGATGGGCTGCGCAGCAGAGGAAGAGGCCATCTTAGGTGGCGCACACAGGTGGAGAGCTATCTCAACCAACTTGGAGTTCGTTACTGGAAGCAGCTAGCTAGGGACCGATCTGGCTGGAGGGTTTTGTGAGCGCCATCTAAAGTAAAGTAAAGTATCTCAAACTCGCAGGATGATGATGGACAATGCACGCTTATCCAGGAAGGTCAGTAAAATGTTCACTGATACTTTTGATTTCAAGAAAGGTTTAAGGCAAAGCGGACTTCTTCAAAATCGTTCTTGAAAGAATAATGCGAAACCCTCACGTCAACACTAGAGGCACAATCTTTTAAAAGTGCATCCAATTGCTCGCTTATGCTTATAATAATATTCACTAAATTGGACAAACAAAAGATTATGTCAGTGGTGCTTTCGTGAGTATTGAGGAGGAAGTCAAGAAGTTGGTTCTAACGGTGAATAAAGGCAAGTGTTAATATTATGCTTTAAACAAGTAAATCACCCAACAATGAGATATCTGACAGAACGTCACCATAGACAGTTATAACTTTTATGTGATCAAAGACTTTGTATACCTAGGCTTCGCTATCAACTCAGTCAATCACTACTCCATTGGGATTAAAAGGCAATTGAGGAGTAAGGCACTGCTTGACAAGTCTTTGAATCCAAGCTCGTAGAACTGTGGCACGGTCCAGGAGAGAAAGACAGTGTTACAGTGCAAGTGAGGCAGACAAGTGAAACGAGACCTCAACCAACTTGGCATGCAAAATTGGGGACAGCCAGCTTAAGACAGAGCTGCCTGGAAGAAACTTATTTATTGAGGCCCTGATCCACCCTGACTGCAAGTAAAATCGTATGGATGGATGCGGGAGTTATTGAAAATTAAAAAAAAATCTTTTTGCTATGCAAAAACAGCTGCCACTACAGTCATTCGGATTGCTGTATTTTATTATATTAATTATTAGTAAGAATTGTACTTTACCACATACAATTCACATCCACTATGGACACATGACGTCACAAAAAAAACTTAAAAATTATTATGTTTCGTAAATAACTTATGTATATAGTTCAGTTTTTACGAAAAAAGTAATATGATAACCTGCTTGTAGTTACTCTTTCGGTCAGATTTGATTGACCAATTTAACTCCGGCGGTAGACAAGTTGAAGCGAACCGGTCATTTAACTTTTTCAAAGCATTGCCCAGTCAGTAGAAACGGGTTTCAATGAACGACAAAGTTAGGTATCGGTCCGGTTATTTCGTACTATGGCTTCCTCCTACCAGTGGTTATATGGGCCATATCTAAGTTCGAAGTCATACGTCCCAAGTGCCACTAGAGACAGAGGCTTTGGTACCTGTTGATCTATCAGAGCTTCAGAGCATCTCAAAAAAAAATAAATTAATTTACTGGCGCAACAGCTCATGGAGAACCAGGGCCTAGTGACTAACAACTCTCAACCATTCCTCTGTGCGTGTTGTTGGCAGGAATGGAGAGGACTTACAATTTCTTGCCGAGTCCGAACGGCTAGATGAGAAGCACTTATTCATGACAAGTATACTCTTGGAGGATTTGTCAGTTCCTCGCAAGAGGCACTACCTCGGAAAAAATATTTCTTTTTTTAGGTGGTAGTAGCCGGGAATCGAACCCAGACTTTTAGCATGACAGTCCTACGCACTAACCATCATGCTACGAGGTACTACATTTTAGCCAGCTGTTTTAAGTTCCACCTGGGGTGAAGTCCCATGTTCCCAGAGCGTTAAAATTTGCTGTTTTGAGTACCACTAGTAGGCGTAATATCTACTGATGTACAAGAGCGTTTCAGCTTGCTGCTTCTAGTGCCACCAAAGGTAGTTTTGAGTGTCATTAAGGGGGTAGCAGCTGGCTTGAAATGAAGTTAATAGATTAAAATCTAATTTAATAACGCTCAAATACGACAAGTTTTAGAAGTCGAATAATCAGATGCCTGATTTCTAGAAGCCAAAAACTGGTATTTAAACTCAAAACTAGAATTTTAAGAAACCCGGTTAATCAATACCAGGGACAAGTCAGCAACTAGAGTTCAGTCAGTGTATTAGGCATTACCTTCGACATGATTAATTACTCTCACGATAATTTTTAAAAGGGAGAAGCCACCAGTTGTCAGAGTCAGTTAAGTTATAACAACAAAAAAAAGGTATCTGTTTTTGTATAAAATCTTATAAGCAATAATTTTAAAATTAATTCCACTAATTTATATAAATAATTAGAATCCATCTAAGCCTTTATATCGCACTAATAAGCGATAAAGTCGACCAATTTATTTGCTCCCCCTTCTACCTACCTATACCCCCCTACAACTAATACTCCTCATCAAACCCCTCCCTATCCCTCTTCACCACCCACCTTTTATTCTGGGGAGCGCAATGGATCCACTGAGATCCGAGTGAGATGATGCGGCCCGCCGTATCATCACCCCTTCTAACCTAACCTAACCTAACCTACCTACCTATAAAAATCTTCAATTTAAAATGCAGTATCCAACTAATTCATCCAGATAAAAAATGCTTAGTCGTAAATGTTAAGTCTTAATAAGGATCAAAAAGTCATCCTTAATCTTCATCCAACAGTTTTTTTTTTACTTTCTTGTGCTTAATATTAAAACCCGATGGTTACAAGAAAGAAAAGTGAAAGAGAAAAAAAAAAAAGAAAACCTAAAACACAAATTAAACACAATGAAGAAACAATCCTTCATTGCATCAACTTGTACTCCTTTTGCAAATCCCAAATATATCCTGATAATTAAATAACAGCAAAGAGTATATCTAGCTAGCTAACAAGGTAGATACGTATAAGAAACGAAGAGTCTCTTAGTATATCCGAGAATATCATAGCAAGTAGGTACAATGTACCTACTTTGTTTCATATAATATGAAGAAGAAGTCGACAACGACGATGACGATGACGACGACGACGACGACGACGTTTGCAATTTAACCACAAAAAAGGAAATCCGCCGCTGAACTTCCTTCTCTTCCTGTCGTCACTATATAGCTGATGCTGCTGCTGCTGCAACTTCTATTGCCTTGTATCTCATTTTAAGGACTATGAAAGTGTGCAGAATCGAAGATGAACAAAACCAAAAAAAAAAAATAACCTAGGAAGAAGTAGAAAAAATAACAGCAGTCAACTTGGGACATGACGATTATATTCCGCTAGTTTGCTGTACTCATTCCTATTCCATACATCTCTCACTCCCTATGCGGTATGTCTGTGTATACATTTTGATCCTATTATACCCTAGGTCGAGGATTACATTCAAAGGAGCAAAGTCATCCTCCCACGAACATACAGATCTACTCGGATTCTGATGATGCGGAAGCGCGGTACGGGTGGCTGGCGTCGCATATAGAAGGGCAAAAAATATAAATGTATCTACGTCGTCTTTTGCATTTTATCCCCCAGATGTTCACCATTGCGATAGCCATTTTTTTGTCTGCTTCCAACCTACATTGCTTTTGAAATGTCCTCATTTCTTAAAGTATACAAGGAAGATAGAGAATCGAGCAACGAAAAAAAAAAGTTGACATTGCTTTTGTACCTACTTTTCTTTTTCCACCACTAGCTATTCGTATTCACCTTTCCTTTAAAAAGAAAAAAATGTCCTTCAATTGTACAGAACCACCAGGACGGTGGTTATAGTATTTTTTGTTTGTATAATATTTTCCTCTAACCTCCATGCTATTTCTACGACACACATTCAGAATCGTGGTTTTGTGTATAATTTTTTTTTTTTTTTTTTAATTTTAATTAAAACCTCGAATTCGCTTTGTCGTTTTCTGGTATTTTTTGTATGCATTCTTGATGGAAAAAATAATAGATTTAGCTTTTGCTTATCTTAGAAGCGGGTGTCCTTTAGAAGCAATTTTTTTTTTCTGTTCTTTGATGCTGGATCTGCATGAGACTGCGACAATTTGTACCAGAACGATTATTATGTGATTGTCAATTATTGTTATAGCGAGAGGTTGGTATAGAGGTATAACCTTTACATTTTTATGTATATGGAATGGAATAAGGGTGCTTTTACAGTTATTGCAATTGACATTTGAGAGCAGCTATCACATAAGATTATCACTTAATTTTTTTTAATGATATAGTGGAAGGATCAAATTTAAACAAACATTCGGTTTGGATGAAGCCATATTTTGAAGGTAACAGCACTTTATAGCAACTGTACTGTGCTGGGAATATAAAGTGTATTTTTATATTATTGTTTGAGAAGTTTGAGTATGCTTTAAGGAATGATCATTTATAAGTATTTTTAAATTGAAATTATGGTGAAGGTATGAAGTTATACAGAAACAATTAAGGTTATAGCTCTCAGCCTTATAAAATCGGTCTACATAACCTTCTATAACCCATAAACTTGAGAAGATGTTGGCTCCTTCGACAGAAAAAAAGTCATCATCAATTCTTAGAGTACCTATTTACCTCTACCTCACTACCCCTGGAATCTTTTTACTATCTCTTCTTCCATCTGGACCAGAATAAGCCTCTGTCAACCAAATTTTAGCTGATAAAAAAAAAAAAAAAACAAAACTTGAATTGCTAATTTGCTTTTTTTTGGAGAAATTCATATTTTTTTTTTCAAATTAATTATTCCTTTGTGAAACCCTAAGTGGCCTCATTGATTTCAAGGATTTTTTTTACCTTCATGACTTAGCAGCTGTGCTGGTAAGTTTTTTGTAAATTAAATATTTTTGGCTCTTGTAAATTGTTCAAATATACGCCACAGTTTTTGCTTTGTGGCACGGATCCTAATGGTCAAAATTTCAACTATTACTGCTGCATTGCTTAGATTGGGCTGAATATGCTTGGGCTTTTATCGCTCATTGCCATAAGCCTGCGACTTTATAAAACACCACAAGAAAAATTTTTACTGGGTCAAATCCCATAATCTTGGCAGCCAATTAACGGCAAATCTACGATAAATGCACCCCCACCCCTGACTGTCTCGTGTGTCGTGTTCATCTGTACACTCTCATGGGCAGGGATTTTGCTAGTGCTTTGAACACCTGGAGCAAAGTCAAAGAAGCCGCCTTTTTCGCTACAGAAATTTTAATACAGAATTAATAAGAGAACCGAATATTAACTCGTGTACTCTCATCATCTTTATACCGACTCAAAACCAGAAGGTACCAAGATATTTCATAACTAATTGAATTGTCGGTTTATATTGACTTTCTTGCAAGTAAGAATACCTATCTTGGTTACTAATTCATAAAATGTTAAGACTCGATATAATTTGACTTTTTAACCTGTTGACATTTTAACAATTTCACATTTTTCTATCGTCCAACGCAACGTATCTTAAAATACATCATTGGGCTTGAAATGTTTGCACGGAATCAACAAAAACTCTAATCACATTCATTCTTTGTCGTTCACAGTCGAAATGTTTATGAAATTTTGTCTATTTTTGTCCATTCGTATTTTTTACGTAAGTTCCCCTCGTGTCAGCCTTCACGACATGGTAGCGATGACACCTTCCATTAAACATGGTGAGCCATTTGCGGCACGGTGCTGCGCCCTTCACAGCAAGGCCTGCGGCATTTGCCCGATTACCCTACCCCTAGACCTGGCCCTGCTCATGGGCAGCGGTGATGTTTTCAGTAGTTCCAGGTTGACGAACGGGTGTTGGCTTTTATTTTATACTAAACCTTGAACTTGGTCATCTCTATAACAAAACCAACGTTGGATCCACTGAGAATTACGACCGCATGTAATATTGGATGCTTGCTAATAAAATAAAAACAATTTTTAAGAATATAGTTTTATCATTGATATATAGAAATAAGTGTATAGCTCACTCGTATAACTTTCCTTGGTGAATATACATTTGACAGACGCAGCCAAAACAACATGGCCGCCACAGACTGTCAACATCGACAAGTCCATATTGAAAAACATTTTATGCATAGGTACGAGGAGGGCCGTTCCTAGCGCTTAGAACACCTGGGACAAGCTTAAAGAAGCCACCCTTTTAGCTACAAACAATACAGATTTAATAAAAATCGAATACTTAATCGTATTACTTCTTCCGAATCAAAACTTATATCTACCAAAATTACAAGTCGATTTAATCAGTTGAAATGTCGGTATATATAGACTTTCTTTTTTGGTTGCTAATTCATAAAATGTGTACCTTCAAGCTAAGACAAAAAGTAAGCTGACTTGAAAGAAAGTCGAGAAAAGTTTATTCCAATGTAACTTAAAATTCAATGCTCTACTTGAAAGTTTGCACGGAATCAGCAAAAACTCAAATCATACATTCTTGTCTAACTTTATAACATAAATTTAACAGTTATTTGATGCTATCGAAAGTTTAAGATAATGTTTAAAATATATTTCTTCTGATCGCCTTTTTTGATTGATGACAATCCAAATCAAATTAAGTGTGCTTTTAAACATCATTCTCTAAACTAGTAACTGATCACAAATCAACCGTTTTCGAAAACGGCAAGTCAAAGTCAATTTGATCGTCAAACGATAGTCGTTTTTTTGAAGCAGATATTGCGTCATAACAAGTAGTATGTAACCGTCCTGTTTGCAGAAAATTTGTTTGATCAATGCCATTCAATTTACTTGCAAAGGCATTTGACGTTTACAAATACGCTCTCTAGCTTTTTAATATTTGTCAACTCCACTTTTTGACTACCCAGTTACACCGTAGATGATAAATTCAAACATGTGACTTTAGCAAACTTGATTATTGAACACAATGCTAACGCACAGTACAACAACAGATATTGACTGAACAATAGTCAAAAGTTTAATGATATTACCTTGCGATGCTAACGCAGTAAAATTTTGGTTTTGGAGCAGAATATTCCGAAAAACAATTTTGAGGCAGATGACGTCTTAAAAACCGCCCATGACTTAATGACTTTCAAAATATCGCCTTTTGAAAACTCGACTCATAAAATGTCGATCACAGTCGAAATTTTGGCAAAAATCTTTCTATTTTTTGTTCAGTCGGTCTCTAAAAAACTAGAAATTTTTGCTAACGAGATTATAAAAATTGACGTTATAGATATATCGTACCCAAACCCATTTCAGTTTTTGGTAGGTATTACTAATTTTTTTTCTAAATAAGCTCGCCTCGTGTCAACCTTCACGACATGGTAACGCCTTTCATGGAAAGTTGAGAGACATTCGCGGTAAGGCGCGGCGCCCTTCACAGCCAGGAGCCTGGAACAGTTGCCCCACACCTAGACATGGCCCTAGGTACGAGAGTAAGTTTTAGATTCGTACAAAAAAAAGTTGTGTTACCAAAAGTTGCAGCCAAGTTATTAAGCGATTACAGTCTAGACTCTAGAGAAATCGAAAAGCAATGTCGTAGTATTGCGATACGAAAATAGGCTGCTACCACAAATCGCTTAGGTTTACTCGAGACTTAGAGTTGCTTCATAGTTCTAGTAACAAAAAGTTGATCGCAACTAAGTTGCCTAGTGGTTGCTAAGCCTTGGTTTTGGGATCTTAGCAAACTATCCCATCTTATTGGTCAGTAATTAGTTCAAAAAGGTAATTCTGTAAATTGGTCGGCCCTAGAATATTTTGAATAGTTGTTTAAGTTTTCCTAGTACCAGCCGATTTTCAACCCTTCATCTGTCGGATATTTGCAAAAAAAAAAGTAAAAGTAATTCTAATGTTTTCATATTCCATAACGTCAAAATCGGGAAAGCTAAAATCTCGCATATCAAAATTTCGCAAATTTAAATCTTGCACGGGATTTTTATTATAAAATGAATTTGTTGCCACGCAAATTAGATAATATAGGATTTCCACCCTTCTGCCAAAATTGAGTGCCAACAGGAGTTTATTAAAAGCTAGCCTCCATTGTTACTTTATGAAATATTTGTATTCAAATATATTTATGGATGTTTCAGCTCAAATTCTTACAATTCGATTTGTATATTTGAAGTTTAGTGAAATATTAAGCTTCGAAAAAATGCCTTGAAAAAGATGAAAAAAATATAAAAATCCAAAAATTTTACTTTCAAATTTAAAATGACTGCTAATAAAAATCGTGTCAGAAGATGAGAGTATTAAAGGTTACATTTATTGGAACTTTTGACTGATTGGAGTGGAAACTTTTATTGAATTAAAAATTCTTTTGAATATGTAAAAAAAAAAGCAATAGTAAATGTGCTATTAACTAGAGTGATTTCACCACGATGTTAGAAGCATAGTCAGTAGTTTCATTTGCGGGGAGCTTGAGTGCCCCCTACGTCTGCCACTGTACATAAAGGTGGTCCAAAAAAACCGTTTTGTTGTTTTATGACCAGCCCACGATAGAATTTTGCTACCTAGGTTAATTGTGTTATCGGTACAAGGTTTTAACCTTCTAGGTATAATGAAAGGCGGTGCTCAAGCGACTTCCGTTTCTTAGGTTTTGCTAGAAAATCCCCTATGTGTAATTGGGTGTATGTATACTGAGTTTCCCCAGATTCGAGGTTGATATTTTGGCTATTGATTTCTAGTTTTATTCTTAGAACAAAAATTGTAGCGGAGAAACATTTAATACCTTTCCCCCCCCCCCCCTGAGAAACACAATGGAAACAAAATTATTTAAAATCAACAAAAGCACAAACAATAACATGTTAGAGTTTTTTTTTAAAGGCAACATCTCATTCTTTTATTTATTAAGTTATTTAAAAAATATTTTTTTGATAAATTTGATTTTAAAGCGAATACTTTTGAAAAAAAATATGATTTTTTGATTACAAAACTGTTTTTCTTAAATTTCAATGCTATTATCAATTTTCCCAAAAACCTAGAGACCCAAGAATCTGTAACAACCAGAAATCTGAAAACCCAGATTCACGACAACCCAGAATCCTGAAATTTCAAAATCCCGAAACCCAAAATCCCGAAAACCTAAGATCCAGAAAGACCAAATAGTCAAGTCAATTTGTGCTCGAAAAGGCTCTTAGAGAGCAAATTATGGGGTAGTTTTGATTTTGCCCCTTTTATGTTTTCGGTGGTGCTAAATCCGAATCTGAGGTTTGCGACTAAAATTTCGTAACGCAACAAGGAAAAATGTTTTTTTCTGGGAGTTTTTCACTAATGGCTCGAAAAATGCCAGTAATTCGAAAATTACGATTACATCAAAGTATAATTGAAAGTCTACACAATTTCCAATAAATAAATAAATCTGTTTAAGGTTTTTTTTTGCGACAATCCAAGCGCTATTTGAAAATTGACGTATTTTTACTATTTTCGAAAATCCACTCCAAAGAACTAAATAAATTCTTTATGTAAAATTTTTTAATTTCTGTCTATGACAATAACCTAGATATACTTTTCTGATGGTATTTGATGCGCTGAGTTTGAAAGTGGTCTTGAAATTGCTCTAGCAATGTCACGTTTTATAGATATTCGAATCTAAAGATATACAAAACATGCATTTTTGTATGCAACTTTGGGGTTATATTTTTGTCGAGGGATTTTTTTTTTTCGAAAAAATCTTTATGGTCTTTCTAGAGTATGAACATTTTATTTCATAATTCTTTTTGAATTTTTCAAATACCCTTATTCCCCTTCGAAAAATTCTTAGCCTTTGTTTTTATTAAAAAAATTCAGTCAATTTGCATTTTTGTAGCAGTTTTTGCAAATTTTTCACGAAATTTTAGTCGCAACCCTCAGATTCGGATGCAGCAAAACTACTCCCCAATTTGCTCGCTTTGTGCTCTTTTGAGCACAAGTTGATTGAATTTTTCAAATGACGTATAGCTTAAGACGAAAACCAACGATTTCTCGAAGGCGAATGGTAGTATTTAAGAAATTCAAAAAGAATTGTGAAGTAAAATGTTCATACATTTGAAAGAGCAGAAACATGTTTACGAAAAAAAAATACCTCGACAAAAAATATAACCCCAAAGTTGCATACAAAAACGCATGTTTTGTATATCTTTAGATTTGAATATCTATAAAACGTGACATGCTAGAGCAATTTCAAGACCAATTTCAAACTAAGCGCAACTAAAACCATCAGAAAAATATATCTTGGTTCATGTCATAGACAGAAATTGAAAATTTTAGTTCTTTTGAGTGGATTTTCGAAAATAGTAAAAATACGTCAATTTCCAAATAGCGCTTGAGACCAAGTAGATTGTCGCAGGAAAAAAACCTTGAACAGAGATTTTTTTTTGGAAATTGTGTACACTTTCAATGGTACTTTGATGTAATTTTCGAATAACTGGTAGTTTTCGAGCCATTAGTGAAAAACTCCCAGAAAATGCATTTTTGCGTCATTTTTTGTATTTTTTTTTTTGTTGCGTCAAGAAATTTTAGTCGCAAAGCTCAGATTTGGATTCCGCACTTCGAAAACATAAAAAAGGGGCAAAATCAAAATTACCCCACAATTTGCATAATAAAACATACAATATGACTGGACTAAAAATGCCAAAACTCTATCTGAAAAAACGAGTATATTATAAAAATATACAAAATTTTATAACAAAACAAATGACTATTACTGACGAATTTAAGGATAAATTCACATTAAAGTTTTTTATTGATAAAGTCTCGATATATGTAGGTAATAAAGTACTTTAAGATAGGAAACAATGAGTACATTCACATATCATACCTACATAATTTTCGGGATTTTAAACTCGGGACTTTCGGTTTTCGGGATTCTGGGTTTTCGGAATTTTGTGTTTATTGGTTTTTGGGATTTTGAGTTTTCGGGATTCTGGGTTTTAGGAATTGTGGGTTTCCGGAATTTTATGTTTTCGGGATTCAGGGTTTTTGGGATTCTGGATTTTTGGGATTTTGTGTTTTTGGGATTCTGGTATGTGTCTGCAAAGGGAGATTTCATCACTGTTCATATAAGATATACCTAAGTAGCTATCTTTATTATTTTGAAAATGTATCTTGTGAAATAAAAACCCCAATCTAACGGTTCCAGCAGCATCTTTGCACTCTCCTCATTGGGAATTCAAAAAGAGCATTACAATCATTAAAAGGCAAGTAAGGGTCATAAAAGAGGTCAACAAAATTCAATCATTGACCAGCAATAAGAAACTCAGTATGAATTTAAAAAAGTTTTAACAATGGCTTTGAAACAAATCTAATAATCCAGAAAGATTTTTGCTAATGTAGCTTATTATTTAATCGTCATTTGATGCTAATCTTTCGGCTTCGATTTTCATGGAAGTAGGTAGGTTTACTTAAAATCAACCTAAAAAGCTTAACCTTTATTCTAATCTTTTGACCAAGTGAATTAAAAATTCATGCAAAAAGCCTATGGCCTGACTTTCCATATTTACTGAATCTCTCTGACCTTAAATGACCATTAAATTAAATTTTAGATAGCCTTTTTCTTTCATTTAAATCCTTGATATAAAGTTACGCTGAAAGAAGGTCTTTTTTTAAAAATCATGAGAAATTAGAATCACCTAGGGTTTGGCTTTCATGGCAATTAAGTGAGATGTTTTTCGTTTTATTTCGATATCTCGTATATGAACCGCACACATCTAAGAGCCCAAACCTACTACGAAGCAAGTATCAACATTAGCCTTATTATTTTAAAACAATAAAGAACACTCCCTCCCAGTGCAAAACAACCTTTCGTTTAATGTAATGTGTACAGAATCTCACAAATTCGAAAAGCTTCTTTTTTTTCTTTTTGAAAAGTAAACGCATTAATAAAATCAAATAAAATTCTAATCAAGAAATAGAAAAATAAGTGCATTAGCACCCAAATCCAGGAATTTGTACCCAATATATTGCAAGAGTCGATAGTAAAAGAAAAAGAAACTCTAACACAAAAATTTATTTCAAGAAATTAGGAATACAAGTAGACACCATCAATTCCAATTGATCTGTGCTAACGAAGTTAATTCACTTTATCCCCAATGAATGATCCTTTCAGCTGGAAGAAGAAACAGTACAGTTATAGTATAGAACTCCTTCGTTTGCCCTTCTTCCATCATAGAATTGCAAATAAACATACATTTATTTCTTCGTAAAACTGTTATTCCACAATATCCACCAATATCCCTATACCATATATCACCACCGCTATTACACAGACACCACCACCACCTCCATCTTCCTTTCCCAGAGCATCTATCACACAGCAGTGCAAGACTTTTACGATGATTGGAAGTGATGCTGAATAAATTGAAGTAACTGATTTACACAGGAAATCACTTTATTAAAATAAAAAGACCATGCTGTTCCTTCGAGGCGAAAACACAAGAAAAAAAAATCCAGGAAATCTTCTGTTTCATAGAATGGGGTGGTTTTTGTGGGGTGGGTGGAACACGACATCTACCATCAGGCAGGACGAATGATTGTCTGGATTGTACGAGTATATTTGGAATGGGCTTTCATCGAGAAGATAGTAACGCCTGCTCGCACCATGTTGTTTATAGCCCCCATCAGCAATCAAAGATCGAACAAAAATTTCTATAGGTTTATGAATATGTACGAGACGGATATTTGTGTGATTTCAGAGCGAGGAGTTAAGTAGGTAAACGACCTAAAGAAATTGTTTTATTTGTTCCCAGACAGGCACACACAGAGTACGTACCTACTAAGTATTATAAAAAGCACACGCAAACTCAAACAAACAGAAATACACAAACATTATTTATTTTTAATGCAGTGCGCATTTTATTTGAGGGAAAAGAGATGGGGAATCCTGCGACAAGGACGAACACGTCACATACATCCCCAAGGCTCGTGTCATATAACTGATTCAATATGTTATTTGCTTGTTGGAAATTTAAATCAAGGGATTTCTATAACACTCTGTCACATCAGGCTCACGATTGTAAAATGCCTTGTTCTTGTTTTTTTTTTTTGTATACAATAAAATTGAAAATGTTGTTTTTTTTATTTGACATATGTGAATCTTGAACGGGTTGAGGGATTTGAGGGAGAAATGGCAAAAGTTAAATACAAAAAATTCACACTTGGTTGTGTTCGTTTAAATCCATACAATCGTTTTATTTTTTTTTATTTCTTGTTGTGCGTTAAAAAGTCTTAAACCTTTTTCCATTTAATTTAATGGCATTGTCGTTGACTTAAGGAATTTAAGCTCAGCACACAATTTTTTTTTAAAGAACAAAATAAATTCTGTTTTTTTTTTGAAAATCAAGAGCCATTCAAAAAAAAGAACACAGCAGGAGGGGAATCATACTCTTTTTTAAAGACTTATCGTCAGTTTGGATAAACTTTTGTAGCTTTTATTGAAGTAAATAAATTTAATGATTTTATATAATGGCACAGTTTTCTCCAACAGAGCGCTCGAAAATAAGAAAAAGGATTATATAATGTAGGTTTATTTTTTTCAAATTCATTATTTTCCTAAGCCGCTGATACGAAATGAAAATTCCCATACCTACGAAAATTTTCTTCTGATTTTTGTTCTGCAGAGAGGTAAGGTTTTCGACTAGAACCATTGATAATTGTAGCAGATAATTTAGAGGAGTGTTCATTCTTTTTTCTCATTTTTTTTATAAAATACACATGTACAAAAACCGTTGAGAAAAATATTTTTTTTTTTTCTAAAAATCGGCTCCTACGATTTTTATAAATTTTTTTCTGTATACTTAAATTAATGCGATCTTCTTCCAAAAATTATAAAAATTTACTACCAAATTGGATAACAAATGAATGCAAATCAATACAAAGAACTGAAAGATTCTAAAATGAATACAAAGAATGTAAAAGAATGCAAGGAATGCAAAAGAATGCAAGGAAAGCAAAAGAATGCTAACAATGCATGCATTCTTAAATGATTGCATTTAATCGATTGCTGTAAGATAAATGGAGGATAAATGGATTGCAATCTTTTTAAGTCAAATGTATTGTGAATATAAAATTTGAAGCCGTATAGTCCCGAAGGGAAGTCAATGAATGCAATCTTTTAATTAACGTCACAAAAGATTGCATTCACAAAAGATTGCTTTCACAAAAGATTGCATTCTCTTAAAACCCTGGTGGAAACCTTATACGGGCTACTACGACGTATTTAGAATTCAGGCCTATGGGGTGTGGTTAATCTGGCTTCCCACCCTTGGAGTCATCTGGTTTCCCACCTTAGGAGGTGGTCTGGTCTTCCACATTAGGGGCCGTACCATTGGAAAAACTTCCCGGCCACGTTAGGCTATATAGTTAAGAAGCAACAAGAAGCCTCGTATACGAAGGGATTTTTTGCTGACGAGCCTAGCGAGCGAAATAAGAACAACGAACTTCGAATTTACACGTTGAATATTCTTTTCTTGTTAAGACTGCGTGCAGTCAAACATTTATTGGAGGCCCTACACTGCTACAAAGAGGATAACATGCCATCCAAAAAGTGCGATGGGATGAGCTGGGCAAAGAAAAATGAAAGACTGTGATATATATTATGGTGACTGTTACCGACAAGACATGCAGCGTCTTTTTGGGTATGGATACGTCATTAAATACAGGCTTAAGCGAAAAGGCTTGAGTTTTGACTTTGTTAACGAGGGCCTATGATAGTTCAAACCAAGTTGAAATACACTCACATCAGCCTCACAAGCGTGTATGCACCCGCAAAGGAGAAAGATGATGACACCAAAGACTTGTTCTACGAGCTCCTGGACAAGACATATGAGCAATGTCTTAGCTATGACTTAAAGATTATCATGGGTGATTTCAATGTCAAACTTGAAACAGAGAAGAGGCACAATCGGAAGATGAAGCCTATACAACATTACCTCTGATAAGGAATTCAGATTAACTGACTCTATTGCGGTGCAAATCGTTTAATTCTTTCATCGATATACACAAGTGGACATGGTGAATTCCTGGTCAATCAACCACCAATCAGAGTCAGTGACATTTTGGGATCGATGACGCTAGACCCTCGTCCGATACCAAGGATATCCAAGGAGACAACGTTGATTCAGAATACTAACTCTTTGTAGCCAAGGTAATGCTACGAATATCCAGACCAAAGACAAAACACGGATATACTGTGAGGTAGTTCGACGTCAGACAGTCGCAAAAAATCAATAGGTACTTTTCCGATCGGGTCTTTAGATCCTTCTTAAATAGTCCAATGCCATCAACTTCAAGTATCGTAAATCAATGGAGGAATTACAAGGAAGCCATCAGAGATGCGGCCTCTGACGTACTGGGCCTCGCACCACCACTACAGTGAAATCCCTGGTTGGATGAAGAATACCAGTAAGTACATACGCCACACAACAGGCATAAGAAGCGGCACTACATGGAAGGAATTGCTCCCAAGCTCTACGAGCATAAGTTGAGAGAAGAAAACCGGCTTCCCAGATGGAAAAAGGTAGAGCATGAGAAGTGCGCAATCAGGAAAGAAGTTAGAAATTTTATAAAAAGTGAAAAAACCCGACTCAAAGCCAGCATTAACTCTCTGTGGTAGAATCCCAGTCAGTGCTGAGGATATGGAAAAGTAATTTCTGAAAAATGTATAAAGACGATGACGAACTGAATTCTACTGCTTTGAAAACTGTGTGATAGATAATTATTGAAAAGTCCAAATTGGGGATCAAATTAGATAATTGTCTGAATTGGTTTTAGTGTTGATTTTATTTTAATGGCAGGTAAATTTAGAGAGCATTTTTCTAACATCCGTGGGCTGCGAAAAAATGTTTGTGCCGTGTTAGTTTATAATGCACAAAACAGGCCACTTGTTCTGGCACTGAGTGAAACTCAAATAGGAAAAAATTCTAACCATTCAGAATTTAATCTATATGGGTATAGCTTAGTGTCATTATTCTTTTCCCACCATGGTAAGAAATAATGTTGCGTACCAACTCCAATCACAATTTGGTTTCTGCTCAAACACAAATTTTTAACTTCGTGTGGTTAAAATCCTCGGTCAAAAAGCACATCATTCATACCTGCTTCATTTATTCATTTATCGGAGCCCAAATTTGGACAAAAATTCAACTTTTAACGAGTTTGATACTCTGTCCGACTCCAATGGTATGGTATATCTCACCGAATAGTGGGATCAATCATTACATCGTTTTGAAGAAAGTAGGATTATTGCACTTGATATTTCAAAAGCGTTTGATAGAGTTGGGCATCAAGCTCTCTTATCGAAAATGCATACTTTTGGTATCGATGAATATCTTCTTCGTTGCATTAGAAATTACCTTTTTGATCGATCAATACAAGTTGTATTAGACGGTTTCAAGTCCACAAAAGCCTCATCCATACCTTTAATGTCAAAAAAAGGTTTTAGAAAATGCGATGAGCTGTCATGCAACGACTTCAACATCGTTCTTAAATGAGTTGTGCAAAACTCTCACGTCAACACTGCAAGTACAGTTTCTTAAAAGTTCGCCCAATTACTCGCTTACTCGTCAGTGTAAGCAAGTAATTGGCATAATGGGACGAACAAAGCGTGTGCTTTCGTGAGTATCTACGGTGAATGAAGGCTGGACGAAATATATGCTGTCAACACGAAGGAACGCCCAACTACGACGTTTCGGACAGAACGTCGCTATAGACAGCTATTATTTTGAAGTGGTCAAAGACTTTGTGTACCTAGGTTTTGTATTAACTCTTGCCAATCGCTGCTTTTTTGAGTTTAAAAGGCAATTGAGAAGTGAAGCCTTGCCGAAAAATCTTTGAATCCAACCCCACATGATGCAGTAGAGGAGGACAGCGAAATAGGTGATGCACGCAAGTGGAAGAGGACCTCAACTAACTTGCCGTGCGAAATCTAGCTAGAAACCAAGCCGGCTGGAAGAAAATAAAATTTTACCAGTACACCTTAACTTTACTGTGGGGATGTGAGAGTGGCTACTGTCTTTCTTTTTCAGAATTTAATCCTGAAAAATCCTGATCACATATGTAGCTATACATTTCGTCACAGTAAGACCTGGGGCCAAATAACCGCATCAGTCATCGAGCAATACGTGACTGGGTTATGTGAGTTTGGCACTACCGCTTACGTTTCGAGCAATCTAGTTTACTAAAATTTGAAGTGGTTACACGTTCATTCGATCACTGATGGCACTCACTCACTTGATCACTGACGCGGTAATTTGGCCCCTGGTTCTCACGGTAATGTACCGTTCGTTTTTTTGCAGTATAAATTCAAATGGCATTATAAATTCAAACGTACAAACGCCGTGTGAAAGGTTCTGTAGAATGTACCTATATACGCCATACTGCCCATTTACACGGATTTATACTGCTAAAAAACGTGCGGTACATTGCCGTTGGAACTAGGTCCAAGCACTCCTCCTCCGCGTTAAGCTAACTCTTACTTTTCTTATAATAATTGTTATTAAACTTGAAAATTTAAACTTTTCTAATGCATGATGTTTCTTAATTGCGTAAGAAACTTTCTCTCCAAAAAAAATTTAAAAAAAAAGTAATTTTCCTAAATTAAAAACTAATTAAAAATAAAATACTCACCTGATGTACGCATACAACTCAAATATACTAGATTTATCTCTATGCAATTCACAACACTCTAAAATGACATATACCCTGAAAGAAAAAAACACAATCTTCTTGGTTTTCAACAGTGTTGCACTTTATTAAGACGCTTCTGGTATTATTGCTTGAAAACGACGACTACAACGACGAAGTACGCTGTCGTCGACGCCATTGAAATGAAATGAATTTCGAGAAAATACTTTGCATTTTCTTAAGTTTGTCTTTATTTTTTTTTATATTATTTTTTATTTGTTATTTTTTTGTGAATTGTATTTTTCTGACAATGAAAGAATGAAAAATACAAAGTTTCAGGCATCACCGAATAAAGAATCTAATTTATCATTGTCCTGTGGAAAAGCATTATTTTCCTTTCCCCCATATATCTATGTATATACAAGATATCAAAAGGATATCCTCAAATGGACCCCGTTTTTAAGTGTTCTTCTGTTTATTGTATTTTAAAAGAAAACAAAAATAACAAAAATAGTGTGAAAATTTTTTTTTTTTTTTTTTTTTTTCGATGTTGTTGTTGCTTCTCATAGCAAAGCACTTGGAACAATATTTGCAAATGGAAGGAACTTCCTCTTCGACCACAAATTAAAAACATTTTTCAACTAAATTTTCATCACAAAATTTGCTTCCGCTTTTGTTGTGGTATACCATCCCATCAACTAAAAACAAATAATGTAGAAATAGGGGAATGTGGTTTTTGGTTAGGTGTGAGGATAATTTTTTTTTCTTATAAATTCTTTCTTTTTTATTTTTTTTTTTTTTAAGTGTGAAAATTGGATGACGCAATTGACAGTGGTTGTGGGTTTAAAGTGCTGGTAGATAATATATTTGTTGAATGTATTTCAATTTGAGAACATGGATTGTGCTTAATAATAAAAAGACACCATCGTTACTATAATTTAAGTGTTTCTGAGGTGTCTTACCCAATACACACTAAGTCCAATTGTCGCTTGTCCATGAATTTCCAAGTACCGACAGAAAATATGTTATTGAGTGTTTTATTGTTAGGATATTTTCAACGAGAATGTTCTATTAAAGAAAAAAAACAAAGCATTTAGCGAGGAAGTATGAAGAAAGTAGTAACTTTGAACAAATATGGATTTTTCTTTGATTATTTTTTATAACCAAAAATTAGTAAGAAATTCCTGAACGCCAAATTATTTAAACATCTTGAAAGTATCGAATGGCAAAATTAAAATAAAATTAACAAAAAAAATGTACAAGATATGCAGCTACATATATTTTTATATTAAAAATATTGGGCAATTTCTTCAAAAACATTTCAAAATGCTATTGTGTCTGTGAAAACTTACAGTAAGAACTTGGTAGAGAATGTTATTAAATAGCCCAAAATATAACATGGGTACTTACACAACATTTTTTCAAAGTCATAAGAGACATAACCAACATTTCGCTGCTAAGCACTCAATTTAACAAGGACGATGATATTCAACATTTCCCTTCACCCGACCTTAATGAAATGCAGTTAATGATTTTCAAACACAAATCGTACAAGGCTACCGGTGTGGACGGACCCCCAGCCGAACTATTCTAAGCAGTGGGAGACGACTTGGCAAGGAATGTGCACCAACTTATCTGCCAAATTTGGTTCGATAGAAGTATGGCCATTGAATGGAACCTGGACATAGTTTGCCCCATCCACAAAAAAGGAGATGCTCTGACCTGTTCCAACTACAGAGAAATAAGTCTTTCCTAAAAGTAGCGTACAAAATCTTGTTGGCTAAATTGTGTGATTGCCTCAAATCTTTTGTCAACTATCTGGTCGGCCCTTATCAGTGTGGGGTTGGCCCATGCAAGTCAACCGTGCGTCAATCAAATGTTCACAATCCGACAAATTTAGGAAAAAACCCAGGAATTCCAGATCGATAAACACTAACTTCTTATATCGATTTTAAAGTCGCATATGATAGCATGATAGAGATAAATTTAACAGAGCCATGTCTTTACTCGGCGTCCCAGCCAAACTCATCCACTTGTGCAGGATGACGATGGAGAAATCTCACGGCTCCGTGAAAGGCGGTTAGGACACCCCTGAGTCGTTTGGCGTTGAGAAAAGGTCTAAACCAAGGCAAGATGACGCGTTAAAATATATAACCTATGTATTTAACATTGTCCTTGAAGCATTTATTGCACGCAAATCGCATATCAACACCACTATTACAATTTATCAAAAGTCCGTTCAACTACTGGCATATATGAAGACAACATAAACATTATCAGCAGAGCTAAGCGAGTTGTCGTTGGTGCATTTGCCATTAATGAATAAAAGGCACTGAAAATATGGGAGTAAAGATGAGACGATATATATGCTATCAACGAAAAAGGATTCTCATCATCATCGACTCGGGAAAAATGTCGCGATAGATAGATTTACCTTTGAAGCTATCAAGGATTTTTTTACCTGGGATCCACTATTGCCTCTTAAAATCACATCAGTGCAGAGTTCAAACGAAGAATTAATCTTGCCAATCGCTGTTTCTTCGGGCTTAAAAGAAGCCCTTTCTCATAGAACCAAGAAGCCTTTGTAAATATATAAGATCTAAATCATCCCTGTCTTGCTGTATGGGGCACAGAAGCATAAATTCTGAAAAAATTGGATGACAATTTTGTAGGCTGCCTTGATTGGAAGATTCTTTGAATGATTTTTGGTCCCATGTATCAAAGGAGTCCAGAGAAGAAGATTCAAAGGTGGGCATTACGGGCTATACAGCGACGTCAACCTCGTCAAAATGCTGAAAATACAGCTGCTGAGATGGCTGGGATGGCGTATGGAATTAACTTACTAGCCGAATTTTCTAATCCAACCCAAATGGCGTACGAAGCAGAAGAAGACCCCAGCAGGTGACACACTCAATTGGAAAACGACCTCAACCAACTTATTGTTAGTAATTGGAGGGACATAGCTGACTGGCTGAGGCCGTAGTCCATCCTGGGTTGTGAGTGCCATCAAAAGTAAAGTAAGTAAATGAAATCCATAACCACCTTGAAGTTGTCAAACTCAAACTGGTCAAAAGGCTGAAAATATAGAAGCTGAGATGGCGGGGACACGGGAAACGTAATGGACCAGCATTACGAATCCAACCCTGATACCCTGATGATGTGCGATGTAGAAAAAGACCCCAAACAGGTGGCGCACACAAGTGAAAAATGAACTTCAACCAACTTTTTGTGCACAACTGAAGGCGTGTAGCTAGGGACAGAGCTGACTGGAGATGCTAGCTGGTTGAGGCCGTAATACATCCTAGGCTCTGTGAGCACCATCAAAACTAAAGTAAGTTTTTTTTTCCAAATCGTTTCATGTTGCGGTTCGTTTCTAAGAGAGAAGAAGGAATCATATATCGTTTTCGATTGAATTTTGAAATTGTTCCATTTTTACCGAATATGGAAAATTTTGAGTAGAAGGTTTTTCATATTCGATAAGAATGGAACAATTCCAAAATCTAATCGAAAACGACAATAATCTTTTTATCGATAGAAATCGATTTTTATTGTTTTTTTCCCGCAACCCCTCACATAAATAGCTCCGGCGGATGACCAAAAATGACTGAGTAATTGGCACAATGGTCATTAAACTAGGTGCATTTGCATTCGATTTCTGTAGGAGCTGTCAGGATGTAGAAGAAATAGAAACCTCTGTGATTGTCCAAACCTCTAGGCATTGAATCGCCCCCGTTACTTTGAAAACAGGTTTGTTGGAGAACTTGACGGTATTTCGCAAGTCTCCAAATATGACAAAATTTAAAAAAAGCACAGGGTGGTTGGAAAATGAACGAGTCTATGTAAACCATTAGTTTAGGAGCATCTCTCATTAAATAGAGCTCTCGACAATTAATGCTCCCATAAATTAGTAGCTTTGAAGTCCGCGGACAACTGATACAGAAATGTTGAAAGTGCACACAAAGAACATTGGATAGGATGTAATATTATAGGTTCAGCGGAGATGTGATTTTAAATTTCATATGCTTACCTTTATCATGTCTAAAAATTCGTTACCAATAATAGCGGTAAGATGATTGATAAGACTTGCTCCATATATAAATTAAGTTAAAAAAGCGCTCACGGAATAGGCGCGGAAAAAAAAACGTGCACAGCCGATTAACTACAAAATATTTGTATTCCCGAAATTTCCCAAATCCTTATAAATTTTTTTCAAAATATTAATTTTATATAAAAGGTTGAAAATAATGGCATCATTTTCAATTTCGTAATGCCTGAACGTTTTATCAAAATCCCTTCAGTGGTTTAGTTTGAATGAAATTTTCTGCGCTTTCTAAAACAAAGTGCACCATGCTGTGTGCTCTACATTTGGCGTCTAAAACACCCATTCCAGAATATCTTGACATCTTCCCAAGTTTTTCTGGCACTTTTTCTTGTATTTCAACCATTGGCGAAGGAAGCAATTTTTTTCTAAGGGGGGCAACCATTCAGTGTTCAAAAACTTTTTTTTAGCTAAAAGGCAGGTTTTTGGTGCACATGAAATCTTTTTCCTTAAACTAAACCTCTCCATTTACTTAACTAAAAGACATTTATAAACACCTGATATTACGTACAGCACAACAAAACAAATTGGAGTTTACTAACCAGTTTGAAAAAAAAAAACAAAACTCAATTTTCTTACGCAGTTGCTTATAAGTATGCCAACAAATGCTGTCTTTCTTCAGAAATATTCTCTTTTTAATAATTTTAAACTTACAAGAAAAGTCTTAAGACTTTTTAAAACCCAATTTGCATAAATGCTAAAATCGAAAGTCCTTGTTTCAAAGTCAGAATATGTAAACCTTCTTTTTAGTTTTTCCATCATTATAATGCTTTTCAGCCGAAGTATGATTTTTTTTTCTACAAAGAAAACCCTTTTGGTTTACAGTTTACTTACCATCAAACACACTAGTATAAACCAAACATATATAAATTTAATATTTAAGATATTCCCTTGATCCTGTTTAACACCCTACAACTTTTTTTAAGGTTATTTTTTGTTTCTGTTAGTAGGTATACATATCTGTACACATTTTATTTCACATCGTTTGTGTTCTACAGCAAAAAAAAAAAATGGATTACAAAGAAGATTCAATTTAAAAGATATAGCGGTTGGCAAAAAAGATAAATTTATATATATTTTAATGAAAGAATATTATAATTTAAATACACTTTGAAAGGGTCTCTATGTTCTTAAACTAATTTTTGGCGAAAGGGGATTTAGTAAACGAAAGGGATTTTTCATAGACTTTAATGCTTGTGTGATTTGTCCTTTTGAAGATATTTAAAGATGTATCAACGAATATTTGTTTGTTTTTCGGTTTTATTATAAAAAAAAAACTATTGGAAGAAGTCACTCATTGAAGACATCACATCGAATGTGTGTATAATTTAGATATTGGAACAAAAGTCACCGTTATTTGATTTAAACTTTAAAAAATAATGAAAAATTAATATGGGGCTGATGTTCCAATAATTTCCCTTGAATTTGTTGTTTAAAAAAAGACTCCAGTAGTCTAGCCTCGCAATAAACTAAAGCTTAACTTGCTTTTGTATTCTTATAATTATTCACCAAGGGATATTAAAAAAAAATACATAATGAAAATTTATTATGTGTAAAAAAAATGAAACCAATCTAAGCTATGGTATTCATACCATCTAAGCAATTTATTTTATGACCTTTTAATATCATTTACCCTTAAAGAAATCGGCTGTTACTTTTTTAACTTACATTTCCCTTTTCGAATTTCAAATCTGTAGCCATTTATCGTAATTTTTGGATATTAACTGGAATAAATGGTTTTTTGCTGCCCATCTGGATTTGAGCAATAAAAATACCTAAATACTTGTCCATATGCGTATATTCTTAAAATAGAAAAAAAAAAACAATTTGAGTCCTTGACTTATGTAATCGAGTGAATTTAAATATATCTCATTATAATTATTATTTTATCGCTCCATAGAGGCCTTTTTGTATACGTCTATAGCTACATATCTGATGAATAAAATTTAGAGGTTTTAACATTAAGATTATGAAAAAGTTTATGGAACATTTTAAGACTTTCCGTTTGGTGAGTTTTCTTGTGCTGGTTCATATGAAACATTACGTAATAGTCGAAGTAGATGGAAGAGGTTTCGGTTTGAATTTTCAACTAAAAGAAAAAATTTCTCTTAAGGAAAAAAAATTGATATTTTAATAATTTTAATCTTAAAAAGTTATAATATTTTGTTTTTTAATTTTTAAGTTTGAAACTTATTTTTTCAAAAACTATTCAAAACAAAAACTTTATTTAAGAAGCATATTATAGAATGGAATCGTGGCTTTATAAAAACCTAAGGCGCGGCATTGTAAGTGTTCCCGTTTTTTTTCTTTTTTTTTTAATAATTTTTTTCTGTTTTGATCCAAATTTTGAGAAAATGTCCCCTCCCGCCTAAACGGGAGAAAATAGACTCCCCTTCGATACTATTTTTTTTCTTGTCTATATCTAGACATACCCTCAGATTGTTTTTTCACGTTTTATTAGAATCACCCTAACGCCATAGATAGTACCTTTAAGTAAAAATTAGGAAATCAGGGGGTGAAATAAAATTAGTAAAAAAATGTTTTTCTATGTACAACTATTTGATGCCTATCCATCTCAGAATTTCAAAAAAAACCCAATATAAGGACAGCCCTAATCTAAATACATATAATAATAAAGCTCTTATCCTGCTTTGTTTGTTTGTTTGTGAAGGCTTATCTCAAAAACTACACATCTGATTTCAAATATTTTTTTAATATTTGAAAGATTATTTTAAGACGATCGTTTTAGGAATACAGTTTTGTAAAAAAATGCATTTATAGGGTGAAAAGGGGTTAAAACATGAAATATGATGTCGGATTTTTAATTTTTTTTATATTTGAAAGGGTCTACTAAGAGGATAAGTTAAGGGCTAGATGTTTCCGAGATTTAACTTCATATCTGTAGGATGAAATGGGGTTAAAACAAAAAAATTATCCAATTTCGATTTCTTTTTGTGTTAATGGTTATTTTTACAAGATGGGTTTATTGCCATACATTTTTCAAATCAAGCTTTCTTTATAGGGTAAAATGGGGTATAAACATAAAACAGAATCCATTTTGAAAACTCTTTTTCTGTTGGAAAAATTATTAAAAGTTAATGAAGGAATATTTTTGTATGTACATATTATTGGGTGAAATACTGTTTTAAATTTTAAACGTACTTTTGCGCATGGAAGGTTATATAAGTATTTATAGTAAATGTTTCTAAGTCACCTGCTTTATATTTTTTAAAAATTAAGTAAATCCAACTTAAACAAATATTTCATTGCTTAAAGTAATTCTTAGAGGCTGGATTTAGGACCAGTTATTTTTCAAAATTTAACTTCTACAGTGAAATGGGTTAAAGAGGTCCCTATCTGATTTTTAAAAATTCGTTTTCGTCTGAAAATTTTATGTACTAACAAGAAAGGCATAAGCACTCAGAGAAAAAAGTCAGGCAAATAATTAACCTGGGCCTTGTTAAATTTACAAGGTGCATAATCCCATATGAAGTTACAGACATTTCAGAAATTTACCTGATTTTAATAACCTTATATTAAGTGTTTAATTAGCCTGGTGTCCTCTATTACCATATTCAAGTTGATTTAAGAAGATGAACTGTTATGTTAACACTGAATTCTGGTAAACAAGAAATTTTGACAAGAATATAGCGCTAATTTTACCTGAGATCAGGTTTTTTTTAACAGTGCTTGTTATGAATTTCTATTTTTCCACAAATCAGGTTGAATTAACATTTAATATGGTTATTTTTACAATGTTTACCTGTTGAATTTAACCTAATCTGCCAGTTCATTTCAACGTGACACCAGTGTTAAAGCACATACACACACAGGCCATCCAAACAAGGTCAGTTCCAACTAATTGATATTTGGCAAAAGTTTTAAATGTGGATCAGGGGATGCGTACTATCTCCATGTGTGAAAGGTTTCCAGTTCAAAACTAAGTAAGTATCACAAAGTATTTTTAAAATAAAAAAATATATGGTAGCAAATTTATATACTTTCAGAACAATGCAAAATGAATTGGACGGTAAGCCAGCGTTAGAGATGGGACCTACAAGTATGGATCCAAGACATAATAATTACCGGATACAGGGTTGATTTACCATTGTATCATGTTAAATTAACTTGATCTTCATGTTGAAACATTTTCATGTTTTTGAACTAGATTTTCATTCAAAGTAAACTAGATTTTTAAGTAAAATTAACCAGATTCTCAGGTAAAATTTACAGTTTTACTGTTTCAAGGCAGTTTTAAATTTACCTGAAACCAACGTTGATTTAACACGACATTAAAGTCAGGTATCAGGTTAAGCAGTTAATCTGATCTACCGAGTTGAAAAAAAAAACATCCTGAAAATCAGGTATAATAAACCAGAAATTGGTTGGGTATAGCTGCTGTTTTCTCTGAGAGTATGCATTATACTTAAATTTGGAGTTGAAACGAAATACTTATTAAAAAATGCATAGGCTAAAAATTTCATCCTCTATTATCATGTTGTGGATTTTTGCTTAGGTAAGGATTTAAATCAGTGTAAAATCCCAAGGATTTGAGGATTATCAATATTCAAGGAATTAGCTGTGAATGTTTCATCACCCAAATGCAACAACCAAAAGCACAAATACAACCAAACCCAAACATCCGAATCAAGAAAAGGTTTGCAAATTGTTCGTTTGGCATTCTGCATCAGAGAGCTCCGAAATCTTCTTCCGGATTACCAAACGAAAAAGCTATGAGTTTCACCCGAAAAAATATTTGATGTCTGAAAATTTCACTAATTGTGAGTATTTACTCATTTTTTTCGAAAGGTATTGTAATTAAGAGCCAAAATAATATATTTTTTTGGTGACAAACGAAAGAACGGGAACATGGTGCTTTTCGTGCAAGTATTTTTTTTTTTTCGATTATTTTAGGGCAAGAGAACTTCGGGTAAAAGTTATAATAGTTTTTGAAATTACAGGGGAACACAAATTTTTTTCGTGTGAAATATTTTCCGGGCCAAACTTAAAATAAGGCTGATAATTTATACTGTTCACTTTATTTATAATTTTAATTTTATTATTTTTGCCTCTAACTGAGCGAAGCCGGGGCGGGCCAGCTAGTTTGGTATAAAATTCTCATATACATACATATGTGAATTTTATTCCAAATATCTTTACATCTGTTCACATAAAACTAAAACAAAAATTCAAATAACACTCTGTACTGAATTTCGTCCATCCTTATAATATTACCTGCCTATACTAAAACAGGTTAAATAGTGCAAAACATTCTTTTAAAAAAATCGTACACTCATGAAACTGGTTGGGAATGTTATGTATGCCATAAAAATAAAAAATAAAAATAGTTCACACCAAAAAACATAGATAGGTACCTACCTACAAGGATGGAACATGGAAGAGTGTTTTTTAGTAGAGAGGTGGGGAGTTGAACAATTTACTCTGGTACAATCTAGGCATACTTATGGCAAATGATTTCAGGCTACTTTTCAATGCTGAATCCCAAAAGACTACACATAACCAAATAATATGTCCATTCTTAAAAAAGTTAAAGTTTTTTTTTTATGTAGAATGATTTATTTTCCAATTCAGCAGTCAAAATTTTACTAAAAATTCTTCGAAATGAATGTTTTGTGGTTATTTAAATCTCTTGGCATAAAAGTTTCATGGTGTGTCATAAGAACTAAAAATCAAAAATGTCCATAAAAATAACTATGGTGAAAGCTGAAAGGGTGCTTTTGTAAGCACCATGGATATTGAAGAGAAAAACAATGTTCAAAAGCATGAAATTCGTTTTCCAAATTCTGTAAACAACTCCTTAAATAGTATGAGCTCTTAAAACAAATATCATCTAAATTCTAAAAGCAATTTGCAAAAAAAAGTTGAACGAATTTTTGGTGAAGTTAGAATTTCACATGAGAAGCGTCATTTTGCAACCAAAACCTTAAAGGTACACATATGTATTTAATTAAAAAATTAAAAACATTATATTGAAAAAAAGAAAAAAATAAAGGCACGACTCGGTCGTACGCACACGTACGCATGTTCAAGATGCTGAGTGTTTAAAAAGAATATATGTAAAGACAAGTTTTGAGAGAAAAATGTTTAAAAGCATGAAATACGATATTTAAATTGGGTCACAAAACTTCGTTGAGATTTTGAGATGAAGAAAAAGAACGCCATCTTAATTCTTTATTAAATATAATTGTACGGACAAAAAATATTTTTTATCGTCGGAGCGGTTTTCTTAAAAAATAATTTCTTATCTATAAAATTCTTTAAACATTTTTAAAGAAAACTTTAAGTATGCAAATCTTAAGTATTTACCTTTGTGCATACATTTTTTTAAATTTTGATATGCTATATTATTAAATCTGAAATTTATACATAAAAAAAATGTTCTAAATCCGT
Organism: Dasysyrphus albostriatus; assembly: GCA_946251815.1. Lineage (NCBI taxonomy): Eukaryota > Metazoa > Arthropoda > Insecta > Diptera > Syrphidae > Dasysyrphus > Dasysyrphus albostriatus. The sequence goes on from OX276335.1 coordinate 68,625,088, forward strand.
TCAACCAATAGAAAGAAAAACTATGACAAGTACTATTAAAAGTTGCTAAGTGCAAAATTGTTTCGTTTTTGCAGCGTATGGAAAAAGTTTAATCAAAATCGTAGGAGTCGTTTTCGAGAAAAAAAAAATATTCTTCTTATCGTTTTTTTTTATTTTGCATGGAAGGTACCGTAATTTTTCATATATGTAAAATTTGTTCTAAAAATATTTTAAAGAGTACTTAAAAACGTTTAGATATCGAGTTTAAAAAAAAAACAACGATAATAGCGTTTCTGAAATATTTGATTTTCAAAATTTTTGAAACTTTTTTTAAAAATCCAAAAAAATATCTTCTTTTTAATTTAAGTAAACAAAAATAATGGGTTTCCACCCAAATAATGGTTTTTCACTAAAATTAATTTATTGATTTTTTTTAAAGAAAAGTTGTCGAGTCGTTTTTGATAAAAATACGATTGTGTAAAATTGCTAAGAAAAAACCACTATGTACCAAGTTTGAAGAAAATTGATCGGGTCGTTTAGGCTGTAGCCGAACAGACAAGCAGACATACAGACAGAATTGTGCCACCCACTTTTTTAGTGTTCTCTATCATCGTAATGTCACTTTTGATTGTTATCTCAATTTTTTTTGTTGCACGAATCCAAAACTTGCCTTATAGAACCTTTATCGAAAGTAAAAATCAAAGTCGTTGAAGTGATTTTTTCTGAAATAATTTCTTATATGTATGTAATATCAAATTCTTAAAATGTTTTTAAGGCAAAACTTTTGGTACGCAAATCTAAGGTATTTTAACTGTCAACCAACCCGTTTCCGAAATATTGATTTTTAGTTTTTATTTTTGTAATTCAAAAACTTTGTTTTTGAAAATTTCAATATGAAATACGTATTTTGTAACTTATTTGAATTTAAAATTAAAAAAAAAAAAAATGTTCAATAAGAGGTAGGTACTATTAATAGTTGCTGTCATGTAAATTCTTATAATTTTAAGTATCTATTAATGTACGCATACAGAAAAAGTTTAATACAAATCGTAGGTGCCATTTAATAAAAAAAAAATATATTCCTTAACAGGGCTTTTTAACATTTTTATGGAAGGTACCGTTATTTTTTCATAAGAAATCTTTTTCTTATATACTCTGGAGAGTGTAAAATCACACACTAAAATATCGAGAAATATTAAAATAGACCAAAATATTTGATTTTCAAAAAAATGGAACATTTTTAAAAATCCAAAAACAAATTTTTGAAAATTTTAATAAGAAAATACTACTTATATTGTATAGAAGCTTCTGTGTAAAATATTAATTATTGAAACCATAAATATTAAATTTAAACAATAATTTTTTTAACGGTTTCCCGACCAAAAATCAATACATTTCTTTTTGTAGCGTTTACAAAAAGAATTGCATTGTTTTTTTTTATGAAAAGTTGTGGTACCGTTTTTGAGAAAAATTATATCTTGTAAAATTGCTTAAAAAAATTGTATGGCAAGTACCGTAATTTTTAGTTCTAAAAAAATATTAAAAAAAAGTGTATGCAAAATCACCACAAAACGCCATGTACCAAATTTTATGAAAATCGATCCAGCCGTTTAGGCTGTACACGAACGGACAGAAAGACAGACAGAATTGTGATACCCACCTTTTATGAAGTAAGTATGTCACATCTTGTATGCCAGGAACCAAGCATGCTCCAAAATTTTAAGTTGGTCTGACTTGGTTGGATACTGACCTACTTATGTTAGCTATGCAGTGAAGTTAGTTATGCAGTGAAGTTAGCAGGTCACATATATATATTGTTTCTCAGGAACCAAGCATGCTAGGTTCTGTAAAGTAAGCAGATCAGCATGTGAAGTTGGCAGATCAGTATGAAATTTTTTCAAAAAAAAAAAAAAGACTTCAAAATTGTGAAATGCAAAGAAACTGCAAATTGGTTGGCTTACTACAATTTCCCAGCATGCTTGGTATCCCCTCCTTTCATTTCATTTTGGATATTTCAAAACTTCAACTTATTTACTGGCGTTATAGAAATTTTATTGATTACTTATTATACCTAATTATCATTTTCCAAAGTCGATGTACATAAAAAGTACTTCTAAGTAGACTTTGGGGAGATTTTATGTTAGGAATTACTATTTTGAAATGCATTTCGCCTTTTCTGTGTTATGTTAAAAATTTTAAAAACATTCTTCGAATTTCTCAATGGATGACCAGAAAGATTGGAACGCAGGAGGGAGGACAGTATCTTGAGCATTTCAAAATTCGTTTCTTATCAATATGAATTCTTGTCACAAAAAGAAAGTTAGGTAAATGAAAAATATACAGCTCTGCATTTTCGAGATCATCAATATTGCCGAAGTATAAATTAGATAAGGCTTAATTATTTTTAAATCAGAGAATATTCTTACCGAAAAATTCATGAAAATGATCCATAAACTGGAATTTTGTTGATTATTATTCATGTCTCAATTTAATGTGTTAAACTATCGAGGTTATTTTTAAAAAAAGACTCCAGGATCTAAGTGTCGGTGAGGATCTCCCGCATGCCAGAAACAATTTTATAATAATTCTGATGGAAGAGAGGTAGAATAAGGGTTTCTATGCAAATAAGTTGGGCAGAGTTTTGGTTAAAAAAGGTACAATCTAGCCGAATTAATTTTTAATTTAATTTATTTTGAATACCGAATTATGTTAGTTTAAAAAGATTCAGCTAGATCTTTTCCTACAGTACATCATTTTTCTTCAATTTTTAGTATTATAACTTATTTTTGTGTTAGTTCTTTTAATAAAATAACAACTTACTCTAGTATAGTTTATCATCTGAGGAGATTTATTTGTTTGAAACTCACCTGAAAATAAAAAAGAAATATAGTTTAGTACACACAAATAATTAAACAAAAATATTTAAATTTTACAAATAAATAAATGATAACTGTTCATAGTTTATGAAACTATGAAACTATGAAATTATTAAAAATACATCTAACGAAGTATATGATAATTGCACTGTAGTACAACAAAAACGTTCGTCAGGAACTGTTTCTTATGTTTTTCAAAAGGGACGCTACAAAAGTAGAGCGACAGGGACAGCAAATGACGCCATATTTCTTGCCGCTCTTTTGACATTTCTCTTCAGTAAGGTTTGCCATTTCATGATGGAAAGATATACAAGCCAACAACGAGTTGAAATTATTAAAATTTACTACCGAAATTCGGAGTCAGTGGCCTCAACGTTAAGAGCGCTACGTCCAATTTATGGTCGTCATATACGTCCTAGCGGACCAACAATTGAGCGTCTAGTGGAAAAATTTGAATCCACAGGCACAGTACAAAATGTTCCCGTGCCAGTGAGACAAAGAAGTGCCCGTAGTGTCAAGCATATTGTTGCCGCTGAGACTTCAGTTGCAGAAAACCCAACTATGTCTTTCACACGTCGTTCTCAAGAGTTGGGCGTCTCTGTGACGTCGTTGCGGCGAATTTTGCGAAAACATCTTGGCCTACATCCTTACAAGATTAAATTGACGCAAGAACTGAAGCTGCTTGACCACCAGAAGCATCGCATGTTCGTGAATTGGGCTGAGCAACAATTTGAAAATGATTCGGATTTTCATCGAAAATCATCTTCAGCAATGAGGCTCATTTCTGGCTGAATGGCTTCGTCAATAAACAAAATATGCGGTATTGGTCAGGCAGCAATCCACACGTACTCCATGAGTCATCATTGCATCCCGAAAAAATTACGGTTTGGTGTGGTTTATGGGCCGGCGGCGTCATTGGGCCGTACTTCTTCCGTGATGATCAAGACCGGCACATTTCTGTGAATGGGGATCGCTACCATTCAATGATAACCGAACATTTTTAGACCCAATTGGAAGATGTGGACATGGAAGACATGTGGTTCTAACAGGACGGCGCCACAAGCCACACAGCGAATGTTACAATCAAGTTATTGGAAACCAAGTTTGGAGAATGTGTTATCTCACGAAATGGTCCAGCCACCTCGGTTGTGCGATTTGACGCCGTTAGACTATTTCCTGCGGGGCTACGTCAAGTCTATGGTCCATGCCAACAAGCCAGCGACGATTGATGAACTTCGTACGAATATCGAACATGAAATGGCAGCAGTATCGGCCGATTTATGTTTGAAAACTGTCGAAAATTGGGTTCAGCGTCTGGACTTCTGCAAGTGTGCCCGTGGTGGCCATGCAAAAGAAATTGAGTTCCATACATAATGTCATCAAACGTACTTTTACAGGAATAAAAAATTTCATTGATATCCAAAACCGTTTTTGTTTTATTGAAAAAAAACTTTTGTAGCGCTCTTATCGAACAACCCGAAACTATTGAAGAAAAAATATTCTTTTATTTTATCTAACATATCGACGGATGTGTAATTTTTCTGAAACGGAAGACCAAAAGTCAGATTTTATGAGTTGGGAAAAATGACATAATTGTTTACTTGCTAAAGCCTAAAACAAAACACTTTTTTGTTTGCCAAGAAAACAGAAACGATTAAAGCTTTTCAGAGCAACGAAGAGTGGTTGTATTCAAGGGCATACGTAGAATTTCAATCAGAAGGGGGCAGATTTATTCTAAAATTTCAATATTCAGATAAAGTTTACAAACAGAATCATTCTATTTTTAATCAAACATAATTTTGTTGGATAAAATGTAAGGCAATTAAAACATATCGTTAACTGTTAAATTAAAATTATATGACATTCAGACAATCAGTCAAGGATTTATTTGGTTGAACATTGAACAATGCATTGAAAAAAGTTCCAAAAACTTGGTTCAATTAGTGTCATTTCACCCGACAATATTTTACATAAAAACATTGAAATTTTCACTTTTGGTCTTTTACCAGTTTCAACTAAAATATATTTGATGTTCAAAAAATTTCCCTTATTTTTTTTTTTTTCAGTGTTAAAGATGCGGTACTGGTGCTTTTCGCGCAAGTTTCTGGTTTATTTTAGGCCAAGAGAAGTTTGGAACAAACTTTAAGGTGTGTTCGTGTGCTTCCCATAACAAGGTACACATTTCTACCAAATTTACTTTTTTATGTAAGCTTTGACAGAACTGTGGGCTTAATTCGTAGAAATTCGAAGTTTTGGGAGGTACGTGAACAAACATATACTCAGCCTTATTGTGAGTTTCACATGCAAAATATTTCACCCAAAAAATGTTTGCTCCCCTGGAATTTTAAAAGCTATTATTAGTTTCAATTGAACTTCTTTTGCCCTTAAATAAACAAAAAACTCACGCAACGCAAAGGACACTTGTATACCACCTCCTGTTTTTCTTTCGTTCACTGTCAAAAAATTAGTGGCAGTTAAAGCTGTTAATAACGACACATTTTGCTTGAAATCAGTTCTCACACAAAAGGTGAATTTTCGTTTTTCGGGTGAAACTCACAATAGGCGAAAAGTTAAATGTGCGCAATCACGTAGTTTAAGACGAAGACTAACGATTAATCAAAGATGAATGCCTTGGTATTTGAAAAATTCAAAAAGAATTTTGAAGTAAAATGTTTATTCTTTAAAATGACTATAAACATTTTTTCGAAAAAAAATTACCTCGAGAAAAAATACAACCCAAAATTTGCATAAAAAACGCGTTTTCTTATATATTTTTAGATTAGCATATTTTTTAAAAACGTGACGCGCTAGATAGAGGGAAATTTCAGGGCCAGATTATATTTTGGTTTATGTTACAGACAAAAATTAAAATTTTTCGCATAAAGTAGTTACTAAATGCATTGGAGTGGATTTTCGAAAACAGTAAAAATACGTTAATTTTCATCTAGCGGTTAAGTCTAAAGGGGTTGTTGCAAAGAAAAAACCTTTAACATAGATTTATTTTAAATTATCTTTACTTTTAATGGTTTTCAAGCCTTTAATGAAAAACTAAAAAGAAAAATGCACTTCTCATAATTTTTTGCATTATTTTTCACGTTACTTTACGAATACGAATTTCAGTCACAATCTTCAGATTCGGATTCAGCATCCCCGAAAATATAAAAACGGGCAAAATTTTTTCAATCTTAGTATACCTAAGCGATTTTTAAGATTCTCAAAGAAACTCTTTCGGCCCATTTTAGAGCGTTATTGTATTTTAATACGGACAAAAACTTTAAATGTGATTTCTCAACATTAAGAAAAAAAGTACTGACATTAAGTCAATATTTTATATGTTTTTGTGTATGCTTCAACTCGGAAACTAAGCCGAATTTGAATATTTCACTTTTAAAACATTTTGTTGAAAACTAAATTTTCTCTTGAAAGAGAAGGTTAAAAAAATATTAGAAATAAATTTTAGCAGTTAAACTTAATGAAAACCCATAAAAAGAATCGAAAAATCTGAAACTTCGAAATTTTTACTAAATTGGGCATAGCTTATTTTATAGCAAAGGTAGGCTCAAACAACCTCCAACAAAATAAAGCAGGAACTTATGACTTGAAATATATCATAAGCACTCGTATATTCAAAAAGTTGTTTTTATGATTGACCATTTCTTAACATCAATCGCAGTTTTTTCCTGAAAGCCTGGCAGATATCACATTATGTACATTTAGTTACGTTAAATTGTTCGCAGTCAAAATTCAGATCAAATAAGACATTACTGTTACAGAGAATTCTTAAACATTAAGTAAGCCCTTAATTTTGTCTCTCACCTTTTTTTAAATGTTTCCAGACCTACAGACTGAATGGCTCTGGAAATTGGAATTAATTATGTATAGGACTTGGTTCTAGGTTCAAGGAATTTTAATTTTTTCGTGTAGATAATAACAAAAAATAGACTTTTTGTAAAAGAACCTCGAATTTTTAGAAACACTTTTTCAAATCATCCATTTCGACAGGATTTTTTTTTTTTCAATGAAAATGATTTAGTAAAAAATTGTCAAATTTTTCGGTATAGTTTCCAAATTGAATCAAACATATTGAAAAATTGCCAGTGTGACCATTCTCTCAGAAATGCTATTAGAAGCATTCTTATGCCCTAAGCAAACTTAATAATAAAAACTTTTTAACGTATATAATTGCTTATTCAATACCCTTATTGGTATAATTATTAGTAATTTTAGATTTTTACTATTCAGTTTGTTTTTAAGAGTACTAGCTTCTCACTTCAGCAGACAAATCCAAAATTTTATTTCCTTAGTGGGTATCTGACAACAGCAAAACTGAAGAAATTTAGCTGAGCTCTAAGAAATATCAACTATAACCAAATATCGTTTTATGTTTGCATATCGTCGGCTTAGAGTGTAAGGCAGCTAACTCACATTCTGCATTTTTTACAAACAAATATTTTAAACAAAGTGTTCGCATTTTTTGAATTTAACCAAAATTATATTAAATATTTTTCAACACTCGTTATTGCAAAATTCAGTGAAATTGAACAAATTTTATAGATTTTCGTATTTTTTAACAATTTTTGAAGTGGTCTATAATGGTAAAATAAAATGTTGAGTTAGGGGCTTTACACTCTAAGCCGACGATATGTTTCTAAATTATTTATGATGATACATGTAGGTATTATGCAAGTAGGTACATTGGCTATGATATTGCCACATCGCAAAAATTTCCATAAAGAAATGATTTCAAATCATGACTGACAATAGCAATCATTAAAAATAAAAATAATACTCAAGGGTACTACCCATATACAACTAAGAAAGTTCCTTCTAAAAGATACTCTACCTATCACAATACATTCGAAGACTTGTAAGATATTCTTGCAAAAGTAGTTTCCAACTGTATTCATTAATTTTAAGAAACTTGACAGTTACTGTCAAGTTCAATTGACTATCTTTTCTAGCAGTTTTCTCTGTTTTTTTTTTTTTTGCTTAAAGAAAAGAAATAAACTTTTGGAAAAGTTTAATTTCGATAAATATTTCTCCAACATTTGCTTACGACTCTTTATGAATAAGAAAAAACCATTTATCTCTTGTATAATGACAATTTCCTCGAAGCAATTTAGTCACCATATTATCCTTATCTTATTGCAATGATTTTCATAGAATATGATTGATTATCCAATTGAAAGCATTCTTGATCGTAAAACCACATTATTCAATTCTCATGTTGTTATGAATTTTTTTTTTTTTTTTTTTTTTGTTAAGGATATAAATTTTCTTTTCAGATAATCAAAAGAGTTTAACATAAAATATTCACTGTTAAATGATTAATGGGATAACTCGTGTCCTTGTTTCAAAAATCTGCTTTGTATAGATATACATATACGGGCAAATACATAGAGAATTTGGAAAAAGAAAATACCATGCAATTATCTACTGGATAATAATTTTATAGATTTTATAATTAATGATTTGAAATTCTTTTCAACCACAAATTTGACAAATTGTGCATAAAAATTGTGTAATAATTAATTAGAGAATTTATGATATAGAGTTTAAAGTTTATTTTAATTTTTTTAATTGTTATTTTCATGAAACTATTGCAAACCTTTGAACACGAATGAAATAGTGATAACAGACTTAAACATAATTCATAAGGTCTGTGGTCACAAGAGTAATAACCGCTTAGATCTGAAGATTAGCTTTGAACTTTCCATTTGAGATTTAAAAAAAATCCGTCTTAGTTAAAAGTTGATACATATTTTTAAAATATAGTCTTACTATTAATAAAAACTATTTTCTGGTTTATAAATATACTTGCAATAGTTATTGCAATAAACGTGTTTTTAACTGTTATTGCTTATTTAAATAATTAACTCGTTCGCTTATATCACTTAAGCGAATTAAAATTCCTGAAACACGACAAAACTTGACATTTAGAAAAAGATAATTCCGTTGGCACCAACAAATCTTCTAAAAGAAGAGAACAATCGGCGTCACAACTAATTTTACGAAAGAGTTTAAGTTCGTTCGCAAAAAGAAGGCAAGCCAAATCATTACATATTTCTGGTATGTTTTAGACAAATAGCAGAAATAGTTACGGTCCTAAATGACTTCCTTGTGGAACTCAGGACGAAAGAAAAATGTTGTTTGATAATGAAATGAAATGATAGTATAATATAATTTGTGATAATAGTACAAAATTATTTTTTTTTCAGAGATAAAAACAAAAAATATGTTATGCATTGTTAAAAATAATTTTATAATCAATTTTCATAAGAAGTAAATACATTTAAACCAACTTCAATGCATTCATAAATTTTCATAAATGCATAAGAACACTTATATTTTCAATTTTAATTTTCTAATGGCTATTTTATTTTTATTTTTTTCTACCATTTTATTCTCATCCTATGATGCCATTTTATTTTATTTCGCTTTGATTTATTTAGTAAAAGCAGTTGCTTTGTGTATTTTTATTCTCTATGCATGTAATTACTTTCTAGCTCCATAACAAGTCGCTACAGGGTTGAGTTAGCCAAATGTGGATTCCATGGGTGTTGGCAGCGATGTTAAATTAAGAACAAAGCTAAGAGTGTTTAACAATCGTAGAGCCACTTTAATAATTACTCACATTAATGCTCAAAGTTTGATGCCCAAAATAGACGAATTTAGATATTTTTATTTGAGAAATCGAAAAAAGGCGGAGTTTGTATCTCAGAAACATGGTTCTCTCCTGACATTAAGGATGTTTCTTATAAAATGAAAGGGTATACACTTTTCCGGTCCGATAGATGTGATCGTGGTGGGGTTGTTGCGATTTATAATGGGGTTTTCAACAGGGACGCTACAAAAATAGAGCGACAGGGACAGCAAACGACGCCATATTTTCTTGGCGCTCTTTTGACATTTCTCTTCAGTAAGGTTTGCCATTTTATGATGGAAAGATATACGAGCCAACAACGAGTCGAAATTATTAAAATTTACTACCGAAATTCGGAGTCAGTGGCCTCAACGTAAAGAGCGCTACGTCCAATTTATGGTCGTCATAATGGTCCTAGCAGATCAACAATTGAGCGTCTAGTAAAAAAAATTTGAATCCACAGGCACAGTACAAAATGTTCCCATGCCAGTGAGACAAAGAAGTGCCCGTAGTGTCGAGAATATTGCTGCCGCTGAGGCTTCAGTTGCAGAAAGCCCAAATGTGTCTCTCACACGTCATTCTTAAGCGCTGGGCATCTCTGTGACGTCGTTGTGGCGAATTTTGCGAAAAGATCTTGGCATACATCCTTACAAGATTGAATTAAGGCAAGAATTGAAGTCGCTTGACCACCAGAAGCGTCGTATGTTCGTGAATTGGGCTGAGCAACAACTTGAAAATGATTCGGATTTTCATCGAAAAATCATCTTCAGCGAAGAGGTTCTTTTCTGGCTGAATGGCTTCGTCAATAAACAAAACATGCGGTATTGGTCAGGCAGCAATCCACACATACTCCATGAGTCATCATTGCATCCCGAAAAAATAACGGTTTGGTGTGGTTTATGGGCCGGCGGCGTCATTGGGCTGTACTTCTTCCGTGATGATCAAGACCGGCACGTTACTGTGAATGGGGATCGCTACCGTTCAATGAAAACTGAATATTTTTGGCCCCAATTGGATGATATGGACTTGGAGGACATATGGTTCCAACAGGACGCCGCACAGTGGTGCGAGAGCGGAAAAAAGTCTTTTGAAAAAGTCATATCTATCCTTTTAAACTTAATGTTTAAGTACTCTTAGATAACCCGAGCGTATGATTTAAAAGTATTTTTTAACATATATATTGTATGTTCTGATTTACAAGCCCTCAAAGTTGAAAAACAATTTTACTCAAATCGCGAACCGTATTTTCAACAAATTTTGAGATGTTTTTTTCCGAAGTTCCCTTAAATAAAATCTCTAGCTTCTTAAATAATTTGTTTGGTTCTATTTTCGATTATCTAAAAAAAAAAAATATTGATTATTTATAAAAGATATAAGTAGCCTGAAGCTTTAGTACTAAGAAAAAATGCTTTTTTTTAAACTTTTTGATTAAAAAAAAGCGCCAAAAGATACCAAGAAAGTAAGTGTGCCAGCATATGCTCCATACATTTATGTTAAAGCACAGAAAAAATCAGCTGCAGATACGTGCAGATGTGGAAGTTATGCTCAAAAATGTTTCACTGAATCGGATTTCAAAAAACTCCGTCTTGACGGTGGTGTGAATTCAATACATTAAAATGGATTCAATCGAAATTCCTTATTCGGTGTTGTGTAGTGAACTTATTACTAATGGTCATGATGTTCAAAATCTTCGACCATATTTTTAAGGGAATACCCCAACTTTATTTCTGAGCAAATAGAAACTGTGCTGTCAGAATTAAAGAAACGTTTTATGTCTCATTTTTTAAGTCGATGGAACGCAGTTCATAAAAAAAATGTCATTTTGAAAAAAAAAATACACTCATTGGCTCGAAGGAGTTTTCGAAATAGAACTAACCCAAAGTGTATTGCCCGAAACGTCAACTAATATGGGAAGACCACAAAAGAGTTTTGACGAATGCTGTGATCGAGCTAAAAGGTATAAGAGGGACGAAAATAGAAATATATTTCCTCAAGAAGAGATTAACTATGCAGTAACATCAGAGAGCTTTTCCTGCTCACAATTTGATCCGGATGAGGCTCTTGCATTATTTATACAAGCAGAATTGTCGAAACGCCAATATGAAGTATTGAGACATGCCCTAAAAGACGAAGGACATGATGTTTTTCCACCTTATATTAAATTAGAACTAATCTTAACATGTGTGTCAAATTTCATTAAAATTCGTTAAATAGTTCAGATTTTACAATCTTTTTTCCGCTCTCCCATACAAACATCAAAACCCTCAAATCTTAGAAAAATATCAATAACTTTGTTTCTAATTATTTTTTTTTCTAATCTTAACATGTTTGCCAAATTTCATTTAAATCCGTTGAACCGTTCAGATAAAACAGACTTTTTTCCGCTCTCCCATACAAACCGAACCACTGTGCGCCACCACAAGTCACACAGCGAATGTCACAATCAATTTATTGGAAACCAAAATTTTGTAGCGCTCTTATTGAAAACCCAATACAATAGTAAGACAGCCTATGGAGTTCTTCAGACTTCAAAAATTCCAAATTCCAAGACACTTTCTATACCAGCTTTTACTTATGGCTGCGAAATATTTTTCAATTGTGATTCAGCAAGTAAAACGAAATGGAGGGGACCTACAATTTTTTACCGAGTCCAAATGGCTAGATGAGAAGCACTTATTCGTGACAAGTATACTCTTGGAGAATTTGTCAGGCCCTCGCAAGAGGCAGTACCTCTAGCCTGTTTGTTTGACTCTTATATACTTTTCTGTGTTTGGAGGGGTTTTCAATTTAGAAAAGCGGCTTAAGTCGATATAAGCCGTTATTTAAAACTGCAATTTTATTATTTTAGAATTCTTATTTGAGTTTAAGCGTTTATTGCATATGTTTCTTAGAGTGAAAATGGCTTAAGCGTTTTTTTGGTTATATTTAACGAAAAATGTGTTTAAATTACAGGAGATTTATTCAACGGTGCAATGAAGCATGGAGAACATGATGAAACAGAACATGACAAAACAAAAGCAAAAACTAGAAGTGTTACACTTAAGAATTTATAAGAAAGGTGTCTGAAACAGATGAAAAAAGATACAAACATATTTTAAGCGTAGCTGGAATGGTGCTTGAATGTAGAATTTCTAATATTGTCGGTTTTTTCCAAACGATTTCTGAAAAAGCACTAAAAAGAAAAAATCCTTCAGAAATTATTCGATTTCATGCAAAGCCCTGGACAAGAACCTTTTTTCAGCTACTTAAATCCTCATTTCAATCTGAAAGCTATTCACAATGTGCTTATCACTTCGGAGAGGAGGTATTTTAAAATACAATTTTGTCTTCTAAAGCACGTCTTATTTTGTTTAACTTATAGCTATTATAGGTAATGTTTGTTTTTTTTTTTGCTTCGATAATTTGTTTGTTCAATAAGGACTCCTCTCGATAAAAACTTACATTTCCTATTCCCAATCACGATAATCTTTATAAATCCTCATGATGACGATTTTATAATCATTCTCTGAGGAATAGATATTTATTCGATTGAAAGAAAAAAAGATAAAAAGTAAAAGAAGTGTCCAAGGATCTATTTGAACACCTTTAAGGTACCTACCTAAATTATCAAAAGGTTTTTAACTTTCTATCATTTTCCAAAATCCTGTTAATGGAAAAGTGAAACATTGAAGCGATTAACTCTGTTTACTTTGCAAATCGAAAAAAAAAGTCTATGAAATATGGGTACATAAATTTGACAAAAAAAAAGGCCCCTACCTAACTCTACATCTGATAAAAGCCATAGGTACCTGACGCGTACAAAAGCCTAGGGAATGAAACATGAACCAAAAGAAGAATGAATGAAAAAAAAACTCAAACCAAAAAAAAGAATAAAAAAACTTGAAATATGTTTCAATTTGCATTAAAATGAAGGCGCATTGAAGTGAACTGAGAAACAGGCAAGAAAAAAAATAATAAATGGAAAATCTACCTGACACATGACAATTTGCTATCTTTTTTTTTTGGAAAATGATTGAAGATGGGGAATAATAGCTTGAGAAATGGGCTGAGAAATTTGAATTTCGCGTTTACTTTGCGACATGGCAAAAAATACTTTCGACTTAAATGACCTGAGGATTAGGCAGATAAATATATTATGCAAACGCCCACAAATAAGTTTTGCTTTCAAAGATAAAGGGAAGTCAACAAAAAGTTTGATTTGTTTTTTATAAAAGTATGAAGTGAAAATGTTATATACTCGTACAAACTGAGGGAATATTTTCCATTTCAATAAAAATCAAAAACTTCGACAGAAACTTTTAGAAATCAATTATGAACTTTGTCGGTAAAGGAATAAGCCACCACCAACCTACTTTTATTTGAACTTCCCCTGTAGGACAAGTACGGCTTTATGCAAAAAAAAAAAATTGGTTCGAGGTTTGAATCGAACCTGAGGACAAGACAATGAAAACGTCTTAATGTAGATAAACTGCTGGACGAATTTAATTCAAATTTTTGACTATTTTTGTCAACGGTATGATCAACCTGCATCGTGTCTGGTCAAGATACTATTGACTGACTGCTCAGAACTTGGTCCTAACAATCAGCCGGCATAAAGTGCTTGTTTTACCTCCTGACGACGGTGGTCCTGGGTTATTATCTGCGTATTCTTATGAACGTTAATAGGCTAAAATTACAAGTGCGTAAGGCCTAGATAGGTAACGGAGGTTAGCATTAATTGTTACTGAAATCAAAACCTCTAGCAAAACCAATACTACGCATTAGATACGAAATTATGACACACTGAAGACTTTTATGCTTTTGTACCCGCGACAAATATTGGTTTCTGAAATGTGAAGTCGTTTCTTGACAACGGAAGTGAAGTTCCTCAATATGCTATCAGATTTCTCCAATGAGAGAAAGAATAGATATCTGGGAGATTAGTGAAGTTTGGGTTCAAGGAAGTTAATGTCTCTACTACTGTACTACTCTACTCTGGGAAGACACCTGGAAGTTATTGTAAATTTGGTTGCTGCTTTCCAAGAAATCTTACTTGCATACATATCTGGTTCTTCCTAATACATAGGGTCGCTGCCTGAGACACGGTGGCCTTCTATCCTCTACGATCCCGACCATGCTGCTTCCACTCACATTGGCCGAGCTTTCTGGCATCCGCAAAATAGCTTAGTCCTTAAACCAGTGGTTCGAGCTTCTTCGTTCTCTCGAACCCATGGGGGCTGGCTAGTATTTAAAGACTCTTTGGCTCAAGCATTATTGTCCACTAGCTCGATGTCACCGAGCTAATGTTCTTAGTTGACTTGTTTTTATTCCTTGGACTACATCCATCTCTTCATTAAGCTCATAGAGTTCGCGGTTGTATCTGCTCCATTTGTCCTCCTCGCACACAAGATCAAATATCGATCAGAGAATTTTTCTTTCGAACTAACTCCCTTTTTGCCTATCCCTCAACACTTGCAACATAAGGCACTTCTATCAGTTTGAGGGTTCATTGGAGGGGAGGAGTGTCAAGTCAAACCCATCAGTTGCGCCAAATCAAAGTACATTGAACCGAGTTTTTAAGGGTATTCATCGTCAGCTTTTCGTAGTACCTCGTGGCATAATGGTTAGTGCGTAGGACTGTCATGCCAAAGGTCTGGGTTCGATTCCCGGCCACTGCCACCTAAAAACAAATGTTTTTTTCCGAGGTACTGCCTCTTGCGAGGGACTGACAAATCCTCCAAGAGTATACTTGTCATGAATAAGTGCTTCTCATCTAGCCGTTCGGACTCGGCAAAAAATTGTAGGTCCCCTCCATTCCTGCCAACAACACGCACACAGGAATGGTTGAGAGTTGTTAGTCACTAGGCCCTGGTTCTCCATTAGCTGTTGCGCCACAAAATTTTTTTTTTTTTATATATCGTCAGCTTTTCACTAAGACGATCCGTAGATGGACTTATAAGCTACTTCAAAATTATTGCTATCAATAGTTACGTTTAGTTCAAGTCGGTTGACAGATCTATCATTGTTTGTTCAAAGCATGAATTTGGTTTTGTCCTTGTTTGAAGACCAGCGAGTGTCTCTTGGGAGCGGTCAATGATGTTAATATTATCGACACACCCTAGAAGTTGAACAAATCTGTTGAAAATAGTTCTTTTAGTGCGCCTGCCCTGCGTGCACTATTTTTGTTTCAGAACGAGATTGAAGAAATCACATGATAGCGCAACTTCTTTCTATAACCCTGTGCATATTTGGAATAGCTTGGAAGAGCTTTTGCCTAGTTGCATATTTCATCGCTTTTTTCCAATGTCACGCAGAACATATTGATCAGCTTTCTTGGGATCCCAAGTTCAACCATTGCCATAGAGAGTTCCTGATGAAAAATTCCATCATATATCTATGGTCGATCTCTGAACTAAGGGGCGTTGTTGTTGCTTACGCAGATGACTTACTGCTGATGCTAGCGATCGAATAATTAATTTCCATGACCAGCGAACAGATTAACTACGCTCTGATGAAAGTGTGTAACTGGACGAAAAATGTGGACTTTTGATCAATCCACAAAAAACCGAACTGGCACTTTTACCAACAAAAAGTAAAAATACCAGAATTTTTTCTACCCTCAAAAGAAGTAACCCGTCCTTAGCTATCCGATCATGCCGAATATTTAGGCATAATTCTTGACAAGAAGCTATCCGGGGTATGAACATTAAAGAAAGAGCCAAGAAGGCCACGATCGCTTTAACTCCTGCAACAGGATCTTCGGTAAGACCTAGGGTCCAAACCCTTAAGTAACAATGTGGATGAACATTATACACGGCCAATATAAGACCGATCCTAACATAATGGTAGCCGTGTTTAGTAGAGCGTGATGAATAAAACCTCTAATTTTAAAACGCTCAATAAAGTT
Source organism: Dasysyrphus albostriatus (assembly GCA_946251815.1). Classification (NCBI taxonomy): domain Eukaryota; kingdom Metazoa; phylum Arthropoda; class Insecta; order Diptera; family Syrphidae; genus Dasysyrphus; species Dasysyrphus albostriatus. The sequence continues at coordinate 68,641,472 of OX276335.1, forward strand.
AAAATACTGGCGTGCAAGAAAAAAAAGGTTAATAAAGTTCAAAGACTGGCAGGCAAAAGTATCACAGAGGCAATGAGATCTACTCCCCCTGCGGGAATGAAAATCATACTCAATCTAAGACCCCTAGATTAATTCGTACAAGAATATGCACCATCCAGTGCCCAAAGACTAAGCCAGACCGATAGCTAGAAAAGAAAATCCGTAGATCATGCGCAAATTATCAAGAAATTTACGGGTATAAATGCACAGACTACACAAGACTTCGAAAAAAAAAATGAAAAAAAAAACATTTTCTGTCTCCATCCCCACAAGAGAAAAATGGAGTGCTGGTTTTCACCAATCAGTTAAACTGATGGTAGAAATATAAACCAACGGATCAAAGATGGATGTGGCTGTAGGTGCGGGATTCTTCTCGGAGTCCCTCAATTTAGCGAATTCTTTCAGACTCCCTGATGGCTGATCTCTGCCACAGAAATACAATTCTAGTTAGTTTCATGCTGCCACGAAGAGTTTAGGGTTCTTGCCACGAAACACAACATAAAACTCTGCTGGGTCCCTGGACTCTGTGGAATTTTAGGAAATAAAACAGCAGATGAACTAGCAAGGGCTCGTTCATCGTTAGATCTAGCCTAAAGACTCCAATGTAAAAATTCCAACTTGTACCATTAAACAGACAATTAGTAGGAAGTAACTGGAACTGACCTTTGATAGATGGAACTCACTCGCAACTTGTAAGACTACAAAGAGTCTGTGGCCTAGTTAATGTAGAAAAAAAAAAATGGACAATATCCTAAGCTTTAAAAAGAGATCTCTGAATCTTATGATAGAAATTATCACAGGACATAATCTTTAAGGGTATCATAAAAAGAAAATGAGACTAAATATTTTAGACCTGTGCTGAGACTGTGGAAACAAAAAAGAAGAGGAGGAAACCTTTCACTACCTAGGCCACTGCCCGGCATTCTGCACCACAAGGAACAAATTTCTACTGTCAGTCCATCTACCTAATCTAACCTATCTATGGTCGATTTGCAAGAAACTTCCGTCCCAATTAATCTCCTCGAATTCAGTCGGCGATTTAGGAGGAGTCTCAAGGACATTCGTAACAGAAAGGGTGCAGACATGAAAATGAGCCCGAACCACCATTTGAAAGTTGCTACCGTGAGATTATGGGCAGCTTTTGTGCAGAGGTCCCAAGGAAACACCCAAATGCCTAGGTTTAATACCAATAAAGATAGACTTAGAGGTCCCACAGTCCACCATAAACCTAGGAGACCACCTTTCACATAGTTTGAGGTAGTCCCCTAGTTGTTGGTCGACAGCAGAGGTTCCTCAAGTCTATAGGTATTAAAATTGGGTATTCGGGTATCTTTTTGGGACCTCCGGACTGCAGCTATGCGTAATATTACTGTACCAGCCATCAGATGGTGGTCCCAGTAGCACAGAACTCACAATCATCGAACATAATTGGTATGCTGCGAAAAAATTTTTCATATTCATTAAAGTTGATCGGTCCCAAAAAATGAACAGTGTCTGAGAACTTGGGTTAGGATCAAAGAAAAAAAATAACTCAAAGCTTGCACTGCAGCTACTCCAGCACCAGGATGAAACGAGCTATAGTCGGCTTGTCGCATGAAAATGATATAAGTTTACCAATTGGCTACAGAAGCAGAAGAGACAGTAAATTGGTGTGACGGGGGACTGTCTAGAGATTCAAGGTCTTACAAGTATCCGAAGCTTTGAAGATTACCTGGTAATGGTCACAGACGAATCTCTCAGATGAAGACCAGCTACAAAGGTGAAAGGAGTTCTTTTCGGCGGGTTCAAACTGCGTTTTCACAAGAGGAGTGAGCCCATCACCACTCGAAAGGTCTTACGAGCAGCGGCAACAACATCAAGCGAGCTCCTGCACCTCCACATAGTAATACTAAAACTAATATCTAGATTTTTGTTTTAAATGATACATATCGCCCATCAAAAAAGTGTACAACATCCTTCCTTTCTTGAAGACTAAAAAGAGAGTCTCAATGCTGTGATATTTCAAAAACAAAGTTGTAGGTCAATTTCAAAATTAGAAATAGAACAACTGCTTCCCTTGTATAATTCAAATCTTCCTTCCTCTGCTTGGATCACACAACATTCACAAACACGACGATGTGTGTTTTTAATTGAAATCGTTGCCCCAAACGAAAATCCTTTTTAATTTGAATTCCAGAGGATATGATAATTTCATTTGCGTTGCTTCTTTCCATATTATATCCAACATTTTGCTACTTTCTACACAATTCAACATTTATAACTAAGTTACTTTGTTATTTGTTCTTTAACAAATATGACAAATTCAAGAGTGCAGATCCTGTTTAAGTTCTTCCGTCAAAATACATATCAGAAGCTAGCGGAAAACGAAGAGAGCGGATATTAGCAGACAACAAACAAAAACTCGTTTGTGAGTAAAGTCGATGTAGGTATTATCATGCGTATAAATATACATACGTATATATCTTTTGTGTACACACAGAGACTGAAACTGATAAATTAATATCCTTTCTCTGGGGTAATCCAATTTGCATTAGTTTGCAAAATAACTGCATTATTAACATGGCGCTCGCTTGGCTTGGCTTTAACTTAACTGACTGTGTGTTGCTTTGCTGTTTGCTTTTAAAAACGAACACAAAACGAGTTTATTAGGTTTTTTTTTTTTTTTTTTTTGGAAGATGAATGAATAACTTAGCTAAATGTGTGAAGTGTGAAGGTTGACACACATACCTATAATACGACCAACTCAAGCCCTCTCCATCATCGCAACCTTCATAAACTCTGTTTGTTTTTGCCGCCATTGTAATGTGTAAATTTCGTAAATTTATTTTAAACTTAGTTACAGTGCTTCTTTGTATGCTTATGACACATACAGCACGAAACGGCAATTAGCATATACTCAAGGAGATATTATCTTCCCATAAGTTGTGTGTATGTTGTATGGATGTGATTATTTTGTGCGTTTATGTGTTGTGTTGTGTTGTGTTGTGTTGAGTTGTGTCTTTGCTCTCAATATAAGGAAGATAAAGTTTCGCTAGCGCGGAAATTATGTGTATACACAGAGTTTGCAACTCAACACTTTATGTTATGGTTTTTGGGCGGACAGGAAACTTATAGGCACATAGGGATGTTTGTATCATAATAAATTTTAAGGACTCTTATATCCTTGCCGCGAAGTGAATGCGGATATAATTTCCAAAGTAGTTTCAAAAGTAAATATTTGCATGGTTAAACTTTGTGCCTACCTTACATACCTATGTGTGATTTAGATTGATATCGAATAGGAGGAAGGTAGTGTTTGACAATCTCTACCTACCTGTTTATGGGTTAGTTAAATGATGTCCTAAAATTATTATAATTAAAGTGGAGGGCCACGAATGTAGTGTAGGCAAGGTAGATATATGTAATGTATGTATATTAGGGTGGTCGTTAAAAAAGGTAACCTTCAATTGCCCTATATCCAAATGAAGATTCCTATATTTTCAGATTTTTATTTTCATCCCCTATAGGAAGTCTTTGTAGTACATCATGTCATGATGGTTAGTGTGTTGGACTGTCATGCCGACGGTCTGGGTTTGATTTTCAGCCGCTGTCACCTAAAAACATAAATGTTTTTCGCGGGGTACTGCCTCTTGCGAGGTACCGACAAAGTCTCCAAGAGCGTACCTGTCTTGAATAAGTGCATCTCATCTAGCCTTTCGGACTGGTCAAAAAATTGTAGGTCCTCCATTCCTGCCAATAACACGCACACAAGAATGGTTGAGAGATGTAAGTCACTAGGCCTTGGTTCTCCACGAGCTATTGGCCACCAAATTTATTTATTTATAGGTAGTCACTGCGGGTGTCAATTAAAGTGCCTTTTTTCCATATTAGGTGATTCACGCCACCGTAAAATATGTGAAAAATATAAGAACATGTTTAGGTTGAAAGTCAAAATGATTCAATTAAGAGAGCCCTTGAAGAGCTGAATAAAAAAAAACTCAATCCTAAATTGGACCACGTACATTTTAAAAAACAGGCATCACAGAACTAGGAGACGCACGTTTAAAAGTATTTACATCTAGAGGAACACCCCAGGGAGAGGTGCTCTCTCCGCTTCTTTAGATACTAGTTATGAACAAATACTAGTTAGTACCCTGTGGCATATTGGTTAGTGTGTTGGACTGTCATGTCGAAGGTCTGCGTTCAATTCCCAGCATAAAAGAGTAATGTTATTCTGAGGTACTGCCTCTTGCAAGAAACTGACTAGTCCCCCAAGAGTATACTTGTCATCTATCTATTCGAGGAATGGCAAACAAATTTTATGTTCCCTCCATTCTGCCAACAACACACACTCAGGAATGGTTGAGATTTGTGCATCACTAGGCCTTGGCCTTCCACGAGCTGATGTGCAACCAAATTTATTTAATTATTTATTAATTTTATGAACGAAACTGTTCTTAAATTAAAATAAATTAGAGTCAAAGTAGAAGCCTATGCAGATGGCCTAGTCCTACTTGTGACAAAAAAATTCCCATTCACTTCTATTAAACAAATGGACAGGACAAAAAACTGTGGTATAATGGTCAATCCATAGAAAAAAGAATTTCTTCTCTCCATCTCCACTAACAGAAGGCAAATACAATTTTTTTTAGAGTACTATCAATCGACACCAATCAGAATCTGAGATCAGGCCAGGTACCTTAGTGTGATCCTATAGGAAACTGAAATAGAATCAACAGTAAAGAAAGAGCTAAGAAGGCTAATTTGAATTCAATTTCTGTGACAAGATTTTTGTAAAATCCTGCGGACACAACAAAAAAATTAGTAGGTGGATGTATACAGCAATAGTTAGACTGATACTTATCTACGGTAGTCTAGTTTGGTGGAATACGTTTGACAAAGCAACAAGGCTGAAAACTTTGACAAAAGTTCAAAGATTGGCATGAGTAGGTATTTCAGGGACGTTGAAAACAAAAGTCACAGTAATACTGATAGCGATACTCAACTAGAAAACCCTAAATCTAATCGTGATACAAGAATCAGCAGCATGCAGTGCCTTGCACATAAGCCAGACTTACTGCTGGAAACAAAGCATAACGGGCCATACTCTGATTCTTCATAGATATGTGGGAATTAATATTTTCACAAAATGTACACAACACCCTATTTAAACTTCAACAGACCCTTTACTTACTCTTTTCCTAATAGAGAGGAGTGGAAAAATAGCCAAGCTTTCAGTAATGAATCTACCAAAGCGTTGACTGTCTTCACTGATAGTTCTAAGATGGACCCTGGAGTTACTGCAGGAATTTTCTACGAAACTCTGGAGATAGCTACTGCTACTTGTCACTGACCAAAGCAGCTCTATCAACGGTGGTGATACCACGAGCTGAGGGTTCTTATGCTGCAGCATAACATTTTAGACTTTGCTGTGTTCCTGGTCATAATGATGTACAGAAGGCTAAAAGCCTTCTGAACCTCGTCAACGCTTTTAAAATGAATTGGCTGCTAATAGAACAAATATGTTCTTACATTTAGACATTTAGTAGGATAAAACCTCTTAGGGTATCAAAACAGATCCATACATAGATCTAAATGTGACGGTAACTAGATCAGTTATCAACCTTTCTACCTCACCTTACCAAGGCTGAAAGTCTACAAAAAAGTTGATTCTCTTTCCCCCTAAGAGCTATCAAACTAGAACAGAATTATTCTGACAAACGATTCATACAAGATCCTATCCAACGTACCATGTAAGCGCCTTGGAGTCGTTCTGCAATACTTAAATCAGTAACTACAAAGTAGATTGACCATAAACCAAATATTTATGCTCAGGTAAATCATGGAGAAGACCAACGAGGTCCAGGCAGCATTGCCGTTTGGCCCTTTTAGTGGGCAAATGGCAACTTTTTTGTATCCAGGACCCGCGGCCAACACTTTAAAAAAAAATCATCTAATTGACCACTTTTTAAAATTCTAATGTGATTGTCTTTCTAAATAGAGTTTTTAATAATAATAGTTGAACTTCACCAAGTTTCTTGCTTAATTTGGCAAACTGACAAAAGAAAAGTATAATAATAAAATTTATGTTCCCAATATATTTAGAAAGTGAAAAGAGTTATCTACATTATTGTTTTTAAAAATAAATAAATTTGGTGGCACAACAGCTCGTGGAGAACCAAGGCCTAGTGACTTACAACTATCAACCATTCCGGTGTGCGCATTTTTGGCAAAAATGGAGGGGACCTACAATTCTTTGCCGAGTCCGAACGGCTAGATGAGAAAGCACTTATTCATGGCAAGTATACTCTTGAAGAATTTGTCAGTTCCTCGCAAGAGGCAGTACCTCGCGAAAAAACATTTCTGTTTTTAGGTGGCAGCGGCTGGGAATCGAACGCAGACTTTTAGCATGGCAATCCAATGCACTAACCATCATGCCACCATCAAGCAATTTCTGGCACCGAGGTACATTCGAAGCTTGTAATTTGATGTCAGGAAGAGCTTAGGATTCTTGGCATTATATTAGACTTTTTTGGGTTTCTGGTCACAGTGATATACAGAGAAATGAGAGAGCTGATGAGCTGTCAAGAGCAGGATCCTCACATGATTCAAGTTAAACCGAACGACATGTGATCAATTCATAGATCTAAATGTGACGGTAACATGATCAATTGTCAGCCCTTCTACATAACCTAACCAAGGTTGAAAGTCTACAAAAAAGTTGATTTTGTTTTCCACTAGAGCTATGAAACTAGAACAGAATTATCCTAATAAATGATTCGTACACGTTCTTATCCAACGTATTGTGTGAGTGCGTTGAGTCATTCTACACTACAATAAGCTACTACTAGGTAGACTTACCATAGACCTAATGTTCACTCTCAAGCAAATCGTGTAGAAGTCCAAGACCAACAAAGTCCAGACTCCACATCTTTCTATTGGCTTCAAAGCCGAACATGATGATATTCATCATCAGAAGCTCTAGTATGGCAATAGCTGAACTTGGGCTCAAGGGAAATCTGATCTACTCTAGTAGGAAAAACCTCTTTTGAACTATTCCACACACACACACAGTTTTGGTCAACAGATGTATTATCATGTGATTTCTTCAATCTCGTTCTGGAGCAGGATAGTCCTTAACACGGAAGGCACTACTTTCAACAGATCTGTCCAACTTCTAGTGTATACAGATGATATGGACGTCATTTACCGCTCCCAATAGGCCATTTTAGAGCCTTTTACAGTAATTGAACAACAGGCAGAACTTTTTGGTCCTTGAAAGTTAACATACTACCAACCAACGAACAATGGAAGATCTGTCCAGATCTGGTTGTTCGGGCTAAAAAAAAATGTCACTATTTATAGCAACAATTTCAAAGTAGTTAAGGAGTTCATCTACCTCAGAGTAAACATCAACCCCACTAACGACAGCTTAGTGGAGATCTCCGACGAATAATTACCCTAGCAAAACGGTGCTACTTTGGTTTGACGCAACATATGGGTTCAAAAATACTCAAACGAAAAATTAAGTGCACGCTCTATAATATCCTGCCAGTCCTGATTTATGGCCTCGGGTGTTAAGCGATAAACGATATGAAAGAGCTGATACTAGGGTTTTTTGATAGAAATATTCTTCAATGGATATTTTGTCCTGGCTAGAGGGCAATTGAAAGAGAAGATACAATCGCAAACTCAATGAGCTGAATGAATAATAACATTCCAACTAAGAGAATGAGAGAATTCCAACCCCCAGGTTTGAAGGAACAAAGAAGATCAAACCTTCGGTTAAAAGGCCAAGCTACCGTGGATACATGAAAGCTTGGTCTAACTGGAAGCAGCTTGATCAGGATCTTTTAGGTGGGAAGGCTGCAGTGTCTCAGACTTCATGGATTAGGAGCCGGATAAGTAAGCTTACTAACTACTTAATACAAGCTACCGCGGATGCCTAAATGCTTGGTCTGACTAGAAGCAGCCAGCTCAGTATCTTAGAGAATGGAAGACTGCCTTGTCTCAAACTTTATGGATAAGGAGCCGGACACGGCAGCATTCTATCCTCTAAAGTTTGAAGAGTAGGGTGTTTCCAGTCATACAAAGCTTTCAGGCATCCGAGGTGTCCTTGGTCTGTTAACCGGACTTTCGGTCTTCTTCGTTCATCTTTCAAGTTTCATCAAAATCTTTGGTTCAATCTTATTTACGGATGCATAGCTTACCAATACCTCATTGTTGAGGTGGTAATGAAATTGATTATGGTGCATGCTAAGCATCTTGGGTTGGCACCATACATTTTATTGAATGAACTATGAACAGATTTCAATATTAAAATATTAAAAAAACAAACAGTCTAAGAAATAGAATGCAAATACTATTCATTTCTATCAAGACAATTTTCCAATATATCTACTAGAAAGAATTTGTTTAGGAATGGCTAATGCACAATCACCGGATCCAATCCTAACTGCAAATGAATGACAAAAATTGCTAATTGAAATTCAGAATCATGATATTTCCAATGAAAGTGACTTTATTGATCAATAATTTAGATACTAATACTTACATCAATTAGTTGCATTATATTACTTTTCGAAATCACATTAAGCTCTACATTAAAGTCTCAACCAACAAAGGAAAATTTCATGATTTATGATTTCCCACAAAAACTTCAAACAACAAAAGATGGCCCATTATGAAAAAAGTATATAAGAGAATCGTTTGTATTTTTATATTGATGTCCAACATCATTAGAATCGATATCGTGTTATGTTACCAAAATCCATTGTCCAATAAAAATTAACCACTTAAAATACCAAATAATCTCACATAGGATGGATGAAGTCACGTCGTCTTCCAAAAACTTGCCCTCAAAAGAATGAAAAATAACATCTTCGCTGCGTATTCTATAGAGATTTATATACTGTTATTTAGTTTAGTAGGTCTGATATTGATATTGATGTGTATCTGTATAAATATACAGTTAGGATAGATAAGCAACGAATCGGGAATGTGTATTGGAAGAACAAAAAGAAAGAAAACTTAACTCAAATGAAAGAAGAATGATATCGATTCTCTTGATTTATTTAATCCAATAAATCGTCCTTTTTTTACACACACACACACACACACATAAATACTTTAGTGTATCTAAAGGATTTTTTTTTTTTGTTAGTGCCTTTCCTTTTCGGCTCTTACTATTATATCACTTCCGGTTTAAATGTCTGTCTATATCTAAAAACTGTGTTTTTTTTCTCTGAACTAGCTTTTAAGTCTACTACACTTACAAAGAGAATGGTATTTTAAAAGTTTATACGAGTATCCTTAAGGCGGACAGAATAAAGTGTATATTTATGTCATGAAAGAGATTTATTCTGGTTTATTGATTAATTTTAACACATTCGTGTATGTTAAGAGATTCATGTTAAAGAATCTGTGTGTGTGTGTGTGTGTGTAGAAGAAAACTGTGAAATAGGGTTTTTGAAAGTGCTTTGTTTGCGAACATGTACTTTTTCTCCATTAAGTACCTACAATGAATAGTTTTCTACCTAGCTAATTGAATTATAGAACGAAAAAGGAAAATTTGGATTGGTTTTCTTTAAAGATGTGTTCGAATCGGTGACCGTAAAGAATAGACAGAATGCGGCAGGAAAAGTTATTTTCAAAGTTTATATGAATAAGTAGGGCGCTCTACCGACTTTTTTTTAATTTTAAGGACTAAATAGCTATTACTGAAGATTTATTCAAGAGCACTCCAAATAGGAGGAACTATTTTTGAGGAAAAAAATGTGCCACAAGGCCAGGTCACACCCAAGTAATTTCTTACTAAATTGAATACATCACCATAAGCTAATGATTTAAAAGTTGTCTACAGGGCCCAACGTTTGAAATAAGAACAGAAGAAGAGTAAATATGGAAATTACCAGAGCTAACCACTTTGACTAACATTTTTGGTTACAAGAATAAGTTTACGAACAGCTAAGAAAATACCTTAATGCCGAAAACAAGGGTTTAACCGGAGAAACAAATTCCCGAATTCTCATAGCAACACCCTTTAGAGGAGAAATCAACTTCGCAATCAGAGCACTGATTAACATCAACGCAACAGAACTTGTAAAAAAATATCAGTGAGCTCTCGAAGTGCAGTATGAGAACTGCAGTGAAACTCGCATGCTGCCTTTAGTTGCCAAGATAATAGCAAACATTGTTCTGAAGCCACTTCGATAATGTGAGGTTAGGTTGAACTGTTAGCAGGAAAGCTGACACACTTTGACCATTAGTTGGTGCATTGTGAAATAGGTACCATATGAATAAGAAGACCCTACTCACGTTAAACTACTGGAGCGTTCATACTTATTAGACAGTGTAAATTTCGGACAATTACGGAGCTGTCCTACTTAAAGCTATTAAACACTATCAAAGCACTTCTGACTCGTCATTGGCAAGATCATGTTTAAGCATATAGTTAGCACATAGCGATGCGTATCTATACAAATATTTGCCTACTTTTCCCAGAATACCATCGACACCAAACTTTGTCGTCTTTGTCAACCTTTGTGTATTTTCTTCGGGAAATCTATAGATATGTCTGCACAAAAGTGCCCAATGTTTCGCACTATGAATCTGTACAACAAATGTTGTTCAAACTTAACCCAACGATTGTCCTAACTTTGGAGCCCCTATCAGGGAACGTCATCAATTACAGATGCTGAGTATGAAAAAACTTCATGGGAATATCGAAAACAACATAACGCTTTCACATAAGAACATGAATTTGGTATTGAAGGCTTGGAACAAAGTGTATCTGATGAACTGGACAATGTGCATCCAAAAGCAGACTGGGATGTCAAGAGCGTTACTGAGTACATGAAAAATCTGAATGCCCACATATAATGACAACAAATAACTATATCAAACCGTTTCGAAACAAACTGCAATATGTCCAGATAATGTTCCCAGAACTCCAAAAAAACACTACTACAACATCCAGTTTAAGAAGCTATTTCAAGTGACTAAGCCAGGGCTCAATGGCTTCACAAATATCAGCATAATGTTTTTCGGAAAGCGGCCACTACTACCAGAAACTATTATCAACACCAACGACAATATTGAATACTGAAACAATATCAACACAAGAATTGTTGTTGCCAAATAATTCGAAGGAACTTCAGACCAGACTCACCGGATTCGTAATTTTTGTTTGACAAAGTTGAGAAATCATTCAGCAGACTTGGTAGCCTAATCAAGAAGAAGTAATATTCGATGACATCCATCCAGCAAGTGACACAATCAAATTAACATTATCTGGAGAAGATAGCAGATTTCAATTCAGCACTCGGTAGTTTAAAGCCAAACAAAAAATAGCTGGACCAGATGGAGTCTCCAACTATGTCCAGAAAAATGTTTCACATCTAGGGACGAACTTTTTCATAATCATACATAATAACAACAAACAGAAAAGATAATGGCCATCCCCCATCAACTTGACGTCTAACTACAGGCCTATATCATACTTCTCAAAAACATCAGCATAATATTGGAAGAAGTAATCCTCCGAAGGTTCAAGAGGATCTGCAGTGAAAATTTGATTATACCTGATATGCAGTTTGGCTTATAAATATAAATAAAACACTCGACGCTGCATCCACCAAAGTCAATCCTCACCAGTAGATGTTCTCTGGAATGTGAGAAACAAAAACTAAGTTTTGTGGCGCAATAGCTCGTGGAGAACCAGGGCCTAGTGACTTACAACTCTTAACTATTCATGTGCGCGTGTTATTGATAGGAATGGAGGGGATCTACAACTTTTTGACGAGTTCGAACGGTTAAATGGAAAGCACGCACTTATTCATGAAAAGTAAACTTATGGAGGATTTGTCAGTTCCTCGCAATATGAATGTGAGGAAGTATTGATATAGTATGGATAGAAAGCCCTTATCTTCAAATTATATCTGTTAAATCTTCTGTAGCTAATTATCGAAAGTCTTTTTTCCTTTCCTTCTTTCAAGGATCAAAACTTGGTCCCTTCCTCTACAGCTTGATAACACTTAACCAACCTGTCGCAACTGAATGCTAAAATCTTCTTTTTTTCTGATGGTTTGCTCACTTACTCCACATCAATGTTGCAGTTACTTGGCGTGTGGAAAATAGAGACCCACATCAACAGACTCTTTGAATTCTTCAGAAAATGAGGAGCTTATCTGCTTTAAGAGATTAATGGGCGGGGGCATTTGCACCGTAGCAAAGTACAGAAATATTGTTATAGCTGTCAACTGCAATGTGAGATACCTAAGATTCAACTTTAATAAGATTTCTAAGGTTCAAGTCAATAAGTGTGCTCAAAAGAGCTAGCTGGGCCTTCCACCCTCTAATGAGAACAAGAGCCGGACTACTAAGTCAAAAGACAAAAATACTGATGTACAAGCAATTCTTATGGCCAGTCATAAGCTACTACTTCCCAGCCTGGTGCTCAATCTCCAAGACAGCCTTGAAGATACTTCAAGTGTTCGAAATGAAAATGCTCAGAATTTGCACCGAACTACACTTTGACAGTCAGCAACGGAAACACTACAGGAACCAAATCTCTGTTTAGAAGCGAACATAGTGCCTCTGGAGAGGTAAATACTACCTACTGCTTTTAGCAAAGAAGCTAGTAGGGAACATCAACAGTCACCGAAATTAGTTAATGATAAGGATGGCCACTGAACAACGACAACTCAAGCCGAGTTACCTCAGAAGATAATATTATCTTATCATCATGGAAAGTGAGGAAGCAGTTTCCCTCCATGCTGCCACAGGGTCATCCTATACTACAGCTTCTAAATGCCAACCCAGTCCACGCCATAATTTCTACGGGATAACCGGGATGGAAGATGGAACACCTTGCTAAATCAAGATCAGTCCACCATATTCCAACACCGTAAAGCGTAAGAAAAATCGTTCTTATCACCAAATTATGTAGCCAATATGTGATACGGTATTGTAGGACCCATTTGCTTAGCAATAAGAAAAGTGCCACTGTGACCTGTTTGACTCTTTCTTGTAAGTTTTTGGGACTGTTTCATCTGAAATAAAATCAATTTGGTGGCGCAACAGCTCGTGGACAACCAGGGCCTAGTGACTTACAACTCTCAACCATTCCTGTGCGCGTGTTGTTGGCAGGAATGGAGGGGATCTACAATTTTTTGCCGAGTCCGAACTGGATGAGAAGAATGTTAATAAGTTGTTAACTTTTAATAGAAGGTGGGCCCACATATTTTTTTTTTTTTTTTTTAATATGGCATTTTGGTTGTCATTTAAATGCAACATAATTTTTGCCAAATAAATACTACCAGCTTCGAAACGGGCTAATACTGGCAAGTAAGTTGCCTACATACACTGTTTGTCAAATTTGTACTTGGCACTTTACTTGGCAAGTAAGTTTGCTTCTCAACTACCTTTACTAGCTATTGGCCTTACAAATTACATGCCAGCTGGTTAGCAAGATGCTCGGATTTGTACTTGATAGTGACCCAATGTGTTCGTATTGGAACTTGCTTACCAGTTCTTGCCCGTGTGGCCGCGGGGTTTTTCAACTGATGCTAATTTGAATGACACACCTATTGTTTTTGTGGTGTATCAAAAGGTTAAGGCGTCTAGACTAAGTTGAAACAAATATTAAACCAGGGTCTATAAGCCCCCCGGTAAGTAGGAACAAATTTCATTTTTTCTTCGTGACTTTACTGGTAACGTCTTCCTGAATATTCAAAGCTTTTCTAGAAATATTATTTCAAAACATGCCATCTGGAAAAATTACCAAACCAAGACTTTCAAACAAAACTCTGCTCATTCGACTTCCCTTTGCCGGAAAAAGCTTTTATCTTATGCCATACACTCCTATGCACCAACCTTTTTGTAACCTCATATCAAAGTAATTGAAAACAATTGAATTACTTTTATGTGCTGTTAACTTATGCGTATAATAAGATTTTTCCTTGACCTCAATAAAAAAAAACACACAAACTTTTTACTCAATCTTCAGTCGAGTGTGTGTCATCTCCTTAATTAGCTTTCAACCTTAAATTTGAAATGAGGAAAAAAATGTCGTTAATTTTATCACCAACCCCTTCTAAGGCCACTAGACCCCTTCCCCATGATTCTGCCACTTAAGTTAAGCGAACAAATGACTCTAGCTGAATCCGCACATAAAAAACCCAAACCTCGACTTGACAATAATTTCCTCCAGCACTCTCGTATTATACTCACTTTGAAATGAATTTACTGCCAACACTTTAGCCTTAACACTTGAAAGAAAGCATTTTCATTCTAAAATCCAAGGAAACGTTTTAAAGAAGAAAAAAAAATACACCTAAGCCCTTAATGGTAGACAGAAACAGCATTGACTAGGATGAAAGTAGAGCCCTGGAAATATTCCAACAAGGACTCGTTTTATACACCCACACTCCTCACAGCCCATTGAGCACGCGACAACGAATTATTGCGGCTTTATACAAAGCAACGTTTTCAATCGCATAAATATCCATTTCGGGATGTAAACGGACTTTTTTTTTGGATTATTACTTCTTTTTTTTTGTTGTTGGTTTCTGCCTGTTTTGAAATAATGTCTTTTATTGCTCAACGAATGGAGTGTGACTTGAATTTCATATTGCTGTCGAATGACAATCCTTTTGTCGACGAAACGATACTTTTTTTGATAATTCAAGTATCGATTTGGTACACATAATATTTGTAGGGGCATTGATTGCCATTTCAAAGTATTACTTAGTTACACAAGAGACTTTTCCAGTGGTTTTATAGAACATTAACAAAAAAAAAAAAATATTGAGTAAAAATAATAGCACAATGGTTATAGCAAGTTCATGGAGGAATCATAATGGGAAGCAATGAGACATTCGAGAAGGGATTTTTTCACATAAGAAGCTACATTTAAGATAAGGAAAGAACCGTTCCCTAAGTGGGTTCACACGTACAAAAAATTAAATCCTTTTGTGTCTTGCGTTTTAGAGCCACAATCTTTTCAGTAAACCTTTTTGAAAAATTCTTTTTGTATCATAAAACAAATTGGTAGCTACACCAATTATAAATTTATCTTAATTTAAAAAAATAAAAAAATATTAAAGAATTCGGACATTTTTTCTTTCAAAAATTTGTATATGTAATAAAATTTATATGTAATAAATTAAGCAGGTAGCTTCAAAAGCGGATATTCCTGCAACAGTGAAAACATCAAACAATGAAATAAAAGATGTATCCCAAAAGAAGTCTTTTGCTAAAGGTACTAAGCAAACTTCACCACCTCCAATCATGATTTCCGGATTGACAATGTTTGGTGAGCTTAAGAGCATAGTAGAAAAATGCAGTAATAAGGCATGTAAATATACATCATACAATAAAGACAATTGGAAAGTCATTGTTGAAGACGCCGATGCGTATAGATCTATCACTGAAGAATTGAACAAAAAGAGAATTCAGTGGCACTCGTACGAAAATAAAGCTACAAGGTCGATAAAGGTAGTAGCAAGAGGTCTCCACTCTTCATGTGATGCCAAAGATATTGTCGAAGACCTTATTCAAAAAGGTTTCCAAGCTCTCGATGCGAATAATCTTATTAAAAATGAGACAATCAAAGACTCCACTGGGGTATCAACGACAACATCTCTACCTTTGTTTATGCTCACCTTTGAAAATAAAGAAAGTCTCGATAAGATCTACAGTATAAAATCAATTATGGGCATAGTTGTCAAAATTGAACCACTACGAAAGTCAAAAATTGTTCCACAATGTAAACGCTGTCAGGCCTTTGGGCATACACAAAAATACTGCAATCGTGAGTTTGCTTGTGTTAAATGCGAAGGCAAGCATGCAACTAAAAACTGTCCCATGGGCAGAGAACAGAAAGCGAAATGTGTTAACTGTCAAGGCAACCATCCTGCAAGTTACAGAGGATGTCCAGTTGCCAAAAAATTCCAAGACACAAAAAGAAAAAACAAAACTGGGAACAAGCTAAGAAACCCAATAATCACAAAAGCAATAGTTGAAAGCAAAAAAGTAGCCGTTGAGAACAAAACTAAAAATCAACCGCCAAAAGTAATTGCACTAAGCAAAAGTGATGAAAATAAATCCTATTCCCAGATTGTTAAAAATGTGCGGAAGAACGAAGAAACATCTATTAAAGAAATGCTTGAACTTATCCTGAAAAGGATTGACAAACAAGATTTAAACATAAAACAGCTAAGCGAAGAAGTCGCTCTTAAAAAACAATGATGGACAGAACACTCAAAATCGCAACATGGAATGCAAACGGTCTTTTACAACATGTATCAGAACTAAACATCTTTTTAGACATAGAGCATATAGACATTTGTTTGGTGTCCGAAACTCACCTCGCTATAGAACAAAATCTTGATAATAAATTACCTAACTATACGTGTTATCACGCTCCGCACCCAGCTGACAAAGCTAGGGGAGGATCAGCAATACTAATAAAAAAGTGCTTAACACACTATGAAGAGCCGAAGTTTACTAATGAAAACATGCAAGTAACCACAATTAGTATTGGTATAAAAAAGAAAGAGTTTAAGATAGCATCTATATACTGCCCTCCGAGGCGCTCTCCAACTGAAGAAGACTATGCAGAACTCCTAAATTTGTTAGGACATAACTTCCTTGTTGGTGGCGACTTCAATGCTAAACACACCCAATGGGGATCTAGGCTCATAACAACGAAAGGCAAACGGCTATATCAAGCAGGCCGCAAATACAACTGCGAATTTTATTCTTCTGGCTCGCCAACATATTGGCCATCTGATTCTAACAAAATACCAGACCTTATAGACTTTTTCGTAGTAAAAGGTATTAAACGAAACCATATAAGTGTCGAAGGTAATTACGATTTATCGTCAGATCATACTCCAGTAATATTATCACTGAGCGAAGCAGAAATAATAGAGAAAAGTAATCCTAAGCTCGTGAACAAAAGAACAAACTGGAACGAATTCAGAGATAAACTTGAAAGTTTTATAAACCTAAGATCCCCTATGCAAACAATTGAACAGATTGATCATGAAGTAGAACAATTTATTGCTGATGTGCAACAGGCTGCAGAAGAAAGTACTCCAACAATTTCGAACTCAAGAGAAAAAGAAATAAAATATCCTGTCGAAATAAAGGAGCTGATCTTGGAGAAAAGAAGAGCCCGAAGAAAATGGCAAGCTACGAGATTTCCAGGTGATAAGGCAGTTTTTAACCGTCTTAACAATGAACTTAAGAAAAGAATCTGGGAATTTAAAAGTGATTCACTTAGTAGATTCCTGAATAGTCTGACGGCGGATGCTTCTACGGAATACTCCTTATGGAAAGCAGCTAAGCGCCAAAAAAGACCACAGGCACAAAACCCGCCAGTAAAATCTCAAGATGGTAAATGGATCGGAAACCCAAAACAAAAGGCTGATCTCTTCGCTGAACATCTCGCGAATGTATTTAAGCCATTTCCACCAAGCACAGCTACAGATCCCTTACAGTTTGTTGATAGAAACGACGAATGTGAAATTCCTTTTGTCACGCTCAAAGAAGTAAGAAGTATGTGTCAACATAAGTTGTCCAACAAAGAATCACCAGGGTACGATCTAATAACTGCTCAGGTTTTGAAAGAAATGCCTTCTACAGCCTTCAAAAAACTCCAATTTATAATAAATGCATGCCTTAAACTAAGATATGTGCCACATCATTGGAAAATTGCAGAAGTCATTGTTTTACCTAAACAAGGTAAGCCACCAACAGAAGTAACATCTTACAGACCTATATCGCTTATACCAATCATGGCAAAAGTTTTCGAAAAACTGCTTCTGAAAAGACTAAGCAGAATAATAGAAGAAAGAAGACTAATTCCGAGCCATCAGTTTGGATTTAGAAATAAACATTCCACGATAGACCAAGTGCATCGGATTACGGATGTTGTGGAAAAAGCACTTGAAGAAAAACAAGTATGCTCGGCTATATTCTTAGATGTTGCTCAAGCCTTTGACAAGGTTTGGCACTTGGGACTTGAGTACAAACTGCAAAGGGATCTTCCCAGGCAGTACTACGAAATACTGAAATCCTACGTTACGAAACGACTCTTTAGAGTACGGTACGACCAAAATTACTCGGAACTAAAGAAAATTGAAGCCGGTGTACCACAAGGAAGTGTCCTAGGACCAACCCTGTATCTGTTATATACAAGGCATATTCCAGTGGACATCAACGCTATCATGGCCACCTTTGCTGATGATACTGCAATATTGGTGCCAGATAAATCCGTTACGAAGGCTACACAAAAACTGCAAAATGCAGTCGATAAAGTTAGTGATTGGACGCAAAAATGGCGAATCAAACAAAATGAAACAAAATCGACGCATATAAACTTAAAAAAAAAAAATAAAATAAACAATGTTCCAATTCTTATAAACAGTACAGCAGTACCTTACTCCAATACTGCCAAATACCTTGGAATGACTTTGGATGCAAAGCTTAAATGGAAAGAGAACATCAAAAAGAAAAAAGACGAACTAAACTTGAAGTACAGAAAAATGTACTGGTTACTAGAAAAGAACTCTGACCTATCTATCCAGAAAAAACTAATGTTATATAAGTAAGTACTGAAACTCGTTTGGACATATGTCATCCAACTATGGGGCTGTACAAAGAAAACAAATGCTGAACCCATCCAAAAATTCCAAAGCAAGGTCCTTCGCGGAATAATAAATGCCCCTTGGTATATAAGAAATAGCGATCTACATCGGGACCTTCAAATTGAAATGGTTACAGAAGTGGTTAAAAAACACGCTGTATCACACAATCAGCGACTGCAAAGTCATACCAACTCCGAAATGGAGACCGTCTTAAATGTACGAGACAATGTTCGGAGATTAAGAAGAACCAAGCCTCATGAGCTGATGGTCTAAAAGCTATGGAAAGTGTTATAACTTAAACTTCCCACAATGCGACTGATAAATTAAGAAAGCAAAATCATTTGTCGATCTTTCATAGATTGGTCCTGATTCACCGGTGGTTTTAGTGCGGTAAGAGTCCCACACTACTTGGTACCGATTCTTACCGAGTGTCTTTTGAAGATTTCCATCGGATAATAAAAAAAAAAAAAAAAAAAAAAAATGTAATAAAATAAATTCTGGATAAAATTTTTCTTTGAAATCGGTGCAACCATTAATAAGAAAGCAGAAAATAAAAAAAAAACTGCCAGGTACTATTAGTAAAAATTGAAACCTTCATCAAAGTTTTATATAAATAAATTGTCTACCGAAAGGCAGACCGATATTATCAGCAGTTATTTTACTTTTTTATCAAAATCGTGCGAAGCATTATCAAGATCAAGATGAATGGAGCTAACAAAAATTTCGTTTTTCCCTAGTAAACCACTATTAAACCTCAAGTGGCAAAATGGAAGAAAATCGTTCACTGCTCTAGGCAGAAGTTAGAGGCACAGACAAACGGGACCCACTTTCTTCTTGCTCTGATTTGGATTGTAAAGTTTGCACGGATCCAAACCTTGCCCTCGAAAAGGAAAATCGCACGCTAAAATAAAAATGAACTTACTATCTTCTACTGGTTGGATAAAGTAGCTTAACGTCTACAGTAGATTTTCTTGAATAGTCAAAGGTGAATAAAATGCAAAATTATAGATTTTCAAATTGAAGTTTGAACTTGATTTCTCGATTGTAACGTTTATTGAACTGAAAGTTCCTTTTAATCAGCTCAGCAAGGGGCCGGTTTTAGTTCGGTGAAAAGGTAAATCGAAAAACCTCCACATTTCTCTGTTCTCTTAAAAAACACAAGAACATTGAGAGAATCACGCTGTCTTCAAGAGAAATGTTAAGGTGGTGATAATATAGTTTCCATTCGCAGAACCATTATCACTTATCTGTGCAAAATAAATCAAAAAAGGATAAAAGGCTATTTGCTAGGCAACGAATGTGAAATCGATTTATTCGATTCGATTTTTCACAGAACCAGAATCGGCCCCAAAATCTTATTTATATTTATTTTAACAGGGTGTTCTACAGAAGTTGTGAACAAACCAAGAACGTCCACATTATGTTGATCTGCGTGAATCAAGGTCGTTGATCAATAATGTATGCATGTAGATTAAATGAGGACGTGCTGATCGATAAAACTGTTCAATTCTTGTTGACCTTTACGTAACCCACTTCAAGAGGATAGAAATCAAGAAAGTTATTCAATTGTTAATTTTCACAGTAAGCATTTAAGTTTCTGTTTGCAAAGCAACTTTGATGAATCCAAAAATGTATAGATAAATAATTTGCCATTTTGTCATTCAATGTTCTCTATGTTTTTTTTGGGTGCACTCAGTTGAAAATCAGTAAAAAAAACATCTTATACATCTTATATTGTTCATGGCTTAATAATTTTCCATTAATTAGTCGTTAATTAGTTGTAACAAATTGAATTTGAGCGCTCAGAATTTTCTGTTTTTTTTTGTGCTTTTCTAACTTGATATCAAGTTAGCAAGGCAACTCACATGGATCAAAAATTTAATAGGTACATAATTTTTGTTAATTAATCGGCTATTAGTTGTGATGATTTCAAATTTGTAGTTCTATGTTTTCTATGTTTTGTTTTTCTTTTTTCTTGAAAAGATGTAAGATTTCCAAATTTTAATATTCAAGTGCTTACAATTAGTACTTAATTAGTTGTGGAAAAATAATTTTTGCCATGCGATGTTTTTTATGTGTTTTTTGGTTATTTGTTTGCTATTAATGTGAAGTTAGAAAAGAAACTTTGACGAATCATAAATGTGCAGATGGATGATTTTCCGTTAATTAGACGTATATAACATGTTATAATTTTTTCTTTCAATGTTTTCTATGTTTTTTTGGGTACTTTGCTAACTTCAAAAATCTCTAGATACGTTAAAAACTTCGTTTACTTAATATTGATGGCCTTATAATTTCTTTAATGTCTTAAATTGGTTGTGAAAAAAATTACTCTAATAGCTTAATGTTTTCTATGTTTTTTTTTACCTCTTTTGGTAGCTTGATTTTAAGTTAGCAAAGAATTACCTAAAAAAAGAAACAAACTTCTAATACCGTATGGTTTATGGCTTAATAATTTGTCCTTAACTAATCTTTAATTAGTTGTAACAATTTCAAATTAGTCGTGCGATGTTTCTTACTATACTTGGATTCTTAGTGAACTTAACATCAAGTTAGCATAGTAGTGTTCAAAGCTAATTGCTTACGGCTTAATAATTCAGGGTTAGAGTTTAGCACGCAGATCGAGTTAAAATTTATCTTCCATATACAATTTTTCCCAGGACAAATTTTATCTCGGATTTGCTCCAGCGCAAAATTTGACGTTCTTAGCCGCTGTACATGAAAAAGCTAAAGTAAGTCTCCACTCTCCACTTAATTTTGCGCGGAAAAAGAATGCTCGAAACATTATTTTTCCCGATAAATTGTGACATTTAATATTTATTTCGTTTTTATAAACTAAAATCATCTCCCAGTTTCTTACTTTCCCTTATTAAGACGCTTTGAGGATGCATGACTGAAATAAAATATAAAATGCGAAAAGAAAATGATGACATCAGAATTGAGCATAAAAATAAATATATGGAACAGCTGTTTTTAATCAGTCGGTGGCGTAGCTAATTGGAAAGGGTACAAAAGGGCCATATACAGATTTGGAAAATATTTTCTTCAGATCAAAACTTAAATTTATTTCTAAACCGAGTTCAACCAAGTTGGAATCAGCAAATTGATCTGGAAAAAATCAAGTTAAAGCTGTAGAAAATTCTGAAAATTTCTGATTTTGGCAGAGTTTTTTACCCATTGACATCACATCCATCCTTCAATGTCAATAAAAATTTATAGTTGATAGCTTCACAGATAGGGAAAAAGTTTTGTTTTGATCCAAAGCTCAAAAATTCGGAGGTTTTAAAGAATTTGACAAGTATTAATGGTTTGACAGATGGGGAACAAACTATATTTATACGGAAAAAGTTAATTTTAATCCAAATGTCAATTAATTGCTCTGAAATTACTTTTTGGCCACTGGTCAAAACATAGTTGATAGCTTGAAAAATGGAGGACAGACTATATTTCTATGAAAAAAGTTTATTTTGGTCCAAATGTCAACCAATAGTCCTTAAATCATCTTTTCTAGAGAAATAAAAAAAAATTAAAATTTCAGACTTTTTAGAGGGTTGTTCATCCCTCCACCTTATATTGTTCCCAAACAAGTGCGGGCGCATAATTTTTATTACTCTGCAGAGGTTTCGAAAGAATCTAATTTCTATATATAAAATTTTCAAATTTGTGAATTGAAGGAAATCTTATAATTTTTTTTTTGGTTCATAGCTACGTTACTGTTTCCATTTGAATATTGTTTTATCTCTACACCTTTGGAATTTGTTTTCAGAAAAAAAAAATAACCGATAAAATTTGTCTTCGCTCGATCTACGTACTAGACTTAACTAGTAGTTGATAAGTTTGGACAATTTTGAATTTTTAGTTCAATGTTTTCTATATTTTTTCCATTTTTAGTTCTATATTTTCTACATTTTTTTCGAAAAGCGGTACAAATTTTTAATTATAACTTATATTACTTAATTCTTTAATTAGTCGTTAATTAGCTGTAACAAAATCATTTTTTTGTGCGATGTTTTCTTTGTTTTTTGTTTTGTTTATTTTCCTGAATCTATACGAGATCAACAAATAGCTCCATAAAAAATATTCAATTATTTCAATTAATCGATTATTCGATCACTTTTATTTCAATCAGTTCATTATTCGATACTGCTGTTTTCAATTGAATCTTCGATTTCAATTGAATCTAGTCTTCAATTCAATACTGCACCGTTGATCGAATCTAAATTATTCCAAATTAACAAACAATACAATTTGATTGTATTAAAAACTATTAAGAAAATCTAAATTTTCAGTTTTCTAACTGCTCCGGTAAAATGTGATTTTACGTCGATTGGTTGACATTTGGATCAAAATACACCTATTCTGTCAAAACATAGTTTTTCCTCTATCTGTTTAGCCAAAAATTGTCAAATTCCATTGAAGCATGCTTTCGATTACGATGGATTAAAAGTCCTTAAAAAAATCGGAATTTTTGAAGAAAAAAGAATCAAAATACACATATACCGTCAAAATATAGTTTGTCTTTTATTTTTCAGGCTATCAACTGTCAAATTCCCTTGAAGGATGGCTACGATGTTGATGGATTAGGAAACTTCTGATAAATCTGAAATTTTTGTGGAATTTTTACTGCTCCAGAAAAAAAGTGATATTAGGGAAATTTGGTGACATTTGGATCAAAATACATATTTTTTGTCAAAAAATAGCTTGTCCCTTCTCTGTCAAGCTATCAACTGCCGAATTCTATTCAAGGCTATGTTTTCGAAAGATTAAGAAATCTCTAAGACAAATTCACAGATTTTTGAGAAGATTGATAACAAAATTCCAGATTCCTTATTGAAATTATTCAGATTGTGATTGAAAATCAAGAATCACCGAAATGATTGAGATTGAGATCGATTGAAATGAGAATTTGTGACTTCAATAATCGATACTTTTCGATGATCGGAACAAAAAAATCGAATCATTCCTGATTGACGCAGACCTATTAGATCATACCAAGATTGTTGCTTAACGAATAACTTTCGTTAAGCTTTCCTTAAATGCTTGGTTGAACTTATTTGAAAGCCAATTGATAGCCTATAAGCTTCGCTTATTATGTATAAACGTTTTTATATCAAAAAGGAAGTTTTCAAAAGAATGAATGAAACTGGAAAGTAAGTTTAGTTAATTTTAAGTAACCTTCAAATTTCAATTAAAAGTGTTTTAAATGTTACTGTTATTTGATTGAGTGTCAAAATATAAAATGATGTTTTTTATTTTTAAATTTGAAATACAGAATTTTTATCACTTTCCAAGTGAAATAATCCTAGGTAAGTATTCTTTTGCAGGAATATTAAAATTTAATATGTTGGGAATTTCTCACGAAAGATAAAATTTCATCAATAATTCAAAATTCAGTGATATTTAATAAACTGTGAGAGAATAAAAGTAAATCGCTTTTCTTAAATGGGTGCTTTTATACTCGACACAAATCCAACATATTTACTGCATTCCTGCTATGGATATATTGTCTTCTCTCCTGGATTTATAATACTCATATAGCTAGCAAGAATTCAAGCTACATATTTTATTTCATCTGGTTTATTGTCGTCGTCAGTCGGTCTGCCGGTGGAGTGGAAGCGGAAATCCATGAATAAAACATAAAGATACAATTCTACACCAGGTGAGGTTGAAAAGGTTGATAAGTAGAAAACCATACCAGATACCTCTATACACCCCTGCAAACATAGGAGAGCATCAGAGTAAGAGCAAGTCTATATTATATTATTCGCACATATATTAAATAGAAGAAGGCGACAACGTGACGAGAAACGAAAAAACATCCTGCAGGACATTTATCTTTCTTCGATTTGTTATTGGATGTTGTTTATGTGCGAAGCGATGCCGCCGCCAGGAGAAAGTTCGATGATACTCCTTAGTCCCAGCTCTCAGAACTGATCTGATGGAGAGATACCCATGTCAGATATCAAGAAAACAGTGTTTTCTATATTCGCATGAGTGCCAGAAGGTTGTCTTGTCATACAGACTTCCAATCTTCCATGAGTTGACATTATATTTGTATTCCACCTCTGCGATGCCAACCCCTCTGGCTTTATCCATAGCGCATGTAATGCGTTTGTGTTGGGCTTGGGTTTGGCGACGGGCAACTGGGAATGGGGAGGGAAAAGGTAGCAAAATGTTAATTTGGTATTATACAACCCATTGAATAAGTCAATTTATTATGAGAACATTGATTATTTTATATTGGATGGAACATAAAGTGGTTGATTGAGCATTGGCAATAATGCTTCTTCAACACACCATGAAATTATTCAGGTTTGATAGTTAAACAAAACAGCGATATCGATATGAAGGTATGTTTTTGAGTGAATGAGTGTTCTTTACGCAAAGGTACTTCAAACATCAATAATGTTGGAGTTAACTTGTGTATGTAATAAATTGAAGGGTGTGCGATCAAGTGAAAGTTTCATAATTAAAACAAATCAGGGAATATTGCAAGTTGGCAAATCTAATGATAATGACTCAAAAAAATAATCACAAAACTACAAGAAAGGAAATAATTAAAATGTAGAATTCACGCTTGGTAAATAAAATTTCTAACTGAAGTTAATGGAAAATCGATTAGTTGGCATGAAGTTTTTATATAATTGAGAGCGAAGAATTGAATGAAACCCCTCATTAGAAAAAAATTGATACGGGTAGCACTTTCTATCTCTTTATTGGAAGGGAAAATAAAGTACATAAAAGTTAAATAAATGGAAAATTTACAAAGACTGACAAAATTAATTTAAAAGAAAAAAGTGTGTATACAGGAATAGAGGGGTCTTAAAAATTCTAATAAGTTGAGAAAGGCAGAAATGGACAGATACAGTGGTTATTGGATTAAAATATTTTATTAAATGAGCTTGAGTGTTCTGTTTTTCATTCAGAATGTTTAACATGGATTTGTTCGATCTTGAAGTAGGGAAAACTCAAGGCATAGTAAATTTATAAAAAAGTTTCTTGAAGCTTCCGCAGGGAAATCATATTGGTCCTTAACATTTCAGTCACTTTTTGCTTTCTAGGTTCCCCGGGCACTTCATCCCCTAAGAGGCTATTGTGCTCTTCTAATTTGGTTCCCTCTGATTATTTCCTGCTGGAATACATAAAATCTTTTTTTACCTAGATCATCCCATAACCCTGGAAGCACTCAAGGACCCAATTCGAACCCACATCCTGTTCAAACAACTTTAAAGAGCGCACAAGAACTTAAAAAAAAAATCTTACTTAATGTTAATAGTGAGTAAAGTACACTTTTATAAGTATCTTTGGTAGAAGTTCCAAATTTGGATTTAAGCTTTTCAAATAAGCCCCTATCGACCCATTAGACACCTTAATAGTGCCTGTGCACCCAAGGACAAATGAAGCATTGACTGGACTATAGGTTGCATGTCATCCAACAGCTAGTGTTTTGGTTTAATAAAAATGTCCTCTTAAAAAAAAATGCTTTGAAGATCCACCTCATATCGGAGAGATATTGGAATTCATTTATATAGCTAATATCTACTTTATTCTTCATAATTTACGATGGGTTAATCCGTTTATCGCTTTTTGTAAAGATATTTTAAGGTCTCAGTTCGTTATTTTTTGGGAGTAAGTCCACATTTCCTTTCAAAGTTTGTCCTTATAAGACTCTTAATTTGCATCCCATCTTTACTCTCAAATTTCATCTTGGTCTTAATATATTTTGCGGACTACAATTTTCGATAATACTTGCTGGAGTCTATTTTTTGAATAAGATTTTTTTAATGAACATCATGTGGCATTTCATCGTGTATGCATAAAAGAGGTTCCATATGGAGTAGAACAAGTTAGATCCACCATTTGTCCGCTATACTGTTTAAAACAAAAAATATCAGCCAGGAAAACACAAATAAAATTGTGTCATTTTAATTTCAATTTTAATTTTAATTTTAATTTTAATTTTAATTTTAATTTTAATTTTAATTTTAATTTTAATTTTAATTTTAATTTTAATTTTAATTTTAATTTTAATTTTAATTTTAATTTTAATTTTAATTTTAATTTTAATTTTAATTTTAATTTTAATTTTAATTTTAATTTTAATTTTAATTTTAATTTTAATTTTAATTTTAATTTTAATTTTAATTTTAATTTTAATTTTAATTTTAATTTTAATTTTAATTTTAATTTTAATTTTAATTTTAATTTTAATTTTAATTTTAATTTTAATTTTAATTTTAATTTTAATTTTAATTTTAATTTTAATTTTAATTTTAATTTTAATTTTAATTTTAATTTTAATTTTAATTTTAATTTTAATTTTAATTTTAATTTTAATTTTAATTTTAATTTTAATTTTAATTTTAATTTTAATTTTAATTTTAATTTTAATTTTAATTTTAATTTTAATTTTAATTTTAATTTTAATTTTAATTTTAATTTTAATTTTAATTTTAATTTTAATTTTAATTTTAATTTTAATTTTAATTTTAATTTTAATTTTAATTTTAATTTTAATTTTAATTTTAATTTTAATTTTAATTTTAATTTTAATTTTAATTTTAATTTTAATTTTAATTTTAATTTTAATTTTAATTTTAATTTTAATTTTAATTTTAATTTTAATTTTAATTTTAATTTTAATTTTAATTTTAATTTTAATTTTAATTTTAATTTTAATTTTAATTTTAATTTTAATTTTAATTTTAATTTTAATTTTAATTTTAATTTTAATTTTAATTTTAATTTTAATTTTAATTTTAATTTTAATTTTAATTTTAATTTTAATTTTAATTTTAATTTTAATTTTAATTTTAATTTTAATTTTAATTTTAATTTTAATTTTAATTTTAATTTTAATTTTAATTTTAATTTTAATTTTAATTTTAATTTTAATTTTAATTTTAATTTTAATTTTAATTTTAATTTTAATTTTAATTTTAATTTTAATTTTAATTTTAATTTTAATTTTAATTTTAATTTTAATTTTAATTTTAATTTTAATTTAAAAAAAATTCAAAATATAGAAAACTAGATTTTATACTATATTGGTGCAGGTAGCCGGGAACTTCCTGGGAACCTGGGAACCCGGGAACCCAATTATGCATTTGGATAATCCTCAGTTCATATTCCCGAGCAGTTGTGGAACCGGGTATTACCCGTATAAAAAATAGGGTAATTAGTGGATCATGTCAATATTTCGATTGACAAAAATCTCGACAAAATATTTATCTATCTTGAGTTCCAAAATATTGAATAACAAAATCTTGAACGAGCCGGAATCTCGAAAGACACAATTTCGAAAATGAAAAAAAAAAATATAGAATTTTCGAGAATATTTTAAAACTTCCAATTTTAAATAAATATGAGGTTAAAGCTTTCAGGAACGGTAAACTCAAGTATGACAGTAGAACTTTTTTGATTATTTTCTGTTCCAAATACAAAGTTTCTTGAAAACCACATTCTTTGAATTCAAATGAAAATTTATATACACCTAACCTTGCACCTACCCCAAATTCAATGATTTGCCTAGGCAGCGGGGTTGTACACCCCACTATCTATACACCGTTATGCTGGGTTCTAGAATTGCAGTTATGTAATTGTCTCAAAAGTGGCTGCTTTTTTGATATTTTGGCCGTTCGAGGTATTCGATTTAAAAATGTTTGTAATTTTTGATTTTGAATTTGAGATTTTTGTTTTTGATATTTTATCTTACTAGACTTTGTGTTTCGAGATTTTGTCTTTTGAAATCTTGGTTTTCGAGACATTGGGGTGGACCCAGTTATTAGATATGGTAGGTACATTCCTCAAAAAGATCAATTTTTGCTTTTAAAAGAAAATTTCAAATGGTCTTTATAAATGATTTGTAAGTATCAACCTATAAAAATTTCATTTGATAAACATTTTTCCGTTGTTTAGTAGCTTAACACCTACAATTCAAAAACTGAAGGACAATGCACATTAAATCTCAGCCATCTAGTTTATCAAATGCACTATACAAGTAGAAATCAGTGAATATTTAATGTCGATTTGTTATTCTCTCACTTTTATACTTTATCCATTTTTCTTTCTAAGTGGTGGTAACAAATCTTTTTGAATTCGAAGTGTGACCCACCAGCATCACACAATGTAGGTATAGTAGGTATCCCTTAAACCAGCCAAATATACACAAAAAAGGATGGCTATGAAAAGTGTATCCTGATGGAAAACAACCATTGCCCACAATATACTTTCAATCACTCTAATAGAGTGGGCAAGTGGAGCGAAGTTCTTAAGTCCGTAGACTATTTCTCCTGAACATATGAACATTATGCTGAACTCGAGAGGGGTTTTCTTCTGAGTTTCAAAACAAAACCAAATGGAATTAGAAAAAAAAAGAAGAAGAATATCCTTGTCAACATTATTCACACTGAATGGCGACATTATTTCTCTTGTGATACATATACATACTTACATACATGTATCCTGATGACATTGGAAATCTCTATCCTTTTAAACCGCAAGGACCTGATATTATGCTTTCAACAATAGCAGATTCCTAAAAGCCCTTTATACTTGATACTTAATTCTTTCCAATTCACTCGAATTCTAATACAAACACAAACACACATACACAGGTATACCTACTAACCACACAGGCGGGAATTAAGAAAGAGAAAAGTGTCGAAGAGGGGAGGGGAGAGGAATAATAGAAAGAACCATAAAAACCACAGGAAGTCACGATTTTATCGATTGGATAGACAGATTATTGTCCATCCAAGTCCTCGAGTCTTATTAGAGATACATTCATTCAATAAAAATAGAATAAACTTAGCGTTGCGTTAGCGCCCTATCCCTTGAATCTCTCTGTCTCTCCCTCTCTCTCTCATTGTGACATATCACCATCATCATTATTCGAATTGCTGTACTAAAGAACTTTAAGAAATACCAAGAACAACAACAACAACACTCAATAAAAAGCTTTCCTCGCCCCAAATCGCATCTACATAATTAATTTTTATATAACTATGGTGCCAGTTGGTGGGGTGTAAATCGCTGGCATATGTTTTTGTAGACAAGTATCTGGCAATAAACATATACACAGATACCTATCCACTTGGGGAAGAATATCGTATTTTAATAGTTTTGTTCTAAGTGAAATTGTTTTCATTAGCTTAATAAAATTTTAACACAAAAGTTTTTCCTAAACTGTGAAGATTAGTGAGAAGAGTATTTGTTTGTTTTAAGATTTTGTAAAGGGTCATCCAACGAAAGGTATCATTTGTGAACTGTGAATAGATTCATAGATATCTTAGTTAGAGGAAAAAATTTGTTATTCAAAATTGTACTACATTATTAGACTTTTTAATTTGATTTAAGGGTTTTGTGATTCCATAAAATAACATGACTTAAAATTCGCGTGCTAAAACTTGATGTCATTCCGACAACCGGTAAAAAAAGAGTGGTTTTAAAAACTCAACAAAGGTTATTACTAATTTGATTTTTATTTTTAGGTCAGCTCGGTTGACATACCCGTCGAACGCGGTAATTTATGACGTAGCAGTTTGTTGCAATCCCAAATATGTTGTCTTTATTCAAAGGATGGTTGACCCGTTTGGCCACCATTTTGAATTTTATTTCTTTTTAGTTTCTTTTTAATATCTTGGTTCCAAGAAGTCCTACAAAAAAGTCTAACATACAATAACTGTTGAAAATTAGATTTACTTATTATTTTTATGTTAAGTAAATTATGTAAATAATTTAATAACTTACAGGCCAAGTGTAGTTAAACTTTAAGCTCATTTTCTTTATAAAAAAAAATAAAAACTTTCCACAAACATTAACTGGGCTTGAAGTTCTCAAAACTTCTGTCATAAATTTTTGTTTCTGTATTCCAATACATAAAATAGAAATGAATATTTTTATTTAATAAAAATGTTTTGTACTAGACAAACTTCTCTCAAAAAAAAAACATTATCACGACTGAAAATCCTATTTTGGCCATCCATAGTTAACTTTTAACTTTGCTTATCACCGCTCTCAAATTTGAAAATATTTACTTGGCTAATTGAACCCAAAAAATATCAAAATTTTACAAACAATTTCCCATCTACTCTGTGCCCAACATTGGACAATATTCAAGACAATAAAATGACTGCCTTAACCTTTATCAAGCACTGAGTCATTAATTTACGCTCAATTGATTTCTATAGGTCTTAAAATGTAAATGCAAATGCATGCAAATAATACCTCAAGGTGAATTTATATGTTTTTTTTTTCAGTGTAAGCCGACCATACCAAAAAAATATAATTTATTCACAGCATTTTTATTTTGCATGCAAAAAAATTGCTCGTCCATTGTTTTGCTGACATTACATGACTGCCATGGTTTTTTTTTGCATCAAACTGAAGACCAATCATGCAAAAAACTATTTGTTATTTCACTTCAATAATTTTTGACATGCGAAAATATTTTCATAGGTTTTTTTTCGCACGCGGGAAGATTAAACTAGGCTTATAAATACATATACTAGAAAAATAAAATGCACGACTTGGTCGCACGTACTAGCTCTTGTGTTCAAGAGGCTGAGAGTTTAAAAATTTTATATAAAGGGTGTTTTTTTATTAAGAGGTGTGGTTTCCAATCTGGCGATACTTGTTTCGGCATTGGTCTTTTTGACAGCTGTCACTTGATTTATGCTCAGTTTGGTTTGCCATTTCATATGAACAGACTTCTGAACAAAGTTTGTTGTCTAGAGTGGCAATGTAACTTCTGCCACAACCTTTAATATTAAAAATGGTCTTCAGCAGGGAGCGGTCAACTCGCCGATTCTATTCAACATTTACACCAGCGGGTAGTCTAACTCAGGCAATTGCGTATGCCGATGATCTAATTGCGTACAGAGCAGCCCCAAAAGTCAAGGTCATCAGAATTCTTTTGCAGCGTGACTTCGAGAAGATTCAGCAATATGACTGGAAGTTGAAAATCAACTTTCAGAAATCAGAAACTATCTTGTTTAGGACTCCGTTGCTTACAGCCATTGGCCAGGGCTAGGGGAGCTTTTGCTCCGGCCGTTTGAGAGTCAGTGTCTTCAACGCTGCCTTGGATTGCACAGAACATCAGAGTCAGAGTACAAACATTACTATTCCAACCTGGTTCTATACAACGGTGGCAACATAAACAGGATAGATAATTTCTTGCTGAAACTTATTCGAGGTCACATTGTAAGAGCGATGTCCTCGTCTAATAGCTTAATCTTTGGAGCTTATTACCCTTAATACGAATACTAGGAGAGTGTGCGTCTAAGCGGCTTTATTCCGAGAGCTGATCCAGGATAGAGCGACGGTTCCGCTAATCTCCTTTACAGTCGAGACGTCCTCGCACAAGACGGAGCTGAGCACCTTCGGTTCAGTAGGACTGTTTCCGAACGGGTCCGAAGAGAAAGGGTAAAGCAGGAAAACCAGTTCTGGTGGTTGAAAAACGAAGATGAAGTTCCTTCAGACATTTAATAGTTGACCTTGCTATTTTCTTTTGTATGGCCGACTTGCATAGGTTTAGGTAGTTAGTTTTAAGTAGGGACAGTCAGGGTGGCACCAAAAAAAAAAAAATTATAAAAATCAACAAAAATAAAAAAAAAAAAATATAAAACCGGAAAATGCTTGCTCTGGCTGCATTTAGTTTGTAAGTAGTCTGTAAGTAACGGGTGATTTTTTAGCTGGTTTGGTTTTGGCAACACTGGTTTTGACAGCTGACGTGTGTTTAGTACCTTGTGTCACTGTCAAACAGCTTCAGTTTGGTTTGCAATTTAACCATGGATCGTTTTACAAATGAACAACGCTTGCAAATTATTGAATTTTACTATCAAAATTCGTGCTCGGTTCGAAATGTTCATCGCGCGCTGCTTATCGAAAAATTGTGTTCAGCGATGAGGCACATTTTTGGTTGAATGGGTACGTAAATAAGCATAATTGCCGCATTTGGAGTGAAGATCAGCCAGAAGCATTGCAACAGCTACCAATGCATCCCGAAAAAGCCACTGTTTGGTGAGGTTTATGGGCCGGCGGCATTATTGGGCCATATTTCTTCAAAGATGATGCGAATCGCAGCGTTACTGTCAATGGTGAACGCTACCGAGCGATGATAACAAACTTTTTTTTGCCCGAAATGGAAGTTCTTGACTTGCATGATATGTGGTTTCAACAAGACGGTGCCACATGCCACACAGCACGCGAAACAATGGCGCAATCGCGAGGCGAGTTTGGTGAACAGTTAATTTCACGTTTCGGGCCGGTCAATTGGCCGCCTAGATCGTGCGATTTGACACCATTAGATTATTTTTTGTGGGGGTATGTCAAGGTTAATGTCTATAGGGACAAGCCCGCTTCGATTGACGCACTGGAAGCCAACATCCATGCATTCATTCGTGAGATACCGGCCGATATGTGTGAAAGAGTATGCCAAAATTGGACTCAGCGGATGGGCTACCTGAGACGCAGCCGCGGTCAACATTTGCATGAAATTATCTTTAAACATTAAATTGCAAGGTTCAAACTATCGATTCAAATAAATATTTCATTCATTTTTTTGAATTTTTTGTGTTTTTTTTTTTAAAGTTCTAAACCTCTTAAAAAATCACCCGTTATAATAATCGTTTTTAAAAAGCTTCTTTAAAATGACTTTTACAAGTTTGAGCCTCTATAATATAAATTGACGTTTTCTTTAAGAGTTCGTGTCTAAGATTCTATACGTCAAAGTGAAGTTTTCGATAAAACTTCAAAAAAAAGTTACAGAAACCTTTTAAAGACTGACTGACAGCGACTACAATAAAATAACTTTATGGAATCTTATTAGAGTCATAACTTCATATGCCTTCTATTAATTTGTTTACAGAGGTCTACCCGAAAACAGATGCTTTTCTCGTTTAATTTTCTATATCTAGCTTTCAATCAATTTTAAAAAAGCTGTTAATGAAATCACGATTTCTATAAGAAATTTATTTTTGATGGAAGCTGTATAGAAGCCTTATACATATCCAGACTTGCAGTATATCAATATTTCTAAGGTAATAGAAACTGAAATGTTAGTTGGGTTTCTAATCTTTGGAGTATCAAACTGTTATTTACATAAGTCAAATTTCAATATTTTTCAATTATATATCGTAAGTTGACAGTTTTCAATAACAGTTAAAGCTTATAGTTATAGTATGCAGCTTCTAAAACAAGTCAAATATATAACCTTCTTTGTTATACTAGAACTAAACCTACCGGAAACCACAAGAAATATGCTATAATTCAAATTGCATAGTTTTTTTTCGTGGAAATCCTAAAAAATACTCTGGAAAATATGTTATTAAACTTATATCCTGAGATATTTCAGTATAAAAGAAAAGAAGATTCAATTGAAATTCAATTTTAAATTCTTTTATAGAAATTTACAAATTTGGGTCTAGGTAGACAGGTACCTAAAAACTAAATTGTCTTTCCAAATTTAAAACAACATAAAATTCAATACAATTGTGGGGAATGCAGGTGAATGAATGTACACAAAACAAGAGCTGCCAGAACTAGGTCAATATTCCAATATTCTATAGAAAATAACTTTGACAGCATCAGCCCTTTTGTACAGTTCATGTGGACGACATATGCATTTTTTTTTTCTTTTCTTATTTATCCCTCAAACATTACAAGCTTATACATACGACTCTGTATTTTATATAACCTTTTCCTTTTTCAGCAGCAAAGTAACCACAGAACAACAATGCAACTCATCTACATTGTGCTTGCTCACAAATAGGTTATAGTGTGCACCTCTTTTTATACATCTTGTAATAGTATGGGTTATAGATTTACCTCCGACATTATATCAAACGAAATGTTTTAACATTCTCTATCTGACAGCTGACACACAAGAATACAAAATAAATTGTATTCCCATAATATCATCTGACCTAACTGTGTATTATCCTTCACCAGAACGGAAACCATCAAACATGTCAAATCGATTTCGATAAACTTCTTCGATAAAATGACGAAGCATCACACCCCGAAAGGGGTACTGTTGTACTGGTTGGAGGTTTCCAGTTTGCCGGCTTGCTTCTAGCCATATCGGATGAAAATGCCGGTCATTGCACATTGCACAAGCACAATTCATATAAGCAGAGTGCAACACCTTTGGTACCTACATTGTTGTTAACTTTTGTGAAGACATCCGGTTTCAGTGTGAATGAGCATTGTCAGCATTTTAGATTAAAAAATTTGTCAGTATCAAATAGAATAAAAGGATATTGCAAGACAGTGACAGTGAATATATATGATTCAAAACTGATTCATCATTGATATCAGTGATCTAAGACCAAGAGATATTTAAAGGTCAGTTAAGATTCAAAAGGATACATGTAGCTCCCAAATATTAGCTTTGGTTTTACAAACTATGCATTAAGAAAAAATCAACTTTTTATAATTTTTTGAAAAGGGCAAAAATATTGAAATGCATTAATCTAAAAAATAGCAGCTCTGTGAAGTACCTAAGAATCGAATAGCTTCCACTCTGTGCATTTAAAAAAAACACGCGTCCTTGATAGCTTATCAAATTTTTTTGTTCATAAAAAAAAACAGATGTGTAAACAAAACTGGATTTACTTTTCTATGTAGCTGCCAGCTGAAGCAAAACATAATTCATTACCTTGGTAATATATTTTCTATGTGTAATTAAAGGCTAAATTAATTCCCAGCTATGGATTTTTGCATAATTCCCTAGAGAGGAACACTTCATTAAATCAACTTATATTGCTTTGCAAAAAAAAAAAAAATCCTTTATCAAAAGAGAATAATTAGTGTATTTTGCCAACCAACAAATCAATAATTCCCATTAGAAAAGCAAATAATTAGTCCCAAGGAAAAAAAAAAAACAAAACTTTTTTATGATGCATAAACTTTTTTTATTCATTTTGTAATTGAAAATATCAATTAGGTATCTATAGTCAGCGAGTTGAGTTGGCATTGCAAATTTTCAATTTAAAACCTTTAATGGGAAATGTTTGCATTTAATTTGAAAAATGTATAGCTTAGAAAAAAAATTTGTTTCCTCGTGGGTAAGAACAAAACCTTCATCACGCTATAGTAGGACCGAAAAACGCATGCTCATAGGTGTGTGAGACTCTTAATACTTTAAAACCACCTCCACTTCCCGATTGCAACTTACATGAAACTTATCTAGCAATTTATTTTTAACGAAGTTAAGTTACGTGTTGCAGGTTACTTTCCGGTGAAAGTTCCTGCTTATTTATTTATAGCGGTTTTTTTATAGCGGTTTTCTGTTCACAGCACCAAGTTGGTAGGTTTTGTTCTTCGCAGACGGCGTACTAAATTTGACTCGTCAAGAATGTCAATAATCATTGAATTAGCGTGTTCTAATAGTCGATTTCTATGTTTTCGCGCGAAACTTTTTATTTCCTCCCACACCGTAGGAATCCCTAGATCCTTATGAAGATCTTCGTTTCTTATATACCACGGAGCATTTACAAATGACCTAAGCTATTTATTTTCAAACGTTTGTAAGTTATTTAAGTTTGTATTGTAGGTACAACCCCAAAGTTGTATACCATAAGTCCAAACAGGTTTAAGAACCTGTCGGTATAAAATCAATTTATTTTCAATACTAAGCTTTGAATATTTACCGAGTAACCAGTTCATATCTCTTAATTTACTTTTAATTCTTCGCATTTCTTTTTCACGTGCGGCTTTCATTTTAATTTCGCGTCAAGAGTCATTCCCAGTTACTTTGCCTCATTTGCAAATGGAACACGAGCGGTATTAAGAAAAACGGGTAATCTATTTATTTTTGTATACGTAAAGTCCACGTGGACTGACTTTTTTTCATTGAGCGCTATTCGCCATGTTTTTGTCCACTCATTCACATTATTAAGAGCATTTTGTAATTTAATTGTAGATTTGCTAATCGTTTTGCCTTCTGCTATTATTGCAGTATCATCAGCAAACGTGGCTACAATAGTATCTTCAGTTTGAGTTATATCGCGTATAAATAAAAGGTACAGAACTGGACCTAATACACTTCCTTGTGGTACCCCAGCCGCTATTTCTTTGAAATCAGAATGGTCATTTCCGTGTTTTACACGCAAAAGTCTTTCATCTAGATATTCGTTTAGAATTTTATAAAGTCCTCCTTCAGGCAGAACTTGTCTTAATTTTTGTGCCACACCTTGTCAAACGCCTGCAAAACGTCCAAAAGGACTACCGAACAGAATTTCTTTTCTTCAAGAGCTCTCTCAATTACGTCGGTAATTCTATGTACTTGATCAATTGTCGAATGTTTGCTTCTAAATCCGAACTGATGTTCAGGTATTATATTTTTTCTCTTCTATTATCGGCCGCAGGCACAGGAATAGTATTCTTTCAAAAAGTTTTGATATTATTAGAAGAAGCGAAATCGGCCTGTAAGACTTTTTTTCGTGAGATGGTTTGTCAGGTTTCAAAACCATTATGACTTCCGCAACTTTCCATTGGCTCGGAACATATTCTAACCTTAGAGCTGCATTTGTTATGTAAAGGAGGTTAATAAACTCTTTACGAGGGAGCATTTTTAGAACTTCTGCCGTTATTAAGTCATATCCTGGAGCTTTATTGGGCATAAGCTTTTTTATTTCTCTTATTAATTTGGCGAATGTAGCATTTCTTGTTATGTAGCTTTCATTTGAAGTAAAATTCATATTTATATTTTCGTTGAGTTCTTGTCCATAGAACGGCTTAAATGTTTCCTTTAAGTTATCAGCGAATACCATCGCTTTTTCTTTGTCACTTTTAGCCCATTCATATTGGCTTATCTTTATCGGGGGCACTGGAAGCTTTGGTTTTTTCGTTGTTTTTATAGCTTTCCAAAGTGAGTAGTTCGATTCTTTCCTAGCTGTCAGGCCCTCAAGGTAATTTTCAACTTCAAGGTTTTTGAAATCTGATATCGCCGTCTTTAGCGTATTACTCAAGCGATTTAAACAGGCTTTGTGTTGAGGAGCACGGGTTCGCTGCCATTTCTTACGTACTTTTCGTTTCTCTTTCACTAAATCTTTTATTTCTTGCGGATATTTTTTCTCTTTATAGCGAGGCATTAGCCTTTGATAAGGTGTGCTATCCCAAGCTGCTTTTTGTATTATAGATATAAGCAAAGGTATCGACAGCGTCTCTAAGCTCAAGAGGCGTTTGTAATAATCCCCTAACTCAACTTTGTCCTCGATATCATTTTTAAATACATCACAGTTGGTTTTACTGTTTGTTAACCTGGGTTGTTTTTCAATTTTAACAAGGCTTTCGATCATAGTGAGTACGACGGCAGAATGCTCTGAGAAGAGGCCATAGCTCTTTGAAATTTCTACACACTTAGAAGGTGTTCTTCTTACCATGAATAAAAAAGATTATAACAAATTTAAATTTAAATGACACATGTTGACCGTTTTTCATACGATATTTTTAAAACAACTCACATGTTTATGAAAGGTATACAACATATACATAAATTTATAAATAAGGGTGCTAAGATTTCAAGTTACTCAATTATAAAT
Source organism: Dasysyrphus albostriatus (assembly GCA_946251815.1). Lineage (NCBI taxonomy): Eukaryota > Metazoa > Arthropoda > Insecta > Diptera > Syrphidae > Dasysyrphus > Dasysyrphus albostriatus. The sequence continues at coordinate 68,679,693 of OX276335.1, forward strand.
TAGCCATTATGTAGGTAGTATGAAAAACCTAATTATCTATTTCATTACTTATAAGTACCTATGTAATGTATATATGTAATTAAAAAAAGTTAACTACCCACTAAAATTATACCTTATGCTATGTTATAAACATTATTTTTTGGAGGGTAGTTAGATTTATGTACTTTGAAATACATAATTAAAATATTATGGATGATAAGATTTTTTTTAATTACATAATTTGATGGGTTGTTTTAAATTTTATTTCATTACATATCGTAATTAACTACTAACAATCCTAATGTAAAGTGATCATGTTTTTGACTTAATAACTTACACCGGTTTTCATAAACGCAAATAAAACACGAATTATATTTAATTAGTGAGTTACGTGTCAAATCTTATCAATAAATCAAAATTCAAGGTAATAAACTAACTCACCAAAATAGGTACATTAAAAGAGTAATTAAGTTAAAAAAAAATCTGTTATTGTTGCCAAAAACTAGAGATTAAAGGAAACAAACGCTAGTGACACACATGCCTCTAACAACTTCAAAGAAGAGAGTGTATGTGCAAAAGTCCTTACTTTTAGAGAAAGTATATGTGCATTCAAAAAAAAAGCCTTTGGTAACAGCAGAGTTTTTGTTGATTGTATTAGATTTCCATTAAGATTTTGAACTTAACGTGGATTAGAAGTTTATATTTTTATTGATATGAAATTTTAATTTGTGGACTAACTCTTGATCGACATTTTAGTTATTTTGGGAATTAAAAGATATCGACGCTATTTTTATTGATAGGGCTGTTAGAGTATGGTGCTCAGTCTGATCTGAGATGTGGATAAGGGCTTAATTCAAAAAAATTCTTCCAGCCAAAATTTGGTATGGTAACTACACTAGTCACGAAAATTAAAGGAACAAATTTTATTTCAATTTTTATCAGTGTTTTTTGAAAAGCGACATCTTTTTCATGAGTGGTCGTATTTTGTTGAAACAAAGAGCATTAAGATTTTAAAAGAAATTGATGTTATTTTGTCATGCGCATAAGTGATTTTAGTTATGACTTAGGAAATTAAACTTGTGGCTTTTGAGGTTAGTTAAGGCACATAAGCAAACTTACTTTAACCTGCAATAGAAATATGAAATTTAAATTTTACACAAACGGGTTGGGGTCAAAATCCCGCGTGTCAAAATCCCGTTTATCAAAATCCCAGAAATCAAAATCCCGAAAATCAAAATCCCGCCGATCAAAATCCCGCTGTTTCTACTAAAATGTGACAGCGAATTAATATTTTGTATTCCTATGAAATTTGTGACACCATTGCATAAGAATCAACAAGAACGAACACTCCTACTATAGTGCTATTTTCACAGTATGCACAGGACTTCACTATCAACAGTACCTAGTGGGGCTCAGAAGCACACAAAATTACCTTATAACGTATATTCATAGCAAAATATATTTTTGGAAAATTTTGGAAAAAGAGCTCTTTTAACCAACAAAATTTTGATTTTTTAGAACTATAGATCACTAATATGCATTTTATAAGTCGCTACAGTACACTGGGTGACGAATAACTGCGAATAAAGTATTGAAAATCCCGCCGATTACTGGCGGGATTCTTGCGGCGTGATTTTGACTGGCGAGATTCGTGTACATAGCTAATTAGTAATTTTATTTGGCGAGATTTCGACTCTCGGGATTTTGATGGGCGGGATTTTAACATTTTACCTACACAAACATTTATTTAATATTTTAATGGCAAGTGCCACCCGGGTCTTGGTCTCATTCAACCGCGCCCGTCTATTCGGCTGTAGCCTAAACGGTTAAATGATTTTCTTTGAACTTGATATTCAGATATCAGATTTTTTAAAATATTTTTAGGAACAAAAATAACGGTATTTTTTCAAATTTTACCATTTCTTATAATTTATGGCGGTTTTTGCCCGAATGTCCCTTTTCGGTACATTTGATTCAACATTGAATCATGTTAAATTAATTAGATCTCTATGTTAAATTTACAGGATGTTAAGTATTTTATTCATGTTTTTTAACTAGATTACCATGTAAAGTTAATTAGATTTAAAGGTAAAATTAACAAGATTGTTTCAGATTTGTGTACTGTGGCGTACACTTACTTTAAAAGATGCACGCACAGATTCCTGGTTATGTAATGTTTAAAAATTGTCCAACCTTTTTCACACTTCTACCAAAAATTTGGATGAAAGACTGAAAAAAAATTCACACAGAGTTTATTTTATCACCCTGTTCACATTTAGGAGGGAGGGGTGAAAAAAAAATTCAAAAGAAAGTAGTTTTAAGGTTTAAAGAAATAAAAGCCACCCTGATACTACATTATGTATAGGTACAAGATCCAGTGGGTACGTGTTACCCAGTCGTGCATTAATTTTGTGTTGGTTTAATTTAAGAAATAAATAAAAATATATTTGGTGGCGCCCAGACCTTTGGTATGACAGTCCAATGCACTAACCATTATGTCACGAGATTGGTTTAATTTGGAAAAACTAAACCAAACTTCTCACAATGAAATGAAATTTTTCGTTGAACCAACATAATTTTACGAATTTTGTTCATAAAATTTTTCAAGATTTCATGAAAATCAAAATAAGAAGTTTCAAATCAAACGGGAAAATAGTATGAAAGCACTTTTATTAAGACAGTTAACCTTCTTGAAGCAACTCACCATATTTTTGATTAAGTTATGAATCAATGAAAATATAGATATAGATTGGGACATTTTAAAGGCTTAAGAAATGCTGTGGAAGACAAAATACCTTAAATAATTAAGAACACAGCATTTTAAGAGTGCCTTTAAATAACTGATATTAGGAAATGCAAAGAGATGTCTAAGCTATAAATAGTACCTGTACATAGAACGAGTTTGTTTAATTTTGAATTTCTTCAAAATCGGCTGAACGGATTTAAATAATTGTTTTATATATAAATTTCAGATAAGTTTAAATAATATTGCATATCAAAATTTTCAAAAAAAAAACCTAAAATTAAAGATAAACGTTATTTTGAAAATTCGATATTTCAAAAATGGGTTGCCAATTTTTTTCAAATTTAATTTTAATATGCAAATAGATAAGTACTTAAGATTTGTACACCAAAAGTTTTACTTAAAAAAGTTTAAGCAATTTGATTGTATAAAAAACAATTTTTTAAGTCATGCATGGACTTAAAAAAAATGTTATTTTGCCGAAGACAAAATGTTTTGCTTAGAACTCATAGAAATTGCAGTACAAAATGTACAAAAATTAGTTTTTTTAGCGATTAAGCTATAAGGTAAAAATAAATCAATACTTTATTGGAGTTATTTACTGATGCATTTGCGTACATATTGAACTCTCAGACTATAACTAAAGAGAGGTTTAAATTTTTTTAATTCGCATTACTGTCCCAGAGAGATTAACGTTGAATGAGCTTTAATATAAGTAGGTATACATTATGTACCTTCACAGTTTCACTTATGTATATATAAACCCATACATTATAGTGAAACCAATGAAAATAGGTACCCTTTGATTTTAAATACATGGTTTATCGGATGTATTTAGATATACATAGAAGTTATATATATTGCAATTTGTACAACGTACATTGTACATACATATACCTACTATATACATTCATGTATTTATAGCGTATGATGGATTAACCATATTATTATTATATACAAACATGCACAAGAGCAGAAAATATAATGTCGCGCACGCATTATCCATGTCAAGAACATCGATTTTATTGTTTTTATAAATAGCCCACTGATGGTGCTTATGCTCTACTTATCTAGGTGAATTAATTGAACACACAAGGCACTACCTACCTCTTGCGTCCTTTATTTTAATTCATTTAATTTATTTATCTTTTTTCAGAGTTGAAGCTATATCCACTATTGATTTTAAGTCAATAAATTTGAATATAAAAATGTACATATAAAGTGCCGTACACGCTTTTTATCACGATTTTTATTAATATAACGGGTGATTTTTTAAGAGGTTTAGAACTTTTTTTAAAAAAAAAAACACAAAAAATTCAAAAAAATGAATGAAATATTTATTTGAATCGATAGTTTGAACCTTGCAATTTAATGTTTAAAGATAATTTCATGCAAATGTTGACCGCGGCTGCGTCTCAGGTAGCCCATCCGCTGAGTCCAATTTTGGCATACTCTTTCACACATATCGGCCGGTATCTCACGAATGAATGCATGGATGTTGGCTTCCAGTGCGTCAATCGAAGCGGGCTTGTCCCTATAGACATTAACCTTGACATACCCCCACATAAAATAATCTAATGGTGTCAAATCGCACGATCTAGGCGGCCAATTGACCGGCCCGAAACGTGAAATTAACTGTTCACCAAACTCGCCTCGCGATTGCGCCATTGTTTCGCGTGCTGTGTGGCATGTGGCACCGTCTTGTTGAAACCACATATCATGCAAGTCAAGAACTTCCTTTTCGGGCAAAAAAAGTTTGTTATCATCGCTCGGTAGCGTTCACCATTGACAGTAACGCTGCGATTCGCATCATCTTTGAAGAAATATGGCCCAATAATGCCGCCGGCCCATAAACCGCACCAAACAGTGGCTTTTTCGGGATGCATTGGTAGCTGTTGCAATGCTTCTGGCTGATCTTCACTCCAAATGCGGCAATTATGCTTATTTACGTACCCATTCAACCAAAAATCAGCCTCATCGCTGAACACAATTTTTCGATAAAAAAGCGGATCCTCGGCCAGCTTTCCAAGAGCCCATTCACCGAAAATTCGGCGTTGTGGTAGGTCGGCTGGCTTTAGTTCTTGCACCAGCTGTATCTTAAAAGGCTTTACGCCCAAATCCTTCCGCAAAATTTTCCACGTAGTGCTGTAACAAAGGCCTAACTGCTGGGAACGGCGCCGAATCGACATTTCGCGGTCTTCTGTCACACTAGCTGATACGGCCGTAATATTTTCTTCACTACACACAGTACGTAAACGTGTTGGTGGTTTAATGTCCAACAAAGTAAATTTGGTGTGAAATTTGGTCACAATCTTCCGAATAGACTGCTCAGAAGGTCGAGAATGCCGACCATAAAATGGAAGCAGCGCGCGATGAACATTTCGAACCGAGCACGAATTTTGATAGTAAAATTCAATAATTTGCAAGCGTTGTTCATTTGTAAGACGATCCATGGTTAAATTGCAAACCAAACTGAAGCTGTTTGACAGTGACACAAGGTACTAAACACACGTCAGCTGTCAAAACCAGTGTTGCCAAAACCAAACCAGCTAAAAATTCACCCGTTATAAGCATTTTATATACAAACACACTGAGTTTTTTAATATTTTTAAAATATTTTCATATTATTTTGAAAACTTTTTGGCGTCCGATAAAGGGATAGTTTTTTTTTTTGTTACTTTTTCCAGCTAACAATTTAGCTTGTATAAAATAAAAAATTTGGCAAGTAATAGCTTGTATAGAGCTTGTATAAGGCAATCTTGAGCAAGCCAAGATTTTTCCACCTGAAATTTAAACAAATAGCTGCTATAAGGCTCTTTTAAGTCATTGCAAACAACTTGTATAAGGCTTGTTTGTAAAGGCCTTATACAAACAAAAAAGAAGTGCTTACAGTAAGATTGAACTTCTTAGCAAAACTTAAAAATGCAAAAACTCATGGCAAAAATTTGAAAGATCTGGAACCTACCAAAGACAAGTGAGAAAAAAAAGGGAAGCAATTCTTAAAACAGCCAGAGAACATTCAAGAACAAAGAACAGATATAAGATGCGCACAAAAAAATACAATAAAATAAAATGCAATAAAAAATACAACATCTGAAAAATAAAATAAAAACCGATTAAAAAAATTTATTTTTTTAATATCAGAATCAGCTTTGCTTAAAAAAATTTTGTTTTCTCTCGATGGATTGCTTATGCAAAATAAATTTGTGTAAGGCCTTATATAAACATCCAAGGCAAGCTATATCTTGTTCAGCCAAGCTAATAACGTCAACAAAACTCTTATGGCAGTCAATTAGCTTGCGTAAATGCTACAAAATGACTTGCATAAGGCCTTTTACTATTTCTATAGCAGTCTGAAAATAGCTTGTATAGAACATTATACAAGTTAAATTGTTAGTTGTTAGTTGTTACCTGCACAACCGTTTATCTAATTATTCTTTGAAAACAATTTAAGAGATATTTATTTCTATGTTATTTTAGAAAACTTGAACTTGAATTACCTACGTGTATACTCGTATCTTTTATTTTAATTTTTATTTAAATGGTTGAGCCTAAAGTTTTCGTGTTAATTACCTGGAAGATAGTTATTAGTTTCTGAAGTCATCTTTTAATAACCTTTACTAATTAGCTAATTCAATTATCTTGTTACACCATATCTATTAGTTCCCTACCTTAAGGCAGTGTTTAACAATGTCTGCTTAAATGTTCATTTAAACTACGCGTCATTTATTGGTTAGTAACTAACAAACCTCATTTACGTTTCCTAATGTCTGATTACCCTTATACAACATAATGTACATAGGTTTAACTAGCAATTAAATTTTACAAGTAAAAGGAAGTGCCGATTACTATCTGATTTAACTGGCAATTAAAAATTAATCACAGTCACTTTCAATGCGATGTGCCCATTAAAATAAATGTATAATAATCGTTTGGACCCAAAATTGGGTGCTGATTTTAATTCATCTTCCCAACGTGGCACAGATATAAGCTTCGAAATTGATCCCTATATTTCTAAATTTCATCATATTACCAAATCAGATGAAACGACCCAATAGTTATTTGTAAATACTGTTATGAAAATGGATCGTATTAGTGGAAAAGTATTAGACGTTTGAAGCTCCCATTAACTAGCGATATAGCATGGGTATAAGTATTTTATTCTAGCAGAGCTAGTTTTGGATTTATAACAATTTTTTTTAGTTTGGATTTTAATTAAACTCGACATTACGGTGGCTAAGTTAGGTGAAGTTGAAGTGTCTGACACAGTAAACCAAAACTTGGTCCGATGTGATATTCGTTCTTCTTTACTTGTTAAACTGCATAGAGCTGACGCGTGATTGTGGGAAAGAGCAGGTTATGAACAGATTTAGAGCGCTTTAAGTCCAAATTTGATTTAACTTGTTTAGATGCCAAAATATGTCTTTAAGCATATCTTCCTCAAGCAAAAGCTTACATAAAGCGATGGATATACCAGTATTTATATTTTGCTCCATTTCTAGCGAGTTTATCAGTATATACAATTCCTTGGAATCTGGAATATAACTATGGCATGGCACTCATGCACAGAGATGCTCGTTAAGGACTGTTCTTTAATTTTAAAAAAAAAAACAAGATTTTAACATTTTGTTTTCAGTAAAAAGCTTAAAATTTATAACAGCATTGAATATCGAACAAAAAAATATTTCATAATTACATAACATTTTGAAAAATAAAAAAATCAGATTCATTTTTCAAAAATTTAGATTTTAAAATGTAGTTTCTCAACTCAGGGAAAAATGTAAGATATAAATAATAAAAATAAAGCGTCAAGTCCGTCTGGTGTCTTTTTTACCATATTTACCATATTACAGTTGGTTTAAGAAGATGACCTATTATTTTAACAGTAAATTTTAGTAAAAAAAGAAACTTTGACAAGAAAATATTGTTAATTTAAACCTAGATCGTGTTGTTTTAAAACTTTATCTTATGAATTTCTATTTTACTACCAATCAGGTTGAAGTAAACTTTTAAACGGTTATGTTTAGAATGTTTACCTGTAAAATTTAGAAAAAAAGCGCTATGTCCATCTGGTTCATTTTAACGTGACACTAGTGCTAAGGACTTTCAGTAAGATAATCAACATTTTGTACATCGAACACGGGCAGCACAGTAGCTCTATTTCAAAGTAATTTTTTTCTTAAAATATTTTAGTTTTTTTATTCCCATCATCACTGTTAGATTAAGAATAAAAACTGAAACACTTTATTAACCAAATTCTTTAAAAATAAATTTAAATAAATTTAGTGGCGCAACAGCTCATGGAGAACCAGGGCCTAGTGACTAACAACTCTCAACCATTCCTGTGTGCGTGTTGTTGGCAGGAATGGAGGGGACCTACAATTTTTTGAGAAGCACTTATTCATGACAAGTATACTCTTGGAGGATTTGTCAGTCCCTCGCAAGTGGCAGTACCTCGGACAAAAACATTTATGTTTTTAGGTGGCAGTGGCCGGGAATCGAACAAGGGATTTGAACAAGTCCGCAAGACTCAATTATTGAAATTTATAAACTATTTATTCTCTATTCTTTGAACTCTTGTTGTTTTCAGTTACAAAAACGTTAGATTTATGAAATTTCTTACTTGTTGAAAGAAGGCTAAACAATTATTTAAGGTGTGTAAGAATTGTTGTTCTGTGCTAAACAAATTTTTAAAAGTTCTTGAATTTTACTTGTTTAGCAAGTATAAGCTATGAATTGCGTTATAGGCCCCTTGAAGTCAATATCTTTATTCGTTTTTGAGATATGTATGGTGAAGGACAAAAAGTGAAAGAACGTACGAAGGTGCGTACACAAAGCCGTAACTAGGATTTTGGTCAAGGAAGGGGGAGGGGGGGGGTGCAAGAACAAAATTAATATTTTGGGAGTTTTTCAGTTGTCGCTCGAAAAGCATCAATTCGATTCATTCAAAAGCTAGGTCAAAATTGACGTATTTTTACTTTTTTTCCGAAAATCCCCTCGGACACACTAATTGTCATGTCTCTAAAATGGATACAAATATATATTTCTAATGGCGTTTGGTGGGCTGAATACAATTTTGGTCAGCATAATTTCTCTAGTACCTACTTCAAGTTTTTGAGATATTCGAATTTAAAATCATTTGGAAAATTTGGGTTTATGTGATAACTAGCATGTCTAGCAGTCAAAACTCGAGTCATTACTCGATAACATTATTGTCTAATTGACAAATGTCAAAAGAGTATACTGCAGTCAATATAAAAATATAAAAAACTTTATTTTTCGGTTTAAATTGGAGTAACCATGTTATAAATTAATAAAAAATAGAGTTTTCCCATACAAAATATCGATATCAAATTTGTGCATATGCCCTTGATTACGTATCTATCTACTCATCACAAAATTTGGTAAATCTAAAATGATTGCTGGCGTGCACTACCCCCCCCCCCTCAATGTACTCCAAGAAATCGCAAGAATAACTCCATCGTTTAATACGAGCTACTTATTATAATTTTCTGCAGCACTGAACGCTGACATTCCAGTCAGTGCTGAATACAAACAAAACTTGTATGTCCTCGCCTTTTGTAGACCGAGTAAATTGAACCACAAAACTAGTGTTTGGCATTTTATTATATGGTTCTGAAGTTTGATCACTTAACTGCGAAACTCTTTTTCAATCTTTCAAATACAAACCTTCATTCAGATTCAAGAAATCATTATTTAGCTATTGATTGTAATCTTAAACTACCTAATAGGGTTTTGTGGAAATAGTTTAAATATGTTAAGACATTGCTTTTGCTCATCGATGATATTAACATCTATTAAGGGACACCCTGTATTTTTATGAAACTATCACGGCTGTTCTAATATTCGGTCGAATTGAATCTGTACGAATTTAAAACGGAAAACAAAAATAGACCTCAATTGAAAACGTCGTTTTGTTCGTTTTTTGAACGTCTTTGAATCATAAATGTTCCTCAAAACGAATAGATCCTCAATCCGCCATTTTTTGGGCGTTTTCATTGCCGGTATCCCTTTGTTGACCGTTTTCAATCCGTATGAATGCAATTCGTCTGAATATCTTTAAGTACAAATCTAGCCCTTGCTTTTAAGGCATTTCTCACAACTGAAGAAGTCCTCAATTAGGCCTTCAGCCAAAATAGATAAGTTAACTCGGAGTTAATTTAGAGACTAGGACTATCCCGTACTTAAAAAAATTGCTCCCTTCAGTTACACATGGTTAAACATTTAAGATTCTAAATCACTTGGACATGAGAGCAAGTACGTTCAACCAGTCATTCAATTATCCAATTAGGTTTCCTTTCAAAAATAAAAAAAACAAAATTTCTAAAAAAAAATCCGCTCCTCTGAATGGCCTTGGTGGATTTAAAAATCCATCACTCACATAATCATTTGCCGCCAATCGGTGCCAGCTTGGGCAAATAATTGGAATTCGCTCATTGCAGCGTTAAATCCGTTTTTCACCATTAATCGCACAACTGCTGCTACGACGACGCCAATCACCAAAAGGAGCAACCAAAGAGGGAAGTGGAAAAGTCCAAACATTTACATGGGTCTGCAATTAATTTTTTTAATTATCTGGAATTGAATGATGGCGGGCGAGTGGATGGCAAATATAGGAAACAGAAATATACTTACTCTCTCCACTACCATAACGAAGGAAACCTTTCATACATTATTATATATCCATTTGGTTTTAACTGGACTAATTAGTTCGGCAGAAAGGATGGTAGCAATGTTAAAAATGTTCTATAGCTACAACAACAACAACAAGGCAAATAATTCACGTTGCAAATCAGTTGCTCTTGCCAATCACTATTTTTTTTTTTATTATTCCGCCGAAGACACATTAAGAATTTTATTTCGAAACTCTACTTTTACATTCCAATTTGATACTTCAGGAAGGCGGAAGTGGAAGAGTATATAAAAATAATTTTTGCTTTGATGACTGAAGAGGATGAATACAGGAGTAGGTGTGTGTAATTATCGGAAATGAAATTAATCCCACATTATGCATGGATATATCTGGAGGCGGATGATGTGGTTGTGGCAGAAAGTGAAAGTGTTATTACCCACAAACGAATAATTATGGTTGTTGAAAGTGTAACAGTATCTCAGGATCAAGGCAAAATTGATACTTTAAGCCAGACAAAAGGTTTTCTGTCGTCCCAAACATACCTACCTACGAAAAAAAAACTCCTTAATATCACAAACCACCTACGAACAACAACCAATGGTCAAATGAATTTTGGTCTTTTGGGTAATTTAGGACAGAAATGTAATTTTTCCACTTTGGTAGTTTTTATTACACTTTATGTTGGCTTTGTGTGATGATGTTTTATTCCGATGGCAAAAGACCAAACAAGAAAAAAAATTCTATAAAGCCTGATTTGCCAGAACCAGTCTCTGGAAGGATATACCGTCCATATACCATCAACCAGCTGTAACTTTAGGCCATTATTATGTTTTGTGCCACTAGGCGTATATTGAATTGTTTTCTTTTATTGCCCCGCTCTCAACTCAACTATAACATCACACAATATATTCTACGTATATAAAAGTACCCATACCCATACCTACACATATAGTATTAGTAAGTGTTTAATGGCAAAATGGCCACCAACGATGATATAGGTTCGTAATATCTGAGCATCATTTTGTGGCATGTGGTGACGAGATACCATATATGTACTCACATATTGTATGCAACACATTTCAAAGAGAGGCTTTTACACATTTAATGGAATAAACGAGTTAGTTTCCTGGTCTGGGTTTTTCTTTTGAATAACTGAGTGAGCTGACGTAATCAGGGACACCCACTTAACTTAATGGAGTGCCAATATACATATACCCACTTTATACGTATAGGATGTTGAAATATATGGACACAAAAAGGTTAAAGCTTCTGGCTCTGTGATTTTTTATTTACAAAAAAAAAAAGTGAAGCATTTGCTGTATTTGTTTTTTTTTATTCAAAGGAAATTTTTAAGGAACTTGATACTCAAATTAAATTTCTAAAATTCTTGCTCTTAGGAACCTTAAATCTATATACCTTAATTTTCATTCAAATAGATTAAGACCACTGATGTGGAAGAAGTTTTAAGTTTCTTTAACTTTCCACAAGTACCTACAAAATTTTGAAAGACCAAAGTTTTTCTTTATGGAATTTAAGGAACCACAAAGGATATACACTCCTAATAGTTCATTTGAAAAACTTTTAGCCATTTATTTTTGTATGATCCCGGTACAAGTATATATTCTTATGATTATGTGAGCAGCTAGCTATCATCTTGGGACTTATAACAATTGCAATAAATTTCTGAGAAAAGAAGTGATATGAACAGGATAAGAATGTTGAGTTTTGTTTTCTCGAAAGTTCAAAGCAAATTGAACATTTTTGAAAATAGAGAAAAACTTAATAGCGATTCATATTAATGATTTCAAATCTTTGGAAGTAAAAAAAAGAGTGATTCAAGAATGCTCATGACTTCGTATAATTTGTATAAGATCAAACGGACGTAAGAAAATTGAGGTTAGAATCCAAGTGAATGTACCTATTCAAGAAGGGGGAAATTTTGTTTTCATTTGTTATAAGTAGTCTTATATCTTTGTGGAATTGAAAAATGAAAAGGTCCATAATTTGCCGTTAGTTGGTCGTGACAAGTTTGAATTTGATCGTGCAATATGTTTTCTATATTTTTTTGGGTGCTTGCAGACTTAATATCAAGCCCTCAAAGCAACTCTCACGGATCGAAATATCAATAGGTGCATAATATGTTATGAATAAGTTTTGACAATTTCGAATTTCTCGTTCAACGTTTTCTATGTTTTTCTTTGGTGCTTTGCAAACTGGAAAAATCTCGAAAAGCTATACAAACTTCGTGTACTAAATGTTTTATGGCTTGACAATTTGCCATTAGTAAGTCTCTAGTAAGTTGTGAAAAATTGAGTGTTTTCTATGTTTTTTGCGTCCTTTGCTTGCTTAATATCACGTTAGAAAAACATCACCAGAAAATGGGGTAAAAACACTTTATACCAAATGGTTAATGGCTTTATAATTTGTCTTTAATTGGCTACAATAATTTCGAATTATTGTGCAAGGGTTTTCAACGTTTTTTGGACTTATAAGCTTGGTATCAAGTTAGCATAGCACCACCTCAAAAAGTGTTAAAAATGTTTTGACCGAATGGTTCATGGGTAAATATTCATAATTTACTAGTTGTTAGTAAATTTGGTTAACTTCGAATTTGATGTTCTATGTTTTCTATGTTTTTTTTATTGAAAAGTAGTAAAAACTTCCAGACATAAAATATAATTGCCTACAAATTTGCATTAATTACAAAATAAATTTTTTGGTGCGATGTTTTCTATATATTTTTTCAACAAAATCTCATTTGACCCAATGAAAACGTAAAAAAGCAGTTTACTATAAAGAAATAAAAAGCTCTCCGCTAAACCGAATGATAACTGCCGCAAATTCAGTTAGAAAGCAGATAAGCCAATTTTTCGGTGATAGGTTCAAATGGAAAAATTTAGTATCGAACCCAGAAGTGCCAAAATTATACTGTCTGCCGAAAATTCACAAGCCGGGGGAAAAAATGCGTGAAATCGTCGCTTGTGTCCAATCGCCGTGCACATTAATCGCTAAATGGCTAGTGAACGAAATGAATACACTACCGAAGTTTGAAAGTTGCTCTGTAAAGAACTCAATTGAGCTTTCAAAATTATTAAAATCAATCACTTTTGCTGAAGATGAAGTCATGGTGTCGTTCGACGTCGAATCTTTGTTTCCTTCGATCCCATTGAAACCCGCTTTATCAGCACTAAAAGCTCATCTTGTCAAACACAACGTCCCAACAGAAAAAAGAATCGTCTACATGCAAGCAGCCGAAATGTGCATGAACATGAACTACTTCGAATATAAAAAGCGCTTTTTTAAGATCGAGTCGGGAACCAGTATGGGAAACCCCCTCTCCCCCTTAATTGCCGAAGCCTTCATGTCACAATTTGAAACAGACCTAAAAAACAAAAATCTGCTGCCTACCTTTTGGAAACGATATGTTGATGACGTATTTACCATCATAAAACGTTCTGAAATAGACAATTTGCTTTCAGTTTTAAACCAACAATATGATGACATCAATTTCACATGCGAAATCGAAGAAAACAACAAAATAACATTTCTCGACTTAGAACTTCATCGATCGAACAACAAGATTGACATCAACATACCTCATAAAGACACTAACACCTTACGTTTCATCCCAAGTGACTCATATACCCCCATACAACATAAACTAGCAGCCTTCAACTCTTTAGCCCACCGCCTAGTTAGCTTACCACTATCAGCAACGAACTACACTAAAGAATATAACTACATAAAAAACGCAGCTAGAGTCAATGGATACAGCCAAATAATAATCGACAAGATAATCCACCGACACTCGATGAAAAGACAAATACACAACTTGACAACGTTGTTTACACAAAACAAAAGACTTGAAAAAGAGAAACAAATAGTGGTTATAACATTCTCTCCAGAAATAACAAACACCTTAAAAACGTCATACAATAAGAATGGTATGCAACTTGTCTATTCTAACCCCTTTAAGCTTAGAAGTATCCTACTCTCTACGAAAGACAAAAAGGAACAACTTGACAAAGCCGGGATCTATGTGATCTCTTGTAATGAATGCGACAAAAAATATTACGGCCAGACAAAACGCAGTGTTAAAACGAGGTTCAAAGAGCACAGTAATAACATCAAGAACAATGAACCAAGGAAATCTGCCTTTGCACTGCACGCATTACAAGAACATCATCTAACAACAACAATCGATAATGTTAAGCTTTTGAAATGCGTGAGTGATAGCCGTAGACTTGATGCGTACGAGAGCCTCTACATACATAGAGATGATTCAGCGTTGAATGCAGATTTGGGGAATATAGAGTCTTACTTGTTTACTTTGTAAAGTTTATTGAAAAATGCTTTTTTTCTTCTTCTTTTTGTTCTCTTTTTCGAAATTTCTTTTTTCCTTAAAAGCTTTTTGTTAAAAATCATTTAAATGTATTGGTTTTTTATTATTTTTGACATTTATGTATACGATTGTTCAATTTAATTTTGTAGCAGCTTTCCCCCTCAGTCGTGTTGCTGATGATGGCTAGTAGACTAGCCGAAATGCATTCAATAAAGCTCAATTCACAATTCTTGTTTTTAAAATAAAATTAAAAAAAAATTTTTTTGTTTTTAAATAGAAAAGTGTTTGTTTTAAAATAAAGACATTGTTGAATTAAAACTTGTAATTTCAATATAATGGTGTTTCCACTTATCGCATAAAGTATATATTTGAGAGATTACGAAAATTATTCCAAAAAACTAAAAACAAAAAAGCAGTTTACTGTTTAAAGCCTAGTACTCAGTCAAAATGAAATATCCATACAAAAATGCCGGTTAATTCACAGCGATGGAATTCGCATCGATAGGTGAGTACCCAAATTCGAGAATGAAATATGAACCGGTTCGATATATATGTATTTCACAAAATGATTTTCATTTCCCAATGTACAACCACTAGAAAAAAAAGCAGACGTGGAAAAGTCTGACATTTGTCAATTAACTTATTTTGATTGCTGCCGATAGTACAAAAATAAAACAAAACACGAAAATACAAAAAAATATGAAATAAAAATAAATATTCTTCAAAAACTATTTCAATATTCAGTCAAATATAATTCATAAAAATCAAATAAATTTCATAAAAATCACAAATTCACGTGAAAAAAAGAAAAAAACAATACGAGTAATATTTTCATAATGATAATTCACATATATTTTGAACTGGTTTAAAATTATCAAATTTCACAACAAGAGGTGAGTACTAGGCTCTAGGGTTTTAAAGGAGTGGAATTCGAAGCGATTGGACGTATTTTGGCTGCTGATAATCCGGGAAATTATTAAGAGATAAGTACCGTGATATAAATGATAATTTTAGGTTTATTTGAAGGAGATTTGAAAACTCTTTTAAATAATCTAAGTGTTTAATGGAAATTTTAATCGGTTTTGGAAATATTAACCAAATTATTCTTATAAATTTTAATATATAATTGAACGGTGTAATTATTTGAGTGAAAGTGAAGACAAACAAAAAAGAAAACAAAGAAAGACAAAGTGCATAATTATATAAATATTGAGTGAATATTAAAAGAAAGAGATAAAGGGATCTTATATAAAACTAATTTACAGTGGATACACAAATATGAGTGTTAGTGGGACTTGCGGGGAGTGTAAAAAGTCCAACCGCAATAAGGATTCAGCACTGGTTGCATGCAAAGGAGGTTGTGGAAGTTTGTTCCATCCCAAATGCATCAACCTAACTGAGTATGATTTGAATAAGACAGTGGAAAATAAATATGTAGTGATATTATGTGAATCGTGTCGCGAAAAATTAATGTCTCTTCGACACATCGAAGAGAATATTAAGAAAATAAAAGAAAATTTTGAAGAAATCGGATCGAAATTCGATAAAGTGCTAAATAATAGTGAAATAAAAGTGCAAAATGAGAATAAAATCATGTCTCAAATTAAGAAAACAATTGGTGAAAGTTTTAATAATGAGAATAAGACATACGCGAGTGCAGTGAAAAAAGGTGCAGTTTTAATAAAACCAAAAGCACACCAGGATTCCGATAAAACAAATTCAGAAGTAAAATTAACTGTAAATCCTGGAGATTCTGCCATACAGGTTGTCGGGATTAAAAAAGTTGATAAAGGTGCTATAGTTGTGTCATGTGAAAATATTGAATCAATGAATAAAGGGAAAGAAAAAGTGGAAGAAAGCTTGGGAAGCAATTACGATGTCAATGTTTTGAAAAGAAATAATCCCAGAGTTAAAATTTGTAATTTATCCGAAAAATTAGATGAGAGTTTGTTGTTAAGTTCTTTGAAAAAACAGAATGAAATGCTTCAAGGTGCAAATGTAAATTTAGAATTTAAAGCAATGTGGAAAAATGCAAACAAGAAATCATTTAGTGCTGTTATTGAACTTGATAATATGACTTTTAATGAAGTTATGAATGCCGGTAAGCTATGTGTTGGATGGGACAAGTGTTTTGTTCAGGAATCGTTGTATGTGAAAAGATGTTTTAAATGCCTGGGTTTTAATCATAATAGTAAAGACTGTAGATAACAAGTTGTGTTCTAAATGTGGTGGATGTCATATTGGATCCGAATGTCACGCTGAGTGTCTGAGTTGTGTAAATTGTGTGCGAATGAATAATGAACTTAAGTTAAATCTGAACACAAATCACAGTGCTTTTGACAACGACTGTGAGGTTTATCAGAGGAGACTTAAAGTTGAAAAAAGTAAATACTTGTAGCAAACAAGGCATAGTTCAGACTCTTTTATTTTTTATTATCTAAATATTCAAAGCCTATTAGCTAACAAGAGTGAAGTGGAAATTTTAATACAAAATCATCATCCTGATTTTATCATGCTATCGGAAACTTGTATAACGGATGGAATAGAGGAGTCGGAGTTGCGAGTTGTTGGCTACAAGCATATAATTTGTAAATCACACTCTAGACATACTGGAGGCGTGGTTCTATATGTCAAAAAGGGGATACAATTTCAAGTGATAGATAGTTCAAATTTTATTAATTCTGTATGGGTTGCAAAAATGTATGTGTGGTTGAATGAAGAAAAGTGGACATTTGCAGTGTTTTATAGATCTCCTAGTTCAACAGTAATGGATTTTTTAACATTTTTTAAGGATTGGTGCTATTATTCTTTGGAAAATGAAACCAAAATTTTAATGACTGGTGATTTTAATATAGATTTACTTAAAAAGGACCGTAATACACAAAAATTGTTGGATATAATTACTGATCAGGGACTTTCCCAGTTAGTAAGTCTACGAGGATAACCGAATCTTCGGCTACTTTAATTGACTATGTCATTACAAACAGGGACTTAAAATCTCAAGTTAAAGTCAACATAAACGCGGATGATAAAATATCTGATCATGAGACTATACGAGTGGAAGTTGTATTAAGACAAAAATGCAATACAATAGAGCAAAAATACAAAACTATCCGCTATACAAAAGCTAGGTTTGATTCACTTCTAAACGAAAATGGGTTTTCAGACGTATACTTTGTAGACGACTTAAATCTTCTATCGAATAACTTTTGTGAAAAATTAAATACGTCAATGAGGCATTGACGGTCGAAAGAGTGGAAAAAATAAGTTATAATAAGCCATGGTTCAATTCCCATTTACAAAGTTTAAAAAAGGAAAAAGTCAAAGCTTATAACACTGCCGTTTTTAATAATACTTCTGAAAATTGGTCGGTTTATAAATCAATTCGTAATAAATATAAGAGAGAAATTAAAATTATAAGAAGCAATTTTATAACATCTCAAATTATGGCGAAGTCTGGAAACCATATAGGAATGTGGGAGGCGCTTAAGAAGATCGTGCGTAATAGTGCAAAAATTAATGCAATTGAAAGTGTAAAATTTGGGGAATATACGTCAACCGTGTCGAATGATATTGCAAACAAATTTAATACATACTTTGTAAGCAGTATTCAGGAAATAAACGAATCAATAGAAAATATAAGTTTTGTGGTACCAGAAATTAGTTGCGTTTCTACTTTTACTTTTGATTTTTGTAATGAAAGATCTTACGTTGATTAAAAATATGAATAATAAGAAAGATGTGTTTCGGCTTAATAGAGAAATCATTTTGCAATCAATAGAAATAATCGGTCCAGTTCTTTTAAAGTTGATTAACAAATCATTAGAAGCAGGAAAGTTTCCTGATGTGTGGAAAGAATCCGTGGTTATTCCAGTGGAAAAAGTAAGCAATACGAATAAATGTGAAGAATTCAGACCAGTTAATATGTTGCCTACGTGTGAGAAAATATTGGAAAAGTTCGTTGCGGAGCAATTTCAAAATTACCTAGAGAACAACAACTTATTAATTGAAGAACAGTCTGGTTTTAGAAAAGCTCATTCATGTGAAACTGCCATTAATTGTGTTGTGTGGAAGTGGAAAAGACAAGTTGATTGTGGAAATTCAGTGATTGCGGTTTTTTTAGACTTGAAACGTGCTTTTGAAACTATTGACAGGCATATCTTGCTAAAAAAGTTGTGGTTGTATGGTGTACGTGGTCGTGAATTGAATTGGTTTAAATCTTATTTAGCGAATAGAAGTCAAAAGACTAGGGTGAATGATGAAATGTCTAGTGCGATTAATAATGATCTTGGGGTTCCACAGGGTTCTGTGTTGGGAGTCTTCCTCTTTCTTTTATATATAAATGACTTTAAGAAATGTCTGAAATATTGTAGTGTGAAGCTTTTTGCGGATGATAGTTTGATATACATTTGCGGAAGAAATAGTGAAGAAATGTGCCAAAGATTGAATGAGGACTTCACGAGAATTGATAATTGGTTGAAAATGAACAAACTGAAGGTGAATGTGAGTAAGACTAAATGTATGAAATTTCGTATAAATGAGGAAATTGATATCTGTATGGATGGTGCATTAATAAACTGTGTTGAAAGTATAAAATACTTAGGTGTTGTTATAGATGAAAATCTCAATTAACAGGACCATTCAAATCAAGTCTGTGCCAAGATTTCAAAGAAAATATATTTTTTGAGTAGAATAAGAAAGCAACTGACATTTGAAGCTTCTATTCTCCTATACAACGCATTAGTAATGCCGCACTTCAATTATTGCTCAACTTTGCTGTTTGGATCCAATGCAGATGTCAAATTAAGACTCCAAAGACTTCAGAACAGGGGAATGAGAATTATCTTAAGGATGAATATTTACACTCCTATTCGATTCATGCTGGATTGCTTAAATTGGATGAATGTTAAGCAGAGACTTATTTATGATGCTATGATTTTTATTTTTAAAATGCATAATGGTAAGCTACCGGAATACGTATCCGATGGAATATTAGAAGTATCCGAAGCGCAACCATTAAATTTAAGAAATAGCTATAACTTAAGACCGGAGAGATGTCGTTTAAGCCGTACTCAAAACTGTATTTTACATGATGGTATTATTTATTTTAATAACCTGCCCACATACTTAAAAAGTGAACCCACAATGAATCAATTTAAGAAAAAACTCAGTGCTTTTATTAAAAATAGTGTAATTTAGCCAAAATATATACAAACTTTTGTTTTTATTATGTGTTATAAATATGTTATAGTCTATTTTAAAGTTCTTGAACTAATAATTTGGTTTCTTTAACTATTCTTTTGCTAGGGTTATTATAGAGCCCAATCTTGACGTTAAGATGGGTACTCTTGGCCTTGGCCAGGATGGTATGCAGAAACTCTATATATATATATTTAAGCCTAGTACTTACCTCTTGCGAAACGAAAATTTTAAACCACTTTAAAATACAAGTGAATTCTCATTATGAAAATATCATTGCTTTTTTCCCGTGAATTTTTGATACTCAGTTTGGAATTTTTAATAGTCACTTTGAGTGGAAAAAATAGTTCGAATGAATTAAGAAGCTTAATCAAGACACATATCACGATAACGATAAAATTGTAATATGTTATGATCAATGTCTTGTTAAAGAAATGACAAATTATTCTTAAATTAAAACTTCAATTTAAGAATTTCTTAGAACTTTCTCGGAGCTCTTTGCTAATTTGATATGAATCCAGGAAAATAAAACAAAATACATAGAAAACATAGCACGGAAAAACAGCTTTAGTCACAGTTGATTAGCGACTAATTAAAGGCAAACTGTATGGTAGTAAAGTTCTTTGTATGTCTTACTAAAAAAAACTTCACCATAAAAAAAAACATAGAACGCCAAATTCGAAATTTTCAAAACTTAATTAAGACTAGTTAACCATTAATTATTTAGCATACATTTACACTTTTTACAACTTTCTGAGGTGCTGCTATGCTAAGTTGATGCAAAGTTAACAAAGAATAAAAAAAAAAGTAGCTAACATTGTACGAAAAATTGGTCATTGTCACAACTAATTAAAGACTAGTTTACAATAAATTATTAAGCTATAATCATTTTGGTACTAGCAGTTCTTACTCCTATTCTGGGTGATGCTTTGCTAACTTGATTCCAAACTGGCAAAAGACCCAAAAAAACATAGAAAACACTACGCGATAAAATTCAAGTTTTCCTAACAAATTAAAGACTTACTAGTGGAAATTATTAAGCTATAAGATTTTAAGTATAAGAAGGAATCCAAAAACCATAAATAACATAAAACGGAAAATTTGAAATTGTCACAACAAATTAATGGCAGATTATCCATGTACTGATTTTTTGATTCCTCAAAGCTGCTTTCCTATCTTGACACTCATAGAAAACAAAAATCCAAAACACATTGAAAACATCGCGTGACAAAATTGATTTTTTCACAACTAGCTAACTAACGACTTATTTATGGCAAATTATTAGGCACCAAAATAATCAATTTTTTAAGCTTTTAGCTTTTTCCAAAAAAAAAAAAATAGAAAATGTAGAACGACAAATTCGAATATGTTAAAACTAATAAACGACAAATTATGCACTTTTGCATTTTTCGATCCGTGAGCGTTGCTATGGTAACTTGATATTTTAGCAAAGTATACAAAGCACCGAAAAAACATAGAAAACTTTGTACGATCTAATCGAATTGGTCATAATTAATTAAGAACTAATTAACGGCAATTTATTAAGCCATTAACCATCAGGTATCAAAATTTTTTACTGACATTTGCCAGGGTGCTTGATAATAAGTTAGCAATAAAGCATCCATAAAAACATAGAAAATATTGAACCACATATTCGAAATTGTCACAACTAATTAACGACTAACTAACGGAAAATTATCCACCTCTTCATTATTCAATTCATCAAAGTTGCTTTGACTAACTTGACACTGGTTCAAATGAGACTCTTTAATATTCAGCAAAATATGTAATTTGAATCCCATTTTATGCTTAAAAAACAGCAGGGGTTGAATTTTAATTGTTTACCTACAACATAGTGAAACTCTTTTCCACGTGTTGCACACCCTAATCGCAAAAACAATTACCTACATCAAATACTTGGTCGTGTTTGCTCTAGAAAATATATTCGTCTACAATATGTACACGACAAAGCACCCCTTACATTTTTGATAACCCACTTAATTTTGATGAAACATTGTTGAGGTCACTTTGATTTATGTTGCTATACCCCCAAATAAAAATGCTTAAAACATTACTAAGAAAATAATAAATAATTGGGTACCTCTATTTTCTTTGTTAAGAATGAGTTGTGAAATTGGCTCACTAAGGTTTTTTTTTTTTGAGCAACTTTAGCAGCATTGGCAGGTAGAAAATAATGCCTTTGTATAAGCATTTTGTTTTATTAAAAATGTTTGCATCCATAAATAATTTTTATATTTATATGTAGCTTCTTATTTGGGTAGTCATTGACCCTAGAAATGCACATTCACCAAAATAAAAAAAAAATAAACCAGTATGCATTTTGAACCTGAATATTGACCTGTTCTCCAAATTATTTGTGCAGACATTTGCAAACATTTTCAAGAAGGGGAAATTTTATACAATCAACAATAATTTGCAGTTTTGGGCAGTGGCAGTGGAACATACCTTCTGTAAGTTAAATACAAACAGGTACAAGCACTCAAAACCAATTATCTTTTAAGATTTTTTATCTTTAATAGCAATGAACTTTGATAAAAAAATGAATTGGCAAAACATGAAACTTATAACTGATAAAATTGGGTTTCGGTTGAAAATCTGGATGTGTCAAAATTGTGCCCTCAAAACTGAACTTTCAAAATAGCTTTTCAAAATTCAGCTTTTCCAAATTCTGATTTTCAAAATTCTTTTTACAAAATTCTGCCAATACTGAAAAGATAAGGTTTGAAAAATGTTAAAAGAGACTAAGAAAATTTTCTTTTTGTTACTGTCAGAATTTTGTTAAGTAATTTTCTCGTACTAAGCATACAAAATTATACTAGTCTACAAATTTTGGTTTGGAAAAAAGTATTGTTTGTGTAAAGTAACTTTTCTCGTTAGTTTTCACAACTGAACACGAAAATAATATACTCGTAAAATGAAAAATTTGAACAGATTTTCATTTTATTTCATTTTTCTGTATTTTGATTTCAGGATTTGGGGTTTTCGGAATTTTGGGTTTCGGAATTCTGGATTTTGGGCTTCTGGGATTTCAGTACTTGGGACTCTGACCCCAATCCCAAACGGACACAATCCCGAAATTCGGAATTCTAATTTGATTTCAGGATTTTGGGTTTTCGGGATTCTGGGTTTTCGGTTTTTTTCAGTTTTCGGGATTCTGGATTTTGGGCTTTTGGGATTTGGGTACTTGGGACTCTGAGCTCAATCCCAAACACAGACATCATCATCGGCTCGACAACCGGGGTCCGGTCCTGGCCTCTTTCAACAAGTCTCTCCACCTATCCCGGTCTCGAGCCGACGCACAGTGTGGCAAATCGCACATCTAGCGTCATTTTATTCAAAAAATGATATGCTGCAATTGATGCCAAAACCGGTTTTTCTTAAAGCTTAAACAGTAAATTGAACGATATGAGAGAATTTTTTGGGAAAAAAAATATTAACATAAAAAAAATGAGCCATGAAGCTGCAGTTTGTGTTAATTTGTTACCAAATTTGGTTGTACAGGGCACTTAGAGTTTCATTAAGTTTTTATACTTAGAGTGCGTGTTTTACTAAAAGTTTTATTTTTTTAAAATTATATATTTATCAAAGAATATTAAAGTAAGTAAATTTATATAATTTTTGTATTAAAATTTTTTTGTGGCGATAGATAAAGTTAAAAAATGTGTATTTTTTTTGTAATTTTTGCAATCATTGGAGCAGAAAAGCTAAGTTCCACATAGTTCCGCCTTATAATTATGTTCATTGCAAAGCTTAATGTCTTACCTTATTGAAACTATCAAAAAATTTTGCGCATTTTTGCGCGCCTTTAAATTTAAGCCATTTTACATCATAGCTAACGAGCCAAAAAATGCTTCTGAACTGACAGAATAATAGAAAAAAAAGTTTGTTGTTGTTTTCCTCTGCAATATAATGAATATATGCATACAGGTGTATAAAATAAGTATAATTAAACATAGATGCATGAACTTTATAAATTTTTATTGACAGGGCCGGATTGAGGGAGTTTAAGCTCTAAGGCCTGTCGCAAAATTTTATGAAAGTTCTTAAGGATTTTGGACAGGGTCGGATTAAGGGCCTTTAAAGCCTGTCGGAAGTTTCCATTAAGGTGATTACTGACTGATAAAACCGTTATACGTTCTCGTTTTAAACTAAATATACATATGTTCTTGATTTTGTCATTAAATGTTTATGAAAAAAGTATGTGTCTTCGTCTTTTGTGCCATGTGGTATGTACATTTATGTATGTATCTTTCAAATATTTCAGTTTTGAGAACAAACACGTTTTCTTTATATCATTTTCAGAATGGACTTCCATGTTACTAAAAAAGAAATGTTTCAGGTCTGGATTTCAAAAACCAAAATAAAGCGCGTTGATGCGCTCTTATTGTTTGTTTTGGGTTTTTTTAGCCTTGAATTTACAGACGATGCAATACAAGCACTCAAACTGAGTATAAAAAATCTTTGCCAAAAGTTTGATCAAAGGTGGTCTAGAAGTTCTAGACATCTTGATCGCTTTTTGAAAGAAAACGCTTCCTGGCTTGATAAACATTTTGTACTGCCATTCAAAACATTATGTGAAATTCCATCTTCGTCAAATACGAAAAGTGTTGGTAGACCAAGAAAATCATTTGATGATTGCTGTGATAAAATTAAAAAGTTAAAGGTGCAACCTCTTTTAAATGAATACAGCTGTGATGAAATTGCGGCTGCACATGAAATTAATCTACGAAAAAGTGGTAAAAGGGATACTGCTAATGTGCTGAAAAAGCTGTCAAATAGTTCGCCGCACAGGGGTTGGTTTAAAAAAAAAATATCTACTTATATTCAACATTTTCATTTATGTACATTTTATTTTAAGGAACAATTTTGAAAAAGTCTTTAGAAAGAGGAACATCTTCCGAAATGAGCTTATCTGCTGATGAAGCGTTAGCACTTATTGTGGATGCACAGCTTTCAACGCATCAGTATGAAATTATCCGTCAAAAAGTCAATTTCATAGCAAAAGATTTGTTGCCCTCATATCATAAGATCAAGGAATCAAAGCAAAAGTGTTATCCAGAAAAATGCGAAATTACAGAGTCCAGTGCACAATGCGAACTCCAAGATTTAGTGGAGCATAGTGTTAAGCGTTTATGTTCGTCCCAGAAAAGTGCATTAATTTCAGAACACGATAGAGTTAACTTGAAGGATTTAACATTGCTCTTCAAATGGGGATGCGATGGAGCACAACAAAAATCGTATAAACAAAAACCGAGTGATGGAGATTTCTATGAGGAGAACCTCTTTAGTATATCGATGGTTCCTATTCAAATGTATTACCATTTGGGAGATGAAAAACGAATCGTTTGGCAAAACCAAGCTCCTTCATCAACGAGATACTGCCGGCCAATAAAGCTTTTATTTGCAAAGGAAACGACAGAGTTGATAAAACGTGAAGTAGATCAAGTTCTAGAAAAAGGTAACTCTTTAACAACTGTTAAGATTGATGAGTACGGTTTTGAACTTGCCATCAAACCCATTTTGTTACTTTCAATGGTAGATGGAAAAGTTTGTACTGCCCTTTCATCAACGGTGACATCATCTTCTCAAACTTGTTATATTTGTGGAGCAAGGCCATCGGAGATGAACAGTCCAAACATCTTATCACAAAAAAATGAAAATCAATCCGCAATGTCGTTTGGTTTATCTCCACTCCATTCTTGGATCAGATTTATGGAATGCGTCCTTCACATTGCCTACAGACTTGACGTAAAAGTTTGGAAAGTGACAACCCAGGAACATAAAGACAAAGTCAAAAGTAGGAAAAAAATGGTCCAAGAAAAGTTTAGGAGAGAAACTGGGTTGCTGGTTGACATACCCACCCAACAAGCTGGCAACTCTAACGATGGCAATACAGCGAGACGGTTCTTCAGAAATGAAAACAAGACATCTGAAATAACAGGCATCGAAATAGAGCTAATAAGAGGATTTCACATTGTCTTAGAAGCACTTTCTTCTGGGTTCCCTATCAATCTTGACGCCTTCGATAATTTTGTAACAAAAATAAGAAATTTGTACATTGAAAAATACAAATGGTATTATATGCCAGTAAGTGTGCATAAAGTACTATTTCATGGCAAGCAGGTCATTAAATCATGCATCCTTCCGATCGGCCAACTTTCGGAAGAAGCTCAAGGGGCAAGAAATAAGGATAACAGAAAATATAGGGAACTCTTCACAAGAAAAACATCCAGAGTAGACACAATGACAGACCTTATACATAGACTTCTTATTACCTCGGATCCATTTATAGCTGGCTTAAGAAGCGTTCCAAAAAGAAAAAGAAGCAGCTTGGAACCTGAAGTTGTCGAACTTTTAGATTTAAGTATTTAAGAATATTATTAATTAAGTTATTATTGTTAAATAAAAATGAAATTTCAGAAAAAATGAAAAAAATAAGTTCTTAATAATAAAAAAAAACTTTTTTAACGAAAGTTTCTACTTTAAAATTGAATTTATAGAACATTTTACTGATTAGGCATATGTTTTATATTAAATACAAAGCAGTAGTTTACTAGCTTTCAAAAAAAAAGCTAAAGCCAATTATTTTGTGCACTTATCTTTGCTCTGTGCAACCCATTTTTTGTTTAGCCAAAATTTTCAAAAAATGCCCCTCCCGCCCAAACGGGGAGAGATAGATCCCCCCTTCTCATACAATTTTTTGCTTGTTTTTGAATCAGCTATCAAGTTTGTGCATTAATAAAATTTTTAAAAATAATTTTTAAAAATGTGAAAAAAACGGTGAATTCGTCACTCATTTTCCAAGAACTTCGACCAAATAAAAAAAAAAATTTTATAACAATACATTTTATGGGTGTTTTCCATTTAACTAAGAAAAAAAAATTAAGCAAAAACTTCAAACCACAAGCGTTATTAATTTAATACCGCTAGATGTGCGATTTGCCACACTGTGCGACGCCATCCAGTTGCGCACCCCAAGGCTTCGGGCGTCCTGGTCTACGCCATCTCTCCAGCGCAAGCATGGTCTACCACGCTGCCGTCTACCATAGAATGTACCACAAAAGACTTTCCGAGCAGGTTCCTCTTCGCTCATTCGAGCTAGGTGCCCTGCCCACCGGAGTCTACCGAGCTTAATTTTTGTCACTATGTCTGCTTCAAGGTAGATTGCGTACAACATGGTTGTACCGTCTCCGGAATCGTCCTTCCTCACATATGAGGCCAACAATTCTCCGTAAGACTTTTCTCTCGAACGCGGCTAAGAGGTCACAGTGCCTTTTGCTAAGCACCCAAGTCTCGGATCCATACATGATCCGCAGCAGTTTTGAAGTTATGGTTAGATTTCTAGATTTGAATAGCTTTGACAGACTGTAGTAGGCTCTGTTGGATTTGAGAAGCTGCCCGCGTATTTCTTCTTCTATATTGTTATCGGCTGCTACTGTTGACCCAAGGTATTTAAAGGATGGCACCACTTCAAATTCATGCTCCGCTACCTTGATTGTTTGACCAACTGTTCTTCTCGCATTCGAAGCCACCATGTACTTTGTTTTACCTTCACTAATGTGCAGCCCCAGATTTTGTGCCGCCTGCTCGATCTGGATGAAGGAATCGTGTACAGCTTGTTTGGTTCTTCCGATGATGTCGATGTCGTCTGCGTAAGCCAGTATCTGGCTGGACCTGTTGACGATGGTCCCTCTTGTTGCCGTGCCAGAGTCACGGATTGCTTTCTCCAACGCCAGGTTGAAGAGGAGGCAGGCCAAACCATCCCCTTGTCGGAGTCCATTAAAGATGTTGATTGGTCTGGATAGCAATCCGGCTATTTTTACTTGGCTTGTTACGTTGGTCATGGTCAACCTACATAGTCGTGTCAATTCATTTGGGAAGCCGAATTCTCTTATGTCTTTGTAAAGTTCTACCCTGGCTATGCTATCATAGGCGTTCTTAAAGTCTATAAACAGATGGTATGTTGGAATGTTGAATTCAAGACATTTTTCCATCGCCTGCCTAAGGGTAAGGATCTGATCAGTTGTTGATTTGCCTGGAATGAAACCACACTGATATTGGCCGATGATTGTTTTAGCGTATGGGGTTATCCGGTCTTGTAGGATAGAGGAGAGTATCTTATAGGCGGTACTCAACAACGTGATACCTCTATAATTGTTGCACGTTGTGACATCTCCCTTCTTATGTATGGGGCATATGATACCTTTTCGCCAGTCTTCTGGCATTTCTTCATGCTCCCATACGTGCACTATGATATCATGAATTGCTTGACGTAAGGCTGGCCCACCGTGGTGGAATAATTCGGCTGGCATGCCATCGGCTCCCGGGACTTTGTTTCGTTTGAGCCGTTTTATAGCCTTCTCAACCTCTTCTATGCTTGGTGGCGGTAGCATAGGGTGTTCATCTTGAAGTAGTGGAGCCTCCACTTCTGCTGTTAGCTGACCATTTAGCAATTCATTAAAGTACACTTCCCATCGCTACAGTATGCTTTGTAGATCGGTGATCAGATTTCCCTCTCCGTCCTTGCAGACACAAACACAGACACAATCCCGAAATTCTGAATTCCGAAAACCCAAAATCCCGAAAATCCAGAATCCCGAAAAACCCAAAATCCCGAAATTAAACTAAACCAAAATATGATTTTTAAGTAAAATTTGTTTGAGATTTCAAATTGTTGGACCGGAATTTCATTAAGAATTCGTTGAAATCTGGAGTTTTCATTTGAGATTTCTATGAAATTTTCATGAAATCTTGTTCCAATATTTAAAAATATCAAAAATCGAATTTTGTTTTTTTTTGGTAATTATTACTTAGTTTTAAATTCAAGTAGGTCACATTTTTGAAAAATTTTGATATTTAAGAATTTGCATTGGCATCTAAGACGGATTTTAACGAATTAGTGTAAGTAGAAGACATCAGAAGAATCTGAAAAAAACAGCTGCACCAAATAAAAGAAATGTTTCCTTTAATTACCCATGCTTAGGCAAGTAGCTATACAAAAATTGAAATACGAAATTCTGCCAATAATAAAAAGAAAGTTTGCAAAATGTTTAAAAGCACGCGCTTTTTTCAAACCAAAATTTTTGTTTGTCTGCTATACCTAGGTAGGTATATACGAGTAGTTTGCATAGCTTTGCTATATATACATGTCTATATAGCAAACTTTATACATTATTTGTTATATACGTTATGATGCGTAAATTGAAAATTTTTTTTTTCGAATATACACAATTTGTTTGCAATTAAATTAATAAATTTAACTTAGTTCCTGGAAAGCATATTTATCCATCTAATATAAAAACACATTGAAAATATTGCATATAAAATAAAAAAAAAATGTATTGAATATATTCAGGAAGGTTTAATTACAGTTTTTTTGTGTATGTATTTGTTTTTGTTGAGTGTTAAACAATCACCACCCTAGAAGCGTTAATATACAATTTATTCGAAGTTGATGTCCAATATTTTTTTCTTTTTTTTTTTTTTTAACTTTTATTCATCAGGAAAATGATACATTTTCACAATCCGTTTTGTTTAAATTTTTATTTTTATTTTAAAAATTACATAGAAATATTTTTCATACGACCTACTTTTAAGAGCATTTGTATAAAATAAATTAATCAAAAATGAAACAGGATTTTCGTTTCCTCAGAATATTCAGAATTGGGTCATGTTTCAATTTGTTACTGGTGAAAAAACTGATAGGTATGCATACAATATACGTATACAATAAACATACACTATCGGACAAAATAAAGGTCCAGAGCAGTTAATTCGAAAAATATTTTAACTACTGCTTTTAAAAGGCAAAGAGGATTTATAGCTTCTGACGTCACATATTCTCAGATTGTTACCACACGACCAAAAATTGCTTGTTAAGGCCTTCTTCTTTTAACTGAATAATGGTTAAAGATACGAAACCGCTCGCACCCAAAGTAAAGAATTGCTGGTTTTGAACTATCAACGAGTGTTAACATTCCACAAACTAGCCAACTGCAGACAAATACGAATTATCGATATCTGATGAAAAAACATTTTTCTGAACCTCCTTAAACAAGCAACAGTGGTCAGCTTTAAAGGTTCGTGATTCTTGTGGAAGGAAATTGGAAGGAAAACAACAGCTAATGTAGACCACAGAATATAGAAATGTATGCTAGTAAAAACCTCTTATCTTCCGCTAAAAATATTATGTCGATATTTTCGATTGGACGTTCGTAGTACTCCTACATCTACTACATTTTCACGCCAACTACTTCAAAAACATTCGATTAGCTATTCGGAGCACTAAGCTTAAGCATAGAGTACCTATATTACGAGTATCTAGAATCGCGACTCGTACCCCTCTTACCTAAAACACCCGCAAATTTCATTTGAGCACATTAAGAGAGAACTCTCTTAAATTCCCTGTCCGTGAATACGTGTGATAGCTCTAAATGTGACGTTTTCAATTTTTCGATTCAATTTTTTGTTGTTTTCAGTCTAATGAGCCAAAATCCATTAAGTTATCATTGTATTGGTGAGGTTCCATTTAAAATGCATTGGGCAGCTAACACATGCTCAGCCATGTGGAGGAAATACACACAATGGAGTTTGTAGGGTCAAAGAGAAAAAGTCCTGAAGTCGGTTCTCTAGATAATATAGGTACTCTATGAAGCTTAGTAAGAATAGATTTTTTCAAGGTAAACATTTTTAACAGGCTGATTTTTGGTATACGCACTCAAATATCCGATGTCCAGTTAGGAGTTATATCTCGTAGCATAATGGTAGGTGCGTTGAAATGTCATGCCGAAGATCTGGGTTCGATTCCCTGGTTCTCCACGAGCTGTTGCATCACCAAATTTATTTATTTTAGGTCAGTTATAAGGGATCAAAGGTCAGGAAGATGGGGTTTTGACAAATACCTCGAATATGGTAATACCTACAAGCACGTAAATGAGATAATTCCTCATAAAAAAGGTCCATAAAGTTTGTTTGTAACATAACGACCGTTAAGAAGTAAGATCTTAACTATATTAAAAACACATACACCAAACACTGACCTACCAAACGCATCCACTAGACGTTGTATGGAGCCACTGCTCCTACGGGCCTGGTGGAGGGATGATCTTTCAATTGGGGGTTAAGGAGAGACCACACCCTTTAAGGGCGTTGTCCTATCCGCTTCCAGGTGATTGTGCAACGCCATATATTTCTTCAATGACTAAGACCTTTCAGGCTATATCGTGCTGAAACTCATCAACACCTACCATGGGCTTAATTGTCATGGGATTTATAATAAGTTTCATTTCTTGGGGGTCACAATCCCTAGGGTATTACAATGGATCTACATTGATCTAAGTGTGACGGTATCAAGATCAACTGTCAGCCCATTAACCTAACCTTACCTATGGTAAAAATACGTACCTGGCACCTGACCTCTTAAGGTGGTGACAGTTTGAGCTTTGGTATACTTGTAGTTCTCATCTCAAATTCACTTTTCAGAAGTGCTGCCGCGGTGACAATACTCACACAAGGCCTCTCTTCCTCGTAAGCACGCTGGTGCTCTTAAACGGCCACGATGAGGATCATGGATGTCCAACAAATGACAACAAGGTTGGAGAGAGAAGCTTAAAACGTTGAGTTTAAGGTTAATCAGGCAAAAACAAAATGGATCAGCCTTCGAACTTCCTTAAAAAGATATTTCTGGACAACTAGTAGAAATGGAAGAGAGTTTTTAGTACCTTGAGATTGAGTTGTCTCTAATGATGTGGCGAGACCAAACTGGATATAATCATCTAAATCAGGAAAGCTGAGACTGTGTTCGAAATGCTATCCAAATAATGGAAAAACAACTCTAGAAGCCTAAAGACCTAAAGTTTCGACTGTCCTGCTACAATTTTGAATTCGTGCTTTAACCGCGGTCCCAAGAAGACTCTATAACTTAGGTAGCAGTGGATTGGACACACACTTTGAAAAGATCAAGAGTGAATTTTCAGTCAAACGATGCTTGCCTAGAAGTGCTTGACCAAGAACGGTCGAAGAAGATTCAGCACAAGTAGGGAAGCATTGGAGGAGTACATCTCTAGAGACCGCATGCATGATGGCATGTGGGATTAGTCAAGGCCCTAGGCCCCGCAAAGGGATCCACACGTATGAACAGGCCCGAAGACCTTAACTTCGAAGGCGTGGTTAAAAAGTATGGAATTAGTAAGAAAGTGCTTTCATAATTTATCGAATTTTTTTTTTAAGTTAAACTATTTTGTTGTTTTAATTGAAGTTATTCAAAAAATAGTAAAACCACAAAGTCGTAATTACAGAAAAAATCCATTTCCTACTGCCGCAACACACAAAAAGTAAAATGCGATATTCATTGAAAAGAATTTTGATTGTTATTTAATTAATTGATAACATGGTACAACAATAACAATTGAGGTGATGTCCATAAAAAGGGAATTGGCCATATACATCACTTCAGATAAGTACCCCTGCTTAGATAAGATCATTTAATTTTTACTCCATCAATTTTTAATGTACCTTTTCTTTTATGGTTATACTGTGTTTATATAAGTGTGCCCGTGAATGACTGGCTAGTAATAAGGACGCGACATAAAAACATATCCTTTTTCCTTACAGCACAAAGCAAACAAAAATAAAATAAATGCTTGAATTCTTCTGCTTCTCTATATATAGCAAAGTTCTTCAGCCATATTGTCACAAAATGTATCTTCCATTAAGAAAGATACACCCTAAACTTACTAGCAAGCCTTACTTAAATAATAAAGTAAATAATGATGATAAGTTTCCATAATAAAAAAAAATAATAAAGAAGCAATTTTATCTGTTCCATGGCTTTGGCTTCAGACCAGCCACTTTTTAGCCCAACCCACCAAGGATAGAACCGGACAAACAAAAATAAAAATACTCAGGAAACCAAAAAAAAGATAAAAACCATAAAGATTCGAGCAAAAAAAAATAAATGAAATAAAGAGTGCACACACATTGAAAATAAGTCAAATTAAGCCCCCCACTATAAATGGAAACACTATTACACACAACACACATCTTTAACTTTGGGACTATTGGTTTGTTTTTTTTTTGTTACTTTTGTGTGCTTTTTTTTTTAGGTCCGCTCTCTCAGCTAATCCATGCTATATCGAGCTCTATGGCTATTGTGTCAACATAACGTAAGCTTAGCACCTAAAAGTATACACACAACTCACACACACATAATGAAAAGTCTATTAAGTTTGGAGAGATTTTGTCAAATAAAAGAAACTAGAACAGAAAGTCCTAGGTCAAAGGGGGTCCTAGACTTCGTTTTAAGGTTGGTTCCATCAAAAGCTTTTAGAACTCTTATTTTTTTTTTTAGTTTTTAGCTGATAAAACTATGCAGTGAAAATGTGTTCCTGTTTTTTATTTTTTGTTTTGGTAAGAACTGCTGGAAATAAACTCTCCCCTTAATGATTTTAAAAATGGGAGAGTGAATAGGAAAAAACCTTTAGAAACGAATCGAATAAGTAAGTAATGAAAAGCCAATTCGTTGAATGAATAAGTGTGATGGATTGACTTTGAGTTGAAGGCCTGGTTTGGCACATGGCCCCATTTCAATTTAATAAATACATTTTGGGTTTGCTTTATAAATATTAAACAAAAATAGTTGAGAGGTATTTTCTTGACATGACAGAACCTTCTAGACATAAGCATGTTCTTATCAAAAAATGTTGTCATGAAATAAGAGAAGGGTATAACTGAGATTGAGTTTGAAAGGGCTTTGCAACGATGAAGTTTGAATTCAATAACAATATTTAGAAAAAAAATCTTTGAACAAGCAGTTCTAAGATAAATTCAGAGATAAATACTTGACCAGTAAGCTATAGTAGTTGTGTATAAATATATGTAAGAAAAAGTCATTAGATAAATGTTCACGGGTTTTTCTTATCATTCTTATCTGAGTGGTCTGATGGTAGGGTAACCCCCCGTTTGCTGATATGAAACAAAATTTTTGTATGTTCATCTTAAACGATTGTGCACTCTGTCACGTTAGTGCAGACATAGAAATATTTTTTAGCCAAGCAGACTAAATGCTGAATGCTTTGAGGGAAAAAATATGCATGAGGTTAATGTATGTACAGGATACATTTCAATATATGAATGCTAAAAGAAACTCAGGATCACGTTAACTCACATTATCTATAGACTCAATAAATGCCCATTCCAGTGTACATAAAATTGAGTGAATACAAACGATTTGTACTCAATACATTAATATGGACAAGTTCCATTGAAACATGTAATGACTGCATTATTATTTAAGATCCACCATCAACTTCATAGGTACTGAAGCAAACTTTGGGAAGTCAACATTGCACAGAATATTTGTTACGTGTAGTGAAATAAGATAACGTGTAATCAATACACAATAATTTTGGACCACCATGAGATCTACTATGTGCAGATTACAAGCAACAGGTCTAAATTTATGGAGGCAGTGTTCATTACTTTTATGACATGTAGTAAATATACGAGATTTGTAGATACTTATTAGATAATAAAGAATCAAGTATAGTGTAATATGTAATGACTACATATATACTAAGAAATCACTTTCAAATGATTTGATGATTACTAAGTCAATATCAATATCAGATGGGTCATTTGCCCTCCCTGGCTCTGGAAAATAGTCATGCTACCAACATATTTTAAATGTTTTAAAAATAAATGAAAAAATTTGGTGGCGCAACAGCTCATAGAGAACCAGGGCCTAGTGACTTATAACGTCCAAATGGCTAGAGAAGCACTTATTCGTGACAAGTATACCTTTAAAGGATTTGTCAGTTCTTTGCAAGAGGCAGTACCACGGGAAATTATTTCTGTTTTTGTTTCTGCGGCTTAAAATTGAACACACCCCTTAGGCATGACAGTCCAACGCGCTTACCATCAATCATGCCACGAGGTACTACAATTTTAACTGTTTTACTATGGATTATTTACATTTTCTGTGGGAGTTCATGATTTGAGCCCCCCTCCCCTTTGTAAGATTTGCCTGGAAAAAATCATGTTTGCACCTATAACGTGAAGTGAATACAGATGTTATGTCCTCGGTTCAAAACTTTGGACTGTCTACAGTAATTTATTTAATGACTACATAGATACAAAAAGTCACCACCAAGTTATGTGCTGTGTACTAAGTCATTTTTATATTCTTAGTCTAAAGTCAATGTACTCGTATCACATTTATTTGATTAAAATGTTATTGTAGACCATCATCTCAAAAGAAAAATGTATTCATTGAAGCATATGAATACTCATGTGTAGAGTACAAGAATCATATTGCTGGGTCAATTTTTATGAAGTGAGTCCATAGAAAATATATCACGTGATATAAATATATCATAGTGACAACAGAAGAAATGTACTCCATAAATAACTTTTTGGACCCACTTTAGTGGAGTATGAAAAGTGTAACAACATTTAACATTTGTGGATGTGCTGACTACTGAGTACAAATTTATGCAAGTAGTCTTCCAAAAATTTACCAAATGTAGTGAATACACAAAACATAGCTGCTGACTTTCGTAAAATATATATAAACATTACTTTAAATTTATATACACTGACTGGATAAATATTAAAATCCCTGATAACCAAATGAAATAATGTATTCATCACATTATGGTATGTATCAAGTACAACTAACGTGTTTTGAGTTTAAAGAATATGTACGTATTACCTACGCATCCCACTCTCGATTAAACAAACTTTTTGAGCCACAGTCTTAAATTTTAGCTCATCAATACTTTGTAAGAGTTGTCTGTATAGTAAGTTTGCCTTGTAGTTGCATCGGCTATCAGTACTTTGAAGGACCTAAGTTCAAATTTTAGTCATTAACAATGAAAAACTTTTTGATTTACTGAAAATAAAAAGGAATTTGGCTGTTCTTTTAGCAACGAAGTTTAAATAGTGAAGATTTACAAATATGTAATGAATACAAGAAGCAATCTGTAGCCTCTACAAAAAATTATTAGCAATACATTGTTGTGAGAACATTGTTACTTATGTAATCAGTACATAGTAATGCATTTAGTTCATACTTTATACAGAGCGAAAATTTGTGAAATTGTTTCCTTTTTTCAGTAAAAAAGAATAATATATGTTCGACAAATAATCATTTGAGTGAATCAAATCTTAATAGTTATATATATAGCATAGTTTATTCATCCTTGCGAAGTGAAGTTTTCAAATTAAAAACGCTTTTTTTCCTAGGCGTGAAAAACTGTCAAAAACTAAATGGCATTATTTTGGTGACAGGAGCATTAAGCTTTAAAAGTCTGACATTTTTATATCATGAAGGGAAAGAAGAATTTTTGCAAAATTTAATCAAGGATATCTACAAATTATCGAGTTTATATTTTCCTTCTTTTAGGAGACTGAAAAGTTCAAAAGTTCATGCAAAGAATATTTTAATTAATTTTTATGCGAATACGAAGAATGTTCTACTCATTTTATAATCTTCTGTTGATTCAACGGTTTTCCAGTCGAACATTTTAGTCATTTTGAGGCAAAGCAAACAATTTCTATTCAATATTTTGTATATTTTTTAAGAAAATTTGTTTAAACACACTGGATTCATATATATCATTCAGTTCTAATAAACAACTATCTATGAATTAGAAATATGTTATTCAATACTTATTCAATTAAGTAAATATGAATAAAATAACTTCGAATATAAAGGTCTTCATTTAAGTGAAAAAGTATAATCAATTGAAATTAGAAATATATTTTAATTCACTTAAGTGAACAATTTATTCATAATTTATGAATCATTTAAAATATTTTAATTCAAAATATTGTTACTCTTCAGAAGACATCTATTTTTAATTGATTTTTTTTTTCAATTTTTAACTGGCTTCATAACAAAAATATTTTATAAGGATTTCAACATGTATTCAGTACATAAAGTATGAAATCGGTGGGACACAATAATGTACTGGGTATATATTTTACCCTCAGTGTGTAATTTAGTATTCTCTTTGTCACTTTTAATTATATTAAGCCTAATGTCTCTTAAATGTTTGACAAAATTTACAATAAATTAAGTTATTTTGTAATAGTTTTCGAATAATTTAACTTAAAGGTCATCCCAGGAAGTTCTCCTCTTACCAAAATAATTTCATTAAATCTAAGATTTCATATAAAATAATTGAGTTGGGTACAAAAGTAAAAATTCACTGATGGTATTTTGTTCCTCTTGTATATGAGAGTACATTATAGCTACCTAAATATATTATCCAACATTTCAATAAAATTTTCCCAAAATCCGCTTAAACAAGGGAAGAGATGTGGCCTGGTTGAAATATCATTTTTGACAGAATAGCCTGGACATCTTTTATGACAAATCTCTTATGTCCACATTCCCAACATGGAATGAATATAAATAATGTATATTGTACGTACATATTTGGATTTATCTATAGCAGGTCTTAGGTACATAGACATGTCCTTGAATATTGTATAAGCCTTCTGGGCATAGTCGTAGTCATCTTTGTCGTCGTAAGCAAACAATTATGGTTATGTCACCAAAATGACGTTCGAATTTAGATGTAGATCTCTCTTGTTTTCTCGGTCGTTGTGTGTACCTATACCTACTTGAATCCGAAGTCATTTTCGTAATAATAAATGAAGTGTACGAAGGTATAGGTATAACGATAAATGTTAATAAAATCCTTAAGTGAAGGTAAGGGGGTCAGTTTCTTGATTTTCAATCAACGTAAAAATTAAGTTTGGTAAATATTGACTAAGCTTATAAGGAAAACATCCTTATTGTATTTATGGTAGATCATAAAACTTATTAATAATATATTTTGCTTCGTTTAGCTTTCTTTATCAGTATAGGAAATAGAATCAATTTTATAGAATGTTACTCAAGTAGGTAACTTTTTTGTAAGAAGATTGGTATTGAAATGAAATATTTTAATAAAAATTCAAATATAAATTGTAATATAGAATGTGCTTTGTATGTTATACTGTAAAAATGTATGTAATCCTTACATCAAGCAGAAAAGTCTTGTTATCGTCTGTATCGGTATCGGAAACAGAAGCGGTACCGAGACGATACCAGCTCCAAAGTATCCGAAACGATATCAAGACAATATCGAGACCAAACCGTACTTTTGGGACCGAAACTTGGCGATTTCTTTACTAAGGAGAAGGTTTAAGCAATTATCTTTATTAGAACCAGCCACTTCCACGCCCATTTTTCTTTTGCTTTTTTTTCTGCAACCAAAAATTTGTATAACATTTTCATATTTTGTTGCTTTGTTTTTCTGAAACCAATCATTTGGATGACATTTTCAGACTCAATAGTTCTTTTTAGCTGGAAGAAGTGACTGCCTGCAATATTTTTTCTTGTAAAAACTTAGTTTCTCGGAAACGTTTCCAATAATTTTGTGACAGCATTGTTTTCCTGCTATTATATTTTGACGCAGAATTTATGTTTCGGATAACTAATCGGAACTTTACTTAGATATTGTGAAACAAGCCCTTTAAAATTTTGAAGACATTGAAAAACTTTAGTTAAAAAGATTGTCGTTCATTTACTATTCATATTTTGTATATTGATTTTTTATTAAATCTTGGAATAACTAAGCAAGTCCAACTACAAGATCAAGAACATGTAACTAGGTCGTGTATTTTATTTTTGTATGTGACTGAGACTAGACCAAAACCAGACGGTACCGATACCGGGACAAGACTTTGTTCTACGAGACTAAAGTGCCTTTTACATGAGCCACGAACGAACGAATGCGAATTAAGTTAAGTTAATGAGTTAATAAGTTAAGTTAAGGCAATTTCAAGCTCAAATATCAACAAATTATAGTTTTTACTTTTCGACAAACTGAATAAACGATCATATCCACAGTTTTTTTTTTTTAAGAAAACACGGCCTAAAATTAGTTTAAATTGTTATATTTCGCACTTTTTAATATATTCTACAAGACCAATAAGATAATTTCTGTGAATTGTCAAACACTTATTCGCAATCTAGAATATCAGGGCGAATTCCAAAAATCTGCGAATGAAAAATTTGCTCGAATTTAACCTCAAATAGCAATTTTGTATGACAATTGGCAACCACTCATGTGAAATAGATTTCAAAATTAGCGAACATTCGCAATTCGCTATTGGCAGCTCATGTGAAAGGCATTTAAGTGAGAGTGAGTTTTACGAGATCGATACCGAAATCCTAAAATGAAATCTTCGGCTCCGGAGAAGCACCAGAGGATTTTCGAAAATCTATTATTTTCCCCATAACTGAAAAAGTAGATAAGATGAATCAATCAAAATACCGTGGAATTGCTTTTCAGAATTCATCATTAAAGATTTGTATGGAAATTATAAAGTTACCGTCTTACTGCATGGATCGGAAACAACCATCATCATCATATCATATTTTTAGCCTGACAAACATTGCAGAGATAAATATTCATTTAGAAAGAAGAAATAATATGCCTTTATCATCGATTTTCAAGCCGCATTTGTTTCAATCTATTGAAAAGCTCTCAATTTTAAACTTTTTAGAGATGGAATGTCTTTCAAATTCGGAAGGATGATTGAGAACATAACAAAACACTCTATGCAGTATGGGACGGACTAAGCCTATCAGACTGGTTCCTTGCATTAGTAGGATTGAAACAAAGGTGCAATTAAAGTCCTTCAGCTGAAGATATAACAAAAGACATGCCTAGTGGCATATTAATTGATGGACTATCGATAAAAATCCTAATGTATGCATTAATCTTGTCCTTCTTGCACGAATTATCAGGGTCCCTTTAGTTAATAATAAACAAACTTGGTGAATACAGTTCAAAGTGGAACCTCACTATTAGCTTAAGTAAATCAAAAACAATGATCTTTCGAAAAGGAACAAGGCGCTAAGCTAGAAATGAAGAGTGGTCATATGGAAAGGAAGTAATTGAAACTGTTACGGAATACCAATACTTGGGCTTTACATTAGCCTACAATCTTAAAGATCTTAGAATCTTAATCTTAGAACCAAATAAAAAGTTTTCTTTTTCAAAAACTGCGATTCGGGCGGTGTGGCTAAATATTTATGGAAATAAAGTCCTATCTTTTGGTGCAAAATAAAAACTTTTTCTTGCAACTTCTGAATCAATTATGCTCTATGGGGATGACGAAAGTGGGAAACCACCGAAAAACTTCTGAGGTTCTTCCTAAAACAACAATTTCGACTTCCTGATACATCACCAAATTACATGCTACTATACTTGAAACTAGATTATCACCACTTTATATCACATCTTTGAAATTGTATTTTATATAACGGGTGATTTTTTAGCTGGTTTGGTTTTGGCAACACTGGTTTTGACAGCTGACGTGTGTTTAGTACCTTGTGTCACTGTCAAACAGCTTCAGTTTGGTTTGCAATTTAACCATGGATCGTCTTACAAATGAACAACGCTTGCAAATTATTGAATTTTACTATCAAAATTCGTGCTCGGTTCGAAATGTTCATCGCGCGCTGCTTCCATTTTATGGTCGGCATTCTCGACCTTCTGAGCAGTCTATTCGGAAGATTGTGACCAAATTTCGCACCAAATTTACTTTGTTGGACATTAAACCACCAACACGTTTACGTACTGTGCGTAGTGAAGAAAATATTGCGGCCGTATCAGCTAGTGTGACAGAAGACCGCGAAATGTCGATTCGGCGCCGTTCCCAGCAGTTAGGCCTTTGTTACAGCACTACGTGGAAAATTTTGCGGAAGGATTTGGGCGTAAAGCCTTTTAAGATACAGCTGGTGCAAGAACTAAAGCCAGCCGACCTACCACAACGCCGAATTTTTGGTGAATGGGCTCTTGGAAAGCTGGCCGAGGATCCGCTTTTTTATCGAAAAATTGTGTTCAGCGATGAGGCTCATTTTTGGTTGAATGGGTACGTAAATAAGCATAATTGCCGCATTTGGAGTGAAGATCAGCCAGAAGCATTGCAACAGCTACCAATGCATTCCGAAAAAGCCACTGTTTGGTGCGGTTTATGGGCCGGCGGCATTATTGGGCCATATTTCTTCAAAGATGATGCGAATCGCAGCGTTACTGTCAATGGTGAACGCTACCGAGCGATGATAACAAACTTTTTTTTGCCCGAAATGGAAGTTCTTGACTTGCATGATATGTGGTTTCAACAAGACGGTGCCACATGCCACACAGCACGCGAAACAATAGCGCAATTGCGAGGCGAGTTTGGTGAACAGTTAATTTCACGTTTCGGGCCGGTCAATTGGCCGCCTAGATCGTGCGATTTGACACCATTAGATTATTTTTTGTGGGGGTATGTCAAGGCTAATGTCTATAGGGACAAGCCCGCTTCGATTGACGCACTAAAAGCCAACATCCATGCATTCATTCGTGAGATACCGGCCGATATGTGTGAAAGAGTATGCCAAAATTGGACTCAGCGGATGGGCTACCTGAGACGCAGCCGCGGTCAACATTTGCATAAAATTATCTTTAAACATTAAATTGCAAGGTTCAAACTATCGATTCAAATAAATATTTCATTCATTTTTTCGAATTTTTTGTGTTTTTTTTTTAAGTTTTAAACCTCTTAAAAATCACCCGTTATATATAAGTATAGCCAAACAAATAAAGTTGCTAGGAAGATTGCAGTCTCAATCATAAGTTTCAAAGCTCTTGGTATCAAGAATGGAAAAATCTTTGATTTCAACTTTAAATAATCTTGCAGACTGGAAACCGTATCTATGCACCTTACTTGAAAAGCTGCATTCCAGAAAGCCTAGTACGCAGATAGAGCAAAGACAAATTTTATCTCTACATTTTTTTTTT
This sequence comes from Dasysyrphus albostriatus, assembly GCA_946251815.1. Taxonomy (NCBI): domain Eukaryota; kingdom Metazoa; phylum Arthropoda; class Insecta; order Diptera; family Syrphidae; genus Dasysyrphus; species Dasysyrphus albostriatus. Next base: position 68,721,476 of record OX276335.1, read on the forward strand.
TCTCAAGGCAAATTTTGAAGGTGCAGAGATAAAAAAGTCAAATGAGAACAGTAGCGTAGCTTGAAATTGAAAAATTATAAGATATTAAGATTGCCTTCAATTAACAATTTTAAAATTTGTATGTAAAGGGTTTTCCAAACGGGAAGATATAAGAGCGACAGGGACAGCAAACGACGCCATATTTCTTGCCACACTTTTGACATTTCACTTCAGTAAGGTTTGCCATTTCATGATGGAAAGATATACGAGCCAACAACGAGACAAAATTATTAAAATTTACTACCGAAATTCGGAGTAAGTCGCACTACGTTCAATTAATGGTCGTCATAATCGTCCTAGCAGATCAACAATTGAGCGTCTAGTTGAAAAATTTGAATCCACAGGCACAGTTAAAAATGTTTCCCGCCAGTGAGATAAAGAAGTGCCCGTAGTGTCGAGAATATTGCTTCCACTGAGGCTTCAGTTGCAGAAAGCCCAAAAGCCCAAAAGTGTCTCTCACACGTCGTTCTCAAGCGTTGGGCGTCTCTGTGACGTCGTTGTGGCGAATTTTGCGAAAAGATATTGGCCTACATCCTTACAAGATTAAATTGATGCAAGAACTGAAGCCGCTTGACCACCAGAAGCGTTGTATGTTTGTGAATTGGGCTGAGCAACAACTTGAAAATGATTCGGATTTTCATCGAAAAATCGTCTTCAGCGATGAGGCTCATTTCTGGCTGAATGGCTTCGTCAATAAACAAAATATGCGGTATTGGTCAGGCAGTAATCCACACGTACTCCATGAGCCATCATTGCATCTCAAAAAAATTACGGTTTGGTGTGGTTTATGGGCCGGCGGTGTTATTGTGCCGTATTTCTCCCGTGATGATAAAAACCGGCACGTTACTGTGAATAGGGATCGCTACCGTTCAATGATAACCGAATATTTTTGGCCCCAATTGGATGATATGGACTTGGAGGACATGTGGTTCCAACAGGATGGCGCCACAAGCCTCACAGCGAATATCACAATCAATTTATTGGAAACCAAGTTTGGAGAACGTGTTATATCTCACGCAATGGCCCAGTCGCTTGGCTGCCTCGGTCGTGCGATTTGACGCCGTTAGACTATTTCCTGTGGGGCTACGTCAAGTCTATGGTCTATGCCAACAAGCCAGCGACGATTGATGAACTTCGTACGAGTATCGAACGTGAAATTGCAGCAGTATCGGCTGATTTATGCTTGAAAACCGTCGAAAATTGGGTTCAGCGTCTGGACTTCTGCTAGCGTGCCCGTGGTGGCCATGCAAAAGAAATTGAGTTCCATACATAATATCATCGAACGTACTTTCACAGGAATAAAGAATTTCATTGATATCTAAAACCGTTTTTGTTTTATTTAAAAAAAAAAAACTTTTGTAGCGCTCTTATTGAACAACCCGATATATACAGATATCAGATTCTTTAAAAGCATTTGCAGAGCAAGAAAAATTAAGTACCTGCGCTTGTTGGGGAACAATATAATGAGGTTGGATGAAAATACCTAAAATCTAAAATTTTCATTTTGTTTTTGTTTCTCTAGAAAATGTGATTTTAGGGAAATTGGTTGACATTTGGACCAAAATAATCTTTTGTCGTAAAAATATAGTAGGTGTGTCAGCGAGTTTTAAACAATTTGAAACCGCCAGATTTAGTGCAAGCCCGTTCCACAAGTGAAATTTTTTATTGGCCCGCACTTAATCTGGCGGTCTGAAACTGTTTGACAAAATTTAGGGTTAGTTTGTCTTCAATCTTTCAAGCTATCAATTGTCGTATTAAATTGACAGATGGCTACGATGTTGATTAAAAAAATCTCTAAAAATTACGGAATTTTAAAATTTTTTTTAATTCTCCCAAAAAACCTGATTTCAGAGAAATTGGTTGACATTTGAATTAAAATGAACTTTCCCCGTCAAAACATGGCTTTTTCCCCATCTGTCAAGCCATTAAACGTTCAAATTCCATTAAAAAATGGCTACGATGTCGTTGATTTGAAACACCTCTAAGAATTCAGAAATTTTTGATGTTTTTTACTTCTCCGAAAAAAGTGATTTTTGTTAGACATTTGGATTAAAATAAACTTTTTCCGTCAAATAATTCTTTTCCTATCTGTGAAGCTATCAATTATAAAATTCTATTGAAGAATGGATATGATGTCGATGGATAAAAAAACCCTGCCAAAATCATAAATCTTCAGAGCTTTCTACTGCTCCAGAAATCCATTTGATTTTTGCCAGATCAGTTTGCTAATTCCAACTCGATTGAACTCGGTTTGGAAATAAATTTAAATTTTGAGTAGATGCAAGAATTTTCCAAATCTGTATGTGGCTCTTTTATACTCTTTCCAATTAGCTACGTCACTGGCTGATTTAAAACAGATGTTCCATATATTCTATTCTCAATTCTGATGTCAACATTATAAAAAGCTAAATAAACGTCAAAAACGTCACAATTTGTCCGGAAAAATAGAAAAATAGCTTCGAGCATTCTTTTTCCGCACAAAATATAGTGGAGACTACTTTTGCACTTTTAAGTACAGCGGTTTCGAACATCAAATTTTGCACTGGAGCTGCGTACTGATTCGAAAAAAACACAAATAAAATTTTTCCTGGGAAAAATTTTACATCGGAGATAAATTTTGTCTCGATCTGCATACTAGGTTTAAGAGAAGACAATATGGAGCAAGCAAAAAGTTCACTTTATAAAGAAGACTATCCAAGGCCGCAGTATGATCTTGGCTCAGGACTCAGCTATTTTAAGGACACCTTTACACTGAAGCAATATTTATGATTTTCAGTGCAAGAGGGAAGTTGTTGCCCTTTAATTTCAAACAAAACCGTAGTAACCTGTAATACTCCATATGTAATACCAACGAGAGAGAAAACGTAGAGCATTTCATCGCAACATGCCTAACACTTGTGAAGATACGGCGGCAAATGTGGCAGCAGAACTAGCAACAACAAGAAGAAAGCTGAACGAAACGCCAATTTGTAGGACAAAGGCTATAAAAAGCTATTTTGAATCAATGAAATATGTATGTATTTAAAAAATGTAGTTTATTTCTTAAGTTTCAAGCAATTAAACTTACATTTTTTTGTCTTTTATTGAAAACAAATGAACAAACTATCACACCAATCCGTAAAAAAAAAGAGGTTAATAGGCATCAATGACTCACCGAATAATTACATAGTCTACCTTTGGTATATTATTTTTAATGAAACGATTTCACTTACCTGAAAAGAAATAAAAGTGAATAAAACATTAGCAACCAGAAAATTAGTAACAAAAAGATCAATATTTAAACTTAAATAATATTAAATTCTTTATTCCATTGACATTTTTAGAAAATCACTTAAAGAAAAAAAATCCAAAATAAATATTATGTATATTCTCAAATATTCGTTAATTTAATGAATTCATGCATAAACCTATAGCTACGTGCCATCACATCAACTTGACAGCTTAGTAAACACATACGTCAGTTACTCGAAGAATTGAGCTTCCAAACGATTTGCCAAATATTTGCAGCAAAATATAAAAGTACATCACCCACTTCAATTTGCATCCTCATCCCCGCCCATCACCAACATCGTTATTTTTAGTTTTTTTTTTTTCTTCCGAAAATATATGTACATTCAGTTCACGTAAAGTGCATCAAAGTTTTCCATTTCAGGGTTTTATTATTTTTTTTTTTATTTATTTTTTTCTTCGATGCATTTCTGCTACGTCAACATGACTGCTCCAATTTTTTTTTATTTTGATTTTACAAATCCGACAGCAGAAGCAAACCAAACCAAACCAAACTCGTTGAATTTCTTACAAAACTCTCGATAATACCCAAATAGGGACGAATATATCGCCCCCGAATTTTCGTTGATGGATAAAGGTATACAACAATGCACTCGATTTCCATGCTTGTCAAATTTTTAGAAGGAGATACAATCCTAACCCTATGCTTTCACTATATAGCCTTAGTCCTTGAGCAACAAAAAAAAAAAGTACAAAATTTGGAGAGAGCTAAAAACGTCTGTTCTATTGAATATGGCAAACCTGAAGTTAGCGTAAGCTGCAGGGCTGGATTTAAACGATTTGAAGCCTTTTGCTATTATAGTGGGGCCCACAATTGTTTTTTAACAGTTTTTGAATATATAAATAAATTTGCTGATAAAATATGTGAATTGGAGGAACTTTTAGTAAAAACTATTTCTGGAATTTTCTAATGGCCGAGCCGGGCAATTAGTTGCCAGCAAATTCTAGATTTTCCGATTTGAGTGCATGTCTCAATATTGAAACATGAAGAGTGTTCTTTTATCAGCTAATATCTCTGAGAACTCTATACATATAAATTTTCTTTTTAAATTTTCTTCATATTCAATTTTAATACAAAATCGCCATTGCCAATTGCAAGCAACTTTTTTCCTTAAGTTGCTTGCGACTATTGCTAACAAAATGTTGCTGGCAATAAATTGCCCTTGGCTTGTAAAAATCATAACTTTGGTCTTCTAATTTAATAATTACATTTCAAAACATAGGCTGGACAAAAATTGGTTGTGAAGTTTCAGCAAAATACATTTTGGAAAAAATTAAGTTGCATATCTGAGTACTTTCAAGGCCTACCGATTTATGATCTCTTAGGTCTACCCAAGTGCCCCTTCGTTTTTTTTTTCAAATCCGACACTGATGGGCTGATGGTGGTATGTTGGCGCTAAAGTATGATGATTTTGGGCTGATGGTGGCGACGACGACGACGACCATGGCAGCGTCCTGAACAGCAAAACTTATCGAGGCAAACAAATTTGTATCTAGAACTCGTCTATGTTTATAGAGATACATTGCCTGCTGGCGTGCTAACAAAAGCCATCAATCTTTGCCGAGAAAAGTTTGTTGTAATATTTGCCACACAGAGAGTTTAAGTTCTTTGTCTAGTTTCGCTATTTGTATATATAAATGTATATAGGAACGAGAAGCCTTGATCCTAGAGAGTCGAAGGAAAGTGTTTTCGAATAAAAGTTTTTGAATTTCCTCTCGAGGAAATGTTGGTTGTTGAAAAACAGTACAAAGTTCACATAAAGGCAGCCAGCATAAGGAGCATTGTTGTATGTATACAAAAATACAAGAAGTATCCAACGGATCCATCGGTAAGGAAAATGTTTAGGATGTTCTTTATTTTTGTTTAGTTTTTTAGTGAACTTTTGTTTGGTTTTTGTTTTTTTTTTTTTTGTATTTTTTTTTTAAAGGATTTGAAGTTAAAGGGCAGAAAGATGATACAGATCGAGTGTTATTTTAGCCAAAACAAGAAGAGTACATAAAACTATCGAGCTAAGTCAATTACTTGTCTCGGCAAGAGAGTTTGATGTGGATTGGATAAAGTTTGGTTTTAATATAAATATGAAAGGTTTACCAAATTGGGGTGGAGAGTTCATTTTTTCAATGGAGATTTTTGTTTTAGGTTTTTTTTTTGCAGATATTTGGTTCAAAGTTTCAGAGTACGTACTTACTTATTGAAATAAAAAACATAGGAGAGGAAGGTCCTTAAATGCATTTTGTGTCTGACATTTATTGCATCCCATTGGAAGTAGATACAGCATAGAAATTGAGTTATTTTAAGAGTTAAAACGGATTTTCTTTCTAGGTCGAATAACTCGAACAACTTCTATGTTAAAAATTTAACTGACAGATGCGTTGAAAAAATCTTTTAAAATTTTGGAAAGGCTAGTTTCTGTTGTGATGCCATCTTGACTTCGAGCTTTTTTAACATGCAAGTAGTCACCACGAGGTACCGCATCTCGTGCACCCGGATATAACTTGCTTAACTTATAAAACATGAGCTTTAAACACATAAGAAAATAAAAGCCAAGATTGGATCGCACGCACTTACTTAAACTAGCTGAAACAACTCCTTGAAGTGAGCTTAAAAATTAAAAAACAAAAAATTATAATTTTTGAAGATTAAAATAATTTTTTCAAAAACTATTTGAAATAAAAAAACTTTATTTAGAAAGTATCTTATAGAATGGAATCGTGGCTTTAAAAAAGCTAAGGGCGTGGCATTATTTGTGTTCCCGTTTTTTTTTTTAAACAATTTTTTTCTGTTTTTGGCCAAATTTCTAGAAAATTACACCTCCCGCCTGAACGGGGGAAACAGACTCCCCCCCCTCCAGGACAATTTTTTTCTCATCTGAATCTAATCTATACATTCGGATTATTTTCGCGTTTTATAAGAATAATTCTTAGCACATAATTAGTACCTTAAAGTGAAAATTGACAGACCAGGGGGGGGGGTGAAATAAAAATCTGAAAAAATTAGGGAAATTGTTTTTCAATGTTTTAAATCAAATGACGGCTATCCAAGGTGGTGCTAATAATTTTTCCAACTTTAAAAAGGCTTAAAAGTCATATTTCTGAAAATGGCTAAAAATCAGGAGGATGATAGCTGAACCTTTGCTGGAGCAATAGCAGCTCAAAAACACCAATTCCGGTGATTAAAGAACAGTAAGTGACACTTTTTGGTCTTTGGTTCATTGTGTGGGAAGAGCGAATAATAAGATCAAAAAAAGGCAAAATATTGGTGACGCCACTCCGAGCTATTGGAAAACAGTGCTCTGGAATAGTCTTCGAGCCCCTGTTCTCAAGGTGTAAGGCGACAAGGAAGACACAATTTTCAACTGAGAAAGTATTCTATTAGGGATCTGAAAGACTAGAAGCAACGTATATCAGGAACTGATGAGGATTGATTGAAAAATTCTGTGTTGCATGGAGGAGACCCTCTACGTATTGGGAGCTTGGAAGTCGGTTAAGTTAGTAGAGTTATGATGAATATAAGAAATAAGAATTAAAATGTATTAAAATGATTTTTAAATGTATAATAGCCCTTAAAGCTTAAACAAAAATTAAATTTTCTCACCCAAAGTTCTTGTAAATATTGTGGACAAGGCAAAGACCCTAGAGTACCTATACCTACCAATAAGTATACTGATACCAATACTTGTGATATGCTTTTTGCTTTCCAGTCCTGAAGAAAACAAGAAACTTCAGAGGAATAGGTCTTATAACCTTATCACAAAATCTTTATTGAAACAACTGTTTATATATATAACAAATTAAATTAAGCTTATCATTATCGGTTAAATTCAAATTAAGACCAGTTCTGCCTGAAGGACTTTACAACATTCTAAACGGATATCTAAATGATATACTTTTTCGTGTAAGACACGGAAATGACTATTCCGATTTCAAAGAAATAGTGGCTGGGGTGCCACAAGGAAGTGTATTAGGTCCAGTTCTGTACCTTTTATTTACACGCGATATACCTCAAACAGATGACACTATTGTAGCCACGTTTGCTGATGATACTGCAATACTAGCAGTAGGCAAAACGATTAGCGAAGCTACAATTAAATTACAAAATGCTCTTAATAATGTTAATGAGTGGAAAAGGCAGTGGCGAATAGCGCTCAATGAACAAAAGTCAGTCCACGTGGACTTTACGTATAAAAAAATAAATAGATTACCCGTCTTTCTTAATACAGCTCGTGTTCCATTTGCAAATGAGGCAAAGTATCTGGGAATGAGTCTCGACGCGAAATTAAAATGGAAGTCTTACGTAAAAAAAATGCAAAGAACTAAAAAGTAAATTAAGAGATATGAACTGGTTACTCGATGATAATCAAAGCTTAGTATTAAAAATAAACTGCTTTTATACAGACAGGTACTTAAACCTGTTTGGACTTATGGAACACAACTTTGGGGTTGTACCTGTAATACAAACTTAAATAACTTACAAACGTTTGCTTAGGTCATTTGTAAATGCTCCGTGGTATATAAGAAACGAAGATCTTCATAGGGATCTCGGGATTCCTACGGTGCGGGAGGAAATAAAAAGTTTCGCGCGAAAACATAGAAATCGACTATTAGAACACGCTAATTCAACGATTATTGACATTCTTGACGAGTCGATTTTAGTACGCCGTCTGCGAAGAACAAAACTCTCCGACTTGGTGCGGTGAACAGAAAACCGCTTTAAAATCGCGGATTTAGCAGGAACTTTCACCGGAAAGTAACCTGCAACACGTTACTTAACTTCGTTAAAAATAAATTGCTAGATAAGTTTCAACTTAGTTGCAATCAGGAAGTGGAGGTGGTTTTAGTGTAGTAAGAATCTCACACTTCTATGAGCACGCGTTTTTCGGTCCTCATAGAGCCTGAATAGCAGGTTTTGCACCTACCCACGGGAAAATAACCACAAAAAAAAAATTATCGGTTGACGGTTGTATTCATATACTGGTATTCTTCTTACCGCTGAATGTGAGCGGAGCACTTATGTTGGTTGTTCTGCTTTCACGTTCAGGGTGTTCTTGTATCGGAACAACTGGCTTCTCGTACTTAAGACCGCATCTGGATCGGTCGTAGGTGATATAAGCTATTCAGCAGGTATAACGCCCCTTGTGACACTAATCAGCAGGTACTACGCCCCTGGTGGCACTTATACAGCAAGTACAACGCCTTTGGTGGCACTAGTCAGCAAGTACAACGCCCTTGGTGGCACTATTCAGCAAGTACAACGCCCTTGGTGGCACTAGTCAGCAAATATTACGCCTTTGGTGGGACTAATCAGCAAGTACAACGCCTTTGATGGCACTAGTCAGCAAGTACAACGCCCTTGGTGGCACTAATCGGCAAGTACAACGTCCTTGGAGGCACTAATCAGCAAGTACAACGCCCTTGGTGGCACTAATCAGCAAGTACAACGCCCTTGGTGGCACTAGTCAGCAAGTACAACACCCTTGGTGGCACTAGTCAGCAAGTACAACGCTCATGGTGGCGCTAGTCACCAAATATAAAACTCTTGGTGGAACTAATCAGCAAGTAAAACGCCCTTGGTGGCACTATTCAGCAAGTACAACGCCGCTGGTGGCACTAGTCAGCAAATACAACGCCCTTGGTGGGACTAATCAGCAAGTACAACGCCCTTGGTGGCACTAGTCAGCAAGTACAACGCCCTTGGTGGCACTAGTCAGCAAGTACAACGCCCTCGATGGCACTAATCGGCAAGTACAACGCCCTTGGTGGCACTAGTCAGCAATTACAATGCCCTCGATGGCACTAATCGGCAAGTACAATGCCCTTGGTGGCACTAATCAGCAAGTACAACGCCCTTGGTGGCACTAATCAGCAAGTACAACGCCCTTGGTGGCACTAGTCAGCAAGTACAACACCCTTGGTGGCACTAGTCAGCAAGTACAACGCTCATGGTGGCGCTAGTCACCAAATATAAAACTCTTGGTGGAACTAATCAGCAAGTAAAACGCCCTTGGTGGCACTATTCAGCAAGTACAACGCCGCTGGTGGCACTAGTCAGCAAATACAACGCCCTTGGTGGGACTAATCAGCAAGTACAACGCCCTTGGTGGCACTAGTCAGCAAGTACAACGCCCTTGGTGGCACTAGTCAGCAATTACAACGCCCTCGATGGCACTAATCGGCAAGTACAACGTCCTTGGAGGCACTAATCAGCAAGTACAACGCCCTTGGTGGCACTAATCAGCAAGTACAACACCCTTGGTGGCACTAGTCAGCAAATACAACGCTCTTGGTGGCACTAGTCACCAAATATAACACCCTTGGTGGAACTAATCAGCAAGTAAAACGCCCTTGGTGGGACTAATCAGCAAGTACAACGCCCTCGATGGCACTAATCGGCAAGTACAATGCCCTTGGTGGCACTAATCAGCAAGTACAACGCCAGCAGGTAGTAAGTTCCTGGTGGTAAACGAAACCCCTTACCACTGGTGGGAGGAAGTTCCGTGAAAAACAAAAATTGACCAAACAACTTGACTCGTCTGTGGCCGGAGTATAACTGATCAGGTTAACTAAAATGCCGTCTGACGTTGAGTATGATTGAAAGGGTGTCTTTCACTTATCCGAGCAGGTCCACTTGTCATATTTCTGGTAGTGACTGGGTGGGAACTGTACCGATGATGAATGACAAATAATTATTTCGTTTATTTTCCTGTGACGTCACATGCTTGTTTTGAATGTGAATTGTATTTTGATGAAATACAATTCTCGCTGAATAATAACTGGTGCTGATTATAATCTGGAGCTGAATACTTAAAGGCGATGAAAAATTTGTAGAAGAAAATACTGTAACGTGGAACACTTCGTTACATACTGCCAGCTTAGAAAAAATCGAATAATTTGTATTCATAATTTCATATTCTAAAAGTCTATAACTTGATTTCAACACACCGGAATAAGCAAGAAATAATGAAATATAGTTCAATCTGGTGAGCCAAATGATCACATAAAGTCTTTTCAATACATGATTTGTATATGTAATAGTCTTTAAATTCGGTTAAGAACTCGTTAAAGCTTAAACAAAAATTAAATTTTCTCACTCAAGGATCTTATAAATATTGTGGACAAGGCAAGGACCCTAGAGTACCTATACCTACCAATAAGTATACAAAAATGGAGGTACAAAACATTGCTGCTGGATTTATCAAGAAATAGTGCAATATCTTCATAAAAATGCATTCCAGAGTGATTTAAATCAAAAACGAGATATTAGTTATTGTTGAAAAATCAGAGACTAAAAAGTACCAGTATTCATACGAAAATGTAGATCTTTACAAGGGCTTTTCGATGGAATAAAAAAAAGTTCAATATATACAACTCTATGCACTCGAAAGCATTTTTAATCAAAACTGAGGTATTACAACACAAAAACATATATCAAAATGTAGGTCATAAAGATGGCTAAGGAATGCATAAAAAGTGCAACATCTTAAGAAATATGTATTTTAAATCAAAAATGAGGTATTTTAGTTATTGTAGACAAATCAGAGACCCTGGAGTGCTAGTACTCATACCGAAATGTAGGTATTAAAAATAAATTTTCTGATTAATTAACCCAACTAACAATTTAACTTGTATTAGGTCCGATTTTTTGAATTCGGTAAGCTATAGCTAGCATATAGCTAAAATACGGCTTTTTTATACAAATCAACCGTTTTCCAATATAAATTTTGAATAAAAGCCTGTTTATTGGCTTTTTAATTGAGATTTGCAAGTTGTATACAAGGCTTGTATGCTTAAGTGTGAAAAGACCTTTTTAAGGCCTGTCTAAGTTGTATTACTAAAAGTAAATAAAAACATTTTGTATACGACTTACTCAAATAAGCTTGTTATACACAACAGCAAGATTTGACATTTCTCTTTAGTTGAATGTAATCTGCAGCGGGTTTAACAATTATTCAAAAGTTTTCGTCGTTCATTTCAAAAAATATAGAATAATATAAATCAAAAAGTGATGAATAATTATTAAGAAGTTTCAAAAATATCAATAAACTCCATTTTAAGTGCCCACAGTAGATTGATGTGTTTTTATAATAGAGTTTGTGTTGTGCAAAACTAATGCACTTTTGAATATGTATTATATATTTATATGTGAATAAGTTTGTTTATGTTATGAAAATGTTTTTTTACAAATACCTACCAAGCAAAAAATTGTTCGGAAAGGGTTGTAAGGCATTTAATCATTTATAACTACTATGTTTTGAGTAATAATTAATTAATTTTGTTAAATGTATATATGTATACCTGTTTTGGAAGAATAAAATAAAAAATTTTAAAAGAAAACCTATGGAAATTATTGTGTTCTTTTTTAGCTATTTCGTTTTGCTTTGACAGATGCCTCAGATGTTATTGCCTCTGTAAGGAAAGAATATAGTTTTCATAAAATGTCAGTGGCAAATTTAATTAAATGATTGCCTTTTTTCGTGAGCTATTTCGTTTTGGATACGACAGCTGTATCCCTCTGTGAAGAAAAAAAAAAATTTAAGCATGATTTTTTTTTTTATTGTAAGGGCCTAATTCCATCCAATTAATTTTTGTACGAAAGTATAAAATAATTTGTCTTTTTTCAATAAAAAAGCTGATTCATGGATGTCACTCACATCAATAATAGTTGCTGAACTGGACTTTTCCATCATTCTTGGGCATCCAGCGCAACTAAAATTTCATATGCTTCTTTACAGGAATGTAGCACATATTTGTATTTTTTCACTTTTGCGCTTTTGAAGGTACATAATTGAGTTGAAAATGTAGTTAAGCCTTAACGATTTTTTTATGAAGGAAAACTTAAAATTAAATAAATTTAAATTGTTTTCTTATGTTCATAACTTTTAGCTTATCTCATTTAAAGTTCTCTTTAATAAAAGAATCGTTACAATTAAAAAAAAAAAAACTCATGCTCAGAAACAAACGTTTTATTCCGAATAGTTTTGGGAGTGACCGTATATAGCTTTCATAAAATGCCCGTGGCAAACTTTAGAAATGATTGCCTTCTTTCGTGAGTTATTTCGTTTTGCTTATGACAGATGTACCGATGTTGCTCTCTGTAAGGAAATATTAGTTTTTATAAAATGTAAGTTGCAAAGTAATTCAAATTATTGCTTTCTTTCGTAAGCTATTTCGTTTTGCGTTTGATGTACGAGTATGTTGCCCTGCGTAAGGAAACATATAGTATATATATAGCAGGTACGAATCGCTCGTACCTGCTGTTATAATTATTCAAGTTGTTTCTAAAGCTAGCTTTATATAAATAAATAAACATTTACCCAAAACTTAATAACGAAAGAACTATTGTAAGGATTTAAGTTTTTCCTTCAATCGACAAGAAAATTACTATAAAAATTTTGGGTCAATAGAAATGAAGAATTTTTTAAACTCATTCGTCAATCTATTTTCTTAGTTCTTATCATACGAATGTATAAAAAAGATATTTAAGATTTAAACATAATTTTTTTCACTTCAAAAATCAATTGATTCGTATTTTAAACTAAAAACAAAAGTATCAAGATTCACGTAACAGACCATTACACAATTATCAATAAGAATTACAATTTAGCAAATTTAAAAACGCCAGCCCGATGTTCGGCGCTGTTTAAAAATATGAGGGTAATTTTTTTGTTGTTTAAGGTGTTCTCTATTACATCGTATTATAAGATTTGATTAAAGAGTTAGGTTTTTATAAATCCAACACATGGCCTTTACGACTCATATATTCGGTTAAAATTGTACAGGCTGTGAAGAATACGTGAAGTGTATCAACTCATTGAAATTTGTACATGTCTTTTCTGATTTGGGAATGGCCTAGCGGGTAGCGTGCTGGACCGTTGATTGGGAGGACGGGAGTTCAAACCTCGGAGGAGTCAAATAAAGTAACATTTTTTCAATTAAATAAAATTCTTCATATTTCAGAATAAAGAAAAACGCAGTCCAAAACCACCTCATGAGGAGAAAATAAACAGAAAAATAAAATTAATAAGAATAAAAATTAAATAATTGAAAGCAAGCATTTATTTTTAACAACTGCATTGAAAGGCTTTAATAAGGCCTTAATGCAAAGTCTGTATATGGCCTTTCAAAGGTCTTATAAGACAAGCCATTTGCTTTCAAATAATAACTTGTTTACCTGAGCAATATTTTGTCTTTTTAAGGCCTAATTACACTGTTGATCGGAAGCTATTTGATTGTATAGCACTTGTGATGACAGGTTTTAAGGGAACCAAATAGCTTGTTTAATGTCAGCCAAAATGATTTGTGTAAGGTCTGTTTTAGTTTTAATACAAGCCAGAATATAGTTTGTATTAAAACTTAAACAAGTTAAATTGTTAGTTGGGAAGAATAGTCCAAGGTATGAAACTCTATGAGATATTAGTGATTGTGAACAACTCAGGGACACTAGAAAACCATTTTGCATACAAAAACGATGGTCTGAAGAATGACTGAAAATATCTCTCACTTCATGCACTTCATAGCATTTTTAATAAAAAACTAGGTATAAGTTAATGTGAAGAATTCAAGGAAGAATGTGAAGAATACAATTATGCATATCATGAAATCAATCGAAATCAAAGTCTAACTCATTGAAAATTCTATTTCAAATAAAATGTGCCTAAGTGGAACATAATACAAAATTAATATTGAATTTTAAATATTATTTTATTATTTTTTGTGTTAAGTGTCTAATTAAATAACTCTTTGAGAGGGCTTCATCCACCCGTATTTATGATGGGCACCTATGTTCATTTGAATCTCGCGAAAATAAAAATAAAAAAAACCTATTTTCTACATTCAGGCTGATAGAAAAGTAATTTCTGCTTAGCGTGGCTGTAATCGAAAAATACAATTTTTCAGATGCTATCCAATCATCCTTAGGCAGAGAAGCCCGATATAGTCACACACCAAGGGTGTTATGACTGAGTGGGTATCATTCATTGCTGGGAAGCATGTGCTTCTATACTGCTGCTTCTGATTGGTAACCATCACACCAGCACGTGAGCTTCCTTTCTTTTTATTTTTTTCATTTGTATCCTTTTTTTGAGAGACGACATCGATGGAGTGTCGTAGTTATACCCACTGACTGTGAGTATGGTTTGGTGTGGCTGAAATTGGAGATTGAAATCTAGATTGACTTGAATGTGGATTTGTTATGGCATTTGAATGGCTATAAAGTTCTTTCAGTTTTTTTTCGTTCTATTCTCTTCCAACATTTTTACTCCATCCAACTCATCGCATAACGCATAACACTGCCTGATGTCGGACAGGCTTAAAGATGAGACCCCTTTTTTTTCTGAAGTTCTCTTCATCATCGTTTTTAATTCATGGCACACAGAAAACGTCTGTCGATATGGATGTCCTTGCTCTGTGTGGTTGAAGTAGTCGCCATTTTATTATCTGGGTTTGTCATGGTGAAGTGAGTGAAGTGCTTTTGCTTAGGCATCAGATGTTCAAAATGGAATTAATGATAAAGTTGTTCTCGATTCTCTCCAGCAGAACGAAAAACGGGGTGGAAAAAATGTTTTAAATGAACAGCGAGTAGATATAGAAGAATAGTGGATTTGAGTTGCCTTGTCAAACGGGCATTCTTTGATTGAGAATTTAATTTAATTTTCTCATCAAAAAATTTGTGTGGAAAAAATGTTGGGTATATATTTTATTCTTATAAGTGGAATCCCTGATTAAAGATAATAAATGAGCAAAATTTTAATACTTTGAGTGGATTTGACAGATGATGGCTGATAAAAGAATGAAAATTGAATAAGGTATACTAAGGCTGGCCCCGATACCAGAAAAGTCTCGGTATCGTTTGGTATCGGTATCGGAAATTAAAACGATACCGAGACGAGACTTTGTGATACGAGACCAAACGAAACTGTTTTTCTGAAACCAATCATTTGGATAACATTTTCAGATTAGTTCTTTTTGTGTGTAAGAAGTGACTTTAGTGAAATCCACCAACTACCTCGCATATTTTTTCTTATCTAGGTTTTTCAAAAACTGCTCCAATAACCTTGTAACAACATTGTTTTTCTGCCATGATATTTTGACACAGAATTTATATTTCGAAAAACTAATCGGAGCCTTAGGTTAGGTTAGGTTAGGTTAGTTAGAGGTGGCTGTCAGTAAACTAATACTGACACACTTGGACCAAAGTTGGTCATTTGTGATACCACATGATTCTGGAAGATTCCTTCCTTACTCGTTAAACTACTAAAAGGTCCTGACGAAGCGTACGAAACTATTTATGACAAGGACCATACTACGTCACTGATGAGTCCAAGTGAGTAAACCGGACGAAACGCCAATTTGTAGGACTAAAGGCCATAAAAAGCTATTTTTTATGGCAATGTTTGCCAGATCGTTATAGGATCGTTATAGAAGTAGTCTTCTTAGTGGAACGTCTGTTGGAAAGTGCTGGGCATTACAAAGAAGGTGAGGAATCGTTTCTTCCTCTTCCTCTTCCATACAGCTTCTACAAAAATCATTTTCAAATATGCCAAGCTGTATTGCATGCCTGCCTATTAAACAGTGTCCTGTTATGACACCTACAACACAGACATTAAACACATGGAGCGCTTTCAATCAAGTTTTGGCCATATTAGTTTTGTCGCAAAACAAGTAATGATGTTATTCCACCTAATGTTTGTTCTCTCCAAAGCATCCTGCTTCAGCAAAAGCTTACACGTAGCGATGGGTATACCAATATTTGTCCTTTCAGATAAAATAGGTAGAATGGGTAGTAATGTTCCACTTCTCGCGAGTTCATCAGCTTTACTGGAACGTCACTATAGCCCGGCACTTAACAAA
Source organism: Dasysyrphus albostriatus (assembly GCA_946251815.1). Taxonomy (NCBI): domain Eukaryota; kingdom Metazoa; phylum Arthropoda; class Insecta; order Diptera; family Syrphidae; genus Dasysyrphus; species Dasysyrphus albostriatus. Next base: position 68,737,649 of record OX276335.1, read on the forward strand.
GGTGAATATTAAACTGTTGGGCCATCTCCACCAGAGATGCTCGATAGTTGAGGGCAGTTTTGGATTTTATAGAGACAGAGTCCAGAAACCATTGACTTATTATATATGGACTGCTAGTCTTATGTTTTTCTATACAAAGCTCAATAAAAAAGGGGTCAGCTTCTTCTTAGCAACATAAGAGCTTTCGTCGAACATGCGGCGAACAAAACAACTATCCTAACGTCTCTGTATGTCGACCACTCTATCATACTTGCCAATCAAAGTCAAAATTTATTATTATTTTTATTTAAAACTCGTTGTCATTTTATTTAATAAAAAAAAAAAAATACATTAAAAACAATTATGGAGCATTGCGAACTTACAAGATAGGTACCAACTAATATCAATCACCAATCTTCAAAATGATACAAGGGATTGTAAAATGGTAAGTCAAAAACGAACTCTAGACTGAACAGAAGTGAAGCTTGCTCCTGGCAGTCCATATATAGTAGGTCAATGCCAGAGACTTATTTGTGGTTTGGCTATCAGAGAAGATGTGGATATCTGAGGTTGATATCACGTTTTCTATGAACCAAGATAGTACTTCTTTTATCGCTAGAAGTTTCACCTGGAATACGCTACAGTGATTAGGAAGACGGGATGAGAGACTTATATTTAGTCTATCAGAGTACACACCTCCACCAACTCCATCTTGATCTTTGATCCGTCGTCGGCTTAGAGAGGCTTTGAGGCGAACGGCTGTGTTCGCGGCCATTTGCTTGCTGAAAATATCCAGAGGTATCAGATGGAGAAGAGTGTGCAGCAAATGGAGTCGACCGAAGTGCTACACTTATGCATATACATGCAGTTCTTTGGACTTTGCTTAGTTTATCGCTATGTATCGCTTTATCCAAGACAGTCCACCATACTGCTACACCGTAAGTTAGAATCGGTCTAATTACCGAAATGTGTAGCCAGTGAACAATTCGTAGTTGGAGGCTCACTTACTACCGACGTCTTTTTTGCAAGAGAAAAGTGCCATAGTAACTTTTTTGACTCTTTCTTGTATGTTAGGTTTCCAGCTTAACCGCTTATCTAAAATGAGACCCAAGTATTAAGCTCCGTCTGAGAATGTTAGTAGAAAACCACTAATCAAAGTGGGGTCTTTTGTGGAATTTTGTATTTCCTGGAGAAGAGGCCAAGATTTGTTTTTTGGGGATTTACTCCAAGTCCACACCGATCAGCCCATCGTGTTAGCTTGTTTTGAGCGTTTTGTAAAAGATCTCTAAAAGTGTTAGGATGCTTTCCTATAGCCACGTGTCGTCTGCATAGGCAACCGCTCTGTAGGTAGTTCTCCGCTTCTTAACAATTCAGCTACTCATTAACTACCAAGTTCCATAGAAGGGGAGAAGGAACGCCACCTTGCGGTGTACCCCTACTGACAGATCTTCGTTCCGAGAAGCCGTCCAGTTTTGAATTGCTTGCTGCTTGTAAGCATTTGATTTAGAGTTGGGTAGTTCCGGAACTGTATAGTTCCAGGAACTATATCTTCTGTCGGAATCGTTCCAGTTCATTCCGCAAACTAAACACTAACATGTCCGTAGTTCCAACATCAAACAGCCAAAATTTCAAGAACTGAACAAACTCATGCACACAAAAGTATTCATGCATAGTTGATAGTTCCAGTTCCAACTTCACACTTCATCTTCACAGAGCCAAAACAAAATTTAAGAAGGAAAGCAAAAAAAGGAAAGACATAATATAAACCTATATACGTACATCGTTTGAAAAATAGAATAGTCGTGTTGGTATCGATAGGTATGAAAGAAAAGAAATGTTACTCCATGAACGAAATACATGGTAATCGGTCTTTTCTCGTTCATAGTTCCTTTGCTGTTCTAGTTCCATATCCACATCCAGTTCCAGTTTCGGTTATTAGTTTTCAGTTCCAGAGACATATTAAGTTATTTTCGTTCGTAGTTCCATTCTTAAATAGTACGTTTGGCAGAGATCGAAAAGGTATTTTGGTGAGATATTTAACTATTTAATTTAATTTAAATAATTGTTATCTGTTGACTTATTTTATGAAAATAAAAGCAAGCAATTAACCTAATAGGGTCATTCCATATGAAATCGTCAAATCGAAAATGCCAACCTATTTTAGATTTATTTTAAACTTTGTGAGAATATTCCTTATAGTTCAAAGGAAGAATATACATCGCGTTTTAATTTTCTCATGCCTCATTCCCCTCCTGTCCCCGTTGAAGTATTTGAAAATCGTCATTTTAGTGCTTCAGTATTTTTGTTTTAAAAAAATTTCTATTAAAGATATCAAAACAATACGACAATACCACTTCTTGAATTGTGGTATTTCGACTTGCGAGATTTTAGTACTTGTTTGATACTTAAAACCTAGGACCTTGATTTGGAACTATAAAAGATCTATGAACATATTATACTTCATACATCTAATAAGAGCGACAAGTGAGCTATGAACAAAAATGACACTAAAGCCACGAGACCGATAGCCATTTACCAGTACTTATGTATATATATTTAATTCGAGAATACAAAACGATAATTTATGGGAAGTTAGCAAAATCTTAATAGTTCCGTGGACATGTTTCCAGGAACTAGTTCCGATGAGGAAAAGAATCGTTCCATATCCGTTCCGCTTTTGGAACTGTTTTGCGCAACTCTAATTTGATTTATCAATTCACCAAGCGACCCATCAAAATTTAGAGTTTAGAGACGCCAGCGCAAATGCGATTGCAGGCACCTTCTATATCTAGGAAGACCAATATTATATACTCTTTATTATGGAGGGAATATTCGATGGTACATACTAGTGTGTAGAGAGCCGTCTGCAATAAGCATGTTGAGCTGTAGATAGTAGTCTTGTATCAATGCTTGATCGTAGTTGGATATCAATCAGTCGTTCAAATTTTTCATAGAAGAAATGATGATAGGTTAACAGGTCTTAAATCTTTTGGTTTAACGTGGGAACATTTACCGACTTTTGGTATAAATACAACTTGGACTTTTCTCCATAAAATTGGAATATGAACCAGATTCAAGCAGCCATTAAAGATGAACTCCAGAATCGGCAGAATTACTTCTAAATTCATCTGCAGTTCAGCTGGAATGATGCCATCCGGTCCTGCCGACTTGTATGGTTCGAAGCTGTTGAGTGCCCATTGTAAATTTTCCCTTGTAATCAGATGTTGTGAAAATGTTAAGTTACTGCTTATCGAGTGTAGAGCAGCATTATTTACAGGCTGTGAGCTGCCTGGAAAATGAGTATTTATTAGCAAATTAAGCGATTGTTCGCAAGAATTTGTCCAGGAGCCATCCACATTTTTGTGGCAACTAGACATAACTGGATTTGTGGAGAGGAGCCTTAGAAATTGTGAAAGAAGCTCTTTAAAATTGTTAATTGTTAATACGGGACCAAACGCGACTGAGTTATACGGGACCGATACGGAAATCGAGACGATACTGAAAGTTTTCAATTTTGACGATAACAAAACGAGACGATACTTACAAAAGTATCGTTTGCTCTGGTATCGTTTCCAGCTCTACATGTATGCATGTATCCTATATAAAAAGTTTTTTTTTTAAATAAAACAAAAACGGTTTTGGATATCAATGAAATTTTTTATTCCTGTGGTAGTACGTTCGTTGCCATTATGTATGGAACTCGATTTCTTTTGCATGGCCACCACGGGCACGCTTGCAGGAGTCCAGACGCTGAACCCAATTTTCGACGGTTTTCAAGCATAAATCGGCCGATACTGCTGCAATTTCACGTTCGATATTCGTACAAAGTTCATCAATCGTCGCTGGCTTGTTGGCATAGACCATAGACTTGACGTAGCCCCACAGGAAATAGTCTAACGGCGTCAAATCGCACGACCGAGGTGGCCAAGCGACTGGACCATTTCGTGAGATAACACGTTCTCCAAACTTGGTTTCCAAAAAATTGATTGTGACATTCGCTGTGTGTCCTGTTGGAACCACATGTCCTCCAAGTCCATATCATCCAATTGGGGCCAAAAATATTCGGTTATCATTGAACGGTAGCGATCCCCATTCACAGTAACGTGCCGGTCTTGATCATCACGGAAGAAGTACGGCCCAATGACGCCGCCGGCCCATAAACCACAAATCGCAATGATGACTCATGGAGTACGTGTGGATTGCTGCCTGACCAATACTGCATATTTTGTTTATTGACGAAAACATTCAGCCAGAAATGAGCCTCATCGCTGAAGATGATTTTTCGATGAAAATCCGAATCATTTTCAAGTTGTTGCTCAGCCCAATTCACGAACATACGACGCTTCTGGTGGTCAAGCGGCTTCAGTTCTTGCGTCAATTTAATCTTGTAAGGATGTGGGCCAAGATCTTTTCTCAAAATTCGCCACAATGACGTCATTGGATGCCCAATGCTTGAGAACGACGTGTGAGAGACACATTTGGGCTTTCTGCAACTGAAGCCCTAAGGCACCAATATTCTCGACATTACGGGCACTTCTTTGTCTCACTGGCACGGTAACATTTTGTACTGTGCCTGTGGATTCAAATTTTTCCACTAGACGCTCAATCGTTGATCTGCTAGGACGATTATGACGATCATAAATTGAACGTAGCGCTCTTAACGTTGAAGCCACTGACTCCGAATTTTGGTAGTAAATTTTAATAATTTCGACTCGTTGTTGGCTCGAATATCTTTCCATTATGAAATGGCAAACCCTACTGAAGAGAAATGTCAAAAGAGCGGCAAGAAATATGGTGTCGTTTGCTGTCCCTGTCGCTCTACTTTTGTAGTGTCCCTTTTAAAAAACCCTTTATATCATCATAAGGATAGTGGAGCTACTTAACTGTGTACACCATGATGGAATTTCACCTATACATTATTGTGATATGTATTTCATTTTTTTTAATTTTTTTCAAATTTATTATTGGTTAATTCTTATTTAATTTCTATATGTCTTCCATGATTCCCTCGGCAGCTTGATTGAAATTTGTTTCTCATTAATTTAATTACAGCAAGATTTCTATAATTCATATTAATTGTTTTTCATCTATATGTACCTCTATACATACATAAACATCAAACACACTCATCGTCAACTTCAACACAATTTCGCCTTATGTTCTGTACTATTCGTTTGTAATTACCACACTAACAAACAGGAATCTTCATTATTATTATCCGCATCCGCATGCCGCATCGAATTCATCCTTTTTCATGATTCATGAACACGACCACATTGTAGACCTCAATCGACTCAAATTATTATTTTATGATGAAAGAAATAATATAAAGCCAAGAACGTGTCCTTGTTGTCATAAAAAAAAAATATTAACATGCCAGAGGGAGTTCTTAAATTAATTTTTGCCTATAACAACTGATGATGGGCATATTTTGAAAGGAAAATTATTTCTTTAAGGAGTTAGAACAACACTTAGTTGTCTCTTAGACACAAAAAAAAATAATTGAACTTGAAAAACGATGCGTCTGCTGGTAATATAGAGAATGAGAGCAAAATATATATAAATGTGTATAGTAAAAATTAGTTCAACAAAATATAAGAAAAGAGGAATATGGAAGGACATTCCTCATCACATTTTCCATCACATTCCCTCCACCCCATTTATTTCATTAAAAAAAAAAGTTAAGTGCTTGCAGTCATCATTTCGTATTCTTGATAAAAACTCAGCTTAAAAAGCATGATAATAGTTCAAGGAAGAAAAAGTATAGAATTTTAGCCATCATCGAGGGGCCTTTAAGGACTTTCATTGCGGAATGCTGATAATGACATTCCGTTCGTCGTTTAACATTGGCATGTCAAATGGAGATGAAAGCACAAAAATAAATGAAACAGAAGAATAGAATTTAAGACGAATTGAAAATTGAAAAAATAGAAAAAATATAATGTAAGTACTATTCCTTCAAATTCGTTGAGAAGAGCGAAGTCGTAATGTCTTTTTTTTTGAAAAAGAAGGAATATAGGTATGTTCCTTGCACACTGAATTAGACACAACAAAAAAATCAATTGATTTCTCGCGATGATGATGGTAATGATGATGAACAATGTAAAACTTTTAACGCCGGAGAAATAAATATCTGCGCCATTGGAAACCCCATCACACCACCGACCGACCGTCATAAAAGTATAATGAGAGTCATCTTCTGAAATGAAGGCACTTATACAACAGTCTTCGGTCGTATCCTTTAAGCCTTTGGGGGATGTAAAATAACTCAAATCATCAGCTAATTACTTAAGGGTGCTACTGGCAGACTTAAACTACATAAGCCAAAGTATCAAGCAACACGCAAATTGGTAACCAGTTCGTCGGATTGATTACTCCCCAGTGGCTTGTAATCAATTTTCAAATTAATCAGCGGATAAGGATTGTTTTTTTTTTTTTATTATTTTTTATTTTGGTGATGGGTTTTTGTAATTTGACTTTTATTCATCGGGAATGAAGGGATAGATGAATTTTAAGTTTATGGTAACGTTTGATCTTGGTAAACAAAGTTTTCTAGCAAAAATTAAAATTTTATATGAACGAGTTTTGTTTGTTGTTTGGGTGTTTTTTAAGACTTTCTTTTAGGGTTGCTTTGTTACTTATGAAAATTAATAAAAATAAATGAAACTTCCAGGGATTAAAATAATTTCATAAATATAATGTATAGGCTTTAATATGAGTTGAGTGTTTTATCTGGTTTTAAAATAGATAAATCTCAAATTCCCAGGAGCTTTCGGAGAAATAAGGGTTCCAAGCAGTGCACAGGAAATGTCAAAAAAGTTTTGTTAATTTAAAACACAAAGTACTAACACATCTTACAAACGTCTAGCAGACCAAATGGCATCTTAGAAGAAAAGAAAATAGATACCTATGCCAGGAGCCAACTAAATTAATGTATAGCTGGTTAAATCAAGAATAAATCTATTAATATTGCAAAGATTAAAATTGGATAGGTATTGAATAACAATACTTAAAAGTGGCAAACACAATGGCAAAACTTACAATATTTATTTTGTAGCTTTTTGGAAAGTCAGAAGTCAACTTTAATAGTTAATTTTAAAATAGAGTTCTTTTATTAAACAATTTCAGTAGTTGGTTTCAAACTTAAAATTTAAAAAAAAAATCAAAACAACATATTAACTAGCTTGCATAAGACTCATCGCAACAGCTTAAAAGCGAGTCTGTCTAATCATTGGTATCGTGAAGACTATAGAGTCTACAATCAAGTGTAGAGTATCGTTCCGAGATAAAGAAAGCTTGTCCGACCATTAGTTTTGTAAATATTTAGAAAAAAGCTATTCTTTTTTTTTTGCGTGGGCGTGACCTATGATCAGGGCCGGCCCGAGCTTAATTCACACCCTACGCAAGCTTCATCATTGACACCCCTCAATTGGGGTTATTGGTGGAAGAAGTCATTTCCTCATTACCCAAAGGGTAGATTTTGCAATGCGTTTTTTTGTAATGAGTTGTTCCCAAGACTAGCCACGATATTAGATTAAACGATATTTTTGTAAGTATCGTTGCAGTATCGATCTCATATAAATCAGTCTCGTTTCAGTTTCGGTATTGATTTCGGTATCGAAATCGGTATCGGTATCGATATCGGTATCGGAATCGGTACTGGTGTCAGTATTAATATTGGTATCGATACTAGTATCGGTTCAGTTATTGCAAACAAAAAGAGATTACACGACCTGGTTCTTGATCTTGTAGTTGAGCTCACTTGATATTTTTAAGATATGATACAAAAATCACTGGTTTCAAAAAAAAAAAACAGTTGTATCGGTGTAGCTGGTTATAAAAAAAATGAAGTTTAATAAAGTCGCTTTGGTTTCCGATACTGATGCCAAACGATACTTCTTTGGTTTTGCAGCCAGCCATATACAAGTTACCCTCAAGAGCTTAACAAAATCGCACCCTTTCCAAATATTTTATGATGTAGTTTCTCTACTGTGGTATTAATCGAATTATTTTTGAAATAGTAGAAATGCTCAAATTCAGAAAAAGCTAGTGTTTATATAATGGAATCAATATTGATGTGAGCTATTACAAAGAAATTAAAATTCAAAAAGTAGGTGGGTAGTGCTAACGACATAGTGGCTTTTTTGATGCTTGCTCAGAGCGCCCATTGGGCTTGGCGCCCTGAGCATTTGCACCGCTGCACACGTATAGCTTGTCCGGCCCTGCCCGTGATAGGTAATCTTTCAGTCAGTTACCGCCATATTAGAAAGTTTTTTTTTTCTAATTTGTATTTTGCAAAAAGTAGCCCATATGCCTAACTAACTGGACTTGCTTCTAGGTATATACGAGTAGATCGGAGGAAAACATTTTAAAAGAGAAAAATATTTCTTAATGGATTTTGGCACCACGTACCTTTATTAATGTTCGCAAGGTGTTTGCCCAGGAAAACTAACGAAAAAATGGGAAAACAACAAAAAAAATTCGATAAAGCTCAATTTTAATGGAGAGCTTTGTTTTGTCGTCTAAGGCATTTCCAAAAAAGTTCCTGTTCTGTTACGAACTGTTATGCAACTCCTTACTTTAATCCGAATCTTCTTGAACTTGTAATTGTTTCTGAGATCTCGAATGTTATTTTACAGGATCAATTGTCTCTTGACAATGATTTGGTTTCTTGTACCTACAACATAGATTTTTCACGTGTCTCCACCCCATTGTTTCTTCTGTCCAGAGACCTGTAAGCTATCAATTACCCTGAACTTCAGGCAGATGTAACCAAATTCTTCTGACATCTTTGTCATCAATTCGTAAATTTAAGTGAGAAAGTTGGTTATATTCAATTAATGGTTCTTGAATTATGTGAAAAACATATTCCACTCAAAAAAGTCTCAGTACAAAGCAAGAATTGTCGATAGTTAACCTATGATATCCTCAGGTCTATCAAAAATCGGAGATAATTTATCTAAAAGTGAAAGTTAAACCCCTCAACTTTTATGCTGTTCTCGAAACGATGCAAAGTTTTTCATGTCCAGGTGAGATATTAATCAGTTATCTCGAAAACTTTGGGGTAATCAACGGTCAACGGGAATCGGTAAAAAGGAGACTATTCAATATTTTCCTGATCCTAATGAACTTAACGAGACCTTTGTTTTGAAAGACGTTCAACAACTCAATTTTATTCCCAACAGTGAAATCCTAAGTGACCCATCAACGGAATTCAAGTTTGAAGTTGTATCAAAATATGATGTATTTGAAGGCATTCGTTCCATCAAATCTGATGCTTTTGGTGAAGATTGTATGCCAATTTGCTTTTTATAAATGATTTTGTCACATTGTTTCCATTCCAATGCTTCAACACACTTACATAAGTCGTTATCGATTTGATTTTCTGACTGTTCCACTCTCTTGTGATTCCAATCGGATATGAAAATATCATATTACACACACATTGCCTAGTGATATTTTTTAAAAAAGGGTTGCTTCAAGCATTTATTACTTTTGACAAATAGTCTATAACGTAAAGTTGTACATGTATGCGTATGTTCCAACAAATCTACTCTTTCTTAAATTCGGAAACAGAAAAAGACTCCGAAACAGTACTCTGAACAGTTAGTCGAAGTTTTTTGGAGTACTTGGAGTGAAAATGGAGTAAAAATGGAATAAAAAACTCGTACTCCGAACGTCTCATCGAAAACGATATTAATTAATTTCTGCACAACCTCTTCATCTTTCTCTGAAAGCTGGAAAAAAACTAAGGTCATTCGTGTGGCTGAAAAGTCATGCTTGGACTTTCTTCCTTTAAGTGTGGTCGTGAGCGCAATAGTGGCCTTACTGCAAACTGCAATTTCATTGAAACTGTTTTTATTACAAAAGTTAAATCTGTATGTAACTATTCAATAATATTTCTGCATTAAAACTTTTCAAACTGAAGCGTTATTGCAGTAGTTACAGGGCTTTTTGCACTTACAAGCCAATCACAAAAAATTAAAAGCTGGAGTGCCAAGGTGGCCTATATCTGATGATTAGTAATGGTATTTTGAGGACCATGAACAGGTTAAAAATCAATAACGTTTTATCTTTGTCGATCATATTGCAATTAACAAGCGTTTAATTTTTTTTTTTTAAACAAAGGTAATCTGATTCTTATTTTTGCTCTTTGCACTCACGGCCTGAAGTATTTTTTCATGTCTGTCAAAAGTCTTTGAGGAAATTCTAGTATCAAAGATATCTAATCAACTAAACAGACTTAAATTATTGTCACATTCCAGTCTGGGTTCCGTGCTTATCATAGCTATCAAACAGCTTTGATTAAGGTCCAAAATGATATTCGAATTCAATATAACCGAGATAATATAAGAATTCTCCTTTTACTAAATTTCTGTAAGGTTTTGCAGTCTGGTGATAACCTTATGATAAATTTTGGTAACCTAGTTATTTATTCAGTGAGTTTAAATAATTATCTAATTGATCTGTCTTTGGATATTTTTTTGTTGAAATTTGAATTTTTTATTTTTGTAGCTTGTTGAAATTCGATAATTTTGAAATTTTTGAGGCTGTTTTCGAGGAAAAAAGTGGTAAAAGCCACTTTAATAAAATTCACCGATTACAGCATTGCTGAATACATGGAAAAAGCATTGTATTGGTAAGAAATTCTCTAATGAAACACCAATGCCTTAGCTGGTATTCAGAACATTAGTGGCAGATTTCTTTGTTGCGGTCGGAATCAACTGTTCTTTAAAAAAGAACACCGGATGCTGTTGATCAGTTTAACAACACCAAGCACACAGTCATCAATACTGAAAAACATCTCTGATGTCACCATTGTTTCAGTCAAACTGTTATTTCGCTTGTTAGAAATGTATTTTCCTAGTCCACTTTGCCGTAATCAATATATTAATATTTAATAAATTTTTCATAAAAATAGTTCAACAAAGGTAATTGAGATTTCATACAAAAAATATCGTATATAAAAAGTTTTGCTTCTGTTTTTGGCGAACTTTGCGAAAACGCAACGTAAATTTTCTTGGAAACTAGAAACTTTTCCAATATATTTTTTTTTTTCAAGATTTCATCTAAGCTTTCAGCTCAACTGGAACTGGCAGCTGTCGCAAATGGGTTAAATTTATTATTATCTTTGTAACCAATGCCAAACTGTAATTTGATTCACATTTTTCTCAAAACCTGATGCTCCTATGGAAAGATAAATGTTTTATTATTTTTTGTGTACATTCATTTTTTGAAAAACAATTATATATGCCTCTTACAATAGAAAATCAAAAGTGTTTCTTTGACATGCTATAACTTCAAGATTAAGTTTTAAGATAATTTTACTCTCTTAAAGTATTTTTTTCATGATTTTGTTGTCAAATTCAATCGAACTGTTGAATAAGAGCCAAGCCTTAAGAACTTGGTTTTGTTATAAAAGGAAGAACCCAATCATAAATCGTACAAAAGATTTTACCCATGTTACGGTAAGATTTACCGCAACAAAAACCTCTCTTCATTCGGTTCTTAAAACTTTCTTCTGACTATGTTGTTTGGTCATAGTCTAACTCTCGTTATCTGTTTTCCCCTCCACCCGAACCAATCCCGTTTTTCGACCCTCAATTTCGTCCGTTGTCCTCATGGAGCTTGAGAGTGGCTCGGGGATGACATAATAGGTACATCATCGATCTATATTCTTTCGTGCTGAGCCAGCGGACGGGCTGGAGACTCGTACGCCACCTACATATGAGCTGAGCAAGGTAGCTCTGAATCGTCAAGGGATGGAAACATACACACACACTTAAATGTGGATTTTGAACAACACAACATAAATATTAATTTAACTTCTCTTATTAAACATGGCAACAAGCCCAACGTAAAATTTTGAACTTTAACTCTAACTTTTAATAAAAATCGACCGCATAAAAGAATGGAACGCTAAACGCTATTCCCTTCATTTCCCCCAAATCTGCACAAAGGTCCACCGAATAGTAGATTGCGCGTTCGTTAGTTTGATTTGAGTATTTGCCTTCCTCCCTCATTTCCTCAGAAAAGATTTAAAAATGGTAATTGAAAATATTCTCCTTCCTCGAATAATTTTCAAAAAGTTAGAAATGTAGAGTAGCTGAGAGAATGCTCAGAATTATGTTTTCAACTTTTTATAGTTTTTTTGTTTTCTTCTCAAAATTTGTTATTGTGAATATGTCTTGCTCCGGCCTTGGATTCGTCAAGTTTTGGGACGACACCAACAACTTGGGGAATCCATTGAATGTGTGAGTGAGAGATAGTTTCGTTGGAACTCAACCTCGGAGTGTAACCGTAACAGAGTTCCACGAAAACCATATGCATGAGTGTGAGAATGTGTGCGTGAGAGAGAGGCCGGTAAAGACAAAAGGCTAGGCAAAAACAACCTCTTCTTGGTTGACTGTTAGAGCCCAAAGAGGTTTTAAAAAAAATTTTTGAGAAGAAGAAAAAAAAAGAATTATAGAAAGTGGAAAATTTTGAAAAATAGTTTGAATAGAAATAGTTAGTGATTGTTACAAAGTGATTGAAAATTGTTTGTGGAAGCAGTCTTTTTTTTAAGAAAGTAATCGCCAGAACGGGGCGAATTGGAAAGTAGAAGGAAAAGGAAGAGGAAAAGAGGAGTTACAAATCCAAAAGATAAGTATAGTGAAATTTAGTTTTGCTAATTCGTTTTATGGGAAATTGTTTAAAATATTCTTTTCGGTTGGCCTTTGATTTCGTGTGATTAATCCCTGTAATTTTGGGACTCATGACCCTTTTAACGTAGTTTATTATATACGGTTGATTTCGGGACCGGTGATAGCGGTCCATTCTTGCGGCTTTGGTTTTCTTTGTTTGCTTTATCTTCTGTTCTTTTTTTCTTTGTATTAATTTTATTCTTGAAAAGATTCTGGGTTTTAATCCAGGCGGAAGCCAAGGTTTCCCAGACATTTTTTTAAATAAATCTTTAAAGTCCCCCTCAGGGAATTATAACCCATTTGTTTTCTTTCAATTTTTTTGAAGAAATCATTTTCAGCTACCGGTCAAGGCAAACGACCATAAAAGTTTCCTGGCGCCCACCCTATAGCGTAAGTACGCCCTTGTACTTACCTTTTTATCCCTTTAATTATTTACCTTTTTTTTGCAATCAAAACTCATTCAATTCGACCCAAAGTGTTCTTCTCTTTTTTTATTCACATAAAAAAAAAACAAATTCGGCGAACCCACCCCCAGCTGACTAGCCGGTTGGCTGCATCGTTGTTGCAGTTTGTTGTTGCAGTATTTTGTCTTGCCTCTTTTCTTCTCATCTTTCTTCGATCGTTTTGACAGTTGTTAATTCCATCATATTCTTCACGTGTGCCGGTTGCACATTTTACTATCTTAATTTTGTTAATTCGTTTCTTTTATAATTTTAATTGGATTCGCAAATCCATAGTTCGCGGTCTTTAAGTATTTCGTCACGAAAATCATCCTAATCATATTCGGTTAAAAATATTGCAACACCCATCGCTTAAAGACATTTTAATAATTTTTTGGATAAAATGTGCTCCCCCATTAAGTTCTTGCATGATTTTTTCTTATTTTTTGCGAAGCATTACATAGGGTTCAAACTTAAGGATCTGTTTAGGAAATGCTAAGACCTAAAAACATAGCTCTCTTCCAAAATTCAGATTTGTCGGAATTTTTTCGATGTGAAAGCCTTATTTTCTTTGGCTAAATACTCGTAGCACTGCACTTTAAAATATAAAAAGTGCAATCATTGGATTAAATCACTGAAATTTGCGGTGATCGAAAAAAAATGTTAGCATTTGTTTTCTTCTAAGTATACTCTGGTAACACTTACTTGCCCCACAAGTTAGCATCATTATCATCAGCCTCAAAACAGGAAATGATTTTTATTAGTTTTTCACTTATTTGCCATTGATAGATAGCAAAGAAAACAAGGGATTTTCATTAAAAATAACCTCTTCAAAGTCGTTGTTTTCAGTTTAAACTTTGCACTGCATTGAATAAAAATACGATTTAATTTCTTGCCCATTTCAGCACTTAAAAAAATTGAATAAACTCAATTTAAATAATTGTAAATAAATTTTAATTTAAAACTCAGATACAAGTACTCGTATAAGGTACTAACAAAAAAAATCCGCCCATTGTTTGATGGTTTCGATTTGAATGAGAGGGTCACTAAATTGGGTGACCTATATATATTCATCTATTTTTCCAATATACCATTCTGCCAATCCATGTTCAAAGGCAACCAAAAGATAAATCTCACATCCATTGTATTTATTTTACATTTTTATAATGAAATTGCAAAAAGGAAGTAAATCCCATCAAATGTGTAGCTATAGGGTTTAAGAATTATTGGTTAAATCCATTTCGAAATCCTGCTGCGGCTGCACGGGTTCATCTGGACCCAACGAATTGGCACCTCATCCAGATATAAAACCAGAAACATACATTTCGAAATTAAATTAGAAAAAAAAAGAAAGAAATACCAAAAAATAGAAATAAAATAAAATAAAATACTAAAACCATAAGCTTTGTTGGGATTTTCTAATTCAGCACACACTGGCCACCCACTTCAAAATAATTCGGATATCGTCTACGGGAAGGATATGGAAATATAGATTCTCCTTTATGTAGATATCTAGCCAAACAAAATGGGGTAAAAATGTTTTCATAATAAATCAATAAAACGGTCAGAATATAACAACACCAAACGGAAACAAGGGTATGGATGTGGAAGCAGAGGAATTCCTGCTTCTGTTTAAAATTTTTTTCACCATAATCGTTAGCATGGAAACGACCAGGATGAACAACTCCTGTATACATGACATTGGTCTCTGATGTGGTATTCCAGTCCGCAATCGTTTTGTGGTGGGAAAATAAATTTTAAAGCATCAGAGTCGATTCAGCGTGGTGTTGAGATGATGGTAGGGGAGATAGGTATACGAAAAATATACAAAATCGACTATTCGGATAATTGGTTATCAATTGTATCCTGCATGTCCTGCTGAGACTTGCGAATTCCAAATGATATAAATTAAATGGATAGCGATAGAGAGCCTTTAATTATATTCATCTGCAAAGGATTTTTCAGTTTTTTTTTTTTTTAATTTTTTGTTCGATTTAAAAATTATATAAAAATTATGCTGATGGCAGGAGGTCCTTATTTATCCAATCGTGTGAATCGGATTAACATTGTGGTTATTTCTTCGATAAAATATCACATGCATACAGCTGTGATGAAATTTATTTTTCAAGTAATGAATTGATGGTGAGTCCTGGAGTTGAGTGACGAAGGGCTTTTTATCACACAATAGGTGTGTTTAATATGAGATATTGCATCATCAGAAAGTCGATGACCATTTTGGTTTTGGAAAAATTAACTAAAGGATAATATGATTTTAAATTAAATTTATGTTTAACTATTAAGAATTTATGACCATTATATATATAGGAAATAATACATCATTTTTTGTTTACAATAATAATCGCGTAATGAGTTCAAGATTAAATCGAAAATTAATATGCAGTCGGATTACAAATAGGATAATGTTAAAACTCCTTTTACGCTTTACGTAATAAAATTTACGTCATGTTGGGCGTTAAGAGATTAATTCATTCATCACGACTAAAGTGGGAGTATAATTTGTATTTTAACTCTCAAAATTAATTAGGGTTTATTGTGAATTTGTGGATTTCCTTCAAAATTATTGATCTTTAAAAATGTGTATGATAAAGATACATAAATTCGTTTAATTGTTCGTAAGGTTTATCCCAAAGTAAGAACTTTTTCATACACCTATAAAAATCTTACATAAACAAATTATTCCATATTTTGTAAATACATTTTTTTTGTATAAGTAGTAGAGCCTTATTGTAACTGATAAAAATATTCGTATGTGGATTGTGAAGCTTTTTTGTTTCCAGCTGAGGTAGGTCAGAGGGGTCCAGAGTCAAACCGTAGAAAGCGAAGACTAGGTATGTAGATAGTTCAGAACTCCAGTTCAAAAGCATAAATTATTGTTTATTTCTGGATAACATATAACAAGGTATTTCATATAATTTTACAATAATTCAATCTTATAATAAACTAACAAGGTTTTCCATATACAACAATGGCGGGATCAATTCCCTCACCCTGCACCGAGCTAAGGACAGTGAAGTTTGAGATAGAGTCCGTAGTCTTAACGATGACGGCGGAGAAGAGAAGCCTAAGATAGCGAACGTTGTGATAGAGCCCTTGTCTAAGCTTCTTGGAAGTCTTAACTACGGTGGCGAAGGTGGAAAGGCTAAGACAGCGAGGGTTGGAATAGAGTCCCTAGTCTTAGCTTTTCGGAGGAGGTTGAGAGATTAAGACAGTGAAGATTGGGATAGAGTCCCTACACGATATACACATATTGAAGGTAATATCATTAGCGTTTTCATTTTTGTTCAGTTCTGCGCATATCTCAAAATCAGTGGAAAATGGTGGATCCCGTGTTATGTGTGCTGAAAATTATTGTATGTTATGTGTGTATTCCTTTGTTACTTAATAAGAAAATAAAATTGTTTCAAGATATTTAATGTTTATAATTATTATTTTATTACTTTTGAGGTATGCAACGGCTGATGTTACTTTGACGCTGACGTCGTAGCTCACGGCGGACATATTCGCCTGAAATTTGTATTATAGTGAAATCTCGGCGTTGTGTATTCCTTACTAGAAGGTAGTCTCAAAGATCGTGAGATTTAACGCCGTTTGAATATTTTCTGTGGGGATTTGTGAAGTCGCTAGTTTACGTCGATAAATTCGAAACTATTGACTACTTGGAAGACAACATTCACCACGTTATTGCCGATATACGATCACAAAGGTTGGTTGGAAAAAGTCATCGAAAATTGGACCTCCAGGTGCGACTTCGTCCGAATCTACACAAACCCCCCTATATGAACTCAGAAACACGCGTGCAAATAGCTTAAGACTCTAAAGAAATAACCACATGTGCGTTCCTAGATATTGAGGGGGCCTTGGACAATACCTCACATTCAGCTGTTAACAGGGCCTTGGTAAGAAAGGGTGTACCCATCGCTATACTCAGATGGATAAGTGGGATGCTGAGCACAAAAACTGCGGAAGCATATGCAGGACAAAGTGTCCAGAAAGTTATCACAACAAGAGGCTGTCCTCAGGGAGGGGTCATATCAGCCTTGCTGTGGAGTCTCTTGGTAGATGAACTATTGGAAAGTCTTTATTCTGCATCGTTGCATCGGCTTCGCCAAGAACATTTTTATAACAGCCTTAGGGAAGTTCGAAGAAACTCTCTGTGGTATTATCAAGAGAGGACTTGATAAAACAAGGAAATAGTGTCTATCTGTGGCACTGAACATCAACCCCACAAAAACAACTTTAGTTCCATTTACTAAGAAGAAACTTCTATCACGCCATGAAACCTATCCGGTTGGCTGGTGAAGAAATAGGTATAACACTAGGCTGTAAAACTTCTCCGGAACAAACATGCCAAAATAATTGTCGGTAAAGCCACAAAAGCTTTCATGATATGCAAGACACTTGCAGGTAAATGATGGGGCTGTAAACCAACATCCAACAGATGGATGTACACCATCATGATGGTAAGACCCATCATTACCTATGGGGCGTTTGCATGGCACAAAAGAACTTAACTTACTACAGCTCGGAAATCACTAGAAAAGGTACTAGCATGCTAGCATGCATCTGCATACCTGGAGCGATGAGAGCATGCTCTACAGCGGATTAAACCGTAAACTACACCCTTAAAGCAAACGCCATTGAGCGGTACACTGATTGATCGAGAACATTTGAAGGGACTGGTTCTGGAATCGAAAATTGGGCCTAGAACCAAACTTTCAATACCGATGGGACAGACTACAAGTATTTTTCAGGCAGAAATTAACGCCATAGGAAAATGTGCAGAAAGAAATCTCGAAAGAAAATAAAAAAAACAAAATATTGCGATCATTTCGGGTAGTCAGGCCGCACCCCAGGCATTTAGCTCATATAGCATCAGATCTAAACTGGTACGGGAGTGTGTAGGCATGCTAAACGAACTAGGCAAACATAGCTCTGTTACACTCTATTGGTTTCCTGGTCACTTCGGCATACAAGGCAACGAAGTGGCAGACTCCTTTGCAAAAATATGGGCAATGACACCCATAACGGGACCAGAGCCTTATTGCGGAATAGGAGAAAACGTGATAAAACATAAAATCAAAACTGAAGAGGAGGTGAAAAGATCAAAAATCTGGAACGAACTCCCAAAGCTAAGACAGGCCAAACTTCTGCTTGGGCCTCACAACCAGAAACGATTCCATTCCTGTATCAGCTTAAACAGGAACAAATTTAGAATAACAACGGGTCTCCTCATAGGCCATTGTAAGCTTAGGAGACACCTCCACAATTCTTGGCTTAAAGAACAGCGCCACGTGCAGATTCTGCAATGCTCATGAAGAGAAACCGGATGTGCTGCACTCGTGCATCAAAGACACAGGTATCTTTGAAATAACCAGATAGAGGAGAGCAAACTACCTTCCCTAAAAACACTCCAAGTACTCAAGCTCCTCAAGTAAATACATTTGGAGAACATGCTGTAGTATGAGCAACCTCATCCAGCTCTAGACGGGGGCACATTGCCAAATGCCAGAAGATTATCTTTCGAATAAAGTAAATCTCATATCAATTTAAAAATCATCTTTGTTTTATTCCATTTCAAAGTTTAATACCTTTAAAAAAACACCCTTTACATTATCATAGTCCAGTTAGAAAACCGAAACCCGTGCGTTTTTTAGAGGGGACTTTTTTTATGACTGGAATTTATTTTATACTTTTTGAGGATGAAATTTAGGAATCATATTTGTAATTCAGTCACTTGGACGCCATTTTCAAAAATGGCGCCCGATCTTTAGTCCAGTAAGGAAACCGAAATGCCTGCACTTGTTGTAGGGGAGGACATTATATTTGTAAGTTTCGGACACCGATTTCAAAACTGCCGCCCTATATGTGGAAAATGGTAAAAAGATGAGTGGCGGCACCTTCTGGTAAAATTTCTATGTTGCCACTTTTCGGGAACATACTTTTTTTAAGTCAACGGGTGGAACTTCAGCATTTTTAACGGTTTTTAATATTTTTAAGAATTTTTTAAGAATTTTCAAAAGAAAACCTACAGATGGTATAATTTATGTAGCATATTTAAGAATATAATATTTTCTTCTACACATTTGATCGTTACAAGATTTCTCGCCTCAGTAGAATTTTTCTTGCCATTCAATTGTCATTTGTATCTAAGCAGACATTTTTTGTCAATATTGATGATGGTGAATAGCTATTTGAAGAGCTATGTTTAAATAACTTGTTGAATTTACATTTAATTGTCATTTAAAATTGTCTTCGTCTCGTCTTCGTTATCATAAATCTACTATCATTAGTATCACCAAAAATTAACATAAAACAGGGTTCAACTCATAACCTTGAGACAACTTAACCTTTCTCAAGGACTTGAAATTATTCCCCTTAACTAAATGCATTTGATTGTTAACTTCTCAAAAATTGGTCTGGTCGACAGTATTTTTTAAAACAAAATACATTAAAATACAAGAGACAGCATTTTTATAATCGAAAAATTATGTAAACATTATTTTGGCTATATCTTAAGCCAAAAATCACTTCACAAAGGCCAGAAAAAAAAACAATTTAACTCAAATTCAAAAACTTTTTATCTTTTTATCTTTACTTATTTCTTCGTGGTTTCGTCCTTGCTTAGGGTAGGGATCGTTTTTTTTTAAATGGAACCTTGTTCTATCAACTTTTCGTCAGTTGTTGGTACATAGATAATATTCACCACCCTTGTTCTTTCTTAAAAAATTAGGTAAGGCGTAATAAAATCCGATTGTCCCTCTTGGCAAATCTCTATTGACAAAAATAATTCTCTTTAAAAATAAAATATGGCTGATGGTACGAGCACCTAATTCAAATTATGTATTTTTAAAATATGAACATCAATTTTCTTCATTTTTTTGTAAATTCACCTCGCATCATTGAGCACATAAACAACACTGACATAAGAACATCGAAAAAAGGATTCATATCCTTTGGCTTAAAACGATATCGTAACACATTATTCAAAATTGATTTTTGTAGCCATTAAGCCCGTAGGGGGGTGCTTTTGCCTTTGTTCTCTAAGCCTCTTTCCCATTTCCCCATACACTTTCCACATCTAGCTGAAGGGCCAACATTAAAGTGAAGAAACAGAAAGCAACCCACGAAGGTTACAATAAATGTCGCATCCACTTAATCTATCCTTTTGCACTCTCGAAGGACGACGACAACACAGGGGGCTTTTATGCGACACGTAGGAGGTAAGTAAAGTGCTTATCCTTCATATTTCTCGGCTCTGCACACCGCACAAACACAAACTTGGCCAGTGTGGATAACTTGCAAAAAAAAAATAAAAATAAAATAAACCAAGGCAACATCAACACAAAGTTCATCTTACAATAATTTTGCTTGAGAAATGCGCATTTTCTTCTGTATTAGTTTTTGCTGCAGAAGAGATTTAAGAAAAGCAGCATCACTAACACATCCATAGCCAAAAAAACCAACCAACAACAACCCACCCATTTAATGGTTTTTCTTATCGGAAGCTTGAAATTTCTGCACGAATGCATCAAAGAGTGGGTCCTTAAATCATTATTTCAACTAGAAAATGTTGCACTTAATTTTCTACACTTGAATTATTTCAGTTGACAATTTTTTTTTTTTTTTTTTATTTTTCATCAAGAAAAAGAAATTGGGTTTCATGAAGTGGCAGGGAGTACGGTTGAGATATCATAAATTGCCATACTTTTGAACTTCCGTATGGTGAAGCAAATTTCTTTTAAAAAAGAGTAGCTAATGGAACTTTGTATTATTTTTCATTCAATGAACACCGACAAAAATCTTAAATTTATTCTCGCTGAAAACTTAATAGCATTTTGTTTATCTTTCCAGCATAGAATTTAAGCCTAACTCGAAATTTAGTTTAAAGAAGAATTCTGCTATGAATATGAATGACGAAAAGACTAACCAACTATTGATAAAAGAAATTTGTATGAGATTTTTGAAAAAAATTAATTTTATACAAATTAAAGTGCACATTGAAGTGGCATGGTCCTACATGCATTTAACATGAGAAAATTTCAAAACCACCATAAAATACAATTTTGAAAAGACTAAGATAAAAAACATTGGCGTTGGAAATATTTTTGAAAAAAAAAATATTTTTATGTATTGAATTTCTTAAGGAAAAATTTAGTAAGGAAAAATTTTGTTTACGCATATATATTAAGTATTACTAAAAAGATATTTAAAAATAAAATTTTAAAATGATATTCCAACTCTCTTTTAAGATAAGGAATTTTCAAAAAAAATAATTTAACCTTTTTTTAAATTAAAAAATTTCTTTTTCGAAATTTTGATACGTAATTATTTCAACTTATTTTTAATTTTTATATTAAAAAATTTATATACATAGATCAGTTTGGGTGATAACAAGAAAATTTAAAATAAACTTATACATTTATTACGTTCTAAGAGTAAAATTTTACAAAAATTTATAAAAATTTAGGCACACAGAAAAAACTATTTCCATATCGTAGAAGCAGTCTTAGAGAAAAATACAATTTTCCTTAACGGTGTCTAGGTATTTATATGGAAGAGGAACTTAACTTATTTATATGTAAGTATTTTTTCATAAAAGTAAAATATTTTTTTGAAATATTCTAAACGTGTTAAAAAATCTTCAGTTTCAAAGAAAAAATTATCGAAAGATTTTTTTTCAAAATCAAAAAAAAAAACTGCAAAGGTAAAAAAAATTATTTAAGTCAATCATATCATTTGCAAGAAAATCAAAAATAAATGAAATGCACCACTGCGTCGCACGCACTTGCTCTTATGTCAAGGCGCTGAGGGTTTAAGAAAATTATATGAAAAGACATGGAAATTATGAGAGAAAAATGTTTTTTTAAAGCATAAAATACGATATTTAAAAGAGCTAAAAAAAACTTCGTTAAGAGCTTGAGATGAAAAAACAGGAAGCCATTAAAAAATAAAATCGTTGGAGCGGCTTTCTGAAAAAATAATTTTTTTATATATCAAATTTTTAAAACATTTTAAAGGAAAACTTTTGGTAAGCAAATCTTAAGTATTTATTTATGTTCATATAAAGATTAAATTTGAAAAAAATTTGTTAGCCCATTTTTGAAATATCGAATTTTCAAAAAAAATTTGAAACTTTTTTAAAAAATTCAAAAACTTTTTTTTTGAAAATTTTGATACGCAATATTTTTTAATCCTATAAGAAATTTGAATATAAAAAAATCAATCAAAATTTTGTTTAGTCAATAATCACAAAACTCAAAGTTATGAGAGGTAGGTACTATTAATATTTGCTATTTCTTAATATGTATATTCTATGGTAGTAGAATAAACTAACTAACGTCTTACAGGAAGCCTTATACGCATAGGAAATAGCCCTGTCAGCCTTTCTAGATATAGAAGGTTCTTTCGGCAATACCTCCTCCCATGATGTGGTTAATAAGCTCTTGTAAGGAAAAGTGTATCCAGCACCATATCCACATGGAATGGTGAGATATTAGCCACTAGAACAGCTGAGGCACTTGCAGGCCCAAATACGCGAAAAATCTTAACAACTAGAGGTTGTCCGCAGGGAAGGGTACTATCACCCTTACTGTGGAGTCTTGTAGTTGATGAACTGCTAGAAAAGCTTACTTCTCAGGGCATTCACTGTATCGGATTTGCTGATGATATCGTCGTATCATAGCCAGGATTTAAGAAATCCTCTGTGACATTATTCAGAAGAGGCTAGTTGACAAATCCTCCAAGAGTATACTTGTCATGAATAAGTGCCTCTCATCTAGCCGTTCGGACTCGGCAAAAAATTGTGGGTCCCCTCCATTCCTGCCAAAAATACGCACACAGGAATGGTTGAGAGTTGTAAGTCACTAGGCCTTGGTTCTCCACGAGCTGTTCTGCCACAAAATTTATTTTATTTTTCAGAAAAAACTTCTGTCACGCATGAAACCTATTCGGTGAGATTAAATATCTAGGTATCACACTAGACAGTAAACACCTATGGAATAAACACGTAGAAATAACTGTGGGGAAAGCCACAAAAGCCCTCATGATCACTTTAAAAAGTCCAAAGACTCGCATGTTTATGCATAACTAGAGCAATGAGAACTTGCCCCACAGCAGCCATGGAAGTTATCCTTCATCTATCCCCCTTACGTAAGGCTATAGAAAGTGCTGCAAAGGGAGCCATCATGAGGTTTTCAAAAGAAAGAACCAGTACTAGTAAACGCATTAGTCTCAGGGTTAGGAACTGCACACCAAAGTCAGCGGTAACAAACCTTATTGACATTCCAAGAGATGGTATGATTAAGAGATACAACTTCTGAAAAGGAGTGGGTAGGCAAAACAGTAAATTATCCTGATGGCTCGAGAACAACTAAAGGGACTGGGGCTGGAATCTTTGGGCCTAGAACAAAACTTTCCATACCGATGGGACAGTCTACTAGCATCTTTTAGGCGGAAGTTCACGCCATAGCAAAATGCGTAGGGCGTAGTCTCAAAAGGAATTTCCGAGCCCTCACTCTGCACTCAAAGTACTGAGCTCTTACGCCAGCAGCTCTTAAGTAGTTTGGGAGTGTGTAATCAAGCTGAATGTCCTATGCAAGAACAACAGTGTCACACTTCATTGGGTACCTGGTCCCGTTGGTTGGTGCCCAGAGAAATGAAGAAGCAGATTCCTTAGCAAAAATAGGCACAATGACTCTCTTAATGGGGCCTAAACCCTATTGTGGCTTATAGGAGAAAATGTTATAAAACACAAAATTTAAGAACTAGAGAAGGCCTAAAGATCCAAAAACTGGAAAGAACTCCCCGAGCTAAGGCAGGCAAAACTTTTACTTGGTAGTTACAACCGAGCACGATTTAAAGACTGCATCAACGTAACTAGAAATAACTTTAGGAAAATATCTGGTCTTCTCACCAGGCACAACTGAATATCCTTAGTGTAGTTAGCAGTCCAACATGCAGATTCTGCTGCACACATGGAAAACACCAGACCATATATTAGGAAAATACGATGCAATTTTTCACCAAAGTAAAAACACCTGGGAAAATACCAGGTGGAAGAGAGTGATCTTTCCTCTCTAAAAGTCCTCTAAATACTTAAATTTCTTAGGGAAATAAAATTGGAGGAAGAACTGTAGAATGAGCAACCTCATCCGGTCTTAGGTGGGGGCACAATAGATCTTAAAGTCGCAGTGCAACAACCCTACAGAAAATGTCTTATAAAAATCGTAGGAGCCATTTCTTAAGAAAAAATATTTTTGAAAGCGATTTTTAACATTTGTATGGAAGGTTTCGTTATTTTTTCATAAAAGTAAAAGTTTTTCTTAAAATACTTTAGAAAATGTTAAAAACCTTAAAGTACAAATTTTATGAAGTTTACAAATTATTTGATTTTCAAAAAAAAAAAATAATGAAATTTTTTATAATAATCCAAAAAAAATATTTTAATTTAAGTATGTACACAAAAATATTAACAGTTTTTGAAAATCTCTGTAGAAAAGAAATAATTGAAATCAGTCAAACCGTTTTGAAGAAAATCGAAAATTAAAAAATGGTTCTTTTGGAGGTACCATTAATAACCATTTTTTGAAAAACGATTTTCCACCCAAAGGAAGCTCTTACCAAGAGTAATTTATTGAATTTTTTTAAGAAAAGTTGTCGAGCCGTGGTTGAGAAAAATAGGATTATGAAAATTGCTAAACATAAATGTGTGGCAGGTACCGCTATTTTTGGTTAAAAAAAAATGAAAAAAACGTGTGGGCATAATCAACAAAACCACTATGTACCAAGTTTGAAGAAAGCCAATCGGGTCGTTTAGGCTGTAGACGAACAAACAGCCAGACAGATAGACAGAATTGACTTTCATGCTAAAGGTCTGGATTCAACTCCCTGCCACAACCACCTTAAAAAACAGAAATATTTTTTCTGAGGTACTGCCATTTTGCATCAACGCCTCTACGCAAAATAGAGAAGAGTCAACCAAAAAAGCATTCTACGTATTATATGTGCTCGAAGAACGACGTGAAGAGAATTTCACACTAGATTTGGAAAAAAGGATATCTTTGGTTTGACAGTCACAGGGCCCAGCCTGCACGACAAAACATCCGGTGACGGACACAGGATGGTAGACTTCACTAAGGAGCGAAATCTTATCATAGTTAGCACTCGGTTCCCACACCTTGATAGTACATAAAGTCACTTGGAGGTTTTGTGATCAAAAAACGTTTATCAAATTGATCACAATTGCAACAGACGCCATGGATGGATCAAGGGCTGAAGGAGTTGCGAAAAATGTTGTTTATAGTCGATAAGGAAAACGAAGGAGGTGCCTACGGGGAAAAAGAAAAGACAGGAAAAATGGAAATAAACCACAAGAGCAGACTTTTGCTTTCTAAAAAGCTACAATAAAATACTCTTAGTGTTCCCATTGTTTTTATTCTATATTTTTATTTCAATTTAATTTTTTTTATAAAATATATATTTCTTCCCTAGTGAAGGGGAAATAAAAGCCCCTCCTGTAGGATTGCCTACTTTCAACCTTTATGGTCTGAATTTTTGGACGAATTTTAATGGATTGACAGCAATACCTATGTAAAAATATAGGCAGTTAAATTAACCCCTACAGAGACTATAAGGGTTTAAAATAAAGATCAGAAAAAAAAACTAGTAAAGAATCATTTGAATTGCATTTTTCAAAATAATCATTTGGGTAACTTAACTAGATCTACTTTTACGAGACGAGACCCCTGATTTAATTATTAAGGAGTGACTTTTTGTTTATCTAAATATCTACTTCAATTTCAAGTTTTTATGTTTTACAGGGGTGAATTTTATATCATATGCAACTCATATAAGAAGTCTAAAACAAGGAAACCCTATAGGTATGTGTAGGTAGGTACATAAAACTGTAAAAAGTCATATAAATTTTTATTTTATTCACACTGAATACAAAAAAAACTCCTCGTCACAACATCGCAACAAGGATTCACTTTTAATTTTATTTTCATTTTTAATTACCAACGTTTCAAAAATAAAAATAAAAATAAAAACTACAAAATGTAGACTATGCGGCGGCGGCCGGCGTCGGGCGCACTTAAAACTTTCAACTTCTACTAACTAACAACATTATCCGCTGTTTACGACCATAATATAATAGTATAATTGCCTGGAACTGCATAGCCGCACAGTATAATTATGTCCTTGATGTGGTTTTATTTTCTTTAAGTGATACATATCTCCCAGCATATAACGTTGCGAATAAAATGTATTTTACAGTGTTTTGAAAAATTGTAGTTACTCATACATACCTTTAACTGCACTCAGTTGATTGCCAACCATTTGTTTCGCAATAAACGCAGCCATGTTGAAGTGGTTTTTTTTTGTTGTTTTTTTTTTGCTTTGCTTTGAGTTTTTTTTTTTGTTGTTGTTGTTTTTCTTAGTTGGTTTTTGAAATAAAAACGATTTTAAAACTTCAGAATTAGATTTCAGAAGCTAAAAAAGTTTTTTTTGTTGTTGATGTTGTTTAATCTGAAAGAAAAGAAAGAAAATAATTTAATAGTTTTAAATTAAGAGTTTGATATTTTGGCATATGTAAATCATAAAATGAAAAATCATTGTTTGCTCAATATGGGGAAATTGTAGGATGGGCTTGGTTGCTGTGCTGTGCATACCATAAAGTTGATATGGCAAAATCACATTCAAGATAAGTGCATGAAATTTGGTTCACTTTACGATTTGAAGATGATGAGTACAGTGGTACTGCCAATTAGTGTCTACTTCAGACAGGAGCTTCAAAGTTAAGTTCAGAACATAGTCCCAAATTTAAAAATTTTAAATAAAGTATTGTCGAAGTCAGGAACTGAGTGAAGTTGCTGCGGTTTGTCTTGAAGTTGTAATCTTAGAGCTCCCTTGGCATCCTTGTATCGTATAAAAATGACTCCAATGTTGATTTGTACCAAATTTAAAGAAGATGAAAATGATCAAAAATGTTCCCAAAAATCTACAACAAATTTTATTGCTTATTTTTAAAAATATTTGGTTTGGAAATTATTTTTAAACCTTATCTTATTGAATATTAACAAAATATTAAAAATTTGACGGAAGTAGTAAATTAAATTTTAAGTCAGCTACTCAAAACCTAAACAAATAAAAAATAATGTAAAGTTAAAGTTTATTTAATGTTGATGTTTTTTTCTGGTTTTATTATTTAAATCTGACATTAGACTAAGAATTCTTACTATTGAAATTCGAAAAAAGGTAATTTTTCCAACTTTTAAGCATCAGAATTCTCAGCCTGCTGTCATATTAAAATAATGCAATCAGAAAAAGTATCAACATTATTAAAACTATTACTTTAGATTACCTATTTTAGATTTCTTCCAGTTTTCGAGCAGTTGACCTAGAATTTGATTTACTAATTCCAGCCGTCAAATTTGTCAAATTTTGTTCAGATTCAATCAGATTAGGTCTAAAAATAGTTTCCAATGCTAACATTTTTAAAAAATAAGCAATAAAATTAGTTCTTATTCCTTGGGAACATTTCTGAACATTTTGGAGCATCTTCTCCAAATTTATTACAAATCAGTATTGGAACAGTTGTTATATGAAAGTTTACACTGAAACGCATATTTTTAGACATTTCAAACATAAACTTCACTCAGTATCGGACTTCGACAGTACTTTATTTAACCATGTTCTGAACTTAATTGTGAAGCCCCTGTTTGAAGTATCAAACTAGATTTCAATAATTTATATTAAGAATTGGGGTAGTAAATGATTTTTGTCGCCAAAAACTAAATAAACGGACCACTGTCAAGACTACAACAAAGCTTTTGGTTTGATGAAGAGTGTCGGTTGGCTCATGCATCTAATAATGAAAACTACCAAGAAATGATGCAGACGAGAAGTAAAGCTGCTGAGAGAGCAGCCCAGAAAAGGGAGGAAGAGAAGTGGGATGTCGAGATGATTGAGGTTTTTAACGGCAAGGCCGAGGTGTTTGTAAGTTCAACTAATCGGTGAAACAATCTACCCAAGCTCACAGGGCCAGAACGGAACCCTGTTGAGATAATAACGGGACCATGACAGTAGACATACAGTCTGTGCTAAGGATCTGGAAGGAACACTTTTCTAGGTAGATTACTAAGTGGTGAAGATAGCAACATTTCATTATTAGGCAAAACACAAAATTCAATTTGGACGATGATGGTCCACTCGACTTGTATAAATTGCGGATAGCGATTCCCATAGAAGGATCGTGGAAGATTGCTGGTGCAAATGGGCACCTATTCTCCTCCTTAAGATCCATTGCCTACATCTTCAACTCCTTTATCGAAACCCAAGACACTAAACCAAACAATTAAGCGACGTCGTGAAAGATCGTTTCTTAGAAATGCGCACTTCGCAGCTTTATAGCTCAAGTTAAGTAACCACCCACCGTCAGAATAGCACAGCCTACCCAGTCTAATAAATTAAAGACTTTCCCCAACCAGTGGTCAGGGGTCTTGTAAAGAAAAAATCGAACCAAGGGTCGATTTTACCGGAAGTGTTCCGAGATTTTTAGCGATTCTACTTTGATTTTTACAGGATTCGTCCGAGACTTTACTAGTTATACTGAAATTTGCATCAGTTTTCCTGTCACTAATATAAAATTCTTCCGAGATTTTTACCAGTTTTACTGGTGAGCTCTATCGGATTCGTCCAAGATTTGTATCAGTTTTACTGTGATTTTGACCGGATTTATCCAAAACCCCGTTATTCTGTGATTTTTAGCTAAGCTCTCCAAATTTCTCACCCGTTTCATCTGCTCATTTCACTGTGTTCCGTCCGTGATTCGTGCCACACTTGATAAATACATTTTTCTATAACGCAAGCTCCTGTAGATATGTACAAAATATAGGAGGGCATCCAGCCATAACAAATCCACCGTATGCGAAACAAAATTAAGGATTGTAGGAAGAGTTTTGGGGTTTAATTTACTTAATAAAGGAATACTTTAAACTAAGGTTTTATACTTCTTTAGAAGGAACACTGGAAAACCAGTATGAACATACCTCAGCCTTAGATAGGCTGTACGTTGCTCCTAGATGAACTTTTCAAAGCAGAAGGAAGTGACTTAGTAGGGAGTATGCAGCTACAAGTCTACAAGATTTGGTTGGATAAAAGTATGCACGTTAAGTGGAACCTTGGGCTTGGCATAGCGTGTCCCATCCATTAAAAGGAGTTACTTTGACCTCACAAAAGAACAAGTCTCCTTAACTTCTGGTTCGTTGATGGAATCTTGTCGGCTATAGGTACCTACAGTAATAAGTGACTTAGTAGGGAGTATGCAGCTACAAGTCTACAAGATTTGGTTGGATAAAAGTATGCCCGTTAAGTGGAACCTTGGGCTTGGCATAGCGTGTCCCATCCATTAAAAGGAGTTACTCTGACCTCACAAAAGAACAAGTCTCCTTAACTTCTGGTTCGTTGATGGAATCTTGTCGGCTATAGGTACCTACAGTAATAAGTGACTTAGTAGGGAGTATGCAGCTACAAGTCTACAAGATTTGGTTGGATAAAAGTATGCACGTTAAGTGGAACCTTGGGCTTGGCATAGCGTGTCCCATCCATTAAAAGGAGTTACTTTGACCTCACAAAAGAACAAGTCTCCTTAACTTCTGGTTCGTTGATGGAATCTTGTCGGCTATAGGTACCTACAGTAATATCGCTTTAAGCATTTTGTCAACGATCTGATTGGCCCGCATTGGTGTGGTGTTTTGGTCAGGCAATCAGCCTCGACTAAGATTTTGGAAAAAAAACCTAAACCATAATTTCTTTATCAAATATCGAAAGTCGCATATGACACCTTGGCTAATGGTTAGAGCGTTGGGCTTCATGCCGAAAGTCTGGGTTCGATTCCCAGCCGCTGCAGAACAGAAATGTTTTTTTTCCCAGGTACCTACTACCACTTGCAAGGAACTGTCTAATTCTCCAAAAGTATACCTACTTTTCGTAAAAAGTGCTTATCACATAGCCGTTCGGACTCGGCAATTAATTTATAGGTCCCCTTCATTCCTGCCAATAACACGCAAACAGAAATGGTTGAGAGTTGTAAGTCACTAGGCTCTGGTACTCCACGAGCTGTTGCACTACCAAATTTAGTTTCTATTTTATGATATCGTAGATAGAGACGGCATCCCTGCCAAATTTGTCCGCTTATAAAGAATTACAATGGAAAAATATCTGCGCTCCGTCAAATTTGGGTAAGAACACCACTGAACCGTTTGATGTTGAGAAAGGTTTAAAGGCAAGCCGATGCGTTATCATGTAACCCATTTAACATCGTTCTTGAAACTATTTGTTATTTATCCGGCCAAAGGATATCAAATACCTACATTTTATGATTAATTTAAAATGTTAAGCAATTTAACAAAAACAACCCACCTTTCCATCTACGACTTTCATTTTCGTTCTAATTTAGCGCATGTTTCTTTTTTTTATTCTTTTCTAGCAAAAGTTACAGTAATCCCGAAAACAGTCAGGAGAGCCTATATAATATGTACCGTACATGTATTCCGAACCACCCCCAAGGAGGAATAATGTTTATTTTTGTTTATTTTATTATTTCCTTTTTTATTTCCTGATTTTCCATTGAGCTAGGGGATGCTTTTATATGGATGTTCTGCTGTACAACCTCTTCCCTATATCCATGGCTGTTATGTTATAGTTGGTATTGGAGGATGTTTTTCTTATCTTCATGCATGGAGAGATGGCGCCATACGTCTAGACATTATGTCGCATTTAAGACATTGTATGTGTATGTTAATGGCATGTAAGTTGCCATCAAGAAGTGGAAAGCAAAGGGGCAGATATGGCAAGCAATATTCGCAACAACACACCCCCCCCCCACCTATCTGGAAGTTGTATGTTCTATGTATGATGTTAAACCTGAAACAGGCTTGATAGGTTGAAGGTAATAATTGTCGGAATGTCTTGTATTTTGAAAGCAATTCAATATTACGATATTGTTATTGGTTTGGCTCTTTTTTTATTCATACGAGCTATATGAAATTGAAGATGCCTTTGCACTTGAACAGTGTAAATAAATGAGTATGCATAACAGTATAATGCATATATATGTATTTAATATGTAGGTTAGGTACCTATATGAAGGTTAAACCAGAGTTAATTTGGTTTTTGTTTTTAACAACCAATATTGCTTAGAATTGGAGCATTATAGTGCTAGTCCTTATTAACTAAGCCAAGATGACATATAAAATTGTTAGAAAGCAGAAGGAAAAAACCTCCACCAAAAAAATGTGTGAGTTGTTATGGACTAACATGGAAAGTTACCATCATATTGCTTAAGCCTTATAAAACATTTTTGTTTGCTTTTTTTTATTTTTTTTTGTCCTATGCCTACCGCTTCCATCTTTTTTGGAAAAAGTTTTTTTCTTTGTGTCTTCATATATTGAACAACATGTGGTGCAAAAACACTTTTATTTTTCAATAACAATAAAATAAAAAAAAACTTTTTCCATCCGAGCGTAAATCTAAATCAAGAATCATTACCTTGGTTTTTATGATAGAAAGGTTTAACTTATGTACCCAATTCCCATATAGACATGAATAATACTTTGAAAGTTTCATTTTTGGCAAGCAAATATACCAATATAGGGTTTAATGGGATTGAGTAAGATATGTTGTGTACCTAAATGCTAAACGTCCTTCTTACGGTAGGTTTATGTACCCAGGTGCGGATACAGAGGAGGCAATGGGTGCAATTGCCATTGCAATTAATTTAATAAAATTTAATCAAAAACTGCTTTTTCGTTCAATGTTTGTAAAAAAATTTTCTTGACAGTCAAAAGAAAACATTTCACATTTCATTTCATTTCATTTCATTTTCCTGATATTTTCATTTCACGAAATAATTAACAAATATTGAAACAACCGATGTATAGCACCTTTCTCAAATGTGAGGTGGAGACAAATTCCGATAGGTAAAAATAGCCTTCAAATCGAGTGATTACTTATATTACTTATAACACCGGTTTAATAACGTCCTATCTTCAAAGTTAAGGTCTTTAAATAGAAGATAAATGTCCGACTAAATTCTTATGTGACATTTTTTGAGAAAAGTTAAATTATTTCATGAGCAAACTGAGTCCCACATCGATCTGATTTCATTTTTCAAAATACACAGTTTTGAAAAACAATGTTATAAAAAGTTTATGCCCCAATGCCCGATTTAGTTAGTTCGAACTTTGCTTCAAATGCTCAGATCAACAAGATTAACATATTTAAATAAAGTTAAAATGACAAATGACATTTTATACATTTTACATTATAAAAATTATTGAGAAATACAAAAAAATTTTATACTAAAATGGTTTGTTTCCATTTGACAATACTTTAACTAGAGTTCAGTTTTTTTATTTCGGATATGTCTTGGTGAGCTAATTTCATGAATGTGTCCAAACTCGCAAGTTTTTACTCTTTAGAGCTTGTCACCATCTATTTACTTTTAAATGGATACGCACTTTAAAAGTGCCTCGACACTATCTCACAAAGTATTAACACTTGTCAGAATAAAGTGGGAAAGAATTTCATACGACTGTCAAATTTGTGTGCTGAAAATAACTTTCATATTTTGCTTCCATGCTTGTATCCAAACAAATTAGTTTCACCATAATCTCAAACCCCCAAGTGAGATAGAAAGAGTGATGGTTTTAGAACCGTTCCTAAATATTTTCATGTATTAGCATTTGTCAAATCGTGTCGGATGCGCTGTCAAGTTGTATGTGATGAAATTTTATATTTTGCCTGCACACTATTATACATGATTTTCTTCACACTTTTTTGGCATGTGTTAATACACAATGGGAATAGCTATTACATGCATTTCGAGCAGAGGTCAAAAATAAAACTCAACCTTTTGAAAGGTCTTTAAAATTTTGCTTACCTGCCGATATTTTTAAAAATGGTCACTTAATAACCATTTAACTTTAAAAAGAACTTTTTTTCGGTTTCTCTCAGTGAGAAACCACTGACCACTTATCGCTGAGAGAAAAAAATAAATCTCATTTGAAGATGTTTATTTTGTTTTGTCCATTAATGAGCTCTGCTTTTGGAATTTCAAAGAATGGTTTATCATTCATTGTTTTAACACTTTTATGCAAAGTTAATCGTGAGTGACTCTTTTTGGTCTTAGAATCTTCACGCCGTCATCTTGCCGATTGCGTTTATACACGGTCTCGTCGTTTCTTGCCATGACATTCGTCTCGGCGTTGGCCGTTTAAATATGGTTTTCACGTTTGTAGCCATGATGTTTATATCGGTGGGGGTCTCGCCGTATAAATTTTCACGAAATTTTCTCGTTTATGGTTATAGTTTTATCTCGATATGGTCTATTTGACGAATTTGCATGAAGGGATCTTTTAAGGTAAGTCAAGGATAGTTAACAGCTTTCTTGAACGACAAGTTCTGGGGTGGCCATCAACATGAAAAATGTAGCTTAAATGATACTCTAATTACTTTAATAGTCGAACCTTAGCTAGACAAAAGCGAGACCAAAGCGAGATGACGATAAGACGTGCACAATGACAAAACCACGTGTAGATGTCACAGCGAGACAAGACGAGACTATTGCGAGAAAACCACGACACAGATATTCATGTAAGCAGGCACAACAAGAGTACAGCAAGACGAACACTATGACAATGAAACTGCTGAAAACAACGTTTGGAATTTTCAACCTAGTTTTAAGGTTATTTAAACCTGTTTAAATGACCAAATCGAGATGACGGCAAAGCATGATCAATGCTAAAAACCACGTGTAAATGTCACGGCGAGACCATAGCGAGAAAAAACACGACAGGGATAGCTGTAAACGGGTATGGCGAGTTCAAACAAAGATTAACACACTGACCACTTCATTGAAAATAACGTTTGAATGGCCACATCGTCGTCGTCGTCACCGAGAAAAAAAAACATTTTGATTTATTTTCTATGGAAACAGTTTAAGGTTGATCGTTTCCTTTTATTTTTTTTATAAAATAAGTCAATAGGTAAGAGTTATTTTTGAAGTTAAGTGATAAATCTCAAAAAAAGACCTAAAAAATATATTTTTAAAAATAAATCACAGACCACTTGAAATTTGACGAATTAAATATCTCTCAGTGTAAAACCAGCTGAAAATAAAGGTCAACTGTTATTTTCGATCTCTGATTTCGATTGCGGTTCTGTACGCAACTATGCTGCACATTTTTTTAAGCCATAGCAAAATATTTCTCTATAGTAATACGCTCGATATACTAAAGTAATAAAAATCAGACTTGTTCAGTGTTTATTCTTTCGAGATTGTTCATTTTTTCGAGCGGGAGTTTTGAAAGGCTTTCTAAAAATAAATTTGATCTAAAATGCAAATTTTGTTCGATGTGAATGTTTCTCTGTTTATAAGTTAAGAAAAACAGAAACAATTCTCCAGTGTTCTTAAGTAGTGTTAATTTTATTAAAATAAATAATGTTTTATATGTAAAAAAATTTCGAGTGTTCACTATTGTAGATAGCTAACTATTTCGGAATTCACTAAATCAAGCGTCTAGTGTATTCGTGAAGATATTTTCACTTTCATGGATGAGTTTTAGGAACTTCCGTTCTATTCATCCACAAATCAAACAAAATTTACTGCAACGAATGATCATGAATATTTTAGAAACTAATAGTCGTGTTTATAAAGTTTAATTATATAATTTAAGACACCCGTTTAATTCAAAAAAATTTATTTAAAAAATCTTGTCTTTGAGTTGTCTGGCTTAGACAACGTCATCAGTTGTCCAGCGTTTTGTCAAACTTGACACTTAATTGAATTTAATAAGTGATATTTCCAACTATTGTGATGTTTTTTATCGAGGCTGAAGTAACTTCATCGTAGCCCAGGGTATTCCCAAAGAAAACAAGTAAAACTCGGGTTAAGAAAGAAACAAAACTCAGTTAGTCACCAATTTTATAATTAACTCTTTTTATTTACAACCATAGAATGTTTGTTAATAGCGGGTTGCTCAATTAGAGCACTACAAAAGTTTTTTTTTAAATAAAACAAAAACGGTTTTGGATATCAATGAAATTCTTTATTTCTGTGAAAGTACGTTTGATGCCATTATGTATGTAACTCGATTGTTTTTGCATGGCCACCACGGGCACGCTTGCAGAAGTCCAGACGCTGAACCTAATTTTCGACGGTTTTCAAGCATAAATTGGCCGATACTGCTGCAATTTAACGTTTGATATTCGTACGAAGTTCAGTAATCGTCGCTGGCTTGTTTGCATAGACCATAGACTTAACGTAGCCCCACAGGAAATAGTCTAACGGCGTCAAATCGCACGACCGAGGCGGCCAAGCGAATGGACCATTTCGTGAGATAACACGTTCTCCAAACTTGGTTTCCAATAAATTGATTGTGACATTCGCTGTGTGGCTTGTGGCGCCGTCCTGTGGGAACCACATGTCCTCCAAGTCCATATCATCCAATTGGGGACAAAAATATTCGGTTATCATTGAACGGTAGCGATCCCCATTCACAGTAACGTGCCGGTCTTGATCATCACGGAAGAAGTACGGCCCAATTACGCCGCCGGCCCATAAGCCACAAACCGCAATAATGACTCATGGAGTACGTGTGGATTGCTGCCTGACCAATACCGCACATTTTGTTTATTGACGAAGCCATTCAGCCAGAAATGAGCCTCATCGCTGAAGATGATTTTTCGATGAAAATCCGAATCATTTTCAAGTTGTTGCTCAGCCCAATTCACGAACATACGACGCTTCTGGTGCTCAAGCGGCTTCAGTTCTTGCGTCAATTTTATTTTGTAAGAATGTAGGCCAAGATTTTTTCGCAAAATTCGCCACAACGACGTCACAGAGATGCCCAACGCTTGAGATCGACGTGTGAGAGACAAATTTGGGCTTTCTGCTACTGAAGCCTCAGCGGCAGCAATATTCTCGACACTACGGGCACTTTTTTGTCTCACTGGCACGGGAAGGTAACATTTTGTACTGTGCCTGTAGATTCAAATGCTTCCACTAGATGCTCAATTGTTGATCTGCTAGAACGATTATGACGATTTTTTTTTTAACGTTGAGGCCTCCGACTCCGAATTTCGGTAATAAATTTTAATAATTTCGACTCGTTGTTGGCTCGTATATCTTTCCATCATGAAATGGCAAACCCTATTGAAGAGAAATGTCAAAGGAACGGCAAGAAATATGGCGTCGTTTGCTGTCTCTGTCGCTCTACTTTTATAGCGTCTCTGTTGAAAAACCCTTTACAAAGTACCTAAAAACAGTCATTATAGAAAAACTTGTTTTGAACGACAAGATGTTGGTCAGTTAATACTTAAAGAAAGTATTAATGCAAGCAAGAATAAAAATATTGTATCCGAATCATTGAGAAACCAATCCAGAAAATCCCGGGATTGGAGCATTGTAGTCCCGGGATTTTTGGGATCAAAAAATGTATCGGGATCCCGGGATTGAAATCTCTATTCGAAAGCCAAAAGGGTTATGATGGAGTTTTGGTCGGTATGTGTATACCTGGACGAGTCCGACACACGAGGATGGTCAATGGGTCAACGCCAAAAAGGCCTCCTTATGTGTGCATAAAGCATTTCTTCGCTCCCCTAAAGAAAAAAAAGATGTAATACTTTATTCCTTAAAGTAAAACACTCGGGTATTTCTATAATACTTTAAACATCATTGACAATATTTCCGGATACTATTGATAGGAAACTTTTGAACACATCAATTTTTGGACTTCTCAATATATTCCTGATGCATAAAATTTTCCCCCATCTACTATCTACACTCGAATGTGAAATTCTTAACACAACTCCCTCAATCAGGTACACAACTGATGTTGTTCGAGTAGAATTTAGTATTCTTGAATCCTTTTATGAAATCGTTTTGCATGCAGCACGAAACGCAACTTATTTCCATATCTGTATTTCAAAAAAAAAAAAAAATGTATCGAATAAGTAACCGATTCAAAAGCACACTACCATATCATTATTTGTTGTTTGGCTCGAATACGTAACACATTTTTTGTAGCTGAACCTTTAGACTTCCATTTTGTATTTATGTTAATATCCTC
Source organism: Dasysyrphus albostriatus (assembly GCA_946251815.1). Lineage (NCBI taxonomy): Eukaryota > Metazoa > Arthropoda > Insecta > Diptera > Syrphidae > Dasysyrphus > Dasysyrphus albostriatus. Next base: position 68,774,900 of record OX276335.1, read on the forward strand.
GTTTCTCTTATTCGGAAATTGTGGTTTGCATTACATTCATCGATTATGGAATTTTTGATCCATTTACCATATATGTATATATATAAAATGCTTTTAGTTATGAATGAAACAAAAATAAGAGAATTCAGAAAAAGAATAAAACCAGGACGACACAAAAAGCATATTATGCACTCTTTTTCATACGAATACTATAACTGTAGGTATTGCTTGCTTACTGGTCCGAAAATGCCCCCGCCTTTTCCATCATTTTTACCAAAACGTTCCAAAGTATAATATAGCAGCAATAAATCACACATAAATCCAGAATATTTCAGGGACATAAAGAGCAGCCACTCACAAGAGCATATAAGTGGCAAACGAAAAAGTTATATTGAAAAATATTTCGTTTTCTGTCAAAGGGTGTTTCAAAAAAAAAAAAATTAAAAAATAAGAAAAAAAACTTTTGTTGGGACGATCGCTGGTAAAACGATACCCAACAACTTAACTGATAATACGTTGTGTATGTAAATTTTGAATATAAGTCTGACTGAGTACGAATAGTATGATTGTGAGTTGAAGGCAAAAATATGTTGCCAAACGAAAATTTGCAACAACAAAAAAAACTCAACTGTTTGCCATTAATTGAATTCTTGTACGTATATTTGATAAAGAAAAGTAGGGAACCTACATATAGAGATTTGTATTGCTTCTGTCATGTTCATGTTCTTGTTTCACACATGGCCAAGAAATATAATTTAACTTTCTGTATTTTGTCATAACAGCTGTAACTGTCGGGGTTGTATAATACCTCCCTTTGGATGGTATGGAAGAAAACATACATTTTATTTCCAATAGCAACCATTTTATTCGACATCAATATAATATGCATGTGATATTTTGACAGAGAAAATGTGTGTTTTTGTCACACAAATACGAACACACAACATATTATTAAAGAATCATTTTGGGTAAATTGTAAGCAACTGGATATTATTGTTGCTATTTATATTTGTGTATATTATTGTTTATAGCTTTTGAAATCTGATCACGATTGCGAAGAGGTCATTAGTGGTAATGTAATATTCAGGATAATAATTTTGTGTCATTAATTTTAGGATGAAATGAATTTTTGCTTTCTAAATAGAAAGTAGACGAGAGTGTGTTTAAGGAATTAATGGCACATATCAATCAAAATTACTGTGTCACAATGGTCTTAAGCCATAATAAACAGAATAGGAAATTTAAGACTTGGTTTAATTGTTATATTTCTCCTTAATACTTAATTAGAAGGCGCAATAGAAATTTTGTTAAGGTAGTTGTATTATTGATTTAATTCTATAGGAAAAATCTACAATATGCCTATTGTGAATTTGAGATGATGATGGAAAATTAAATAACATATCATAGAGCTATAAGCTGCAAGAACAAGTGACTAAATCATATACGCTTGTGTTATATGCTGACCTCAGTAAAATGCCACTCAGGAAATTGTAATTTAAACAATTGTCTCCTAATAGATTTTATCATCGTAAAATGAATGCAAACCTAGAATGACTACTTTTACTACTATTTATTTTCACAATGAAAAGAAACTAAAAAAGCCATGTCACCATGTTCATTTGATAGTTTTGTTGAATACCAACTCAGCTATTCTATAGACGAAAGGACAAAATGTCGTGGCCATCAGTTCATTAATATTACAGAAACACATTAGCCAGCACCACATAATGTTGAAACTACTTAGAGCAGTTAATGACCTGTTTTTGATGTGAATACATGCAAAAATCCATATGGAAATCTAGTACAGACACACGTCATTACCATAAAACTGTTATTAACAAAATTCAATTTCATCCTTGTCCTGTGACGAGAACTTAACGTTCTACTAAATTTCACCATATGATCAAGCAGTAGGTATGTTCATGTCCATCTAGCTTGAATATAAAATCAACTGTTACTGTTATGTATACACTGAGAAAACTGAACTATGACTTATTTAAACAGAAGCATGTTTAACTATGTGTTTAAATTAGTTCAAAAAGAATCCGACTTAAATCTAACTCTTATTTATTCAGATTCAAAAAAGCTATTATTTTTTGTTAAATTTGTTTAAATCAAATATATTCATGTTTAATTATTACATTGGAAGCAACTAAAAATTATTTTTAGTGAATTCGAGCCCCTTTGAGTTTGATTTTTGAAAGACCTATTAAATTATTTTACTCACAAATTTTTAAATGAAAATGCACGAGTTTGTTTTTAATATGAATGCACTTGAAATATTAAGAAAAGAAAGAGAGTAAATAGAAATGTTAAATTTAAATTAAATTAAATTTAAACTCGAAACAATTGGAATTGAACTCAAAGTAATAAGGGCGCTTAGCATCTAAGATATTGGCCAATAAGTCCGTCTTTGCCATCGGTCGGAAAAGATATTCAAATAGTTCCAAAATAAGTGCCACCGTAATAGTCGGTCCAAAAGTAAAACTCGCTAAGTGTGGAAAAAAATGTTAATTAAATGTATCTTAAATCTAAAAAATATCATTTTGCCCGGTTTTATAAAAAATTGAGTGCATACGGGAACTTAATTTAAAAAGTGAAGAAAAAATTGACTTTTCAGTGGCAAAAATATATTTCAATCTGATTTCATTCAAAAGTGTAATTTGTTAGTAAGTGACTTTGAACCGACGATATGTATGTATGTTGCATGTATTATAGGAAACATCATTACAAATAGAAAACATTTTTATTTTTATTTTATGAAAGCAGCTAGCATCTATTTGGAAAAACTAAATGAAAATCTTTTGATTTAAACGCAAAACATCAACCCAAACACGAAAATATTTAAAAAGATTAATATAATTCTGTTTGAAACAACATCCAATGAAGTTAATTAAAACAAACAGAAATATCTTTATGTTTAATAGAAAGCAAGGTAAATTTGAACAAAATCATGTTCAAACCGTTTCAACGATGAATTAATACGATTCTATTTAAATTGAATGGAAATCGATTCCATGCCAAATCATATGTGTTTGAGTTTGAATTAAATATGAAGGAGTTCAATATTTTCCTCAGTGTAATATTCAAGCCAAATATTGCAGGGGTTGCTCTGCAGGTGAATGAGTATAGATAGATACGGCAACATTATATTGGCTTCATTTTGAAATTTTGTGGTCAAAGTTAATTATTATTAGCTTCGTTTAATTATCTCCGGGTGTGGGATGAGGTTTTTAACACATATTACAAAACCAGCATGGGATCCCGATTTCTGTCGAGGTTTTTATTTAAATAATCCATGATACAAGACCGGCCGGCCGACGACGGCTATTTACAAATGTGAAGCATAATATGTCAGCGACTTGTCAGCAGTGCATCACTGCATTGTTAAGTAAAGAGAACGCATCCAGATGCCAAGCAATATTAAAGGACATAAATTTTTTCATTAACATTTTGTTTATTTTGGACGGGTGCCTTACGCGCGTTGCAATCAACTAAAATATTATTATAAAGACGAAATTTTGACTGAGATTAGTTTAGAGTTAGAACTTTTCCGGCCAGGCCACATAAAAAAGGGAAAAATTTGAGAAATTTCTAAGTTTTCTTTTCTTAGATTTCTTAACCGTGTTGTGAAGGGCCACGTCGCACCAGAAATGGCTCGCCACATTTTATTAAAGGCGCCACCATGTCGTGAAGGCTGACAAAGCGAGCTTACGTTTAAAATTGCGAAATTATTATTGCCATTATATTGACCAACAACTGAAATGGATTTGGGTACTATATGTCTATAAGGCCGATTTTTATAATCTAGACAGCAAAAATTTCTAGTGGTCAAAAGACCAACGGATCAAAAAATATACAATTTTTAACCAAAATTTTGACTGTGATTGACATTTTATGAATTGAGTTTGCAAAAGTTGATATTTTGGAAGTCATGGGCAGGCGACGTATCTGCAAATAAAAATTTTACTGCGTTAGCATTGTGTTCAATTATGAAATTTGCTAAAGTCACACGTTTGAAAACATCATCTATTTTTTTTTTTTTTTTTTTGAAATTCATTTTTATTTTCCATTTTCTTAAAACTATCTTAAAGCTAGACAAAAATTCGTAAAAACTAGCCTACTTATCGATATCTTAAAACTAACTTACTGGCCCTAGTCGGGCGCTCTAAGTTAAACTATAATAACTTAATGCTAATGCCTTTCGGCCTAAGAACTATCTTAATACTAAATCCTGGTCGGTTTTATTTTTTACCGAGAAGAATTTACAAAAAAACTCGGTATCATTGTCTTTATTTTTTTTATGGTTTTATATAAAACTTACAAACTACATACAACTAAATTAAAGCTAATTAAAACTAATTAAATAAAACTACTTAAAGCTACTTAAAACTATTTACAACTAATTATAAACTAGTTACTACCTACTTATAAGCTACTTACAGACTACTTACAAACTAGAACAGCCACAGCAAGCATTTTCCGGTTTTATAATTTTTTTTTTGTATTTTTGTTGATTTTATATATATATATTTTTTTTTTTTTTTTTTTTTTTTTTTCATCATCTATACGATGCAACTGAGCAGCAGGTACCAAAATCGAGTGGACGAATATTGAAAAACCAGAGAAAGTTTTTGTTTACGTCTAACTGGCTGAACAGAATGGAGACGGAGCTGCAACTGAAGCCGCAACTGGATAAGCTGTCAAAATATTGAACGCACACAAATCCAATGATAAGAATAGAATACGACGCAGCTGGCCAAATGGCCAACTTTTAACTTTTGCATGCAGCTTTCTTGACGTTTCAAAATTGTGAGCGCAACCAAGTGTTTACATGGGGGTTGAACAGACTTTCAAACTCTTTTTAATCTCTGATAAAGACTTAAAGTAATTTTAGCTTCCATTTCATCATTATTCATGTTAATTTTTGTTTAAATTTTAATGTTTGTGTTGAAAATTCGCACAGCTGACATGACATGTCAGAAAGCTGTACAGCACATACGGTAGGTCTGTTTCTTTACTCGCCCGCGGGTTCCCAAAGTAACCCAAATCTACCCAAAACGTGTTTCTTTACTATTTTCTGATACAAAAATGCCAGAGCTTTTGACTTTTTCTCATTTACCTGTAGCAAGAATCTACCCGAACATTTTAGTTCCTGCACTTTCTTGCTTGTCAAACAAGAAATCAGCTGATCAAAAAATTTTAAATGAAATTTGTCAAGTAGCGTATATAAAATGGTTTAATTTAATTAAATTAAATGAAAATGATACAATGGAGCCAAATATAAATTAACATACAAAATAGCTTTTTATGGCCTTTAGTCCTACAAATCGGCGTTTCGTCCGGCTTACTCACTTGGACTCAACAGTGACGTAGTGAGGGCCTTGTCATACGCAATTTGTATCAAGTTCAGTTCAACTTACATGAATTCTTTCAGTAGTATATAGAATTTGTATTATAAAAAAACCTTTTTATGATGATGAGTCCAAGTGAGTAAGCCGGACGAAACGCCGATTTGTAGGACTAAAGGCCATAAAAAGCTATTTTGAATCAATAATTCAACAAGTCCAACTTTAATGCTAAGTCTTCTACTTGGCTGATTTATTTCAGTAGTATATAGAATTTGTATTATAAAAAAACCTTCTAATAGAAACTATGCCTGGCCCCGGGCAAAAAAATTTCCAGCTTAATGATTAGAAATTCTAATCTTGTTGGATATAGTTTACAGTGGATTTTTGTAAAAGAATTCATGTAAGTTGAACTGAACTTGATACAAATTGCGTATGACAAGGCCCTCACTACGTCACTGATGAGTCCAAGTGAGTAAGCCGGACGAAACGCCGATTTGTAGGACTAAAGGCCATAAAAAGCTATTTTGAATCAATAATTCAACAAGTCCAACTTTAATGCTAAGTCTTCTACTTGGCTGATTTATTTCAGTAGTATATAGAATTTGTATTATAAAAAAACCTTCTAATAAATTAACATATTTCTTTAGGTATTTTTTAGTAGAGCCCAAATGATAAGTGCAAATGTTAATAGAATTGAAATTGCATTATTTTAAATGCGTTGAGCCTACAAGGAATGAAGTCGAACGGATAATTTACACCGCAACAAACCAGAAACATCCCAAATGCGTTTCTTTACTTTTCATTTCTGGTTAAACATTACAACAACAACATCAAAAAGCTCATCACCAAACTTTTTCCCGAACTTTTTCCCAAACTTTATCCCAAAAGTAAAGAAACAGACCTATTGTGGTCGAGTAAAAAAAATCACGTACAGCATTTTTTGACAGCTACTCCAGTTGCAGCTCCAGCTCCAGTTGCAGCATTCTATTCTGGTCAGGCAGTAATGCGTTTGCAGGTAAATTGACTGGCCACTGGCGTTGATCAAACCAATTTTCTGCAAACGGGATGGTTACATACTACTTGTCATGATGCAATATCTGCGTCAAAAAACGAAGTTCATTTGACGACCAAGTTGACTTTGATTTGCCGTTACGAAAACGGCCCATATTGTGATAAGCTCATAGTTAATGGAACGATGTTTAAAAACGCACTTCTCTTACTTTGGATTGTCATCAAAGCGAATGGAAGAAAATGTGTTTTTTTAACTATAATCTAAAATTTTCCATAGCATCAAACAACTGTCAAATTCATGTTAAAAAGTAGACAAGAAATTCTGAAGATTTTTTGGCTGATTCTGTGCAAAATTCCAAGCAGGGCGTCGTATTTAAAGTTAGGTTGGACTGAACGACAAAAAAAAAATGTTGAATTATTAAAATGTGGACAGGTTAAAAAGATGATTTAGATCGTCGAACTTTTTCTCGACTTTCTTTCAAGACAACTGACTTTTTGTCTAAGTTCCAAGGTAAACATTTTTTGAATTAGTATCCATAATTGGTATTCTATAACTTGTTAGAAAGTCGGTATATACCGAAATTTCAACTGGTTAAATCCCCGTTTTTTGCTGGTCATTCGTACGTAACCTACACTGAAATATGTTGATATACTGGTTCTGAGTCGGTATAAAAACGTTGGAAGTAACACGATTTAATATTCAATTTTTTTTTTATCCTGTATTAAAATTGTTGTAGGGAAGAATGCGGCTTTATTAATTTTAAATTCCAAATTAATAAATGTTTTCTAAGTTGCTGAATCTAAATTTGAGGTTTGCGTCTAAAATTTCATAACGCAACATGGAAAAAAATTTAAAAAAAATGATGGAAAAATGCATTTCTTGAGAGTTTTTTTTCACAAATGGCTCGAAAACTACCAATTAATTACATTAAAGTATCATTGAAAGTATTTCCAATAAATCTCTCTTTAAGGTTTCTCTCTGTAACAAATAATTTGGACTCAGACACAAGTTGAAAATGGGCGAATTTTTACGTTTTCGAAAATCCACTCGATATTTTGTCTGAAACATGAACCAATTCAGTTGAACTTCCATATCTCAAACTGTTTTAAGTCGAATTTCTCTGTAATTCAAAGTTTTATAGAATTTCGTTTTCCATAATCCCAACTTCTGTAACTCGAATTTATCTTTTTTTCTAAGTTTTTAAATTGCATTTAATGCCGAAAAGTGTCTTTATCTCCAAATTGTTTTCTTATTCAATTTGTTTTAAGTTTGCTGTGATTATTTTCGACATTCGTTCGATACATCCACTCTTAACTCCGTATTCTGAATCGGGATATCCCCTTTCGGTTCAATTTTTTGAAAAGTTCTTGAGTATGCCTACTGTGATAAATTTCGAAGGCTATTTTAAGAAAAGAGATGGCTGAGTTTAAAGTTTGTATGTTTTGGTTTTGAACGAGTTAAAAAGTTTGTATGAGCAGATTTTCCTAGTTTATTACAAATAACCTAGTTGAAGAAGATGGAACAAAAAAATAAAGATCATCAATGAAGTTGGGAGTGGTGTTTAAAAAATTTTACCATAAAATTTGATTTACCTCAAAGTTTACATTTCATACCGAAAACCAAAGAAAATCCAAAAAAAAAACATTAAAAAAATGAAATATTCGAAATAAGAAAAGGACCTCTTAAACACGTAAGTGCTCACAAGGCTGCCTACAAATGTCTAACGGAAGCCTGGAATAAAAACCTCATAACTTCAGGGATAACTTAAAAAAAGGCTAACGTTGTTGTGTGAAGGTGTAACGTTGGTTGTCTATTATCAAATTGATAATTGATAATTTTAAAATTCGATGTTTAAAATCTCAACTGAGAAAAGTTTTGATCATTGAGAATGAAGCAGACTGTAGCAAATTAGAAGAAAATTAGAAATTATAAAAGAAAAGTTCATCAGTTTTTAAAAAAATTGAGTTTAAAAATTCAAATTTTAAGGTTTATCAACTATCAATTTGATAATTGACAACCACAATAGGGCTGTAAAAGAAAAACGATTGGAGTGTAAGAAACTGATTAGCTGCGAGTTCACTTATTTTTTAAATTTCTGATTAAAAAAAAACAGTAAAAATAAAAATTTTGTCTTATATCTATAACTCAATTTTTTTTCATTTTAAGAGTTCAACTTATGGAAGTTCCACTGTATATACTTTTCTGACGCTCTTTGGTGATTTCGCTGATTTCGAATCTGGCATTGAAATTGCTCTAGCACGTCACGTTGTTGAGATACTTGATTCTAAAGATGTAACAAAATACGTTTTTTTATGTATAAATTCGGGGTTATATTTTGTCTCGAGGAGTTTTGTTAAAAAAATATTTATGGCCATTCTGAAGAATTTTACTCCAATTTTTTTTTTTTTTGAATTTTTTAAATACCACCATTCATCTTCGAGAAATCGTTAGCCACAGCCTTATTTTTTCATGTTTCAGACAAAATTTCAAATTTTTCACATAAATTAGTTACTTAGTTCTTTCGATTGTATTTTCGAAAACAGTAAAATATGTCAATTTTGAACTTAGGCTATTGATTGTGTCCTAAAAAAACAGGCAATTAATAACAAACTAAAACTTTCATAGGTTTTATTGAAAAAATCAATAAATGGGTCATTAAAGATGGGAAAACCTTGGAGTGCTATTGAAATAAGTGGGTGCATTTTGAACGGAGGTGCAAAAGCATCCTTTCCGCCAAACAATGGCCCTTTTGTTGAATTTGGCAACAAAAATCATTCCTACTGCAATTTTTGATACAAAATCATGTAATTTGCTTTACTTTATGATTTCGGAATGCTGCTACTCGTACTGCCTATTTATTTTCAATTTTAAACAAAGGTTTTAAAGTTTAGTTTAAAGTTCAAACTTCTTAAAAAGTATTGTCGAAGCGCCTATTTTCGAGTTTATGTTTGAAATATCCTTAAATATGAAATTGAATGCATACACTCAGAGAAAAAAGTCAGGCTAATAATTAAGCTGGGCCATGTTAAATTTACAAGGTGCATAATCCCATATAAAGTTACAGGCATTTAAAAAATTTACCTGGTTTAACCTTATATAAAGTGTTAAGTTAGCTTGGTGGCCTATATTACAATATTCATGTTGATTTAAGAACATAAACTGTTATTTTAACACTGAGTTCTGGTAAACAAGAAGCTTTGACAAGAACAGCGCTAATAATACCTGAGATCGGGTTTATTTTAACACTGCTTGTTATGAATTTTCATTTTACCAAAATCAGGTTGAAGTAACATTTTATATGGTTATTTTTACAATCTTTACCTGTTGAAATTACCCTGCCCTCATCTAAGAGAAACACTCTGCCAGTTAATTTTAAAGTGACACTGACACCAGTGTTAAAACACACACACGCAGGGAATCCTAATAAAATTATTTAAATTTAACCTGGTCGCCTCTTGAAGTAGCCCTTTTACCAGATGTTGAAACACACTCAAAAGCCATGGTTAAAACAACACTCTGCCAGTTCATTTCAACCTGACACCAGTGTTACAGCACATACACTCACAAGCCATCCAAACAAGATCAGTTTCACCTTGTTGATATTTGGCACAAGTTTTTTATGCAGTGAAGTGGCCCAGGGGATGCGTACTATCCATGTGTGAGAGGTTCCTAGTTCATAAATTAACAAGATTTTCATGTTAAATTTACACGACGTGGAACATTTTATTCTTGTTTTTGGAATAGAATTTCATGAAAACTTAACTAGATTTACAGGTAAAATTAGCAACATTCTTTGGTAAGATTTAAAGTTTTACTTTTTTAAGGCAGTGTTAAATTTAACTGAAACCAGCGTTGATTAAACACGACATTAAAATCAGGTATCAGGTTAAGCAGTTAACCTGATCTATCATGGTTTTCGAATTTTGTTTGCCAACTCCAAATTTATACTCGTATTATTTTAAACTTTCACCGCTAACTTCAGACTTATTTTGGCGAAAACATAAAAAAATTAGAAAATATTCAAGCCAAAAATGTATGGTTAGCGCAATGAATAAGCATTTAATTAGCTAAAAATTCAGATATCAAGAATATTTAATTCCGGCAAAAAGTGTCCGCCAAAAAACGTCAATTAAGCCATCGCTTAAAATTCTAAATTATAGAAAGAAAGCGTCATCTTTCTGTTTCTGTTTGTTATTTTTTAAAAGTGTTTTTTATCATTATGAAGTGAACTTACCTGTTTTTTGTAAATAAGGGGTGCTAAAACCTATGGGTGCCTAATCGTTTAATACGCCACTGGCATCACGCTACCAAATGTACTTTCTATTTTTTATCAATAATTCCCCTTAACTGACCTTTCCACATATATTTCTACCAGCACACAATTTATTTATTTTATTTGCCTGACTATATATTTATTTTAAACAATCAAAAAAGGTAAATTAAATTCCAAATTCCTAGGTAATAATTAATTTCTAACCATAAAATGTATACCACTATACTTAATTGAACAAAAGCTAGCTAATTAAACAATATTAATAATTCCACATAATAAATAAATTGTGACCTCAATGTCATTCAATAATTTATCCCCATCTCACTTTATTTTTTTTTTTTTTACTCCCATTGATTTTATCTACTTTATAATATTTTTTTTAAATAATTTCATAAAATATCAATCAATGAATTTAATTTAACTAGCTCAATCACCGTCAATCACATAAATTTACCATTCATAACCAAAATTGCCTTCCCATAGCTATAAAATTCACCCAACAACAGTGAAAATCTAATTAGATTTTCTTTATAGTCTTTTGAATATCATGAAAATTAACCCGCTGAGCTCGAACCGGATACCACATAAATAAATATTAATAGCTTTAACTCCCAAAGAGGACAAGGATTATTATAACCAAAAATGCTTTTAAAGGCCATAAAATAGTATAACAAAGCTGTAGAGCATCAAGAGTGATTGAAGGGTTAGGAACAACATATTGTACGAATATTCAGATGGGGTCAAAAATCCACTTGTTTTTTTTTTCATATTTTTAACCCACAAAGAAATTGGTTTCTTTGGGCTTTAAGAAAGCTCTGGGAATATGGTCATTTAATATTAAAATTTATAGGTCCTTCATAGCAATTGTGTAATTCCCACATAAATTTGTAAAAAAGGGGGAACAGGTTTAAATTCTGCTTTAAAAAATTCTGCTTTTTAGAATTATGGGTGCAATTTTCGATGCCCAACTTTTCATCGTCTCAAACATTTTTTTGAATTATTTCCTTACAAATTTTATTGGTCAGGGGAAAAAATCAGTTTTTATTGTGAGCTTTGAAATTTATTTTTTCCTTCCGTCGTCTTTTGAAAAAAGTGTAGTGAAGTCAGGAAAAAATTAATCAAAGCGATTAAAGTAGTTAACCCTTATTAGAATTCCACAAATGATACCATACACCACAAAAGGATATTTAAAGGGGTTGGACATGAATATCCTTACCAACATCCAACTAATCTAATAAAGGGTTTTTCAACAGCGACGCTACAAAAGTAGAGCGACAGGGACAGCAAACGACGTCATATTTCTTGTCGCTCTTTTGACATTTCTCTTCAGTAAGGTTTGCCATTTCATGATGGAAAGATATACGAGCCAACAACGAGTCGAAATTATTAAAATTTACTACCGAAATTCGGAGTCAGTGGCCTCAACGTTAAGAGTGCTACGTCCAATTTATGGTCGCCATAATGATCCTAGCAGATCAACAATTGAGCGTCTAGTGGACAAATTTGGATCCACAGGCACAGTACAAAATGTTCCCGTGCCAGTGAGACAAAGAAGTGCCCGTAATTTCGAGAATATTGCTGCCGCTGAGGCTTCAGTTGAAGAAAGCCCAAATGTGTCTCTCACACTTCGTTCTCAAGCGTTGGGTATCTCTGTAACGTCGTTGTGGCGAGTTTTGCGAACAGATCTTGGCCTACATCCTTACAAGATTAAATTGACGCAAGAACTGAAGCCGCTTGACCACCAGAAGCGTCGTATGTTCGTGAATTGGGCTGAGCAACAACTTGAAAATGATTTGGATTTTCATCGAAAAATCATCTTCAGCGATGAGGTTCATTTCTGGCTGAATGGCTTCGTCAGTAAACAAAATATGCGGTATTGGTCAGGCAGCAATCCACACGTAATCCATGAGTCATCATTGCACCCCGAAAAAATTACGGTTTGGTGTTGTTTATGGGCCGGCGGCGTCATTGGTCCGTACTTCCGTACTTCTTCCGTGATGATCAAGGCCGGCACGTTACTGTGAATGGGGATCACTACCGTTCAATGATAACCGAATATTTTTGGCCCCAATTGGATGATATGGACTTGGAGGACATGTGGTTCCAACAGGACGGAGCCACAAACCACACAGCGAATGTCACAATCAATTTATTGGAAACCAAATTTGGAGAACGTGTTATGTCACGAAATGGTCCAGTCGCTTGGCCGCCTTGGTCGTGCGATTTGAAGCCGTTAGACTATTTCCTGTGGGGCTACGTCAAGTCTATGGTCTATGCCAACAAGCCAGCGACGATTGATGAACTTCGTACGAATATCGAACGTGAAATTGCAGCAGTATCGGCCGATTTATGCTTGAAAACCGTCGAAGTCGAAAAATTGGGTTCAGCGTCTGGACTTCTGTAAGTGTGCCCGTGGCGGCCATGCAAAAGAAATCGAGTTCCATACATAAAGGCATCGAACGTACTTTTACAATAATAAAGAATTTCATCGATATCCAAAACCGTTTTGTTTTATTTAAAAAACTTTTGTAGCGCTCTTATTGAACAACCCGATATTAAGAGAAAATTAGTTATTCAATGGATAGCTTACGTTAGGCAAACATTTTTTGCCTTGAATATTATACAGTAAATTGCACAGACTAGGTGGTTTTGAAAATTTGGATTTTTTTTAGTTTGAGAACTGTAAACCATGTTTTATGAAAGGTACTCAAGTAAAAAATGTAATAAAGAAAGCATTTTATAGTTAAGATTGCGATGCTTTTTTGCTGAGGCTTATGTGAGCTCGTCGTAGTCCAGGGTATTCTTGAAGAAAGCAAGTTAAACTTGGTTTAAGAAGGAAAAAGAACTCGGGAAGGGTCACCAGTTATATAATATTCGAATTTTGTTTACAGCCATAAAAGTGGCGCTTACAATCTTACAATGTTTATTACTTAATAAAAATAACAAGGTGTTTCATATATAGCAAAGCTTGGTTGGGTAGAGCTACAGGAGTAGACTCTGCCCAATATATTCACTAAGAAGAAGTGAACCAGGGACAATACGGTAGGAATCTGATTTCAGCCCAAGGCAAAATTACTTTGGTGCCCAATCCTCTCACTCAGAAAGAGCGAGCAGGGAGTTAACGGTAGCAGTAGGATTTTGGTTCCAGCCCAAGGCAAACCCAAGGGAAAATTACTTTGGTGCCCGATCCCTCACTCAGAGGAGCCAGCAAGGAGCTTATGATAGGGATTTAATTCCTGCCCAAGGGACAATTACTTTATTTTCAACGGCGGAAGCCAAAAAGATTTAACCTTAAATAGCACACGAATGCACCACAAAAAATAACCCGAGCTTATCAAAGTTTGCTACAAATATAAGTTAAGCTGGAATCTTATTTCTGTATAATTTCGAATAATAAATTCGTAATTAACACTAGGCAATAAGCTTCGACTTTTTCCGTAACTCCCGTAACTTCCGTAACTCCTCATAATGATTTTTCTGCCACAAGGCAATGTGAATTGTAAGGAAGACGAATGTAAAAGTCGTATGACGTTGTGTATGTTTGTGTTGTAATTTGTTGTACTATAGTTGTTTATCATTCGGTGGGTGGTGGCGGGTGTATGTTGATATGGGCGTATGTAGATATTAGGTGGTTTGCTATACAGGGTGATGGTGTATAATATGACTGGTCTATGATGATTAAATGGTGATGTAGGGTGCTGGTAGTTGATGTTGATGGTGGTTGGTTTATTCTGTTTCAAATAGATGGTGACGGGTCGGTGATTAATTGCCCGTCGGTAGGTGTTAGTGAGTGAAAAGTGTAACACTTCGTTACAAGAAGAGTAAAAGTTTTAATTCAAGGTTCAAAAGGAATTTTATATTTGATTCAATCGCGAACAATTATCTTATGGTTCCTTCAAATTAATGTTAGAATTCACTATCGAATCAAATTTGTAAAAATATGGTTCATTCCCGAATTTATCATTGAATCACTTTTAAGTATAAATTCACAAACCTTTCAAATAAGAAAGAAAAGTAGTGTTATTTTACGAAAGGAGAAAGTTTCGAAAATCCAAAGTTAAGAAAGACAAGGTATCGAAGAGCGAAGTTTTGACAAATAATCCCTGTTGTTCTATGAGTGATACTGAATTCAATGGTTCAAAAAAATTTCAATATTGAACAATTTGCATAAAAGTCGTGTAATTTTCGTTCGATACGAAAATTATTTGAAGCCTTGCCTAAGGGAATTGCAGTTTGAATGAGAAATGGAGGTTGGGACCAGAGTTGTAAAGTACTTATTAAGTAACTTAGTACTTAAGTACTTTGTAAGCACCCAGCAAAAAATTTAACACGCTAAACTAAGAAAAAAAAAAATTAAACTAAACTAAGCTAAACTAAACTGTGGATATCTATTTTTTTATAAAAAACTTAAATAGATTTGGAAATAAATCAGTCAATTTGTCACTAATAGTTCGATTTTAAGGGAGAGTGACGAGCTAAGCAATTCAAGAAACTCTGCGATGGCTGAGGTGTTGAAACTTTCAGATTTATCTTCTGGTATGAATTCACTATGCCAGAAAAACACTTTACCAAAGAAAATTTTGAAACTTAATTAATTCAAAGTCAAAATGCTGTGCAATCTGAATAAACAGAAATATAAATTTTTGGCGAAACGAAGTTCGCCGGGTCAGCTAGTTCAATAAACCAAAGCCTTGCACGTAATTGCCCTTTTAAACCGCTCATTTCCAGTCTGTTCAATAGCCTATTATAAATTATAAAAAGAACATTCATTATAAAAAAGAAAGATTTTAAAATTTTCTCCAAACAAAAATTCTAACAAATTTGTAAATTTTGAAATATTGGTTGAGATGCGTTTTGGTAAACTGATGATCCATTTAAAATCATTATATATTTTCACCACGAAGCTGTCAATTTCAAGGTGCCAAAGATTATCCTCAGAGAATTCCTACAAATCCTCACCTTATTTCACTTTCATCTTCAGGTCAAATGAATTGTGGTATCAAAACCGCAGTTCAGTGCTAATTGGGAACCGAGCGAGTGTTACTCTAGTGCAAGCATTTCTTCCTACTTTGCTGTAGGAATATTTATGAAAAATATTTTTCGACTCTGCCAACACGCAGAGCAGTCCCGAGATAAATTAGGGCCCTGCGCAAGCTACATCAGTAGCCCCCCTCAATTAGGGTTATTGGGTGGAAGAAGTCATTTCCTCAATATCCAAGGTAGACTTTGCAATGTGTTTTTTTAACGATCAATACAAAATAAATAAAACTTTTATTAAAGCCTAAGAAATTGAATATTTTATCACAATAATAAAAGTTATCAAAGAAAATTAAATAATTGTAAATTAAAGTAAAGTAAGTAAAAAGTAATAAAAAAAATTTACAGATTTCACTCCTTGAGTAACAATGGGGACATTGAAAATGACTTATTTTTGCTAGATAAATCTTTAATCTTTATAATTAGTAATCTTTCTTGTATATTGAATGTTATCTTTACCGGTTTCCAAGCACATCAATTTATGCCAATTTTAATCATGATTTTTGCTAAGGCCAATCTAAAAATTATATTGAACTGAAAAAAAATTTAAAAAAATCTTAACCAAAATTAATTTGGGATTTCTATCCTTACTTGCACATACATAGTTACACATAAATAGATTTTTTTCTACAGCTCTAAGAACACTTAAGGAATTTGAAGCCATTTCATCATTGCGTATTTTGATCATTCTTGAGCCATTGTCTCAACAAAAGTTTTATCATCTGAACTTTTCATTGCTTCATACAAACAAAACAGAATAAAATAAATTATCAAATACCCAAATATACAAAGATGATACAACACCCAAAATAAGGCTATACTGTTGCATGATTTTCGTTTACTTTTTCTTTGTAAAATTCGATTAAATATTTCATATTCCCTTTGTTCTATCATCAACAAAATTTTGACTATGGACAAAATGATGCTAGAATGTATTGCTATTTTTGTTTTGTTATTTTGTTGTGTATTGGTTTTTCCTCGTTTTTGGTAACACTAGCTAAAATTTGATTTTCCAAAAATACAATATTCAATGTTGGTAGTTGTTACGTCTCAAACAAATATTATTTGTCCAATTCGTTTGTAGCTTTTTATTTTCAAATTTTGTTTCATTTGCAAAAATTAAAAAGACATTTAATATTTTCTTTATGTCATTTTATAGACCTATATTTTCTGTCATTTGTCTCCTAGTTTCATATTTGTATTATCCTTGTGGGGTAACTCACTTTTTCTTTTTTCTATAGCTTTGTTGTAACACCAACCAAAAATTCAAAATTTCAACCCTTATTCTTTGTTTTTTTTTTCGGTCTGTATTTGTATTTATTTTTCCTAAATCCTTTAACGTTTGTAGTAGGCAACGCTAACTTAAATTTAATTTTCCTCTTGATACATGCCTACGAACAAACATTAAATGCTAAGGGTTGTTACGTCTGCACAAAATATCATTTAACTTATTATTTTTGTGGGTCTTTAATTTTGTTTCATTTAAAAATTACAAGAAAGAACCTTCTTTTAAACAGAGAGGCTGTACACTTCCCACCTTTTATCAATTTACTGACCTTTATTTTTCCCACTTGTCTTCTATCTTTATATTTTCATTTTCTTTGTGTGGTAACTTTATTTTTGTTTTTGATTTAGCTTTGTGGTAACACTAACTAAAAATTCAATATTACTTTTTACTTGTATTTGAATTTATTTTTCGTAGCTCTTATGACGTGTGTTGTAGGCAACGCTAGCAAATAAATTGATTTTCTCCCAAATATATGCCTACAAACAAATATGCAATGCTGGTGAGTGTAACGTTTTCGCAATTTTTCACCATTGTGTTTTTTTTTTAATTTTGGGACTTCTTGCGAGTCTATTCCGAAAAATTCGAAAGGACAAAAGTCGGTAAGAAATTCTTGATGGACTTCAAATTTCTATTAAATAGGAAAATATAAGAATACATGATAATCATATATAAAAGTATTTACCAATTTAAATTCACAATAGCGATAAATCGACTTTTAGTCTATTCAACAAGTTTTTTTTTGAAAAAACTATCCCAATAAGGACATTTCTTCATTTTCAAAAATAGAAAACACATTTTCAGTCGTGTTTATAAACTTTTTCTATCTTTAGGCAGCCGTCCAACTGAAAAAAGTTATTAGTAAACTTTGTTTACTGTTGTCATAAAGTTGTCTCACTTAGACAAAGACTTCGGTTGTCTAAGATTTGTCTAAATTGACGTTTTATTGTATTATTATAAGGCATATTTCCAACAATTAAGGACTTCTAAAAAAACTTTCTGACTAGTCAACCGCATATAAAATCTAATTTAATATGCGGTTGACTTAACTTTAAAAATAATTTAGTTTTCAGATTTTATTGACCTATATTTTTATTTCCGCTTGTTTTCTTATTTCATATTTTAATTTTCTTAGTTAATCTTTTTTATCATAGCTAAATGAAACTCAAAAGTAAAAAAATTTATATAACAAAAAATATTCCAACAAATATCACAAGCATCCTATCTAACTTACTAAATTACCTACCTACTAACCAAACATATCTCATAAGCATCTAACCCTACTACCTACGAAGTAACAAAACACAAACGTAAATTGCATTTAATTTAACTACTCGTAGTTAGGTACTAGATGAAAAAAAAAAAAATTCCGAGCAGCAGAACAAACCTCCCCCCATCGGAGCATCTATACGACTGAACAAAACAAACAGTGAACAAGCAAGAGTATTGAACGAGTGAACATGAATACTGAACTTGAATGAAAAGTCATTTTCTTCAGTAATTCATTGACAGAGAGACAAATAATGAAACAAATCAAAAAACATAATGAACAGAGAGAGAGACATTTTGAATGAACTGTGGCACTATGGGAAATATTTGTGTTCTTCTTATTTGGGCTGATTCCCGCACACAAACTTACAAATCAACGATGACGATGAACTATAGGAATATTGATTGAATATTAAGTACCACTTTTTAATTATTGTATTTTAGATTTGTGAGGCTTTTCAAGAAGCTACGGCTACGTATGATACATCAAATTAATTGTCAATTATTGAATTTGCGAATAAAAAAAAACTAATTGTATAGGTGCACAGACCAATGAGTTATTAGGTGGTATGTTAATGAACAGTAATATGTAATTATGTCAACGGAAATACTTTCAAAAAATTCAAATTTAACATATTATATGTAGATCTATGTAATCTATCACCTGTATGAATTTGAGATTTTTAAATACAATCGTTAAAAAGACAAAAAATATAACTGCCAAAAATCGATCAACAAAAATTAGTATATCTAAAAAAAATTGTAAAAAATATTAAAAAAAAATTAATAAAAATTTCCCCAAAGAAAAACAATTAATTATTTATTATCTTACTCAAACTATAAAATTTATTACAATCAGACTTAACCCTAATGTGTAGTAAATAATTTATGAACCATCTATTTTTGAATTTTGAAGTTACAACCTTTAATATCTCATTTCGTAGATTTCTTGGAATTTCAAAATATATGAACGAAATTGTTATATTAAACGTTTCTATCGATAAACAAAAAAATTGTCACTCTAACACATGTCATTTAGATTTTTGGCTTTTCGACCATTTCACATAAAAGCCCTATTCTATAATTCAAATTAAAAAAAAAACATAATTTTGCACTTCTACATACATTCTCTTTTCAAGCCATTTTTTTTAAACTGCCAACACATAGTTAAAGCTGCACAATAAACTGCTGACTGCATTTATAACTATAAAAATATAGAATTAAAATTCATTTATTCAATTTAGTAACACCAACCAAAAATTCAATCGTACCCTTTCTATACGCTACCACTCATCTTCATACTTTGTTCATTTTAGTAACACCAACCAAAAATTCAATCGTACCCCCCGTATACGCTAGCGTTCATCTCATGTACACATTTATTCACTTTATTCATTTTAGTAACACCATAATTTATCCAAAACGACCCTATAAACATTTTCAATGTTAATAAATAATTAACTCATTGATTAAGTGGATTTTTCAATGCTAGCTAAAGGCGCCCTTTGGATTCCACATTCAGAGAAAAGAAAATTTCGATTGAGAGAGATTAGGAGAACCTGCACTTTTTTAAAATGACATTTTTTTAACACAGGAGCCCCCTCCCCCAGCATCACCTAAATCCTAGAATGTTTTTTTATTTTTACTTCTAGGCACCCAGTCACCATCCAAACACATAAAGTTATAGACAAGGGTATCATTTTCTTTGAGTAATCTTACGCCCCCTTATTAACTATTATCAAATAACATCAAATTGACACTAGTTGATAAACTTTGGAGCATGTAATAAATGTTTAAAACAAACAAGTTTGTAATAGACACAAAAGATCACTCATTCAACGGTAACCAATATCAAACAAGTTGAAAATTGTATAAATAATGTGTTACATGGAACAAAGGCACACAGGCAGGAAATGAAATCACAAACCTTCAAATGTGTAGGTTAGGGATGAGACTTTATGTTAAATTTTTGAACCCAAGGGGAGCCTAATATGTAAAACAAAATATTTATTTTTGGATATTTCAAATAAAATATATTTTAATATTTTCCTTTGTTATCCCAAATAACATTGGGTCAACCTTTACGCTCGTAATATAACAAAACAAATAAAATAAGATTTTAATTTATACAAAAACAAAAATTTACAAACAGAATGATGGATATTTGGTTCATATCATCCTACGGTGTTGTAAACATCAAAAAGTTAATAATTGGAAAAGTTGACACGAGTGGCCCGTATACCACCTACCCTGTTGCAAATATATGCGAGTAAAAATTCACAAAATTCTGTTTCATTACATGCTAACGCCTAAGGGAAACAAAAAAAGCCAAGTAAAATTCATTTTTCAAAGATTTTCCTTCAAAAATTATTTCATAGAATATTATTTTTGTATATTCACAAAAACAAATTAACAAAAAGAAAAACTCAACTTTTTTTCATCCAGACAATACTTGATGTGAGAGTAAGCCCCGGTTTGTTTTTGTTTCATCAAAAATGACATCCGTTTTAAAAATAAAAGCCAAAGGTTCTGAAATTATTACGAAAAACAAAATATATAAAAAAAAAATATTTAGTAAACTGCTCACGTATGCAGGATGTTTGGTCACGATCCGTATACATACAGTTGTTACCAAATTAACCCAAAACAAAGGACAAACAATTGTAAAAAAAAAACAACAAAAAACAAACACAAATTGAAAGAGGATGAAAAAGAGATATGGTCATTTTATATGTCTGCTTGCACAATTGACCTACATTGTATACAAATCCTTGGCATACTGAAGATCAAGTATTGGTTTAGTAAAAAAAAAATTATAAAATTAAAATTTTGTTAAAAAAAGCGATGATTGAAAACAAAATGTTGAATGCTCTAATTTGAATAACTGTGATTATAGCTTTGAGAGTCCAATAGTATCGTTTAAGATACTAACGGGCGTATACGATAAATTGTTTTCTCTTACGTAGGTTTTCAAAAAGATGATCTGCAAGCCATAAAAGAAAAGGCAATTCGATTTCCTTCTTTTGAAATTATGGCAAAACACAGTTTTGCGGAAGAGCTTCATGTTTAAATAAAATGTTTTCTGAAGAATACCCTAAATTTGGACCAGGAATATAGTTATAAGTTGGGTAAAAAGGGTGAGATTTCGATTCCCAGCCGCTGCCACCTAAAAACAGAAATGTTTTTTTCGCGAGGTACTGCCTCTTGCGAGGAACTGACAAATCCTCCAAGAGTATACTTGTCATGAATAAGTGCTTTCTAAACTAGCCGTTCGGACTCGGCAAAAAATTGTAGGTCCTCTCCATTCCTGCCAAAAAAACGCACACAGGAATGGTTGAGAGTTGTGAGTCAATAGGCCTTGGTTCTTCACGAGCTGTTGTGCCACCAAAAAAAAAAAAGGGTGAGATTCAAATTTCTCGAAAACTATCACAACCTTCTTAGCTAGAAAGAGACATTTTAGTCATTAAAGGGTTATTTGTTCCTTTAGCACTCCTGTTGCCCTCCTGACGAGAAGTTAAGACATTATAAAAGTATTGTTCATTCCAAAAATATTTTCTGGGACGAAGAACCAATTACTTTTTAATCATTCTACATCATTGCTGTTTTAAAATAACCAAGGAGTTTTCACTTTAAATGTCACTCTCTATTAAATGGTTATATAATCCTTATATAGGTTTCTGTTAATTTAACTATAGTGAAACTCCTTAATAGTCTTGTGGGCGATGCATAAAATAATATTTTCTAAATCATTCAGAGGAAAAAATTCTTTAAAATACTTTTCTAACTACTTTTAATAATATTCTTTGTAGGAGCTCAAATAACTTCATAAAAGTGTTATAGGAGTGAAAAAATGCCTTGTTTTGTTTTCAACTCTATGGAGCATTAAACGATACTTTTATAAGTGGGACGAATGACAATGAAAACATCCTATGGATAAATAGATAGTAATAAAATTGTTAGTTCGGCTATTAATAAAAAATGCTAAGACACATATCTTCAGTATCAGATATGACATTCCAAAATAAGGGCCTATATTTGGTTACATAAAAACATTTCTACCAAAAATTAAGCTTTGTTTGAATTTTCTTTTGCAGTTTGGCAGTAGTTTATCTTATATTGAAATCAAAATGCGGTGTTTTTCAAGATGTGCCAATAAAGCTGTGTGAACTTATAAAAGTAATTAAATTTTGAAGATTTCTTTTTTTTTTACAGCAAACATGAAAAACCAAAGAAAAGTCAAATCATCAAAGCTTTAGGGTGAGGCTGATTTATTTCAATCCAGCCAGTCCTGCATATCGCTGGGCTCTAAAGCGTTGATGATTTTGTTTAATATATTTTAAGTTGTTGGCTTCAAATAATAAATAAGAACTACTGTTTTCACAGCGTGCTTCTAGCGCTTATAATTGGATTAAATTGCTTGCCAAATCTTCTGATTTTCATGAGCCAAGCGACGAACTTTTGAATATATTTTTGCCAAATTTTTGTATTGATTCATTCACATAACCAACTGTTGAATGAATTTTCCCGTTTGGCTCCATTTTTTCAGGCTTAATTTTGGGATGTTAGACGCTATAAAATTAAAAGTGTTAAATCATTATTTGCGTGAAAAGTGAGTTTTTTAAAAGTATTGATATGTACATTGGACAAAAAAACCTATTGGCCTCACCACTCTAAGACTTCATTTGGGGCGTTGGACTAGGGTTGCCAGATAAAAAAAAGAAAATGGGAGATTTAATATACTTTAATGGGGACAAAGGGCTTTCAGGGAGGCGCAGACAAAATTTTAACAAAAAATCACAGTAAATCGATAAATGTTACTTAAATGAGAAATGTCACAAACGTTTTAATGTTGTTGAATAAGGATAGCAAGTCATAGAAATTTGTACATTGCTAAAAATGTAAGTGAAAGTTAGAAGATTTATAAGTCATTACAAACGTATAGAAACCCTAAACTGGAAACCGATTTTCTTGTTTAATTTTTGACTAAGGTGAAAAAATGATGGGCCATAATAAACGTGATGGTATAATCCTGACTTAGGGAAACTTACATATGTATATGTCACTTATCACTAAACATGTATTATTGGCAAGAAATTTAAAAATACCTTCCAAAATTGTATGCCATAAATAATTCCTTAAATTGGCTCTCTACCTATGTCACAGAGGCAGTATTTTATTAATTATGAATCTATCCAATTATATATATATAAGCTATAAGCTTTTTTTTAAAAAAAAAAATTACTTCGATAAAAAATATAACCCCAAATTTGCTTAAGAAACGTTTTTTTTGTACATACCTATTTAGATTTGAATATCTCAAAAACATGACGTACTAGAGCATTTTGAAGACCAAATTCAAACTCAGCGCATAAAAGACCATCAGGTTGGTTCATATTACAGGCAAAAATTCAAAAATTTTCACATAAAGTAGTTATTTCGTGCTTTCAAGTGGATTTTCGAAAACTGTAAGAAATACGTAAAATACCAGCTAGCGCTTGAGTCCAAATAGGTTATCGCAGAAAAGAACATTAAATAGAGATTTGTTGGAAATTGTGTATATTTTATGTTATTTTTGAAAAAATGGCTGTTTTTGAGCCAAAAAAACTTATAAAAAATGCATCTTTGAAACATTTTTGCATTTTTTTGCAGATTCGGATTCAGTAGGTAGCAGTGAAAACATAAAACAGGAGCAACATCAAGACTACCCCACAATTTTTAAGGTAAAAATTCACTATGACTGGACTATTTATATATTCAAGTAAAAGATGATTTCAGTGCATTCGGCAATGGTCCTTACAATTAAAAAAAAAAGAATAGATTAAGAGAAAGAAATCAATGTTTGTTTTCAGTATTGTGGATTTATCCAGGGTCCTAAAAATCATGCCTTAAGTTTTCTTTTTTTCTTCGATAACCCTATATTTCATTCTTCAAACAGTCACTTTTTCCTGTATTACACTTCATATTCATAGTCAAAAATCGGTAGATAGTAGATACTATTCAAGTTGTTTCGATTTAGTAAATACGACCCAAGAAAGGGAACTATTTAAGTTGTTTCGACTCAGTAAATAAACGACTTAAGTTGAAAACTCAAGTTTTTTCCTGCAAGAAGATGCATACCTACTCTTTTATTTCCTTTTTTATCTCATAAAACTCAAGTCCCGTTGTTGGATACCCACGAACTATTAATGATATTGTAAACAAACATAGCTAACTCTAAGCTGTCACTTGCTTAACAGGTGGCAAACTGCATATGGGGACTCACTCTTCAGTTAGCAGCCAACTAATAAAGATCTCTATTTAATATTAAAGTCGTTGTTCTTTTCTGCGTACACAACATATAGTGGCGACGAGGTATTTTTTTTTTATATATATACATATATATAAAAGAAGACGAATTTTTTTTTTTGTGCAATGGATGCAACACAATTTGGGTTATTTCTAAAAAATCAGAAGGATATTTTAGAAAGACAACAGGAGTTGATGAAGTCCCTTTTGGATGGATCGTTCAACAACAGCATATCTGCATCATCCACAACAATTAAATCATCTGCAGAGAGGATTATGGAGACACTGGCGAATGGCTTAACCAAGTTCATATATGATCCCGAGAACGGTTTAACATTTTCTGAATGGTTTGGCCGCCACGAAGATGTCTTTAATGTTGATGGTAAGGATCTGGACGATGCATCAAAGGTGAGGTTGCTGCTACGAAAATTAGATGAGACAACATACAATCGATACTCCAATCTAATTTTGCCAAAAAAATCACGCGACTTGAATTTTAATGATACGGTAATAAAGTTAACTGAGATATTTTCCCGTAAGACCTCTCTTTTTGCTATCCGTTATAACTGTCTGAAGATGGAAAAAAAATCATGTGACGATTACCAAACATACGCTGGCATTATTAATAAGAAATGTGAAGATTTTAATCTCTCATCAATTACTCCGGAATTGTTTAAATGCCTTATGTTTGTCTGTGGTTTGACGAGTGCAAAAGAGAGCGACATCAGAACTCGGTTGTTGGCAAAGCTGGAGGCAGATGGAAGCAGTTCGAAGTTGACACTTTCAGACTTAGCTAGCGAATGTGAACGCATAATTATGTTGAAACATGATGTGGCACTCGTTGAAAGTCGTGCTGAGGATAGTCAGGTTAGAGCAGTACAGTACGGAAAGACGAAAGTCAAGACTCCACCGAAAAGTCCATGCTGGTTTTGCGGCGGCATGCATTTTGCCGAAAAATGTTGGTACAAAGCGCATAAATGCATTGATTGTGGACGTCAAGGGCACAAAGAAGGATTTTGTGAAAATAGAAGCAATAAGAAGAAAACGCATTTTAAAAATAAATTTTCCAAGCATTCAAAAACTAATTTTGAATCTAAAAGTATCTTTTCAGTTTCGAAAGTGGATCATTCAAGCAGGCGGAAATTTATATGGTTGCAAATTAATGGGTGTCCAGTTCAATTGCAGATTGACACAGCATCCGACATAACCATACTTTCAGAAGACACGTGGAAAGATCTTGGGAGTCCGAATATCCAGTCAACAAAACATTCAGCTAGGAACGCCAGTGGACAAAATCTAACATTAACAGGGGAGTTGCAGTGTCACGTCTCGTTCAGAGACACCAATTTTAAAGGTGTTGGTTACATAACGAGTATTCCGCAGTTGAATATATTGGGAATAGATTGGATTGATGCTTTGAAACTATTTGACGTTCCTATCAACTCTATTTGCGCTCAAGTGATAGGCACAACCAGTGAAATGCAGGTTTCACCAGATATTATTCAGCGAGTAGTAAGTGAGCTGAAGGCAAAGTACGCAAGCTTATTCGATGGTTCTATGGGTGTATGCACTAAGGCAGAAGCTGTTTTGCAACTCAAACCAGGAGCTGTTCCTTGTTTTCGCCAAAAGAGACCAGTGCCTTTCGCTTCACTTCCACTGATAGATGAAGAAATAAATCGTCTTGAGGAATTAGGTGTTGTGAAGCGAGTCGATTTCTCACATTGGGCTGCTCCGATTGTGGTTGTGAAAAAAGCAAGCGGTGGTGTAAGAATCTGTGCAGATTTTTCTACAGGGCTGAACGATGCTTTGGAGCCACATCAATTTCCACTTCCTTTGCCGGAAGAAATTTTTATTACGCTACAGGGGGGTAAATATTTTTCTACTATTGATCTGTCTGATGCATACTTACAGGTAAAAGTGAGTGAGGAATCCCAAAAGCTGTTGACAGTCAATACGCATCAAGGGCTGTTGCAATATCAACGACTACCTCTCGGCGTGAAGACAGGACCGGGTACGTTCCAGCAAATAACAAGCACAATGTTGACTGGTTTGAAAGGTGTAGTGCCATTTATTGATGACATCATCGTAGCTGCAGAGTCTATTGAACAGCATAGACACACTCTTGAGCTTGTCTTGCAGCGTATCCAAGAGTGGGGATTCAAATTAAACTACGATAAATGCCAATTTTTCCAACCACAGGTGAAGTTTCTGGGTTTTGTGATTGACAAAAACGGCAGAAGGCCAGACCCACAACGGATAGCAGCAATTGCAGATATGCCGGAGCCCAAGAACACTACAGAGGTACGTTCATTTTTGGGAATGCTTAATTTTTATTCGCAGTTTATTGCAAATGTACGTGAAATACGTGGCCCTATGGATAATTTACTCAAGAAGGATGTGAAGTTTTGTTGGTCGAATGAATGCCGAACTGCGTTCAACAAGGCTAAGGAAGCGCTTCAATCAGAATTGATTTTAGTTCATTTTGATCCATCGAAGGACATCATAATCGCTGGGGACGCATCAAAAGATGGCATTGGTGGCGTCATGCTTCAAAAATTTCCAGATGGTTCCAAAAAGCCAGTGGCGCATGCTTCAAGGGCTCTGACTAAGACGGAGCAAAACTACAGTCAATCCGAAAAGGAAGCACTGGCACTGGTGTTTTGTGTCAAGAAATTTCATAGATGGATTTATGGAAGGAAATTTTTGCTTCAGACAGATCACCAGCCACTTTTGGCTGTTTTTGGATCTAAAAAAGGAGTTCCTGTCTATACCGCACATCGTTTACAGAGGTGGGCTCTTACGCTGCTTTTATATGACTTCAAAATTGAATACGTAAGTACTTTAAAATTTGGATATGCTGATGCGTTGTCGCGATTGATAAATCGTCAAGCTGTTGACAAAGAAGAGGATTACGTAATCGCTGCAATTCAAATAGAAGATGAAGTCAACAGAGTTCTATCAGATTCAGTCCAAAACTTACCAGTGAAGTTTAATGATCTGCGGAAAGAAACGGAAACTGATCCGATTTTGAAGCAAGTTAGGCAGTTTCTCCTTACTTCATGGCCAAAGGAAATAAAGGATGTAAACTTGAGATTGTTCTATTTCCGTCGAGAGGCTTTAAGCGAAGCAAAAGGTTGCGTATTATTACAAAATAAAATAGTAATTCCGATTTCATTGCAGAAGCAAGTGTTGAAGCAGCTACACAGTGGGCATCCAGGGATTGTTCGAATGAAGGCCCTCGCACGTAGTTATGTCTATTGGCCTAACATCGATAAAGATATCATGCAAGTGGTCAAGGAATGTCCTTCATGTGCAACATCAGCACCCGCACCTATCAAGGTTCCATTGTCTTCGTGGCCAGTGTCAATTAAACCATGGTCTCGAATTCATCTCGACTACGCTGGTCCTTTTCAGAATTCCATGTTTCTGATTATAGTGGATTCCTATTCGAAGTGGCCTGAAATTTTTTGTATGCAGTCGACGACAACATCTGCAACCGTTGGTGTTTTACGAGAAGTTTTTGCCAGGTTCGGACTTCCCGACATCATTGTGTCAGACAATGGCACTCAGTTTTCGTCTGGAAGTTTCGCAGAATTTTGTGATAGTTGTGGCATACAGCACATCCGAACAGCCCCTTTTCACCCGCAGTCAAATGGGCAGGCAGAGAAGTTCGTCGACACATTCAAGCGCACGATGAAAAAATTAGAAGGGGAGGAGATCACCACTACAGCACTGCAGACTTTTCTTCAAAGTTATAGGTCCACACCAAACGCACAACTTTCAAACAACATCACACCAGCTGAAGTCATGCTAGGGCGTAAAATGAAAATACAACTCGATCTGCTCAAGCCATCATCATTTGAAGCTGTTCAAAAAAAATCTTAAGATGGAAAAGCAATTTAACATAAAGCATGGAGTTAAACGGAAGGAGTTTCAACCAAACGAATTAATTTATGCAACAAACTACCCCAAAGGCCAAAATTCATGGTTACCAGGTGTCATATTGAAACGAATTGGAACTGTTATGTATGCAGTACAAGTAGGCAACAAAACTTGGAGACGTCATTTGAACCAATTGAAGCCTAGACATTCGGTAAATGAAAAATCTGATTTTAATTTTCTTTTAAACTTCCAGGAAAGTGATATGCAGGTTCAACAAGAACAACAATCTGAAGGAGGTGATAGCTCAACAATTCCTCCAACAACAACAACAAAAGAGCTTACGAGGCAAGAACATCTAGCCCAGCAAAACATTTGTTCAAATCAACCCTTACATGCTGAAGTACCAGAAGACCAACCAGTTAATAATGTGTCTCAGCGTCCAGTCCGAAGCCGAGTTCCACCGAGAAGACTTGGATTTGCAGACTATACATAAGTATAGTAATCCTAGAGGGGAGATGTTGGATACCCACGAACTATTAATGATATTGTAAACAAACATAGCTAACTCTAAGCTGTCACTTGCTTAACAGGTGGCAAACTGCATATGGGGACTCACTCTTCAGTTAGCAGCCAACTAATAAAGATCTCTATTTAATATTAAAGTCGTTGTTCTTTTCTGCGTACACAACACCCGTAAAAAAATAAAATAAAAAAACAAACAAAAACACACTCGGGCGTATGTGGAACAAAAATTCAGTATTTTCATTCGACTTCCGCTAGACAAAGTCCGCACTTTAAAATTTAAAGCTTTGTAACGAGCAAAAATACTCGACCCCGACCCAGTGGTGCATCATTTTAAAATATCTTCAAAAAAAGAATGCTGTTAAATCTCGATGACTCTGTTTATTTTTCTTTCCTTCATTTTTTTTTTGCAGATTTGCTTACAAGAAAAGGAGAACGAAGTGTGGTGCATTCAACGGAAGCAGCACCATGTTATATGCTTGCTCATCATCGTGAACTTTAACACTCTCAGAATTCTGCTGAACTGTGCGAGATTGATATAACAAACGAAGTTTACACAGGATTAGAGGAGGCAAAAACTAAACCATATCCACATCGACATAACACGCCATGCCACGCCACCACACCAACTTATAAACAGCCCTTAAAGCTTAAGCCCCTCTAACCCGCTTTGTGTGCGGGAAAAGTGTGTATGCTTGTGTGTAGAAAACTGATGTTTCTGTCTAACAGAACCATCTGTGTTCGCTATGCTATCCCTTATCATAGAAGTGTGTGCGGTTTTGTGTTTGAGGCGAGGCACGAAACGAGACTAGGGCAAAAGATGCTGCTGGGGTTACCTCTGCCATTAATGTATGTCCTGTCCAAAGAACGTGTGTAGTCCGCTGTTAACTTATCACGACAAAGTGTAGTGATGATTGCTAGAGCAAATATTTGCCTCTATGGAAAAAGGGAAAAAAAGGTGAAACAACAAAAAAAAGGGTTAGCATTTCTTGGAAGATAAGGAAGAAATTTGCTTCATATGACGGAGTTACATGGTTATAGTCGAAATTCAGGCAAAAGTACATATTTGAACTTTTAATATTTTAAGTAGCTTTCATAACTACCTTGAGTGTTGTTGAAATTGGTTTAAAGTATTACAAAATTTTAGTTATTTGTAGTATCGTAGTCGTGTGTTGTGTGGAACGTGTTGAAAATTTACAATTTGCACGATTATCATAAATCAAGGTCAGACACATTGTTAAAAATACATATGTCCAAATTTGATCATAAAAACAATAAACTGTAAATAATATTTATATTTATGAATATTTGAAATTCTTTTGTTTAAGTGGAGCAATTGAATAAAATTCAAATAAAAGTTTAAGTGACATTTGCCTTGTACCTAAGAGATACCCTGAGTGTTGAGTTGGCAGTCGGCACAAAGAAATATCAAATGTCTCTAAATTTTGCATGTTTCAATAGACATTATTTTAAGAACAGCAAAAGACATACACACACAAATCTCTCAATAAAATGGGACAAGGTCACAATACGTATATACCGCTTAAGTTCAC
The DNA here is from genome assembly GCA_946251815.1 of Dasysyrphus albostriatus. Taxonomy (NCBI): domain Eukaryota; kingdom Metazoa; phylum Arthropoda; class Insecta; order Diptera; family Syrphidae; genus Dasysyrphus; species Dasysyrphus albostriatus. The sequence goes on from OX276335.1 coordinate 68,805,348, forward strand.
ATAAGAAAGTATCTTGAGTTTAAACAATGATGTCTAGTCAGTTTTTATTTGGAAATGCAAGGTTGAATTCAATGATTCCATTCTGTTTTATATAAATAAACTCCTGCTCTTTCTGATTATATAATTAAGTCTTTGATTATATTTTAATCATATTCAAGAATAACGTAATGTGTCCGAAAAGTTTTTTAAGCAATCTATTAGTACGTTTTTATTAGAGCCGAAATGAGGTTATTTCGAAAATCACAGAAAAAGTGTTTTCCTTTGGTAATTTCGTTTGGCATCTTATTTCATTTTTGAATTTAAAATCAACTGTCAAACGCTTTTAGTTGTTGTTTTTTTTCCATTGATCTTGGACATTTTCATAGAAAACCTATTCAAAGCTCTTCAAACTGTGGCCAATGGGTGTTTATCAATAAATTTTTAACTTAATGAGAACCTTCCCGACGGGGTTCCACCTTGCAGTGGTGGAGAAACTTACATTTAGATTTTCAGCTGACCAGCTGTGGATTTCTTAGATCTGCTTGAGGACGTTTAATTACGAGTACGGGCAGACTCAGGACAAACTGAACTTCCCAACTAACAATTCAGTTTCTATTAGCTTAGAAATATTGATATGCTGCAAGTCTGGATATTTATAAGGCTTCTATAAAGCTTTCATAAAAAATAAATTTCTTATAGAAGTCATGATTTCAATAACTGCTTCTTTAAAATTTTTTGAAAGATACATATAGAAAATTAAACGAGGCTAGCATCTATTTTTGGATAGACCTCTGTAAATTTATTTAAAGAAAGAACATCATGCTATGACTCTTTGAAGATTCGATAGACTTATCAGTCTTCAAAAGGTTTCTGTTACAATTTCCAAGAAGTTTAATCGAATACTTCACTTTGACATGTGAAATCTTAGACACAAACCACTTTAAAATATGAAATCGTAGACCCGAACCATAAAAGAAAATGTTAATTTATATTACAGAGGTCTAAGCTTGTAAAAGTTATTTTAAAGAAGCTTTTTAAAAACGATTATTATGTATTGCGTAAATTGTTTTGTTGCATTAATGTCTTGTTGAATTAAAAATACACTAACGCTTCAAAGCTAATCCTATTTTATATACCGAATACAATAAAAAATAATTTAAATGAAATCAAATATGAAAATACCGATTTCATAAAAAAGAAAAAAAATGTTTTAAGAAACATTTTGAAATTCTAAAAAAGAAAAAGGGTTCAATCCCTAGAATCGTTAGAAAAACGTTTGTGTTTTATAATTATTTCCAATACATTAAATAAATATAAATCGTATCTGAAACACCGTTTCAGGTTTCAAATGGTAAAAATATTAAAAAACGCTTCAAAAAAATAAAAAAATAAGTTCTCCTTTTTTTCATTTATTTTTCAACCTCTGTAAGAGGTCTTAATCTATCCATAAAAGCTCATGACTCTATTAAACTTGTGCTCTTTTCTTTATAGAAACCTTTCTGAAGCTATCTGTCAAAACCTGAGCTTCATTAATATTTCGAATAAGGCTCATTTAAACTTCTATAAGACCGTCAAGAGCTTACTTCAAAACTTTGATAATGTCCTCCTTTTTATGTTAAGAAATAAGAGAGCCTATTCAATTAGGCCGAAACGAAGCTGAAATGTTAGTTGGGTTGATGACTGCTCAAGGAAAGGTGTAGAAAGGAAAGGACGGCCTCTGCGAGTACGTCCAACTAAGCTAGGCTTGAAAACCATCCGTCATGGACGTCAAAGGTTAGCATGCACAGGTATAACGGGGCATTGAAAAATACTCCCACAGCGGGACTGGAAGTGATAATCTACTTAAAAACCCTAGCATAAAAATACGTTTATAACGACATACGTCTCACTGTAATTGGTTGAGCTAGCGTTCGCACATTTTTTCCCATACTACACAAAAACATTTTTTTTCACACTAAGAAGCAGAAAAATTTTATACAACAACTTTTTCAATACCGCCATTTCAAAACACGCACATCTGACTTAGTGCGTGACTGTGTGGACTGGAACTCTCTGTACCATATTGAAAAATTAAATTAAGTGGCGCAACAGCTCATGAAGAACCAGAGCCTAGTGACTAGCAACTCTCCACCATTCCTGTGTGCGTGTAGTTGGCAGGAATGGAGGGGACCTACATTTTTTTGCCGAGTCCGAACGGCAAGATGAGAAGCACTTATTCATGACAAGTATACTCTTCGAGGATTTGTCAGTTTTTTTTATGTTTTTAGGTGGCAGTGGCCGAGAATCGAACCCAGACCTTTGGCATGACAGTCCTACGCGCTAACCATTATGGCTCGAGGTACTACTGTACCATATGCAGAATTTAAATGATCAAGGCTGGTTCTTACCAAATAATGTCAACCAACTTTTTGAGAAGCATGTAAACCTTAAAAATTCTGAATGGCAACATCTCTTCACTGATGTCACGACGAGGCGATACAAACTGGAGCACTTCCACAAATCATATTGCAGACTCTGCAGTCAAGTTGTCGTAATGTTCAGAACAGCAAAAAGACTTTACAACGAAAATAAACTTGGTCCTTTAAACTCTGGCAAAAAATTATGGAAAAACTTGGTATTGGTATTGGTAAACAATCAAAAAAGCTAGGGGACATCGATTGTGATGCTCACAAAAAAAAAGTTTACGTCCATGCCATCGCCCTTAAACCTTGCTTCACCCGATCATTCCCGTACTGAAGAGAAACGAACTGCTTTTAAACAGTTCTCTGAGTTTTAAAAGAAATCAAGAGGAAGACATAGTAGAGGCAATAATATCAATTAAATGGAATGCTATACTGATCTGGACCATATGGACCCTAAGTTTGTGAAACTAGTGCTTTAATATCTATAACTGCGTGTTATAACCCATATTTTTTTTAATAGCATATTGACTGCTTCCGATTTTCCTTTCGAATGCAAGAAGGCTAAGGTTATCTCAATATCAATCAATCAATATTTTCAGTAGAGTGCCACAGGGATCGATTCTTGGACCGATCCTCTTCTCACTTTTCATTAATTAGTTACCACAAGTTGCTTAGCATTGTTTCATTAATCTTTATGCTGATAATGTGCAGCTCCTGATAAGCTGACATATGTGGCTTAAAATGATGCCGTAGCTTCAATGAATGAGACTCTGTTCCGCATTTCACGGTGGTCAAAAAAGTACGATCTCCTCTCCTTAACCCTGTGAAATTATCATCCCTTCCCATTTATCGCAAACACTTTGATTTATCTGTTTTGAACCTATCGAAACTTGTCGACGAAACCATTGGATATGTTAGCACTGCTAAAAACCTAGGATTATACTATTTTATCGTACTCTAACTTGGGACGTCCCCCTTAAGAGTGCAATTGATAAAGCCTATGGTAGTATCCGCCTTCTTACGATTATAAAAAATATTTTAAAAGAAAGGTAATTTTGCAATTCTGTGTTCCGGCTCTGTTGCAATGCTTCTTGACTTTCAAACTTAACAGCTGATCCAACTAATATAAGACTTGAAATTAGGTGCATTGAATGTTATATTTTCCATGTTGAACCCAAAAATAGCCTATTGGAAACTGAAAGGTTTGAATAGCTGTAATTTTGACAGTGACATATTAAGGCCTCAATATGACTTTATTTTGTTTAAGGCATGTCTTGAACGTGTATTGACTCCGAAAAGGGTTATGCGCAATTTGGAATATTGCTTTTCATTTTTCCATTATCTTAGGGTAGTTTTTGATAACTGTCAATGCTTAAATTTTGTATACTAATCATTTTTCAAACCATGCATTTCGATAGAAAATTTAATTTTGAACAATTATGGGTAGTTGTCAAACTCAGCTTTGTTTCAGAGTTACGAGTATAACAATAATCTTGAAAAGTGGCCAAACAAACATATTCAATAACAAAAACCTTTGCACATAATTGTTCCTTTTTAAAAGTTCTATTCAATAGGCTATGAGGGGTGATTTTATAAAAAAAAAATACATAAATAGAAACGAGTGAATTTAAAAACAACGGCAACACTAACATTATTGCCTTGTAGTTTTTTGGATAGTATTTTTGAAGGAAATTTTTGGCAAAAATTGTCGATTTAATTCCATCCAAAATGACCTTTTCTAATAACCACCCTAATATACTGTTACTCAACGTAATGTCACTTTCCTCACCTGGTTCTTGGTTCTTCCATCTCAGTTAATTTTTCTTTGTTAACCCTCCAAACCAAAACCAGCGCTAAAAATGTCACTTTATTTATTTACTTCTTTTACATTTCAAAAGTGTCCCGAAATAATGCTGATTTTCTGAATATGTCCAAAAATGTAAAATTCTCTTGTATTTAATGTTCTGTCAAAAAATTTCAACATGTTTCTATATGTCATCTCGTGACAGGAATAAATATTTTCCTGTATTTTTCTTCTTTCTTTTTTTTTTTTTTTGTTGAAGTAGGTAGATGCCAGGATTTCCTTTTGCTATTTATTTTCAGATCAAAATATTACTGGCAGCCACAGAGTGAGTATGAAGGGTAACACCGAAATAAATCCATCTGCGATAACCTTGTTATAAAGTGAAAACGAATCACTTTTTCAACACCGATATATTTACGAATGTATGTGAGGGCAAGGACGAAACACGAGACAGCGTCATCGTTTAGAAATATTCAATGATGATGAAAAAAAATGATGAGAAGGTATTGGAGGGAATAAAATCTAAGGATAAAGGCTCTGCCCTAACACATCAATGCCATTTTTTGCTTTCAAATTATTTTATCCTCTCATTTAAATTTTGTGCCTGAAATATTTTAAGAGTTTCTGAAAATGTCCTTTTAATGTGGATTTTGTCAACAGTTGATGTTTTTTTTTTACTACTATCAAAATCGCGGTATGGAATAATCTTAAAGATTAGGTCCTCAAAGGAATAATAAGCTTAAACGATTAATTTTCTTTATAAAGAAAATAAGAACAAAACTTATTTATAATTCAGGTGAAATATGGAAGAAATCAGATTACGTTCAAAAAAAAAAAAACCTGAAAATTTTCCAAGGACAAAGAAAATCCAATTCAATAAAATCAGCTTCATTAACATTACAAAACAAAAAACAAACAAATAATAAACATTCTTGCTGGGTGGCATAAGTATAGGTACTTTTTGGTTTTCTATAAAATTTTAATCCTTATGCGTCCTGATAAAATTTACATAACATGACATTAATGCGAGGCAAACAATCCCAGACCGCACAATTACCAGAAACTAATTTATACAATAAATAAGAAGATGTCACGTTTTGCTAACTTTCTAAGCAATTTAAATGAAGAAGGATCTCTTGTAACTACTAGGTATGCACACCTTTTGCAATTGACTCTGCTCGGGGATTATTTAATCATTAAACAAACCCTAAAGTTAAGAAGAGGTGCCTTCTGTTGCTACATTCTGCTGTTTTCTTACATAATTATATGCAAACATACATATATACTTAGGTAAGGTATACACACTGCGCATCGTTGAATTTAATAAATAATTAATTAACATTAGTCAAATGGGATTAGTTTGTATAAATTTACCAATTTGAAAATTGTCATAAGTAATTTAAGGGACACACGACACATAGCTCACCAAGGATGCCAAAGGATTAAATCCATGAAAAAGTATCTATTAGTAGAAATTTATGTATATTTTTATTTCCCTAATAAATTAAACAATTAAAAAAGAATTAATAGTTAAAATATAAAAATTGACAAAATCGATATATCTTCTTCTAATTTACATCCTTCGTCCTCGAATTGCTCCTGTCTCATTCCTTGGGAAAGTATCAATTTCTTTATGCAGATTGTAAGCCACATTTACTGAAGTGACTTTTCACTAAAAATAGATACAAACAACAACAACACAGGATAATGGTTAAATTTATTTTGTTAAGTAACACAAATAAAATACAGGGTGTGAGTTTTTGTGGGTGTTGGGTTTTGGGGTTTTAATATGAGAAAACTATTACTGAGTATTTTGGGGTTGTTTGTGGTTTCTCTTGGAAACAGGATATACCCCTACCGATACCATAATCTATAGAGTGAGTTGTTTAGTTCGTATGAGTTCAAAAATAAATTAAAACCAAAAGCATCTCCAGGCGGCCATAAGACGATATAAGACTATAGACTTTTCGAGAGGTTGTTAAAATGGATTTTATATACTTCATTTTCCATCATCATAGTCGTCTCCTGATTTGTATTGACTTGGCTTTTAAGAACAAGAAGGCTTTAGTTTTTTTTTTTTTTCTGTTTTGTTGTTTGTCATTCCCTCAAAGTATCAAACTGAAAGAAGCAATGTGAATGGGATGGAGAATTAATTAAAACTTCCTCGTGACAATTCACAAGGAATATTGTTTTCTCTTTTACTCTCTGTTATGTCACATAATTGGTTTTGGAATTAATTAGAAAAGGATCTGTCAACATATATGTATGTTTTGTAGAAAAAGGATCATAGTGGTTTTTGTTTTTGTTGTTGTTGTTGCTGTCAGACTGGAATTAACGAGGGTGTAACCTTGCATACATTTTTAGTGTGGTATGAGGTTGATCCTTTTATTAAATACAGATATGTTTAGTTCTAAGAAGATTTTCGGGAGCAAAAACGAAATGATTTGATGTGTGTGGGGGGGAGGAAACTTTTGTTGGAAGTTCTATAGATTTAAAGTTAAATTTGATTGGTAGAAAATTTTGAGAAAAATTAAAAAGATAAACACATTTTTGCCACTTTGTTAATTATTTTTTTGTTTTTGCTTCATGTTTTGAACTAAGTGATTTTTTGAAACTGCTGTTTTTAAAATAATAAATGTAATTAATGTAAAGATTTGCAAACTAAATATTTTTTGGTTGCACACTTATATGATTTGACCAAAAGAAAGGGCTGCATTTTGAACGGATGCCAGGAGAGTGAATATTGCCAAATGCTTTGAGGAACATTAAAAATTGGAAAATCCCTAATCGTTATAAATCATTGTGAATTAGAAACCTGGTTTGACTGTGTTATGCTTTAGAGGTAGTCTTTCAAGATGACTTGAAACACAAAAATTAGAATTTATTTAATTGGTATGTTTTTTTAACAGACTGGACTAAGGATTGTTAGTTGTTTCTATACTCTGTCCAATTTAAATTAGCAGTACAGGCTTTCTGGGAGAGCTTTTTCAGAAACAATGGTGCCTGCTGCTGCTTGCACGACACCTTATCTTAAGAAATTGCCACTGAAATATGAAACAGAATCACTGAGTTCCATTTAAATTGTTTGTGTAATCTTCTTTGAACCCACGTACATTCTAAAATTAACGAGCAGATTTGTAAAAAAAAGTTCAGTTGGAAAAAAACTCAAGTTTTAAGAAACTTAGAAATCCTAGTTTACAGTACCCATGTGATAAAAAAATTTTGTTTGCATGGTTAGTTTACAGTTTTTTTTGCATGTAAAAACAAATGTTTTTGCATACAACAACAAATGTGGTAAATAAAACATTTTTTAACGTCACCTCAAGGTGCGTCACTGTTTTCTATTTTTAGACCAACAGTTTATTAATTTAGTTTAAATAAGTTGCTCAATGGGAGGCAAAAGGCAAACATTTGTTGCGCAATTTGGTGCACAGAATACGTGGGGAAATCGTTTTGAATTTCTTTTTATTAATGTTTGTTCGCATGGGAAGTGAAAATTATGCTTACAAAGTTTGAAAATTAAGTTATACTGTTCTGCATATTGACTTTCAGATGCAGACATACAGTTTTCAGAGTCAGAGTTGGTTGGAAAATTGAAAAACACTTAACATTTAATTCCATGTGGTTCGGCTAAAAAATTGTATGGTGTGGAAAAAAGGAACAGATTAAAAAAAAAAAAACGGAGTTGCAGAGAGGATTTGTTTTCCTCCTCAAAATTGTAGTAAATTTGCTCCAATTGGAGTATGGTTTGAACACTGCTGATCGCCAATAAGCAACCAATCCCTATTGGCATTGTGTTTATTAAATAAAAAGAAAGACTTTCAATGAGAATTGCCACTATCCAGTTGATGGAAATTTGTATGGCATTTTCTTTTTGTTTTTTGCTATGTAACTTTCATGATTTAAGCTATTTTAGAGCTTCTGAGAGCAAATATTTCAATTTAAGAGAAAAAGGTAGGTATTGACGCTATTTTCTTTTAGGGAGAATTTTTACTAGCGTCAATTTTTGATACAGTTCGGTTCAATATTCACGTGAAATTTTGGTTTTGAAGTGCAAATAGGTTTTTGGTTTGTGAAAATAGTTACAGATACAAAAAAGAAGGTTTACGTGTGTGATATCTGAAAAATAGAGCCGTGCAATAAACATTTAGGTACATTTAAATTTGAGGTGGTATTATTTTGTAGGCATACTTTGTTAATTTACATTAGAAATGGCTTCAAGTTCTTCGAAGGACACAGATGCAAAGAAAAAACGGGAGGTCATTGACGCAAGCAATAAATTTTACGATCTTGTGAAAAATAAGACAGGAGCTGTTCAAACGGTTTTTTCGTATAAAAACGAGCTGTCTACAATATAGATTAAAGGAAAACAAAATCAAAGGCCACAACTAACCACTAAAAAAGAAAAAAAAACTGGTAAGAGCAAAGTGATTATTTTTGATTATTAAATAATAATAAATAGTTAGTAACTCTATCGTTTTTTTTGTGAGATTTCCGGAAATTTAAAATGCTCACTACGGCAACCCTGTAAGAGCTTTAAAATAATGACAGCTTATTGAAATCCATAGTGGTCAGAACGAGAGGCAAATATCCTATCTTCCCTGTACTGCAAATATAAATTGGACAATGAATAGTTGATTTATTTTTATATTGCTAACTGTTGGAAGCAATACGAAAATAAAAAAATATATTAAGAGCATTAATTCTCCACTTCAGCTTCTTCTAAAAGTGATAAACTTTTGAAGACACTGCTCAAGGAAGTAAAGGGCAGCGGAGTTATCAGTTTTTACTTTTGATAAATGGGTACGTACTATTTGTGATAAGTTATGCTTTCGTAAAAAAAATAAAACTCGAGATTATTGACTGGTTTTCTAAAAACTTTGTACATAGTGGTTTTTGGTTACTCTGCCCGCATAAAAAAAAAATAGAGCTTAAAATAACTGTAGGTACCTGGCATACAATCTTACAAAATCTTATTTTTCTCAAAATACTTTCTTCTTCATGCATTCTGATTCCCTCAGTTTTTTTGGAAAAAATATACAAAATTTTAAGGGACGAATCAAAATTTGATACCTACAAAAAATTTGGATTGTGACAATAAAGTCTGAATTCCTGAAAGCAAAATGTCAAAAATAACTCGACGCACAAGCTTCTTAACATTTTTTTAACATGCACACTGGAAAGAATTGTTTGACAGTGAAACGTCTAAAATCATACTGAAGAAATTTTACCGACGAAGAATTATGAAGGATTAGCGTAAATGTCAATTCATCAAAAAATTAAATTAACACAGACAGAAATATCAATATTACTAAATATTATCTGTACAGAAGGCCATCAGAAGATCAAATGATGAAACTTTTTTTTAAATTTAATAATCGCCCCCTCCCTCCCAGTATAATGTCTGGCTACGGCCTTGTACAAACATACACCTGCAATCCAAAAGTTTCTTCAATCTTTTTAGAGTTGTTAAAAGGAAGGAAATCCTAATTCGAAAAAACCTTCGAAAATTTATCAAAATTCCAGATGTTGCAAAAAAGTAGAATAAACAAAACTTAATTTTTGAATAAAAATATATGTATGTGTCTACATTTGTCCTTTTATTTGTTTTAAAAATTAGATGAAATCTTATGAACAGTAACTCTTATCAAATTTTTAATTGAGACCTCTTTGTTAGAAAATTCAGTTTTCTATTCAAAAATGTTAACGAATTTGTTTGCATGTGTGACGGTTAGGAAGTTAAAGAATTCAAAATTTTCTTCCAACTTTATCCGATACAATTTGTATGAAAGAAAAGTAGCGATGACCTCTAAACGTTCAAATATTGAGCTCATTTTTTTGAGAGAAATTTTGTTAAGCCAACTTTTCAAAACATCTATCAACAAAATCAAATCAAGTTCGTTAAATTTTAACCACCCTAATGTACCTATTTTTGATTGAGATGAAAGACATACTCGTATTCAAGCCATGCGTTTTCTAAAAAAAAATTTTCGATTGGACTTATTAAATAAGTTAAATTTATTTACACATTAACCCATTGATATTTTTTTTTATTAATTACTATACTAACAACCATTGAATTTCAGTATGAAAAAAGATTAATGGTAAATTGATGAGCAGACTAACTATTTTACGTTTGGGTCGCATAAATCGCACCAGCCGTTTAGTCTGTAGGCCTAGAAGCATTTAAGAAAATCCGGTAAGCACAATTGTGAAATAACTTAGTTACTTTTTAAATATTCATTATAATTGCTGTGCCATATTTTATCAAAATCTTAATATCAAATATTTTAAGAATGTGAAATTTGTCACATTGCACCTAAAAAGGAGCATTAGGTCCAAAACTTCCAAAATTTATAAGAAATAGTAAAGTTTGATTGGGTCTTTGCAAATTTTTAATAAAAATTATTTTTTTATCATGTCATACTACAGCTTTTAATCTCTTCTTTATTTTGTTCATTGAAATGCATGGGGGCACCTCGAAACGTCTAAATCACCTTTAATCTGCTCTTATAAAGGCAGATAAAAGCTCGAAGGAAATGGCAAGCTACGAGATTTCCAGATGATAAGACAGTTTTTAACCATTTTAACAACGAAATAAAGAAAAGAATCTGTGAGTTTAAAAGTGATTCACTTAGTAGATTCCTGAATAGTCTGACGGTGGATGCTTTTACGGAATATTCGCAATGGAAAGCAGTTAAGCACCTTAAAAGACCACAGACACAAAACCCGCCAGTAAAATCTCAAGATAGTAAATGAATCGGAAAAATAAAACAAAAAGCTGATCATTTTGCTGAACATCTCGCGAATATTTTTTAGACATTCTCAGCAAGCACCGGTACAGTTTGTTGATACCAGTAGAAACGGCGAATGTAAAATTTCTTTTGTCACGCTCAAAGAAGTTAAAAGCATGTGTCAAAATAAGTTGTCTAACAAAAATTCATCAGGCTACGATAACTGCTCGGGTTTTGAAATAATGCCTTTCATAGCGTTCAAAAAATTTCAAATTATATTAAATGCATGCCTTAAACTAAGATATGTGCCACATCATTGGAAAATTGCAGAAGTCATTGTTATATCTAAACAAGGTAAGCCACCAACAGAAGTAACATCTTACAGACCAATATCGCTTATACCAATCATGGCAAAAGTTTTCGAAAAACTGCTTCTGAAAAGACTAAGCAAAAGAATAGAAGAAACAAGACTAATTCCGAGCCATCAGTTTGGATTTAGAAATAAACATTCCACGATATACCAAGTGCATCGGATTACGGATGTTGGGGAAAAGGTTTTTACGACCTTTAGTCCAAATGCGTTTCGCCCTTGTACCTGGGCGAATTGGGCTCATCAGTTAGATGTTGTTGTACCCTTCTAAGACGCATAATATTTAATACATGTCGGTAACCATCGACTAAAATTATGCGTCTTAGAAGGGTACAACAACATCTAACTGATGAGCCCAATTGTTGTACCTGGGCGAAACGCATTTGGACTAAAGGTCGTAAAAACTTTAAATTGAATTTATATTCAAAAGTCCACTAAAAACTAAAATAATAAATTTTCTATTATTTACGTTTTTATTCTTCATTCGAAAAACAAGTATGCTCGGCTATATTCTTAGATGTTGCTCAAGCCTTTGACAAGGTTTGGCACCTGGGACTTGAGTACAAACTGCAAAGGGATCTTCCCAGGCAGTACTACGAAATACTGAAATCCTACGTTACGAACCGATTCTTTAGAGTAAATTACTCGGAATTTAAGAAAATTGAAGCCGGTGTACCATAAGGAAGTGTCCTAGGACCAACCCTGTATATGTTATATACAAGGGATATTCCAGTGGACATCAACGCTATCATGGCCACCTTTGCTGATGATACTGCAATATTGGTGCCAGATAAATCCCTTATGAAGGCTACACAAAAACTGCAAAATGCAGTCAATAAAGTTAGTGAATGGACGCAAAAATGACGAAGCAAACTAAATAAAATAAAATCGACGAATAAAAAAAATAAACAATGTTCCAATTCTTATAAACAGTACAACAGTACCTTACTCCAATACTGCCAAATACCTTGGAATGACTTTGGATGCAAAGCTTAAATGGAAAGAGCACATCAAAAAGAAAAAAGACGAACTAAACTTGAAGTACAGAAAAATGTACTGGTTACTAGGAAAGAACTCTGACCTATCTATCCAAAACAAACTAATGTAAGCAAATATTATTAAAACCCGTTTAGACACATGGCATCCAACATTTACCGATTCATAGATTGGTCCTGATTCACCGGTGGTTTTAGTACGGTAAGAGTCTCACATTACTCAGTACCGATTCTTACCGAGTGTCTTTTGTAGATTTCCATGGGATAAAAAAAACTCTTAAAGGCACAATTTGGTTACTATTGCATTAAAAAAAAAAAAAACAAACTTGAGAAACCTCTATACGTTTTTGCTTCACCCTTATGTAGATTTTTGATTTTTTTTTTTTAGCTAAGCCACTTTTGAGTTTTCTCTTGAAAACTTGTAACAAAATTTAATGCTCTTTAAATTAAAAAAATACTACTTATACATTCACATTTCTTCTGTGATTCATTATTTTTCTTAAATTTGAACAATGTCTGAAATTGAAGTTTTACATCCTAAACCGTATTGATTGAACAGATTAAAAAGCCCTTGAAACAAAAAAAAATATATATAAAAAATGATGAATGGACTACTGCAGAGTGCTTATGGATAACTTCCATAAAACATCTCATAATAAAAATTGCTTCCCTCATCATTTTTTTTTTCAAGTATCACTTATACTGTATATACCAATCACAATTTAAGTTGTGAACAAAAGTTAAGAAGCACATAAACCACATGAAAATAATATTCTCCAATAATAATGCCCCATTCCAATATATCAGACCAATAAAATTGATTTCCCTTAAGAAAAATATCTCTTTTTCCTCCTTCGCTAGCAATGATAATGGCTACAAAAATAACTATGCACATGTCATTTATAATAAACCAATACCTATGTATAAATATAGCAATAGGAAAAGGTTTTTAGAAAGAGGTTTATTGAAGTACTCTTCCGTTTTCGCCCATCCAGAGTACCTACCAGTGCGGTGGGCATTGTTTTTCTTCATCATTATGATGATGATGGTATGGCTTTCCTGAAAGTATTTATGATTGTGCTCGTAGTATTATCCTTTTTTTTAAGCTTGAATTTTATTTTTCATACTTCGTGCTTTATTATCCTCCAATATTTGCTTAGGTTGTGGCTCGTGCTTCGAAAAAAGCATTGTAAGCGGCTTGCCCCTTGGGTAAAATTTCACAGAAAAATAAATGAGAAGACAAATATTTTAGCAAAAGCAGTTTTAGCTCTTGATGGTAAGAGGTAAAAGGGGATGGTAATGTTTTTATTTCTGTCCACGATGCTATAAAATATTTTTTAAGAAATTGAAGAGAGAAAATATTATGGCAAACAAAAAAAAAAAAACGGTTGGTTCAAATTAATTTCAATAAAATAAATTAAATCAAGTGCAACTAGAAGTTTCTCGATTCTCTTAAAATTAAATTGTCTTTCAAAGTTTAATTTTGAAAATTTGCGTACAAAAACACATAAGCATAACAACTCATAGTTCCAGTGAACTTCCGAATTCGTTTTGTTTGTTTTTCAGAGGACAAAATATGTAATGCACGGGTAAAAATCTACTCGATCTTTGTAATTCTTTTGGTCTGCGAATACAAAACAGAACAAGCGCTAAGGAAAAAAATGGAGAATTAATTTTTGTGGGCCAACAAGGTACGTCAGTCACATATTACCGGCTGAGTGGCGGAGATTGGAAAGTATACATTAGGGACTTGGAAATTAGGCAATTTCCATATTCGGACTACCTCCCAATTATATTATCCAATTATATTATCCCTGACTTCGAATTTCGGTAATAAATTTTAATAACTTCGACTCGTTGTTGGCTCGTATATCTTTCCATCATGAAATGGCAAGACTTACTGAAAATGTCAAAAGAGCGGCAAGAAATATGGTGTCGTTTGTTGTCCCTGTCGCTCTACTTTTGTAGCGTCCCTGTTGAAAAACTTTATCTAAGTAGGAACGAGTATAAACAAATTTGCGGGTCTAAATAAAAGGTCTTAAAATATTATAATTTCGTACGTGTCTCGCACGTAACAAATTTGCCCCGCACGTAACGGAGTATTAAATGAGTTCAATTATTTTATCTCGAAGTTCCTTTATTTTTTTTTAATTTGGTCATAATTTAGAGAAGTCTTTAAGCAAATGATCAAAGTTCTTAAGCAGATTTCCAACTTCAGGTTGTCCTGAACTTGTGCTTTAACCACATAAATTTGGTAAAATGGTAGTTTTATGTCCCACACGTAACCCGCAGCAGAATTGAGATTGCGTCAAAATACTTGCAAATATTTCAAAAAATAATATTCTTTAACGTAAACAATATAATGATGTATCTTTATAAAGAAAAAATATTTGAGCAAGTTATAACCGTTTTAATACAGCCAACAGTTTGACATCGGTTTCTCGTACGAATGTACCACACGTGACAGGGGAATGCTCTAGGATATCTGCTGATATTTTACAAAGGAGTAGTGGAACATTTTTTCTTTAGTCCATTTATCAAAAAAAAAATGAACTTGAGCACTTTTGATGATATCTTACTACATTTCTCTTAATACAAGCTACGAGCAAAAAGTAATGTAATTTAATATAATTTTGAATTCTAAAAATAAAAACATAAAAACAACCAAAAGACTTGAATTTTCTAAAACATACTAAAATGGTTGAAAACGTTTTTCATTAAATATATAATTAAACAATATTTTTCATTATGATGGTAACTTTACTTTGAAAGTTTAAAATTTATGAATATAACCTTCAAGTGAAAGATATAAATATATTTGTGTTTGAATATGATATTCTCGGAATTTTCAGAGTGGACCACAATTTCCTGTGAAAATGCATTTCCTCTGTCATTTGTCATATTTTTCCCAAGTGAGTTATAAATGTACGAGATATTTTTTTTAAAAAATTGAAATAAAAGAAGAAGTTCCATCTCGTGTACCACCCAGGGCACAGCAGGTGCACCTACATCTATCTGATGAATGTTTTTTTCTGTCTGGTTTTGGAAACAAAAAAAAACATTTCAATTTGTTAAAGAAATATTTTATGAATAAATAAAAAGCACGACTGAGTCACCACGTACCATAACTTTCTTTGACTTATGGATCAAGTGCATTAAATTTCGTGGACTTATTTTTTCCCCTTAGGCCACCTAACACTTTAGCGAAAATATTTGATTGTAATTCACCTATTTTTTGATACTCCATATTTTCGAGCTAATTTTAAAACACCTCAAACAAACCTTAAAACACAAGTCATGAAATCAAAATTACAAAAAAAAGTATGAAAACATAATCACGATGGTCTTATAAGAAACTCATACAACTTTTTTTCGAATCCTTGAGGTGAACATATTATTCCTTTTGGTGTGGTTTCTTCGACCACAGTGACTCCTGTAAGGATTTGAATTATGTAGAAAGTCCCCCAAATGACTTCAAAAATATAAAGACCACAAAATCTGTGCGGTGAAGTATGTATAATACCTACTTGCGGCAGAACTTTCTACATATATCTCCTATTATACATTTCAAAGTTAAGGTTAAGCTTTAATCAAGGTAATGGAATAAGATGAGGATAACAAAAAAAAAAAAAAAATTGAAACATGCAAAATTGTTTTTAATTTAAAATGTCATAGTCTTATCTTTAAACCCATTAGATCCGATTAACTAAGCGTTTTTTTATCTTTTATTCTAAGAATGATTTTTTTTTTCTTTTTGCCAAGTTTAAGAAACACATTGCATTTGGATTAAGTAATCTTTTAATCCAGCTTAGATTTTTGTTTCAACAATTTACCATGACCACCATCTCACTTGGGCACAACGCAAACTGAAGTAACATTCCAATTAACATGGGAAGAATAAAGTTATGAACTTTTTTTTGTTGCCCATCCTTGAAGGTAGGCATGTGCCTACTGACGATGACGGTTTAATAATAAATGATGGGATTTTTTGTTGTATGCAATGGAGAGAGGTAGATTAGTGTATATAGTGCCTGCCTATTTGCTTCCTTAAGGGATTTCACATCATTTATTATTCAGCCAGATTCATATAAAATAAATGTAACCAAAAAGGCCGGATCATCATCATGGAAACGACTACTGGACAAAACGTGCCATTTGTTATGTTTTTGATTTTTGTTTTTTTTTTTAAATAATGAAGATTGGTAGGTAGGTATTCTTTTCGTACTAATTTTGTTCCTTTGGTCATTTTTTTTTTTAAAAAAGGTTTTTTTTTGTGACGTGCTGGTGTCAAAACGTCAATTTTAAAAATAAATTTAAATTTTTAAATAGGTAACATCAGGCCGAAAAGAGATCAGGATGACATGCTTTCCACGTGATTCTCATTTAAGGGTAGAATTATTTAACCTTTTGAAATGGTATTTTTGCTTTGTTGAGAACAAAAACACTATTCGAATTAAGAATAAGAATTGATTTTTTATTTTTATATAACATTCGGAGTCGGTGGCCTCAACGTTAAGAGCGCTACGTCCAATTTATGGTCTTCATAATCGTCCTAGCAGATCAATTGAGCATCTAGTGGAAAAATTTGAATCCACAGGCACAGTACAAAATGTTCCCGTGCCAGTGAAACAAAGAAGTGCCCGTAATGTCGAGAATATTGCTGCCGCTGAGGCTTCAGTTGCAGAAAGCCCAAATGTGTCTCTCACACGTCATTCTCAAGCGTTGGGCATCTCTGTGACGTCGTGATGTCGTTGTGGCGAATTTTGTGAAAATATTTTGACCTACATCCTTGCAAGATTAAATTGACGCAAGAACTAGGGGCGCTTGACCACCAGAAGCGTCGTATGTTCGTGAATTGGGCTGAGCAACAACTTGAAAATGATTCGGATTTTAATCGAAAAATCATCTTCAGCGATGAGGCTCATTTCTGGCTGAATGGCTTCGTCAATAAACAAAATATGTGGTATTGGTCAGACAGCAATCCACACGTACTCCATGAGTCATCATTGCATATCGAAAAAATTACAGTTTGGTGTGGTTTATGGGCCGGTGGCGTCATTGGGCCGTACTTCTTCCGTGATGATCAAGACCGGACCAGCACGTTACTGTGAATAGGGATCGCTACCGATAACCGAATATTTTTGGCCCCAATTGTATGACATGGACTTGGAGGACATGTGGTTCCAACAGGACGGCGGCGGCGCCACAAGCCACACAGCGAATGTCACAATCAATTTATTGGAAACCAAGTTTGGAGAACGTGTTATCTCACGAAATGGTCCAGTCGCTTGGCCGCCTCGGTCGTGCGATTTGACGCCGTTAGACTATTTACTGTGGAGCAACGTCAAGTCTATGGTCTATTCCAATAAGCAAGCGACGATTGATAAACTTCGTACAAATATCGAATGTGAAATTGTAGCAGTATTGGCCGATTTATGCTTGAAAGCCATCGAAATTTCAAATACTGAAAACCATATTCGTGTATAGTATGTGAGAAAATGGAAAATAAGAAAATCTTGGAATTAAAATTGTTCTTTCCAACAAACACCAAATTTACAATACATTAAAGAGCTGATATTTTACCAGGTTCAATACGAGTATTTCATTAAACTCTAACTAAAAAGTGAGTGGCATTGAAAATTGGAGACATTTTTATCTTTTTGCATCAGTCTTATATTTGTTGCTTGTCAGAATTTATCTGTCCCAATAACACCAATGTGTTTGCAGCTTAATTTTTTTTTTGTTTTTTGTGTGTGAAATGATTACTAGAACAGCATAATCATCAAATTAGATGGTCTTGATTCTTGGGGGGGGGGGGGCATGTACAACAGCGCCTTTATCGAGAAGTTTCACGTCAACATATCTTTTCTACCTTTTTGGACTAAATGTGGATTGTTTTTATTCATACTTTTTTCTTGGGCACTGGGGGGAAGTGTCAAGACCCCATTCCCCTCCCTCAATAAACTAATTCAGATACATTTTAAATTGTATATATCTATTCTCTGACCCCAAATATTAAATTAAATTGTCTCGGAGCATGGGAGTCGTGACCCCCATTCCCCTGCATATATTTCCAGACTTTCATATTTAAGAATTGTGTGGTTGTATTCTTTGACCTCAAATAAGTAAACTTAGACACTAAGTTTTTGGTTCTTAGTAAAAACCGAGATATTTATAATATAACTTTATTCAAAAATGGCGGCTATAAAATCCAAGATGGAGGACCGCCGAGATGGGACCTGAGTATAGTACCTAAGAAATTGTATGCTTCTGCCGGCAAAATAACATCATCTTGATATTTGACATTTAGCGACCCCACTAATATGGCTGACATTCGACATGGGAATAAAAATATAAGCTTTGTTTGATTGAAGTTAGCAGATTACTCTGTGTCAATTTGTACATATGTTTTTACCCACATTAGTATGCTCTTCAATTAAAAATAAAAAAAAAATAATTCAGCTTAAAGCTTAAATTCACCATTTAATAATAAACCAATAAACAAACTGAAAGAGTAATAAAAACCCAAAGCCCCCCCCATACTTACATTCAGTATCCATCCACATAAACCAATTTTGTCTTAATTCTGTCACCGAAATTAATTCCATAAGCCGATTTAAAAAAAAAAAGAAAAAAGAAATTTTCTTATTACTTCTTCTTACCGTTAATTCCCTCAACCCCTCACTTTCTTACTTTTCCCATCGGCTACATCTTGCAGATTTCCAAAGAAAGAGAAAATTCCTAACCTTCTCGGGTTTATAGAAAGAAAATGAGAAATAAAAACCCTCCCTCACCCAAAGGTCTCCTTCAACTAATTGGTTCCTTTTTTTTTCATAAATTCTTGTTTTTCATTACCATGCCCAAACGATACTTGGAAAAATCTCCAAAAAGGGAACAGTAGAAATATATTATATACCTACATACACATACAATAGGTACATAGGTACATAAAAAAGGGATTTAACGTCACTAATCTTCTGGGGCATTCAATAAAGTATACAATATTATGTAGTAGACCGGAAAGGAATAGCCAATGTCCTTTTGCTGGAGTAAGGGGGTTCGGTTCAAAAGTAGGTGATCTCCAATTGTGACTCATCGGTGTAGTTGGCATAAAAAACATTGAACACCCTAATTTGGCCTCAATATCAGAAAGGGAAACTTCAAACACAGTAGGTATAAGCTAAGTTCTATTCTTCTTCTCCTCCCCAACTCAGTTAGAACCATTTGAAGCTCTTGGATTCTTTTGAACGAAATTACTTGAAGAAAAAAAAATTAAGGATTATTGGCAGCATTTGGGTTTTGCCGACAAGAAAAAACAAAGTGTAAACATGATTTTTCTACAGTTTACCTAACTTCGTGCACCATTTTTTCCCTAACAACTTCTTTCATATTCGAATAAGACTCTCATAAACTTGGAGCTAAATCGTCCTTTACCATTGGAAAATCGAAAATATGGAATAAACAAGAGAAAGTATAAAGCAGAACCAAAAAAAAGGATTCAAATCGAATCTCCAATGAAAACATAAGGATTAAGGCCAAAAGTTGAAAGAGAGAAAGAGGACAAACAAATAAACGAAAGGTTTTTGAGAGGTGAACATCAGCATCATGACAAGGCTCAAAAGATATTATTTTCAAGAAAAGAACCATTGATGTGTGTGAATTTGTGTAGGTAGACGAAAATATAAATGACCTGATAAAAAATACATAATACTGAATGGTGGGGCCTTTGGTATTCATGTTGCCATTGAATATCGTTCCTTGGATGAAAACACCTTAAAGCTCTATGGGATTGGCTATGGCATGCCAGTCTCTGACCTTGTAATCATCTTCAAAACATCCCTTAACTGCTGTTGTAGATATTATTGTGAACGCAGGTCCTGCATAATTTCTTTGGAATTTGGGAATTTCTTTAATTGAGTCTGATCACAGATACGTGCGAACGTTATTATAATATTTTATTATATTTCTAATTATAATATTATTATGTCAATGGTTTGAGTTTGATTAAAGGTTAAATACCTACATTTTGAATACTCTATGACTTGCAAGGATTGAATATACTTTGAATACATTATTATAAATTTGTTGGCAAGAAGAAGTCTTGAAGGAAGTATGATTGACGGTTAACCAAAATTTCCAAGAATGAAATCACACAGATGTTCGAAATTTCACACCAAAGGTCTAAATCACTTTCAAACTGTCGTACTAAATACGAGATATGTATTGATAAAAAGAGTTTACGTAATATTTTGAAGCGAAGTTTTGAGATTCCGTCATTATTACTTGATTAAAGTCAAGCAACAGAAATTTTCAAATACTTCATCACAAGTATCAAGCTATCAAGTATAGTACTTCAAACTTTTATTTATATAGGTCTTAAGTACAATCTAAGAACAATTACCTTATACTTTAAATTTAACTTTTCTCCTTATGAGTTCAACTTAAATACCTTTAGCTTTCTTTTTTATTCCGAAAGTACTTAAAATTCCCTTATTTCACTTTGGAAGAACTAGAAAAAATTATACATTTATTGCGAATGGGTTATCCAATGAAAAGTAGTCAAGGCAGGTCGTGGTCAGTGTCGTGGTTCTCTTGCTATGATCCTTCTTTGGTCTGCTTTTAAGTACTTGTCCAGTTCTTTCAAGTGCTTTGAAAGACTTGTAAGTACTTGATCAGTTCCTTGATCGATCACAAAAAAATCGTTTGGATTACAAAATGGGTAATCTTCATTTTGCATTTTGGCTTAATGGTCTAAAAAATTCGAATAGGTACACTATATTATATTTCAGTACAGGCGCGGATCCAGGATTTCGTTCAGATGGGAGGGGGTGTCAATTTTTCGGTATTTTTGCCAGCTGTGCTGGCGTCACGCCACAACTGCAAAATTGTTTCCAGAGTTTCCACAATCTTGGTGAGGTCTACAGAAAATTGGAGAACACCTTAAGGCCCGGCAGATCATGTTAAGCCTAAGTGGGACGTTAGTTTTGTTATGAAGTACTATAAAATCGAAACCTATCGTAAAAATAAGTTTTTTAATCAACGGGTGATTCTACAAAATATGGGAGAATATGATATGATAATTTTGGCACAACATATTTGGAAGCAATTAAAGATAAAAACTTCAGTTGAGCATTATAATCTAAGAGCTGGAAGCATATTATTCAGTTGGACACATAACCAAATAAATTGCACGTTTGCGTCGCACGTACTTGCTCTTATAGAAAAGACGCTGAGTGCTTAAGAGCATTATATGTAAGGACATCTAAGTTATGAGAAAAAATTGTTTAAAAGCATGAAATACGATATTTAAATTAGCTAAAATAATTTCTTTAAGACCTCTTCACGAAAAAAAATGCCTTCTTAGTTTTTGATTAAATAAGTTTATATGGAAAAAAAATATTTAAAATTGTTGGAGCGGGTTTTCTTCAAAATAAAATTTTGTACATATCAAATTCTTTACACATTTTTAAGGAAAATGTATTGTATGCAAATCGTAAGTAATTATTTATTTGCATATAAAAAAAAAATTTTTAAATTTGTCAACCCATTTTTGAGATAGCAAATTTTCAAAAAAAAAAATTGAAATTTTGAAATTCAAAAACTTTTTTTTCAAAACCTTAACCTTATTTGAAATTTATATATAAAATAAAATGCACAGCTCGATCGCACGTACTTGCTCTTATGTTCAAGTTGCTTAGAGTTAAGAACTTTTATAATATGAAAGTAATTATAAAAAAAAATTTAAAAATATAAAAAAATTTAAATGCTTCATTTAAATTGTTCTTATTGTTGTATGAACAACTATATAAGTTCTGTTCTCAAGAGTAAAATAATAAAAATTATTAACTTTTTTATTTCTTTTCGTAGACAGTGCATACTGAAAATTATTATTTGTGAACGAAAAGGAAACATAAAGAAAAACACTTAAAAGAAACACTGTCAACTTTAGGTTAGGTCTGAATGGGGCAAGACCCCATATGGGCGGTCTTATCCCTATGCGGTCTTGCCCCAATGTTTATAGTTGCTTATTTGTTTGTTTTATCGTAGAATATTTTTTTGTGTGTTTTAGAGTGAAATGCGGTACGAAATTACATTCGGAAAACAACCCGGCAGTCATGGCAGGAATCCGAGATGAAAAGTGCACTTGATGCCGTTCTTAACAACGAGATGGGATTTGAGAAACCTTGTTAGGCCTTTAATGTCCCTAAAAGCACTCTTAGAGACAGATAAAAGAAAGTAGTTGACAATTCCAATTCTCTTGAAAAATGTTCTCTTGGACCAATCACAACTGTTTTTTCAAAAGACCAAGAAACGGAATTGTCTGAACACATAATCTTGCTGGAAAGCCATTTGTTTCCCATTACAATAAAAGATTTGCGTGAACTTGCTTTTCAACTAGCTGAACCAAATCATATAAGAAATGATTTTGACAAAGAAACTGGTTTGGCTGGATGTAAGTGGGTGCAACATTTTTTGAATAGAAATCCTAACATAAGTCTATGTAACCCAGAAGGAACCTCCGGAGCTAGGGCCATGGGTTTCAATCGGGTATTTGTGGCTAAATTTTTTGAGCTTTTGACAGAATTAATTAATAACTACCACTTCACACCTGATTGTATTTATAACGTTGACGAATCTGGCTTATCGACTCAAATTTAAATGGTTTTTCTGACCACTTTTTCGAATTGTGGATTTTTTTACCTTTAAACGGCCGCGTGGTCCCAAAATTCAGTTTTGGGAAATGTCCCAGAACAAAAATGACTTCCTTCAAAATCCTTTACAAGATTCACGATACTTATTTTTTGAATATAAAAATTAACAAAAATTCCGGCACCCCTAATACATATTAGGCTGTTGCTCAATAGACCAACTTTTTTCGACTTCCCAATCATTGTAATATCAAATTTGATCGAGGTATGGAGTTTTATTTTTCGAGAGTCCATAATTTGCGATATATTCTATCGATAATTCTTCATTATTATATCGAATGGAAAAAATGCGTCGTTTGAATAATTTAAGTGAAACTCCTGTTGGAACACCCTATATAAATGTATTTTATGTTCCACATTCCATCTTAAGTTCATTGCTGGACATTTTAACCTCTAATGTTGTTTTCTCAAAAAAGTAAAAATGTTCTTGTGTAAAAAATACTCAACTGCTAGTCTGCTCGGTTTACGGACAAGTTATTCCCAAGTTATCCCTACTCCAACGAATACAAAGGCAAAAATTTTAAAATTTTCAATTACTATTTATCTGATAAGACTGTGTTAGCTGTATAAGTCTTTCAAGTTTCATTTTCTGTATAAATAGTGTCGTATTGTGTTATCTCTCTTGAGTCCCCTTTATCCGTGTGTGTCCCATAATAGATGTGTCCTTTCGAATACACCATCAGCTTACTTTTGAATCCTTAATGCTGTTGACATAACTTACACAAAAGTTCAACGCAAGTGTAAGTTCTTTAGTTCTTGCGTTTCACCACCAACTAAAATACCCCTCATATACATAGTCAGAGCCAGATAGCCACACATAACATACGTGTCGTTTTGTTCTGAAGATAATTTACCAAAACAAAAGGACTTCAATTTATTATATCGTTGTACGAGTATACAAAAAAAATAAAATATTTTATGAAAACTGAATTAAATGTGCAGGAATTTTATGGAATACGTACATTTATATGTGTTGCACTCATTCGAGGTTAAATGAAAATAATTAATGCAGCCATTTCTTTTCACTCCTTAGAGCACAATTATAGCTCTAGATCTCCATAATGCACTATGGATGCGGTTTCGGGTGAAAGGTGAAGGTTGGTGACTGAAGGGTAAGGTGGGGGATGAAATAAGTATTCTGGCGGAGATTGCAGTTGAGTATACATACAACTATATAAATGTGGAATGCAATTATAATATTTTTTTATTCTTGTTAGTATTTGTGTAATTTTAATCATAATGATGATGGCAAAGTAATGAAATGCAAATATTTTGTGGCAACCATTAAAAAAAGTAGGATGTTATACAATATTGCTTGTATGTACAACTAAAGCAACACAACATAACATGGGATGGTGATTTAATTTTGTAGTGATGAAATTTAAATCGAAACCACACAAAAGATTTTATTCACATTTTTGTTGACATGAAAATTTAATTTATTTTTGTGGGTAACTTAACATTATATGCCCGAGTATAGGTAGATATTATTTTAGATGCGTAATTTTGGTTTGTTGGACAGAAATATAATATTTTAGAATTTAATATTCAAAAAATAACCAATCGGTGTGACATATTAGCATTTTCAGAATAATGGAATTTTAGATGATTATTGTATTCATAACATTCGATTGAAATAAAATACTTTGTTTGGTATTTTACAGCTTTTAAGCAGCTTTAATGAGTGCACGTATAGGTTATAGTTATATGTAGGTAAAAGGGTGTTGGGAAGAATTTCTTTCTATAAAATGATACAAGCAAATAACTTTTTGCTATTGGAAAAAAAGTTTTTTAATATACATAAAATATAAATTTATATAAAATAATTTTAATATTTATTTATTTCTACTAATTGTGGTCAATAAGATGATATTATTAGCAATAAGATCTATATGAAGGGATTTTCAAAAGGGACGCTACAAAAGTGGAGCGACAGGGACAGCAAACGACGCCATATTTCTTGCCGCTCTTTTGACATTTCTCTTCAGTAAGGTTTGCCATTTCATGATGGAAAGATATACGAGCCAACAACGAGTTGAAATTATTAAAATTTACTTCCGAAATTCGGAGTCAGTGGCCTCAACGTTAAGAGCGCTACGTCCAATTTATGGTCGTCATAATCGTCCTAGCAGATCAACAATTGAGCATCTAGTGGAAAAATTTGAATCCACAAAGCACAGTACAAAATGTTCCCGTGCCAGTGAGACAAAGAAGTGCTCGTAGTGTCGAGAATATTGCTGCCGCTGAGGCTTCAGTTGCAGAAAGCCCAAATGTGTCTCTCACACGTCGTTCTCAAGCGTTGGGCATCTCTGTGACATCGTGACGTCGTTGTGGCGAATTTTGTGAAAATATTTTGGCCTACATCCTTGCAAGATTACATTGACGCAAGAACTGAAGCCGCTTGACCACCAGAAGCGTCGTATGTTCAAGGGCTGAGCAACAACTTGAAAATGATTCGGACTTTCATCGAAAAATCATCTTCAGCGATGAGGCTCATTTCTGGCTGAATGGCTTCGTCAATAAACAAAATATGCGGTATTGGTCAGGCAAAAATCCACACGTACTTCATGAGTCATCATTGCATCCCAAAAAAATTACGGTTTGGTGTTGTTTATGGGCCGGCGGCGTCATTGGTCCGTACTTCCGTACTTCTTCCGTGATGATCAAGACCGGCACTTTACTGTGAATGGGGATCGCTACCGCTTAATAATAACCGAATATTTTTGGCCCCAATTGGATGATGTGGACTTGGAGGACATGCGGTTCCAACAGGGCGACGCCACAAGCCACACAGCGAATGTCACAATCAATTTATTGGAAACCAAGTTTGGAGAACGTATTATCTCACGAAATGGTCCAGTCACTTGGCTGCCTCGGTCGTGCGATTTGACGCCGTTAGGCTATATCCTATGGGACTACATCAAGTCTATGGTCTATGTCAACAAGCCAGCGACGATTGATGAACTTCGAACGAATATCGAACGTGAAATTGCAGCAGTATCGGCCGATGTATGCTCGAAAACCATCGAAAATTGGGTTCAGCGTCTGGACCTCTGCAAGCGTGCCGTGTAAAAAAACTTTTGTAGCGCTCTTATTGAACAACCTGATATTTCATGTTACGCAACCACAAGCTGGAAAGCTTAATGCATTCATTGTGTATTTTGTTTGGTTTCAGCACTATTTGCAACACATAAAACTTGAACAGTTTTTAAGTTATAAAATTAATTATGTATATTAACCAAATTGACTTGTAATGTAGATTTTCTAATCAATAATGATCTAAATGCTTTAGGTAAAATAAAGGGTCTACCATTATATCTATAGAAAACAATAATCCAAAAAGCTAAGATCTCTAAAGTAAAAATCTCGAAAAATAGAATCTAGAACTATTAAAATCTCGAAAACAAAGATCTAGAAAGCATAATCTCGAATTACAAAAATCTGAAAAAAATCTCGAATTTAAAAAACCTAGAACAAATATTAATTCTTCTATATTCTTACAATCCGCGCACGTGAATTGTAGCAATCACTGTCTTGAAAATTAATATTTATTCAAGACCTAGAAAGTTTTTAAGTGTTCTACTAAATATTATTAAAAGGACAATTTAAATGCTTTTTTTCAATTTTTCTATTTTTTCTATAATAAATTACTGGTATATTTCAAAAGTTTTTAGTTCCAGGCAACTTTGACATAAGGGCAAGAATGTGCGATCCAGTTGTGCATTATATTAAAATTACCAAAAAATATTGCATGTCAAAATTATAAAAAAAAAGAAGAATAGGAAAAATTTGATATTTCAAAAACAGGTCTACAATTTGATTGTATTTTATTTGTATATGAAAACTATTAAAAAATAATATAGAATAAATGTTCTAGGGTAAATAAAGTTGATTAAGTAAGAACTTAAATGTACCTAACAAAAAAAAATAGTTTTTTCTTCAAAGTTTTACGTAATTAAGTTCTGTTAAAATTAAGAAAAATTATTTCAGCAACGTCTAAGAAGAAGGCTAAGAATTGATAAAAGCATTGAATTTTGAAGAATCTTTCATACTAAATCAAGTAATATTTTAAACAAAAAAAAAATAGTTTAACTTGTGTATTTTTTTTCATCAAAACTATAAGATTGAAATAGAAAAAATGGATTTTCGGCTTTACAAAAAAGTTAAAAATGTGAATAAAGGCATTACTGTTGTAATTTTAAAAATATTTTTTTTAAAGTAAATTTTATAGAAAATTGCCATCCTCACCTCTACATGCACTATTTTCTTGTTACTTCTTAGGTAAATCACCGCGTATATAATTTTTTTTTTATTCGAGAAAATCTGAATATAGTGCTGACTTAGGACCAACAAGTACTCCGGTGAAGATAAAAACGATTGAGGTCCGAGATTAAATAAATGGTATATAACTATTTCATTAAAATCACTTCTTCCAGCTAAATGCAGCCTCAACTTGGTTTGAAAATTCAATCGAAATCATTGGTTTCAGAGAAACCATGCATAATTAAAATAGGTGAGGGTGGATATAATTTTTAATACTAACCTAATCCTTCTCCTAGTTTTGGTGTAACAATTAAGGTACCTCGGTTTCGTCTCAGTATCATTCCGGTATCGTCTCGGTATCGTTTCAGATGATTAAGAGCTAGTAGTGTCTCGGTATCGTTTCGTTTTCCGATACTAATACCAGACGATACCGAGGCTTTTCTGGCATCGTGGCCAGCCTAATTTCTTCCAAACTTAGATCTTGAGTAATGTATAAAATGAAAAAGTTTCAAAGGATTTTGAATAAAATAAGAAAACGTACACTGGATCTTCTTGCATCTTAAAAACAAATCACATTATAAAAAATACAAAAAAACGCGAAATTGTTATTATACTAGAGATTCATGAGAGCACATTGTGGTCATTGAATTAATATGTTTTGAATTTGAACTAAGCATGGTTATGGTAATAAACAGATTTTGGGCAGTAAATTACTTTTCCAAGTTCCCACCTTTATTATATAAAAACCCACCACGCCCATGAAAAATCCGTGCTCAGTCCTGCTTATACCTATATAGCCACTTCTATCTTAAACCCATCATATATAGCTTTCATTCTTTCTATAGGGAATTCTAATTTTCCCACATTCCATCCCATACTAAAAATAAAACCGCCCTATAACATATTTAACCTGACTTTCCCTCGAATACCCAATACAATATTGTACAATCCTCTTTCTCTCTTTCTCTTTATTCATCTCTGGTTTGGCAATGGGCCCATTAATTACATAATCTAATTGGATTTTTAATTCAACTTTCATTAATGGCAGTTCATGTTGGACTTGGAATAGCTAAGCAAAAAATAAAGTCCAGGTATAATCACTGGTGATATAAATATACATCCAAACACAAAATTAAGTCAAACCAAAAGTTTCAAGGACTCAATAATCAAGCGGAAAATATATCCTAATCACTTGATTAATTTCAATAACAACTTACCTACTTTGGGTTTGGGTTTTTGGTTGGGGAGTGGAGCAAAAAAAAATAAAATAAATCAACAACAAAAATATCTTGAAATATAACAGTTGGTAGATATCACAGCAAATAATACCACTAGCTCACGCAATTAAAATCGGACGCCAAATCCAACACACACACACACACACAAACACATATATTATATTGGGTCCTTTTTTCTCATGAGTTTTTTTCTCTTTATTTCTATTTCTGTTCTATGCCAAAGGCTGGTGTGCTTTTAGGTTGAGCTGACATTAATAATTCGAAGTAATTAACCGGAACATTGACTCAAGGGGGTGGGAATACACAAAAAAAAAAAAACTAATCCCTTTTGTATGTAAGCAACAAAAAGGGCGACTAATCAAAACGAGTCAATGGTGTTCTCAAATTTGCTTTGTACGTTCTTTTGCTTCCAATAGGAGTTAAATAATATAAAAAGAGCAACAAAATGTCGAAAAACCTCCAGGGTGAAATTATCCGTCCTCAGGTGTTCGACACCTACGTAAACGGTTCATTTACACCAGATTTTTACTACCCTCAACTAAGGGAAATTTATGGATTTTGACTTGACATTTTACTCTAGAAAAATATTCACCCCAAAATAGTATAAGAAAATGGGGTCCCATTTGTTTTGGTGCCTGTATAAGCTTAATAGTATCGCTACAACCAACAACTGGGGGGTACCTACACTACATGACATGAATTTTTTACAGGATAGACTTTTATTGTTCCCCAAACTCTAACCAAATAATTGTATTCCGTCCAAAAGCCCTCCCACACCATACATATTATCGCTCAAAAAATTGATTTATTTCGATTCCTGTTATAATCGGAGAGAAAAAAAATAGGGTAGACAGAAAATGCTCAATTTGAAATTCTAACCATGTTTTGCCTTAGGACAAGTTCTTTGAAGTTATATTGCCCTATTGGCTTGCAAAAAAAAATAGATGGAACTCCAAATTTTAATCAGACATGCTGATAGACATCTTGAAAAAAAGTAGGTCACTCAATTATGTCTGTAGAATTTCTTTATATAAATGCATGGAAGAAGAGGAACATCAGGCACATAGTGTGAAGAACTGACAGACTTCCTTGAATAACAACTTTAAGTGGAGAATTCAAGATAAAAAGAATTTTATTGACAGAAGAATTACCAACACACTGTTACACTTTGTCAAAAATGAGTCATATTAAGTCTAGGCCGCCTAGGGGTATGGGGAAAGAATATACTCGAGGTAGACATGCCTGTCGTAAGAGGCGACTAAAATCCAAACTCCGTATACTGGGATTGATGTATACATTACTATGCAATGAGCAAAACAATAAGATACAGTACCCTGGATTCCAGTCCAGGTTCACTGGAAAATCAACTGTCCACGGAGGTCGGCTCTATAGATTCTGGGGAGAGCCAATTATTGCATTTAAATCCCTTCCCAAAAAGTGCAGGGGCGTCTCAATAACCACCATCTTAATCGAGTGCAAAATCATCTAAATTCGGGCAAAAGAGTCCACCCGTCAAAAATAGACTTAGATGAAAACAAAAAATCTTGAAAAAGATAATAACAAACTTCGACAAAGAGTTGATCAAGTAATGGAAGAGCTAAAGAAGTAGGCCGATCCTATTCGAAAAGAAAATAAGATATTGAAAAGCAAAAATCCTCCAATAAACTCAAAAGCTAGCTTGCCACAAGTCAATAATAATTGTAGATATGAAACGAACATAGTACAGCTCGCTCATGAAACGGAAAAGTCCTCAAAGAAAAGATTAAGTAAAAAGCGTAAAGCTGGCTCTTCACCGGAAGCAGCTTTGAAAAAATAGTTTCACCAAAACATGTGACAGTAAAAGAAAAACCTGTTAAGGAAGGGCCCCCGCCACCGATAAATTTTATCGGTTAATAATCGGTTAATAACAACAAATGGAAAGCTTGTTTGAAAGACCCCGAAAGTTATCCTCTTCTGTCGCGAAAACTAAACAAAGAAAAAGAAGACTGGTATGCCTATAAAAATAAGTTGGAAAATCCCTTACGTGTTATGGCAAGTGATCTAAACGCATCATGTTCAAAAGAAAATATCATAAGTGATCTAAAGAGCGCAGCCTCAAAATCTTAGATGCTACGAACATTGTCAAAAAAGAGAAACAGAAAAAAGAGAACTTTCGTTCGATAAGACTGAACTAGATGAAATTTATAAAATTAAAACAATTTTAAACATCGTAGTTAGGATCGAACCTTTAAAAAAGAGCACAAGGTCAATCCCTCAGTGTAAATGCTGCCTAGAATTCAATCATACCCAAACTTATTGCAAAAAAGAGCCAAGGTGTGTAAAATGCGCTGGAAAGCATCTAACCGTTAACTGCAACGGAAAAAGTTAAAGTCCACCGACGTGCATTAATTGTAATGGGAATCACCCGGCAAACTATAGGTGCTGTGAAGTAGCTAAGGAATTTCAAAAACGACGATCAAAAAAAAAATCCACCAAGGCACTTAGAAACCGTAATTCTTAAAAACTACTTCCAAATCTAGGAAAGTTCCAAAATCTAGTATCCGTAAAGAAAAGAAAACAGTGTCAGTACCTTCGGAGAAAATATCAATGGGTGTGGTTTTAGTGTAGTAAGAATCTCACACACTTGAGCACGCGTTTTTCGGTCCCCATATGCACCTACCCACGGGAAAATAAATTAAAAAACAAAAATGTTAAGTCTTAGATTAGCTAACCAGAAGGGTAATGGACGATTGATAAATTCTATAAGTGCATCAATGAAGTTGTTAACAGTATAAAGACAGATACATTATGTATGGGGATCCTGCTTTAAGGCCAATATTAATCGCCTGGCTGTAATTTATATAGAAGCAACTTTTCAAAATATTAACCTAATAATGCACCCCCATCGATAAAATAGAAGATCATATGGCAAACAAGAGCCTTATTACTTCCTGGAAGAAGTCTATGGAACTTGAATGGTGTCAAGTTGTGAAATTATAACTCGTTTGACCTGTGGGTGAAAGTGGATTAAAGTGAGGATTTGTTGATCGCCTTCAGTGCGTTGAAGTTGATAGCAAAGGGACCCGCGAAGGCAGTAGGTTTGTTTGTTTTTTTGGGTCTTCCAGATACATGATTGGATGTGAGATTCTTCTTGGGCCTCCATCTCACCTGCTCACTTGACATGACGGGAGGTGTCCAGTGAAGATCTGCAACTACCATGAGCCCAGAGTTCTTTGGTTAGAATAAGAATGGATTTGGGGTATGGTTTAAGCATATTGTGGGCTAGCACCAACGGTAAGAGGTGGATCATAAGACACTCACACGATTGGATCGCATCTCGTCAAAAGCCAGCTACGATATGCCGAGCTGGGCAGATAGAAGAATGGCACCGGAGCGCAAACGATGATCGTTGTCATTTAGCATCATGAAACCCAGCAGATGCCTGTTTTCCAATTGCTCATGGTCTTTGGGGTCTGGGGGGGGGGGGGATGTTACATGATACAGAATCAACCGATTTTGTTTTAGATCCATTTCGTCACGTTAAGAAAGCAAATCAAGTTTTTGATTTTCATTTAAGAAAGTTCGTTGAGGTTGTCAAAAAATGCTACTACCAATGATTGTGCTGTCATTCTAGCCAGAGTAGGATATTTACAAAATAGGTGAAAGACTGTTTCCTTTTCTTGCTGATCATCGCAGCTACGGCAGTGAGTGTTGTAAGGAATACCCAGTCTCGCCGCATGTTCCTCTACTGGCCAGTGTCCATAATAGGTTGCAACGACCCTAGCTATGTCTCACCTGGGTCTACATAACAGTTCAATTGGATATTTTGCATTTGGTTATGCTATTCCACCTTCAATTGGATTCTTTAAGGAAGATTGACAGTAAATTGCCCTTAACAACTCCCAAGGTAATGTTGACTATTTTCGCAAGTGAGCTGTGAAGAGCTGATCCTTGCCTAGCCCAGTTCATCTGCCCATTCATTTCCCTTAATGTCCCTTTGGCCATATAAAGGGTTGCGGGTCGGGAACGGTTTGAGCACTAATTTGCACCACGTCAAAAGAAATACTTCACTAGAGCTGCCATAAGGCAATTATAAGTCAGTCAATTTTTATTAGAAAATCACTGTACATAAATTGAATGTTAAGAAAAAAGAAACGTACACGTATAAAAATGATAAAACTTAAGCAAAAAAATATTCTTTAAGTACATATTAAATCATAAAACTTTTATTTGTTAAAAAAAAAACTTCAATAAACAAGAAGCGCTCAAATTATTTTATTCCCAAATTTTTTTCTTCGTAAATTTGAAAAATAGTAATTACTACCGACAAGTAATCTCTACAGCCAAATTGATAATTGACGAACACATTATTATTATTCAACACTAGTAAAGGCTTATGTAGAAAAAAAATATTTCTATTTTATTTATATTAATTTAAAAATTGCTTAAGAAAGTGTTGCATTATTAATTAAAAAAAAAAACTTACATTTTTGTTTGTTGTCTCAGCTCAGGAATCTGTAAGAAAAATTAAAAATTGATTAGATTTAACTTTCTATGACACTCAACACTCATATTAAATTTGATGGTTGTTATAGTTGTTGTTGAAAGCTTCATTTTGTTAAATAAAACGTTAGAAGTAAGTTTCCTTTTGAATTTTTAGAATGTGTATTTATAGGCCAAGAGCTGGGTGATGGAATATGTTAACGGGTGTCTCAAATGTAAATTCAAGTTAGCGAGACAGAAGGGTTCGAGCTTCAGTCGCCATTTTGGAAAACGCGTTTTACCAAATATCTCGTGAGCCATGCATTGTAATTCAAAAATATAACAAAAATTTGAAAGTCATTCCTTTTTTTCAATTCCTAAGTCAAGTTGTTTTTTGTTAAGAATTTTAAAGAAATTTTTATGTAAAGCCAATATTTTTGAAGCTAATCAATTAAAAAAAATCACATTTTTTTCAAAATAAAAGCAAATTAAATAATGGAATATTGTCTTTCAGAAAAATTTACTATTTGAGACGTACAATGGTACACGGTTCACAATGTATTTGATAAAACGCATTTTCGAAAGGACGTTTCAGCTATCCTGTTCTCCCACCTTGGATAAGCATTCACTCACTCTTGAACATATTGAACCGTGGGAACAGAAATACAATATTTTCTAATAGAAAAGAATACATTTTAAGACCTAACATGTTAATTTTTTGTTATGAATGATGCAAAACTGCAACAAATGATTGAGAGGTCACTTAAGAAATAATTTTAAAATTCGCAAAAATACCATGATAGTTACTGTTTTCGCATTGAAACATTATAACATTGTTTTTTTTTTTTTTTTTTGTTATGAGGGATATAAGATGGCTTGGAATTGAATCATAAGGTTTTTTTAAACCAACCAAAATTGTTGCTCTTATAACATCTCAGATAGCTTCGGCTAAGACATCTTTATCTCGCCAAACTGTAAACCAGCCTTATAAACATTGCGAGATTGCTAGGCCAAAACTCTTGCAATAATGTTTGAGTCCGAAGAATAGGGTTACCATGTCAAAAATTCCATGTTTTTCCACTGAATCTAGCTTCTTTACATTAAATTTCATCCGAGAAAATAACTGCAATTTCCATTATTCGTTGCTCCAAACAACAAGATTCCAATCAAAAGGAACATTAATTGCGAATACATTATCTTCGGAGCAAATATATAGACTCATCTTTGCTCTTTAGTAAAATAGAAGGAGACTCGAAGATTTAATATGGCATGTTTAAAAAGTAGTTTTACTTTAAAACTGATATAGCAATTTAAACGTAAACATTACTTAACATTTTTTAAAAACATTTTTTTCAGAAACTGCCCTCCCTGCCTCAGGAGGAATGATACAACAATTTTTTCCATAGAATATACCCATGCTCTTAACGCTAAATTTGATAAATTAAGGGACACCTTGTAAATATCTGTGAGAAACAATTTTCCTGGAAATTTTGAAACCTAAATCATCAGGTAAACATTTTTCTCCAATAAAAGGATTGAAAGTATAACTTGGAAGATCTATTCGAATTTCTCGAATTATCGCCCAAAATGGGTATGAGGTTACGCCGGTTTTTGCCTGAAAGCCTATTTTTCAGTAAAAACATGGAAGTTTAAACATTTCTTGCAACTACTTTCTGTAGTTAAGTGTTTAATTGGTTCAGCTTTTCAGTACTGAAAAAGGGGCTTTTGGGTCAATATTGCGAAAAATGATAAGAAATACTTATTTGAGTTTAGCTAAATGAGTATACCATTATCAGTTTTGAATGAGATTGACTTAATTTTTGAACATTCTATATTGAAGACTTTAGCCTCTTTTAAATTTCGTTTCAGTATGCCTTGAGTCCGTTTTTTTTTCAGAAAAATATGCGTGAAAAAATTGTGGCGTAATGCGTAACTATTCATACTTATTTTTGGCCTTTTATTCATATAATTCGAGAAATTCGTATGGATTTTGCAAGTTATCTCTTCAATCGTTTTATAAGATAAAATGTTTAACTAAATACACATTTAGGTATTAAAATTTTAAGATAAATTGTTTCTCACAGGTATTTACAGCCTGTCCCCTAATTTTTCAATAACATTTCAGCTAAGGGCTTGGTTCTTGGGTATATTCTAAGAAAAAAATTGAATTGAGAGAAAGTTATACCATTCTTCCTTGAGGCATGTGGGAAAATTTCTACAAAAAAAAATAGTTAAAATTCAATAATATGCTATAGCTTTTTTGAAAGCCTGTGCTCCAATAATATATTTGTTTTTTAAATAAAGTTGTTGTACCTAATGGTTTTTGAGAAACTAAGCTTAGTACCTCGTGGCATAATGGTTAGTGCGTAGGACTATCATGCCAAAGGTCTGGGTTCGATTTCCGACTACTGCCACCTAAAAAAAATGTTTTTTTCCGAGGTACTGCCTCTTGCGAGGGACTGACAAATCCTCTAAGAGTATGCTTGTCATGAATAAGTGCTTTTCATCTAGCCGTTCGGACTCGGCAAAGAATTGTAGGTCCCCTCCATTCCTGCCAACAACACTCACACAGGAATGGTTGAGATTTGTTAGTCACTAGGCCCTGGTTCTCCATGAGCTGTTGCGCCACTAAATTTTTTTTTAAGCTTAAAAATAAACTTTGTTTTGAAAAAAATTGTCAATTTTTTTTTCAAGTTAATATTCTCAAAATTTTCCGAATTTAATTGCTATTTTTGTGTTTGATATTCAATGACTTTATCAATTTTTAGTCAAATACCGAAAACAAAACTTAAAAATGTTTTTTAGTTTTTGAGATATTAAGAAAAACTTCATTTACTTTTTCCCATTGCTTGTTTCTTTTGTTATGTTTATTATGACTCAAAAACGAGACCTAGATAATTTTGTAGGTCTTGTAGACAGCGTTGCCAGACTTTTGCCATGTCGATTGCCCTTTTTTAATCCAAAACTATTTTTTTTTTTTGTCCTATTTTTATTTCAGTTTTTTCTGTTGTTATTCCCTTTTATTTTTTGTTCAAAAAAAAAGTTAAAAAAAAACAATGTTTAAACGTAAACAAATTTTGAATCCAACAAAACTAGAATATCTTAGGACGCTAAGTCACATTCATATTCAAGTTCTATAAGACTAGCCTCAGTAAATTTGTATTACAAAAAGCTTAGTTCATTTCTATTTCTAAATCTATACAATTGTGGTCTTTCATTAACATTAGTTTGTTATGAACAATTTCTAGCAAGGAGTTCAGTTTTCGAGTTTGTTTCTTACTTTAGTTTTATTTAAATTTACCTACTGCTGAAGAAGCCCTCTCAGCGTTTGCTCCACTGTGTAGAAGTAAAAAAATATATGAAACCATTTCTTAACTTTTAGGAACCTATCATCCATATCAAATCTCGTTTTCAAGGCATCATTCCCAAATTCTTGAATGTTTCGGGAGGGTGGTAGTTGATGTTGCTTAGTGACCTACATATATTCCATGTCTAGATTACTTAGTTCAGATTGAGTACGTAATACCTAAATAAATGAAAAAAAAGCCTGCAAAGTGGAACTAGCTATTATAATGGATTTGGGAAGTAAAGTCTCTGGCCGCCATAATAAAAATTGAGTTGCTTCAAAGTTTTTCAAAAGCTGTTTTCAAAAAATGTCTGCATATCTTTTAAACAAACACATTTTAAATTCATTTATTTCAGGTCATTTTGATATAAGCACCTCAGTTTTTTGAGCTGACTATTTTTCCCGTTTTCTGGATTAGTTTTCCCTTTTTTTACTTTAAGGTCGATAAATCCCGTAAAACGGGCAGAATTCCTCAATCTGGCATCCCTGATTACATAACTTAGTAAAATGGCATTCAGAAAATTTTCCATATACGAGGGCGGGTCAATAAGTCCGTGACTTTTGGAATAAAACATAGATTTTTTGATAAAAAAATAATTTTATTTTTCAACGTAGTCTCCCTTGAGCTCTATACGCTTTGTCCAACGCTTCTCCAATTTTTGTATCCCTTCCAAAAAAAATGATTTGTCGAGGCCCTCAAAATAGGCCTTTGTTTGCGAGATGACTTCATCATTGGAGTCAAATCTTTTTCCACCAAACCATTTCTTCAGGTTTGGGAACAAGAAGTAGTCGCTCGGAGCCAAATCTGGAGAATAGGGTGGATGAGGGAGCAATTCATAGCCCAATTCATGGATTTTTGCCATGGCAACTGCACATGTGTGCACCCTTGCATTGTCTTAGTGGAAAAGAACTTTTTTCTTGGCCAAATAAGGTCGGTTTTTTTTCAAATCGTCATTGAATCGGTCGGTTGGAATCGGTTGGCATAATATTCCCCATTGATTGTTCTTCCCTTTTGAAGGTAGTCAATGTGTATTATCCCGCGTGCATCCCAAAAACAGTCGCCATAACTTTATTGGCTGACAAACCCACCTTGTCCTTCTTTGGACCCGATTCACCCTTAGAAACCCACTGTTTTGACTGTTGTTTGGTCTCTGGTGTG
The DNA here is from genome assembly GCA_946251815.1 of Dasysyrphus albostriatus. Lineage (NCBI taxonomy): Eukaryota > Metazoa > Arthropoda > Insecta > Diptera > Syrphidae > Dasysyrphus > Dasysyrphus albostriatus. Next base: position 68,842,808 of record OX276335.1, read on the forward strand.
TTGTGATGGATCCATGTTTCGTCCACAGTTACAAAACGGCGCAAAAACTCCTCCATATTGCGATTAAGCAACGCCAAACCTTCCTGTGAAGTTGTTACACGATTGCGTTTGTGGTCGACTGTGAGCAAACGCGGCACCCATCTTGCGGAAAGCTTTCTCATGCCCAAGTGATCATTCAAAATTGAAACCACTGAGCCATGCGAGATCCCTACGGCTTCCACAATCTCTCGCACTTTCAATCTTCGGTCGGCCAACACCATATCGTGAATTTTTTCGATTGTTTCGGGTGTAGAGACCTGAACTGGGCGTCCAGGACGTTCGGCATCTTCAGTGCTTGTACGGCCACAACGAAATTCAGTAAACCACTTTTTTACCATTGAAATCGGTGGTGCAGAGTCCCCATAGTATTTATCAAGCCTAGCCTTGGTCTCGGTAATGGTTTTTTTTTCGCAAGAAATAATGCTTAAGAAGCACACGAAATTCACTTTTTTCCATTTTCTCCTCAAATTAGTGAGTAGTCTGATAAAAATAGCTGTCAAACACAAACTAACTGACGCAGCAAGTTTAAATTTTGACAGAAGTCAACTGACAGATGCCTGTTGACAGGAGCAGTGTTGCTGTTTCAGTAAAGAGGTCAGAAATTCAAAAAATCACGGACTTATTGACCTGCCCTCGTACATCTAAAATATCGTTTAAGCCGTAAAAACCCCATTTGGGTAATTTAATGTGAAGAATCACTCCTTACTTTTTTTAACCATTCTATTTTCGATTTTGTTTTTTGTTTGAAAGAAGAAAAATATGTTTTTTTTTTCAAAAATGTTAGGTTAACCTATGTATGTTTTTTTTTTACAAAATGAAAAATGAGAAAGAACTAATCCCAAATGTTTGTGATTTCCAATTTTTTCTCATTTTGGTAACGGTTTTATCTTTCGTTTAAATGTTTGATGTTCTTTTTCTTTTAATATTTAAAAAATATGTTCAATTAAGCTTTCAACAAAGAGCATTTTTTCATTCAAATCATCCAAAAATTGACTGATTTATGTGAGAAAGATGCACTTTTCTACGTTTCAAACAGTTTCTGTATGGTTTTAAAACGCTAAAAATTTAATTTGAGCTCTGCACTTTGACAACATTTCTTAAATCCTTAAAATTTGAATAACTCAGACATCTTATATTAGTTAAGCTTTTGAAATGTTGACACCAAAATAAATTTTAAAATCTGAAAGTATTTATATAAAATTGTTCTTAAAATCGACAAAATGAGATAAAAAACGCAAGAGTTCGATATGCTTTTGACTAAAATTCCATGAGTTTCTTTTTGGACAAGACATGCATGACAAGGCATATTTTTCATCCTTTTAAAACAGTAACAAAAATTGAAATTCTGTTAGTACAAAGTAACTGTTTTGGTCGTAAAATGTGATTTTGGGGGTTTATTCAAAATTTCAGGTATACCATATCTATTTTAGTTCGAAGTGACCTTCAATTTGTACCAGGTGTCAGTTCAAGTATTTTTTCACTGTCACACAGTGTAATTTCATTGGGCAACAAGGTTTTATTGCATAAACCAAAGTAAAAGTTTTTGGTGTGCTGATTCGAAAATATTCCATCACATAACGTTTTTGAGATATTTTCGTAAACAAAATCGAAAAACCCTCGCCACTTATGATCATTCTCCTTGTATTTTGACTTTTACTTACTTTTATACTTAAGGTAGACAATTTGGCATGGAATGACTCAGCTAAAATGGGTGGGTACAGCCACTTGATTACTTCTCGAAAAATTTTATGTAATACAACGAGTACTTTGGAAAATCGACCACGTAAAAGTTTTCTGCGGAATTAACACTCAAAGATATAAAGCCTCAAGCAAATAGCCCCAATGACAATAAAATAAAACGATTATTTCAAAGTATGCCTATCATCTGTTCAACATTTACACAATTTTTTGTTTTTTTTTTTTTTTTTTAATTTTCTTATTTGACCCGCAGTTTAGGTAATACAAACAAATAACAAAATCCATAAAACGATTATCAACTCGCCTACAGCGTCAGCAATAATCTTTCCTTTTCCAGCCTGAAGACACAGCTTTATTTTATAATTAGAAAACAGATCAAGTAACAATCTATGCTGTCCTATCTGGATATGGGTCTTTATTTTTTGTTTGTGTGTGCCATGAGTTAAGCTAAATACACACCACACCGACGACAACCCGACGCAATACTATCATCAGACATTTTAGGAGCAAACATTTTGGACAATTTTCTCATTTTCCAGTTTCCGTTTTGTTTACAAAGCACCTTCCCCGAAGGACACAGTATTAACATTTAGACCTTCCACTTCCACATACACATAGCATCTGTGTGTTGTGTGTATGTACAAGTAATGCCTAATGTTGGTAATATTATTCCGAAACTAATGCTGCAATTGTGCTCTCATTTCCATAACACATCAAGCCCACACGTACTTATAGCTATTCTCTGGGCCGATTTGGCCCAGACATCAGGACTGCTCTCCATCCAATACACCAACCACTTAACTTCACAACAACCACACCACCCAACCACCCTACCACCCTCCCACCCTCGGTCGAGTCCTTGCTAAGGCAATTGCAATTCTGTTCCTTTAACGCACGAATCACCTTTATCGTCTTACGACACGGATGGCCATGTAAGTGAGTCTGAGTAAGGATATTTTCTGTAAGGCACTTTATGTGAAGGATATATTCCTATGTTGTTTAGCGAGTAGCAATAGGTAGGTACATATAGTTTTGTGCATGCTTTTATTGTGTGCATGGAGCTTATCTTGGCCAATTTCGAGAATTCATAAACTTTCTGCTCCATATCCATATAAATGATTATAAGGCACAGGGTATAGTCCTGCTGTACACTGACCGCCTAACAATATCTCGTGTAGCATTTAAATGGCCATGCAAAGGAATAAAGGAACATTCCCAACTCACGTATCCTGTCATGCAGCAAGAGAAGGATGTAAGCAATTTTGCATTACCTTTTGGCTTCGAGTCCTTTAGTTCTATCGTAAGAATATAGAGTTTCTTATCCCAGAGGGGGTTGCGGGGGATGGTTTTCGTATTTCGTTTGATTTTATTTTATTTCTATTTTGAAAAGTCCTTATACATTTTTTTGCCAAGTTATTTTGAATTCGGTATGCGTGGCATGAATTCAATTTTACAGTCGATAAACATTAATCGATCGTTACGTAACTTTTTTGTTGATTGTGAATTCTGTTTTTCTGAGCAAACATGAACAAGCAGCAAGCAGCGTGGTTATGGTATTTTCGAATTTGTATGCGAATTAAGGATTTCTTTTTTTTATTATTATTTGACCTTTGGTGAATTTTTTCTTTTGTTTTTTTTTTGTATTTTGAGTTTTTTTTTTTATACACGATTTCAGGAAACAGATTTTTGTATGTGACAATTGTGATTAATAGCTTGATATTTATACAACGACTAGCAGAGTTGGATTTTTTTTTTTTGCATTCGTTACGTGATTTATTTCATAGTGAATTTATTTACATAATAGTTTCCGGCATGGGGGAAAAAATGTAACGAGTGGGAACAAATTAGGCTTTTATAGTGTGGAAAGATTTGAGGATGTGACCTTTTGACAGAAGTTTTATAAACTGGAACAAATTGAAACAATTTTGTTTTATGTTTACTAATGATGAAGCATAATTCAGGAAGTACCTATTGCAAGAAATGTTTAAAGGTCACGAATGATGAAGGTCGATATAATTTAAAGGGAATTATGACTTTAGAATGTCAATGTGGTTTTTTTTTAATATTGATTGATTAACTAGACTTTTGTCGGAAGTAAACTGCTTGTAAAGAGTTTTTCAACAGGGACGCTACAAAAGTAGAACAACAGGGACAGCAAACGATGCCATATTTCTTGCCGCTCTTTTGACATTTCTCTTCAGTAAGGTTTGGAATTTCATGATGAAAAGATATACGAGCCAACATCAAGTCGAAATTATTAAAATTTACTGCCGAAATTCGGAGTCAGTGGTCTCAACGCTAAGAGCACTACGTCCAATTTATGGTCGTCATAATCGTCCTAGCAGATCAACAATTGAGCGTCTAGTGGACAAATTTGAATCCACAGGCACAGTACAAAATGTTTCCGTGCCAGTGAGACAAAGAAGTGCCCGTAGTGTCGAGAATATTGCTGCCGCTGAGGCTTCAGTTGCAGAAAGCCCAAATGTGTCTCTCCCACGTCGTTCTCAAGCATTAAGCATCTCTGTGACATCGTTGTGGCGAATTTTGCGAAAAGATCTTGGCCTACATCCTTACAAGATTAAATTGACGCAACAACTCAAGCCGCTTGACCACCAGACGCGTCGTATGTATTCTGGCTGAATGGCTTTGTCAATAAACAAAATGTGCGGTATTGGTCAGGAGAACGTGTTATCTCACGAAATGGTCCAGTCGCTTGGCTGCCTCGGTCGTGCGATTTGACGCCGTTAGGCTATTTCCTGTGGGGCTACGTCGCGACGATTAATGAACTTTGTACGAATATCTAACGTGAAATTGCCGCAGTTCAGTTCAGTTTTGTTCAGCGTCTGGACTTCTGCAAGCCTGCCCGTGGTGGTAATGGAAAAAAAATCGAGTTCCATACATAACACCATCGAACGTACTTTCACAGGAATAAAGAATTTCATTGATATCCAAAACCGTTTTTGTTTTATTAAAAAAAACTTTGGTAGTGCTCTTATTGAAAAACCCGATATAAAAAAGCAGATCCGTAGGTAATAGTTTATTTTCGTATTTTTCACTTCCTTTTGTAGCTTTTATTTAGATGATCCCTCCCAGAAACAAAAGTAACGAAATATGTGAATTAATATGAAATAAAAAAACTTAAAAAAAAGTCAAAAATTTGAAGAAGAGACAAAAATTGATTGTATTATTGGTGAAACAGCGAACAGGAAATCAAGAACCAACACTCCCTTATCGAACTTTTTGGGTATTGAATATAGGGTGTGTCGACGATTATACGATGACGTTGATTTTCGGAAGTATTATGGGATATAAGAGAATCATTTCATTTTGGCAGCTATTTATTTACTAATGGATAGACAGGAAATGTATGGTAATAGACGTTGACGTCAGTAAGTCATTCGTTATTGGTATCATTTAACTGATTGAATTTTCATTCAAAGGAATTTTTAATATTCATTCTAAGGAAATTTCATGGTCAACAAAAATTGACATTTCGCTATACTTCATGCATCATATTGTAAATAGGGCTGACCGGGATACCTGAAAAGTCTCGGTAGCGTTTGTTATCGGCATCGTAAACCGAAACGATACCGAGATGATACCAGCTCCAAGGCGTCCGAAACGATACCAAGATAATATGGTGAGACGAGACTTTGATATACGAGACCGAACGAGTGAGGTGGTCTTAAAGACGACGCAGGTTTCACTAAAATGGATCCAAAAAGTAATGATGCAGATTTTTTGGAAATAATCTCAGGATTCTAAATTTTGAAACCCATCGTACCTGATCCCGTTTTTGAATTGAAGGCATATATGTATATGTATATTAGGGTGTGGTCCTTATATTGGGTCTTTTTGTTCTGAGTTCTGAGATGGATAAGACTAAATGGTTCTACATAGAAAATAAAAACGTTCCTATTTTTTTTAGATTTTTTTTTGCGCCCCCCATTATTAATACCTTAAAGTGAAAATAAGGAGACCAGGGGGATGAAATAAAAATATGAAAAAATTAGGGAAATTCTTTTTTAATGTTTTGAATCGAATGATGGCTATCCAAGACTACGTCCAATTTAAGGACCACCCTAATGTATAAAGGCGTGAAGGCACATTTGACGTGACTGGCAAAAAAAAATAGTTAAAAATCCTCGAAAGATCGCACAATAATGTTTTGAATTTTTTTGGAAAGCTATAATTTTGTTTTTGAATTGAATGTTTAGTTCAAGTTGATTAAGTGAATAGTTTTTTAGAAATTAAATTTCTAAGTAAAAAATTCTAGTTAAAAAGTCAAAATCACGCTTTTATCAGTTATTGCTGCTTTTCATTAAAACTTAGTTTCACGATTTAAAGATGATTGCATAAGCTTTAATTTGATACCAGAACCGTCTTTTTGGCCCCAAAAGTTTCCATAATACAGCTTTGGCAATAATAAATTAAAAGCCATTAATAGTATATTAAATAGTATAAGAGCAAATACAGGGTGCTTAGCATACTGTGCATTATAATACTAGAGCATGTTCTTTGAGTCAAATGAGAGTTATATTCCCCTGTTCAGGTGTGAGGGTCAATTTCATAAAAAAAACACTAAACATAGAAAAATAATTGTTAAAAATTAAGGGTTCCATGTGGACTCAAATTTGATAGCTAACATATAGCTTAAAGTCAGAAATCGGTAGTTGAAATTTCTTTTTTAAATAAATGTCTTTAAATCCAAACTTATGGATAAATCAGTTCAAAACCGCAAAAATATAAAAATTTAGCAAATCTTTCCATGATTTTAACCAATGTTGTGTCAGTCCTTAAGGTTGAAAACTTGAATTAATTACTAGAAATTTTTTTCTGAGGAAAAGATACTTTTTTCTTTAATCTTAGAAACTAAGGTTTTAATTGGCATGCGATTTCTTGACAGTTTTTTTTGTTTTATTTTTCATGAATTTTGACGTTAAATAGCCCAGGTAAATTAGAAAAAAAATGGCAAAACTACGAAAAAATAACAACAAAGCTGAATTTTGGCAGAGAGCTTTATTTCGACGTCTAAATCATTTTCTGAAAAGTTCCGTAAATTTTGGCCGGAGCTTAATTTTTTAGGGGGGTTTTAGTTTTTTTTTTTTTGAAAAAATATGAAGGTACAAATTCTACACAAAAAAGATGAACATACTTTTTTTCATACAAGCAATAGATTCTGAGAAAATCATACCAGAACTTCACGGTGGAGTAATTTTTGTCTAAATTTTTGGACGATTTCAGCAGTCCGAAACTTAATCAGTTAATTAAAGTTTCTTTATTATATATAAATATTATTGAAATTACCATTTTGCATCAATTATTTAATTGAAAAATGAAAAAAATACTGCCATTTTCGGAAAAATCTTACTTGAATTTTTTTTTGCCATTTTTGACAATGTTTTTTTTTTGATGATAATAGTGTGATTAATTGACAGCATCTTAGAGTAGAAAATTTAGTAAAAAATACTGCCCCTTTTTTTTTTAATCTTAATTTTTTATCAACTTTTTTAATTAAAAATTATGCCTTTTTTAAAATTAAAGTAACAAGAAATCCAAAATTATAAACATTATATTTCTCAACTTGATAGTGGAAATTTTCAACGTGTTTTTTATTTTAATAAATAAAAGATGTTATTTTTAGTGACTTAAGCACACAAATTATTTATATATTAACTAGCTTAAATGTACATTTTGGCAGCTATGCTTCCATCGTCAGTCAGCTCTCATGTTTTAAGTTACAAAAAATAACATCTTTTATTTATTATATTTATATAAAAAGGTAACAGCTTGTTTGAAACGACAGTTGACCTATATTTCTAACTACATATTTTCAACTACAGTTTCTCACTGAGAGAAGTTGAATTCGTCAAAATTTCAGTTTGGTCTCGGTCTGTGATTTATTTTTAAAAATGTATTTCTTAGGCCTTTTGGTGAGATTTATCATTTAACTTCAAAAATAATTTCTACCTGTTGAATAATTTTATAAAAAATAATAGAAAAAAACGATCAACCTAAAACTGTTTCCATAGAAAATAAATCAAAAATAGTTTTTCTCTCTTTCGTCGTGGTTGTCGACGATGAGGTTGTTCAAACGCGATGTTTTCAGTGAAATACTAATTGTGTTAATCATTCTTTGGACTCACCGTATCCGTTTACACGTCTATCTGTGTCGTGTTTTTCTCGCTATGGTCTTGCTTTGGTCTCGCCGTGATATTTACACGTGGGTTTTTAGCATTGAACATGTTTTGCCGTCATCTCGCTTTGGTCTCGCTATACTCTCTTCAAGGTTTTTTTTTATTATTCTATTTAAAAAGGTTAAAATAAGCTTAAAACGTGTTTAAAAACTCCAAACGTGGTTTTCAGTGTCATTGTCATAGTGTTCTTCTGGCTGTAGTCTCGCTGTGCCTGTTTGCATGGATATCTGTGTCGTGGTTTTTTCGCGATAGTATCGCTTTGGTCTCACTGTGAAATTGTGCACGTATTATCATCGTCCCGCTTTGGTCTCGCTTTTGTCTCGCTAAGGCCCGGCTATTAAAATGATATGAGTTTCATTTAAGCTAAATTTTTCAAGTTCCTGGCCAGCCAAGAACCTGTCGTTCAAGAAAGCTGTTGACTATCTTTGACTATCCCTAAAAGATCCCTTTAAGCTAATTTGTCAAATAAGACCATATTGAGAGTTTTTTAATGGACAAAACAAAATAAAGATCTCAAAATGAGATTTATTTTTTTCTCTCAGCAATAAGTGGTCAGTGGTTAACTGAAACTTAAAAAAAATCGAAATTAAAGTTCCTCCCTCAGAAAAACTGAAAAAAGAAAAAATTTAAGCAAGTAAGATAAATAATATTGCACATCAAAATTTCCACAAAAAGTTTTTGAATTTTTAAAAAAAGTTTCAACATTTTTTTTTTTTGAAAATTCGATATTTTAAAAACAGGTTGACAAATTTTTTTCAAATGTTATTTTTATCACAAGTAAAAACTCATGATTTGCATACTAAAAGTTTTCCTTAAAAATGTTTTAAGAATTTTATATTTTTGACTCGCTCTACAAAGCTAACCATTCATCTAAATTAAATAATTTTTTTTTTGTTTAAATAGAGTCCCAAAACATTTCTTAATTCACTTTTATTTATCATATAGGAAAAATTAGCAAGCCAATAACAACACATTTCGAAACTTGGCAATACATCCAATAATTTCCAGCAAAACTATTTAAAAAAAAACAACTATCAAGTTGATTTACCCACAATTTACTAGCTTAGGGCCAGTTGTACAAATATTTAATCCGTGGTTTAGCAATTTTAACTCACCGACTTTGGTGAATTAACTGGGGTTCAACGATCAATGGTTCAGGCAATTATTCTTTTGAAAAAAGTGAAGTAAAATATTTTTAACTTGAGGAATTTGAAATGCTTTGAAGACAAAAATTAATTAACCCTACAAACAAACTTTTTATAAAAGAAAATAGAACTACAAATAGCTTTGGAAGTAATATATAAATGCCTACCTTTTAACTTATCAAAATGTTTGCCTTGAAAAACTCTTCTTTTTTTTGTTAACTTTGAAACGAAGTTTTTCATTAAAAAACTTTTTGTCATCACAAATTAACTGGTACGAATAAAAACTTAGAAAAACAAATACCTATTCCAAAGAGAGAGAAAGAAATAAAATACCGATACCAAAAAGCTATTCGATCAACAGCATCCTGAGTCAACACTCAAAATATTTGACCTGTTCGATTGAAAAATTCAACAAAAAGCTATTAAATTTAATTATACTTTTTTATTGGTATAGTTTTAGGACGACTTTGGTCAGTATAACATGTACATAAACATAGATACGTACATAAATTGAAAGTGTATGAGAATTTTGTGTGTAAGCAATAGGTATATATCCTGACCTTGTTTATACTTTGTTCTGGATAACTTTCTTATTTGAAATTGAGAAGGATGGACCCTCGTCGTCACCGCCACGCCGCTCGCCGCGCCGGAAGAAACTAAATAACTTTTAATGCCCGAAACAAAATTTTAACTTCCGCCCCTAAAATGTTGGTTGTTTATATTTTATTCTTCTCTTTTTTTTTTCATTTGTCGGTATTTCTTTTCTGACGAAAAACGACCCTTTAGGTATGAGAGATAATGTTAAAATTATCAGACGTTGTTTGAATTAATAGAAAGGAAGACAAAGTACTTCAATGTTTCTTAGAGGCATTTTCTTTTTTTTTTCTTTTAAACGCAGAAAAATAAAAACGTGACGAGGGTTCGTAAAATCTTTTTAAGATCCACGCAATCGACTGGAAGGTGAAAAATTATTGTCAAGAATAAAAACAAAATAAAGTTTAAAAGCAAAATTCCTATACAAATAAATTGAATGAATGAAAAAAAAAAATAAATAAAACAGAATGAAAAGAGGTTTTATGGTTGGCATTTTTTTGTCTTTGATGCAATAATAAGGTTAAAGTTAGAAGAAAAAAATATTAAAAAACGAAGGGAACAAAAATTATTGAGTTGATTCAAAGATGGCATATCAAATATAAAAAAAAATCATTTTATTTTAAATTTAACACTTTATAATTTCAAATCCATTTTTGATATAGATCTTTTATTTAATTTAATACTTGAGATATAATTTTGCTTTCATAAGGAAATTAATCTTTGAAAAAAAATGTGGGGAATGAAGAAAATTTTCAATTTCAATTAGATTGTACGTCATTAGTTGTTTTAAGGTAATAAGATTTAATTTTTGATTAAAACCTTTCTTTAGAAAAAAGATAATAGGATCAAAGGTTTAGGTTGTGCAAAAAAAAAAAACTCCTGGTTTCAACATTCATTTTAATTAAATTGGATCGACTAAGGGAAAAACTTCATTTTCATGATTGCAACTACGTTTTCGATTTCAATTTTATTTTTCTTCTTTTAATTTTATTTTCTAATGTTTATTTTATATATGTACTTCACTTACTTCAAAGAAATTCAATTTTTTTGTTTTAAATTCGATTCATCAATCAATACCTTGCATCTCAATTCAAATCCAAATTCAAACAAAAAATATGTTGTCAAAAGGAAGGGAATGGACCTGAGACGAAATTCTTTTTAACTTCATTACTTCGACATTTTAACGATTTTTCTTATAAAAGTGTTTATTTTTCTTAAACAAAGTATATACAAAAATTAAATTAAATTACATTGAAAATTCCAAAGAATTCTAATGACGTTCTGCACTTGACGTTTGGGAACATTTGGAAACAAAAGAAACTCCCTAGAATTTATTTAAGTGGCACAAAAAATATACATCTGATAATTTTGACGAACATTTCTAAGAACTAAAATTCACTTCGCCATTTCTACTGTAGTTTTACTTTATGTTTGTTTAAATCTCTGTTTCAATTAATTTAATTTTAAAAAGAAGAGGTTTTAATAGGTTTCAATATACATAAATGTTTGTATGTACCTAAAGAAACCAAAAAAAAATATTCGATTTGTTTTTTCTGATGTTTAATTTATGCCCTGAATTTGAATATGACTTTGTATAGCACTTACTAATAATTTTCCCTTCAAAATGATTTGTTTTTTCAATGCTGCCAACCTTTTTTTTTTCTTCGAGGAATCATTAATATGTTTGTTTTCAATCTACCACGTCCAGTTTGTGTTTTAATTGATTTTTGAAAAATGTGAATGATTTGCAGAAAAGAGCTTTCTAAAATTGGGTTGTCCTGGTAAAAAAAACTATTGCGACTATTTAGCTCAAATTTAAAAGACTTATTCCACATAATATTAGTTTTCACATGACACAAGACTTGTCTTTATTCTTCAATGTTTACTCACAATAAACCGTTATTTAAAAAAACAGAAGAAACTAAAAAATTCTGTAATTTTGATGGCTTACACTGTAAACAAAAACATCTAATTCGGAAGATAGTGGAACTTCTCTTCGATATTCATAAAGTCGAGTATAAAGAGAAAATTTTGACCAGAGAATTAAAAAAAGAAACATTTGAGTGTATTAAAATCCAAAAAGGTTTTTTCCATTACTTAATTTCACTGATAGTACATACCTACAGTGAAACCAAGTTTTGACATCACAAAAATTCAGTACAGGTTGGATTTTTTATATTATTATTCCTCAAAGTGTAAATTATAACAGACAAAATTCTCATATTTTCCCTCGCAACTAACAATTTCGCTTCTTAGTTCCTCCAAAGATGCTTTTCGTTTTCATTCAACCTACGCATGTAAGCATTGCATAAAACTCAATAGAGTGAAAAAGGTGACCTTTTTTCACTCCTATTGCAACTTTATGGAGTTAATTAAAATAATCTTAAAGAAGTTCACATTAAATTAAATTAACAAAAACTTGTTGGTAGGTCCAGGAATCGAACCTGTGTCCCTGAACCAATTGCCCTGCTCATTAACCGCTCCACCAATCTCAGATATACAATTGAAATCGATTTCATCTTGAATTGTCTCGTATGAGACAAGAAGCTTACAATAATAAGACAAAACTTTTCTTAAAAAATAAATATAAAATAATAGATTGGTATGGCTATAACAAACACATATTGTTAATTAAATAAAAAGAGGTATAACAGATTATATTATACCAACTAAAGACATTGGCAATATATATATTATAAAATGGCCGATTATAACTTGCTTTCGCCATATTCACTACCTAATACAAGCAATAAAGGAACAAAGACTAAAAAAAAAAATTTGTTTAATAACTTTACGTTATGACTATTGAAGCGAAAGTATCTTGGTTACTTCATAAGAGCGTTATAGAGAGATTAAAGAAACGTTTATCGCTTCAATCAAGCAGATATAATTTGCACCAGAAAATATTTAAGGATTCAGTTATGCTCCAATATGTGACTTTCTGTCACATGACTAAATGGAGCATTATAGAAATAAATACTACTTTAATGTCTGAATTAAGAAGTAATTTTGTTGGATGGCCTCCCAACGCTTCCCGACCCATTTAGCCAACCCTATTTTTAAAATTAATCTATTTCAATAACTATTGGTCGGGGAGAAGAAATGTGTAGGTATACAAGAAATATTCAGCTTACAATTTTAAACAATTGTTGCCATGGATCCAACTCTCTGCAGTAAGACCCTTAAAAGATACAAAGCGATAAATTTTCAAAACATCAGTTTTAAATTTTTTTAGGGAGTCGTTTTTGAAAATTTTGCTATTCTGAGAAAAAAAAATGAATTTCGAAAAGATTCGAATTGATTTAGAAAGAACAGTTTTAAGATAAATATCTCAGTAAAAGTTTTGCAAAAATATATTTAGTGGTGAAAAAATTCAGCTTCAAATGTACCCAAAAAACGGGTTTTTGAATTTTTTATGTTGAATTATCTCAAAACATGACGTGCCAGAACAAATTTAACTATGTATTCGGATTCAGGATGCCAAGATCTATAAGAAAAGTTTGGTTTTGTTTAAAGGCAATTTTCGTTGCAGACCAGGGTCATTTGAACTGGTATATTGAGTATTATTGGGGGCAATTTTCGTCCCCTACAGGGGTAAGCTTATCTTATACTGAACTCGTGAATGCAGAATGCATACTTTTTGTAAAGAAAATTGATGTTAATCTTTAATATGACATGTTCAAAAAGAAGTTTTATATACAATTAACAGAGATAAGGGCGATTCTTTGCAAACTGATACTTTTGAGAGTGCAACATGCATTTACGAAAAAATGTAAGATTTCTTAAACATTTTTGATAACAGAAGCTAATGTTGAAAATGATCACACTACAAGTGTAAACTTTATTGATTATTTTACATGTAAAAATGATGAAATTCCATGATAGTGGCACGTTTTCTCTAGCTACGGTAGTGACATTTTCATGCTTAGATCAACTTTGCCAAAAAAATGTTACAGTCAAAATATTTTCCGAATAAATTTAAGATAAGTTGAACAAACACTTTTCGAAAATGGTTATGTCCATGAATAAAAGTTCGAAATAATGCATTCCACGGTAGGGACCATTTTTTCGTTTAAAAGTGATGTAAAATTTTGAATGCTTGATATTATTTTCATACCAATTTAGAGAGAGAGAGAGTCATTTGTTTATTATGTGAATATACGGTGACGTATGTTGATTAGATTCTACCTTATAACAAAGCTGTTTGAACACAAAGATATAAGCAAATTACTTGATTTAATTTTTTTTTTTTTTTTCAAAACTCTGAGGCAGATTTTGAACTCAAACTACACATTCTGTAAATGAGTTATAGCTTATAAAAATATGGAATATTAAAGCTTATAGTTCTATTGAAATTGTTGGTAACTTCAAGTTAGGGACATGCCACGTTATTGACATGTTGGGGTATAAATGATTTTTGTTTTTAAATACACTCGTGATTTTTTTCGGATTAAAACTTGCCATTATATTGAACACGTGATTTTCTAGGTTATACGGTTTGAAGAAAAATTAAAAATATTTAGTAAATACCTCAAATTATACATATAGCGATTCAAACTTTAGCATTTCTCATCATTTTTTGTTTGCAGTTTCGGCCCAAGACCTCTATTTTTTGTACAAGTTGACTAATTTAACAAAACTCTGGTACAAAGTACCAAGTCTTATATTAATCGGCCCAAACAATTGCTATATCACATGCATAGCTATCTATCAATTTTGAATAAAAACATGCCTTGAGCTTCTAATTTATTTTGTCTGAACATGTTTTGAGCCTATTCCTCCTCCACAAGAATAGTTTTTGGTTGGTTTTTGCATTTTTTTTCTGATCAAATTTTTATAAAAAATTTAAACCATTCATTTCGATAGGAAACTTTATTTTGAACAAAAAGTTTTAAACGGAATATAGTCAAATGCGGCTTAGTTTCCGAGTTATACTAAACGTATTGAAAATTGGCCAGTATGACCTCTCAAATTCACATGGTTGATTTTTTTTGGTTTTAAGCATGTTTACCGTTTAAAAAATGTGTTAGATAATGTAATTGATACTTATAAGACCAACGAATTTCAAGTGGAGATCCACCATCTTTTCATCGACTTCAGAGCCGAAAATGATAGCATAAGTCACCAAGAGCTTCTATTGGCGATGTTGGAACTTGGGATCCCAAAAAAACTGACCCAGCTAAGCCGCATGATGTTACAAAAAACGCGGTGGAACGTGCAAATGTGTAACTGCTCATTTGAGCTATTCCAGGCATGTACAGGGTTCATGAGATGCGCTATCATGTGATTTCTTCAACCTCGTCCTGGAGCAGATAGTTCGCAAGAGTGGTGTTAACCTGAAAGGCACTATCTTCATCAGGTCTTCGCAACTGCTTGGCTATGCGGACGACATCGACATCATCCACCGCTTCGAGAAGCATTCACAGCTATATGAACAGGCGAAACACGTTGGTCTTGAAGAGAATGAGGACAAAACAAAGCATATGCTATCAACAAACAAAGCTTCATCTGTCCATCGTCTAGGACAAATCGTCACTGTTGATAGAAGTGATTTCGAGGTAGTCAAAGAGTTTACCTACCTCGAAACAAACATCAACCCCACGAATGACACTTTAGTTGAAATTCGACGAAGAATTACCCTAGCAAACTGCTGCTACTTCGGTTTGGCCAAACAAATGGGTTCCAAACTCCTTTCCCGAAAGACAAAGTACATGCTGACGCTATACAAATCGCTAATTTTACCAGTTCTACTCTACGGTGCCTAGTGCTGAACGATAGTAAAAAAAAAGGGGAATTGATACTGGGCACTTTCGAGAGAAATATTCTTCAGCGGATATTTTATTCAGTATGCGAGAAGGACGAATGGAGGAGGAGATTCAATCTTGAATTGTTCGAGCTGTACCAAGATGTGGATGTAGTCCAAGGAGTCAAAACACGTCGACTACTGGGCTTGGACACATCGATTGAATGGACAAGAACGCTCCAGCAAGAAAATCTTTGAATCCCAGCCCCCAGTTTCGAGATGACAAGGTATACCTAACCTCCGTTACAGGGACCAGGCGGTTTCAGACACAAGAACGCTTGGTCTCGATGACTGGACGGTGCATGCGAGAGACCTCAATATCTCTGGCAGATCGGGAGCCGGAAAAGTAAGTAAGTAATTGATTTTTTATGTAATCAACTACATGTGTGTAATGATTGCAAAAGAAGTAATCATTACAGGTCTTTTCAAATACTTTTTTTTCAATTACTTTTTTCCAATTACAAGTAATCAGTAATTGAAAATTCTCAATTATAAGATACATTTTAAGTGAAAATTTCAAATAACAATGACATATATATTTGTAATTGAAAAAAGTCAATTACTGATTACATGTTATTGTAATTGACCCTGAAATCAATTACAAAATTTAATAGTTACTGCCCAATTCTATTATAGGCCAAGTTTTGGATTCGTCAAAACAACATAACAATCAAACATGAAGCTACGATGATGAGAACACGAAAGACTGGATGGCAAAATTAAGCCTGTCCGTTTGTACCTGGATCAATAGGCTAAACTAATCATGCGATTTTCTCCAAATTTTTATCTTTAAGCTTTTCGGTGCATGATTCGCCAAATTCGATTTTTTTTTTTAAGCTGAAAAAACAACGATATTTGCAATACAACCGACAAGGAAAATCTTATTTATCTCAAAAAATAGCCTGAATCCCTACGAATGATATACTTTCTGTTGAAAATAAATAAATATTCTGAATGACCGTATCGATTTTTTTAATGTTACCAAAATTTTATACATACATAAATATAAAATTATCCAACTACCCAATTTCGCTTTTATATTCCTCGACAAATGCTTTTTGTTTTCATTTAACCTACGCATATAAGCATTGCATAAAACTCCATAGATTAAAAAGGTGACCATTTTTCACTCATATTAGACCTTTATGGAGTTAGCTATGGGAGTCTAAATGAAAGATCACATTAAATTAAACAAATAAAAACTTGTTGGTATTTCCAGGAATTGAACCCGTTTCTCTCTGAATCAATTGTCCTGCTCGCTAACCGCTTCGCCAATCTCAGATATACGGTTCAATGCATTAAATTGAAATTACTTTATTTAATTATGGAATTGCTGACTAAAGCTTGGCGTCGCCATATATTCACTAATACAAGCATTATAGAAACAAAGACTAACAAAAAGATTGTAAATAATGATACTCGTATAATAATTTTACGTTATGATTATTGAAGCGAAAATATTTTAGTTATTTCATAAGAGCATTAAAGAGAGATTAAAGAAACATTGATCGCTTCTACCAAGCTGATATAATTAGCATATTTAAGGATTCAGTAATGCTCTAATAAGGTATTTATTTTCTATAAGAGGCCTAAATGGAGCGCTATAAAAAACAAATAACACCTTAGTGTCTGAAATGCGAAGTATTTTTGTTAGTTGGGTAGTTTTAAAAAACCACTTCAACGATTTTATTTTTTTTCTGTACTCTAATTTTTTCAAGTAATCAAATGGCTTACTTTTTTTTGAGCACTAAGTAATTTACGAATTGTTTTTATCATAAAAAAGAGTGTTTAAATATTTTTTCTTTTTTTCTTTTGTTGTCTATAATTACTTACATTTTTCAAAAGTTCTTCGTTCCAAGCAACTTGAACAATTACGTGTTATCCAGTTGTGAAAATTTAAACTATAGAACCTACATAATATCGCAATTGAAAAACTTGATTCATAATGTAATTAAGTCTAATTTAAAATTTGTAATATCCACAGAGTAAAATGGCTTACAATATAAAGTTATAACACAAAATGAATTTAAGTTTATGATTACAGAGTAGGTAGGTAATTACATTTTTTTTTTAAAACGCATTGTTCAAGTAAATCTATGAAATATGCAATATAAGCAGAATAATCATCATATTATTATTCAAGCTTTCAATAATGAAATATTGAATGAAGTTAATAACCTTTCAGTTTTAATAAATTTCATGCTGCTATTAAATAATATTCACTCTCTCTCTAACCCTTAACAATTCAATATTACACCACATACAGTGCAGCACTCAATTCAAATTACACCGCACATAAATCCAATTCCATTAGCATCCATTTTGTGTGTATCGTATACAAACATACACGTATTTGTATATTTCCCTGCTCAATAAAGTGCAAAAAGCAAAACTAACAACTTCAACTTTTAATTAAAATGTCAGCATCAGTTAACTGCAGTAGATACCGTCCTATATTGAACCCCATATAACCCATAAGCCAAAGTTCATCCGATTGGAATATTATAAATTTGAAAATCCTTTGATACAAGTTCAAAACTGCAAACATTTTCATACAAAAAAAAAAACTTGAAGAATCAAAATTGGTGTTCTACGATTCTCTTATAAAAAAATTCGATTGCAGTAGTTAAGTTCAAATCAAGTCTCTTTACTCATATCAAAGAATATTTTCCAAATGTAATAGACGTATGGTAGGCTGGGAGGTAGGTTTGCCTATGCCTGTGAATGTATGTAATGGGCCAAGTTTTAGCCTTCACTTCTATTTTTTTTTTTTGAAATCCCAATCATCATCCGTTAACTGTCATCATTTGTCATTTTTTTGAAAACACTTTTGCGTTCATCATTCATCACCAAAATCACTTCAGTGCTCAGTCAACGACTTTGTCACTTTTATGTAGGGCACATCTTTAAAAGTCACTCCCTTACCCACTGTGCCACATACATATATCAGAGTAGGAGGGGACATATTCAGTATAGAATATCCGACCCATTTATGTTTTGGGAGTAATTTTCGTGTCAATTTAGAACGCGCATTCGTCTACCCCTCGAGTCAAATCAGAGTGAATAAGTACCTGACATTAGGTGTAGAGGTGTGTAGGTGTGTAAAAGTATTGTTTTCTTTTGTATGTTTTTTTTTCTTGATTTTTATTTGCTTTATTGCCACACATGCGACATACTGACACGAAACAACCCCATCAACCCCAAGCCAATACCATATCCCCCGTTGAGAGCAAACAATATAGAACTATGGCCAGAGGAGCAGCAGGCGGACCACCATGGTGAAATAAAAAACCTTTTCAACTTTAATGAAAAACAATTTTACGGGAAACTCTCAATCTCAACACTCAACTTTGCTTGGCTGGGACATGACAATCAAACAATGGAGCAAATAGCGAGTGAGTGGATAAAATGGATGTTATCACGAAAATGGATATAGCAACAACAACAACAACAAAAAACACACACAGCAACACTGTGAAAGGTTTTCCAAGGATTCTTCAAGGAGAATCAATTCGTAAAACATCAAAAGTGGCTTCACAAAATGGAGTATACCCATGTATACCCACTTTATTATACGTGAGGAAGACGAGCCGTATGAAATATCTCTTAGGACTCTGGTGGCGGCGGCGGGCGGTGACGGTGATGACGATAGCGATGTCAAACCCTTCTCTTTTTTTTTTTTTTTGTTGTCTTCTGTAATAAAAGAAAGTAAATCTAGCCATAAAATACCTTCTCTCAAAATGAGCTACCTCTTATTTTTGTTCATTTTGATTGATATGTGTTCTTTGGAAGTGAGAGTGTAATGATGTTTTGGTTTGGGCCATCATCAAGGACAACAATATTTAGACAGATAAGTATAAATACAGTCTCTTGAGGGATCCCAATGTGTTTTTTTAGTATGAAAGGAAAAGTTTATTGTGTTTTTTTGCTGTCACTGATGGAAGAAAAATTATTCGGCATCAGTAAACACCGGTAGGTATTGTGATAAGAAGGACACAGTATTGAATGTGGAAAGCTTTTAGGATAGGCTTTTGCCATTTTCAATGGATAGTTCAGATTTTGCTAAGAAATAATTTCAAAAATGGAAATTTTTGAATTTAATTGATTTTAGTTCTAGGAACTATAAGCTTATGCCTTGTAAAGGGACTTTGGACTAGCGGAGGATGATGTCCATGGAACTTCATTTTGCACTTATGGCTTTAAAGTTCGTCTTGAAATTTTGTTGAGAAATAACATCCAACCTGAAACAGACAATAAAACCATTGATATTTTGACTAGATCAATAGGTGAAGTGCCTTTAAACCGTTTGTTTATTAGAGGACGACATACCGTCCATTCGGACTCTACATATTCTCAAAAACAATTTCATATTCTTTTACACATATGTACATAACTGTCTTTTAAGGAATTGTCTAAATGGTACAATATTTCTCTGAAATCAGGCATAAGGACTATTTGAAAGAGACGTAAAAATCGGTGTAGGGTAATAATTCCACGGGCATCTGCTCCACATAGGAGTTTATTCTATCATGAGCAGGAATCTAATCCACTTTTCAAAGTGCAATGTGTGGAGCAGAATTGTTTCCCTGCACCGTAAAAATCTTCTGGTAATTAGGTCCGTTTTAAAAAAAGGAAACTTACGTAATGTCCGAGCTGTAAAAATCAATGCTCTTAGAATGGACATTGTGTCCGTGATATTGGTATTTAAATATTGAAAAAACAATTTCAAAACCAAATTCGCTTGAAATTTGGTCAAAATCTAACGAACACCCCCAATTGGGGACAGTTTGAAGAGCTCGGAAAAGATTTTGTACGAAAATATCAAATCAGAAACAAAAACACAAAAAGCGATTAGCAGCCAGTTGAAATTCAAAAATGAAATGAGCTGTCAAACGAAGTTACTAAATTATAGATAGAAGCACTTTTTCATTGGTTTGCGAAATTACCTTAGCCGATATGAGGTAATTTCGCAAATCACAGAAAAAGTGTTTTCATTTGTAATATGGAAATTTCGTTTAACAGCTCATTTCATTTTTGAATTTCAAGTGGCTGTTAGTTACTTTTTGTTGTTGTTTTTTTGTTTCTGTTTCGACATTTTCATAAAAAACCTTTTTATAGCTTTTCAAACTGTGGCCAATTGGGTATGTTCGTTATGTTTTGACTTAATTTCCAACCTAATTTCGTGAAAATTTGGTTAAAATTATTTCATTTCGAAATGTGAATTTGTATGGGAAATGAGATGATTTCGTATCGAAATTGGAAATTTTCAACGAAATTACCTCATTTAGCCTAGTATAAGCGACGCATATGATTGAAGATCAAGCTTAAATGAGGGTGTAAGCTAAAAATGTGACTGAAATTTTCATCTAAGAAAAGAAAAGATATCATAAAAAATTATTAAAGAACATTTTCACCCACGGTCACGTTAAGTTTTTAAAATAGAAGATTACTTATTTCGTCAAAATTGATATAAATGAAGTTTGTGTTGTAAAAAATTTGGATTGAAATAATTCTCCCATACAAAACTTTTGTTTTTCACTTTCTCCACTTTCTGGGGTCTTTTTTTTTCAAAAATCTTATTATTGACTAATTTTTATAAAAAAAAAACATATATGAATTGTTCTAACAATAGGTTTACTAAAAGAGGAAAAGAATGATGCAAAATGTTTACCAAGCCCATTTTTGAGGGCGTTTTTACCAAAATTCCTTTTCTTATTGTTGCGCAAACAAAATAAAGAAGAGTCATGGGTGATTTAAAAAAAAAATGGAAGAAAATGATGATAATTTTGATATTTCATTATTGGAAGCAAAAAGTCGTAAAAAATACCAATGCATGAACATAAGAACGTCTTTTCACATACCTGTAAATGGCCAGTCAAAAACTTAAAAACAATGATTTTATGGTCTTTTTTGAAAACAGTCGTATCAAATTTAAAAAACCTTGAAGTTTATGAAGTTAATTACTTTCAAGGCTTGACAGCGGGAAAGAATCCAACTACTAACCAAAAAAACCAAAGCTTCCAGTGGCCCCAATTAAGACAAGCTAAAATGAATGGGTTAAAAGTAACAAAGATATAGCGATGGTACTCGCAGATTATTTGGAGGAATCATTTAGGCCGTTCAATGGACAAGAACTCAACGAAAATGTTAATATGAATTTTACTTCAAATGAAAGCTACATAACAAGAAATGCTACACTTGCCAAGTTAAGATGAGAAATAAAGAAGCTTAAGTAAAAAAAAAGCTCCAGGATATGACTTAATCACGGCAGAAGGTCTAAAAACGCTCTCTTGTAAAGGATTTATTAACCTTCTTTACATAATAAATGTTGCTCTATGGTTAGAATATGTTTCGAGCCAATGGAAAGTTGTAGAGATCATAATGGTTTTGAAACGTGGCATACTATCTCACGAAAAGAAGTCCGATTTCACTTCTTCCTATAATATCAATAGTTTTTGAAAGAATACTGCGCCTGCAGCCGATAATAGAAGAGAGACAATTAATACCTGAACATAAGTTTGGATTCAGGGATTTAGAAGCAAGAATTCTACAATTGATCAAGTGCACAGAATTACTGACGTAATTAAAAGAGCTCTTGGAGAAAAGAAAGTCAGTTCGACAGCCATTTTGGACAAGGTGTGGCACAAAGGCCTCAAAATTAAAATTAAGACAAGTTCTACCTGAGGGACTTTATAACATTCTTGGAGGATATAAAAATAACAGACTTTTTCGGGTAAGATAAGTGCCGTCTTTCGTACTTAAGAGGCCCTAGGCTAAAAACGTTGAAGGGGCCGATTATCTGGCAGCTAAAACCGCGAAAAATTCAAACTTTATAGCCCAAATATCACGTAAACTAAAAAAGCCAAGTATTCCACCAACATCTTAATAATCACGTATAACTCGGAAATCAAGCTCTCCCTTAAGCTATTAACTCGAAAAACCCGGAGCTCCGAGAGGCCAAGCTCTCGTAGACGATTTAAAAAAATAAAACAGACTAGCTCTCTCCAAAGCTATCCCCAAACCCCCAATAACACAAGGCGCAGAAAGACCGATTTCTCGTAAAATATTTCTAATTGCTTTCCCCAAAGCTATCGACCCAAAACACCCTGGGTGCTGCAAGCTAGAAGTTAAAGTTCTAGTAGATATTAGAAAAAAAAACCTGAATTCTCTCCTATGATTGAAAAGGAAAAATGAAAGAAAAATTCATTGAATTTAACTCTGCTTGATGTTCCCTAATTGGCTTGTGCACAATGAAAAACCGTTAAGTAAATAAATTAACGTATACAAAAATATTTAACAAAAAGTATTTTAAAGTTTGGAAAAAATTTGAAATTTACCGTCACTGGCTCTTGTATTCGATTGAAAAAAAAATTTAATCTATCGTCAACGGGGGCCCGACCTCCTGCGGTTTGGGTATTGGGTTTGTGGGGTTAATAGCTTTGGGGAGAGTTGTTAAGTTTTTATTTTTAAAAATCATCCAGAGAGCTTGGCCTCTCTGAGCTCCGAGTTTATTGGGTTAATAGTGGAATCGGGGAACCTTACAAGCCTGGGGCCCTAGACTTGAGCCAACAGAGCCTATGCATAAAGGCAGCACTGTGTAAGATACGGAACTGACTATTCTAATTTCAAAAGAAATAGTGGCTAGAATACCACAAGGAAGTGTATAAGGCCCAGTTCTGTATCTTTTATTTACATGCGATATACCTCAAACAGAAGACACTATCGTAGCCACATCTGCTGATGATACTGCAAAAGTAGGCAAAACGATTTGCAAAGCTACAATTAAATTACAAAATACTCTTAATAATGTCAATGAGTGGACAAAAACATGGCGAATAGCGCTCAATGAACATAAGTCAGTCCACGTGGACTTTGCCGATAGCAAAATAAATAAACTTCCCGTCTTTTTTCAAGTAGAAACAGTAGTAGCCAATTAGATAAGGGACCAGGCATCCCCATCGGCGTCATTTAAAGGAAAATAGACCTAATAGCGAAAGAGCGAATCAATAACTCCAGGATGACCAGGAACAACTGCGTCATCTCTGGAAGTTTATGGCCTATAACTAATGAAAAGAAAACTCAGTACATTTTATCGCTGAGTAAAAAGAATATTAGAATCTTGATAGGTGTACTAATGGGTCACTGCGCCATTGGCACAATGGCCGCTAGAATGGGTGTATTTGCACCAGATTTCTGTAGGAGCTGTCAGAATGTCGAAGAAATGGAGACCATTAAACATCTGCTCTGTGATTGTCGAAACCTCCAAACAAATCGCCTCCATTATTTTGAAAACAGGTTTGTTGGAGAACTGGATGATCTAGCACAGATCTCAATGGCCAACCTGAGAAAATTCATAGAAAGTATGGGCTGAATCACAAACGGACCAGTCTATCTGAACCAGTAGGAGCATTTATGCTCTTACTTCGTAAGGGGATCACAATGGACCAATAGGCCCCCTCCTGACCTTACCTTACCTAACCCGTCTTTCTTAATAACGCTCGTGTTCCATCTGCCAATGAGCAAAGTATCTGGGAATGACTCCAGATGCAAATTTAAAATGGAAGCCGCACGTAAAAAAGAAATGCGAAGAATTAAAAAGTAAATTAAGAGATATGAACTGGCTACTCGGTAATATTCAAGGCTTAAGCCTAGCACGCAGATCGAGCTAAAATTTCGCTCCCACTTTTCTCTCCAAACACCAGCTAAAAGCCTAGCAAAATTTTGCTGTGGAGAATACATCACAAAAAACAGATGTTCTCTGAAAATAAATTTTATTCAACAATTTCAAAGAATTTTATTTTTATATTTCAAGTGAAAATAATCAACAAGAATAGATTTTTCTCTTCGGTATTGATAAATCATTTTTTCATGAATATTTTTCGTTCTTAATTTTCATTTTCAAAGTGTAAAAGTCACGTAAATCTCACAAATAAGAGAATATGCCGAACAATTATTTCACTCACTAAATTTTGAGAGATAGGCGCCGTACAGTAAGAAACTAAAATATGATTCCATAGCCTCTAGGTTAAAATGCTTGATTAAATTTTAGCTTGGCTAAATTTTGGAGAGAATTTTGTATGGAAGCGAAATTTTAGCTCGATCTGCGAACTAGGCTTTAGTATTGAAAATAAGTTTTTTTTCACAAGCAGGTACTGAAACTTGTTTGAACTTATGATATACAACTTTGGGGTTGTACCTGCAATACAAACTTAAATAACTTACAAACCTTTGAAAATAAATTGCTCATGTTATTTATGAATGCTCCGTGGTATATAAGATTCATAGGGATATCGGGATTTTTACAGTTCGGGATGAAATAAATAGTTTCCCGCGAAAACATAGAAATCAGATATTAAAACACACTAATTCAACGATTATTGACATTCTGGACGAGTGGAATCTAGTATACGCCATCTACGATAAACAAAACCTTCCCAATTGGTGCGGTGAACAGCAGGTTTTGCCCTACCCACGGGAAGATATATACAAAAAAATACAGAACAGGTTGCATCAGGGACTGAACATTTGTTTAAATTTTTGTTTTTTTTTAAATCAATTTTTTAGAAAATCATTCCACTTGCCTTAATGGGGAGACACGCATCCTTTTCCACATAATTTTTTTTTCTTGTTTTGACTCAACCTGTGCTCTCTAGTGCTTTTATACAATTTATGAAAACCACCCTGTGTTAATTATCTTTAAATTTCTAAGCCACTTAAAAATTAAATAAAGCTCGTGCGACCGAGTTGTGCATTTGATTGTACATGCATTTAAGAAAAAAGTAGCATTTTTGAGGGCTCAAGGGATAAAATCAGTATTTAAAAATCAGAAGACCGAGGCCAGGGGACTGAGTATTATCATAGTTTTTTTTTTTCCACTTATGACGTATGGAATACAATATCAGGTGAATGTCCGCCTTTTTTAGTCTCACAAATGCAAGCCCTTTTGAGCACATTTTTCATTACATTCTCACACATTTCACGCGGTGTTTCATTAATTCCATCACGAATATTTTGTTTCAGTTGCTCAAGCGTTTTTGGTTTCTTTGCATAAACCTTACTTATTAGATATCCCCACAAAAATAAGTCTGGAGCAATCAAATCAGGCGACCGTGGAGGCCAATCAACATCACCATTTCTTGAAATAACTTGTTGTGGAAAGAGGTCTAGCAGTAATTCCATTGTTATCCTGGCTGTATGCGATGTGACACCGTCTTCTTGATACCACATGTTAATCAAGTCCAAAGCATGCAGTTGTGGCGTTAAAAAGTTTTCATAGTTGTTCTTTGAAGACCAAGCTCCTAAACATGACGTCGAATTGAGGTTGATGGATTGTTTTGAACACTTTCTTGAGCAGCGGTAATGTTTTCAGCCAATCTTGTAGTACGTTGTGCTCCATGCTTGGGCATATCACCTACAGACCCTCTTTCTTCGAAATCATTCACTACACGATAAATAGTGCGTTTTGTTGTTTCTCCTAAAAATTTCACGTAACTTTCTCATCGTCACAGTAATCGATGATTGATTTTGATAAAATGTATTAACGTTTAAAACACGAATATTTTTCCATAATAAATTTGCCAAGAGTCTACTTCACGACTGCCAAATATGAACTGTCAAGACTAATGTTTACCAAAATGGCCGCAAAACAAAATAGTATACCTTCCCGACGGACACCTTGTAACGGGTGATTTTTTAGCTGGTTTGGTTTTGGCAACACTGGTTTTGATAGCTGACGTGTGTTAAGTACCTTGTGTTACTGTCAAACAGCTTCAGTTTGGTTTGCAATTTAACCATGGATCGTCTTACAAATGAACAACGCTTGCAAATTATTGAATTTTACTACCAAAATTCGTGCTCGGTTCGAAATGTTCATCGCGCGCTGCTTCCATTTTATGGTCGGCATTCTCGACCTTCTGAGCAGTCTATTCGGAAGATTGTGACCAAATTTCGCACCAAATTTACTTTGTTGGACATTAAACCACCAACACGTTTACGTACTGTGCGTAGTGAAGAAAATATTGCGGCCGTATCAGCTAGTGTGACAGAAGACCGCGAAATGTCGATTCGGCGCCGTTCCCAGCAGTTAGGCCTTTGTTACAGCACTACGTGGAAAATTTTGCGGAAGGATTTGGGCGTAAAGCCTTTTAAGATACAGCTGGTGCAAGAACTAAAGCCAGCCGACCTACCACAACGCCGAATTTTTGGTGAATGGGCTCTTGGAAAGCTGGCCGAGGATCCGCTTTTTTTTTCGAAAAATTGTGTTCAGCGATGAGGCTCATTTTTGGTTGAATGGGTACGTAAATAAGCATAATTGCCGCATTTGGAGTGAAGATCAGCCAGAAGCATTGCAACAGCTACCAATGCATCCCGAAAAAGCCACTGTTTGGTGCGGTTTATGGGCCGGCGGCATTATTGGGCCATATTTCTTCAAAGATGATGCGAATCGCAGCGTTACTGTCAATGGTGAACGCTACCGAGCGATGATAACAAACTTTTTTTTGCCCGAAATGGAAGTTCTTGACTTGCATGATATGTGGTTTCAACAAGACGGTGCCACATGCCACACAGCACGCGAAACAATGGCGCAATTGCGAGGCGAGTTTGGTGAACAGTTAATTTCACGTTTCGGGCCGGTCAATTGGCCGCCTAGATCGTGCGATTTGACACCATTACACGGTTAAAAATTCTGGGGTATTTTTTAATACAGTCATTGTATTACAGCCGTATGCAATACAGCAAAAATTACATTTTAATAATCCGAAAATATTAAAAAAAAATTCTAATAATTTTGTATTACATTCTAATATATTTGTATTAAAATCGTTCCTTTTAATACAAAAAAGATTAGGTTATAATCCAAACTTATACAATTTATCCCTTAGTATTAAAATATAATACCTAGGAAATTAGAATCCAACTCAAAAAAATTTGAATGTAAGCAAATTGTATTAAAATGACAGGAGGAACAGAGTCAGCAATAGCAGTCATATCTAAAAATTTGACAAGGTAGCGACTTTTTTTAATACAAGCTGTATTACAATTTAGTTAAAATTGTATTAAAATAGATAGAACAAAGTAAGCAAGATAAATTGGAAACAAAAACAAACAAGTAACATAAAGCGAAAAGAACAGAGTAAGCAACAGCCAAATTTAAGTATGAATACAAATTGCCACAGAAGAATAGAGTAAGCAATGTGAATATAAAACAACGCGTCACTTTTAAATACAAGAGAATTACAATTTAATACAAACTGTATTAAAAAAGAAAGAAGAACCAGGAAAGCAATAACAGATACATTCAACTAGGAAAAGAAGGCGTCTTTTCTTAATCCATGGGGATTGCAATGTAATACAAATTGTATTAAAATTGCAAGAACAAGACAAGCAAGAAACAGCAAGCAACAGCAGCCATATTTAAAAGGGAATAAAATGTTTTCGTATTTTTTGAGAGTTACCAAAACTAAAAAATGTGATCTTGATGAGGAGCTTACATAATTATGGTTTTATAAACAAGGCAAACACCTACTTTTAAAAATGTGTAAGTACCAGGTTGGAGATTCATGTTTCCATTTTGCTTGTTGATTATTTTTGATAACGTAGTTTTATATTGGCTAGAAGTATTTTTATAATAATCACTGTAGGTATTCATTTCGGATTTCTTATGTCGCATAAGCACGAGCGACAAAACTGGCATTTTTATAGCACTTATCAATAAAAATACTGGAAACAAATGACAAATTCATTCGTTTGGTCATTACAATGCAATTTTCCAGTTGTATAAATTCGGCATTAGTTTGTTTTTTAATTCATTAGCGTGAAGTTTGACAGTAAGTTTATGGATTGACAGACGTTTCTCCAATATTTTAGAATAAAAAATCGATTTTTCAGAACATTTTAATACATCGGCATCGTAAACATTTTGAGAGATAAGAAACAAACTGTTTTAAGAGGACATTTCATTCTAAATGAAAATCAAAGGCCCTAAGACCAAATTGTTCCGGAAAATAAAATAAAACCTGGAAATTATAGATTTTTTATAGTAAAATTAGGATTTTTTTCAGAGTTTTTTAATCCATCAAGATTGCAACTATCCTTCGATATAATTTGACGGTTGATTACTTGACGGATGGTCAAGAAAACATAGGTGTGCTCCTAAAATTCTGCGCACTATTTTGTACTAAATGTCAAATTGTGACAGGTGGGGATAAAATCCGGGAACGGTTTGGGCACTAATTTGCACAAACTCAAAAGAAAAATTTGAATAGAGCTGTCGTAAGGCAATCATAAGTCAATCAATTTTTATTTAAATCACTGACAAGAAATTGAATGGCAAGAGAAAAGAAACGTACACGTAAAAAAAGGATTAAGCTTAAGAAAGGAAATATTTCTTAAGTACATATTATATCATCAAACTCCAATTTATTTAAAAAAAACTACAATTAACAAGAAGTTAACAAATTTTCATTACTAAATTTTCTTCTTCGGAAAAAGATTTGCAAAAGAAAAGCAAAACAAAAGAAAACTAACACTTGGGTGATCCTAGCTATTTGTATTCTGTTTTGTTATTTGACTTCAAACTGACATTTTTTTCAAATCTGACATACGAACACCTGCAGCATTTGACATCCAGTACGAAATGGCCACAAGAGATTTCTCGGATCAAATCTGGCAAGGAGGGGAAATTTTTTACTCTATCATGAGCGCTCTCTTTGATCCGAAACAGTACAATTTCTCACTTGTGGGATTCGCACTAAAAATGACTAAATCAAGAGATTTCAAACTGTTTGAAACTCGGTGTGAAACACACTTCATATTTTAAGGCTAATATTATATTTTGTCCCAAATATCACTCAAAAGCCCTACAAACGCATTTTTTCAAAAAAAAAAAAAAATTAAGTCTGAAAAATTACAATTTTTCTTAATATAATCATTGTAGCCCTATATCAATGGAATTTGACATTTTACAGTCTGTGTATATGCCGAGAAAGTCACTTGTCATGTCATTATAAATTCTTCTATAACCTACGACATTCAGTGTTTATTTTGTTCTAAAAAATGATGTACATGGTAACACTTTTCGTGATTCATAATAAAAACATAAAAATTTAAATATGCATAATTTTGAGGGCGCTTTGCAATTTTTCGAAGTAGAAAATGTTTGTTTGTAGATAAAGTTTCAATCGCAATAAGATTTCAGTTCACATACGGTGAAAAACAACGAATAAAATAATGTCGCCATTATAATACGATAATTAAAATGCGAACATCTATTGACTTACAAGATAAACACTCTCACAAAATAAGTCTTTCATTATTATTATTTCTGTAATTTATTTCGTATTCATTTTCGTAGTAGGTATCCACAAATTCAATTTCATGAAAGTATGTGTTGTATTACGTACTACTAAGACTTTTTTAAATATCTGATTTATTAAATTAATACATTTTGTATTAACTTTATAATTCTAATATTTGCCAAGTATTAAATTTCAATACATTTTTGGTGTTGTCATATATATAACCCAGAAAATATTAAAAAGTACCCCAAAATTTTTAACCGTGTAGATTATTTTTTGTGGGGGTATGTCAAGGCTAATGTCTATAGGGACAAGCCCGCTTCGATTGACGCATTGGAAGCCAACATCCATGCATTCATTCGTGAGATACCGGCCGATATGTGTGAAAGAGTATGCCAAAATTGGACTCAGCGGATGGGCTACCTGAGACGCAGCCGCGGTCAACATTTGCATGAAATTATCTTTAAACATTAAATTGCAAGGTTCAAACTATCGATTCAAATAAATATTTCATTCATTTTTTTGAATTTTTTGTGTTTTTTTTTTTTTTTAAGTTCTAAACCTCTTAAAAAATGACCCGTTATCTTCAATACATGCGAATAGCGCTACGCTGGTTGCGAAAAAACATAATTTCTTATTTGTAGCTGATGAGGTTCTTATGCCATGTTACCAGCCTAACCACATTTATTTACATCAAAGTCTCTTGCATATCCAAAGACCCATTGTGACATTCCCGATTGTTATTTTGACATGATTGCCTCAGAGGAGTTTATTATCTTATGTACTTAAAATTCCTAGATATTTTACCTCCCTCTTGGTATCGACTACTTCGACTACCAACAACATTGGGGAGAGATTTTATGCTCGTCTCTTTTCATGGTAGATTGTATCCATATTAAATTTGTCTTGGCATAGCGTTAGTGTTTAATTCCACTGACAGGCACAATTTTCTAGTAATGGTCAATCCCCATTGGACAATATCATGGAGATTTTCATCAAAATCCCCCCCGGAGAAATGATTTTAACAATGTCATTAGCGAAGCTGATACAGCGTATGTTTTCGGAAGTACAAATTTCTACTAGGGACTATCAAGATAAACTACAATACTCCAAGGCAATTGTGTAAAAATACCTCCCTGAGGACCGGCCACTTGTTTTGAGGACTCTTGTGAACTTTTATCTAACTTTATTCCTTGTTCAAGTCTAACGTTTCATTTATATCAATTTGATTTAAGTGATTGTTTTTACGCTGCATAAGAGGTCATGTCGAGACTCTTCAAACCTTACAAAAGTCATTATTAATAATTCAATTAAGACAGAATTTTAGCTTTCAAAAAATATTCGAAATATTTAATGAATATTTTATTCAAAAAAATATTCGTTAAAACAATAAAACAAGCAAACCATATAATTAGGATTAAAAGAAATACGAGTACATATTGAAAAAATTCAATGAAACTTCCTTTTTACTTATTTGGTAACACTTTAAAAATGACTATGAATATTCACTTTCAAAATGTTTCAATTAGTTATCACCCCATCAGGCCAAGTGCCATATTATTGCCATCAGTGTTACACCATCCAAAACCCTCTATCAATTTCACAAAATTATTATTCTCTGTGTTCGAAATTCGAGTAAAATAACGATTACTATCGTTCACGTCCATGCCATAAATTGCCATAAGTGCTTCGTTCCACTTCGTCATGTGAAATTAATTTTCGTGGCATCACCATTGCTACTTATGACCCATTCCTTTTATAGAATATTCACCCTCTTGCCCAATATATCTACAATAATTTTAAGTGGGCCAGAATGCGTTGTTCTTCGTCGCTATACTCCATCTCCCTATTTGATATGGGAATTTAGTATAAAAGCTGAATGCAGCGCACGTCACTGGCAATGTGTCAGCGTGGTAATGTGTCAGTGGCTTCCTAACCCAATTGCCATCAAGTGAAATAATTAAACATAAATTATTCCATTGGATCACTCTTATGCGCTCAACGTGGTGCAGCACACCCAGACCCTGGCAGGCACACTTCACTCGAAATTGAGTGACATTGATGCAACCGCTTTTGCACTGCATGCCGTTCTGTGTATCATCATCGTCATTCTGCAACTGCGAGGCCCACCACCTCATATACCCAACCCAAACCTTTATGCCATGCCCTAAAGTCGATAGCAGCTATAAGATAGCCTATACATTTATAGACTGCTATTTCAATTCACCTAACTCAATCAACGTGCTTATTCTACAAAAAGGTTTCAATGGGCCAAAAAGTCATTGTTACACTTAACTAACGGTATACGGGTGCACGATATGACGTCTATATGGATACGTGCATTGAAACAACATAAGGGTGAAGGGCAGGGTGCGCAGCGCATATAGACAAACCCTTTTCATTGAAAGAGGGGCTTTTGTATCGTCACAAATTAGCGCGCTGAGTGCATCTGATATAACCATCTCCATTCTAAGTAGATATTGTTGGAACGCAACTTGGGACTAAGGCCCATTCAAGTGCAACCTTACAAGTTCTTTAGACTATTTCAAATATCTCTACATAGACATCTACTTCTACTGACTGCATGGCAGCGGATACGTAGGTAATTTGATGTGTATACATTGAGCGAGTATATGGTACAATCAGCACTTAAAGTCGTTTCAAGATGGATGCACTGAGGGAGAAAGGAATATAAGGTTGTAACACATGAAAAGTTATTAGCAACTTGTTAAAGGCAACTAGAAGAAGCATCAGCGGATAGATTCTTAACAATAACAAAAAAAAAAAAGTAGAATAGACAGAGCAATTTGTCTAGAAATTGTGGTGCAGATCATGTCAAGAGAGGGTCCTTTAAATGTTAGTAGGTGAAGGACATTTTTTACAGTTGAAAGGATACAAAAATCTTTTCAAATGGAAGATTAATGATTGGAGGATGCATATGGTGTTCTTCGATAAGGACCTATTGGAAAAAGGGAAAAGAAAACTACACGCAATTGAATATATTTTTTAATGTTTCCTAAATGAATTTTTGTCATGTATTATGTAAAGGTGTGTAAGCTACTATTAAACTTATGTAAACTGGGGTGGTCCTTTAATTGGACATAGTCTTGAATAGCCCTCATACGGTTCAAAATATTGAAAAAACAATTTCCCTAATTTTTTCAGATTTTAAGTTCAACCCTTTCAACAATTTTAAGGACCATAGCAGGAATTTGCAGTTTTTTTTTTTGTTGCATATTGTATGCATTTTTACTCGGGTTTGAATTTCACCCACTGCACTGCTAACTTCAATGTGAAGTAAGCAGTGCATGTCCTTGTCTCCGGAACTGGGTAATCTATAAATCTGAAGGCTTTGAATTTGCAGTTTAATTTGTTTTTTTAAGAAAAGGATAACCCCAAAATTTGGAAGTTCTTCCATAAAAAAAATTTTATACCACACTGCTAACTTCAATGTGAAGTTGGCAGAACAGTCCTTTTATTAATAACTGAACAAGCTCAAAAATTACAGTTATCCAACTAATATTTCAGTTTCGTTTCGGCCTACCTGAATAGGCTTTCTTAATTCTGTAAAACTTCTGTAAAATTTCTTTAAACATAACAAGGAGAACATTATCGAAGTTCTAAAGTAAGTTTTTAACGGTCTTAAAGAAGTTTAAACGAGGGTCATTTGAATTATTATTGAAGCTTAGGTTTTCACAAAAATCTTCAGAAAAGTTTCTATAAAGAAAAGAGCACAATTTTAATAGAGTTATGAGCTTTCATAGATAGGTTGTATTATATCTACTAGAAGTGGATAATACAAGTCTTACAGAGGTTGAAAAATAAATATAAGGAAAACAAAAAAGAACTCATTCTTGACTTTTTTGAAGTGTTTTTCACTATTTGTAACTAATGTATTGAAAATAATAATAATTAAAAAACACAAATGTTTTTCTAACGATTCTAGGAATCGAACCCAGAACTCCTGTGAGAGTCCAGCACTCTACCCACTCGGCCGTCTCTGATATCTTTTTTGAATTTCAAAATATTTATTAAAACTAACCCTAGATAAGCGTTCCTATAGGGAAACAAGCTGTAGATTTGTTGAAGATTTCATAATTCGCTATTGGGTGTTCCTTTTATTTGGGGGAAGAAATAATGAAAATATTTTTTTAATTTCCTTTTCGAAGAGGCTTCATTGAACGCTCACACAAAAATACATGTCACACACATTTTGAATTTGACCAAAGCAATTTAGTTCTAGTTCCTGAGAGCTAAAACATATTTAGCACCCATTTTTGTTTCTCACATTAACGCAACTAGACAATAATTTACGCAATAAACAATAATTGTTTTTAAAAAGCTTCTTTAAAATTACTTTTACAAGTTTGAACCTCTGTAATATAAATAGATATTTTCTTTTATGGTTCGTGTCTAAGATTTCACATGTCCGAGTGAAGTATTCGATAAAACTTCTTTGAAATTGTAACTGAAACTTTTTGAAGACTGACTGACAGCAACTGCAATAAAATAACTTTATAGAATCTTTATAAAGTCATTGCTTTATGTTCCTTCTTTAAATTAATTTACAGAGGTCTATCCGAAAATAGATGCTAGCCACGTTTAATTTTCTATATCTAACTTTCAAACAATTTTAAAAAAGCAGTTGTTGAAATCTTGACTTCTATAAGAAATTTATTTTCGATAAAAGCCTTATAGAAGCCTTATACACATCCAGACTTGCAGCATATCAATATTTCTAAGGTGATAGAAACTGAATTGTTTTTTGGGTAGGAAAGTGAAATGCATAAAAAACTGCGAGGATCCTCATTACAAATTTCTATCTAGCTCCATTACTGAGAAAAAGACTGTTCTGCTTATTTCACCGGTGAAGTTAACAGTAAAAAATTAATTTATTCGATTTTTTTCCAAACAAGGACTTCAAATTTGGTTTTTAATTTCTCTTGAAATGCTGGTTAAACTGCAAATTTGGAGCCTTACTACAATTTTCGAGCTAGCTCCGTTATTGAAAAGAGGACTGTTCTGCTAATTTTACAGTAAAGTAAGAAGAGCATTATTATTTTTTTTATGTAAAGCCTAGTACGTTGTTGATGCGAAACGAAAAATCCTATACAAAAATGCCATAACGATATCATAAACGAAAATTTAAGTTCTTCTTTTCGTTCTACAGTACGCTTTTCAATGAGCAAATTTGATTACTGCAGCTGATTATTTGGAAAAGTCAGAGCGTATGGACTGCACTTAGACAAGAAAAAAAGTCGGGTAGGAGAGGTGTCTATTTCCTCAGTGAAGGCAGAAAAATGACTAAAAATAGACAAAAAATATACAAAGAAAAAAAAAACAGAAACACTTTCAATGTCATGCTCTTTTTTTTAAAGCCACAAATCCATTCACTTATAAATATACTTTTTAATAAAGTTCTTACTGTAAATAGTTTTTGAAAAAATAATTTTATAACAGAAAATTTAAGCAAAAAGATTTCTTGAGTTTATAAATTATTTTATTTTCAAACTTTAGACGTGTGGTTTTCAATCTGGCAACACTTTTTTCGGAATTTGTCTTTTTGACAGCTGTCACATGAATTATGGTAATTTTAATTTGCATTTTATAATGAGCAAATTGTGAAAATTGTTACCAAATTAATGGTTCGTTTCAAGCGACCCATCACGAAACAATCAATTTATTCGAGGCGCCGAATATGCTCTTCCAAGGCGTCAATCATCTCGGGCTTATCTGCGTAGACAAGTGACATAACCCCACAAAAAATAACCCCACGGTGTGAGATAAGGATAGTTTTTACTATTTAGAGCCATTTGATCCCTATCCAACTTGTATTCATTTGCATTTCATTTGACATTTCCCAATTTCAGACAAGCTTAATTTGAAGAACTAAAACCTATTGTCAATTTCAGGCGTCGTCAATGGTCAGAATGGTGGCAAGAAATGGCAACTGTGGATGATCAATTTTCGAAGAAAATCATCTTCAGTGATGAGGCACATTTTCACCTCAGCGAATTCGTCAATAAGCAGAATTTGGGCGATGATAATCCAAGAGTGATTGTCGAAAAACCAATGCAGCCACAAAGACTCACTGTTTTGTGCGGTTTATGTGCTGTCGGCATAATCGGGCCGTATTTTTTCCAAAACGAGGCCGATTAGGCAATTACTATGAATGGTGTTCGCTATCGTGAGCTGATAACGAACTTTTTATGGTCCGAATTGGAAGATATGGATGTGGATAACAACAGGACGGTGCCATAAACGACACAGCTGACGAAACAATGGCTCTTTTGCGCGACGAATTCAATGGCCGTGTTATCTCTCGTGGTTGCGATGTCAATCGCCCGCCAAGGTCATGTGATTTGACACCGTTGGACTTCTTTCTTTAAGGTTATTTGAAAGAAAAGGTGTACATCATTAAGCCAGCAACAATTCAAGAGCTAAAGGATGAGATAATTCGGCACATTAACGGCATAGAACCTTAATTATGCCCAAGCGTCATCGAAAATTTGGACCATCGGATGGAGGTGTGCCACCGATATCGCGGCGGCCATTTGGCCGATATTTTGTTCCATACATAATTGAACCATACCAATATTATCACAATAAAAAGAACTGACAATAATTTCCTAAATAATTTGTGTTGTATTCAAAATCAACATCGGCCCTTAAAATTTAACCACCCCTTATATGGACCACCCTAATGTATACTTTAATGACTTGTAGTTTTTTTCAGAAAGTAAGTTTAATTGCTTATGTGCAATGTAATGATCAACCAATTGCCTATCGAAAGTAGTAAAAAACAGAAGTAAGTAAATTCCCAAACATTTAAGGACTTACTTTTGGAAATTTATTAAAACTAGACATAGAAATTTCTTTGGTACACAAATAAGCATTAATAAAGCTCTTTAGTAGGCAAAATTCCAGACCTAAACAATGATTTTTACTTTTGAACTTATTCAGAGTTATGATATCAAATAAAAAAGCACGTTATTGGGTTTTACTTGTTCACATGAAATTCTTATTAACTAATTTGAAAATGTATACCATTTCCAATGAAAATCTAAATTCTTATTGAAAATTGATACATACATACTATACTGTACATATGTATGTATGTTTGTATGAACAATGTACATATATATTTTCCTTTTCAAGTTTTTTTTTTTGTATTATTGAATAGGTCTGGATATGTAAATTCAATTGAAAAAAAAAGTAAAAAAAAAACTCAAGTGTCTGCTTTTGCTTTGGAAGCGCAAGCATTTTTATTTATTCAATTGAGCAGAATATCCATGGCATGTGAGCAATTATTATTGAAAATTGAATTGGAAAATAAATGATTGAAAAGTGAATTTGTGTATACGGCGTCAAATGAATTCTTTCTATTTAAAAAGTGTGTGTATGTGTTCAATTTTTTTTAAATAATAATATAACTGCTTTGAAAAGGATGAATTTTTATTTGAAGTTTTTTTTAGTACATCCTCATCAACGGAGAATGCTTATATATATTGTTTTTTTTTTTTGTTTAGGGCTTCATGTTTGCCATAGTGAAATTTTCAAAGGATTTTTAAGAAAAAAATTGCTTTTTTAAGGCTTCTTTCTGTAGGTCACTATTTTTGTTGAAAAATATTTTAAAACATTTATAATTTGCATTTATACCTGCGATTTTACTAAGTTTAATTTGCTTGAAAAGATGAACTAAGCTTAGGTATTTTCTAATTTTAATTTAAAACAATCAATAAAATAAATAAATTCGTTCTTAAATACTAAGAAAATTTCCCAATACAAAAGAAACTCCTTGACTCTCTGGAAGTAAAATATAAATACCACAATCAATCTAAATTGTATAAAATCTTTTAATATAATACTACTAGTAATAGAATATTTAAGAAATAAGAAACGGATATTTACTGTTAAACTTTTAAAATATTAAAAAATGTTGTAGTCTTACTGATGAACATTATAAAGTTGAATTTGAACTCTTAATTGAATCATTAAAGATAATCTTACTCAGGTATTATTTAATCACAACAAAAAAGAAATGTTAAAAAAAAGAGCCCAAACAAAAAACCTTTCCGTAAAAAGTCAGCCACAAAAAGTAATGACATCTAAAATGTATGCCAAATCAGAAGTCCTACTTTTCTATATATCGGGTTGTTCAATAAGAGCGCTACAAAAGTTTTTTTTTTAAATAAAACAAAAACGGTTTTGGATATCAATGAAATTCTTTATTCCTGTAAAGTAGGTTTGATGCCATTATGTATGGAATTCGATTTCTTTTGCATGGCCACCAAGGGCACGCTTGCAGAAGTCCAGGCGCTGAACCTAATTTTCGACGGTTTTCAAGCATAAATCGGCCGATACTGCTGCAATTTCACGTTCGATATTCGTACGAAGTTCACCAATCGTCGCTGGCTTATTGGCATAGACCATAGACTAGACGTAGCCCCACAGGAAATAGTCTAACGGCGTCAAATCGCACGACCAAGGCGGCCAATCGACTGGACCATTTCATGAGATAACACGTTCCCCAAACTTGGTTTCCAATAAATTGATTGTGACATTCGCTGTGTGGCTTGTGGCACCGGCCGTCCTGTTGGAACCACATGTCCTCCAAGTCCATATCATCCAATTGGGGCCAAAAATATTCGGTTATCATTGAACGGTAGCGATCCCCATTCACAGTAACGTGCCGGTCTTGATCATCACGGAAGAAGTACGGCCCAATGACGCCACCGGCCCATAAACCACACCAAACCGTAATTTTTTCGGGATGCATTGATGACTCCTGGAGTACGTGTGGATTGCTGCCTGACCAATACCGCATATTTTGTTTTTTGACGAAGCCATTCAGCCAGAAATGAGCCTCATCGCTGAAGTTGATTTTTCGATGAAAATCCGAATCATTTTCAAGTTGTTGCTCAGCCCAATTCACGAACATACAACGCTTCTGGTGGTCAAGCGGCTTCAGTTCTTGCGTCAATTTAGTCAAGTAAGGATCTTTTCGCAAAATTCGCCACAACGACGTCACTGAGATGCCCAACGCTTGAGAACGACGTGTGAGAGGCACATTTGGGCTTTCTGCAACTGAAGCCTCAGCGGCAGCAATATTCTCGACACGACGGGCACTTCTTTGCCTCACTGGCACGGAAACATTTTGTACTGTGCCTGTGGGTTCAAATTTTTCCACTAGACGCTCAATTGTTGATCTGCTAGGACGATTATGACGACCATAAATTGGACGTAGCGCTCGTAGTAAATTTTAATAATTTCGACTCGTTGTTGGCTCGTATATCATTCCATCATGAAATGGCAAACCTTACTGAAGAGAAATGTCAAAAGAGCGGCAAGAAATATGGCGTTGTTTGCTGTCCCTGTCGCCTTACTTTTGTAGCGTCCCTGTTGAAAAAACCCTTTATATGTTGTAATTTCACTCCTTTCTGGAATTTATTTTTCCAGTTGAAAACCAAGCCCTTTCGCTCTTCCAGATTCATCATTTAACAACAACCAAAATTGATCTATATAAATAAAAGCAATTTTGAGAAAGTGGATGAATGCCACGCCCCCTGATTGGAAAATCTCTTAGTTTTAATTGTTGCCTCTTTAGTTCCACCAATTTTGAATATTCTACAAAAATTTGAAGTTAACTATATCATTGAAAACAATAAAAAAAAGGTCGATACCCCTGGAGCGGGAAAATGCAAATTGTTGGATTTTTCTTTTTGTATGCATTTCAAGCCCTACCCCTCTGCCAATTCTCTCCATTCTATGACAGCCGCAAATGCACCAAATAATTGAACAATTTTAGGAATTTGGGTGGGTACCACTGAGTGGAAAATTCAATATATTTTACTTTTATTCTTGTAATGCACTTCACCTATCTTCCAATTTGTATCGTTTTACAACAATCTAAAGTGCTCTATATAATTTATCAGAATTTTTGAGAAAGTGGGTGGATGTCACGCCCTTAAAATAGAAGTTTCCAAATTTTTCTTTTTTTTTCTTTTTGTATTTTAAGCACTATAGTCTATTGAATGGACCAGAAAATAAGCGGGGAAAAGAAACAATTCTAGTACCTCGTGGCGTAATGGTTAGAACGTTGGACTGTCATGCCGAGGGTCTGAGTTCAATTCTCAGCCGCTGCTATCTTAACAAAAATATTTTTCCCAAGGTACTTCCTCTTGCAAGGAACCGAAAAATCCTCAAGCACCAAGCTTGCCAGATTGGGCTATTTGTCGGAAATTGGGCTATCATTTTCTGAAATTTCCGCAGTCATTTTAGTATGACAGCCCAATCATAATTGGGCTATACTAATAGCCCAAATCTTATCATGAGCGATATTTTTTTCGTTTAAATAAAACACTATTCTCCTCCTAAACATACTCTTTAAGAATTCAACAATTTGGCACCACTTTTTATCAACTGAATAGTTTCCATTTTTGGATGCAAAAATAATTGTTTTCCATTTGTAGGCTTACAGCTTATTAATCAAGGATATATTGACTCAATGGGTAACTTAGGTCATTGGGCTATCAAATTTGTTGAAGACATGGCAACCCTGTACAGGAGTATACTTGTCATGAATATGAGCTTCTCATCTAGCAGTTCCGAATCAGCAAACAATTATAGGTCCCCTCCATTCCTGCCCAAACAATACGC
This sequence comes from Dasysyrphus albostriatus, assembly GCA_946251815.1. Lineage (NCBI taxonomy): Eukaryota > Metazoa > Arthropoda > Insecta > Diptera > Syrphidae > Dasysyrphus > Dasysyrphus albostriatus. Next base: position 68,883,240 of record OX276335.1, read on the forward strand.
ACACAGAAATGGTTGAGAGTAGTAAGTCACTAGGCCCTGGTTCTCCAAGAGCTGTTGCACCACCAAATAAATTTTTAATTTAAAGAAACAAATTACGCGCAAGGGCTTAAATTAGTGAATATGTTTGGCCCAAAGCATGTTTAAAACCGAAAATGCTACTAAATTCAGATTCACCCATGTATTTCTAAGAGATTGGTCACACTGGCATCTCTTAAACATTTTTGGTATAACTCTGAAACTAAGCCAAATTTGTCAATTTTACACTAAAAAGTGAAGTGAAGAAATGGATGGTTGGAAAAATTGTAACGAAAAAAAAAGTAAAAGTTAAAAAAAAAAAACACTCAGATAAGCATTGTAATATTTGGAAACTTCACTGCTTCTTATCTTCTCAGGGGCCAAGCATAGAAAGTTTGACATTTATTGTTCAAAATTGTAAGCAAAATATTTCTTTAATGCAAACATTTTCCCTCCAACCAATAGGCATAATGAAAATAATCGATGTAACAAAATTACATCACATTTTACATCTGTTTGACACGTGTTTAGGTTGTTTAGGTAGACAGACAAACGGTTATTGGTTCAACACCTCGAGGTATATTGATATTTCTGACAATGTTATGCATATGACTTGGCTATTAATGGTCAATTGCAAGACCTACCGCACCATAATAATGAATTTAATGTCGTTTTCGATTTGATTTTTGACTGTTCCACTCCTTTTTGATTCCAATCGAATATGAAAACATCACTTTGTCAAATTTTGAGAAATTACAAAATGGCTTCTTCAAACATTTATCACTTTTGACAAGTAATCCGACGAATAGTTGTATATGTATGCCTGTGTTCCAATGGTTGGTTTGAGTGGAGGCAGCCATTTTTGCCATTCATATTATACAATTTGGTGTACAAAATAGTTGGAAAATAGTTTAAGAACTTTAATTTTTTTTTGCATGTAAACTGTAAGGTAGACTTAATGTAGTTAAATATTTTTTAATAAGGGTAGTCATGCAACGTCGAAAGTTTACAAATTGTGTAAAATGATAAGTTTACGGAAAAATTGCATAAACGACCTTTTTCATGCATTTGATTAATTGCTGGGTAATTCAATCAAAATAAGAGTCACAATGACGTTTGGATAAGCTTAACCAGTTTGGTTAATTTTACGCAAAAAAATCCTTTGATAAGTTTAACCAAATTGTGTAAATCATTTCCCATACAAAATTTGACAGTTCATTTACCAAAAGATAAAATTAACCAATTTGTAAACTTATCTACGGTTTTACGAAGTTGTATGAATACCCTTAATATAACAAAATTTTCACGACCCCTGCCACGCCCACTTTTGTATATGATTTATATCATAAGATCGGCTTGCACGATTCCAATTTCTAGTTGAGTTCAAAAGTGCAGAAAAGTATCAATTCTAACCACCCACTGCCACGCCCACTTTTTTAATTTTGTTTACTTCTTTTAAACTGCGTGTAAGATCTGAGTAGTACCTCGTGGCATGATGGTTAGTGCGTAGGGCTGTCACGCCAAAGGTCTGGGTTCGATTCCCAGCGTCTGCCACCTAAAAAAGAAAACAAATGTTTTTTTCGCGAGGTACTGCCTCTTGCGAGGAACTGACAAATCCTCCAAGAGTATACTTGTCATTAATAAGTGCTTCTCATCTAGCCGTTCGGACTCGGCAAAAAATTGTAGGTCCCCTCCATTCCTGCCAAAAATACGCACACAGGAATGGTTGAGAGTTGTAAGTCACTAGGCCTTGGTTCTTCACGAGCTGTTGTGCCACCAAAAAAAAAAAATTTTAAAAAAAATTTTATAATTTAAGATCTGAATAATACTTCGGAAACATGAATTAGTACCTAAGTGAGTTGAAAACACTATATATTGCTTACTTCATTTTCCTCCTGCCACGCCTTCTTAAAATTCTTTTAAATGCATGGAAAATACTTCATTTACACATAATTTAAAAAAAAATAAAAAAAAATATTATAAGATAAAAAAATCTTTAACAAAATTCGAAAATCTTCTTTCTTTTGTCTTTTTGACGCTACTTAAAAAAGGGTATGAGGTCTTCCCAGACTAGTGCCTGGTTCATCAAGAGGCGATATATTTTACAGATAAGCGGGTCAATAAGTCCGTGACTTTTTGAATTTCTGACCTCTTTACTGAAACAGCAATACTGCTCCTGTCAACAGGCATCTGTCAGTTGACTCTTGTCAAAATTTAAACTTGCTGCGTCAGTTAGTTTGTGTTTGACAGCTATTTTTATCAGACTACTCACTAATTTGAGGAGAAAATGGAAAAAAGTGAATTTCGTGTGCTTATTAAGCATTATTTCTTGCGAAAAAAAACCATTACCGAGACCAAGGCTAGGCTTGATAAATACTATGGGGACTCTGCACCATCGATTTCAATGGTAAAAAAGTGGTTTACTGAATTTCGTTGTGGCCGTACAAGCACTGAAGATGCCGAACGTCCTGGACGCCCAGTTGAGGTCTCTACACCCGAAACAATCGAAAAAATTCACGATATGGTGTTGGCCGACCGAAGATTGAAAGTGCGAGAGATTGTGGAAGCCGTAGGGATCTCGCATGGCTCAGTGGTTTCAATTTTGAATGATCACTTGGGCATGAGAAAGCTTTCCGCAAGATGGGTGCCGCATTTGCTCACAGTCGACCACAAACGAAATCGTGTAACAACTTCACAGGAAGGTTTGGCGTTGCTTAATCGCAATATGGAGGAATTTTTGCGCCGTTTTGTAACCGTGGACGAAATATGGATCCATCACCAGAGACCAAACAACAGTCAAAACAGTGGGTTTCTAAGGGTGAATCGGGTCCAAAGAAGGCCAAGGTGGGTTTGTCATCCAATAAAGTTATGGCGACTGTTTTTTGGGATGCACGCGGGATAATCCACATTGAGTACCTTCAAAAGGGAAGAGCAATCAATGGGGAATATTATGCCAACTTATTGGACCGATTCAATTACGATTTGAAAAAAAACCGACCTCATTTCGCCAAGAAAAAAGTTCTTTTCCACCAAGACAATGCAAGGGTGCACACATGTGCAGTTGCCATGGCAAAAATCCATGAATTGGGCTATGAATTGCTCCCTCATCCACCCTATTCTCCAGATTTGGCTCCGGGCGACTACTTCTTGTTCTCAAACCTGAAGAAATGGCTTGGTGGAAAAAGATTTGACTCCAATGATGAAGTCATCTCGCAAACAAAGGCCTATTTTGAGGACCTCGACAGATCATTTTTTTTGGAAGGGATACAAAAATTGGAGAAGCGTTGGACAAAGTGTATAGAGCTCAAGGGAGACTACGTTGGAAAATAAAATTATTTTTTTATCAAAAAATCTGTGTTTTATTGCAAAAGTCACGGACTTATTGACCCGCCCTCGCAGGTATTAGAATATAATTACCATGAAGTCTAAACTATTTTTAAACCAAGTTTCTGGCACTTCTTGAAGAGAGCATGATTCCTTAAGCATTGCTTCCATCGTTTCACGTTCAAACTTTGTGTCAAAAAGCTTAATTTTGGACTTTAAATCATTTTTAATTTTCAAGGGACATTTATTTATCTTATAAATGTTGAAATATCTTCAATTTGTGATTTTCAATTAAAAAAAAATCAATTAATCATACATTTGTTGGTTTTTAAAGATTTGACTTTGTCCCACGAAAAGTTGAATATTTTGGAGGTTAGCAAAAAATTGCATGAACACTTTTAATTTACGCCAAGTAATAAGATAATGCAATTAGATTTAAAATTCTGCTAGACTTTAAATTTTTTTTTAAAAGCTTTAAAAGCTTAACCAAACTCACAAAAACTGTGGATTTTTCCCAAAGTAAAATTAATATTTATTGAGACATTCGTTAAATTGAGGGAATTGTGGTTTATGAAAATCAAAAGTACAATTTACCACAGAAGCAATCGTCTCAATAGGAATATATGGGAATATGGGAATTGGACTGACAGTGGGAGACAGAGCAGTTGATGGGGTTGACTGGGGTCTGACGTGCCTTATGCCTACCCATATAATTAGGGATATCACTAATTTGACAGAATCTTGAATCTTTAAATTGATCTATGAAGAGACACTCATTAGCGGATGTGGGATATCAAAAATGTAATATAACTTGATTCATTGCCTGATTAAGTCCATTTAAGTTGGGAAAGGATGATGATCACCGCAAAGAAGTATTATTGTTTGGTCAATAGTGCTAATGGCTCGTTCATAAAAATCAATAGGCTGTAACGGCTATTCAAGAAGCCCACACAAATATCTTTTATTTTTTCTTGATTCGGCTTTTTTTTTTTTTCCTCGAAAGCCCTTTTATCAGCCAACAATTCATTGGACATAATTATAAGAAAGGAGATTAGTTAGAAGATTTGACCCTAATTAAGAGCAAATTTCATTGAACGAAACTTTTGGATGATGATAATATACCCGACCCGTAATATACAATGAAAAGCTTTTTCGCACCATCATCATTATATGAAGAATGTAAAAAGGTCTGAATGAAACAATAATTAGGTATATGTCCATCAAATTGTTCTGTAGGTACATATACGATTTCCTAGATTAATTTTCATAGCTCATTTACCCACATAACTGTAATAACTTAACGAAAGTTAAATAGTTAAATCACGTTTGAAATAGCAAGTTCCTTATGACGATGCATGAATGTTGCTTTTATATTGGTAGATAGGTACACAAAATACACATTTTCATTTAAGTTGAATAAAAGAAAAGAAATTAAGTATTCAAAAAAAAACAGAAAAAGCCCTTATTTAAGCCCAGATCCGTTTTGTGGTGGTCCATTGCAAATCACATACAATTCCCAAGAATATAATATTATGCATGATGTGCCTTTTAAGGTCAAGGATTCTAGCTATGTGGGCTTTGCTTTTTCTTTCCAAGCCTGCATCACAAAAGTATCTCAATCTCATACACCACATCTTTATCATTTTGAAAGGCCTTAAGAATCACACTCAGTGCACACAGCATCAACCAACATACAGTTAACACAAGGACTGTGCTAGTTCTCAAGTTGAATATATGTAATTCTCATCTGTTCCATTCAGCTCTCTTATATTTTATGAGATGTGGAAATGAAAAAAAGCCACACATCCTGTTTTTGTACTAGAAGTAGGTATAGGCAAGAAGCATATATACAAAATAATACCACCTACATAAATGTAGATATGTAGCTTAGTACTTTTGCTTAAATGTGACGTTATAAGAGCATGTTGTATATATATGACGTGTTTTGTTTTTAATGGAATATTTTATTCATTACTTTCTAAGCAAACCAAGTTTGAGCCTGGAGCCCCATTTAACTGCTTTTCTTCATCTTCAACGAAGATTGCTGTCTATTTTTGTATGAGCTACACTGCTAATGTCAGCCCATATTTTGTGAATTATTTGATCAAACCTTGGAGTGGGTGGAATGTTCTTTTCTTTAAAACAGCTTTTCAATTATATTGGAACAATATTTCTAGCGTACATACATACGAGTAGGCTTTACTGTCAGCAACAATGAACTTTTGACATCTTCTACAGTCTAGGGTTTATTTTTGAAAATTGAACCTAATTACTTTTGACACTTTTGAGCTGTCATCGTTTATGAAGGTAAAAATGGAGTGGTTGAAACCTTCATTATGAATGATGGATATTCCAAAGTGATTAAGAAATATGTACCTACGAATACAGAAACTGTTCGAAGAGATGAATTAAATATCACGATGACAAGAAGTAAGGGGGTAGTGGACAAAGCTGTCAGTGATGTGGTGTGGTAGGTATATTTCTTTGGAGAAATATACGTAATTGACGGGAGCTGTTGGTATAGGGTTGGGAAGGTATAGGTATCTACATAACTTAGACTGCGTTACACTCTGAAATATTGATTGGGGATTTGAAGATATTTATGGATTAATATTATTTTTAATATGTTTGTACCTGTGTATGAATATTACAGTATGGGAGTATTGTTTGAGAAGGTTTTTGGTAAATGACTTTATTTAATGTGAGACATTATTTATGAAATAACATTTAATTTATGAATTCTTGTTAAATGAAGTACTTCTATTTATTTATATTTTTGTAGTAAGGAAGTAATTAGTTAAGACATACATCATTTAATTTGGATAATTGAAAGCATATTATTTCTATTCAATTAATTTCATTAAGAAAATAATATTTCATTTCCTAGGAGACTAATTATACTAATGCATCATGACAATTTGAAAAAGTCATAGTATTAGAGGATGGTAATTCATTGTATATGAGGCTGTGAGTGCTTATGTGGTGTAGTGCAACCCACTTTCTTTCGAGCTAATTTTTTTATCTTGAATTGATCACATATACGCGTATAAGTCATATTTTTGGAAAACTTAGATATTTAGAAATTCAGAATGCTCAAATTAAATAACAGACAAAATCAAAGAATCAATACACCACCTTTGCATTCGCATTCTAACCCCCAGTTTCGCAGTCTAGTTTAATCCTTGAACTGAGTTCAATAATTGTTCTGCTGAACTAAAATTTAAACCAAAAGTGGAGTTTAAACTACCACAGTAAAACTGGAAGTTAGCCTCATATATCTATAAATAATATAGTTCAAATGCACCTTATTGGCATCAGAAATAATTAAATGCTCGAATGGGTAGGATAGAAATTAAGAACTAATGTAAATATGTACTTATACAAATTGCACCAGGCATTAATTCAATTGTGAAGACAAATTGTAAAATAGCTTCGAGTTCGAAACCAAGAATTTTTATGATTACTTGAGTAAATCCAGTAGTAAAGGGTTTTTCAACAGGGACGCTTCAAAAGTAGAGCGACAGGGACAGCAAACGATGCCAAATTTCATGCCGCTCTTTTGACATTTCTCTTCAGTAAGGTTTGCATTTTATGATGGAAAGATATACGAGCCAACAACGAGTCGAAATTATAAAAATTTACTGCCGAAATTCAGAGTCAGTGGCCTCAACGTTAAGAGCGCTATGTCCAATTTATGGTCGTCATAATCGTCCTAGCAGATCAACAATTGAATCCACAGACACAGTACAAAATGTTTCCATGCCAGTGAGACAAAGAAGTGCTCGTAGTGTCCAGAATATTGCTGCCGCTGAGGCTTCAGTTGCAGAAAGCCCAAATGTGTCTCTCACACGTCGTTCTCAAGCGTTGGGCATCTCTGTGACGTCGTTGTGGCGAATTTTGCGAAAAGATCTTGGCCTACATCCTTACAAGATTAAATTGACGCAAGAACTGAAGCCGCTTGACCACCAGAAGCGCCGTATGTTCGTGAATTGGGCTGAGCAACAACTTGAAAATGATTCGGATTTTCATCGAAAAATCACATCGCCACAAGCCGCACAGCGAATGTCACAATCAATTTATTGGAAACCAAGTTTGGAGAACGTATTATCTCACGAAATGGTCCCGTCGTTTGGCTGCCTTCGTCGTGCCATTTGACGCCGTTAGACTATTTCCTGTGGGGCTACGTCAAGTCTATGGTATATGCCAACAAGCCAGCGACGATTGATGAACTTGGTACGAATATCGAACGTGAAATTGCAGCAGTATCGGCCGATTTATGCTTGAAAACCGTCGAAAATTGGGTTCAGCGTCTGGACTTCTGCAAGCGTGCCCGTGGTGGCTATGCAAAAGAAATCGAGTTCCATACATAATGGCATCGAACGTACTTTCACAGGAATAAAGAATTTCAGTGATATCCAAAACCGTTTTTGTTTTATTTAAGAACACTTTTGTAGCACTATTATTGAAAACCCCGATACATACTTCCTCGTGAAGTGAACAATCGCCAGTGGAGAAAGTGATGTTTTGACATTTCTCACTGGAATAGACTTGCGAATGTGTTATGAAAGTTTGACACGTTACGTTTTCTTACGTAATCAAACTATCAATTGTTCACTAGGGCTTGCCACGATACCAGAAAAGTCTCGGTATCGTTTGGTATCGGTATCGGAAACCAAAACGATACCGAGACGATACCACCCCAAAACGACACCGAGACGATACCAAACACGACTATGTACTAAGTTTTATGAAAATCGACCTTGGCGTTAAGGCTGTAGCCGGACAAACAGACAGACAGACAGAAGTGTCAGACCAAATTTTTTCATCTTAACAAAAGTGCGAGTGTTATAAATATTATCTCCTACCATTGCTGTACCCTGTATGCACTGCATATTTTTAATCATATAGAGAGCCAAATGGAACTTGGAGAACAGTGTTAGACAGATGACTAAAACGAATTGGACATGTAGGGTTTCACCTCCTTCCATTTGAATGAACTGATATTACTTGACTTCACGTTATTATTTCTATAGTCCACTAGGAATAGAAGTTTAATGCTTAAACTTGACTTGTTGGTTCGATTGCTATAAGTATTTCTGATCAATCAGAAATAAGACATTTTAGACATGTACTCAAGCTAGAGGGAGCCATTAAAATACTATATTTTAACACTGCTCTTTTTTGGAGCTTGAGGTGGCTTTCTGGATTTTATTGACGGTATTCTCCATATAAACCAAAGCATATTGGAAATAAGGCCACAAATATCAGCTTTTAAAATATATGTGTGTATCTGCCATTCTGTGTTTACCTGATTTCCTGAGTGCGATAGAAGATTTGTTTTGATTAAAATGAAAATTTATTTAATCAAAAAGCAAACAATATCAATTAATACTATAGCCCAAACGCAAAATAGTTGGTCTATGCTATTTTATATCGAATACATACTGTTTAGAAGTTCAAAGCTTGATTTTCTTCTTGAAATGAAAAAAAATGTTAATGAAAGTAAATTTTATTTTATACTTCACGTACAAATAAAAAAATTTAAATGCATAAGTTATTCGGCACTTCGAGTTATTGTTGGTTAAAAATAAGCAGAATACTTCATCTTCCTTCGTTTGGTGGCAAAATAGTTGGTCTAGTAATTGAAAATGCCTTTTCACCACTGCGTTACATCACCTTTTCTTGATATCACTGCCTGAATTCGCTGGGGCATTGTGTCCAGGAGTTTTTGGCATTTGATTGTTTGATTGTCTGTCGTAAATCTTGAAAGTTCCTTGCTGGCTGCTACCTTATTTTATTGGCGACGAATCAGGGCTGCTGGATGGCTATTCCATTAATGGAATGGCTTCAGCAGATAACCAGGCTTTAGTTGACCTCGCCGTATGGCAAGATGCACCGTCTTGCTGAAATACGTAGCCTCCCTCGGTTGATTGAAGCTGTGTTATTGACGGAAGCAGATGCTCTTCCAAAATGCTGCGATATTTCACTGAGTTTGCAAGGCCATCAACAAAGCGTAAGCTTCCAACAACACGACCAGACATGCATCCCCATATCATTTCTGATGCTGGAAACTTTATTGTTCGTTTCAAACAGTCTTTATGGAACACTTCCTTAGAGGTGCGAAGTACTCGTTTTTGCTCATCACCAACACAAATCTCAAATCTAAATTCATCGCTCCAATTCACTTGGCGCCATTGATGTAAGGCCCAATTTTTGTGCTCTTTAGCCCATTCAAGTCGGAATTTCTTTTGGCTTGGTATTAGAAGGGACTTTTACTTTGTCTATTAAAATGCGTTAAAAAAAACTGAAATAAATATTAACAAAAAGATTTTGGAACAAACCTTGTAAAATTTATAATTAATTTTTTGCATGTTTCGTTTACAAGTGTTTACACAGAAACTTTTTTTTTGATGCGGCTTTTCCACTCCACTGTTATCCCAGCAGCAGTTTGACGGCAGTTTTCTTTGATTAATTTCTTTAACACTCGACAATCGCGGGGTGTTGCTATTGGGGGGGCGCACAAAAAGCTGGCGATAATTAAAAAACTAAATTGCAAATATACTAAATTGTTTAATATTTTCTAATAGTGTGATATCCATCCTTTAAAAAAATACTATTAATTTTTTTAGACCTTCTCGTTTTTTCACAACACGGTTTTGTTTAAGCTTAACTAGTAGTTAGCTGAGCCAGAAGTAAAATTGTCGATTTTTCATCGTGATCTTTGAGAACAGTTTTTCCTTTTTTTTGTTGATTCATTAAAAATTTAAGTATGCAGAATTCAACTTCGGGTATGTAAGAGTGATTTAAACAATTTTTTTTTTGTTATATGTAAATATATATGTAAGATTTTAGTGAAGTTCAGTGATCAGTTTTTTAAAAGTTTTATCTTAGAGGTTCTCTGAAATCCATTTACTTTTTAATGTGTTCCGAGTGGGATCGAGTTGTATTTTATGTGTTTTTAAATGTTTGTGATGTTAATTTTGCGATTCCGTTAAAAAAACGTACTCCTTTTGCACCCTTTTTGTGATATGTGAATTTTCGTAACTCTTGAACCTTAATTTTTTTTTTAATTTTTCGTGACTTTAGGAATCACTTCAAATTCAATTTTTTTTACAAAAAGGCAACTTGTAAACATTATGAAAAGATGTGAGAGTGTTATGATTGACGGTCAGAAGGATTTTAAAAAAAATATCTTTTAAATACAACAAGAAGTACCTAAATCAGCCAAGTTAATGAATTGAATAGAATTCTTTCGCATTTTAAATCCGAGTTCAAAACTTGAGAGAAACCGTTTTAATGCCGGCCTTAACTTATGCAACTCAAATGAGCCTCAAAGCTTCTGGGCAGATTCAGGCCTCAAAAATTCTAAAAGATGTTACTGAAAACATTGACATAGCTGAAATATACAGAAAAGTGATTCAGAAGTCCGCAAAAATTGTATGACAGGAGAAGATGCGTTGGCTGTGTTAGTTCCAGAAAACTATCAAGGCACCAATATAATGTCATACGAATGAGTGCTCCTGAAAAGTTTCCATCCTATGAACTTGTTCAGGCTGCGAAAAAAAATTGCTCCCCAAGCACTGAGCACATGAAAGTCACAGCTACTTGCGCTGAGTAAGTCTTCAAGCTTTGCTTGACATTACTTCAAAAAGGTTAATATCATTGCAGGAGAGTATTTTAGAAATGGAAGATGAAGCACTCCGGAATTGTATTTTGATATCGAAATGGGGTTTCGATGGCAGCTCAGAACATAGTTCCTATAAACAAGCGTTTCATGGATTAGACGCAGACGATTCAGCTGTATTTCTTACTTCTTTAGTCCCTATTCGACTTGAAAGTGGTGAAAAAATAATTTGGTAAATCCCTAGTCCATCTTCCACAAATTACTGTCGGCCGTTAAAAGTAGAATATGTTAAAGAGTCAACTGATATTTCAAAAGCTGAAAAGATTCGAGTAAACACTGAGATTCAAAATCAGCAAAAAATTGTTCTCATGATGGGTACAAAGTCAGTGGAATTACAACATACGAGTACATTAATTTTAACAATGGTTGATGGAAAGATTTGTAATGCTTTATCTGAAACAAAATCTTCTTAAAAATGTTATTTATGCGGTGCAACCTCCAAGGAAAAATTGATGAAATGATTTCAAGACCAATAAACACCGAATGTTTGACTTTTGGAATGTCTATTTTGCATGGTTGGATAAGGATGTTTGAATGTCTTTTACAAGTAGCCTACAAACTACCTGTACAAAAATGGCAAGTCAGCGAAAATGACAAGGCAATCGTGACAGAAAATAAGGCACGAATTCAAAAAGAATTCCGATTAAAATGTGGGTTAATTGTTGATAGGCCAAAACCTGGATTCGGCAACAGTAATGATGGAAACACTGCTAGGCGGTTTTTCCAGAATCCTGAACTTTCTGCTGAAATAACGAAAGTAGAAATAGAACTTATTAAAAAAATGCACACAATTATGATTGTAGTTGCCAGTGGATATGAAATTGATGTTGATAAGTTCCGAAAACATGCGCACGAAACAGCAAGACTGTTTGTCAGTCAATATCCTTGGTATTATATGCCCCCAACTCAACATAAATACTTTATTCATGGCCCGGAAATAATAAAATCTGCATTGTTGCCAATTGGGCAGCTTTCTGAGAAAGCGCAAGAGGCTTGAAATAAAGATTTTAAAAACGTTCGAGAGCATTTTTCAAGAAAATCAGGTCGCGATAAAACAAATGAGGATATCTTCAATTATTTTCTGCTAAGCTCCGATCCTATCACAACTTCCAAGCAAAAACCACACACGAAAAAATTGCAGTCTTATCCTCCAGAAGCACTAGCGCTATTGAAACCTCCAAACATTCCCGCAGCAAACATTTTTGTTGAAACTAACATATCTGATGACGAAAGTGATGAATAAACTTATTTTGTTAAAGTTTTTTTTAATTTAAATTAAAAACATCGATGAAAATAAAAAACTTTAAATTAAAAAAAGGATTTTTTTAAATCAGATTTTCTCTACAATTAGGGTAAAGATATAAGAGAGTTTGGATAAAAGTTATGTCAGATAAAAAATTAATGTATTATTAAGTCTCTTTAGCCTTAAAAATAACCTTTCAATTTGAAAAATACTGACACTCTTATTAGTTCCCAAATAACCATAGCTTAATTGGGCATTCTAGTGGGCGTGGGAATGATATTATATATGACCTAGTAAGGGTCTTAGAAGCATATATGCAAAATTTCAGGTTCCTAGCTCTTACGGTTGATTTAATATCACGTTGTAAGGCATTCTGCCCCACTGTGGGCGCCCGGATTTCTTTCGGGCATTAATGTTGCCTGTCTTTTTGAAGAGCGAAATTATATTCTGAACTGATGACCGAGGTAGATTTAAATTTTTAGCAATTCTATAGCTAGACAAACCGTTTTCAAAAGCTTTAACTATTGATTTTCTAAGATCTTTGGATATGGGAGCACTACGCGCCATGATCACCAACCAACTTGATTTGACTCATCACATCAATACTCTAATAAGCTGCCAAAGCAAGAGCAAAATAATTTTAGCTTAATTTCTTCTAACGTTTAACTTAATCATACGGTGATGTGCAGTAGACCAACTCTTTTGCGCTTATTAACAAATGAGAGAGCACATATTTTTAACGGGATTGATTTTGCTTATTTTTGCCATTCATTTATTCAAGGGAGACATTATCTATGATATTATTTTTAGTTTTTTTCAAAACTAAATACCTGTGTATGAAAAACTTGCAATATAGAAATTTTCATGTGCCATTAAAATGGATAGACCATATTTTTGTCATTTCGGTCGTATCTAGGCTCAATATACCTAATTTTAATATGAATGAATGTGTCCTCGAATGGACGACATTGCTTTTTTTGAAGAAATGCCCTCGGGAACTTTTTTTTCTTAAACAAAAACTAAGAAAATTATTATATTTTTGCAATGGTTTTTCAAGCTATCAAAGTTATCTCGTTCATATAATGGTAATGTTGATTCAAATCTCAAGGTCGGATTTTTCACGATGGCATTTAAAATGCGTTTCACAGGAAGAAGCTATTTAAAAAAAAAAAAAAAAAAAACATTAAAACTCACTATGCCATATCTCCGCAAACAATGTCATTTCTGAACAATGCAAGAGGCGCGGATAGGAACAATAATAATTATTATTGTTCCGTTGGATTGCGAATTTATGTGCAGCAATTAGTTTACTTTCCGCCTCTTGCACACACACACACATACTCATATACACACGTCCCATTCAGAGGGAGTGTACGTGACAGATTTATTTTGTTTCATTTATATTCTCTACGAGCCTTTCGAGTCCTAGTTATACATTATACAAGTTCTATACTAGATCTTCTTTGCAACAACGAACAATAGCTTCCAGGATTTTGTGTGTAAGTGTATTAGAGGAGAAAATGAGGCAGTGAAATTCTATTCCGGTGCGCGAACACTAACTTCCTTTGGACCTACTTCTGCAAATTTTCTATACAGTGTGGTAATGGTGTCGACGGCGGAGGCGGGTGGCATCGAGCGGCGGCAGGGGAGGGAATTTTCATCATCAGGAACAGAAGTCTACAAATGAAGCCATTTTTTGACGTCAACGCTCTCCGAAGCAAAAACCAACTTCCAAGTTTACTGCTCCTTGACGTTGTTCTATATTCGTTTATTTAGTTTTAATTGTATTCCTGTGATTTGTGTTGTGATGTCCTTTCATTTCATCTCCCTTTCTCACTGTCGAGTCTTTAGAGATTCTCTTAATTTTCTTCTTGATTTTCGTTTTTTTTTTTTTCTTTATTTCTTCTTCTTTCTTTTATCATTTTGATTTAGTATTTAAATTTCAAGTTGTCTAACAGTGCATCATTAAATTCTGGTGCGAAAAGTTGAATAAAACTTTATCCTCTGTTGGTTCTTTTTCAACTTCAGACAGAGAAGTGCGAGAACTTTGAGTTTCGTCACCAAAAATATTAAGAAAGAAAAAGGAGTATAATGTGTATACCTTAGTTTGTGTGATTGAATCCTTAAAGTGGGGCTTAAAGTGTGTTTGTGAAACTTTTTGAAAGAAGTTATTTTTTTTTTGTAAGTGATTAGCGGGTCTTTAGACTTGCAGTTGTATGAAAAGGATCTTAGTGAAAGTTTGTTGGAAGTCCCGGAATTTTCAATTTAGAGTCTGTTCACTGGATATACCTATGGAGCCAAAAGGTCTGGGATATAAGACCTGGGTGAATACTACAGGCAATAACTCCTTTGTCTTGTAGTTTTAAAGCCAAACCATGAATGAATAGTTTTTGAGTCAAACGATTTTGACATCAAGTGACTGCCATTTTATTTATCAATTTCATCTCCAAAGTCCACTTTTCGGTTTGGTCTAAACACTGATCATGGCCCCTTAATTTTTTTTTTTTTTGCAAAATCAGATCAGAACGCGTAAGAGTCAATTAGTAAATAATGATTAGTAGTAGTTTCTCAAATCTAGCAGTATACCTATGACACACTTACTAACTGCTGATATCTGCTCTCTTATAGGCACTGGGAATCCAAAATACAACGCCAACATTATATTTCGAAATGAACCCGTAAATAGGTCATTTGAAAGAAATTATCTGTTATACGTAACACCTCATACAATTTAATTTATTTAATTTTAAAACAAAATTGGTAAAAAATTGTGACTTCAGAACCCATTCCAGAATCATTTAAATTGTAAACATCTAATCCTCGACCCTGATCTATGAGAATTCATTAGAAAAATACTAAATTAATTTTTCTTATTTAAAAAAAAGGAAACATTTTTGCGCTTTCTATTAGTTTTCATTTAAAATATTTATTCATTTGGAATAAGTTGGTTTATTAAAATAAAAATTCAAAATAAAAAAATTAATTATGCATCCACAAAATATTAAAACCTACCTATAAGTACATGTAATTTAAAAACCCACAAGGAAAAAGTAAACGGTATTATGTATTTGTATGCAAAACATTCTATGCAGGAACTTTTTTCGCATACATTTCTATTGTATGTATATTTTTTATTAATTTTCTGCTCAACTAAGCGTAATGGATAAAAGCAAAACATTAACATTTATTTTAATAAGAAATCCTTGAAAATATATGTATGTAACCATATTAATATAATTTAGAAGGAATTTATTTAAAACTTGAAGGGTTGAGTATGAGCATACTTAATTTCAAATATTCTCATCTCGTATAATTAAAAACAAAAGTATAATGGTATCATGTGGTATCTATTGTGAAAAATTTTTGTTTTCTTTTTTCCAAAAAAGCTTACATATGTTAATGAAATAGATTTATTTCAATATCATTTACCAAAAATAATTGAAGCATCCAGTGCAAAAATCAGATAACTCCATTTTTTGAATGTCGAGCAAAATACAAAAAATCGTTTTAAATATCAAAACAAAATGCTCTCCCATTTTTTTTGGAAAGACAATAGAAAAACACATTGAATAAGTTTAAGGAAAAATTAAAAATGTGATGTGTTTTTGGAGCTTGTTTTTGCTACGATTTTTTGGTTAAAATAAATGGAAGTTTTACCTTCTTCATCATACACTTTCGACAAACTATTGCACCAAATATTGTTTTTCAATTTAATATAAAATTTTATAAGTTGAAACATCGTTTGTGAGTCAAATCTCCAAAGATTCGGTACCCCTGCAATATTTGGATTTTTCGAATTTTGAATATACGCCTTATTTAATTTAATAAAATCTCTTACACAAGTTTGTCAAATCTTACACAACCGATGACGTTACCCAAGTAAGAAAACTTTAGGACAACAGTTTATTTTTATTTTTATAAATTTTTTTGAGTTAGACCACTATCTAAAGTTTGACAAAGTTTATAAATATGACTGTAATATTTTGAATAATTTTTGTTTGTACAAAATTTCAAAGTTCAATATAAAATGTATTTATTTTTTGTATAAAAACGCTACCATAGAAATATGTACGTGTTCTTTCCAATTTAAAATACTAATTGCAACCACTTCAACTTTTTACAATTGAAACTTAGGGAGCCTTCTAACCTCTGTGCGCTAGAGCACCGTCCTTAATAGCTACGGCACTGCCTACATATGTATGCACAAACCTGACTCGTCTTCGTAAACTCACGATTTGTGGAGAATTTCAAATTATTGTTGCAATTTTTGCTTAAATAAATTTTTATATTTTTTTCTTATTTATCAAGGCATTTTTGTTTTACTAAGAGTAGGTTTAATTTTTTGCTACTTACGATCTAATTAGATTTCTTGAAAGAAGTTTTCAGCTTAAGATCTGGAAAAAATAGATTAAAAAAAATCAATTAAAGTTTTTGTTAGGAATTTATTAAGTAATAAAACATTTTTAAGTTGAAATATAATCAAGCAGGCTCAGTTTTAAGCTCTAAATATCAAATCCTTTATTTAATGTTTGTGTACAGTAGAAGGTATCCTTAAAGTAATGTTCAATATTGAAACTGATGAATAGCCAGATCTAAGAATAGAATCAAGCAACACTTCTTCAAAATCAAATCATCTCATAATTTAAAGTAATAAATTCAAATGTTTTGAAAGATTTTTTTTTTGTATTTAAGAATACATACATACGAGTATATGGGTGATTCTCTGTTGAAAGCTCCTTTTTAGCATCGAAAATGTCCCCTACCTAAATTTGAGAAAAAAGGATGCAGATCTAATGCTTGTTTGAAAATATTGTTTAACTGATAATTTAAAATTCGGGTCAGTTGTTTTAAGCGTTTTTTAGAATTTTGTCTTGCTACGGAAATGACGAATCTGTTACGGTAATAACGATCTAGTACCAATATTACATTTTCTACAATTATAAATAAAATAACAGATTTTGATGTGTGCTTAAGTTAATAAGTAGATTCCCAAAACCAATTAAACACGAAATTTAGTATCTTGTTTCTATATAAAATAATCGTACCTGTATAGTTTGTTGCATGCTATGAGATCCAAATCCATCATTTTTTTAATTCATCGTTTTCAATTGATTCAAAGAAGTAAATTTAAATAAGGTTGATAACAGAATTTGTGGGCATGTGTCGACTTGAAGTTAACAATTTTTTTTACAATTTTAAATTTAAAAAATACCATAATAACGTATCAGCCATAAAGAAGATCAAACCGTCCTATTAATACAAATGATGCAAAAAGACGCAGGAATTGAGTCTTTTAGGAAAACAAAACATTGAGAGTTTCTTACAAAAATGGAAGCCAAGATTGAGGTACTAGTCGAGCATCAAACTTAGCGTAACTATCTTGTTGGAAAACAAAGATCAAAGTGTTTTTTTTTTTGAGTGACACAAGAAGTCGAAGGAAGACAACTGAGCAGGATGATTCAAAATCCTTTGGAATTTCCGACAGCAAAAAGCTTAAAACGAGATAGCGTCCGTATTTCTATTTATGTTAAAATCACATTTATCATGACAGTCATAAAGATGGCAGCTACGAAAAATACATAACAAATGAATAGTAGGTTCAAGAGAAGGTGAACGAATTGCTTTCCCTCCGACTCCGGTTGTATGCTGAAATACGGGTATTTGTCGATGTTGTGAGGATTCAAAACTATCATATGCTATGATGATGATCCACACTGAAATGAGTTATTTTGAATCAAGATGGACGGGTTACTCGTAGGGTAATATTAAGTCACCTTCAAAAATTACATCCCCACTAGACCCAAGGTATGGATAGAAAGACTAGAGTTCTTCTAAAAAGGGCTTAATCTAAACTTTCGGTATGCAAGTTGACAGGTTATAGAGATGAAAGGGGAATCCAGATAGTCTTAGCTACTCCTTTTCTACTCCTTTTTCACTCCAACTATACTCCGATTTTTCCACATGCCATAGGAACGAAACAGAACACAAAACCAATCAAAAACCACATAAGATACGACAGGTAACGATAGCTAATGAGAGAAATACTTCAACTGAATCTTAAGCACTTAAAAATGGCATTTACAACCTTAACAGCTTTGCATAAAAAGACAACATCGACATCGGATAATACCTTGTAAGTATTTTAAAAATTGGGCCTACGGAAACTAATTTTCGTGATTTCATTTTGGACACTAAACTAACTCCCCATTAAAGCTTAGCAAAGCCATCAAAATGGTGAAGTGTGAAAAATACAAGATCTTGCTGAAAGCGAATTTGATTAACTTTCGGTACACAATTTGTTTTATATTTGAGGCCGATCATTGTCCTTAAAGGTATTTTAATATATGTACAAAAATTATGACTTTTTAAGGAAAAACACATTCATTCATTCATGCATTCATTTCCGTAACATGTGGTCACTACCGTAAATAAGTGTCAGGTCATGGAAATGATGCTACGGAAATGATGAAAATCGATATTTTTTAACCTTTTAGACAAGAAAAATAGAAGGTTTATTTTTCAAATTAGGTAGGAATTATTGTGCAACATTACCCACAAAATTGTTAAGAGATAGTTATTTAAACTATCAATTAACGAAACTATACTTAATAACGGGACTGACGAATTTGATGGAACACATCAGGAATTCAACCACTCAAATTGATTTTTTATTCATTATTTTCAATATGCTCCTAAGAAAACTTAATTCATTTTCTTCATTTAGTTCGAATTCAATAAACAGACGTCCCTTAATTGGAATTTAATAGCATTTCACCTTTTTTTTTACGGAAATGATGCAAATACCTGAAGACTCATGTTGGAAGGCTTCTAAGTTAATTAATATAAATGAATAAATTTTACGTTAAGGACAGTCGTATTAACCTACATGATGGAATCTTCTCAAATAATATTTTTATCTTATTTAAAAGCGAAAACAATACTTTTTGCGTGCTGAAATGAGGAGGAGACACGTTTTGGAAATGACGTTTGGGGTCTTAATATTACTTTTTTCGATTAAATGTTTGCAAATGTTTAAATTTGAGAAATAGGCCAGTAATAAACATTGCTAATGGTGTTATTGGGCTTAAAACATTTTTAGTTTTTTTTTATATTTTAAACCATCTTTGGCCGGGGCCACGAAAAGGAGCTTTTAGTGGAGAATCACCCATATATTTTATATTTTTTTTTTTTTGTCTATCCTTGTAAGTTTGTTGTATTTCGTTGCTGACTAATAGACGCGTAGTCGGTGACAACAAAGTCAAAAGCGGAAATGGACTGGAAACATAAAATTGTATGCGCTTTCAGAAAAGCTCGGTATGACAGGCCCTAGCCTTTTGAATACTTGTCATACCTGTTTGAACGAAGTGACGTCTGTTTTTTTTATAAAATTCAGTGTGCCTATGTGGGTATGCTATTGATTTCGAAACCACTAAACCGATTAAGATCAAATTTTCAGAGAAAAATTTTAATCGTTGGAGTGGAATAATTCTTTTTAATTAATTAAAAATTGGAATTTCCATACAAATTATCGATAACAAGTTATTCGCGCCGGTTACACATATGTGGGATAAAATGAATATTTTTGGGGATTCCCCAAATGCGATTTATGCGTCATCAATACAATAAACCAGAGATCAGTAATAACTGTCAACCATTATTTTCAATCAATTTCTCTCTGAGAGTATTCGTTTAAAAAGATTTCGGTTTGAGATTTATTTAAAAAAAATCAAAATTTCGTTTATCGGTTGAGATTTATTTTTATTTGTATTTCTGTAAATATCTCTCAATGGATGAGTTTTACATGAAAAAATAAATGGAAAAGGTCAACCTTTAACCTTTTTCGCTAGAAATAAGTCAAAACTGATTTTCACTGTATATTGCCCAAAATCACTCAAAAATCAAAATCCACAAGTAAGAATTCACCGATGACAAAACGCATAGTTAACCGCATTTCTTAATGCAAGGCCTACAAAATATAAACATTCACACTAACCAGGCCTGTAAGCTTTCAGGTACAAGTACGATTCAAGTACCCAGTACCTCAAACTGAAGGTACATTTTAATTTATTTCAACCTTTTTGAAAAATATTATTTAAAAAAGAATAACTTTGGCAAGACTATAGCGAGACCAAAGCCAGAGATGGAAAAACATTCGAACAGAGGGCAGTGTTAACCAATTTGGCGATTATTTTAGTACAAAAATGTAGCACTTTACAACTCTGATACAAAAGATTTTTTTTCTTTCTCTCTGTGATAAATCTCGTTGGTTGATCGAAATATAAAACAAAAATGAATTTTAAGAACAAAGGTGAATCAGTGACATTTATTGAAAATGACAGCAAATAAGAGTTATTGAAGAACCTTTCAAAAGGTTGAGTTTTATTTCTGACCTCGCCAATAAACAATAGAAAAATCTAAAATCAGGAATACACGAAAATAAAATTCAAAGCAACTGCATGGGGGGTGCCTGCGATGTGACAAGTGAATTTCAATGGTATACTGCGCGTGGTTGGGAGGGGCGGTGATCCAGTGGCGTGTCGGCGCGAAGTGATGTGCGTGGTGCGAGTGGAACGAGACAAAAATTTGATTTTAATCCTTGATTCTTAGGGTAATAAAATAAATTGATCAAATTGAAACTCTGTAAGTTTTCTCGGGTATATTGAACAGGAAAAGGTAAACTTTATGTTTGTGTTCTTTTGTTGGTATTATTGATCAAAAGACCACCCACAAATGTTTTTTTTTTGATTTTTTAACCAATAGGAAATCTTTGTAGAAAATTCATTCAAGTTCTTATGTCGTTTTCGGTTGGATTTTCGGAATGTTCTACTCCTTTTTGAATCCAATCAAATATGAAAACATCATGTTGACATACACACACACACACCACTGATCCGCAGGAGAAAGTGGAGGCTGTGGGGGCTGCTTTCCAGCAAGTGTACAAGGTGAATGCGTGCATTCGCCCGAATCATGACCTGGAAAACGGAGCCTTGCTCCATCACTTCTACCTCCGGAGTGATATCACGCAATGGCGATCAGAGAACCTTGGTTTCACCGGGTTCAATGAAGATCATTTGGCAAACGCCATAATCGCCGAGCGAAATGGGCCCAGTTCCCTGTTAATTACGAAGGTGGAGCTCCAGCTCATCTTCGATTCATTAAAGAAGAAGAAGTCAGCAGGAGTCGATGGCATATCCAACGTTGTACTTCGACATTTACCTCAAGAAGCAGTAGACATTTATACCACTCTGTTTAACAACGCTCTGAATAATGCATATTATCCAGTGCGGTGGAAGACAGCTGTGGTGCATCCTCTCCCGAAAAAGGGAAAGGACAACTCCAATCCGGCGAATCTCCGGTCGATAAGTCTCCTTCCGAGTATCAGCAAGGTATTCGAAAAAGTTATCAATAGAGCTCTGTCTAAGTGGGCAGAGGACAATAATATCATACCGGACAATCAGTTCGGTTTTAAGGCGGGACATGACACCATTCATGCCGCGTCTAAGCTCGTTTCTGATGTCCAATGGAACAAATCTAAGAAGCAGTGTACGGGTGCCTGTCTGGTTGATTTGGAGAAGGCTTTCGACACCGTATGGTTAGAGGGTCTTTATCTAAAGCTGACCAGACTTGGCATTAGTAAACCACTATTAAATATGCTTTATGATATGCTCAATGGCAGAAAGTTTGTTGTCAAGAGTGGCAATGTAACTTCTGCCACAACCTTTAATATTAAAAATGGTCTTCAGCAGGGAGCGGTCAACTCGCCGATTCTATTCAGCATTTACACCAGCGATCTGATAGGTAGTCTAACTCAGGCAATAGCGTATGCCGACGATCTAATTGCGTACAGAACAGCTGCAAAAGTCGAGGACATCAGGATTCTTTTGCAGAGTGACTTCGATGAGATTCAACGATATTGTGATGACTGGAAGTTGAAAATCAACTTTCAGAAATCAGAAACTATCTTGTTTAGGACTCCGTTGCGTGGAGCCACAAGGGATACGAGAAAGAACTGGCGCAAGCTGGTGATCGTAGGGCCAAATGGACATCCACTGGTGAGTAAAAGTGTAGTAAAATACCTTGGCATCTGGATGGATCAGTATTTGTATTTCGACAGACATATAAATGCTGCTCTGGCCAGGGCTAGAGGAGCTTTTGCCCTGACGAAACGGTTGTTTTATAGCAGCCGGCTTGATAGCAGGGTGAAGGTGATTTGCTACATGGCCCTTATCCGGCCGATGATTGCCTATGGGTGCCCGGTTTGGTTCAACGTTGCCCCATCTCAAATGGAAAAGATTCGGGTGTTTGAGAGGCAGTGTCTTCGACGCTGCCTTGGATTGCACAGAACACCAGAGTCAGAGTACAAACACTACTATTCCAACCTGGCTCTATACAACGGGGCCAACATAAACAGGATAGATAATTTCTTGCTGAAGCTTATTCGAGGTCACATTGCAAGAGCGATGTCCTCGTCTAACAGCTTAATTTTCGGGGCTTATTACCCCAAAAACGAATACTACGAGAGTGTGCGTCTAAGCGGCTTTATTCCGCCGGATGCATTCCTCCACCTAGACAGTCGAGGGCTGATCCAGGATAGAGCAGCGGTTCCGCTAAACTACCACGTCGGCCGTAGAACTGTAGATCGGTGGCTCCTTTACAGTCGAGACGTCCTCGCACAGGACGGAGCTGAGCACCTTCGGTTCAGTAGGACTGTGTCCGAACGGGACCGAAGAGATAGGGTAAAGCAGGAGAACCAGTTCTGGTGGTTGAAAAACGAAGATGAAGTTCCTTCAGACATTTAATAGTTGACCTTGCTATTTTCTCTTGTATGGCCGACTTACATAGGTTTAGGTAGTTAGTTTTAAGTAAGGACAGTCAGGGTGGCACCAAAAAAAATATATATATAAAACATACAAAAACACCAAAAAAAAAATTATAAAATCAACAAAAATACAAAAAAAAAAATTATAAAAACCGGAAAATGCTTGCTGTGGCTGTTCTAGTTTGTAAGTAGCTTATAAGTAGGTTGTAATTAGTTTAAAATTAGTTGTAAGTAGTTTTAAGTAGTTTTAATTAGCTTTAATTTAGTTTTATGTAGTTTGTAAGTTTTATATAAAACCAAAAAATAAAGACATAGATACCGAGTTTTTTTGTGAAATTCTTCTCGGTAAAAAATAAAACCGACCTGGATTTAGTATTTAAGATAGTTCTTAGGCCGAAAGGCATTAGCATTAAGTTATTCTAGTTTAACTTAGAGCGCCCGACTGGGGCCAGTAAGTTACTTTTAAGATATTGATAAGTAGGCTAGCTTTTATGAATTTTTGTCTAGCTTTAAGATAGTTCTAAGATAATTGAAAAATAAAAATGAATTTACAAAAAAAAAAAAAAAAAAAAACACCACTGATATTGACGCCATTTTACAAAATAGCTTCTTCAAGAATTTATTAGATACTTTTGACAAGTAGTCCGACGAAAAACTTTATATGTATTATTTATATTTATTTACGCCGATTTTTAGTAAAGAAATGGCCACTTGAAAAATAATTTTTGTTGGTCCCTTAATGTTTTCCAATATAGAGTCGTTATTTAAGTACAATTTCAAATATTTCATAATATATCTATTTAGGCTTTAGATTAGAGCAAGCAACAACTGTTACGTAGTGTTAAATTTCTTTAGCTATATAAATGAAAATTATGGTTTAGTTAAGATTTGAAATATTTCCATCAAAGGTTATTATCATCAGTTAAGTTTAACTAAAAGTCTCAACACAAACCAACGATCACACATTTTATCAAAACATAATAAAGTCATCCTAGATAATAACAATCATCTTTCAAGCAATCAAAAAAAAAACACACACACTTTTACTGATTCAAATAAAAAAAATATAAAAATGAAATAGAAATGGCACAGGAAATTGAAGGAAAATGTGTTGGCATCATTTCATAACGAAATAAATATCAGGAAAATTGTTGTGAAATTCTTCCCAGATTCGTATCCTTGTGCCATAATTTGACGCTTTCGTTTTATACGGAGGTAAGATATGAATGACAAAAAAATTATACGACGACGATGTCACAGAGCATACATAATAGCTATACGCAAAAGATATGGTATGGGTATGCTACAGTCATAAGTGTATATGTTTATGTTCGAAAATTATATAAAGCTAACCATTCGGAAATGTATCCATTAAATTACATTTTTTTTCCTCCCGCAATCGGGATGTTGTTACGTTAATTTTTTTTCTTCTTTGTCTTTTATAAATATTTAGTTGAATTTTGTGGTGTGTTGTTTATCCTGAATGAGTTTACATACAGAATTATCACATTTGGTTAAAATTTGTTTATTTTTATGAACAACAAAGAGAAGTTAGTGTGTGACATTTGCAAAGTAAATTAAGGATTTTATTTGTATACCTATACCTACCACAGACGATAAATAATATCCTTTATAGATATCTTTTTTTGCAAGCAATGCAAATTATTTTTATTAAGCCGCACATTTTATTGTATATGTTACTCAGGTTTTTTTCATTATAAATTGCTTAAGAGATAAACATTTCAACATAATGAAAATAAGTTAATGAAGAGATTTTAGTTTAATCGAAGTTTTTTATTCTAAAACCAAATTATTTTTCCATTCGTTTAAATATTTATGTGCTTTAAGCAAATGGTTTATAAGAGCAAAAAAATGAATTTCGTTTTTGCAAACGATGTTATTCTACCTATTCATAATGTTTGAAAAAAAAACTTTCAAATTCATATTCTCCAAATTTAATCATTTCAAAGGTCGCACTATCGTGGAACTACACATTTCTGACATTTCAGAATTTTACCTGATTTTAATAACCTTATATGTGTTTAATTAGCCTGGTGGCCAATATTACCATATTCAAGTTTATTTAAGAAGACTTGTACGTCCAGCCCTCGAAACTCAAGAGCTTACAACATTATTTGGCAATAAAAGCTAGCTTTAGCGTAGAGATACTAATACTGATCAGATGAGAGCAAAACTTTCAATTCTATTTGAATTCAATCTTTTGATCTGGAATTGTCATAAACCTGGGTCAAAATTTCGATCCAGAATGAATCCGATCTTCCGATCCGCTCATGTGAACGTGGTATGAGCTACTTGTTATTATTTTCTGCAGCACTGAACGCTGCCATCAGACATTCCAATAATCTTTCAAGTCAGTGCTGGAAAATTGGTTGGTTGGTGGCTGGAAAAATCGAAACGTCACATTTAGGTTTCGACAGATAAAAACAAATAATTGCTCGGTCTCGTTTTCGCTTGCAATTATAACGCAGTTTTATTTTAGTTTTTAGTTTTTGTGGTGCAGTTATTTAATAAATGTTTGCATTCTTCACATCTGTGCAAATAAACCGTTCTAACGATATATAATTTATAAGCTTTCGGCTTTTGTATAAATATATAAATAAATAAATAAAATCAACATGGCCTGGTTAAAAAAAAGACCATGTTAATTGTTCCACAAAATTTGTGTTTGCCGTTTTATTTATGATGACCTATTATTTAAACACTAAATTTTGATAAAAAAGGCATTTTGACAGGTATACAGCACTAAATTTAACTGCGATCGATCGTGGTTTTTTAACACTGTATGTTATATATTTCTATTTTTTCACAAATCAGGTTGAAGTAAAGTTTTAAATGGTTATTTCAACAATGTTTACTTGTTGAATTTAACCAAGTCTCATATTAAAGAAATGCTCTACCAGTTCATTTCAACGTAACACAAGTTCTAAAGCACATTCACACACAGGCCATCCAAATAAAATTATTTGAATTTAACCTGGCAGCATGTAGCACTCAACCAGTGTTGAAACACACTCAGAAGCCAGTTAAATTCAACCTGACACCAGTGTTAAAGCACATACACACACAAGTCATCCAAATGAAATCATTTTCAACTTATTGATTTTTGGCACAAGTTTTTTGATCATCGAAGTGGCCCAAGGGATGCGTGCTATCTCCATGTGTAAGAAGTTCCTTGTTCAAAACTAAGTAAGTATCACAAGGTGTTTTTAAAATACAATACTAAATGGTTATAAATTTCTATACTTTCGGAAAAATTCAAAATTAATTGGATGGTAAGCAGCGTTAGAGATGGGACCTAGACATATAGATTTAAGAAATAATAATTGCCAGATACATGGTTGATTCAACATTGAATCATGTTCAAATAACTCTGGTTAAGCAGTTAACCTGATGTACCAAGTTGAAAAACAACAACCTCAACATCAGGCATAATACACCAGAAATTGGTTACTTATACCTGTTTTTTTTCTCTGAGTTTAATGTTAATCTTTTCAATAATAGTCACTATTAGATATTTTTGTAGACAACCTTTATTTATTTATTTATGTTTTGACATCTTTGTCATCTAAAAGTAAAACACAAAAAAAAATATTTTTTGACTTTTGATAAAATGTTTATAATAAAAATTTCTTTGAAACTACCATCACTCTCAGAACAAAAATATTTATGGTTATTAATATTTTTAGGTTTCTTTCATTGTAAATCCTTGAATTTCATCAAACTCACTGATTAAGTATATTTGTCCGACATAGATGCTGACTATATTTCATCCTTCTGCAGGATTTACCAGTGTTAGTCAATACAATTATAAATATTTGGTCTTAGTTAAATTTTTACTCATATAGAAAAATAAGATTGCAACTACTGCAGCTCAACGGGCGTTATTTGTTTGTTTACTATGTGCCTTTGAAGACTCGCATTTGTCACAAAAAAACTTTTATTTGAAGTACCGACTTGTTAATTACACAAATTGTTATTGTACAGACTGCACACTTTGTAAGTACCTAACTCTTAATTTTGTTCAAGGAAAAACAAAAACATATTAAAGAAAAACAGGATTTATTTTTTGTTTCCGGCTCTACGGTTAGAATGTGGACTTGGGCTTATCACACAATATGTGGTCGATAATATTACATTTAACAGGAAGTTTAGAGCATTTCCAAAATAGGTATTCTCGGAGGATTATCCAAGCCCACTCCACCTACATTACATGATGCACAAATGAATTGGCTTGCATATAAAATTTGTTGATAAGCTTTATTGACGAAAATGCACGCCTTTACTTAATTGGGTATAGTTTGAATAATAGTAAGTTAGCCGATACCAAATAGCAAATAAATCACTGTAGTATGGAATTGGCAAGGAACAAGCTCCCAAAATATATTTATATCATTAATTAGTTTACTATACTAAATAGTTCTTTTAAATGTATAAGCAACCCGTTTAATAACTAAGAGCCCAAGACCAAGTGTGCCATTTGATTACTTAAAGAAACAAAATTAAAATCGTTGGAGCGGTTTTCTTAAATACTAATCTCTTATAATAGGTATAAAATGCTGATAACATTAAAAAAAAATGGGGTATGTCAGTTTTGAATATTTATTAATATGTACATACACATTTATAAACCAAATTTAAAAAATTATGATCCCATTTTTGAAATATTGAATTAAAAAAAAATATAATTTTTTAAAAGACTTAACTTTATTTTTTTCAAAAATTTTGATATGCAGTATAATTGAAATTTTAAAGGAGCCTTTTCGTACAAGTTTTGAATAAAATCAGTTGAACCATTAATGAAAAACTGGAAAATAAAAAAAAACTTTATATGGCATGTATATTAGGGGTGTCGGAGTTTTTTTCAAATTTTTTATATTTTAAATGGGTATCGTGGATCTTGTTAAGGATTTCGAAATAAGTAATTTTTGCTTAAAGACATTTTCCAAAATCGAATTTTGTAATGTGTAAATTTCAAAACATATTAAACACAATTACTTGTTATACAAATTTGCGTCTTAGAAGGGTATGATAGTCATCTAACTGATGAGCCCAACTATTATACTTGGGCGAAACGCGATGGAGTTGAGCTCATTTGAACTTTTAACTTGAATTATAAATTCGGTCACTCCACTCAAACAGAAGAATTTTTTTTTTAAATTTTCTTCATATTCAATTATTACTTATTTTGTTTCATTTTGGATTTCTTTATTCAAGCGTAAATTGACCGATTATGAATTTAAGTACGTTGTATAAAGTTGTCGGGCCAATTCGAACATTTCATTAAAAAAAAAAATATTGAAAACGGCTAGAAAAGCGATAGATTTTTTGAGGGATTTCCTGACCACATATCGATGCATATTTAAATGGTTTTACTGACCAGTTTTTCGAATTGTAACTTTTACCTAAAACCGTGGCCTAAAGCGGGGTCTCAAAATTCAATTTTAGAAAATGGCCCACAGCAAAAATTACTTCTTTTTGAATCCTTTTCAAGATCTACGATATCCATTTTGAATTTGAAAAATTAAAAAAAAATCCGACACTCTTAATGTATATAAAAAATAAAATAAATTTGGTGGCACAACAGCTCGTGTAGATCCAAGGCCTAGTAACTAACAACTCTCAACCATTCCTGTGTGCGTATTTTTGGCAGGAATGGAGGGGATCTACAATTTTTTGCCGAGTCCGAACGGCTACATGAGAAGCACTTATTCATGACAAGTATACTCTTGGAGGATTTGTCAGTTCCTCGCAAGAGGCAGTACGTCGCGAAAAAAAAATTTCTGTTTTTAGGTGGCAGCTGCTGGGAATCGAACCCAGACCTTTGGCATGACAGTCCTACGCACTAACCATCATGCCACGAGGTACTACCTACTGATGTATATAGGTTCCATTAATAACTGTTTTTGGTTATTTTTTACCAGAAAAGTACACCATACCTACAGGCGTTTTTGAGATGAATAAGCTTTTCTCAGAGGCTGTATGATCTTAAAAAGAAATTCTAGAGAAACACCAAAAAGCCTTACAGATTTCTGGCCGTATGCTCTAGAGTCTAGACTCCAGAGCTTTGAACTATCTTACGCGAAGCACACTGTATTTGTCATTATACTGTTATTTATACTCGGTGCTTGTTGTTATAAAATTATTGTTGAAACATTAAAATCCAGATGTAAAATGTTTTAAATCTAGATTAACATCGATTAATCAAAATGCCAAATTTGCAAAACTTCAAATTTCCCCCTTGAAAGTTCTTGAGATTAATAAAAAGTTATTTTTTTAAACCACATGGCTATTTTGATCAAATTTAATGAATTCGAAAACTCTTCGTATACATTATTAAATTTTATTTTTACTATGATGCATTTTGTGTTGTATGTGTTTTCTTTAAGAAATGCAGCCTTTTAATGGGATACTCTGCAGTGGAATCCGAAAAAAGCTCAGCAAATCATAATTTTTATAAAAGTAAAATTAAATAGTAACAAAATCAAAGGGTAAAAAGTTATTTCTGTTTTTTTTTTTTAAATTTGTCACTTCTTGTTTACTTTAATTAATTTATTTGACTATGTTAATAAGTTTCTGGAAGTGCATAAACGGCATAAGCAATCAGAAACTTGGAATGTCTAGAAAAAGTGAATTATATAAAATTGAGTTTTAATCTAGATTTTAGTAATTAAACTGACCTCCGGGGGCAGTTTAAATCCAAATGGAGTTTAGATCGAGATTGGATTTAAAAAAATGGATTTAAATTTGGATTAATCGAGTGAATAATATGGAATTGGATTTAAGGTTTGGATTTAAATGACTTTTAGTCTGGATTTAAGTTTAAATCTGGATTAAACGAGTAAAGATTTCGCGATTTTTTGAATTTCTTACCATGATGCATTCGGCACTCGAGGTCAAAAAATTGAATATAAAAACAACATCACAAATAACTCAGCAAAAATCATAACTACCAGATCTGACGCAAGGTCTGATTTATATAAAGGGTGTTTTTTTTGGAGGCATAGACTTTTGAAATGGAATATAACAAAGATGATTTTTTTAAATTTATATGAAATTTAATTTATTCGAAAAATAATGTTCTGGAATTATAATTTGCTTCAGCTGGTTCGGAAGTAGTTTACTCTGGGGGTCAAAATTTCGATAACTTTTTCCAACATTTCATTTGTGGCCATCTATCGGCAATAACGTGGCGAATGTTGTCCTCTAAGAGATCAATCGTTTTGGGCTTATCGGCGTGGGCTAGCGATTTACATATCCAGAAAATAGTCAAGCGGCATTAAATTGCACGATCTTTAAGGCCAATTCACGTCCGTAACGAAAAACTATGTGCTTACCAAACTTTTCCTTCAATTCCTTTAGTTACTGGACCATTGTTTAAGCAAGAAAAATAATTAATTTTTGGGGACAAATCCGATTGATCTTAAATACATGAAATTTTCAATTGTTAAGAAAACATATTTTTTTTCATCCACAATTACTTTGTTTAACATTTTGATAATCTTAGCACACAGAATAATTTTAATCAAAATTTTAGGATGTGATTTAGAGAAAATAACGGGTGATTTCTTAGCTGGTTTGGTTTTGGCAACACTGGTTTTGACAGCTGACGTGTGTTTAGTACCTTGTGTCACTGTCAAACAGCTTCAGTTTGGTTTGCAATTTAACCATGGATCGTCTTACAAATGAACAACACTTACAAATTATTGAATTTTACTATCAAAATTCGTGCTCGGTTCGAAATGTTCATCGCGCAAAAAATTGTGTTCAGCGATGAGGCTCATTTTTGGTTGAATGGGTACGTAAATAAGCATAATTGCCGCATTTGGAGTGAAGATCAGCCAGAAGCATTGCAACAGCTACCAATGCATCCCGAAAAAGCCACTGTTTGGTGCGGTTTATGGGCCGGCGGCATTATTGGGCCATATTTCTTCAAAGATGATGCGAATCACAGCGTTACTGTCAATGGTGAACGCTACCGAGCGATGATAACAAACTTTTTTTTGCCCGAAATGGAAGTTCTTGACTTTCATGATATGTGGTTTCAACAAGACGGTGCCACATGCCACACAGCACGCGAAACAATGGCGCAATTGCGAGGCGAGTTTGGTGAACAGTTAATTTCACGTTTCGGGCCGATCAATTGGCCGCCTAGATCGTGTGATTTGACACCATTAGATTATTTTTTGTGGGAGTATGTCAAGGCTAATGTCTACAGGGACAAGCCCGCTTCAATTGACGCACTGGAAGCCAACATCCATGCATTCATTCGTGAGATACCGGCCGATATGTGTGAAAGAGTATGTCAAAATTGGACTCAGCGGATGGGCTACCTGAGACGCAGCCGCGGTCAACATTTGCATGAAATTATCTTTAAACATTAAATTGCAAGGTTCAAACTATCGATTCAAATAAATATTTCATTCATTTTTTCGAATTTTTTGTGTTTTTTTTTTTAAAGTTCTAAACCTCTTAAAAAATCACCCGTTACAAGATACAGATAAAACTCCATTGATAAAAAACGCGACCTTTTTTGTTGCAATTGTACCTTTATGGAGCTAGTTATGGGAGTGTTAAAGGAAGTTTAAATAACGTGCAAATGAAAATAAAATAAAATTCATTGCATTAAATTGGAATCACTTTTATCTTGAATTGTCTCGTATAAGACAAAAAACTAACATTAATATGAAAAAAACTTTGCTCAAGAATAACATAAAATAAAATATTGGTATAGGAATTATAAACACATATTCTTAAATACATGAGGAATTATTCGATATCGATTTGTATAAATTACATTTATACAGAATCTTATATGATGTCATATACATATGCTTAGGCTACATTTGTACCGAAAAATAATTTTT
This sequence comes from Dasysyrphus albostriatus, assembly GCA_946251815.1. NCBI lineage: Eukaryota > Metazoa > Arthropoda > Insecta > Diptera > Syrphidae > Dasysyrphus > Dasysyrphus albostriatus. The sequence continues at coordinate 68,915,210 of OX276335.1, forward strand.
TTTTAACAATAATTATCAAAGTTATAAAAAATTAAAGTTTGATTGAATATTTTACATTTGTTTTCCTATTTAAAACGTATCTTTCGTCTTGCTAACGATAAAATGATGAGCTTACATTTTGCAGGATTTTTTTTTTTCAACTTATTTGGAAGAAAGTAGGAGAGTCTAGGTATTATTTGAAAATACTATCTGCACAATACTTTGTGTGCTTCATATAATAATGATGTCTCAATTAGTAAAAAGAAGACATACATACATATCTATGTACATAAGCACATCTAAATTCTACGAGATTGAAAATAAAGCCTTCATAGCAATTCGTACTCGAAACATATAATTTTTCATATCGTGAAAAAATAAGAAAAAATATAACAATAATCCAAGATTATTAAGTTTAGCATTCTGCTCGAAGAAATTTCAAGTTAAATTAAAGTTTTCTTCTTTTGTTGTTTGATTTTTTTTTCCAAAATGAAAAAATTAAAAATGCATGCATTTTCCTATTGTTATGGAAAAAGTTTACGCTCTTGTTATTTATTTCAAAAGGTCATAACTGGGTGGATGGGTAGTGCCATGCTGAGTGTAGGTTCGGTACATTTATTGTTGTTTAATGGAAATTTTGGTTCAGCAGCGCAGTGAGAAATTTCTTAAATTCACTTGTGCTGGTATGGTTTGTTCCTTTCTTCATCGATTGTTATAAAAGAAAAATAAATTAAAAACTTAGCGAGTGATGCATATAAACAAGAGATTTCCAGTTATAGAAAATGGATCTTTAATAGAATTCTGAAATTTAAAACAATTTTTTTTTTTAATTCTGGTAGCCATGGAAAGTTGGACAAGGGCAGAATTTTTGTGGAGAGATTAGTATTGAAGTTTAAATTCAACCTGTTTTATTAAAAAAAAGTGAATGTCGGCAAAACTTGTTGTATTAATATTTTAAAATTTTGCATTTTTTAAAGATGTTTTAGTTGGCTTAAGTGGATCAATGATAAGCCTTTAAATTCAGAATCTATACACATTTTATATCACCGCCATCGTTCAACATGGCGTATACTTGACATAATGACAATCAATTGGGAAATGATTTGGCGTGTTAATCAATCGCTCTCTCAACATTTTAGGTCACTCTCGTATATAACTATGCTGCTGCACCTTATCTCAAGAACAAATTAATTAGTTTAATTAAACAAAGATAAGAGCTTTACTATCTACACTACATTATATATATACATACAAATGTGTGTTTCTCTTCATCTACACACATTTGGCATTATAATCAACTCAACTTCAGTTTGAATACTCAAACAAAAGGTCAATGAGATTCAATAAAATGTATGTGAATTGTTCCACATAAACCAAATCATCAATTTACATTTTGTTGTTGCATTGGATATAAATGTGATTTATCAATATCATCGTAAATCGCAGAATGAAAATGAATATTCTGTTAATGTGTTATGTGTGTGCATTCTATATAGGTTCAGATAAAACTACTTAAATATATAAATTAATTTACAATTTTGTACATTATAATTATTGATTCGCTCTTCATTGGGTATGGCATATGAAGCATTGTTGTACCTACTTTGTGAGAGCCACCAATTGATTCCATATATAAATACATGAGTGGTATTTTGTCAGTGCAATAAATGTCTAAGCAATTTATTGAATCATAAATCATGCTCAGCTTTTAATAAGGAAACTTTTGATATGGAATAATTATTATGAATATTATTTAATATTGAAAATGATTGATATTATTATAATTTATATTGGGAAATGTTATTTGAATATAAATTTTCATTTTCAATCAAGGATCAACAGCGATAAGTGCCTTTGTTGCATGATGGAGGATTTAAATTATTCTAAGTTGATTATTCCAGGCACAGGGTGTTTCAACTATATTTTATATTTAATTGTATAACTGTGTTGGACGTGAGTACAAAAAACATCAAATGTCATCTTATTATGTGGCTTTACGAATATCTGTTATAAATGGGAAATTTAATGGAAGTAGAGAGTCTGTACCTATTATGTGCATTAATTTTACAAACAAAAAGTAATTGTTCTGAATTATTGTTTTTAAGTGTAACTCACACTTACGATATACGAGCCAACAACGAGTCGAAATTATTAAAATTTACTACCGAAATGCGGAGTCAGTGGCCTCAACGTTAATAGCGCTACGTCCAATTTATGGTCGTAATAATCGTCCCAGCAGATCAACAATTGAGCGTCTAGTAGAAAAATTTGAATCCACAGGCACAGTACAAAATGTTTCCGTGCCAGTGCGAGAAAGAAGTGCCCGTAGTTTTGAGAATATTGCTGCCGCTGAGGCTTCATTTGCAGAAAGCCCGAATGTGTCCCTCACACGTTGTTCTCAAGCGTTGGGCATCTCTTTGACGTCGTTGTGGCAAATTTCGGGAAAAGATCTTGGCCTAAATCCTTACAAGATTAAATTGACGTAAGAACTGAAGCCGCTTGACCACCAAAAGCGTCGTATGTTCGTGAATTGGGCTGAGCAGCAACTTGAAATTGATTCGGATTTTCATCGAAAAATCATCTTCAGCGATGAGGCTGAATGGCTTCGTCAATAAACAAAATATGCGGTAATGGTCAGGCAGCAATCCACACGTACTCCATGGGTCATCATTGCATCCCGAAAAAATTACGGTTTGGTGTAGTTTATGGGCCGGCGGCGTTGGGCCGTACTTCTTCCGTGATGATCAAGACCGGCACGTTACTGTGAATGGGGATCGCTACCGTTCAATGATAACCGAATATTTTGGCCCCAATTGGATGATATGGACTTGAAGGACATGTGGTTCCAACAGGACGGCCGGCGCCACAAGCCACACAGCGAATGTCACAGTCAATTTATTGGAAACCAAGTTTGGAAAACGTGTTATTTCACGAAATGGTCCAGTCGCTTGGCCGCCTCGGTCGTGCGATTTGACGCCGTTAGACTATTTGCTGTGGAGCTACGTAAAGTATATGGTCTATGCCAACAAGCCAGCGACGATTGATGAACTTCGTACGAATATCGAACGTGAAATTGCAGCAGTATCGGCCGATTTTTGCTTGAAATCCGTCGAAAATTTCGTTCAGCGTCTGGACTTCTGCAAGCATGCCCATGGTGGCCATGCAAAAGAAATCGAGTTCCATACATAATGGCATCAAACGTACTTTTACAGGAATAAAGAATTTTATTGATATCCAAAACCGTTTTTGTTTTATTAAAAAAAAAAACTGTAGCGCTCTTATTGAAAACCTGATATATGAGGTCATAAATCTGATATGAGAAATTGTAGCTCGCAATTCACGAAAAACAGCTTTAGCTTAATAGTCTAGTGAAATGGTAGTTTGAAGTGAAAAGTTCTAGTTTGATTATTTGAAGTGGCTCCTTTTATAACCCAGGAAATTTTGACTTTCACTTCGAAAAAATTCCGACAAAGCTGAATTTTGGTAGAGAGCTTTATTTTAACGTTTTAAGCATTTCCTGAAAAGTTCTACAAATTTTGGGCCGGAGCTTAATCTTTTAGGGGGGGGGGTTAAAGGGGGTTAAATTAAGTTTTTCTTAATTTCTCAAAAACTATAAGTTTTTATTGAAAAATATGGATGTACAAATTGAAGCTTATGTCATTCTACACAAAAAAGATTAACATACTTTTTTTCATACAAGCAAAAGATTCTGAGAAAATCATGCAAGAAGTTCACGGTGGAGTAAATTTTGTCAAAAAAGTTATAAAAATTCTATATATCGATGGATTCAAATATTTTTACGATTTGAGTTTGACTACATCTCCTCTTAATAAAAATCAAAATTTTGGGGTGCCCGCGGTAAGCTGAACACCGCCATCTTGAAAAAGAAATTGATTTGGTTTTTGTTGAGCAACTCGATGAAATTTCCTTTAACAACAAAATCATGAAAAAAAACATTTAGACAATAAAATTATCTACAAAATAAGCTATTAACAAACTCTGTAGATTTATGAATCTTGAAGTTATAGCGTACAAAGTAACACTTTTTATTTTGTACTGTAAATAGACAAATAACGGTTTCTTGTTAATATCTCAGCAGATGTTAATTCTTTTTTGAAAGACTAATCAGTTTATGTTAATGCTCATAAAATTCTGGACAAAAAAGATCATAACACTTTTTTTGTAGAAGTAACAGATTTGGAGAAAAATGTGAACAAACGCACTCATTACCTATTTTACCAAGGCAAAATGAAGAAAAAAAAATTAACTACAATGAAAAGCTTTTATTATAACGTTTATGCTCGTTTTTCTTTGCGGAACTTTTCAGGAAATGCTTAAGACGTCAAAACAAAGCTCTCTACCGAAATTCAGCATTGTCGGAATTTTTTTGTAGTTTTGCCATTTTTTTGCCTAATTTTCCTGGGCTATTATGTTTTCGGGGTCGCTGAACATAAATCGAAAGTTGTCTAACAAAATTTTTCTATGGGAAATATGAGAAATCACCAAAAATTGTCGTTTTTGCTTTAGTTCTTAGCAAAATAATCTCACTTTTTAAGCAATTAAGCAAAAAATTCAAAAATTTACAAAATTTTCGACTTTTTTTGACGATTTCTAATATTTTTCGTAAAAAATTTTGTGGGATAACTTCAGCCTATACACTTATAAGTTTTTGTTGTTCATTCAAAATATAAATTGATGTGTAATTGGCTGGATGCACTGCATTTGTGTTGTTTCCATTTACACACAAAAACCCAACTTCTGTTTCGTGTTCAGCGACCCCGAAAATATAAAAGTCTTTTTTGAACATCAATTCACCAATCTGTTTAGTTGATATCGATGAAGGACACAGACCAGTGCCGAGAATTAGCTATTTCAGCAAAAGAAGTGAAATGACTTGTTTCACTCGCACGAGTGAAATGAGTAAGTTCGAATATATAAGATTTTTCAATAAGAGCACTACAAAAGTTTTATTAAATAAAGCAAAAACGGTTTTCGATATCAATGAAATTCTTTATTCCTGTAAAAGTACGTTCGATGCCATTATGTATGGACTTCGATTTCTTTTGCATGGTCGCCACGGGCACGTTTGCAGAAGTCCAGACGCTGAACCCAATTTTCGACGGTTTTCAAGCATAAATCGACCGATACTGCTGCAATTTCACGTTCGATATTCGTACGAAATTCATCAATCGTCGCTGGCTTGTTGGCATAGACCAAAAACTTGACGTAGCCCCACAGGAAATAGTCTAACGTCGTCCAATCGCACAACCGAGGCGGCCAAGCAACTGGACCATTTCGTGAGATAACACGTTCTCCAAACTTGGTTTCCCATAAATTGATTGTGACATTCGCTGTGTGGCTTGTGGCACCGGCTGTCCTGTTGGAACCACATGTCCTCCAAATCCATATCATCCAATTGTGGCCAAGAATATTCGGTTATCATTGAGCGGTAGTAGCCCATAAGCCACACCCAACCGTAATTTTTTTGGGATGCAATGATGATTTATGGAGTACGTGTGGATTGCTGCCTGACCAATACCGCACATTTTGTTTATTGACGAAGCCATTCAGCCAGAAATGAGCCTCATCGCTGAAGATGATTTTTCGAAAATCCGAATCATTTTCAATTGTTGCTCGGCCCAATTCACGAACATACGATGCTTCTGGTGGTCAAGCGGCTTCAGGTCTTGCGTCAATTTAATCTTGTAAGGATGTAGGCCAAGATCTTTTCGCAAAATTCACCACAACGACGTTAGATGCCCAACGCTTGAGAACGACGTGTGAGAGACACATTCGGGCTTTCTGCAACTGAAGCCTCAGCGGCAGGAATATTCCCGACACTACGGGCACTTCCTTGTCGCACTGGCACGGGAACATTTTTACTGTACCCGTGGACTCAAATTTTTCCATTAGACGCTCAATTGTTGATCTGCTAGGACGATTATGACGACAGTAAATTGGACTGACTCCGAATTTTGGTAGTAAATTTTTATAATTTCGACTCGTTGTTGACTCGTATATCTTTCACTCATGAATTGGCAAACCATACTGAAGAGAAATGTCAAAATGGCGGAAAGATATATGGCGTTGTTCGCTGTCCCTGTCGCTCTAGTTTTGTAGCGTCCCTTTTGAAAACCCTTTATTATTCTGTATCACAGTACGCATATTAAAGGTAATATCATTAGAGTTGACTTTTTTCGGTTCTGCTCATATATCAATATTTGTGTCAAATGCCAGTATTTTTTGTTCTGTTTACATGCATTTTCTTTCTTACGTTCACAGCCATTTTTATTTCCGACTGTTTCAATCTGACAAACTGCGCAGTATAATTGCTTTGATTTGTGTACTGTGATTCTGAATCACCCTTGACAAATTAAATGTCTAAAGTGTCAAAAGTGAAAAGAATATGTCTTCATTTAGTTTGAATTACATATGTATGATGAAATGGTATTTAACGTATTAATAAAGGGTAGTTGTTTTTATCTACGTTGTAATTAAATTCTTTTTTTTACAATTATTTGCAAACAACAATTACCATCCGGAATATAAGTGCCAACACAGTCAACACAATTCCAAAATTCTGGGTTAGAAATTGCTGTATTCCAAAATTCTGTATATGATAGAAGAAAAATTGTTTTGATATTGACAAAAAAATGTGTGGGATTTTAAATTAACAGAATTTTGGAAACTGAATTTTGGTATTTACACAATTTTGGATTTAAAGAATTTTGAAATACAGAATGACCTACAGCCCATATAAATTAACGTTATACAGAAATTCAGAATTTTGTATTACGGAATTTTGTAATACGAATTTTGACAAATAATGAAATATGATTTTGTGATTCTGTCCCCAGCTAAAAATAACTGTTCCTGCCTTAGAATTTTTCTTAGAAATTTAGCAAAATCTTATGTTTCTCAAAAACGGCTCAACAGCTCTTATTAAAAAAAAATCAATAGTTAGTAATGGTACCTCTAAGAGGAACATTTTTTATTTTCGATCTTCTTCTTTTTAATTTTGAATTTTCTCATTATCTGCTTTAAAAACTTCAGAAAATTTTGTGTATGTAAAAATTTCCAAAAAACATAAAAAAATGTTGCGTATCAAAACTGTCAAGAATATGTTTTTGGATTTTAAAAAGAGTTTCATTTTTTTTTTTTGAAAAGTCGATATCTCAAAAATGGGTTGACAGTTTGTTTTAAATTTTGTTTTAATATGCACATAAATAAATACCTACTTAGGATATACATGCCAAAAATTTTCCTTAATAATGTTGAAAAATATCACAAGTCAAAATTAATATACCTATTAAAAATCATTTAAGAATAAAACGCATGACTGGGTCACATGAACTTGCTCCTTTGTTTAAATTCAAGGGAATTAAGAACTTTTAAAATATTAAAGTAATTACGAGTATACAAAAATATATAAATACAAAAAAAGCATTTAAATCGTTGTTTTGATTGTTTAAGCAACTAATTAAAAAACTAAGAGCTCAAAAAAACGTATTGCATTTGATTTCTTGAAAAAATATGAATACCTGCAAACAAAAATTTAAAATCGTTGGAGCGGTTTTCTTGAAAATTTATTTCTTTTTATAAAATATTAATAACAATTTTAGAAAAATTTTGGTATGCCATTTTTTTGTATGCATTAAAATATATTTTTAAACTAAGTTTCAAAAAAATTCATTAACACCTTTTGAAATATTGAATTTTCAAAAAAAGTTTTAGTATTTTTTTCTTAAATCCAAAATTATTTTAATTATTATTATAGTATTAAAAAGGATTTTGCATAAGAAATTTGACTGAAATCGTATGAGCCGTTAATGAGACAATCGAAAATTTAAAAAACCGTTGCATGACAGGTTCCATTTATAACGGTTTTCGGTACATTTTTTTATCAAAAAGTACACCATACCTACAATAAATCACTGACTTTTTTATGAAAAGCATTGAGCCGTTTTTGAGATTAATTAGCTTTTTATTTCATGTAGGGCAAGTACCGTTACTTTTGGTGCAAACAAAATTCTATTTCCCCTCTGGAGAGTTACAAATACACCTTAAGTTCAAAATTTTAAGACAATTGCTTCAGTGGTTTTGGCTGCAGGTCAATATACGAATAGACAAACAGACAGAAAAAACTGTGCCATCCACTTTTTTTCGTGTTCTCTATCATCGTAATGTCATTTTTGATTGTTATCTGTTTTTTTTTTTTGCCGAATCCAAAACATGCCCTATAGTATAAATTTCGCAAGTAACAAACCGGTCCAACGATTTTATTTTTTTTTTCATACAATTAGAAATAAAGAATTAAGATTTTAAGCATCTTTTCAAAGTTTTACAGTCTCATAGCATTGGAAATTTTATTTCAGATATAAAAAAATGTCATGGCATTTCTATTTGAATAAGTTAAGAGCTATGATTTTTACAACAAAAATGAACCACTTCAGTACCTTTTGTTATGAACATAAATGGGATGACTTCACTTACATCTTAATTGGCTCTTCCGTGTCGAGACTGAACATTATTTCTCAAAAGCGACACAAAAAAACTGAAATACATATTTTTAAAACCTTTTGCCTATAACCTTTATAAATTCCCTTTAAACTATGTAAATTCAAAAACAATTTAAATATTTCGAAAATATTATTCTTCCAAATATTTTTCCATAGCCTGAAAGAATTTAAGCCATTCTTAATCTAGCCCTTTATAAAATACCTATACTATAATTATTTTGCATAATATCTATAGTTATGGCTTATAGAATATCAATCAAAAACTCTTCTATTCCCATCCATCAAAAAGAAACCCTCTATATTTCGGTCTTAAATTAAAATAATCCCCAAAAACAAAAAAAAACACTATAAAGGTATATTAGCTTGAATCAATCATTTTCTTTGTGAAACTTAATAAAAAATGTATCTACCCCTAAATTATTCATAAAAAAAAATATATTTATATCCTAAAACAACCATCTGGGATACTCACACAAAAACCCCACACAAAGTCAAAGTCAAGAACTTTTTTTGTATTTCAACAAATACACAAAACTCACTTTATTTAAACCTCAACCAATAACTTAGTCACGTAAGCGAATATTAATAAGGGCAAACCTCAAAGTAAATATTTTTCTTCTACAAATTCCTTGGACAACAAAGGAAATATACTGACAAAAAAGTCAAACTACCCATATAGTATACTGCCATAACTACTATCTCTAGTATAATTCTCGCATCCGGTTGAATCCAATTGAGTTTGGAAAACCATTTTCCGAACTCTCTTTGGCTATACCTACTCGTGTGTATGCATATACCTTACCTTCCTACTATCGAATCATTGATTTTCCATATTTGACCATTCAACTGAGAGAAAATATAACCCAACGGGAGGAAAAGGGGGAAATTTTTGAAGTCTTTATGCAGAGTAAGGTAGGTAATGCTATGCAAAGTCGCCTCGTTCAAGTTAACCAAACAACTTCTTCAAAAACTATAGTAGTTGCTTGTGTGTGCGGGAAATCCTTGCCAGAGGACACATCCACTCCATAATGTAGCTTCTCTTGCAAAGCCAAAGCCAATATGTGTGTGATGATGATGAAGTGGCAAGTTGACGAGAACTCACAAATTTAATATCCGTTCATTGATTATTTTTTTGGCTTTGGAAAATAAAAACCTTCATGGAATTTTATCAATAAAAAGGTTCTGTTCAAGAATCAGGAGAGGCTCTCTGTTGGGTGCATTTATACTCAGGAGAGTAAAAAAGTTAAAAGGGATGAGAGGGAGAATGGCGGGAAAACGTTTTGTGAAATTTCATTTGAATAAAATGAATAATTGATTTTAATTTGAATTCCTGTCGACTTTTTCCTTGGAAGCTATCAAGAATGAAGAGTACCTCTATACCTACACCACCTCAAAGGATATTATTGTCTTATCAAAATTGAGAGTATTGTGTAAGTATTAAGCTTTAATTAACTGGTATTTAGATGGCTACCCAAATACGATACGTGCGTCTATCTTTCCACAATACCACCCCTTAGTCCAATTATCGAATATTACCTGGAGTTTTAGAGGATAAGCTTTCAAGTATTTTTGCTCGTTAGTTATATCAAGACTGAATAAGAAAGGACTTTTCATTGTAAGGGGATTAGGATTCTTAAAGTTGTTGGCATCGAAATGCCAACTCATCTCACACAATTGATTTTGCTTAAAATATTCAATAGTCGGAATAAGCCTTAAAATTAATAAAGGGTATTTTTTTTAGACATATGAGCTTCTAAGTTGGCAACACTATTATAATTGGTGGCCATTTTGTCAGCTGTCAAGTGATTTATTTTTAGTTTGGTTTGGCATTTCAACATGAAAGACAAGAACAGTGCTTCCAAATTGTGCGAATTTATTGTAAAAATCAGGCTTCTAATCGAAATACATAACACGCGAATTTTGTTTAGCGATGAAGCTCACTTTTGGTTGAACGGATAAGTCAATAAACAAAACTGCAGTATTTACATCTACAAAAACTGACTGTTTGGTGTGCTTTATGGGCTAGTGGACTCTTTTAAAAACAATTCTGGCAAGAACGTGTGCTCAGGAACTGTGAAGGTGACCGCTATAAGGCCATGATTACTGACATTTTTGCTTCTTGGTTAAACCCACTTCTGTCTGCCAAAACTCCTACACTCACCTCCCCATGGTGAACATCGGGTTCCTAGTACCTCAATTGAAGATAGAGTTTCAATCCCTGTGGACAATTGTTGGTGGCAGCAAACGAGAGAGGGGGGAGAATTGTTCCCATTAAGGCACTTTTTCTTTCATCAGGGCGGCAGCGTAAGAATTCTCAAGATGGATTCAACGGAGGCGTCTACAGTTCCGGTCAGGTTTAACTACTTAGTTGCACCTTACACGGGCTACTACGACATATTTGAATCCGGCTCTCCGGAGTCATACTAAGGGTGTGGTCCTCCAGGTTTGGGGGTCGTGCCGTTGGGGTGACTTCCCAGCAACGTATTAATATTTAGTTCCGAAGTAAAAACAAGCCTCAGATACGGAGGCGGAGGCTCTAGTCTGTTACAAAGCAAACATCATCGCCATCCAAGAAATGACATGGGATGGCCCGGGTAAAAAAAAAACTGAAAGACTGTAAGGTCTATTACGGTAACTGGTACCGACACCAAAGGCAACGTCTTTTTTGATGTAGATTCATCCTTTAAGGCAGGCTTCTTAGGCAAGAAGTCTTGGGTTTCAACTACGTGAACGAGAGTCTTACGACAATTTGCATCAAGGCTTAATTTGCCAATTTCAGCCTCATATGCGCGCATGCCCCCACAGAGGAGAAATATGACGACACCAAGGATGAGCTCTATAAGCTCCTAGACAAGACATACGAGCAGTGCTCTAGATATGATATTAAGATTGTCTTGGGTGATTTAAATACCCAGGTGGGAAGAGAAGATGTCCTTATTGGTATAATCGTCGAAAAACTTAGCCTGAACGACACCACCTCCGACTCAGGCTAATTGACTTTGTTGCGGAGCGAATCGTTGTGGTAACTAGCACGCAGTTCCTGCATCTCGATATAAATAAAGGGGCATGGCATGAGTTCCTGGTCAATCAACTGCCAACCAGATTGACCACATTGCGATCAACGCAAGGCACTCCTCCAGTACGAATGATGTCTGAACGTTCCGAGGAGCCAACGTTGACTCAAACCACTACCTCGTTGTAGCCTAGGAAAAGCTACCGATATACAGACCAAAGCCAAAACAGGGGAATACTGTGAGGAAGTTCGATATCGGCCGGCACAGTCGCAAGAAATTGCCAGGTCCTTATCCAATCGGGTCTCTCGTGTCCCCTTAAAAAGTCCTATACTGCCAAATTCAAGCTTCAAGAACCAGTGGAAGGATTGCCAGGAAACCATCAGAGATGCCACCTTTGACGTGCTGGACCTCGCACGACCACCACAGCGAAACTCCTGGTTTGACGAAGAATGCAGGCAAACAACGGGCCTACAAAATGGTGCTGCATAAGAGGACCAGAGCTGTTCGAGCAGAAGAGTAGAGAGGAACACCAGCTTCTCAGAAGGAAAAAAGAAAGAGCATGAGTCGCGATCGAGGAATTAGAGGGATAAAATTGCGGGAATAAAGTTGGAAAGTTTTATTAAAAGGTAAAAATAACATCGAAGGGTTACAAGGCCCAAACCGAATGATGATCAGGTGAACAACATGGTAGAATCGCAGTGCTGGTGCTGAGGATATGGAAAAATCAGTTTTGCAAATTGTATAATGGCGATGACAAACCAAGTTCCACTGCCATGCAGATTGAACCATTCGAACTAGGAGACGTAGGCTAACAATTCCGTCCACCCGATCTTGACGAATTGAAGGTAGCTAGCTATATAGTCGAATAAAGTTGCTGGAGCTGATGGTCTTGTGGCCGAGCTATTCAAAGTGGCTGGCAATGAATTGGTTAGGAGTATGCACCAGCTCATCTCCAAAATATGGCCGGAGGAAAGCATGCTCGATAAATGAAACCTCAGCATTGTTTGTCCGATCCTGAAGAAAGGTGATCCTCTAGACTGTCTCCTCTGCCGTACTTTGTGAATGCCTGTAGCCATTTGTCAACAACCTGATAGGTCCATATCAGTGTGGCTATGGACCAGGGAAGTCCACCATCGACCAAATATGCAAATATACACTACGGCAGATCTTGGAAAAAACCCAGGAATTTCAAATCAATACCTTCCACCTTTTCATCGATTTCAAGGCCGCGTATGACAGCATCTATAGAGACGAGTTATATAGAGTAATGTCTAGTTTTAGACATCCCTCCTTAACTTGTCCCTTTGTGTAAGATGACGATGGAGAATGCACGCTGCTCCATCAAGGACATTGATGTCAAAAATGGTTTAAGACAAGGTGACGCCATGTCAAGCGATTTCTTCAACATCGTTCTTGACAGAATTGTGCAAAAATCTCACGTCAACACTAAAGGCATAATTTTTTAAAAGTCCGTCCAACTACAAGCTTACGCCAACGATATTGCCATAATCGAACGAACAAAGCGTGATGTCAATGTAGCTTTCGTGAGTATTGAAGAGTAAGCCAAGAAGAAAGGTTTAACGGTGAATGAAGGCAAGACCAAAAATATGCTGCCAACACGAAAGGACACCCAACACCGACGTCTTGGTCAGAACGTGACTGTAGACAGCTATAATTTTGAGGTGGTCAGAGACTTTGTCTATCTAGGCTTTGCTATAAACTTAGCGAACGATACCAGTGCTGAGAACAAACGAAGAGTTACTCTGGTCAATCACTGTTGCTTTGGACTTAGAAGGCAATTTAGAAGCAAAGACCTCTCTCGAGCAACTAAAGTGCCCCTGTAAATGACTCTTATCATCCCGGTGCTGATCTATGGTGTAGAGACATGGACACTATTAGCAGAAGATGCGAACGCCTTAGGCTGTTTCGAGAGTAAAATTCACCGGGTGATTTTTGGTCCCATCTGCACAGATGGGAAATGGAGAAGAAGATACAACTACGAACTGTATGGACTGTACAGCGACACCGACCTTGCCAGTAAAATAAAAAGTCAATGACTGAGATAGTTGGGTCACCTAGAGTGAATGGACAACAATGCTCCGGCTCGGAAAGTCTTTGAAACCAATCCCGTGGGACGGCGCAGTAGAGGACGACAGCGCAACAGGTGGTGCAGGCAATTGGAAGAGGACCTCAACCAACTTGGCGTACAAAACTGGAGACAGCTAGCTAGAAACCGGACCGGCTGAAAGAAGCTTGTTGGTTGAGGCCCTGGTCCACCCCTGACTATAGCGCCACCTTAAGTAAGTAAGTAAAAATTTGTAACAGGTAAAGACAGTCTCATTCACATTAACAATTCTGCCAAAGCGTACAGGTACATTTCTTCAAGGTTGGCCAGGAGGAGTATATTTTGTCTGTTTAATAAAAATTTCCTTGACTAAGAATGAAAATCATTATTGCCCTTCCTTGGACTATGCTACTAAGCTTTTCGTGTGTGGGCATACGACCTTAATAAAACTAAATCTGGGGTAAAATAAAATGATTCTATAAAAATAATTCCATGTAGGTAGTTTGAAATCAAATTCCTCATTCATCAAGTAACATAAAATAAAAAAAAGGACCTTTATCATTATCCAAAGGCTTTACTCACATATACCATCAAAAAAAGGTATACGTAGGTACCTCTCTGTTTTAGTTTATTAGCTATCAGAATAAAACACTTCCTGAATAAAATATGACAAGATATATAAAATAAAGCCCACAGAACAATATTCTTTCTTATGTGTTTTGATCTACCTTTTGTTTTCTCTTCCTAATAACCTCATAAATAAAAGATGATGACGACGAAAACAAAAACAAAAAAAAAAAACTACTATAAAACCAACCAAACCTTTCTTTTTCATCAACAACAAAAAGGTGGTATATAAAATTTATGTGACAACATTACAATACTTTTCATAGAAAAACAAAATATCCCCATTATCTTACAGCTGGGGCTAACTTAATAATAATTGTTATTTTATTACATTTTGTGTCCTTTTGGCATTAATGTCCTTTAAGCACTCACTATACTCTCTGTGTCTTCGCACTGTGGCTGTTATGTGTCTCTTTTATACAATAATTCAGTGAAGTAGCTAAAATGTCCTCGCACTATTTGGAAGATTATTTATGATATTAAGTCATTAGAGCAACCATTAGCCTCTTATATTATATTAATGTGTTTAGCCAGCTTTTTGTTTGAAGTTTAGGAGAAATATTATAAGAGAAGCTGTTTATTAAAAGCTATTTTGTTTTATAGCCCTTGAGGATATGACTGTGTTTTGTTTATAGTTTAAATTAAATTTAAGTTTACATGGGAGAGATTTAAAATAAATTACTTACTCGAAACTTTTGTGCTATTAAATAAAGCTTAGTTTAAGGTCACACAAATCTGTAACAGTCTGGATTTAAGATTTTATTGTTCTTTAATGTCTGAAGCATGATTTAATTGTGTTAACCTGCCTTTGCAGTTCAAGGCTGTTATAGAGCCAAAGAATAATATAAATTTATATTGGGTCTTCTAACAAGATGTTTAATCTACGTCATTTTTTAAGTGTCAATATTCAAATAGTCACATTTTGATTAATAAAAACTAAGCGGTAATTAAACCAGGATCGATATACATACACGCAACGAACAACGTCTTGTAATGTTATAACAACAAAAATTGTTAAAATCTTTTGGAAATGATTATAGAATTTTATCCCGCTTTTGCTCACAGTGGGGTCAAATCTGCGATTAAGGGAAGAAATCTCTTAGCCTTTCACTGCTAAATCAACATAATTATGTTTTCAAAAATGGAAGTGGGATATTTGGAAGCGGGTTGAAATTCTGGTTTCAAAATTCTGCTTTTCAAAGTTCTCCTTTTTTTTCTAATCAGTTTATCAAAATTCTTTGTTCTTTGTTTTGTATGTCAAAATTCTGTTTTTCCCAATTCTAATTTTCAAAATTCTGTCAATGACATATTTAACAATAAAATTCTGCTTTTTTCTCAAATAATTTCTTTTTTAACGAAAATAAACAAAAAAGGTACTTCTTCGACTGTATTCTTAAACAACTGATTGCAGCACTATTTTTTAAGTTGAAAGAGATTTCATTTATTTTTGTTGTTTGCAGCACATTGCTTTGATGCAAATCCAACACAACATTCGAAAACAAAACCATCTTTGAGTAGCTGCAACTAAAATCATACCCCAACGTCAGCAATCACAAACAGCAAATAAGGAACAAGAAGGAACTCTATAAGTATTGTAAAAAGTTAGTTGTAATTAAGATTTCGTTAAATTCAGGAGTTTCCATATTGAGATTTTGTTGAAATTCTTATGAAATCTTATCCCATCAATTAAAAATATCAAAAATCTAATTTAAATTTTGGTGGGTACGTAGCACAAAGTAACTTGATTGGAAATTCAAATAAATCTTATTTTTGAAAAACTTATATAATTAAAAATTTACAATGGTATCTTAGATAAATTTTGACGAATCAATGTAAAAGTAGAAGACAGGAGAATCTAAAAATAAGCGAGCGCTCTTTAACAATTTCCAAACCTTATTTTTATTATTGGCAACATTTTGTATAACACAATTTTGGAAATCAAAATTTGGAGAAGATGAACTTTAACAAGCAGAATTTTGACAAACAAAATTTTGAAAATCAGAATTTTGAAAAACAGAATTTTGACAAGCAGAATTTTGAAAGCAGAATTTTTTGCAAAAAGAATTTTGAAACTGTCAGAACTTCGACCCCAACCTAGGATATTTTTTATGAAGTAACTCAACGAAAAAGCTAAAAAAGGCAAAGAACGACTTCTCAAAGAAGAACAAGAGGATTGAAGTGATTGAAAGTAATTTTTAAAGACAAAAGTAAAGGGTTTTTCAAAAGGGACGCTACAAAACTAGAGCAACAGGGATAGCAAACAACGCCATATTTCTTGCCGCTCTTTTGACATTTCTCCTCAGTAAGGTTTGCCATTTCATGATGGAAAGATAAACGAGCCAACAACGAGTCGAAATTATTAAAATTTATTACCGAAATTCGGAGTCAGTGGCCTCAACGTTAAGAGCCCTACGTCCAATTTAGGGTCGTCATAATCGTCCTAGCCAGATCAACAATTGAGCGTCTAGTGGAAACATTTGAATCCACAGGCACAGTACAAAATGTTCCTGTGCCAGTGAGACAAAGAAGTGCTCGTAGTGTCCAGAATATTGCTGCCGCTGAGGCTTCAGTTGCAGAAAGCCCAAATGTGTCTCTCACACGTCGTTCTCAAGCGTTGGGCATCTTTGTGACGTCGTTGTGGCGAATTTTGCGAAAAGATCTAGGCCTACATCCTTACAAGATTAAATTGACACAAGAACTGGAGCCGCTTGACCGCCAGAAGCGTCGTATGTTCGTGAATTGGGCTGAGCAACAACTTGAAAATGATTCGGATTTTCATCGAAAAATCATCTTCAGCGATGAGGCTCATTTCTGGCTGAATGGCTTCGTCAATAAGCAAAATATGCGGTATTGGTCAGGCAGCAATGCACACGTACTCCATGAGTCATCATTGAATCCCGAAAAAATTACGGTTTGGTGTGGTTTATGGGCCGGCGGTGTCATTGGGCCGTACTTCTTCCATGATGATCAAGACCGGCACGTTACTGTGAAGCAGTCCCCGCTACCGTTCAATGATAACCGAATATTTTGGCCCCAATTGGATGATATGGACTTAAAGGACATGTGGTTCCAACAGGACGGCGGCGCCACAAGCCACACAAAGAATGTCACAATCAATTTATTGGAAACCAAGTTTGGAGAACGTGTTATCTCACAAAATGGTCCAGTCGCTTGGCCGTCTCGGTCGTGTGATTTGACGACGTTCGACTATTTTCTGTGGGGATACGTCAAGTCTATAGTCTAGGCCAACAAGCCAGCGACGATTGATGAACTTCGTACGAATATCGAACGTGAAATTGCAGCAGTATCGGCCGATTTATGCTTGAAAACCGTCGAAAATTGGGTTCAGGACTTCTGCACACGTGCCCCTGGTGGCCATGCAAAAGGCACCGAGTTCCATACATAATGGCATCGAACGTACTTTCACAGGAATAAAGAATTTTATTGATATCCAAAACTGTTTCTGTTTTATTTAAAAAAACTTTTGTAGCGCTCTTATTGAAAAACCCAATAGAAGTTTCAGATCTTGTTTCAAGTTTCTTTGATAAATAATATTTACATCTGTATTCAATGCAAAAATATTTTCGTGTTATTTCAAATTGAATAGTCTACCGAATAGACTGGATAATGAGGTATTTTTTTGTTGAATATGTCTGTTTGATCCATGAGCATGCTTAAAACCGAAAATGGTACTAAATTCACCCATGCGCTTGTGAGAGAATGATAACATTGGCCGCTTTTCAAAATGTTTGGTATAACTTGGAAACTACGCCTAATTTGACAAGTTTACACATAAAACTATACAATACTTCTTAATCGAAATGGATGTTTTGAAAAATTATATAGAAAGTTACGAAAAACCAACCTTAAAAAAAAACTTGAAAAATCTAAAGTTTTTTTTTTATAATTTTTCGTTGTATTCAAATCATTTGGGGCGCCAAAGTTGTCAACATTGTAGTCATTGTAGCTTGTAGTCAAATTTTTAGGGCGCACAACACATTCGTTGTTTGAAATTAGGAGTGGGTTTTAAGTTAAAACTCATCTGAGTCAGGAACCAAAACAAATTCTATCTGTAGGTATTGAGGCAAATTGGCGTGTGTCAATATTTCAAAAAATTATTTATTTAAGACAAACGTCACTAAATAACGTAACTAAAGAAAAACTAGTTTGCAAACAAAATTTTCTGCAAATTCTGTAAGTGAAAAATATGAAATTTTGAAGCTGTAGTTATATGATTTGATGTTAAAATAACTCAAATCAATTTTTTATAACAACAGTCTAGTTCTAAAGAAATAGTTAGTAACCTCTGGGTTGGGAAATGCCACAGTAGTGACATTTGGGGTACAAAATAGTTTTTTAATAACATAAACACTTGTGATTTTTTCAGAATTGAACTTTCCATATATCGAACATATGATCTTCTAGCTAATACAGCTATAAAAAGTGGAAATATACTTAGTAGGTCATTAGTTGAATACTTCAAAGGTTGTTATTGATATGACTCACAATATTACGAAAATGATCTGGCTTTTTAGGTCGCTGGCTCTTAGACTATTTTGAGATGACTTTAGCGAAATGTTAAAAGATAGTTCTTTAAAAATACAGAAAGTGCGTAGGACTGTCATGCCAAAGGTCTGAGTTCAATTCCCGGCCACTGCCACCCAAAAACAAACCGAAATATTTTTTTCCGAGGTACTCCCTCTTGTGAGGGACTGAAAATCCTCCAAGAGTATACTTGTCATGAATAAGTGCTTCTCATCAAGCCGTTCGGACTCGGCAAAAAATTGTAGGTCCCCTCCATTCCAGCATTACGCACACAGGAATGGTTGAGAGTTGTAAGTCACTAGGCCTTGGTTCTCCATGAGCTGTTGCGTAAATTTATTTATTTTTATCTTTAAAATAAGCAAGATTTCTTTTTTTTTAAATTAGTATCATGCTAAAATTGCTTTAGCATCGCACTTTTCGCAAATGTATTTTCAGAAAAATCTACAAAGTAATTTAAAGAACTTCTAGTTAATGAAAAAATAATTCAATGTACAAAAAAGTAGTCTAGAAAAATTGGCACCCAACACTTTATTGTTTTAAAGTTTAAAATGTTATTAATAGGTTATTTTCCCAAAAGAAAGCTATGTAGTTCTTGGGATTTTCAGCTTCATACAAATTTTAAAATTTAATATTAAATACCTTCAGACAGATATTTATGTACCTATACACTCGTCCATAAATTTGTACATATAATCCTTGTTCTGAATCTTCAATTTCATGTTTTGAGGTATTTTTATCTCAGGTGGTAGCAAAGCAATAGGTTTAGAACTTATGTAATAAAAAGTTTTGAATCCTTCGCTGAGTTTCTTTAACTACACACATAAAGAATTTTTGTATTTCTCTCTTATACTCACAGTTCTCCTTTATCTATATCCAAAACATCTCTCTTCAAAATCCCCGTCCCATAAAAAAACAGAATTTAATAAAAAAAAATGAAATTGAAATAGCATCAAAATGACGGTAAATATACAAAATGGCTTCATCTGTGCCTCATACCCATGCAAGCATAGTATGTATAAGCAAGTATGAGTAAGCCTTTATATTAGCGATTCAATGAAAAGGCGCCATATCTGAAATTTTACGATAGTGGATGCCAAAAACTAACCTAAAACTATACACATTCTGCATGGGTTACATAATACCACCACCACCACCACCGGAGTCATCATCTCTATCCCGATGCTAGATGCTGTGGAAGCAGCAAGGGTGGCAACGGCTGAAACCTCATACAACAAATGTGAATATTCTTCCTTTTCGAATCGGTTGTTTTCATTGTCCCTCAACTTCACCCACCACCCACTTACGTCCTGATTTTTGTTTGTGTCCTTATGGGTGTGCTCTGATAAGTTTTCTTTTTGAATTTGGCACGGTGCCAACTAGTCCCGAAAAACTACACAATGGAAATAAAAAAAGAGAAATATTACAGAAAGAAAGACAAAAAAATAGAACAGAGCGGAAAGAATACAAAAAAGCAAAAAAACAACTAGGTCTCGGAACTGGTGCCAAGGGGACTCTGAACGGTACTCAAGCAATGAAGGATGTTCACCCAAAAGAAAAACTATCAGGATATCGATCGTCTTCGTTGCTTGGCTCCAAGTATTATCTCCTCTTGAGAAAGAGAAAAAAACCGAAGGAAGAAAAACGAAGCCAACGTGACGCCGAAATTTACATTATCCTGTGAAACCCACGACGGCATAATAGAAATCCGCTTTTCCATACCCTTCTGATGAAGGTCTGGCTCCACCAGAACTCTGGGTTCAAGTGCGATGAGGAGACTCTATTTTTTTTTCTTCCTGTTTGATGTCCAGAATGGCCTAGTTAAACTCCATTTTGGCCATATACTCGTACCGAAACAAAAAAAAAAACTGAAACTATCTATCTAAGGGGGATTATTTCCGGTCTCAGTTGTGTGTTCCTCAATTTTATGCTTGTATACTGTACGCGAAAAGTTGCCCAATTTGAAGAGGAACGGGAGTGAAGGGGATAAGCTTGAATTTGAATATCCTTCGTTACTGAACTAGAACTTTGACTCTTTTGCTTGCGCTTGGTGCACATAGAGTAGGTACATTCAGTGTACCTACACCTACCAAAAGTAATGACTTGGATTTTGTACATCAGGACTTCCTCGAATCGATTTTGCCACATTTCGAAGAGCAGCGATGCATGGATGGGGAAATTTTTATTGGCATCGTGTCAACTAGCAAAGGGGTTATTGACTCTGACTGGGTAACAAAATGGTGATGAAAAAATAAAATTTACTATTAAAAGTGTGTTAAGACCATTGCAGGAGAAATGAGCTTGTGTAATTTTAGATACAAAAAAGTTTTGGATAATATAGCAATAAATACATTTTTGTATCTTTACAACTTATGTATTTCATTATTTAAGTGAAAGAAAATACGATAGTTCCTGAGCTAAATACATTGTTTTGGCACCGGTACTCGCTACATAATGAAGAGGAATTTTCACAGGTGTAAAAATATTGTATGTAGGCAAAATGAAACACAAAGCCCCACAGCAAATTTTGGTGCAATGCCAAATATAAATAATATTTTTTGAGTAATACTATTGCATGTCTGTATATTTGTGAGAGAGGCAACTACTTGTCCTGGAGCTAAAACGGATACCAGCATGGGAGTAAGTTGCTGGAAAGAACCCTTTAAAATTCTACCGATGTAGTAGAGAAATTTTCCACAAGGACCCTACAAGGCTAGTTTGGAGTATGTCAAAATCAGAAACTTCAAAGCTTTAGTCAGAAAGGGAAACATTTTAAGTGTATTAGTTTTTAAACATGGCCTCCACGATATACGAGAACAGATATTAATGGCTTTAATCAATTGAATTTGAAGCATCTCATAATAATACGATTGTAAGTGGAGCTATTGCTTCCAAAACTAAGAGCCAATTTGTTTCCAGTGGGTTGTTGTTAATCAATCAAAATATACGCTTCAGTGTTAAACACGATCAGAAGAGGCACAAAATAGACATCATAAAGAGCAATTGAAATGAATCAAAAACTTCATCTTCCAGTCAATGAAGTAAAAAATAGGCAGGCTAGAAACTTATTAAAAAGCTTAATGACGATTTTACGGGCCGTGATGGTTTACCAGCAAAGCCTTTCAAATATACAGAGTTAGTAAATCAAATGTTAAAGATTAAAACTCTCAAGTGGAAAGCTATCCGAGAGTCATTGTGAAAGTTTACTTAACTTTGTTAAAAATAAATTGCTAGATAAGTTTCAACATAGTTGCAATCGGGAAGTGGAGGTGGTTTTGGTGTAGTAAGAATCTAGAGACTAGAGAGAGAATAGAGACTTATGCAGGTTTTGCACCTACCCACGGGAAAATAATGAAATGAAATGAAATAATGAAAGTACTGCGAGCAATTCTAAAATAGCACTCAAGATTAAGACTCATAAGTGAACCGTCATGAAATTATTTTTCAGTCGGGAAGACGAAAAAAAAGACGACGAGCGTCGTTTTTGAGAGTACTCTCAAATAGACACGAAACTTTTAATATCACGAAAAATACAAACGCATCCCGGGAAAACTGATGCATCTTTTCGTGCGACATCAGTTAAAAATCTCGGGGCAGTACACAACAAGTAATTAGCTCTTCCAAACTGTTCAGAGCAGGTGTGGAGCTTCGGAAATGAGAAGGAGATGTGCCACGATTATCATGTGTTATTCTTTTTTCAATCCAATTCTGACTCAGCTAGCATGTGGAGCAGTTGTTAACATGGAAGGCAGATTTTTACATTTCAGTGCAAAACCCAGAGCGATATGTTGCTGTGAATTTTTAATTTGGTTGAAATTTGTAATATTTTTTGGTGCAGGATGTAAATGCGAAATTGTTGAAAGCGAGATTTTTTAATAATTGCAAGAAAACCAAAACTTTTAATTTTTGGGATTTAATTATCAGAGATTTTGGTTTACGGGAGATCGTACCACTCCCTTCTTTAAAAAATATTCAATCAATTTTGTTCAGTATTGGCTACGTTTGGATGGGAAACAATAAAAATGCGAATACGATTTTCTTGAAAACGAAATAAATATCTGTGGTGTTTGGTAGAAACCTGATAACACCAAACATTGAGTTTTCTATAAAAAACATTTAAATATTTATTGCAAAGTTGTAAAAAAGCTGTTTGAAATAATTGGAAGCTTTCTGTTTAATGATGTATATATTTAACTGATCTTCCAATGTACATTTAAAATTCTTCAAAAATATTACAGTTATCATGTTTATACGAAATACAAAGGCAAAATATATGAGCCAAGTCGGGAGTTATCATGCAAGACAGTATGTAATTTTTTATATTCGATTTTTATTCTGTTTTGTATGTACATTGAACATAACACAAAGTCATTATAATATCACATATACTCTAAAATATAACTAGTGTATTTAAACAAAAATTTCGTATATTTAACGAAACTTTTGTGGTGCAAGACCGCGAATAACTTTCGTAGTTTGTACAAATTGGCATTCGTGAATTTACAAATATCATTGTTATTGCATTTGTTGATACTACGAAACTTTTGTAATTTTACAAATATTGTGAACGAAAATTCAGTAGAATTTACGAAATATTTTTCCAAAAATTAGTAGAATATACGAAATGCTTTTGAATATATCGTATATTCTATGAATTCTTCAATTATGAGAACAAATTGTTTTTACGAATTAAGATGTATTTGTGCAGGCAGAGGACGGTGGCGACTCATGGAGAATCAGATGCCAGGGCCTTGTGACTTTAAGGTTCTGTTTGTTTCCTAACTATAGTAGGTATAAGAATGCATGAGCTTAGCTGAACTAATGATAAGTTGGCAAGGGGAATGGAGGTTTCCAAATATTTAATGCCGATCTTGAATATGGTTGATGAGATCTATTTTTCATGAGAAGACTCCAAGACTACTCTTTGGACGATTAGTCACTTCCCCACAATAGGAAACATAATGTAAGCTGCAATTCGATCCTCGAAACTATAAAATATAATAATAGATAAAGATATAGTTATTAGTTATAATTTTCAAAATAATTTACTTTTATATTTGCTTTGCACCTCCAAGCACTTTTAAGCTTGTAAAACAAATGATAAAAAAGTCTTACCGTAAATAATACCTAGTGAAGTAAGTCTACTATACTATACTATACGTACTATCTACGGCATTTTTTTAGAATTATTTGATGGTTGTTTAGATAAATTTACAATTTTTTCTTATATAAAGAAATTATTAAGCATTTCCCCTTTTTATCTATTGTTTTAGTAAAATTTACGAAATGATTTGCACATACTACTAAAATTCGTGCAAAAGAAATCTACGGGTCTTCTGTAAATTGTACAAAGTGTTTGTAATAGAATGAACAAAAATAGAATGCACGAAAAAAAGTCTTACGAAATTATTTCGTAGTGATTTTAGGAAATATTTTTTTGGGTGGAGCTAAAGTGAAATTGAAGAAAAATTTTATTCTTCGTAATTTTCATCGCTGTCACTCATAAAAGAATAGACTGTTTGCTACAGAGAATGTTTAAAGGTTTTGTAAAAGTCATGATAAATTGGGTCAATCCTGCGTTATATTTCTTGATGTCTACAGGAACCGTTTCGCGATAGGCTAATGGAAGGTTAATTGTGTCCAAGGAAAAAGGTTTGCCTCTCCTGTGCATGGACAAAAATCTGAACGGTTGAGATATATTCAATGAAAAAGTAGTTTTGTCTGTGGCAGTGTTTCTTTTTGTAAATCGAAACATTATTGGTAGTATACTATTTCGATTTTGACCAGGACACGTATCAGAATAGAGCATAAGCTTTTCTACACTATACCGTTTTCTTTATTTTCCATTTTGTATTCAAAAAATAATCGCAGCAGTAATAAGCTAAAAGGTATTAACAGCTTCATTGTCCACATCAGTATGGTAAATAATAATAAATAATAATAATAAAAATAAATGATCTTGGGAATAACAATACTATTGCTCTTACAAGACAAGCCAGCAGAGAGTAGCATGACACACATTTAATTAGCACAAGTACTTAAGTATTAGATTTAGAACATAGATTCGTAGGTATCATTAATTTTTAGCTCTTAATTTGTTTGATACAAACTTGATAAATACACATATCAAGTTTATACCAAATATAAAATATGGAAGTGTAACTTATCATCTTTTGACCATATATTTACACCGATTTCTAGTACCTCTACAGCTTTCTTCTTTACACTAATGAAAATATAGGTGAAAAGAATCATAATAGCATTCAAAACAGAAAAAATAGATTTTTGGAGTTATCATGTTTCTACCAAACTCCACAGATATGTAACTGATTTTAATCACATTTTTTCTTAAAAATTAAAACAGTATTGTGCAACAAAATACTTTAAAATATATTTCTTGAGTTTTTTAATTTTCATATTATGAAAAGGATGCGAAAGTTTTTTTTTTAACTTGTTTTTTTTTATAAAGAATTTAAAATAAAAATATTTTGGGCAAAAATTACAAACATTAAAAACTAGTTAAAAAAATAGTTTTTTCCCAAAAAATTCTCCTACGTGTTTGATAAATAAAAATGTCCGTAAGGGTATGTTGTACGCTTATGAGGAAAAGTACGGAATCACTCCATTCTCTTTAAACAGCAATTGCCATGGATAAAATTTTTATCTGTTTATGCTTAAATGAGTATGGACCCATTTTATAGCCTAAACTTTAAACAAACTTTCAATTGATGGTTAAAACATAAAAATTTATTGCATTATGTAGTTTCTTACCTATCCGCCATAATTTCGAAAATTATAAATCATTGGTATTAATGAAAAAAAGTAAGATACATTAATACGCAGTGTACGCTCCTATTATTGGTTGATGTTTATTGGTTTGCTATTAAAAATTAATTCTAATTATGTTTACTAGGTTTGCTACAGTCATGAAACAAAAATGAGTACAACTAAGAAGAGTGATGACAGATTTGTCGTTAATGGCTTCTCTCCAAAATCAATATTTAAATTGTGGTGGTCTTGGAGGAAGTTAAGCCTCAAATCAGTAAATCTACAATAATCTGGTGGATTAAGTCTTTTCTTAAGAAGTGTAGAATTACTTAAAGAAATCGGTATTGCCGATTAAGTTTTTGTGCAGTTTTCAAGACTTACCGTACAATTTTTTTTACCATAGAAAAATATAAGACATTTATGAAGTGCAAAAAAACATAAAAATTAAACTTGCACTCGTTCTCTGGTAGCTAGATATCTATGAACCTTGCTATCTCCAAAATTTTTAAAATTAAGTAACCTAGTTCTTGCAATCAGGAGACTATATACTAAAATTAAGACGATCTACTACAAAAAATTATGAAATTTTGCACTTCGCAACTAACTATCAACAATACCTGACATAGAACGTGTTTTTTTATTTCGAATTTTCTCATTTCTGGCTAAACGGATTTACATAATTTTTAATATACGAATTTCAGATAAATTAAATAATACTGCATATCAAAATCTTCTGAAAAAAAAATGTTTTTTTTATTTTTGAACATTCGATATTTAGAAAACGGGTTGACGATTTTTTTTAAATTTTATTTTTGTATGCACATAAATAAATACTTTAGTTTTGCATACCAAAATCCTTAAAAATGTTTTAAGAATTTTATATATAAAAAATTATTTTTTAAGAAAACCGCTCGAACGATTAAAAATTTGTTTGTCAATACAATGGCGTTCATTTTTTTATTTCAAACTCTCAACGAAGTTTTATTAGCTAATCTAATGTCCTCATTATGAACAGCGAATCGAACGTTCGCTTAGAAGCAAATGATAAGCGAATTTCCCTAGTCACGATATTATCGATAGTGAGCTTCCACATTCGCTTCAAAAATCAATACCGCTAAGAATATTGTGAAAATAACTCATCACTGCATGTTAAATATCAAACAATAGCTAAATGGGAGTTCACAAAATCATTAGTTTTTAACCGAACGTTCCATTTTGTATTCATTATGAGGGCCTAAATATCCTATTTCATGCTTTTAAACATTTTTCTCTATTCCATGTATTTATTTATAATTTAAACCCCTCAGCGCCTTGAACATAAGATCAAGTACGTGTGGCCCAGTCGTGCATTTTATTTCTTTTTGATTTTGGGCTTTTCTTGGAATTAAGTTCTGCTGGTTCAACAAATACTACCATTTTTTTTGATTTTAAAGATTTGGGTTCGAAATCTTGGCAATGTCAATATTCGTTTTGAAAAATTTTATTTTCGAAATTCTGCTTCCAAAAAAGGAAGTTTTTTCCTCCTTTTTTAATTACCTGTGCGCCTGTGACTCCTTTTAATATTAAAATATAAAACATATTGATTTGATAACCAAGTTGAAAAACTGTTTTTGTTTGTTTATCTTCGTTTAAAAATATAATGAATTATTTGAAAAACAAAATTGAATGAGCAGGATTTATTGCTTATAATTTCAAATTTAAAAGCAGAATTTTAACAGAAAAAAGCTGAATTTTTAAATACATTATATTTCTTGAAAAACAAAATTTTGAAACCAGAGTTTTGTCCACTCCCATTTTATATATAAAATTGAGGTTGTGCCTCGTGTAAACTAGAAATGGTTTTTTGTATGGATATTTTTTTTGCGCTGGCTTAAAAAAATATTTAGGTGATGGAGATGCCATGCAATCTATCTCTCACGTTTTTCGAGTTTCGAAGACAGTTTTTAGCCACAGTTTGCATTAAATTTTTTTTCCTTAGCGACAGGCAGTCAAATAAAATATTAAATGTTAAAATATATAACATTTAAATAAATAATATTATTCAATCTGTGGTAAGTAAATGTTGGTTGGAGTAGGTAGATGCTCTATTAAAATAATAAATAATCTACTCCCAAGATATAAACAAACGAACTTTTGAAACAATGTATTAAAATTGCAAACATCTCTTGCATTTCTTATAATTCCTTGCAAAGCTTTTTGAGTTCTCAGGGGAGGTCATGAGCTTAAGCCAATGCCAGAAATTCAGCTTCTGAAACAGAAAATGAACTTAGAGTAGCACTGGTAGAAGAATGCAAAGGAAACCTCTAAGATAAAGCCAAGAAACTCATAAGGTAATGAGAGCTTAGGCGTGCAAAAATTAAAAAAAAAATTCTTAACCAACAAATTGCATTTGATATTGTCTTAAATGATCAGCTTTCCAGCTAATATCCTTATTTTAATTTCAATAAATTTTTAATGGGCTTTTCTTGGCTCTTTTTTTTTTTTTTTTTGAAGAGTCACTTCTTCAAAAAAAAAAGAATAAAGATAATGAATATTACTATCAGTCTCAGTCCTAACTACTTCTTGGAAAATAACCTTATTCAAGTTTTCTTCCCTACTCCTCTTAAGTTATGATGAACAATTTATAAGTTATCAGAAACGCAAACTAAATTATGAGTTAAGTAGGGAAATTTACACATTTTTTTTTTTCAAAACATATGTAAATAAATGTGTATGAATAACTATGTAGGTACCGTATTCATTAATAAACAAAAACAAACATTAAAACAACAGCAATTTCATTAAATCTATAATACCTACAACAATAACCCATTACTCACTCTAATGAGTTTATAACAACATCCTTAAACAAAAAAAAAGAACTTTTATTACGCCTAAAAATTAACACCTTCTCTTCTAATACATAAGTAAACAATATTACTTCCTTTTCTTCAACAAAAAAAAGAAAACTCAATTGCTCACATTAAACCACAGCATCGTAAAACGTATAAATAAGTAAATATATGACGTCTTGTTAGACTCTGTCAAAAGTATCAGTCATCATATTTTTCATAAAAATTATTTCATAATTTTTAATCCTGTTTAGCAAAGATAAAGCTACATAAAAATTGTCCTTCACATGAAAAAACATTTTGCCAAATCTTAATGATCAATTTGCCTGACTGATGATGGCAAACAAACAAGATGAACCGTGAATGAAGGAATTTTACGACAGTAATTTATGCTTTTCTTTCTGAAAAATATATACGTATTTTGATTTTACCTTGATGATACTCGTAAATATTCAACGACTTAATGATAAGAATTTGAGATGATTTTAATAATTTAAGATATAATTTTGTTATTTAAAATTTATCTAATCAAAATTTGATAGAAAACTTAATAATATTTTTGTATTTAAATATTTCAAAATATATTTGCAAAAATTGAAGTTTTCAAGACAAACTAGTGAGAATTTAAGTTTGGTCGTCAAGGATTTTATGATTTTGAAGAAAAAAATATTATCCATCATTCAAAGAAAGTGTCAGTGTATTTATGTTTGATGAATGTATTTAAATAAGATTAAATAACGGAAATATAATTAAAAAAAAATATATTTGTAAGAGTATG
Source organism: Dasysyrphus albostriatus (assembly GCA_946251815.1). NCBI lineage: Eukaryota > Metazoa > Arthropoda > Insecta > Diptera > Syrphidae > Dasysyrphus > Dasysyrphus albostriatus. The sequence goes on from OX276335.1 coordinate 68,944,333, forward strand.
TTATTTAAGATTATTTTAATCTCATTAAATAGGAATTAAATAAGACATAACATTATTATGGAATGTAAAAGACGAAAAGCATTATGATGATGGCCACTGTAAATAGTATGTTTTTTAAAAGCTTTAACATGGCCTTGTTAGTAATACACTTTTAATGCTTAAGGAACCACTATAATTATTACTCAAAAACATTTGTGTTTTCAATCTACCCAGAAAAAAATTAAAATTTAATCAAATTTCATTTATACAAAATTGAAACAAAACCCAAGGAATATTTTTCAAAACTTGATATAAAAAGAAATGATGGTTCAAGAAAGAAAAAGGTCTATATTTTGAATTGAAAAATTCTGCGATCCATGATTTTGAATTTCAACACTCTTTCAATCTACTATTTAAGCGTGTTTAGTTAGCGAACGAACTAGTTCAATGAACTAGCGAACTTAGTTCACGCACTTAGTTTACTAGTTAATTTTTATTCGCTTGATTTGTCTCAAAGAAGGAGAGTTTCTGATTTCTTTAATAGAGCATAAAACCTCAGTGTAAGTGAGTTTGAACACCGTTTCGACTCTTTATGATCTATTTTTGGGTCCATGTTTCGAAAAGCAACAAATCTGTCTATTCACAAACGTAAAAATTATTTATTTCATGACTTTAAACCTGGTATTTGTTTATATATTCTTGAGAGCAAAACTTCTGCCAAAAATTTTATTTTAAATCTAATATGGTCCCAATGAATTTATTAGCTTTTGACATTTCCCAACCGCCATGAAACAGCTGCTAAAGAATATAGAAAACATTTCTAAAAAAATTCAAAACTTCAAATCAAATAAACTGGCTGGAAACGTGAGACAGCAACTTTGAGGTAAGGAATTCAATAATTTTTAATAATAACATGCGTCACAGCCGCGCGTTTTCTGTGTTCCTACTTAATTTGAAAAATAATTTGGTTTTTAGTAATTTGGTGTATTTTTTTAAAATTTTAAATGCCAAGTTATTTTTTTTTAATGAACTATTGAACTAAAGTGAACTAAAATGAACGAACTAGTTCAGTAGCGTGAATTGAACTAAATTGATCGCTCATACTCAAATGAACTAAATTGCCCAACTCTACTACTATTCTTTTTTGTCACTTTCAAAAAGTATTGTTTGATCATAAAAGGCATCATAAGATCATTTTAACACTATGTTATGTATTCAATTCCTGCCAATGACTCGCAAGAGTAGTAAGTCACTAGGCCCTGGTTCTTCCTGAGCTGTTGCGTCACCAAATTTATTTATTTATTTATGAATTCTTAAGAATTTTCCCCCATTTCATGTCTGAATGGAATTGAGCCCCATCAGTACTGAGATACTTTTTAAGAAAACATATCGCTCTCGAATCACAAACAAAAACTTAAGGCAGTGAATGAAACTGTCCTTTTCAAAACAAGTCACACAAAACTCACAAATTGCAGGCCCCTATCTAGGGTGGGCCATCCGGGCATTTTTCCCCGGGCAGCAAAATTGAAAATTTAGGGTGTTTAATAGCTACTAAAAAATGATTTTATGACTTTTGTAACTGATTAAGGCATACATAAAGCATAGTTATTTCAAAACAACTATTAAAAAAAAAGGACTCTTCAATAAACTATTCATTGAAAACTAGTATTCAAACTGCTTATGAAACTGAAAACTGAATTCGATAAATTTCTTGTATTGGTGTTTTGAGAGTACAATGTCAATACTAAGTGGTGAATTGTTAGAACATTGTAACCCTGAGACTATTTGTGCCTATTTGAATCAAAAAGAACAAATTCCCCATTTTCCAATTTTGAGATAATTAAAAAAAACGTTTTTAATTTCTAAATGGCCTAAATTATTCGTGGACCTGATTTGTGTTTATGTTTTTGTTGAGATCTTCGATTTTAAATGCATATCGATTTTTTTGGTGGTTAAAAGGTATTCGAATTATTTAATAATGCATGTAGATGCGTTTTAAAATTTTCTTTTCGGAAAAGATTGTTTTTGACAATAAAACAGAATTTTTTTCGGATCAAGATAAAATTTTACTGTTTTAAAAAAGTATCCGCTCTTTACAACACAATAGAACAAACCAAAAATGTTGAAGTCATGCATGAAAGTTTGACAACAATTAATTATCGCGCCTAAATCAGAATAGATTCGTTTTGATGCAAACACATCAACAAACATTGAATTTAGGTTTGAAAAAAGCTACTTTGATTCTTAAGTGGAATAGAGTTGTTTTGATCCAAAAGAGTCTTAGGAATACTTTGGTTTTGATTCTTACCCCTATATTCAAATCAAAATAACTCTGGAAAAGATGACTTTTGAAAAGAGATAGTTTTATTTTAAAAATGAGTTAAACTGCATTGTTAACTCGTTTTTTTTTTTCGAAAAGTGGAATACGTTGCTTTTGATTCTAATAATTGGATATGATTTCTACAGCACACAAAGTTGGCGATACCTATTATATATTTTTTTTGGAAATAATTAAAAATTTTGCTAAACAAAAAGTTCTAAGAAAACTATTTTATAATCACTAAGCCGACCTAAATATTCTCAATAAAAGATTGGATTTATTTTTTAAGAACATTTACCTATTTATTCGTTTTGTTGCTTTACATGATTACTGTGCTTTTTTATAAAATTAAAAAAAATATGTCTTGTATGATTTTATTCATTCATTTTGAACCGAAAGAAACAATTATTTCAAGAAAGCTGATTTACAAAAGATATATAAATATAAGCCCACTTAAAAAACATTTTGGTGAAATCTTTTACACTATTGAACTGATTTTGATAATACCCGAAAAGTTATTATAATGTGATCAGTCAATTTGGAGAAATTTAAAAAATAAAATAACATACGCACATACAATTTGAAATACTCGTTAAGAAGCCCTAGAAGACTAACATTTACATTGATGTGCATATTACCCAATTCAAACCATATTACATTCATACTGTTCAGAATTATAACCTCCTTTTATTAAAGTCGGCTAAAAATCGAATCATCTCTGCAATAACATAATACTCGTATGACTTGTAAATTGTCCTTGCAAAGGGCGGCTTATATTATTTTTGACCGGGGCGGCGAAAAAGCTGGATCGGGCCCTGACAAAATGAAATTTTTTATTTTCAATAGGCATTGAAATTATGAGAGCAAAATGGTCAAAAGCATGAAATTCGTACCTTTGAGGTAAAAAAAGAGAATGCTATCAAATACTAAAAAATTGAAAATTTTTACATGCAATATTTTTTAAACATATATGGCCAGGATGGCACTGCGAACTATCTAAGTTTAGTTTTTTTTGCTCCGAAAATTGATCAAATTGATATTTAAAAAAGAAAAATTATGCTTAGCCCTAGCGAGTTTTCAGTTTAACATTTAAAGAAAAATATCCAATATTACAAATAATGCAAGCTAGGTCCTGTCAAAATAAATTGCATTTTTAAAAATGGTCCAATGCTTCGATTGTGAAAATTATTTTATTTTCAAACTAATATTTTGAAAATCTAAAGGTATCTGAATAAAAAGCAAACCACTTCTCATTATCTTTCCCGGTCTTTTCAAAAAAATAATATATATTTGGTTCCAACTTCGAAGGTCCTTCAGACTCAGCGTATCAGGCAAAATTGAAATTGAAGAAGCTGAAATCAATATAAGTTTGTATTATTAAGAGCTTTGAGTTGAGCAAAATAATTTGTTTCTTTCATGAATTTTCCTTCGAACTAAGCGTTTTTTAAATAATAGACTTACTTACAGTTTATTTCTTCTTGCAATAAACCCAATTGGACTTCAGTTGTTCTTCCCCTGGGCTCTTCAAAAGATTAAATAGTTCACGAGCAGTTCTGATTTTTTCTCTTTCATTGACTCAATTAAAATTGTTATTTCATATTATCTTTGTAGCATGTTCAACCATGGTTCAAGTATTTGAAACTAGCAAATAACATGCTTTAACCACCATTGGGAATAAGTTCACTCACTAAAATCGGTGAGTAAAAACTGCTGAACCACGAATCCGAATTTGTATAACGTATGTACTAACGTACTTATAAAAAATAATGTTTACAGTTTAAATTTTAAAAACTATCAAAGCAATTTTTTTTAAGAAATAAGTTCTTACAAGTATACAATATCTAGGCATCTTTATTGATTCGAAGTTTAAGAAAAAAAAAATGCTGCTGAAATAAAAAATATTATTTTTGAAATACGAAGGCCTTTGAAGGACTTGCGGGGCCCCTCGAAGCACGGGGCTGTGTGCGGTTGCACACATGCCACATGCCTTCCTTCGCCTCTGGTTGGAAAGGTATTATATACCACAATAGTTAATATGGGGTCTTATTTTAAATCACTGTGTGAAAAAAGTTATTTGCTAAATAAGGCTGCGTTCTAATGGATTTTAGTATGAATAAAATGTATTTAGTATAGCCAAAATGTATTTAATCTGGTCGAACCATATCGGCATTACATATATCATTGGAAAGGTATTTTCATTACCTACAATATCTCTCATAGCAGTTTAGTTCAACTCACTGTATGAACAAAGTTATTTGCTAACTATTACAATATTTTTGTGCATTTTAGTGTGAAAAAAAATGTTTTTGTGTGGTATGGAAACAAATGTGTGAACGCCAGCTCAAACAATAACAAGATGTTGTAAGTCGTTTGATAGGTATTTTTATGTATTACGATATTTGGTAGAGCAGTTTATTTTAAATCACTGTGTGAAATAAGTTATTCAATTATTATTACCCACGGTACATTAATTTTGTTTTCAACAAAAATTCACCAAAACAGCGAATAACATCTTCCACTCAGTGATTTGAAATAAGCTGCCCTTGTGACTATTGGAGTACATGCAAATATATGAGTCCAACGACATACGTCTCGTTGTTATTGTTTTCTAGAATAACTTCCAAACATTTTTGCCGATTGTCCTTTATTTTGAATTTTTACAAAATAAACATAAGTGTTAACTTAATTAAGGATTTCTTTGAATTTTCGTCTAAATTTTGGATCATGCAAGGCTTAGGTCTGCAGGAATAACATACGCATTTCTCCCATAAATTCGTGCCCTAATATTTTAAAAAACTGTCCAAGCACCAAAATTCAATTGGCTTCATAGCTACGAACATTGCTTAATTTTTGTGTGAAGCTTTAAGGTCATATTTCCAACTGTAAATGGCTAAAAATTTACAAATGCATTAAGGGGCCATTAAAAATACATATGCAAGTAGGTATGTAAGTAGTTATAAGGCTTTAAGTTCATTTTCTTAAGGTAGTTATCACCAAAATTACAGAAAATGTTCAAACTTTTCAATTCAAAGACAAAGAAAGCCCAAATATAAAAATATTTTGCTTACATCGTTAGTAAAATAAAGATAAAACAAGAAATAGAGGAATGAATGGAAATTTCTAAACAAAAATTTGTTTAACTGGGTAATTTAAAACATTTTACAAAATTGTTACCTACATTTTTCTGGAAAAAATGGGATAATGCAAGCATTTTATATTTTTGCTATCAACTGCTTTAAGAGCTTTACCGAAAAAAAAAATGGTTTCGGGCCTTATACCCTCAATATAATTATTAAAAAAAATCGATTCAACAAAAATCACTCAGAAATTCTTGACAAAATTGAAATTGAAAAGAAATTCGCAATACCTACACATAATCGGATTAATTTCGGTTCGTCTTATAGTCCTTTTTAAAAAGACTCTTGCCATAAGCCTCTTAGTTTTACCACAAATTTAATTTAATATATAAATTAATTTAACAGACACATTTATTTATTTACTTCAAGTTGTTCACCTTTGTTCATGTACATATTTCATCTCTTGTTTTTTAGCAATTGTAGAAGTTCAGAGCCAAAATTCGGATGTAAGAGTCAAAATATCTCTCCCTCCCTAACTCAAAATTTCGTATAAAATTAGTTTTATTTTAATTATTCACGTTCATAAAATTATTACGTTAAACAAACCAGATAATAAACATCAGTAAAATCGGGAATTCATTTAAATATTGCGGATAAAAAAACAATGTTTTGTCTACTAAAATCATAATTAATTGACCCAATGGAATAGAGACTGTAAACGGGATGTAAAATGCCAACTGAATAATTTATTGAATATAATTACACGTGGTGTCATGTTATTTTAAACACTGCCATACTAAATTGTCATTCAAAACATTGACTAAACAAGAAATAGTTATACATACTTTATGGTCTTGTTAACATCGCTGCGAGACTCTAAAAACACCTTCAAATTGAAACCACATCATACCCAACATATGTTTAACGTAGGTAGCTTAGTTCCTAAGGGGTGAACATGAACATGCCACGCCAGCCAGGCCAGATAAAATAAAAACCCATAAGGGGCAATTTAATTCCCCTGTCATTTATGTATGAACCTTAAACTCATACTCATACGAAGGAGCCCAGAACCGCAACCCCTATAAATCTACAGTAAAATGCGAAATGCGAAAACTTGCGACACGTGAACTTTGCCAAATTTATAACTTTGCAACGAATGTGGTACATTACGAGAGGTGGGTAGAGGTGGAATCCTCGTTTTCCCATCAACATCAAACTTCCATTTGCAATGCAAAAACAAGTTGGTATCGAGAAAGAAGAGAGAGATGGTTGCGAGGGGAGGTTGGATGCTAATACCTAAAAAGTCGGTCAGTGGTGTCGGTCACCAGTTGTGAGGGTGTAGAAAAAAAAATTCATAAAATGTCACATAAGGGGATGAGAGGGCTGACAAGGGTGTTGCAGGAAATGCGATGATATTTATTGCAGCATAAATTAGAAAGGATGAAAAAAAATGTCACATTTAGATTATCAATTTAGGAGCATCACAGACGCCATCGCCATCATCAGGGATGAGCGAATTTTTACTCGCATTTATTTATATTTTTATTTGCTTCTTTGTATTTTTTTATGATGATTTTTTTTATTATTATTTGGTGCAGGAAATTGCCATTTGTATGAACGAGAATATATATAAAAATGCTGGAATACTATCATACATAGTTGCAAGAGTGAACAACAATTTAAATGATGGTAAATGTCTACACACACTATAAGCATGTACAATGTGCGTGTGTGTGTGTATTTGAGTTGCATTTGTGTTATGTTTGCATTGAGGGATAAAAATGTTGATACATTGTTGGAAAACTGGAAAATTGCCAACAACGTTTAGAATGAAATCAGCAAAATAAATAAAATAGTACGTATACGCCCGAGTGGACGGAAATGCTTTCTTTCTTTTTTTAGTTTAGTTTCTTTTTGTTGTTGGTTGCCATCTTCAATTGAAAAGACGATGATGGTATTGGAAAAAAAACAAGAGTATAGTCTTTTGTAAAGAGTGAATAATATGCCTTGATGATGATACCAAATAATTTTAAATGTTCATTGAAGCATCACTAAGTCTTTGAATAGAAAATCCTTGAAGAGAATACAGACAGGCTTTGGCAAAGGTACATATGTAGTATATGTTTCTAAAATGAACTTAACCACTACTTACTGCAAAGACGATCATAAGTTTATGCCTGCTATATGATACTGGAGACAATATCTTTCTTACATTTCGAAATTTTAGAAATTAAGTGCATACGAGTGTTAAGTGCTAAATTTTAACTTTTAAATAGGACAAATATGGCTCATAACAGAAAACAAAATAAATTTAGTATGTGGATGTCCTAGATGTGGCGATATATTTTTTTTTTTTTAATAAATTATTCACTGTCGTTGATAATCTTTTTAATATCACAATGAATTTTAAGTTATTCTAAAGTTCCTTAACTCAATTAAAATGAGTACAATAGGTTAAAGAGTTCCGTAGATATTTCATCCAGTGCAAATAAAAATGGATATGATTATGTATTTTGTGTAAATCTACCTATACAAATGTTTTTTTTTTTTTAATTTTACAAATTCTAATGAGAGTTTCAAATTTTTTTTCTGTTACCTACTTATTATTAAAAAACTAAAGTTATTAGTAATTAGTTAATAATTTAACTATAATTACCAAATTGTATGGCATAGCAGCTCATGGAAGACCAGTGACATTATTGTGTGTAGTGGAGAATACTTGAAAAGAATGGAGGAGAATCATAACAAAGTAAATTTTCTTGATCACTTTTTTCGTGTGATGTGAAGGTTCTAAGTTAAACATTTCTTAGAAAAAACTTGAACTTGAAACTAGAACTTGAGATCTTGATCAAACCTTTCATAACTATTATAGCTATGATGCCATTGAAATCAAATCAAAGCTTGCAACTTGCTGTTACCAAGAGTTTAAGGCTCTTGGTGGACAACATAAGACTCTGCGGGGTTCCGGGCCGCAGTGGTCACGTAATGAAAGGAAGACGAGCTGGCAGGAATAGGACCAATTCTTGATCTTAATCAAGCAGAAACAATAGTTCAGTTCCCACCCTGTAATCTTTAACGGTTAATCCAGAGCAAAATTCTATCGACGGCAAATGAGCGATGGACGTCGTTCGCTACCTGCGATATAACCAGAAAAAAATAAAACTCAGTTTTGACGACCTATGTAGAAGATTTGGTGACGTAGAGACATATGAGTATACTAACTATACTCACTACCTGTGTCACTGCCCTTTGCTTTACCATTTGAGAAATAGGCTCCTAGGGAGACAACTCTTCAGCGACTTGGAAGAACTCTCCGACATTTCAAGTAAAAATCTGTTGAAATCCATTACCGCTACCAAATGGCTTGAAACTTTTTAACCACCCAAGCACGAAATTGTAAACTTCTCCAACCACAAATGAACGGACCAACCTTCTCCAACCAAGTGATTGGTAGCGATTCTGACCAAATGAATGGGCACATACACCAATCACTGACCGATCAAACTCATCCACCAAACGTTGCATGGAGCAACAACTCCTACGGGCCTGGTGGAAGGATGATCTTTCAAGTGGGGGTAAAGGAGAGACCACATCCTTAAAAGGCGTTGTCTTCTCCTCAACCAGGTGATTGTGCAACGATAGACATTTCTTCAATGACTAAAAATATACTCACCGACCTTTAAGGCTAAATAGCCTGCTGAAACTCATCAACACCCGCCACGGGCTTGATTGTCATGGGATTTATCATAGGTTTCTTTTCTTGGGGGTCACAATTTCTAAGGTATCACAATGGATCTTCATTGATATAAGTGTGACGGTAACAAGATCAACTGTCAGCCCATAAAACTAACCTAACCTATGAAAGGGAAGACGCCAAAAAATGGTTTTAAAATTTTTCGCAACAAAAATTAAATAAATTTCTTTTAGCCAAGGCTTCAATTTAGTCAAACACCTTTTTTGAAAGAATTAATATTAATGATAGCTCTTAACCATATATTATGTGTTTTTATTTTTGATATTCTTGATGTTGGATATGCCATTCACGTTGCAATAGTCACAAAGACTATCGATTGGACTGTCGAAAGACCGCACATACGTTGCAACCACGCCCAAATTACATTTTAGCTTCATTTCGGCTTAACAGAAAAAGCTTTCAGTTTTTATTTTTAATACCATTGAAGTCGTTTTTGAGGCATTAAATCCATTTATAACATATGTTTCAGATACGATTATTTGTTAATAGATGTATTGGAAATAATTATAAAATACAAATATTTTTCTAACCATTCTAGGAATCAAGTACAGATAGACAGTCCAGCACTCTACCCACTTGGTCATCTAAGATATGATTTGGAAGCAAAAACTTTATTAGCATTTTTCTTTTTTAGAACTTCAAAATATTGCTTAAGACTTAGCCTAGCTTCGAAACGTTTTTGCATGGGGAAACATGCTGTAGATTTGTTGAAGATTTCTGAAATTCGCTTTTGTGCCTCTTTCATTTAAGGAAGAAATAATAGCCCATTTTTTAGTCCTTTTTGGAGATGAAAATGCACTATAAAACACGTTATATAGTGAGTTCAATGACAGCACACTCAAACATACAAACCACACATTTGTTTGTTTGACATTTTCTTTTATGGCTCCAAGGTTAGATTTCACAAATCAAAGTTAAGTTTTCTTTAAAACACAGCAACTGCAGTAAAATAACTTTATAGAAGCTTTATACTGTCATAGTTTCATGTTCCTTCTTTAAATTAATTTACAGAGGTCTATGCTTACATAAATGCTAGCCTCGCTTAATTTTCTATATCTTGCTTTTAAAAGAATTGAAAGAAGCAGTTATTGAAATTATGACTTCTATGAGAATTTATTTTTATGAAAGCTATATAGAAGCTTTATACATATCCATACTTTCAGCATAACAATATTTCTAAGCTTATTGACACTGAAGCGTTAGTTGGGCGTGGCATAGTGTCTAAGTTAACCCTCGGAAACAGAATAGTTTTGTTAAATAATTGTCACACATTAGAAGTCTCATCAGTTTTAAGCTTTAATTTCTTTCTTTGAACTGATATATGCTACCAAAGTCAGTCAATTAGGATTACAATAACTCATTTGCGATTAAACTCTTTTTAGTGAACATTTTAAACAATTTTGGAAAATCTTATGATCTCTTGATTTATTTTTTTTGCACAATTTTATTGCATAAATTTGAAATAATATTTTTAATTAACTTCCAAAGTCGTTGGAATCAATGTCTCTCGAATTTTTCAATCTTTGGTGGATATATTTAAATAAAACTCAATTTGAGTAGCAAATGTGAAATAACTAGGACCACCACACAATATTTCACCACACCATCAAGAATTTAAAAATTAAAGCACAATTTATGCGGTACACAAAATTACCTAAATTAAAAATGAAAAAGTATTATCAACCAAAATTTTTCTTCCTTATCTATGTATAATTTTTTTTTTTTTAAATAAGGAACATTTCCACAGAGACAAAAAATATATTTCCCTTTAAAAAAATTAATTAAAGCCATAAAGAAGGAAAAAATAATTTTGTCCATTTAACATTTTCTATTCGGTTCATTGTGCGGCGTAGCGAAAAATTCCTTCTATTTGTTTTTATTTATTTCTTCTCCTAGAAAAAATATAAAAACGTGTATACTGTTTGACGATTATTCGTAGAGTGATAAATATTGTCACACAGACTATCTCAAAAGCTTCAATTCACTATATGTCAGACAGTTCCTACAACAGATTAAGCGTGAATGCCCAGCAAAGGGTTCAAGCTAATATGTTTTAGATTTTTAAAAAAATATTCAAATATTTTGTTTTGAAAACTAAATACGATATGATATTTTTTGAATTTTGGAAAAAATCTATAATTTTGGTAAAAAGTTCGTATCTCAAAATGTAACTTTTTACCTCAAATTATTAAAAAAAGCAGCTACAAAGTAATTAAAAAAGAGTTTTCTGCTTTTAAACATTTTTCTCTTATAATTTCCATGTGTTAGGCTATGTCTTTGGTGTAAGCAATTTAACTAGGGCGTAGAGCTGGCCACAGTACCAAACCAAACGATATTTTGTTAATATACTCTCGGAATCGTCAAAATCAAAAAATTTCGGTATCGTCTTGGTATCGGTATCGGTATCGATCTCGCGCTTAATTAATTAGGGGGCGTTAAAGGCGGTAAAATTTAGTTTTTTCTTAATTTCTCAAAAACTATAAGTTTTTTGAAAAAGTGTGAAGGTGCAAATTGTAACTTATGTCATTTTACACAAAAAAGATTTACATACTTTTTTTCAAAAAAGCAATAGATTCTGATAAAAACATGCAAGAACTTCCCGGTGGAATTAATTTTGTCATTTTGTCAAAAAATTTATAAAAACTTTATTAATCGATGGGCTAAAATGTTTGTACGATTTGAGTTTGGCCACAACTCCTCTTAATAAAATTTTTCCCCCTTTAAAAAAAATTAATCAAGCCCCGGCCCAACTGTACGGAACTTTTCAGGAAATGCTTAGGACGTCAAAAACAAAGCTCTCTACAAAAATTCAGCTTTGGCGGAATTTTTTCGTAGATTTGCCATTTGTTTGTCTAATTTTTCAGGGCTATATAAAAATTCAACATATTATTTAAAGGTGAACTCCGCTCGTAGTTGGTATGATAGTGAGTTATATACATAGGGTTAGGTAGAAGTCTCAAATTACATTGCGGAACACTACAATTAAAGCGAGACAAAAGGTTCAAAGCATCAATATGACAATCAATAAGCTTAACAAGAAAAACGAAACACAAATAAGAACTTCTATTCTCAAGACTGGGTAGATCAATAAGCCTGAGTCAGCTTTTATATGCAGGAAGATTAAACGGGTTATCCCAATCTTGGCTTCTTAGAGTAAATTTCAAGAACCTTTTATGAATTTTTTGTTTTCTATTCCTATTTTGTGGCAACTGTAATATCGAAACCACACTTGGCAAGCATCCTCCATGAAAGGTCTGACAAATGATATAAACAACGTATGGGTCAGAGAACTGACGAGATTCTCTTTTAGTCAAAATTCAGTTGAATTATTAGTAAATCGGAGTTATACTCAGATGAAGTATGCAGAAAGCCGTACAAAAAGTTTGATCCATTTTACTTATGCAATTAGGAATGAATAGAAAAAAAAACGGTTCTATCATTGTCGTGCAACTTGTAATAAATAGAATAGAATGAGTAAGGTAACATTTTTACAAACAAAGAAAAAAAGAAGAAATATTAATCGCATTAGGTGTACTTTACTAAAGACATTGCCTCCAGCTAAGAAGAACCAAGCCTGAAAATTTTATTGAAATCTTTGGTTTCAGAGAAACCAAGCATACTTAAATGGGCGTGGCAGTGGGTGGTTGCAGTTAAAATCGCTGCTTATATTTTCTCGTCATTCTAAGGACAAGAGTGCCATTTTCAGGAGATCAATTATTACAGGGATTGTTGGTTTTTAATAAATTAATAGTATAATATTAAAAAATTCAATTTTTCTGCTGATACCAATACGAACGGTAAATTTTAGTATAAAAAGTACCTACAGTATCGGCTTGGTATTATTTCGGAGGCCTTGGAGCTGATATCGGCTTCGAATCGTTTGGGTTTTCGATACCAATACTTTTCTGGTATCGTGACCAGTCCTATACTTGGGTGAGTAAGCAATATCAAACGATTGATAACTTAAGCAAATTTTGAGAATGAGCCTTACTTTCAATCGTTAGATGTTGCGATTAATCAACCTTTTAATTTTTTCCATGCATGTTGTTCTAAGCATTTGTAGTTCTAGAGAGTCCCAACAATTTCTTCAAGTAAAAGCAAAAATACTTTTTGCCATCTTAGAAAAAAACTTTCAAATAACAAGTAAAATATTACTATTACTATACTAAATTAATAAATTAATGAGCTACTCTCAAATGAAGATTCATCGATGTGAGTTATTTTCGTATATAGCTTCAATAAAATAAAAAGGAACAAAGGAATTATGGCATATGTAGCAACGCGGAATGGCAGAAAAGGCAAATAGCAGTCAACGTTTTTCGCATCATTATGCGCTTGATGTTAAAAGAATGCCAACTTATTAAAAAAAAATTTTTGTTGAGACTGTAAAGTCCAAAAAAAATATTCCCTTCGTCACAGCATTTTGGACGTTTGCCAGATCGTTATCCTAACAAATATTGTTAATCAAAAATGAAACTGTTTCATTCTTCACACTAGTTTTGATTGAATATCTTAAATAAAAATGATTTCTGACCACACCTACTCGCAATCGTGCTTACTCCAAACACTCGATTTCTACCCAATTCTCTGGTCAGAGCTAAAAAATAACATCGCCAATTCTTGGACTTATTTCGCAATAGTCATATATATAAAAATCGTTTCCTATTCAGAAGCTGTTCTTCAACATTGTCTGTTATTTTGAAAGAGAGAAATTTTCAAATTTGTTTATGATTTTTTACGATTTCACAATCAATTTTGATGAATTTGCTTAATGCAGACAATATTTTATGAGCTGATTCGAATCTTCTAATAATTGGCTCTAGCTACATTTTTTTTTTTAAGTGTATTTTGGTATTGAATTTTGAATTACAATTTTTGTATGAACAGCTTTGTGAACCTCTAGAGGTATAAATACTTTCAGTTGGGAACCACAGAATCCAACAGAGAGAAAGAGCCTATGCAGACAGATTACCCTCTTTCTGGATAAAATTAATTTTATATCCTCAAATCAATAAAAATCACATCATAAGCAGAACAACACACAAATAATTCATTTTGTGTGCCAATAAAAGCTTAGCAATGAATCTATACACATATATTATGTTTTAAAGAGCATCTACAAACTATACAAGCTTCAAGCAATAAAACACCACTCAAAACTCATTGTGCCTTCCTTTCGAAACAAAAAAAAAAATAGAATAAAAACAAAAACTGGCCCATTGCCAGACACACATTAAAATTTGTCAATATATTGTTTTTTTTTTCACTTGCAACGACGACACAGCGACGACGACAAAAAAATAGTACGTATACGCCACAGTGAACCTCTTAATTAGTTTTGCTATGTACGTCAATATTTTAGTTTCTGACATGAATGAAGCCAACAAAAAAAAAGTTGACTTGTTTTTTTTGTTCATTTCAATGTAAGCTTAAAAAAACAATAGCAAAAAAAAAAAACAACTACAGACATACCTGTATTTATTATTTATGAGACTATACCAAAATTAAACATTCGAAGATTTAAAGTTTTTATATTTTAAAATTCGCTTATTTTCACACTTAAATTTTATATTTTTTTCTCCTGAAATAAGTTGAATTGTATATATGTTTTTCTTTGTTTAAAAAAAGTAACAATCAATTTTTTTTTCAATATTATCTTTTGTGTCATAAAGAAAAGCCCATAAAAATAACAACAACAACAAATAAATTTAAAAAAAAAGAAATAACCCCAAAGGAGAATAAAAAGAAAGAATAAAATACAACCCTTAATGTGTTAGAAAGCAACGAATAAAAGAATAAAACAGCACGATGGTTGATAACATGGCGTTGGTGGTGACTTGAACGCCAAGAAATATTTATGTAAAAAAAAAAAACTTACAACAAAACAGGAAACTATTACGTATATTAGTGAGCCGTTGACACGAACGACAACCATAGACATAAACTTATAGAGGGAGGATGCTAAGGAAAAAAAGGGGGTATTAGCCACCTCCTGCTCATAACTGAAAGAGGCACGAACAGTATACAAAAAAAAAATATAAAAATAAATGAAAAGAAAAAGAGAAGCAAAAAGAATCGGAAAAAACTAATAAGTTAATCTTATGTAAGCATTTCTTTGGCCGCAACGTGGCTTGGCTATTATGAGCGAGTGTAGGGATGGGATAGCACTCCCCAAATAAGGTTGGGAAAGGATTAGAGGTTAGGAAAGGATTTATGTGCTCATGTTTTTTTTTTTTTGTCTGCCTGGTTGTGGAGACATTTCACACATCTCCCTTTCTCTAAGTCGATGTCTCATTTAGGAGTGGATTTGATTCGTGTCCTGAGGGGACAAATAAGGATAATGGAGATTGTATCTTGCAATAGCCGACAATTATCCACGCACTTACACACCAAGATCACACTTCATTATCAAATGCACTCGCACTCACTACTAGTACACGTAATAGTTGGTATATAAAAAAAAATAAAAAAAAAATAAATAATATATTGAAAGTATATACAAATAATTTAGGTTTAAATTTAATACATACGCAGGGAAGTCGGTTTTTGTATATATGGAAGGTAGAGTATGCTAACTGTTTATAACTTCCTGTTCAATTTGTGTAGTAGTTGTACTTCGTTTGCCGTTGTTAGTTGAATATATATGAGTATATTATAGTAGATGGGTATTTTCTTGTTAAGTTAGCGGTTTCTGAAGAATCACTAATGGTGCGAGTTCCTTGAGGTTTGGTATTTGATTTGATTTTTATTTTTATGTTTCATGTGGTTGATGTCGTTCGACAAGGAAGACAGGAACATAGAATAACAACAACAAAAACACACAGAGACAAAACAACACAACGCAACGCAACAACAAAAAACAGCAGCAATAACAGTATATTATAGCAATAACAATAACAACAACAACAGCAACGAATGAACGTAACAAAAAACAATATAAGAAATTCTCAAAAAACAACAACGTAAGAAAGGGAAAAAAGAACTAACCAAGTTAATATATTCTGGATGTATAGTCTGGATGTAGTATGTGGAACTGAACTAAAAAAAAATTATATTTTTGATTTTTTTTTTTTTATACTGAGTAGTAGATGTGTTAGAGGAAAGAAAAATAGTAGTAGTAGCAGCAGAGCTAAGCGCACTACCAACCGAAGAAAAATTGAAGGATCACTGGTTATTCACTCTTTTACAGGGCACTACTGCTCCTATACTAAAATCACATTGGCAAAATCACATGCAACCCCTATATAAGTTGGAGCGATATGGTGGTTGGCGGCGCGGCGGTACTCGTTCTCGATTTTCGGAGGGTTGATTTTCGGTGTGTTTTCCTTGCTTATAGGGGTTTTTTGTTGTTATTTTTATTGTTTTTTTTTTTTTTTTTTGGGTGTTTTTGTTGGTATTGTTGGTACTCCTGATGGTGAGTATAGTTGGTTGTTAGTTCATCCCTATTCACATAACCTATAGAGCCGAGAGAAATTTGAAGCTTTTCTCTCCTACTTATAGCTAGCTACATATGTGTCCCCTATTTTTGGATGAATTCTGAAGCCCCTCTTTCTATCGGGGAGAGAGAGAGACTATGTGTCTAGATAGAAATGATTGAAGTACATAAAAGGAGATACACAGTTTGACAATGTAGCGATATAAAGTGCGCATGGCATGCGTCCGTCTTGATGGTCGGGAGAGTAAACTGATTTATGTTTACAATAATGAAAGAGCTATGGTTGTTATTCTCTTTTGCTGATAGACAGAAGAAAATATTACCCTTTTTCCTCCTTCTTGGCTTCGACTTCTTTCCCCACGGTCCCCTAACAATTCCCGATTTTACATAATTCAATTCTCTCAACCAGCCTGGTATAGACCCACACCCGCACCACCACCGCACCGCCATCAAACCATTTGTCCATTTTTCCAATTTTTCCATTACACTCCAACATTTTGAACGTCAAATTAAAAGGATATATTCCATTTCCAATTTTACCATCGCATGTATAAGCTCACATTATTATAAGAACGAATTGTAGAAGTACGGAAATCCATCATTATCAATTTGCCAGAATTCGGAGAAGGGATAAAGAGAGAGAGAGATTGTTGACTATGGACTCTTGTCGTCCATCGTTGGTTGGCCGGTCCTTTTGGTCTGGATATACGGATAATTTTAAATGAAAATTTATTTTGAATTTCAGGATGCAAGTAATTGACACAAATGACAAAGTTTAGGATATGCAAAGAGATGTGTTCAACTAATAGAAGTAGAAAAGTAGGTACCTTCCTAGAGTGATAATTTTTTTTTTTTGGGAACTTACTTCTTTGCATTTTGAGAAGTCGATAATAAATAGATAAATCATTTTAACGACTCGTTCTTTTTTTTAGTGTGGTATATAAGATATGGTTTTTTTTCTATAAACGATCATCAATCAACTGATTTAAGTATTCATCATAAGTGTTTTGTTTATCTATAAAATTACTTTGAGAGAGTTTTGATACCTATTGGGGTAGATATATGCCATTATTGAAGGCTCTACATATATTGAATATGTGTTTTTCACACACTAACAATTTTAAGTAGGTGATTTTGAAAAGAAATGATTTATTTGAATTTTTGTATACGCACATGGCAGGTTGTGGTTATTATGTGTTTGATATGTGAAGTGAAAGGATAGATTAATGGATGGAAAATATTTCAAGGGTGTTTTATCAAAAAGAAAAATCGTTGAATCTTGTTTTTATTGAACTAATAACTTTAGAAGTTTGTATCAGCAAGAGGATGCTTTTTTTCAAAATAATAATGCTTTTATATTCATATAAAAGACAAATCAAATGACACACAAATGTCATGAAAACCCAATTGTTCATATTTTTGTGATAATTTAATTATCACATCATGAGGAGCGGATGGGTTAAGTATGCAGGCCCGGCAAATCATGTTCAGCCCGAGTGGGTAGTCGGTATAGAATATTATAAGGCCGAAATTTAACGTAGAAAAAAGTCATAGAAATAAAAACTTATAGTTCTTTAATTAATGGGTGATTTATTTTTGGAAGCAAATAAACGTTAAAACTAATAATATTGAGCATAAGAACGTCGTTTTACATAGTTCAAAAGCTGCCAGTCAAAAAAATAAAAAAAACATCAAATTTATGGTAATTTTTTGAAAATAAGTGTTCAAGGGAACAAACTGTTTATACTTTTTTTTTCTATTTCAAATAATTTTTTAATGGAGAAATGAACAACCCCCTCCAAAATAATTTTGCTTTCGTTTCTAGCGCCGCCAATGCAAAAAATACAAAAATTATCTTGTATTTTTCATCTTCAAGTCACTTTTTGAAATTTTAATTTTGTAAGCTTTAAACCTGGTTTCAGAAAATGAAAAACTTGAAGAATAGACCCCTCTGAGACTAAGTTGAACTGGTAAAAAAATACAACTGTTTTGCCTATTTAGCTTGAACTTAGAAGACTTCCACATAACATTGGCTTTCACATGAAATCAGATTTATTTTTATTCATGAATGTTTACTCAAATTTAACATCGTTACACTGTTTAAAAAAACTGCAGAATTTTTAAATCTTCGTATAGTTGTTATGATAAATACTGTAAAAAAAGGAAAATTCCAAAAAGTTTTTCCATAACTTTAGTTCACTGATATGAGGGTGAGGGCAGGTCAATAAGTCACTGAAAATTTTTATGACTTTGCAATCTCAAATCCAACAATTTGTTTGTCATGAAGCATATTTCGAATGAATTCCTGAAATTTGTATTCATATTCAATAGTTTTGCTTTTATAGCGGTTTTTATCAGAAGTGGTGGAAGAGTTTTTAACAAATTGCAAAGAATCGAATTCCGAGAACTGATAAAACAATTTTTTTGCCCAAAAAAAACCAACAGAAATAAAACAAAAGTTGCAATAAATATTATGGGGACTATTCTCCATCCATACAAACCATCCAAAAATGGTAACGCAACTTCC
Source organism: Dasysyrphus albostriatus (assembly GCA_946251815.1). Lineage (NCBI taxonomy): Eukaryota > Metazoa > Arthropoda > Insecta > Diptera > Syrphidae > Dasysyrphus > Dasysyrphus albostriatus. The sequence continues at coordinate 68,963,425 of OX276335.1, forward strand.
TTGCGAACGTTCCTGCGCAAATGACATAGAACGCTTGATTGAAGTCAATACACCGGAAATGTTCAACAAAGTCAACGATCTAATATTGACCCATAGGCGAGTGGAGTTTTTTTTTTTTTTTATGGTTATTTTCCCGTGGGTAGGTGCAAAACCTGCATATCAGGCTCTATGAGAACCGAAAAACGCATGCTCATAGAAGTGAGAGATTCTTACTACACTAAAACCACCTCCACTTCCCGATTGCAACTAAGTTGAAACTTATCTAGCAATTTATTTTTAACGAAGTTAAGTAACGTGTTGCAGGTTACTTTCCGGTGAAAGTTCCTGCTTAATCCGCGATTTTAAAGCGGTTTTCTGTTTACCGCACCAAGTCGGAAAGTTTTGTTCTTCGCAGACGGCGAACTAAATTCGACTCGTCAAGAATGTCAATAATCGTTGAGTTAGCGTGTTCTAACAGTAGATTTCTATGTTTTCGCGCGAAACTTTTTATTTCGTCCCGGACCGTAGGAATCGCGAGTGGAGGTGAGATGGCTTTAGGAGGCTACAGACTTGTCACACAGCACGATAATAATTTTGCACAAATATTTAGACTTGAAAAACCTTTCCGCAAAATTGATGCCGCGTTTGGTTTTGACCGATAAAAAAATGAATTTCGAAAAAAAATTGAAATGATTTAAGATGTGGAATACAGTTTTTTCAGATCCTATTAGTGATTGCTAGTTTTGCAAAAAACATATAAAAGTGTTGAAAAAATACGGCGTCAAATTTACTTAAAAGGAGGTTTTTGAGTTGACGTGAAAAAAGGCCAAATTGGCTTTATTTCCATTTCATACCGAAATAAGGCCAAATTTCGTTTGGAAATAAAGCCAAATGGTTTCCTTTCAATATTTTCAAGGCTTTGCATACACCCAGCCTAGTGAGCCCAAGCAAGGGGTATGCAGGGGGGCAGCTTGTCCCAGTGACATGAAATAAGGCCCAACTAAAGCATTAATGGTTGTATTTCATATAAATTTATGAAATTGGTGATCTTATGTTGAACATTATTTATATTTATAATTTTTTCTTCTTTGTAAAAATACATAATTATAGTATTTGTTAAAAAGTACTTTCGATTATCGAGTGAGTATTTTACCCACTCGAAAATTCTCGAGTGGGAAGTGCTACCCACAATACCCATATTATCTGCCGGGCCTGTATGTGTGAACACCAGCACACCAGCTTACTATAATAAAAGTCCAAGAAATCCTCCTTGTTAGCATATTTGAAGCCCGACAAATTAAACAGGTGATACTTATTTAAAGACAGTAGCCAAAGCGAGAGGTCATAACTCATAACATATTTTATTTTTGTTAATGATTACCTAGTATGTCGCAGTCATTCATAGACGCATCGAGCCAATCAAAGGCGCCCCCGATTATCAAAAAAAATATTTATTTTATATTTTTTTAATTTTCATATGCAGAGATTTTTTTTAATCATTTTTGTGCAAAATTAATTTTTCCGATTGTTTAACATTTGTACGGTACCAATTTTTTTGCATAAAAGTAAACTTTTTTCTCAAAATATTTAAGAGAGTGTTTAAAAACTCTTAAGAATTTAAAAAAAATCAAAAAATCAAAATTGAAATTTTGAAGAAAATTTGAAGAAACAATTTTTTTTTAAATTCTATGTAGTTATAGTGAAGTAAAAAACAAGTAAAATAAAAATGTGCAAACCTAGCCAAAATTCCGATAAGACTGAAATTTGGTATAAACCTTCTTTTCGAAGTAAAAAATCAACTGCCAAATTCCCCGTCAATCCCACTCGAGCATAAAAAGATATTCAAGGTCAAGTGTCAAAAAAGTTATTTTTTTTAACTTTTAAACGGTGAATGATATCAAAAAATAATATAAGTAAGCTTTGTAAATCATGCAATTCTCTACAAAAAAATTAAAACACTTTTTTTCGTAAGGCGTTAAGGAAATATTAATGGCTATTTCAAAAATGGTAATTTGGTGAAAATATCCGTTTTCGGGATATCTATTTTGATCCCTTGCGTGAAAATGCTTAAAACTTTGTCCTAAATTTTTTTGTTCAAACACACAAAAACAACGGTATTCTGTTTTGTACTCGTATATAGAAAAGGTTCAAAATAAATGTATGCTCAATTTGTAGAAGGCAAAATGTTCTTCTTAAAAGTTTAATGCGGTTTTTCCCATACGAGTGGTCAGTTACTAGATATTGTGATTTCGAAATGGCCAAATGTCGAAAATATCGACTTTCACCTACGAGTCTTATACAATTGATGTTATCGAAAAGTAATTTATGCAAAGTTTGTAAATTGAATCAAAATCGAAAACAAAAATATTTGCTTAATTCAAAAGTTGACCATTCAAAAGATACAAATAATTTAAGAATTTGGTTTAAAGTCTAAAATAATGGCTTTTTGATTTTTACTCTTAAATCCCGAAGTTGTTAAGAAAAGATGTATGCTTTCAAAAATGTTTAATTTTACTACCAAAGGCGTTCTCAAATTTTGTTCCATACCAGTAGTTGGTCAAAAGATAGTAATTTTAAAAGGGCCAAATGCCAAAAATATAGGTTTTTCGCGTATAACTCTCAAACGGTGAATGTAATCAAAAAGGAATTAATGCAAACTTTTTAGAGGCATTAATTTCAACGAGCCCTTGAGATTCAATCCGGGAGTGGGTCAGAATTCTGGTTGTCAAAATTCAGTTTGGCCAAAATTCCGTATTTAAAAATTCTGTATTCTGTATTTCCAATTTCTGTTTTCCCAAATTTTGCTTATGAAAACAAAAAATCTGTCTAAAAAAGCTTCTCATTCACACAAAACACCGCGCTATTTGCTTATTTTTTAGAAAACTATTTTTATGTACTCCCCATTTTGTAATGTATTTACCTGCGCTCTTGCCAAAAGAAGATCATTTTCAACTTTTTAGTAGGCAACTCAAAACATCCACAATGTTTTATGTTCTTAGATGGAAAAACTTCCATATTTGGCTTTTCATCAACAAAAACAGACCAAAACTCTGCCTTAAAAAAGTATCTACCTAATTAATGTTCGTTTCAATTATGTATGTACATATGTTCGAACCACGTTTAATTTAGTTCCATTACAAGAAATCTATTCTCCAAAATTCTGTATTTAAAAATTCTCTTTGCAACATATTTACAGAATTTTTAAAAACAGGATTTTCAAAAGCAGAATTTTGAAATACAGAATTTTGAAAACCAGAATTTTCATGCAGAATTTTGTACAACCAGAATTTAGAAAATCTGAATTTTGACATGCAGACTTTTGAAAGCAGAATTATGGACCTACAGAATTTTGACCCCAACCCATTCAATTCGAATTCACGTTCTGAATTCAAAAAGCCCAACTTTGTTTTCCATCACCTCTTCCCCCTTAATGAAAAGAAGGGGGAACTGATCAAAATTCTGGTTTCAAAATCCTGCTTTTCAAAACTAATTTTTTTTCAAAAAAATTCTGTTTTCTTACTGTCTGTCAAAATTCAGTTTTTCAAAATTTTTAAAAATAAAGTTCTGCCTTTTTTTGCTTTTTCTCAAATAAGAGATTTGAGATTTTGAATTGGTGGACCAGGATTTCATTAAGATTTTGTTGAAATCTGGAGTTTTCATGGAGATTTCGAACAAATTTTTAATGAAATCTTTTCCATCAATTAAAAATATAGCGTAATATTGCTTAATTTGACACTGAAGTAGGTCATATTTTTAAAAAAACTAAGATATTAAGAATTAACAATGGTATCTTTAACGCATTTTGACGAATTAATGTAAGTAAAACACAGGAGAATATAAAAAAAATCAGCTATAGACCACTTTTTTACCAAATAAAAGAAATTTTTCCTACAAGAAAATTTATTTACAAAATTCTGACAGCAATAAATTTCTTTTCATTATTGGTAGAATTTTGTTAACAGAATATTGAAAAACAGAATTTTGAAAGCAGAATTTAGCAATAAGAATTTTGACCCTGGCAGAATTTTGACCCCAACCCGAAAAAGAGAACTTAGTTAAGTCAGCAGACAAAAGTTTGATACTAAACGAAGCTTCTAAGACCAGTTATCAGTTACAACTTCCCAGTTTGGTTCAACATTTCCAAAACACCTATGATGGAACTACGCAAATATGCGAGAAACAATTCTGAGGAACTGCACTGGACTTTATTTCGATCTTCAGCGGTGTAGGTACTTTAAGAACGAGCAACTCTACTCTGAAGCCAAAAAAGTCCCCCTGGACAAGTACTTAATGATATCTGCAGATAAAATGGTTGGAAACATCGCCAGCCATCATAATCAACTGATAAGAACGATGATAAACCAACAACGAAGTCCAGAACCAAGGTACCTAGGAGCTAAGAAAATCCTGGATATAACTACAACAATCAACGATGAAGCAGGACACTTCTACTCTGATCCAGGGTCAGCCTTTTATCTTTGCTAAATGCCAATCCTAGCCCAACCCTATATCAAAACTGCCACTGGACAACCGGGACTGAACAGCCTGAGAACGACAAAGTCACCCAGTTTTTATATTAAGTTTTATTTTAATTTTAATTATAAATCTTATTTGTAGCTTGAATTTTTCAATGTATAACGTTAGGCTCCTTATGTGCCAACAAAATCCTACTAATTTATCAATGCATCTTAAAGTTATAAATAATTTTTAAGCACACAAATTTAACTTTAACTTTAACAATTAGTAGATATGATAATCCTTGTCTATTAATAGATGACAAATTCATTCATTTAGTCTGTCTGTCTATTTAAACTTTTAATACATTTATCAAAGCAAGGATTTTATGTTAAAATGTATTTTTATCTATGTGAAACTAAAAATAGCTTCAAAAACATCTGGTCATTAATAAATTAATTAAAAAAAAAAATTGAACAAGTACGATTTTATTTCTTTGATAGAGCTAATGAAAAATCTTGTTAATTAAAAACTTTGTTTTGCAAGACTGAAAACAACTGGAGTAATTCATCAGCAAGAACGTAATCAGGTCAGCTAAAGTTTTTAAAACAAAATAATAAGAGACTTGAGTTTGTATAATTCATTGAATCCTTTACAGAGTTCGTTTTGTCCAGTGTGCGAGTTATTGACCCAATTCAAGAAACAACTCAATTTTTTTCTGGTAGTCTGCGTAAACATAAATATGCCATCATATAGTTCTAACTGAATCCAGGTTGAACTCCTATTACCTTCATTTTTTGCAATATGTTTGATACATTTTATCTATCAACTAGATTGAACTTTGAATATTATTTATGGTGTTGATTTTTGACCATTGTAATTACAAAATATGTGTTAATTCTTCAACTCATTAAATCAATTAAAATTAGACTACTTTGTGGGAACTGAGAACTCATAACTTTTCTTAACTTTAAGCACTTAAAAAAAGTTAAACATTTGTTTAGAATCAATAATAATAATTAATCAATAAACATATCTATAAAATATATACGTAAGTGCTAAAAACGTAGGTACTTGGCTGATTTAAAATTTAAGAAGGTATGTATGCAAGGAAAATTAATTTTTTTTTTTTGAAAAATGCGAATTAAAAAAAAAATTCGTTCAATGAACTGAAATATTACAAAATTATGGCAGAACCTTGCTCTTTGAATAGCATGGGTAGCACAAGCACTCGTTTTCTTGGTTAGGTGTGTTCAGGAGTACTAGTGATCATTATCATAAAAAGCAGTACAATGAAGCTAAACACAATATTCAAAGAACTATGCAACAGGAAAAAGAAACAGACAAGCTAGTTGGCGAAACTCTGCGGAATTTTGGAAACTAGCATGGAAACTTAACTGTAAACAATTTACAATAAATAGACGTCTTAGCTCGGGCATTCTATTTGTTCAGTTTAAGGGTCAACTTAATCCAGAAGTCCACCGAATTTGTTTCCACTACTCTGCACCGGGAGTCGAAAACCGAATCCTGGATCAAGAAATAACGAAAGATGAAATAATCCTGGCTTTGGAGGGTCTTAAAGATGGAAAAGCACCTGGATCAGATCGAATACGAGCTGAGCTCTATAAATATGCAAATAACGGTATATATGAAAGTTAAGCCAGCGTGTTCAATAGTATATTTGAATCTGGCATTATACCTCAGCAGTTTAAAGAAGCATTGATATTTCCCATATATATAAGAAAGGATGTGCATCAGATCCTGCAAAATTATCGAGGAATTTCCTTCCTCAATGCATCATACAAAATTTGTAACGCATTATTGCAACGACGCATAGAAACGTGGATCAGAGAAAATGAGCTATTAAAAGAAAGTCAGGCTGGCTTTAGACAAGGGTACTCGACGGTTGACCACATATTTGTACTGAGGATTATTACAGATTCCTTTTTAAGTCAAGACAAACAACTCTACGTGTTTTTCGTAGATTTTAAAGCCATTCGATACGGTGGACCACAAATCATTAATTTATAAGCTGTTTAATGTAGGAATATCACTAAAGTTTGCCAGAATAATTGAAATGCTTTACGAAGATACGCAAGCTGCAGTTTGGGATGGTGAGAAAAATCAAATTGGTTTCAATCAGCATCAGGAGTGAGGCAAGGATGCTCACTAAGCCCACTTTTATTTGCGCACTTCATAGATGATCTTATTGAATGGTTGCCTGGAGTTATGCTGGGACGCTCATAAAATTACTGTTGTTTGCAGACGATATTGTTTTATTTGCGTTTTCTCCCGAGTCACTTCAGTTAATGATTAATCGGCTTCAAGAATACTGCATACGTTGGGGTTTAATTGTCAATCCTGAAAAGTCGAAAGTGATGATTTTCAAAAGAGGAGGAGGCAGACTTTGTTTGAATGAAAAATTGAATTTCAATGGGGAGTTAACTGAGGTGGAGAACCTTATACATTTAGAAGCACCTTCAAGAAAAGCTCAATAAGGCGAAAATGGTAATTAATCTTACATGGAGAAGATGTTTCACCAACAAATTCATAGCTCACAGTAGCAAATACAAAATATTTGAATCGGTTGCAGAAACCATCCTGTTTTACGCTATGCAAACTTGGGGAAACAAGCAATATGAGCTGGTTGAAAAGTTACTTCGATTCTCTATCAAGAGGTCGTTCCATTTACCAACAAATGCACCGAACTATTTGATAATGCTTGAAACTGGAGTTTCACCTCTTTTTATTAAAATACTTAAACTACAGGTGGATTATATAATCAGTTTTTTTAATTTGGAGGATAATCGTTTACCAAAAAAGGCGACTTTGAAAGCTATCCATACAAAAAGTGGGTGGTACGGAGCTCGGCTCGGTTTGGTACTTAATTGTTAATTAGGAAACTGAAAGCAGATATGTACCAGCTGATTGCTAAAGTTAATGAAGTTGCAAGAAATAAATACATGCAGGAGGCTTCAAATTCCTTGTATCGAACGATCTACTGCCAGCTTAATCATAATTTGGGACAGATGAACTACTTCCGTGATGAATTAAGCGTTGAAGACTTGTTATACTTTGTTTAAGTGCAATGCCGATATTTAAAAAAGAAGAACTGTTAGTTTAAGAAAATTAAAGTTAAATTTAGTTTTTAATTTATCCAGTTTTTTTTTTTAAGTTTGTCAATCTGGCAGACGGAAATAACGCCCAAAAAACTCCGAACAGATCGTTGTTGTATTTTTTTCTCATTTTGGGTGATATTTCCTAATTTCACTTTCTTCCATCAATGAAACAATGTCCAAAAAAATAAGGTAAAACAGCCATATGGGAAATAAAGCCCAAAATAGGAAAAATTGCCAAAAAGAACTACAATATAAGGAAATATCGCCCAAATGTAAATGCAAAACATACTTTACATGCACCCCACCTCGCACCTACCCCAAAACATATAATCTTTTGCATTTTTAGAATCTGGATTTAATCAAACTTTGAATTTATCATACATACCTACATACATCCAACATTGATTGTAACTGTATCATTTTGAGATCTTTTACGGATATTACCTTCACAAACTTTTCTAAGCACTTTACGTATCTATTGAAATAAATTTTGGAAATATCACCCAAAATTAAGGAAAGATTTCCTAAATTCTACAAAACAATTTACATGCGAAATATTTGGTCGATATTTCCATTTTACTATTTGGGTTCAAAGTAGTTTTGGGCAACATATCCAATTTCTTTTTTGCTTTTGGATGACAAAAAATGTTTTGGGCGATATTTCCAATTCAATTTGGGCTCTTTTTCCTATTTCCTCATAAAAATTCGCTTTTAGACCGAACCATACTTTTGTTAAGAGTGTAGGTATGTTTGAATTTGAAGTCAAAATTGCTCTAGCACCTCGTATTTTTGAGATATTCCGTTCAAGCAAACGAGTCCGATTTGATCTGCCAACGTAGTGAACAACGTATGAAAGAACCTTTTCAGGTCCAAAATTGGATCCTCAAAACTGCGTCTTACGGCTCAGATTAGTATGGAAATTAGAAACACCGCGGGCCCACTAGCAGAAGTATTATGAGATAAAACCAAGAGGTGTGAAAAGTAAACTCCATTTTCGGGTTCTCCAACGACTGACAAACAAAGAACAAAAAGAAAAAATTTTTTTTTTCCTTCCAAGGCACAATTATTTGGATCTATACAAATAATTACAAAAACACAATAGTTTGCACAGCTAAAGATTAAATAAACTACAAGTGCATTTACATGTACTAAAAAACGCAATGATCTTCACCTGCAAAAGAAAAGCTAAAAAAAACACAAATTAAAATCTCTGTGTTAGACCGTTTTTTTCTACTGATCTAAGAAGTAGCGACAAAGTGTAGCAATGATTTTGCTTGAAAGGTTTCAACATAAACATGCCAAAAATTCGTTTTTTTGGGTACACTTGACGGTGAATTTCTTGAGCACTAACAATATTTTTGCAAAACAAAAAGGATCTGAAAGAACCCTGTTTTTTCTTTTTAAATCATTCAAAATCTTTTCGGAGAACATTTTTCATTCTAAAAATAGTAAAGTTTCCAAACACCAGTTGAGTGAAAAATAAAAACCCAATTTTGAAAACATATCTGCTTCCTATATATTAAAGGACAAGCTACATAGAGTTCTATGACGCCATTTGTTTAAATAAATTGTAAGCTTATTATTTCTTGCATACACAGTATTTCTTGTAGACCAATGGGTATGAAATAAATTTTTTTTTTTTAAATAGACCTGTCTAAATGGGGTAGGAAGCACTAGAAGGAGGAATAATTCAACTATGTCTATTATGATGAAGACTTTGAGATACAAAAATATGACAAGACCAACCTGTAACGAGTTTTTTGATGTTTAAAACTAAAGATAATATAACAAGTATAACTTGTCATAACATCTTTAATAAAACGCACTTCTTAGATTTCAATACTTTTAAATGTTTTTTTTTAATCCACTGATCAAATTTTTTTTTCAACTACCTCCTGAATAAGATGCTTTTTGTTTAAAGTGGAAACCTTAAAAACTACGGAATTTTGTCTTTTTTTAGTTCTGTGCATGATATACATAAAAATTATTGTCAAATGACAATATTTGTTGTTGTGTTTACGTGTATATAGTTCCTAACATTCACTGTCACTTTTTTTATTTCAGTTTAAATTTGTTGTTGTGCAAACGTGTGTTTAAATCCTCACGTCCGCAGCCATTTTTTATCCGCTACAGTTTCAATTTTGACAACCTAGATTTGAGTACTGTGATTTGAGTGGGCTCTATTCTTCGAATCCTTCATATTTTTCAAAAATAAAAAAAAAAAAACTATACGAAATTGAATTTTTCTGAAACCAGATTTAGATTTAAAAAAGTCAATTATATATATATGTATGTATTTAAGAATTTCAAAAAACTTGAAGTCTTAAAACAGTTAATTTTTGAAAACCAATGTAGTATTGAAAGAAAAAAATAAAATTTATAAAAATACAACTACTTTTTAATCAATTTTATTAAAATCCCCCTCTTTTTCAAAAACTATTCACAAAATAAAGCAGACTTCTAGCTTCCAGAAAGCTGTAGTAGGTATGTACATTAGGGTGGTCCTCAAATTGGACATAGTCTTAGATAGCCCTCATTCGATTAAAAACATAAAAAAAAAACCATTTCCCTAATTTTTTCAGATTTTTATTTCGCCTCCCTGGTCACCCTATTATCACTTTAATGTTCTAATTATGGGGTTAGGGTTATACCACGCGAAAAATATCAGAATGTATAATTCAGATTCAGACGAGTAAAAAATTTTATTCAACTGTATTTCCCCCTATTCGAGCGGAAGGCGTACTTTTCTAGATTTTTTTTTTTTTTCAAAACAGAAAATAATTTTTTTTAAACCAAAGCATTTACAATGCCACGCTATAACTTTATAACATTCTATACTATTATTTCTAAATTAAATTTTTATTGTAAATATATAGTATTTGAAAAACAATTTTGAAACTTAAAAATTTGAAAATAGTATATAAAATAGTTTTATTTCTTAAGATTAATTTATTTTTTCAAAAACTATTTAAAACAAAATTTTTATTTAGGAAGCATATTTAAGAATGGAATTGTGACTTTAAAATGGCTTAATAAGGCATTGTAAGTGTTCCCGTTTTTTTTTTAAATATTTTTTTTTCTGTTTTGAGTCTAATTTTTAGAAAATTACCCCTCCAGCCTAAACGGGGGGAAATAGACCTCTCCTCCAATACAATGTTTTTCTCGTTTAAATTCAGTCTATACCCTCACGTTTTATCAGAACAATATTGTTGAAGGAAAGCAAAAGCAAGCGTGAGTGGAAGAACGGAACCTCAATATTGTTTGCGCAATCATTAAGCCAAGTGACCCTAGCTTGTTGGTTGAGGTCCTTGTCAACCCTAAATAGTAGTGTCCCCGCCTTAAGTAAGAAAATATCAGATCAGTTGGCGGACGCAAGTGGAATAAGACCTCATCCAGCTGGGAGTGTCAAACTAGAGAATTTTTTTTTTTTTTGAGGTCCCAGTCTGTTAAGGACTGAAGCACCATCATTTCATAAGTAAGTAAATAAGTTACTAGAAGTTATACAAACGGGGCATGATATACAACCAAGTTTACCCACTTTGTAACTTTAAAAAATCAAGCACATCGACTAGTTAATAAATGTCCGAAATGAATGTATTCACTTTCATTATCAACCATTTTAACCATTCCAGGTACAAATTGTTCGGGAGAAAGATCCTTTGCCACTTTAAAAAGGAAAGGAAAAACTATTTACGTGCAAGTATGGGTCAAGATAGACTTAATGCCCTCACGTTATTGTACATAGAGGCTCAATTAGTACAAGAAATTGATTATGAAGTTATAATCAACGTTTTCGCACGAGCCAAACAGAGAAAAAAAGTGATTTCATGAGCTAACTATTATAAGAAAATATAGTACCTACCTGTGTAAACTACTAACTTAATGTGCAATATGAAAACTAGCCAAAAAAAAGTTATATTTTAAATAAAATTTGATAGATTTTAACAATACTTTTACAAACGAAAAGGGGCGCTACATCAGACAGGGCCTAGGGCGGCATCTTACCTAAATCCGCCACTGGTTGTGTCTTCTATGAAGATAATATTTTTCAAGTAGATATTCCTAAGCAAAACTTATAAAATCGATGTTAATTTTAATGCGATTGCAACTAGTTTCTTAGGTGCTGATCTACGAAATACTTAGTAAATTTACTTTATATCATTCGTAGTTAGGTAGTTTGAAAAAGATAGATACGTGCAAGAGTGATGACCTACATACCTACCTACCTAATTTGAAAATTTAATTAAATACTGTAAACCTCTTTGGTACCTTCTATTCTTCTCGATCTTTCAAACAATAAATCTTCATCCTATATACAACCAAGGACCATCCACTTAAACTAATCAATTTTATTTTCTGTTTCTTACTTCCTAATCTAATAAGAACATTACCCAAATCCCATAGAGTAGAAAGTGTTCTTTCCATTGAATTATTCTTTCAATAAATAAAAGTCTTAAACCTAAATTTACATTCAGTCTTCCTGGTCCATAAATCGGAATCACGTGCTGCCTATTCACATTCGTATCTAATAATTTGTTTCCAAGTTTTCTTCCTATAACCAAAGATATATCGATATAGCAACCAACTCGTATGCTTATATTTATAAGGATACCAACCTACTGTTTGACTACAGCCCTATCTCCATTGTATCAAAAACCTTGTTACAAAATTGCAAATTAAATTAAAGTTAAGGCTTTTTGTATTTAAACTATGAATTTTTACCTAATGGTGCATGTATCGTCATATGCAACTTTACTGAATTTTTACTTCAAAAGTTAATTCCCCTAACAATTGCAATATTTACCAAAATATTGATTCAACTGAATTCTTGATTTTATATTTCAATTTAACCCAAAAAGCTGAATAATTGCTATATCCGTTAGAAAAAAACAAAAAAGGATTCGCTGAGCAAGTTCAATGCAATTGAAATTCCTGTTAACTCACTCATACCAAAAATGGCAGATGCAAATATTAAAAAAAAAAAAACAGTTTACACTGTCACTACGGTGTGTTATGTAAATGTCACCTACAGGACGATGTTCCATGTTACAGGATGTGCGATTTTACTAGTTTTTTTTTTGTCAGTGAATTTGATTTATGATATCCGCAAAAGAACAATGAAAATTCACAAGCATATGCACATGACTTGCACCCACACACTCAAAGGGTAAGGGTATTTAAAGGTATTCATAATAAATGAAAGCTTTTTGTAGATAAAAGGACGAAAAAATGTAAAAGGACATTGAAGATTTAATCAACTTACTTGTGAAAATTCAAGAAGGAAATTTGTCCTCTGATGGTCACAAATATTTTTAAATTTGATTAGGAATTTTGTTTTTTTTTTTAGAAAACAATTTTTGGAACTTTTTTAAAGGAAAGGCATCAATAAACTTTCTTTCTTTTTTTTTTGCTATTACCAGACACTGGTTTGCATTTTTTGAGTGTGGTGAAAGCTTTTTACGGTAATTCCTATTATAGTATTGAGAGTAAGAATTGTGTCCTCTCTTTTTTACTAACGTTTCATCAATACACGATTACTTTTGTTTCAATGATTTTTAGCTTTTTTTTTAAATAAACTTGGTTTTGTTACACCAAAAGGACTTTATTCAAATTCACATACACAAACACACACACACACGGATATAATCATATGGGTGAGGGAGAGCTTTTCGAAACGAGTATCGATGAGAAATTACTATTTTTCTTTACCGTTGCGTTGTCAAAGTGGGCGAGGTGGAGACGGAACGGATGGATCGAAGCTTGTTACTCAATGCTGCCTACAGAGAAAAAGGACAATTTCGATTTTATACACAATTAAATTCCTTTGCCAGTGAAACACTTAAAAACTGATGATGATTATATCAAAAGTAATATTACACTTTAGCACCAAAATACAACAAGAGGAAATTGTTAAATATTTTCGCAAAGGATTCCAATTAAATTAAGACTAAAAGACACGTTTTAAATCGTTGTTTTAGATAATTTAGCAAGAGACGGACTCTGACTCACATAACCGTGGTTGTAAGGACTGAAAATCGGCCCAGGAAATTCACGATAATTAACTAACAAACATCAGTATCCTTAGGAACACAATGAGACTTGAAACATTCTGCTCAACTCAACCGACGACGACGACGACAAGCAACGGCAACAGCAACAGCAACAGCAACGACGTCAACGACATAGAATAAGAAAGGTGACAACAACAACAAAAAGAGGGATTTCAGCTACAACGGCTATGGCAACAACTTCATATACAACAGGTTAAATGGATTTTTTGGCAATAGACATAAAACGAATATACGAGTACAAAAATACAGGAAAAACTTTTTCTCAACTTTTATGCCAAGAGACACAGGACGCGAATTTGCTTTTGCACCGCGGTGGAAAATTAAATCTTTTAGTTTTGAAGAATTTCACAGTGATTTCAATACGCCCGAAAAGCTGAGGTCCTTGTTAATGATTTAAGAGCTAATTAACAAAAGGGCCGATTTGTTTTTTAGCGAATTTTCAACAAATACCGAAGATGAACAAATTTTTACGTGCGAAAGATTATATCGAGCGCTCGGAACTTCTCGTTTCTCGTGTGTGTTGATATTTTGTAGGTATGTAGGTATTTTAGAGTTACAATCCCCCCAAAAACACCCTTCTGGTTGATATGGTTGTGGGGCTCTTTTTTTAACTTGGCTATAGAGGTATGTATGTGTAGTTTGCGTTTGGTTGTGGTGGTGATGTCTGGGGTTTAGCCACATTCACCTACATACATACCTTTATAAGCATTCACAAATGGGCGAATTTGACAAAAAAAAATATAATATTCAGAGGACTTCCGAAAACTACTTCAAAAGCCCAGGAAGATACAATTTTTGGGCAATTTTTATCCTTTTGTTTTTGTTCTCATAAATGCTCGAAAAATGTTCCTCATTGAAAAATTGTTCTTTTAAGTAAATAATATCCAAGAAATTAATTGAATATATTTTTTTGGAATTAGAAAAGGGATATTGTTGGCATTTGAACCACAAAGCTTTATCACATTTGTATCTCACCCTCAATTCTCTCTACCCCCGTCACATTCAGCCCCATCATATCAGGGTGAGGATAAAGCTTTTAAATCTGACAGTTAAAAAGTAAAGTGGCAGCAGCTGGTGTGGTGGTTTGTGTAGTTTTTAGCCCTAAATGAATGTTCGAAATTCGAAGATGGATTTTTGTTCCTGTTTTTGTTTTTTTTTTTTTGGGGTGACAGTTAACTTAATATAAAATTAGTTTTTGTTAGTATGTTTTAGACATTATTTTATTTCACAAATTGAGTTTTATTTTATCATCTTTGAAGTTTCCTGTATATGTTCTTGTGATGTGTCCCTAAAAAAGGACACTTTTGCTTAATATTGAAGGAAAAATTAATTTAATGGGTGGATATTGAAGGCTTTTGAGTGAAGGCGACCTTCAAAAATGTTTAACCTAATCTTTGACCCTATTATGATCTATCTAGCTAAATTGAATTTGTATGTAGGTAGTAAAAGAAAATATCTGTATGGTTTTAAGAGAAGTCCAGTCAACGAAGGCTTAATGTGCTATGGTGACCAACAGGTAAGACATACTTAAAGTCCCCAGCCCAGTGTTGCAATTTTTAGGCAGGATGAGGGAGTAGGGGTCGCCCTTTAAAGCGTAGTTAAATGAAAAATGTTACCTTTTTATCAATAAAATGTCTTTTAGGTTTGATTTTGATTGAAGAATGCTATTGCTCTTAGCTGAAAATCCTTGTCTATTCTCAGTCACAAACTGAAATAAAATGCTCGACTTGGTTAATCTTGTAAATAGTTGAACTAGCTTAGTATATTTAATATTTAATTCTAAAATTGTTATGTAGGTACATATATAAAACACAATTTTTGAACTGAAGTTTTTTTGTTGACTTAACAATTTTGAAAGGCTTGTTTTACAATGTCAAAGTAAAGTTCCGGCTAAGTATTTGACCTATAAATTTTGACGTGGAGTTATAAAAGTCACAGGAAAGCAATGCACACAAATATTTTATGGATTTCACGAAAGTCACTTCAACTTTTAAGAGAACAGTCTGAATACTCCATATAAATCGTTGGTTTCAGAGAAAGCTAGTTTAAGATAAATGGGAGTGGCAGTGGGCAGTTATTATTAAAATTACTGTCTAAGCTTCTCCTTGCATGAGGGACAAGCTCTAAATATATCATCTAAATCCTTTCCAAGAAACCAATTAAAAAAATTGTTTGTTTGTAATAAATTAATAATATAATATTCAAAAATCTATATTTTCTGCCGATACCAAATGAAACTACGATAACATTTGGTATCGTCTCGGAATTATCTGGGATGCTTTGGAGCTGGTATCGTATCGATATCGTTTCGGTGTCCGATACCGATACCACACGATGCCGAAACTTTTCTCGAATCGTGGCCAGCTCAACTTGGATATCGATATTGGGTATTGAAATGTACAAAAAGTGTAAATGTTACCTTGTTTTCTACCCTTTAGACCACAAGGGCGAGCACGCATTAGCTGCATTAATGCATATAAGCTCTAACGTCTTTTTTTGAAGCCAACTTTTAATTGAACTTAATTCTTTTGCTTCACTAGAACAGAAGAATTTTTTACTGGAACCATACATTTTTTCAAATCTACTAACCAATCTTCCTATGGGCAATTCATCAATTATTCTGTATAGTAGGGGCATTATGGCACGATATGCAGGCATACCTGTCGTTTTGACCTGACTGGTTGACCTCTCGTATACTAATAATTGCTGTCCTAACTTTCCTTTTTAAAAGTGTTGCCAAGGTGGCAACCCTGTCAGAAGAACGAGAAAAGGATTGCCACTTGTTTTATACATTGGCCTATCGAGAACCAGGAGTCGGACGATGACCAGTGAACTATCGTTGGATTCAGCACTCTTGTAACCGTAGGACCATATTATGGATTTTTTTTCTTCCCTCGCCTCTCCTTGCATGAAGATTGAAGAGGGTGAAAAAGCCGTTTGGGACGGGATAAGCCGAAAAAAGTGACTAGAACATTTAAAAAATCTCACCATTACTACATTATAACTAAAGGGAATTGAAAAACCTACTTTAGTTTTTATTAAAAATTACTTTCCAAGTGCTGGAGAGCGGGATATGAAAGTTAAATAAAAAGAGGATGAGACCCACATTTGTAACTTCCTATCGGTGCCCTCTTGAAAGCTGGAGGCCTGATGTTATTTTATTTTTAAAAATCGCCAATTCCAGATCTTCGAAATAGTTTTAAAGTGTTTAATATGCAATCAAGTAAATGTTAGTGAACAGAATAAAACAACAAAATATCATTGGTTGTTCTCAAGATATTTGAGGTTGTTTATCGATTTTTGGTAAAGTTTCTTGTAGTTTTTTTTTAACTTAAAAAAAAACAATGTTTGTTGAATTATTTTACGAAACCAATCAAATAACAATTATAAACTAAATAAATAGTATAGAATTTAAGTAACCCGAATCCAATACAATTTTGTAGGATCTCAGGCTATTTTGGAGAAAAAAGTTCAACGATTTTTGGTACAGTAAAAAAAAACTACATGTCGAATTTTTTGGCAAATCCTATAACAAATTATTAATTATAAACTAGCGTGTAAAATTTAATTAACCCAAAGCAAACATTATTGTTTGTTCTCAAGGTATTTAAGACGAAAAGAAATTCCGACAATTTTTGTTAAAATTTCTTGTAGTTTTTTTTTCGATTTAAAAAATATTGTTCATTCAATAGTTTAACAAATTTTATTAATTATTTTTTTATAAGCTTATGTAAAGAATAAAATTACCCCGAAGCCAATATTATTGTTTGTTATTAAGATATTGAAGCCGAAATATTTTGTTCAACAATTTTCAGCAGTTTTTTTTTATTTTTACAACGTCAACATGCTTAGAATAAAATAAATTTGAAGTCAAAAGCTCATTCGTTCTCGAGATATTCGAGACTAAGGGAACGTTTTTTTAAACTGCTACTCATTGACTCTTATTGAAAGTCCTTTCTGCGCGGATTTAAACTTCTATATAAAAAACAAAATTTATCCAAAGTCGGTATGGTTGATATATGGTGAACAAAAAAAAGCGAAGGAATATACGAACGTACGTACAAGAACAGACATCTTTCTAAAAACGATGGATTCCGATTCTAGAAAGTAGTAAACTCGAAACGTGAAGATATGTCAAAATTTTCGATTTATCGAATCGAACCAATTACAATAACTTCCAATGGGAAGTTCAAAATACCTACCTAAATTTAGTTTTCATAAATGTTGCAAGAAAAAAATAAAATTTAGAACAAAAATATTTTTTTCAAGTGGCAACCGTGACAATACCCATTCGCAACAGGGTTGCAATAGCCGATTGAATTGTACTTTTTTCAATACACTCATTTTTGCTAAAGTACATAATAGACTTTTATAAAATTCGATACACTTTTGCATTCGACGAAAAAGACTTGAATAAAATTTTGTTAAAGAAAATTGTAAGACCTTTATTCGTATGTAGGTACCAATATACCATAAAACCGAGACTTAATATTGTATACAAATAGACAAAATAAATTAAACTGATAGTTTATTCGAGAAGATTTAAGAAAAAGGATTGATTACGATGGGAAGAGTATGTGAAATGTCCCAAATCAAAATCTTGCATTCGAAATCCCTCAATACAAAATCCTAGTTTTCATAATCTCGTAATTACAAAATCCCGGTTTTAACAATCCCGCGCAATTGGTATATGTATCCATTTTTTGCAATGTAATCCTTTTTTTTATAAATATAGGAGATTTTGTTTTAAAGTATCTCAAAAAAATGCGAAAATTTGTTTTTCGAGATTTTGGTGTGGGGAATTTCGTACCGGTTCCGACTTAGAAAAGATTTTTGAAGTTTTTAAAATATCTTTGGCTAAGCTTTAAGGTTTCTGGTGAACTTGCTTCCTCGATTTCATTTGTTGTGCCTAATTTATTTCCTTAATGAAATCTAAAATACAGAGCTATATAAAAATTAATTTGGATCACCACACGCCTGATTTTGAAGAGGTTAACAAATTTTAAAATTTATATTGGAGGTTGGACCTCTAGGCCGAAAAAAGCCAGCTTTGAAATATGTACGATATACTTATTAACATGATAAATAAATTGATTTGATAGTGGAGATTTTCAACGTGTTTTTTCATATAATAAATAAAAGATATTAATTTAAATAACTGAAAACACTTATTTTATTAACTTATTTACTTATATGCATTTTGGAAGCTATGCTTCCATCGTCAGTAAGCTTTATATAAAGCTTTATAAATAATAAGCTTTTAAATAAATAAAATAAGTGTTTTCAGTTATTTAAATTAATGTCTTTAATTTATGATAAATAATTAAGAATTGAGCAAGTTCTTTTAATCAATTGCACATGCTGAAACAAGATTTTTCATCCCTGATTCGAAAACCAAAAATGCTGTTAAATTTTTAATTGTGTGAATAATTCGCAATTAATTAGTTCTCAACAAACAACGCTTTTCTTCATTTTTGGTAAAGTTACCCGTTAAGTTCATGTTAGCACGCCCATTTTTTGCAAATGAACCCAAATTATATTTTTTTTGCGAAGCTGTTTTGCAATTAATTATTTCTGAACAACCAAATTTTTGTCGGATCGCTTATCTGCATTTTTGAGGAAATTGTTCTGCTATAAGTTAATATGAAGTTGGCAGGACACCCATTTTTTCGCAAATAAAAAACGGAATCAATTTGAATTTTGCGTAACTAATTCGCAATTAATTTGATTTTCAACAACCATTTTAAATTTTTTTTCGTTAATCTTCATTTTTTTAGAAAGATGACCTTCTAAATTAATATGATGTTAGTAGGAAACCTATTTTCTCGCAAACCATACAAACATAAAATTTTTGTTTGAGTAACTAATTCGCAATTAAGTGGAAACTAATGATTTAATACTTTTTTATCTTTATTTCCAAAAGTTTCCTGCTTACTTCATTAACATGAAGAAATTGATGGAGAACACTATTCAGAAACAACTAATGTCCGTTAAGAGCGATAAATTCTTTGTTCTTCAGTTCGTAATTGGTAAAAGTTATCAAAAAAAAGCATTTTTAAGCAGTTCTCCTACTGGCTAGTTCTCAGTACAAGTAACAATAACCCTGATGGCCATGTCTTTCCTGGGTCTGCAAATAAAATCAGTTTTTCGGTATATTATAGACTAGACGGCCCAAATTTTCAAGTTGGTAACACTATTCCGTAGAAAAAATATGCCCTTCACAACTTTATACCCAATGGTGACTCTGACGAAAGAAAGTGAGCTATCAAGGGTTGATTATTGCCTAACCAGTTCATTCTACCTTTCATATTCCTCAATGGCTCTGTGATATGATACGCAGATAAGGGTGAGTTTGTGATACATTTTTCTAAAAAAAAATTTATCTAAGAATACACTTGGAAAGCTGGATAGCTTAAAGGACCTAGACACATTAGGACCATCAGAAAAGACTTATTATTGAACCAATATATCACAAACCAACTTTGAGATAACGCAGTTGAATTAGTTTTCTCAAATCTTTGTCACAGTATCACTACCCCAAATTTTAAAGAAACTTAATATTTTCCTTAACGTTTGTTTAATATTTGTATGGAAGGTAATGTTATTTTTTCGTAAAAGTTAAATTTTTTCTCAAAATACTTAAAAGAGTGTAAAATAAGTCTTGAATGCTGAGGTTTATATAAGTCAACCATTTAGTTTTCAAAATAGTTGCTTTTCAAAAAAATATTTTTTTTTAAATCCAAAAAATATTTTGTTTTGAAAATTTGGTAAGAAAAACTATTAATATTATTTAGGAGTAGTCTAGTCAATTGCGTGCTCAAAAAGGGTCTTTGCGAGCAAATTGTGGGGTAGTTTTGATTTCGCCCCTCTTTTATGTTTTTGGGTGCTGAATCTGAATCTGCGGTTTGCGATTTAAATTTCGTGACGCTACATGAAAAATTATGTAAAAATGCATTTTTTTGAAGTTTTTTACTGATGGCCCGAAAACTTCCAATCATTCTAAAGTAACATCAAAGTACCATTAAAAGTATATAAAATTTCCAATAAATCTCTGTCCTGGATTTTTTCTCTGCGACAATCTATCAGGACTCAAGCGCTAGTTGAAAATTGAAGTATTTTTACTGTTTTCGAAAATCCACTCCAAAGCACTAAATAACTACATACTTCAAGTGAAAAATTTGAATTTTTGTGAATAACATGAACCAAGATATACTTGATCTTTGGTGTGTTGAGTTCGAATCTGGTCTTGAAACTGCTCTAGCATTTCACTGGATTGACTGGATTTTTTGAATTACGTAGTCTAAGAAAAAGGCTTATGATTTCTCGAAGATGAACAAGAGTATTTCAAAAATTGAAAAAGAATTTTGAAGTAAAATGTTCATACTTTTGAATGATTATAAACATTTTTTCGAAAACAATTACCTCAATTATATAAACCCAGATTTGATTAAAAAACGGATTTTTTATATCTTTAAATTCAAATATCTCAAAAGCTTGAAATGCTATAGCAATTTTAAGACCAGATTCAAACTCAGTGCTTTAGACAGAGATTTATTGGAAATTAGCTATACTCTAAATATTATTTTAATGTAAGGTATTTTAGAATAGTTATGGTAGTTTTTGAGCCATTAGTAGAAAACACCAAAAAAATGCATTTTTGCATAATTTTTCCATTTTTTCCATGTTGCGTCGCGAAATTTGAGTCGGAAACCTCAGATTCGGATTCAGCACCCCCGAATACATAAAAGAGAGACAACATTAAAACCACCCACAGTTTGCATAGTTAAAGTACAATATGATTGGTCTAAAACTTCTGTATCGAAAAATTATTGAAATCATAATAACCGATTTGAAAAAAATCGAAAACAAAAAATTGTTCTTTGGGAGGTACCATTATAACTATTTTTTTTTAAATGGTTTCAAATGGTTGAGAAAAATTAGATTTTGTAAAATTGCTTAAAAAAATTGTATGGCAGGTACCGTTATATTTAGTTCTTAGAAAATAATTAAAAAACGATGGAGCAGAATCAATTTGATCCAGCCGTTTAAGCTGTAGCCGAACGGACAGACATTCAGACAGAATTGTGAGACCCACCCATCGTTGCCACAAAATTTGCACGGCTGATTATGTCTGCACTCGGGGCTGCTTCAATATTGTGTTCTGCTTTTGCTCACCTTTTGTTTTTTGTTTTTAATCTTCATTAATTTCCTGTATCCTGTCATCTTAAAGTGAGGCAATCAGAATCAAAACTCGCCATATCCAAGTCAGAAAAAATCACTATAGCCAACATTTAATTGTTTGATAACTTTTAAATGAGAGTTCCATTTTTAAATATTTTTGTTATAGTTTAAGGGAAAATTATATAAAAATGTTCGTCAAAAAAAATAAAAAATTACACCTGGCTGTGACGAGTTTTCCTAGCATGAATGTGTCGAGTTTTGCTTCTCATCGCCTCAAGTTTTATTCCATAAAGGTAAATTATGAAATGTCTTAAGCATTAAGGTAACTCTACTGTGTACATTAAAAAGAAACAGTATTATTTTTATTAATTTAATTTATTTTTGTTATTATTTATATTGTTTTCTTATAGAAAATGTTTATTTATGAACACATTTTTTTTAAGAAGTCTGCATTGCAGATTTTTTTTTTGTCATTTTTGCAGATTTCTGAAAAAATTAATGGCAGCACTGGACCCACCCATCGTAATGACAAGCCTGATCAAAATCTCGAGTTAAATTTTTTTCAGAATGCATAACCTGCCTATGTAGGTAAGGTTTATGTATATATCACGAGGAAAATATCCTTGATACTCGTAAATATGTATTTAAGATATGATAATGAAGGAAAGAAAAATTCAAAAATTAGTCTTTAATTTGAAGAGATTTGCGGGAGCAAAAAAAGCTTAGGGTTTTGGGTCACAAGTCTTAGAGATTTTAAAATATTTTTCTAGGCTACTTTCTGCAGCTAAATTAACCGACGATGGCTGTTTGAGTAAACACAATCAAGAAAGAACAAAGGATGTTTTAAATAAAAGGTATCTCATAAAAATGGCTTACCTTTTCCCTAAGCAAAATTCTGAACCCTCCCCTAAGGTGCGAAACAATTTTTTTTTTT
This sequence comes from Dasysyrphus albostriatus, assembly GCA_946251815.1. Taxonomy (NCBI): domain Eukaryota; kingdom Metazoa; phylum Arthropoda; class Insecta; order Diptera; family Syrphidae; genus Dasysyrphus; species Dasysyrphus albostriatus. The sequence goes on from OX276335.1 coordinate 68,986,164, forward strand.
TTTCTAATATAAGGCTTTGCTTTAATTTCATGAAACCATTTTCATTTAATAATGAATTCACAACCCTTTCTCTGCTAGCCCCATTCCACATCTCATCCAGATGGTCAAAAACCTAAAAGCTTTGTCAAATTATAATTCTGCAAACGTGCACTCCTCTTTTCCTTGCCAAAAAAAAAATATTTTAATGCATAATTAATTTTTTAATTATATTTTTTTGTTAAGCATTTATATTTCTGTGTGGATACCTACTCCACTCGTTTCCATTAAAAGGCTTTTATAAATTCATTTAAATCATAATTTCAAGGCCGACACCAATATCAGCCCACCACTACTTCAACCACATCATACATTGCTCTGACATTTGAGATGGTACTCAAATGAGCTGCTACCATAATGAGGACATAATTTCGGGTGAATCAATAAATTTCATGACTCATTAAACATCTTTGTTCTTATATTGAAAAAAAAGCACGAAGAACATAATGAAATTGCTGTTATAGAAAAAGATATTTTGAATAGAAAACCTCGTAGGAACCTCACTCTCTCACACGCAATGAAAATCATTCGAGAAGAATAAATGCTCATGTCGATTGAAATGGCCCACAGTGCCTAGTAAAATTCTCATAAGCTTGTAGCAATAATAATTGCAATAAAATTCTACTCAAAGATTTATTATTAAAGTTAAGATACACACATACACATTGATAGGATAGAAGCTTAACCCGTTTATTTTCTTGTGTACTTTTTCTGCAGGAGGATAGCTGCGTTGGCATGCGATGGCTAAAAGTTTTGTCTCATCTTAATTATTTAATCCCACAGATACAGTACACTCTATCCAGGCTAACCAGCCAGCCAGCCAACCAGCCGGCAGCCAATATTGCTGGACGGAAAAATGATTATTTTATGTCCCACCATCGCCATCACCATCACTGTCAATGAACCTCCTCTCATCCCTCGCACGTCGCACATAGCACATAGTTGCCCCACTCTGGGGGATTAGATGAAAATGATGCAATAAAACTAGCTGCTATAGCAAACTGTTAACTGGTAAGTGTTCAGGATTTCAGGGTAATCTCTTGTGTTTTGTAAAACGATTACCAAGCAATCTATTCTTGGATAATAGTGTCCGGTAACGTAGTTATAGTTCCCAACGCCAGCGACTAAAGAAAACAGGGAGCAAACTCTATATTAAATGAAAGATACACACATCCTCCCTATCCCCACCTATCATCCACACCCACTGGACAACCTCTTTCAATATGCTTGAACTTATTTGCCATGTGCTTCAACTTCAATCCAACAAAGACGAACGAACGTCCGCAATCCGGAACGTTGAAGGATTGCAAAGCTTTTGTATTTTGTAGAGAAGCGATTTATAAATCTTGTCTATTCGGTTTAGTTTGGTTGGGTTCGGTTCGGTTGGCTAGGATTCAAATTGTAAATAGTCCCAGTCATTGAAAGAATATGGCGCCGGAATCCCTATGGCCAGAGACATTTTGGCGGAATAGAGAATCTTGGTCATCGTGCATGGGCCAGAGGGCAGATAAGAGTGCCCACATCGATTGGCAAAGATAAATCAAATCAAGCGGAAGATGGATTATGTGATATCAGGGGTTAAGTTGAGTTCGTTTCTGAAGGCAATTACCTAATTTTTTATTAGAATTGGTCAGTTATTTTTAGTGAGTTATATACACACAAGTCCGCTTCTTTTGGATCGAGTTTAAATAAAAACTAATGGAAAAGTCTTAAGATTCATGTTGGAAGATGAAGGAGATTTGATAGGTTTGATTTGTTGGTTCAATAATCTGTTAGCAGAAAAAGAAATCAAAACATTCCTATTTTACTCCATACGTAGCCTAGGTAATACATACATCCATGTGCAGTGTAACTTCCATATAAGAAATCATATAAGTAAATGCAATTATTTTGGCAACAAGGAAAAATAAATTTGTCTCGAAACAAATGCAACTCAATGGGCCTTTCCCTACCAAATTTTATGACGAAAACTATTTTTTTCAAAACGCTTTGGTGTATAAGTTATTGATGTTTTATTTCAAATTTCATTTCACTTCGCTTTGAAGTATAAACTAGGTTTATCAAGCACAGGGAATTGTGGACGTGTTTAAGCAGCATTTCCAGCAGCTCATGCATAGTGGACATTCTGTAGAGGAAGCCACAGGAGAACAAAGAAGCATGAGACCAGTCAATGAAGAGATTAAGAAAGCCATCCACAAGTTTAAGAACAACAAATCCGCCGACTCGGATGGCCTACCTGCGGTACTCTTAAAGTATGGAGAAGATGTCCTGGTTGGGCGCATGTACTAGCTCACCAACCAAGTGTGGGAGGAGGAAAGTATGCCCGACGACTGGTCAATTAGCTCCATTTGCCCAATATACAAAAAAGGCGATCCTATGTCCTGCAAAAACTATAGAGGTATATTACTGCTTAATATTGCATACAAGATACTATCCAAAGGACTATGTGAGCGTCTTAAACTTTTCTGCCATACTATGATCCGCACGTATTAGTGTGGCTTCAGGCCAGGCAGATCAACGATAGGCCAAATCTTCACATTGGGGCAAATCCTGGAAAAGACCAACGAATTTCAAGTCGAGGTGCTCTATCTTTTCATCGACTTCAAAGGCGCATATGATATCATAAGTCACCAAGAACTTCTATTGGCGATGCCGGAACTCGGGATACCGAAAACACTGATCCAGCTATTCCACATAATGAACAGGCGAAACGCGTTGGTCTTGAAGTAAATGAGGACAAAACAAAGTAAAGAGTTTTTCAAACGGGACGCTACAAAAGTAGAGCGACAAGGACAGATAACGACCCCATATTTCTTGTCATTTTTTTGCCATTTCTCTTCAGTAAGGTTTGCCATTTCATGATGGAAAGATAAACGAGCAAACAACGAGTCGAAATTATTAAAATTTATTACCAAAATTCGGAGTCAGTGGCCTCATTGTTAAGAGCGCTACGTCCAATTTAAGGTCGTCATAATCGTCCTTACAGATCAACAATTGAGCGTCTAGTGGAAAAATTTGAATCCACAGACACAGAACAAAATATTCCCGTGCCAGTGAGATAAGGAAGTGCCCGTTGTGTCGAGAATATTGCTGCCGCTGAGGCTTCAGTTGCAGAAAGCCCAAATGTGTCTCTCACACGTCGTTCTCAAGCGTTGGGCATATCTGTGACGTCATTGTGGCAAATTTCGGGAAAAGATCTTGGCCTACATCTTTAAAAGATTTAATTGACGCAAGAACTGAAGCCGCTTGACCACCAGAAGCGTCGTATGTTCGTGAAATGGGCTGAGCAACAACTCGAAAATGATTCGGATTTTCATCGAAAAATCATCTTCAGCAATGAGGCTCATTTCTGGCAGAATGGCTTCGTTAATAAACAAAATATGCGGTATTGGTCTGGCAGCAATCCACAAGTACTCCATGAATCATCATTGCATCCCGAAGAAATTACGGTTTGGTGTGGTTTATGGGCCGGCGGCGTCATTGGGCCGTACTTCTTCCGTGATGATCAAGACCGGCACGTTACTGTAAATGGGGATCGCTACCGTTCAATGATAACCGAATATTTTTGGCCCCAATTGGATGATATGGACTTGGAGGACATATGGTTTCAACAGGATGGCACCACAAGCCACACAGCGAATGTCACAATTAATTTATTGGAAACCAAGTTTGGAAAACGTGGTTATCTTACGAAATTGTCCAGTCGCTTGGACGCCTCGGTCGTGCGATTTGACGCCGTTAGATGTCGTGGGGCTACGTCAAGTCTATAGTCTATGCCAACAAGCCAGCGATGATTGATGAACTTCGTACGAATATCGAACGTGAAATTGCAGCAGTATCGGCCGATTTATGCTTGAAAACCGTCGAAAATTGGGTTCAGCGGGTGGACTTCTGCAAGCGTGCCCGTGGTGACTATGCAAAAGAAATCGAGTTCCATACATAATGGCATCGAAGGTACTTTCACAATAATAAAGAATTTCATTGTTATCCAAAACCGTTTTTGTTTTATTTAAAAAAAAAAATTGTAACGCTCTTATTGAACAACCCGATATATATGCTATCAACAAACAAAGCTTCATCTGTCCATCTTAATTGCTTATCCGGCTCCCGATCCATTCATTTCATTGGTTGCGTTCCCTCACACGCTCCCTCCAGTCATCGAGACCAAGCGTTCTTGCGTCGGAAACAGCCTGGTCCCTGTAGCGGAGGTTCGGTCTTCCTGGTCGTCTCGAACCTGGGGGCTGGGCTTCGAAGATTTTTTTGGCTGGAGCGTTGTTGTCCATTCGCTCGATGTTGCCAAGCCAGTGTAGTCGACGTGTTTCGGCTCTTTGTACCACATACATATCTTGGTACAGCTCGTATAATTTACGATTAAATCTTCGCATATTGGACCAAATATCCGCCGAAGAATTTTCCTCTCGAAAGTGCCCAGTATCAATTCCCCTTTTTAACTTATCGTCCATCACTCGGTGCCGTAGAGTAGAACTGGTAGCGTTTAGCGTTTTGTATAGCGTGCACTTTGTCTTCCGGGAGAGGAGTTTTGAACCCATTTGTTTGGCCAAACCGAAGTAGCAGCAGTTCGCTAGGGTAATTCTTCGTCGGATTTCCACTAAGGTGTCATTCGTGGGGTTGATGTTTGTTCCGAGGTAGGTGAACTCCTTGACTACCTCGAAATTACTGCTACCAACAGTGACGTTTTGTCCTAGGCGATGGACAGACGAAGCTTGGTTTGTTGATAGCATATACTTTGTTTTGTCCTCATTCACTTCAAGACCAACGCGTTTCGCCTGTTCATCAATAGCTGTGAATGCTTCTAGTACAGCTCGCTTGGAGCGGCCGATGATGTCGATGTCGTCCGCATAGCCAAGCAGTTGCGAAGACCTGTTGAAGATAGTGCCTTCCAGGTTAACACCACTCTTGCGAACTATCTGCTCCAGGACTAGGTTGAAGAAGTCACATGATAAGGCATCTCCTTGTCTGAACCCTGTACATGTCTGGAATAGCTCGGATGAGCTGTTACCCATTTGTACGTTGCACTGCATATTTTGTAACGTGATGTGGCAGGCTGGATCAATTTTTTTCGGGATCCCAAGTTCCGATATCGCCAATAGAAGCTCTTGGCGATTTATGCTATCATACGCGGCTATGAAGTTGATTAAAAGATGGTGGGTCTCGACTTGAAATTTGTTGGTCTTGGCCACAATGTGAAGATTTGGTCTATCGTTGGTCTGCCTGGCCTGAAACCACATTGGTACGTGGCGATCAAAGTGTTGCAGAATGGTTTAAGACACTCACAGAATCCTTTGGATAGGATCGTGTTTGCAACATTAAGCAGTGATATACCTCTGTAGGTTTTACAGGACATAGGATCACCTTTTTTGTAGATTGGGCATATAGAGCTAATTGACCAGTTGTCGGGCATACTTTCCTTCTCCCACACTTGGTTGATGAGCTGGTGCATGCACCCTACCAGCACATCTTCTCCATACTTGAAGAGTTCCGCAGGTAGGCCATGCGATCCAGCGGATTTGTTGTTCTTAAACTTGTGGATGGCTTTCTTAATCTCTTCAGTACTGGGCGCTTGGACTGGATCTTCATTTACTGGTCTCATGCTTCTTTGTTGTCCTGTTGCTTCCTCTACAGAATGTCTATTAAGCAGCTTCTTGAAATGCTGCTTAAGAACGTCAATGATTCCCAATGCTTCGTGACCATTTTTCCTTCGCTATTTCGAAGAGCTTGCGTGCCGGTTTTATATCCACATGCCTGTTGCTTGGTTGTTTTGTAGAACCGGCGCGCCGCAGCGGGTGTCGTTGGCGGTGCTCCTCGAGATGCTCTTTTCTTTCTACGCAGGGTTTTCTTCTCTTTCCTTCTCTTGTTTTCCGTTCCTCCAAAATGCACCCCTTCGCATTCGTCATTTTCCGTCTCCTGCTTCAATACCTCGCTTTTCTCATCATACCACGGGTTCTTTTTTCTGGGTGCTTGATAGCCTATGGTGGCCTCGGCTGTGTCCTTATTGATGTCGCGATACAAGTTCTACTGGTTGTTGACATTTGTGGGTGGGGGTACGGCAGAGAGTTTCCCGGTAAATTGCTCACTGTAGTGTAGTCTCTGGCTTTCTCAGATGTGCTAAGGCATGTTATGTTGAATTTCCTCCTTTGGGCGGCCTTCACTTTCTTTTCGTTGGATAGTTGGTCTCTGAGCTTTGTCACAATAAGAAAGTGGTTAAAGTCCAAATTTTGACCTCGGAAAAAAAGTAATTTTTTTGCAATGAGTTTTTTTTTTTTAATTTAAGTAGTTAAAAAATTTTCAGTTTTTTTTTTTTAACTGTCCACTTCGATGGTAAATTTTACTGTCTGAAGAAAAGTTTTGATATCATCTCGAAATTTTGTTTTGTTTTCGAGTTATATGCAAGAAACCCCCTCCTCCAAAATGCACCCTCTTATTTAATAGCACTCCAGGGTTTTCTCATTTTAAACGACATATTTATTGATTTTTAAAATAAAAACCAATGAACGTCTCTGGTAGTACCTCGTGGCATAATGGTTAGTGCGTAGGACTGTCATGCCAAAGGTCTGGGTTCGATTCCCGGCCACTACCACCTAAAAACAAATGTTTTTTCCGAGGTACTGCCTCTTGCGAGGGACTGACAATTCCTCCAAGAGTATACTTGTCATGAATAAGTGCTTCTCATCTAGCCGTTCGGACTCGGCAAAAAATTGTAGGTTCCCTCCATTCCTGCCAACAACACTCACACAGGAATGGTTGAGAGTTGTTAGTCACTAGGCTGGTTCTCCATAAGCTGTTGCACCACAAAATTTATTTATTTTTTTTAATGAACGTCTTTGTTTCTTTTTAAATGACATAATCAATAGCCTTTAGAAACAACAACAAACAGGGGGGGTTGATGAATCAATGCACAACGTTTTCCTTTATTTATTTACTCAGATTGTATTGTTTTAATAATGTCAGTTTAGTTAATATTCACAAAAATCACAGAGATCCGTCTTTAGGTATATTTTTTTCAAACTTAAAACCATAAATCTGCTTTTTCAGCATCTTGTTCACCTTGTTCTATTAAACTTCCAACGGTTTCATTGTGTTTTTACATTTTCAAACCAACATCTTTATTTTGTTATTTGTTCAGGTATTGCCCTTGCTCCATTCTTCTTAATATTGAGTGTATCAAATATTCCATCAATTTATAAGAACATGAAGAGTCATGACATTAAAGTTTCCATTTGATGCTTTTAAGTTATATTAGATTATGTATTAAATTAAAAAAAAGAAAGAAAACAAGTTAAAAGGAAACGGAACTGGAACTGGATACAGGTTATTCTTACTCAAAAATATATTATTATTTTGTGAAATTGGATATCTTTTGTCAGAAAATACATACAATACAAAACCTAAGCATCAGACACAACTACAACAAAACAAAGGATACTGTAATCTTGTAATCCGGCTGATGGTTTTTCTTAGGTGAATTCCATCTTTATTCACAACATCTGTTTTTAAATAATAAGAACCCATGTAAGAGAGTGCAGTAGGAGTTACCTGAGAATTTGAATTCATGCAAAAAAAAAACCAAGAAATTTTGTTTACAGAATTTTGTATTCATTTAATATTATTTTTATACAAAGGAAAAAAAATACAGAGACAACGCTAAAAAAAAATAAGTAAATTTGAATATTTGAATTCAACTTTGTTGTTGGAAAACAAAAAGACTATTCACGATGCTACGCCCAAGGGGTTCATAAATATTGTTGACCTCAGCACAAAATAGAAAGGCCTCCCGGGCTTAGTTTACATTCGTCCATGCCTGAAGTCGAATTCATGTGACTTTTGTTGGTTTAATTTTGTAGGAATTTTATTTTTTGGTCTGCGATGTGATTTTCTGCTGTCCTTTTGTTGAAGCTCTCTAAATGTCTCCGTGTGCGATTATGAAATACCATCAGCTTAGCTGGCCATGGTCTATCTTTTCAATCTATAAAATACTCTTCCATAAACTGCATCGGTGCTTTCGTATATACAAAAGAACAGCACTCATAAATAGTCACGAGTCACTCATAATTTTACTTGTATAACAATTGTATACAGTACTCCACGGATATAAGTAACTCAGTAAAAAGTTTGTTTTCAAAAACCTCGCACCAGCTCAATTTCTCGAAAAAGTTATAAGAGCAATCTTGAATGGTCTTAAGTTTTCCAGAAATAAAGTCTTATCTCTTCTGTATGAAGACTAACTCTTATCGATTGTATGAGGAACTTCTCAATACAGTGAGTACCGGCCACATATTTTATTTGGAGATTTATCCACTTATGTACCCCAGAGAAAAAAAATTAATAGAAAATATAATTTTAATTTAAACTAAGAAAACTGCAAAAAAGATTAGTCCTTTTTCTAATGGATTTTTTTTTTTTCTTCAATGTTCCCTATATCCGTAAAATACTGTAGTTTTGTTTTGCCTTTAATACCAACCAAAGCAGACTTGCACTTTAAATTTAAATTTCAATATCAACAGCAGCGAAATATCAGACAGGATATAGGATCCTTTTTGTATGCCAAATCTAATTGGTATTCAATGTTGAGCTTAAACTACAACAAAAGGGACGTTTACGCGTAGCCGATTCACCATCATCAGAACAATCCCTATCATCGAGTGAAATCACAAAAGTCCTTCAAAAAGGTAAAAATGGCCCTTCAGCAGCTTTTCCTGTGTTAATTCAAAAATGAAAAGGGTATACTTTTGGTATTCTTAAAATGGCATTGAATTTCCTTTTGATGATATACCTATAGTAAAGCTTGGATATTTTCATATTCGTTTGCAGAGGTTATTTTAAGGGGGGTTGGTGGCATGACGGCCGAACGACGACGACGCACGCCGCCGGTATATGGCGAACGTGAAAAAAGTATAGGTAGATGTACAAACAGTTTAATTTTAACAAAGGGTTCTTCGTTGAATGAATAAGAAAAACAAATATTCAAATGAAATTGTATCCAAAATCCAAATAATTACTAAACTTTACTGTTTGCTTTGATACTTTATCCAAAAAGAAAGATATTTGTATTGTAATTAGTTCCTTATGCAAATAGGCATTTTTAAACATGTGTGACCAAGGTATTTCCAAAAGTAAAACAGATTAAAATATTTAAAGGGATATTATAATTAACAGTTAATTTCTTTTTAATGTAAGAAGAATAAAGAAAGTTATTTGTAGATGTAGGACCGAATAGACCGATCCAGAGCAGACAGGACATTAAGGAGGTACAAACAATAATATTCTTTTCATTCCTCCTAACTATTCTGGGGGTAACAATCACAAGTCTTACGGGCAGTGGAGTAGCTAGAGAGGAGGTTAAAGGAGGCAGACAACAGGAGTTAGAGGTGGCAAAATGCAAAATAATTTTTGTTTTTATTTTTTCAAAACTTCAAAACAAGAAAAATATTATTTGAACAAAACTGATAAATATGAATGATAAAAAAAAACATTTTTCATCTCTCATGTGCCTATATCGTTGGTTTAAAATAAAAGCTCAGTTGGACAGAAACAAAAATACTTGTTCTGCAGACAGTGAAAATTAGCAAAAAAAATAACTTTAAATCCGTGTAGAATTTTAAACTTTAAAATCGAAGGCCTAAAATCTCAAAATCTTCTCCGTTCCCGTCCATTTTTTGATATAAACTTATCTTCTGCATTTCATTAGTTTTTGGTGAAACTTATAATATGTGGAATACTTTGAAATGAGTTCTTAAAACCACTGAATTTCATAGACAAATATTACTTCCTCAACAAGAAAACCCTGTCTACAAGTTCAGATTGTCTTTACCATTACTTTGAAATGGCCGATATATGTAAAGATTAAGAAATTTTTAACTTTTTTCAAGTGATTATTCCCAAAAACATATTGACTTTGAAATATAATTTTTCAAAAAAAATTTTAAGAAACAACATTGAATTAAAAAAGCAAATAAAACAACGGCATCTAAGCTTTCTGAAATATTTGATATTTTTGTCGTTCGGGTGGAAATAGAAACAGAGTTTCGAAAATGAAGGAAAATGAAGCTTGGAAGGGTCAAGTTTCGAAGGATAACATTTCGAAAAATCAAAGTTTCGAAAGACTAAATTTCGAAAAACGAAGTTTCGAAAAGAGAAAGTTTCGAAATGTCAAAGTTTTGCAGATAAAGATTCGAAGAACAAAGTTTCCTTGACCGATTTCTATGAATTTGACACAGGTGATACCTGATACAGAACTAAAAATGAAACAAATATTTTCAAAACAGGGTGTTCCAAAAATAGGTCAACATACTGAAACTTCTTTTTTCCTTAAGAGATTTCGACTAAATTAACACCGTTAATAGCTGATAAGTAATAAAAATAAAAAAAATATTTTCAATAGGATGTTCCAAAAAAAATCGATACATGGAATCTCCGTTGTTCCTTGAGCGATATTAACTAAATTGACCTGAGTAATAGCTTACGAGGAATTTAAATTGAAAAAATTTTACCAATGAGGTGTTCTGCATCAGCTATTACCTTTGCCAATAAAGTTGCAATCGCTCAAGGAACAACGAAATTTTAATAGGTTAACCTATTTTAAATATTTTTTATATATATATAAAAATATATGAAAATATTTTTTTCTCTTTTTTTAATTTTGTCTCAGCTATAACCTGTGTAAATTTCTTTGAAATCGGCGAAAAAAACAACAGCAAGTTGATATTTTCTTTGGAACACCCTCTTGAAAGTATTTTCTTCATTTTTAATTCCTTATCACCTATTACCATTGTCAATTTAGTCGAAATTGCTTCGAACAAAGTTTCAATATTTTGGCCTATTTTGGGAACACCATGTTATGAAAATATTTTTTTTTCTTTTTAGTTCCGTGACTGGTAAGGAACAACGAAGTTAACTTTTTTTTGGAATACCCTATTTTAAATATTTTTTTTCATTTTTAATTCTGTATCAGGTATTACCTGAGTCAAATTCATTGAAATCGGTCAAGGAACAAAGAAGTTCCGAGGATTTTGGAACTTTTTTTTCAAAACTTTGTCCTCCGAAACTTTCTCTTGCAAAACTTTGACATTTCGAAACTTTCTCCTTTCGAAACTTCGTTTTTCAAAACTTCACCTTTCGAAACTTTATCTTTTCGAATCTTTGTCATATCGAGGCTTTGGTTTTTTGAAACTTTATCCTTCGAAACTTTGCCTTTCGAAACTCTGGCGGATTCCCGTTCGGGTGCATGGTATACGAGATATTTTTTGGTAAAACGTGGCGGCTGACGATTGCTCGCCCCGTCTCGCCAACTTGGATTTACATTCGAGAGTGTCTTTCAACATACTAAGTCCATTGAAAAAATCAAAAATGCTGCCGGCTCTTGGCATATATAAGTTCCGATTAGGACCAACACAATAAATATTGACGCATTTCCAGAAAAACAATTCACACAAAAAATTTGAAAATCCAAAAAGAATTTTTTACTTGTGGACTTTGACCCTGCCTGATAAATAAACTAATCAGATTTTTACTCAGACATTGTTTACCAGAGGCCTAAGCCGAACAAAAAGTTTTATCAATAACAATTATTTTAAAGAAATCATAAAGAAAAAATTATTATTTTGAATTCCAAAATGTATTCTTTTTGTAGAGTTTCATGAATAAAGTTCACTGATAAAGGTAATTGTGGCCTGTACTCCAGTGAATGCTTTTCGATCAGGAGTGGTGGGTGGGCTCATCAGTTAGATGTCGCCATACCTAATCTTAGATTGGGTGGCCACAAAAAGTTTGATCTACATATATCGGCTAAGCAATTAATGTTAAAATCAAAAATAAAACGGTTCTATCGGTCGTAGCAACTGTTTATTACAACAATTGCTATTAAATTGTTGCAAGAATCATGGGATTTATGTTTGGGCAACCAAAGATTTAAGTACCAATAAGCGTGGTAGTGGGAAGATTTCACTAAAGTACCTTTGTCCATCTTAAAGAACCAAGCCCAAAAATTTTATCCAAATCCTTGGTTTTCAAAAAATAAAGCCTGGTGAAAATTTGGCATCTCAGTGGGCCATTTTTACCCCAACTACATATTTCTATTATATTCCAATAGCATCCCCCGGCATTTTAAATTTCCTGGCATTCCTTATCATACACGTACCTATCTCTGACCCCGTGTTTGTATAGTTTTATCCCCACTTGCGACTCCATCATTAATATTTATTCATATGTCTTATTTTTCAATGTATCTACAGTTGGGCTCTGGACCTTTGGCACCTCATATATGGAAAATTTGATATTTGAGAAATCCATCTTATTGGTCAGAAATGATCAGAATTGATCAGAAATGGTCAAATAGTCCTAGAAATTGGTCAGCCCTAGATAACTCGTAATAAAGGCTTAAAGCTTCTTAAGGTCACTCAAGGTCAATCGCGATTTATGCCACCTCATTTATGGGATATTTTCAAAAAAAAGTATACCATCCGAAAGATCTCTAGATCGTGATAAAAGGTCAACTATTTACAGTAATTGGTCAGCCATAGTTCTTTTTCTATGAATTTTCAAAATTCGTTTGAAGGCCACAAAAAAACTTTTGGCACCTCATTTGTGTCATTCCAAGAAACTAAGTTTGCCATTTTAAAGGCCACTTCATGGTCATAAAAGGTCACCTAGTCTCAGTAATTGGTCAGCTTTAGATTCTTTTAACAATATTTTAAAGTTTTTTTCAAGGTCACGAACGTTTGCCAAAATCGCAATGACATTGAACCGAAATTTAAAAATTCATTTTAAAAAATCTATGGTTGACCAATTATTAGAACAAGCTGACCTTTTATATAGATCTAGTGATTCTTCAGATGGTATAAAATTTTTGCGTACTTCCCATTAATGAGGTGCCAAAAATCGTAATGACCTTGAATTTTTTTTTTAGAAATTCATTTAAAATTCATTAAAAAATATAAATGGTTGACCATTTACTGAAAATAGCTGATCTTTTATGACAATGAAGTGGCCTTTCAAATGGCATACTTAATTTTTTGGAATGACCCAAATGTGATGTCAAAGCTTTGGCGGAATAGCCTTTATATTATTTATTCAATTTATATTTCAAAAAAACCTTAAATTAAAAAAAAATCAAAGAAAATAGAATTTTAATTCTAAAAACCACTTTTACTGACGGCGATGGATGAAAATGAAGTGACAGTACAATCTGACGTCTGACGTTTCGTTGAATTAACGTGATAGAAAATTTGACTGAGCTTTCAGATGGGCCGTTCCACAAGGTTTCCCTCTAATGACGTCAGCGTCGTTCTGATGACGAAACGAATTTTGAAAATATATAAAAAAAAACTATGGCTGACCAATTACTGTAAAAAGTTGAACTTTTATCACGATCTTTTGGATAGTACACTTTTCTTGTATATTTCCCTTAGATCAGGTGTCAGAAATCACTCGTGACCTTAAGTGACCTTGAGAAACTTTAAGCCTTTATTACAACTTATCTAGGGATGACCAATTTCTGGGACCAGTTGACCTTTTCTGACCAATTACTGACTAACTAGATGGCATTCTCAAATACCAAATTTCCCATATATAATAGCCAAGGGTCCAGACTTCTGTTGTTTCGCACTTTTAATCCTATTGTTGCCAGCCCAAAAACTAAGCTACAAAACCATTTTCGTTTTATTCAGGTAACGTAATTTTGTTAGGAAACCATAAGAGTACCAATATTTATTTACGAAAATTATTCGGTAGTTGTTATTGACGTATTGAAAAGTTATTTTTTTCAAAAGTTGTCACGCTTAATTTTTCTCATGCTTTCAGAATGTTTCTTCTTCGGGTATATCAAAATTTTCAAAAATAAACTTCATATACCTAATGTAAATTTTTATGTTTGGAAACTAAATACATCGCAGTTTTTCGAAGCACCAATAACATTTTAAATACAAATGTTTTTTAATTTAAAAATAATGGGAGCTGCCATAAACATGCAAGTATTTATGCATACTAATTTCTTTTTCATATCAATTTATCTATCTATCCATTTTTAATTAAAAATTCTATCATATCATAGCATATAGCCACTAGTAAAAAATCACAGATGCATCACATAGTTTTATCATAATCAAATTGATTGAAGAGAAGAAAATCGAAAACGAGTGCAAAATTGTCATTAACTGGGGTTATATTGATGCGGGAAGGCGAAAACATCAAGAAACAATGATGGTATAGGGTAAAAACAATGGAGACAGAATTTTGGCATTATCATGGATGGATGAGATGAACAAAATTATTGATTGCAAATGAGCACAACGTAGAGGAATCTTGAGTCATAAGAAACTCATTAATCAATGTCTCAGTTTATTATAAAAGCCATCATGAATATTATGTATAAAGGGTTGTAAGGGAGTCAAGAAAATGTTCTTCCAGAATATGAACGGGTAGAAAAGGGATTACCGAATGTGTTGTTGAAAAATTTTCTTTTCCTATTTGCAAAGCTAAAAAAATATGAGATTGAATTTGTATTTTAAATTTCTTACAAAGTCATTAACAAGCCAAAAGTTCTTTAACTTGGAACAAATGATTCAAAACACTTTAATAATATATTTTCTTGTTTTATTTGAGTTAATATTTGTTTTTAAATTTCTTAAAGATAATTTAAACTTACCCTTCTCTCATACAAATTATTGATATTTTTCCCTCAACTCAACAAACAACTTGTATAGACGATGCGACGTTCCTATTTATAAACTGCGAGCAACCGAATAGAAAATTCTTTTCAAAGCACACACAGTGCAAAACTTTAACAATTCAGAACAAATTAATTAATAGAAGAAAATTCCATATCATCATCAGTTTATTATACGAGTACTTGGATGTAGTTATGTATAGAACCCATGGTATACGAGAAAGAGAATGTGACTCAAAACAAAATATAGGTAATTGAATGATGTTGATTGTTTGAACTTTGATCTTCCGTTGTGCTAACATACCTATACCTACATAGAATTGTGTATAGATGGATAAACAGTTGACTCCGCTTAGTTGCAACACCAGCTTTGAAGATATTTTCTTTTATCTAAGGGAAGTTTTCCAATTAATCAAACCTACATTCATATACCTTAACGGATTTTGTTAAAATAAAACAAATTTTAAAAAACATCAATAATTGAAAGATATTGCTACTTCAAGAAGGTAAAGTATCGATAATAACGGTATTTTAGGTTTTTCTCTTAAATAGTGATGTTTTTGACAAATAATTTATACTTTTCTTATAAACAATAACATTTTCTATAAGAACTTCTATGAAAACTTTTTCGATACGAGGCCCCAATAAAAAGATATTGAGATTTCAAAAAAGATTAATTTTTGAAAGTGCTTGTTTTTCGGGCCTAAAATGATTATCATCATGACATTAAATAATGATGGGGAAGATCGTAGTACAAACATTTTTTAACATAGAAGGAGGAGTCTATCTCCACCTATTCAAGCAGGAGGGGCAATTTCCTGAAAATAATACAAAAAATTAAAAAAAACTACAATAAAAAACAAATGACAACACTAATTATAAAGTGTTTTATTTTTTTTAACTTTGAGGTCTGTTCTTTAATTTGTTTTTGAAAATAAGTTTCAAAAAAATAAATTTCAAACCCAAAATTTAAGAAAAAAAAAATTTTATACTGTTGTTTTTTTTTCAAAATTATGAAATCAAGTACTGTATTTTTCTATACACTTCCTCTAAAAATTTTGAATCGAACACTGACAACCAGATGATTTTATGTCATCTAGTTCTGGAAAAAATTGGGGGAAACTCACGGACGTAACAGGTCCGTTAACCTAAGTTAGCAAAATTTTCAAAAAAGTACATTTTTGAATATACTCGTATTTCGTAGGCTCAAAAATTTGATATCTCAAAATTGGGTCCACCCCGCACCCCCAGGACAAATCCACCCAATTCAAAGATGTTAAACATCAAATTATTACTAATGTAGAGCTGATAGGATTATGCTGCTAGTCTTTTATTTACCATTTATCAATAGTTTATTTTAAATATGTTATTGATAAGAAAAATAAATAAATATTACTGTATTTTTAAAAGCACGAACATAAAATCCTAAACGTGTCCAAAGTATGCTGGAAGATGTTATCTGTTGTCTATGTAAAAGCAGCTAGTATTCATGTGCAAGCCCACAACCATACTCCGAGTGCCCTTGAAGACCGCCAAAAAATTGCAATCTCTTGGTCAGTGGCGTATTTAAACATTTGGCACCCCTGGCCACTAAGTTTTGGCGC
Source organism: Dasysyrphus albostriatus (assembly GCA_946251815.1). NCBI lineage: Eukaryota > Metazoa > Arthropoda > Insecta > Diptera > Syrphidae > Dasysyrphus > Dasysyrphus albostriatus. The sequence continues at coordinate 69,002,484 of OX276335.1, forward strand.
CCCATGATTTACGAAAAAACTTTAAAATTATTTTATAATGAAAAAGGTCATATCAAATAACAAACAAATTTTAATAAATCAATTTTTGCCGTATTATAAATTGGTTGTAACATTCATCATTATACTCGTAGCACTGTTATACATAATTGACTGATGGTGTTCAGTCAGAAGTTTTCTGAACTAGGGACGCTTGAAGAGCGTATTTCCAATTTTTTTTATTTTTTTACAAAAATTGAATTTTCCATTTTGGTTGTTCGGTCTACACCCTCTTAATAAAATGCAACTTTTGATTGCTGCGGAATGATAAAATTCTTGAATTTTCACCAGAAAAAATAAAATGTTTACAAGAATGAACAAAAACGTATAGGTAAATGTTAAAAAAAGAGGACAGATACACTCAGAGAAAAAAGCAGATAAGTAACCAATTTGATTATACACGATCTCAAAAAGGAAGATTAGATTAACTGCTTAACTTAGATACCTTATTTCAATGTTGTTTAAAAAAATTAGTTTGCAGGTAAAACATCTTCTTATTGTAACATTTCCTTAAATTAGAAAATTGAAAATTTTAACTGAAAATCTTGTTAATTTTACATGAAAATCTAGTTAAATTAACATGTTCTGTTAGTTTAACATGAAAATCCTGTTTGTTTTGCATTATTCTGAAAGTTTATTATTATGTATTAAGGCCTAGGTATATTTAATTTATTTTAAAAATACTTTCTTACTTTTGAGCTGGGAACCTCTCACACATGGAAATAGCGCACATCCCCTGGGCCACTTTACTGCACAAAAAACTGGTGCCAAATATTCATAAGTTGAAACTGATTTTGTTGGGATGGCTTGTATGTGTTTTTAAACTGGTAGAGTGCTACTTTAACAGGCAGCCAAGTAAAATTAAAATCATTTTATTAAATGAACGGGCAGAGTGCTTTTTAAACATGAAACCAGTTTAAATTCAACAGGTAAAACTTGTAAAAATAATTATATTTAACGTTAATCCAACCCGATTTATGGCAATATAGAAATTAATAATATATTGTGTTCAAAAATACGACTTCGGTTAAAATGAACTCTTTATTCTATATTTTTATATAGGTTCTTATTAACAAAAATTTAGTGTTAAAAGAAGAAAGGCCACACTAAATATGAGGAAAATTCCGTAACTTTATATGGGATAGTTCATTTTGAGAATTTAACAAGGCCGAGGTTAATTATTTACCTGATCAAAATGTATGAAAAATTGACAGTGAACCCAGTGAATTTGAGTCAGTAATCATTAAATAATTCCAAATTTTTCTCATAATTTGGAGTTGTTTGTTGTTTTGATATAAAATTTCATGAAGTTTGAACTCGGCGCATATTAAATATCTTATTACTTTTTATGATTGACTTTTTTCGCACAGATTTCTTCTACATACAAAGACCAATATACATATCAATGATTCAGTTGGAGAAACTGTCCAAGATCTATCAAGCTTGGGAGACCTCATATTCTGTACGACACAAAAGTTGGTCAATTCATCAATCGACCATTAATCTGTTTTTATACTGAGATTAACTGGTTTTAAGTAGTGATTATTCAAAAATGTTTATGTCAATGTATTAAATAATTAAACTTACTTAATAAGAGTATACCAATTTTTTTTTAGAAAGCAAAGGCTAAAATTTTTCATTCATCTCAATCAAAGATAAAATTATAATAGTTGGTCTAATCGCTTTCGGGTGTACTATTCAAATAGGTTTTTGGTTTGCCGTTACGAAAGAAAAAGACATACACTAGTTGTGTGTTTGATTTATCACTACTTTTGTGCAAGTCAGCAATATTTTCATATTAACTATGGCCCGAGCATTGCATTTTCACGTCACTCATAAGAATTGCATTTGAAACAGGATTGATTGCAAACAAGCTTATTTTACCACGCTCTTCGCTGAAGAGCATTTTTTGAAAATATTAAAATTGTGGAAATGTGGAAGTAGGTGAAAAAACGGTAAGCCCAGTGATGAAAAACTTCGGGATATCTGGGCTTTTAAGAACATAACTAAAATAAGTGTTTAATGGTGAAAATAAATTCTAAAAAGTATTTCAGCTGAGACATGTAAGCGGTTTTTGAAAAAGGTAAAATACAAATTTAATAATGTTTGTATTAATAAATTCAAGTTTCACAAACCTAATAACTTCTTAACTGGTTCATAACTCAGGCAAAAGAAAAACCACTTTTGACACTTAAACAGCAGAAAAGGTCACTTGAGTGAACCAAACAACGGAAAACTGGACTTTGTTTTCCGTTGATACCTTTTCTTCTGTTTAAGTGTCAAAAGTGGTTTTTCTTTTGCCTGAGCTTAAAAGGTGTCGTAAAAACGCAATGCTCGGGCCATGATAAACATAAAAATATTGGAACCGCAGTAAATCTTAGTATGAAAAAAACATTAATAGTTATTTGATGAATAGACCAATTTTTTTGCGTTTGGGCTTGTATAAGGTCATTAATCGTCGTCTTGGGGATGATTCTGAAACAACGTTTTCCTCCCAAAACATTTTCATATTGTGTACTTCAGATTAATCTGGATGACTTTAAGTGCATTTTAAATTCTTTGTAAGTTCTGCACAGTCAGGGTCTGGTGTGTTGGATTGCCAGTAAACCTTCACTACACTTACGACATAATCGATTTCGACATTGCCATCAACTTTGTTTGGGTCGAGTCCCTTGAATAATTGAAAAAAAATACTGGGGGTTGTTGCACTGCGACCTTAAGATCTATTGTGCCCCCACCTTAGACCGGATGAGGTTGCTCACTCTACAGTTCTTCCTCCAATTTTATTTCCCTAAGAAATTTAAGTATTTGGAGGACTTTGGTACTTTCCCAGGTGTTTTTTCCTTTGGTGCATAGTTGCATCGCATTTTCCTAGTATATGGTCTGGTGTTTCCTCATGTATGCAGCAGAATCTGCATGTTGGACTGCTAACTACACCAAGGATATTTAGGTGTCTTTTAAGTTTACAGTGCCCGGTGAGGAGACCAGGTATTATCCTAAGGTTGTTCCTAGTTAGGTTGATGCAGTCTTTAAATCGTGCTCGGCTGTGACTACCAAGTAATAGTTTTGTCTGCCTTAGCTTGGGGAGTTCTTTCCAGTTTTTGGATCTTTTGTCCTCCTCGAGTTCATTAATTTTGTGTTTTATCACATTTTCTCCTAAGCCACAATAGGGTTCAGGTCCCCTTAAGGGAGTCGTTGCCCCTATTTTTGCTAAGGAATCTGCTTCTTCATTACCCTGGACACCAACGTGACCAGGTACCCAAAGAAGTGTGACACATTGTTCTTGCCCAGGACATTCAGCTTGTTCACACACTCCCAAACTACTTTAGAGCTGATTGCGTAGGAGCTCACAGCTTTGAGTGCAACTTAACTGTCTGACATAATGGCAATGTTTTGGTTTCGGTAATTTCTTTCGAGATTACGTTGTACGAATTTTGCTATGGCGTGAACTTCCGCCTGAAAAATGCTAGTAGACTGTCCCATCGGTATGTAAAGTTTGGTTCTAGGCCCAAAGACTACAGCCCCAGTCCCTTCAGTTGTTCTCGATCCATCAGTGTACCACTTGATGGCATTTGGTTTGAGAGTGTAGTTTACTATTTCGCCTACCCACTCCTTTTTATTACTTGATTTCATTTGAAAGTTCTTCATGCATGCGAGCCTTTGGACTTTTTCTAGTGATTTCATAGCTGTGTGCAATTCGGTTCATTTATGCCATGCGACATGTAATAATGGGTCTTACCATCACAGTGTACATCCACCAAAGGATGTTTGGTTTGTAGCCCCATGATTTTCCTGCTAGTCTTTTGCAGATCATGTGCCACTAAAGTGGCTTTCCCGACGGTTATTTCTACGTGTTTGTTCCATAGGAGTTTGCTGTCTATTGTGATACTTAGATATTTAACCTCGTTTTTTGTTTGGATTACTTCGCCCCCCAACCGGCTGGGTTTCATGCATGGCAGAAGTCTTTTCTTCGTAAATGGTACCATCGTCGTCTTAGTAGGATTAATAGATAATCCAACAGATATGCACCATTTCCTTGTAATAGCTAGCCCCGTTTGAATAATGTCACAGAGGGTTTCTTCAAACTTTCCTGTGGCTGTGATGACAATATCATCAGCAAAACCGATACAATTAATGCCTTGAGAAGTAAGCTTTTCTAGCAGTTCATCAACTACAAGACTCCACAGCAAGGGTGATAGTACCCTTCTACGCGGACAACCTCTTGTTGTTAAGATTTTCCGCGTATTTGGGTCTGCTGTTGCCTCAGCTGTTCTAGTGGCTAACATCTCACCAATCTATGTGGATATGGTGCTGGGTACACCTTTCCTTACAAGAGCTTTATTAACCGCATCATGGGAGGTATTGTCAAAAGCACCTTCTATATCTAGAAAGGCTGACAGTGTTATTTCCTTTGCGTCTAAAGCTTCCTGTAAGACGTTAGTGATTTCAAACAGAGCGGTTTCTGTACATCTGCCCGCTCTGTAGGCATGTTGGCGTACGTTAAGAGGCCTATCGACTAATACTGATCTTATGAAGTATTAGTCGATAGGGTCCCTTACTCTTTAGAATATTTATGTTGAAACTTCCGATCCTAAATCTCAATTTTAAATCAGCCTTCTCGAGTGTGTTTCGGACCTCCTCACTGATTTTCAGAACTAATGTTCTTTCACGGTTTCTAAGACTCAATGACTACCCGGAAATGTATTAAAACGAGAGGAGTCAGCTTCTTAAGAACGCTTGACTTAATGCCATTGAGGCAAAACTAAATATGAGTTTTTGGTTTCTCAAAGGGTCCTTACTTGGAATAACTATGCTTGAGCCTGAACAATTCAAATCAGTCATTGCTAATCATAATAATGCTGGAACCAAGGATCCCTCAAATAATTTTAGGAGCATTTTATTACTTTGTGGCCTGTACTTTGTGGCCTGAATATATTATCAGGCTCAAAACTTCGTGGGCCCTCATTGACTGATATTTTATAGTAAAATATCATCTCCATGAAGTTGACCTCAATGGAATTAAACGCAGCCAGTAGACCCTGATTGATTATAGGGAGCTCATCAACAACCGATGATTTGAGGTCATATCACATAACCTCACCTAGAGTATGAGGTAGGTAGTATGTAGGAGTTAGCATCATCTTTCTTGGCCTTTTCACCACAAACCTGAAACGAAACTTTATTAAAATAATTAAGGATGTTAAGGATTTAAAGTATAAATCAGACAAACGAGTACACGGATTGACAAAGATCTAAAGATGACAAAAACCCTTACTTAGTTATTCCCGCATCATCGTAATGCTGCGTTTAATAATAGCTTCAAATTATTGCTAGACGAAACATGTATCTAATTGTTCTAAGGAACAAGTAAAAATACTTAAACTTTTGTTTTTAAAAAGATGTTTTCACTTTAAATTGTGTTAAATACTTACCTTTCTATTAGAAAATCTGTTATATAATCCATAACTACAAAGATACGAGTATATACAAATATTTGTAGATATACATACAACATACTTATATTAATGTAGTAAGACATAATCAATCTCATTAAAACAATAAGTCTAAGCTGTTTGGCTTAATTCATTCTCCTAAACCAAACCCTTAAAGTCTCTGAGGTTTAGCAAAAAAGAAAAACTAACAGCAAAAACTGACAAAAACCCATTTAATAATGACCATTCTTCTCTTTATGCCTCATCATCAGCCAGCCAGCCAGCCTTCTTCTTTACCCTTAATTAATCGTTCTTTAGTATATTAAAATTTATGGCCTCAATCATGAAACTAATTACCAAAGCATCATTCCCCGTATCACACTTATGTATAAGCTTTTTCGAATCAGTTTCACATATGTATAAACCAGTGGCCCTGGCCAGTGTCAGTGTCGGTGTGTGCCTTGTATTGTGTATACCCGATAGCAGGACAACAAACAATACACTCTCCTCTGTTATTAATTCTCTTGAGCATCTTAAGGATTAAAGCCGACAGATAACAAGAAAATAACATTCTCTCCAAAATCCTCACCATCACTCATATAGTAGCCTTAAATATAATGTCTATATCCCCAGGACAAATGTAATATCCTGAGTATATAAAAAAAAAATATCTGATATTAATATTTAATACACGTGAACGCACACGTAAAAGCACTTATATTAAAGGTCCAAGAATCCTTATGGATACGTTCGTACGTACGGATGTATGTTCGTATAATCACTTCTGGGTTTTCAGTTTCTTCAAGGGATATTATTATTATGGAACAATGGGATCCGAAATGAAGATTTGCTGTATAGTTAATTTCTCTCTATCAAAAGGACATTGCCTGCTTTGCCGCATTCTGACACCAGATCAGTGTCGAAATGTCCTGCCAAAGAATTCCATTACTTCGGTCCCAAGCTGTACAGTAAGTTGTACAATTTTTCGACATAATCTGACAGTTGGGGCGTGGATTATTCCATCCATTTCTATGTCGTATTTGTATCCCCGACCGACATCGAATCGGCTTCGAGGAGAGAGTGAAATTCCAAGTGTAATATCGTTCGTTCACTCGACTCAAGTCACAGAAGTCAACGAAACAATAAAAGAAAATGAGCAAAAAACAGTGAAGAAAATCCATAAAAGGACGATGTTTCTTGCAAGTCCTTTTCCTTAAAGCACAGCGGAATGAGTGAGAATTCCTAAGAAGCCGATCCATATTCACATTCCTTTAGTAATGCCCCCACACACACGGTTATTAGTTTGACTTCATATAATGCGGTACAATATTATTACACCACAACCACACCATACCTCCGATACCAGCTTTCAACGCTATATGGAGACCGACCCATACACATCACGAATAAGGACTTAACCGAGGAATGCTTTCAAGGAGCCACATTCGCACTGTAATACTAAGACGAGACAGGACGAGCCCCCATAACCAAGTCTAGGGAGTGGAAAATATAAATGGTGACCAAGTCAGCAGTAGCAGTATTCTCCACCATCAGTAACGGTACTCTGCGAAAAAGGGTTTTTATTTTCTTCATATATATGTAGTTTTTTGGTTGTGACACATGATACCTATAACTGTACTCTATGTTCGTAATCTATAGAAAGATGGCGGTCGGGGCAGCTTATAGCGCAAAAGTTATGAGAAACGCGTGCTCACGTCTATAGACGAACGGGTATTAAATTGTCCACTTGGATGCCATTTCAAGGATTCCACTTTAAGCCTTTCAACATTGGTAATGGTTTTGTGCAGTGATGCCCGTCGTTAATTTTGAATGCCAAAAACGAGCCAAAAGAAATATAAATCCCGAAGACAATAAAATACAATTGTTTTATGGCAGTTTAAGTTCATAGTCTGGCTGGATGGTAATAAACTTTAATAAGGGGTCCCACATATAATATTGTGGTCAAGTCAACTCAAATCACTGTCCAAAGAAATACAAAGTATAGCAATAGTTATTATATGTTTTTGGGCATCACTATAAATGCAGGTTGAAACATTGAAGCCAATTTTCATATTTTTGTAAAATGATGGAAACATAGTGGTTGACGATTTGAAGTTCCTGTCTGTCCATGATAAAGATTTTATTTTGGTTCAGTTGTTTGCCCAAAAATCACCGTAATTATTTCTGTTGGTACTTATTAATTTTTATTTTCCCAAGAGAAGATGATTTTGAAAGTGTCGGGAATTTACACAAATCTCATTTTGCATACAATCTTTTATTTTGACCATGAAAACTAGCTAACTCTGGAACGCTGTTTAATTTTAAGACAAGTGTAGTTAAGTGCCTTAGGCTATAGACCTTGTAGGCAATATTTTACACAGTTAAAACATCACGAGCGATGGTGACAAAGAGGGTTAAATCGGTTGGTAATGAAAAGAGTGAAGATTGATAATTTTTTTTTTCAGGGATGATGGAATATTAATTAATATAAATAAAGATTCCCGGGTAGCCATCACTGATTAGCAACGAATACTATGATAATACTTGTTATACGCAATTCGTATTAAAAATCTTCTTATAGAAACTATGTCTGGCCAAAAACAAATCCTGCTTCATGATTAGCAATTCTCTCTCACAGAATTCATGTATGTAAGTTAAACTGAGTTGAGCTATTTTGAATCAATAATTCAACATGTCCAATCCTTAATGCTAAGTCTTCTACTTGGCTGATTTATTTCAGTAGTAATACAATTTGTATTAAAGAAAATATTTCTTATTAAAAAATGTTGCATATCAAAATTTGCAAAATAAAAGTTTTTTGTTGAAGATTCGATACTTCAAAAATAGGTTGACAATTTTTTGCATACTAAATTCGACTCGTCAAGAATGTTCCAGTAACCGGTTTGTAAGTGAAAATTTGTATCTCATCCCGAACCGTGAACCGGGCATTTACAAATGACCAAAGCAATTTATTTTCAAACGTTTGTAAGTTTTTTTAAGTTTATATCGCAGGTACAACCCCAGAGTTGTATATCATAGGTCCAAACAGGTTGTAGTACCTGCCTGTGTAAAATCCACTTATTTTCAATACTAAACAGTGCTATCGAACGTACAGCAATTGCAATACTTGTATCTTTCTTCTAGTGCGTACTGCCGTACTGCTCACCTCTGTTTTGTACTGCATTTTGCCTTTTATTTTGCCCTTGTTTATTGTTTTTGATTTTTTTTCCACAATTAAATGAATCCAAAAATAATAGCCATGGTGGCATTTCATTTCATATTTTCAATCAACATTCCATTTTACTTGTAATATTTTTTTGTTTAAATATCTAAAAAGAGCCATTTTGGTGAATTTTTAAAGAAAGCTCTGTCCTTACTGGCTCTTAAGTATGATGTTACTATGCATTATCAACTAAGAAATAAGCAATTGGCATTCTGTGTCTCTGTTTGCCAGTGTTAGTGTGGTATTTCCACAAATTTTACACCTTTTAAATTTGTACTTCAACTCCTTTCCTGGAATTTTTTTGCTGAGGAAATTTTATATCAGCCAAGTACTCCTATACAACAATTTTCTTTAAAATTCAGTTGAAAACAAAATTTAAGTGGTACCTACGAGTATATGCGTTCAAATGTTATGATTTTTGTAACAAAAACAGCAATTTTGAACAGACAGTGCATCAGGTTGTCAAAAACTTAAACAAGGAAAACGAAAATATTGCGTATTGCTTTTGTCTCAAAATTTTGCAAAATTTTTTGGAATGTATTGCCCTCGTTGTTTATAAAACGACAGCACTGATACTAAGCTTTGAATATTAAGCGAGTAGCCAGTTAATATCTCTTAATTTACTTTTTAGGTCCTCGCATTTCTTTTTTACGTTCGGCTGCATTCATTCCCAGATACTTTACCTCATTGGAAAATGAATCAAGAAGAAGAAACGGTATTACGAAAGATGGGTAATCTATTTATTTTTTTAAAACGTGTTCATTGAGTGCTATTTGCCATGTTTTTGTCCACTCATTAATATTATTAAGTGACATTTTGCTTACTGCAGGTATTGCAGTATCATCAGCAAATGTGGCTACCATAGCTTCTTCTGTTTGAGGCATATCACGTGTAAATTAAAGGTATAGAACTGGACCTAATACACTTCCTTGTGATACTCCAGCCACTATTTCTTAGAAATTTTAATACACAATTCCATGTCTTACTCGAAAAAGTCTGTTTTCTGAATATTCGTTTAGTATTTTATTAGTCTTTCAAGCAGAACTTGTCTAAATTTAAATTTGTGGCCTTCGTGCCACACTTGTCGAATGCATGTGATCAAGAGCTTTCCCGATTATATCAGTAGCTACATCTGTTGTAGCAAGTATTGTCGAATACTTGCTCATTAATCCGAAATCTGTAACTAAAAAAAAAAATTCCCAAAGAAGTTAAATCTGGCCCTGGCTCTACATATTTGAGTAGACTATCAAGTAAACATCAACTGCTTTGTTTTTAGTAGAAAGATAGACATGATCATATCTCAGTTTATTACATTTACTTTTCGTTTAGAACAGAAATCTGAACAACAAAACATCTGGCAGCAGTATAAAATCGAAAATCGTTCACGATAGCAGAGTTTTCACTAATAAGAGCTTTATTTTTAAAGGCATGAAGTGCTGTGTCATCCAAAGAGCACGAAGACCACCATAGACTTTGCCAATGGCGCAATTTATATGAGCAGACCAAGTAAGAGTCCGATTGAAAATCAAACCAAGATTCATGCCAGATTCAACATATTTTCTTGGACTTTGGTCTTGGTGGATTGTTGGAATAAAAGAGAAGTCAACCATACTTTTATGTATAACAAGAGCTTTTGATTTTTGTGCATTCAGGCGAAGGTCATTTTGTACACTGCAGATCTTCATTTATTGAAATTGTGACTTCGTTTATCAAGTTCAGAAGACGCTTCAATGAATTTTAGTATCATCATTCATCAGCAAGCATGTGCATTGTTTTACAACTCTAAGAAGTTCATTCACATACACAAAAACTAGTAACGGACCGAGGATGGAGCCTTGCAGTACACCACACTTAACTGGCAACGAACTTCAGCACATATTTCCTACTACATCTTGGTGCGTTGTTCCTTGCAATCATAAGAAATTATAAGTTTTGCTGCAGGTAAATAAAACTTGAATTCTTTCTTTAGCTTAGATTAATGAATGGAGTAGTTGATTGTGCCAAACGCTTTTGAGTGATAATTTTAGCATGATTATTATCAACCGCCATTCTTATTTCATTGACAACCAATTTAATGCCGTTTTGAAACTCCTTTTGAGACAGAAACTAGATTTGGTTTTCAACCAAACGTTTTTAAGTTAGTAGATATATTTGCATTTGAAAGAAAACTTTTGAAAAGAATGACCAAATTTAAATCGGCCTATATTCAAATACACTTCCACTCATTGTTTTTATGGATGGAGACAATTTTAGCTACCTTACACTGCAAAAGCAAAACGAATGTTGTTAGAATGGAGCTAAAGATATATGTAGGTGAGGTAAGGCTATATTATACGGAAGCAAAAGCTTAACAAATTAAGGATGAACTTCATCAAGTCCCATAGTTTTTGATTTTATAGACAAAATGGCTTCAACCACATCTTCTTAACTAAATCTATAAAAAAAAACATGGAAGGATTCAGTATCTTCATCTGGTGACGGTCAAATTTTGGGAGATTTACTGAAGATAAACTTCGTTTGCACTAAAAATTACAAGTATATTATTGGGGATATTTGGTTTTTGTTTTCTTAATCCAACCTCTTGAATGTGTTGACAGACTTCTTAGCTTGAGGAACAACCACCAAATTTTCTGCTATAAAAAAACTTTTCTTCAGTTCTTTTTGAAACAAGTAGGTTTATTATGAAGTATTCGATATTTTTAATAAAAATCAGCAATCCTTTATTTTTTCAGCTTCTAAGGGCATCATCGCGCTTCTTTATGAGTTCCTGGATATTTTCAGTAAATCACTGTAATTATTTAAATTGAAGTTTTTTTTTATTTTAAGGCACAAGCTTATGAAAAAGTGAAAGTAGATTCGTTTGTAGAAGATTAGTCTGATCATTTACTAAAGGTAACCGGTGAACGGTTTCCCAATTGGTGTTTAATGCATCTTGGTGCAAGGCTGCATAACGTACATTACGGAAATCTCTAACCGTGATTTTAGATCTCACATTTGTTTATTTTCACACTAGAAGGTACAAAAAAGTAGATCATATTTAGAGTTGGGTTAACCGAAATCAAATCAATGGATTTCAGGAACTCCAAAAAATTAAAAGCCCGAGGAATATCTAAGTCTAGGAGATTAGAATTGAAATCACCACATAATGTTATAGTTTTGGCACTGCAGGCTTGCTCTTGTAAGGTAGTTGTATATAGTGGATCCAATGTCAGTGGAATATAATTATTTGGCGAGTAAGTGTAGCGCCGGAAAAATATACCTTTACTCTGAAGAATTTCCAAGTGATGATTTTAAATGCAATTATTTTTATTTGTTTGTGGACTTTTGCATGAGTATTCCTAATGGAAAAATAAATATTTGCGTTTAAAAATTTTAACTTGGAATTTTCCCCAATTGGAAATGCATTTTTCAAAACAATGAGAATATTATTTTCAATAAAATGAGTATTAATATTATTTCAAAGACTTTGGAATTTAAGAGAAAAACGCAAAATACCGTTATATTTGTTTTATATACAGTTTATATAAAAAATACTATTTTTTTGTGATCGTTATAAAAAAAACTTTTATGTAACCTAATAAAAGGTTAAATAACCTACAAACTGTGTTAGGTAAGTGCTAAAATTAAATTTCTTACATTTACCGTTTAAGAGTGGTAAGCGAAAAATCTTTACCTTCGTTACTTTAACTTTTTGAAAAAAAGATATTGAAAAAAGTGTTTTTTTTTTTATATTTCTTAGATTAAATTGCAATCTATAAACTGAGCATAAATTATTCAATGACAACTTCTTTATTTAAGACTTAAAGGAAAAATTTGAAATTTTGGGTTTTTAAAATATTTGCATTTCGTGAAATTTTGTTTTCTCAAATTTCTCTTACCTGAGCAAATAAAATGCAAATTTAAGTATTTTGGGAAAATTTGTTTTTTGTTTTTTTTTTTTTTAAATGTCATTTGCTTAGTTCATTCGTTTGTATTTGGTCGCTCCCACTTTAATAGTTGTTTTTATATCTTCAATATTAATTAGTTCACCAAGACACATACATACATACATACAAATGTTTATTTATTTCCCTGCACAGATTGTGTAATGTTTTGATTAGAGACTTCCATTAAAATTTGTTCACACTTTATATAATATACCTAACAAGGTCTTATCATTAACATTCAGCCAGATTTACCAAATCTCGAATGACTGCGCATTTTTATCAAAATAATGGTCTTAAAAGTTGAGTAATCAAATTAGAACAAAATCCTTCATTCGTTCAAGTTGCATATATGAGCATTATGCTTAACGAAAACCAACATTTGAATTTTCCACAACTCTTTCATTAAATTTCACAAAAAAAAAAAAAAACAAAAAATAAATTGAGTTTGAAAGAGGAATGAGTATTTGGCTTTTTTCCCAAATATTTTCCTACTTTGCGTGTTTATGTGTTTTAAATGTCAAATATGTGTGCTGTGCTTTATCCTGTAATGTTGAACAAAATCATCATGATTCGATAGGGGCCTTGTTCCATTTGCATGCCCTTTTCACATTCACCGATATTGACACAGCAGCTGTGCTCCAGTCAAAGCTTCTTTCACTCGTCTCTTTTTCTACATCCTCGGTATTTTTTTTTCTTTCAGTATGCTCTGTGCAAGGATAGGGTTTATCACATTAAGGCATTATGCGATATTGCAGAAGTTTTCTATATATGTGGAAGGGGGATAAAGAGTTTGAGCGTCATCCCGTCAATGCCAGCTAAGCCCCTTTATACCCCATCCTCTGAGTATATCCTTGTCAACATGAGGAAAAGTTCGGTTTTGACTTATTTTTTGTCGTTCTTTCTATGAGTTTACTTATTTTATATTTTTTTTTTTTCAAAACTTTGCTTTATGGGAGTTTGTATTTACTTAAAAATTAAAACTTGCTTAAATGTATAGACACAGAGATAAAATTATTTTTTATGTACCAACTTGAGCTAGCAGATGGAGGAAAAATTTGATCCGACTGTGATGTCCTTTTGCCAGATGGTATCTACCTCACCACCAAATAGTTTTTTTTTCTACGGGATGAGGGCTTTTTTGTTGGGCATCACTGTTGTAATAATTTAAATGGCAAACAGCTTAGTTCAAAACTTAGTGCGGAGAATGAATTGAAATGTGGTTTTTGAATTCTGATTTCTATTTTTATTTTATTTTACATTTTTTTTTCAATTTTATTTTGATGCGGTCATGATGTCAAAGTTTTGCTGTGGTATGCTTCCAGTAAATGTGTTATAATCTGTTAACAAATTAAAATAGTATCTAGTGTTTTAAATTTGATATTGTTCCTTACTTTGTTTAATACTTTTCAATGAGGGCTCTGGTAGTTTTTGTTTGTTTTTTTGCGTTTGATATTTTTACAGAGGGTTCCATAAAAATGAGGTCTATTATAGTGAACAAGTTATTCAATGTTTTTTTTACTGTTGCAAATTGTATACCTGTACATTCAACATGCCCAAAACTTAAGAAGAACTCGAAGCAACACTTAAATAAATCAGTAATAGAAAAACAGAAAAAATCCTTTTAAATTTACTATGTAAAATACAACACGCTTTGGATTCCATTATCAGAACCAATAGTTTTTGCTAAGCCTATTGATGGTAGGGGTGGCAAGTGGTGCAAGTTTTTTTTTTTGTTTTATTAAAATATGTACACATTTCTGTAGTTAGTAAAAATATTAAATTAAATTAAATTTTTAGTGTTTTTTTTTTTAGAATCTATCTAAAGTCAATAATTTGTATTTATTATGATTTTTCCATTGTTTATATGAGTGATTCTACAAACAATGGAATTTTCGACGGCTCCGCTGATATTTTAATAACTGTTCATGTATTCTATCGGATATATATAGCTATGAATCTAATTCTACATGGCCACACAAAATTATTAAAATCTGACATGTTCCCTGCCCGTTTTAGAAGAGAAAAACTCTCATAGTTCTCTTATTTAAGTTCCAAACCCAACATTAATTTTCAATTATTGACGTTAGATATATTGCAAGCTTATTAACATATTTTTACTCGAAAAAAAAGAAAAAACAGCAGTTTAACGATTGATAATGATTAAGGGGGCTGTAAAAATTGAAAAATAAATCTATTTCCCAGGAGCGGAGTTGGAAGGAGTTTTTGGGGGTGATTAAAGGGGGGAAAATTGTATTCTTTCATATTCTAATTAAAGTTGAAGTCAAAATGAAAAGTGCTAAAAAGAAAAGTTTAAGATCACGCAAAAATCGACAACTGTTATAAAAGTAATTTTTTTTTAACATAACCTCAATATTTCCGAGATAATGGCGAAAATCTATCTCTTTCTTTTGCTTTGGTTTTTATTTTTCATTTCCCCAAAAATAGTTCAATTTGAATGAAACTTTGTGAAAATATATCCTGTTGTGTTTTAAGTACCAACTTTTTTTTCAAGGAAAACCATAGAGTAATTTTTAAGATATTCAATTTTGAATTTTGTTTGATAAGAAACTTTTTTTCAAATGTAAACTGTACTTCAGAAAATCATTGTACAAAGTCCGCTTAGGACTCATTTCTTTTGTTTTAAAATCTGCTTTCATATAAAATACTGACAACATATCGATACCTTCCCGTAAGAATGTATTAAGCAACATTTCGAAAATATCAGATACATCGAAATAAACCTCTGGATTAATTTCTTATGTGTGCATCTAATTAAATAAAAAAAATTGGAAATTAATTTTCAACTTCAAAAATCTGTTTATTACAAAAAAAATACACAAATTAATAACTAAAAAAGAGACTTTTAAAAATGTTTATTAAAAATTTTTAAAATGTCGCTTAATACATTCTTACGGGAAGGTATCGATATATTTACCACTGTTCAGAATGCAAAAAAGCCAAAACTTAATTTTGCATCAAGTTATTTTTTAATAAGTTTTTTATAAATTGTTTAACATTTTTGGAAAATGCAAAAATTTACTACACCATTATATTCTACCGAAAAAAATAAAAAAATGGTATTTTATATTTGACTCAACAAAATTTTTAACGATGCCACAACAATATTGCTAGAAATATTGATTTTAGTACATATAGTTTTATAGTTAACAAAAGTTTTAGTCTAAGAGCCCACAGCAAATTTAGGGAACGGATGTATTACCAAAGTCTAAGGGCTTATTGGTACATGTATCGTGATATCGAAATCGAATACTAAAGTCTAGCAGGTTAGTTTTTGTTGTCTTTTCAGCCCTTTTCATTTTGACGTCAATTATTATTCAGATTATTGGAATTGTGTTGTTGTTTCAAAATTTTCAAACAAGTATTTTTTGGATACAATTTTGTTTGTTGGTAAAAAAATGGTGGAAAAATATTTGTAGGGGGATTTATGGTTTGAAACTATTTCATATTCTTGTTTCGGTAAGGGATACAATTACTTTAATCATAACCACATTTTGCTATATCTGCCTATTTACAAATTTATTAATACGATTTAGCACGAAAATCTTTCGTGACCTTAAGAAAAACAAAAAAACTTAAAAAAATTATCAAAAAACAAATGTTGATCTATGATCACGATTCTGTGGCCTTTTGATTTTATATACGAGTATCTTCTGTATTTATCCCACAAATGAGTTGCCAAAAATAGCTATGAACTTTAAAAAAAATTCATTAAAAATATATTTTTAAGAACCTGGCCAACCAATTACTGAAAATAGTTGATCTTTTATTATGATCTAGTGATCAATTGGATGGTACACATGAAACCTTTAAGTTTGGAAGTTTTCTGGGGCTGAGCTGTTTCTATTCACATTTTTCGACCAATTAGAGCAGACTTTTTTTTTAATGAAGGGCCAACATTGTAGACCCAACTTTTTATTATAGCTATAGTCAGGCTTGCCAGATTAGGCTATTTATCGGAAATTGGGCTATCTTTTTTTTCGAAATTGCTGACAACAATTTCAGTATGACAGCCCAATCATAATTGAACTACTAATAGCCCAAATCTAATCTTGAGAGACATTTTTTTTTTTCGTTTAAATAAATCATAAATAAAACACATTTCTCCCACTAAACATACCCTTTAAGCAGTCAAAAATTTGGCACCACTTTTTATTCACTGAATAGTCCCCTATAAGTTGATAAATTGATTGAAGTTATGAGAACATTTTTATTTTATTGTTATTGGGCTACATTTGGGCTACTTTTTTGGTTCCGATTTTGGGCTACAGAAATTTCTAAATTGGGCTATGAAACTTGTTCAGATATGGCAAGCCTGGTTATAGCAGTAAAAAGTATGGTGTTTTTTTTTTTGTTCTTCCAGTACAAAAATGGTGGGATTTTTTTTTTTTTAATTCGATGGGATTCAAGAAATTTCATTTGGCATCACAGCCTCATTACTTTTAAGAAGAATTTCAGCACCTTTGTTATGCAACCAACTTCTACAATTTTTCTGACGCAGCATCTATTTAACTTTTTTTATCATCAATTCCAGCAGAGTTGCCATGTCCTTAACAATTTTTATAGGACAATTTAGAATGTTTGTAGCCTAAAAATCGTAGCCGAAAGTGTTGCCTAAATAGTTTCCGAATAACAATAAAAAAATTTTTTTGTTCATAAAAAAGGAAATTCTGGGAAGAAAAACTTTGATTTTAGAGATTGTTTTTTACGTTTTTTTCTTCTTTTTGACAGGCACATACCTTCGTGATTACTTAAAACAAAAAAAGTCCATTCGTGATTTTGACGTTTAAGAAATTTAAGATGAATTAATTGGAAAACAGGCAGTAGGTCTGTTTATTTAATTTGAATTTCTTTGTGTGTTCCTTTACTTTGAATTTCTGTGATTTTTAGTCCAAATTATATAGAGTGTCAAAAAATGTTTTATATGAATCTTGATAGAAGAAATCACAGCAATTTAAAGTAAACGAACAGACCTTCTGTGATTTTCTGCGCATTTTAGTCCAAAGTTCTGTCAAAATTCATATAAAAAAATTTGTTGACAAAAGTTTGGACTAAAAATCACAAAAATTCAATGTAAGGGAACACACACATAATAATTAAAAATATTTTTTCACTTCTTGTTCAGATCTATCTTATTTTTCTCATGAAAAATAATTAAGTTCATTTTTTAAAGTTTATAAGTATCACCAGTCTCCTTTTTCAAATCATAAATGGCAAATTTCAGCCGGAAAAGTATTCAAATTTCCTTACATGCTTTCGTTACTTCATCCACCGTACATTTCAACTACTCTTATCCAATGTTTCAAAAAAAAAACAGCACGAAACACCACCAAAAAATCGAGTCGTGTAATCAAGCACAAATTGAAAACTGTTGCGGTTGATTGGAATATCAAATCTCCTGCGTATATTCAGTGAATAAAAAGTGCTGCCAAACTATGTAATGCCTTAAGGGTATGTTTAGAGGGAGAAAAGTGTTTTATTTATATGATTTATTAATGGTGCAGGGAAATAATTCCACGGGCATCTGCTCCACATGGGAATTTATTGCACCTTAAGTGGGAATCTGTTCCACTTTTCAAAGTGCAATGTGTTTTCACCGAGAGAAGAAATTTACTGCACTTTTTAGTGGAAAAGATCTCCACTTAGAAAGTGGAGTTTTTGCCCACTTAGTATGAGAATCAATTTCACTTCTTTTTCTTTGATTCGTTCTTAGGTGGTATTTTTTGTATAACATATAGTCCTCAATGTTATTAGAACTGCAAAAGTATGATCCATACCTCGGCTTTTGAATTCTCTTCTATATAAAGATATCAAAATGATACAGTTATAATTATTGTTGGAATAAGGATAAATTCAAAGTTTCTTTAAATCGCATTCTTTAAATGCAAAAGAAACAGCCAACCATCTCGCTGTTTATTCGCCGCAATGCTTGTACTGTATTTATGTAAACAAACAAGGACGGTTTATATATTTATGACTCAATAATATATCAAATTGCAAATTTTAGGTGGGGCAAAATTCCACAAAATTTCGGGTGTAGTAAGTACCCTCTCGTCGTGATGATGAATTGCACTTTGAAAAGTGGAACAGATTCCCACTTAAGGTGGAATAAATTCCCATGTGGAGCAGATGCCCGTGGAATTATTTCCCTGCACCTAAATAGGTAGGAACAAAAATATCGCCCAAGATTAGATTTGGGCTATTTTTATAGCTGAATTATAATTGGGCTGTCATACAAAAATGATTGTTTTTTGGCAATTTCAGAAATAGACAGTCCATTTTCTGATGAATACATAGCTGATTATGGCAAGACTGCAATCAAGTTGTTTACTTCGTTTCTAATTCATTCTGAAATTTGGTATACCTAACCCGGTTGTTTGCATCATCTGCAAATATTAGAATTCAAGATGGCACCCTTGATCCTTGCTAGAAAATACATCCGTTTGTCATCGACTTATGAGGAAAAGTACTCAAAGTCATCAGTAACGTTGGAAACTTATGTTTTTCATAAACAAATGATCTTGTTATTGTTGTATAACCATTCTTTTCGAGACTTTTTAAACCTGGTCAATACTTCCTCGTGAAGTGAACAATCACCAGTGGAGAAAGTGATTTTTTGACATTTCAAACTGACACAGACTTGCGAATGGGTTGTTAACGTTTGACGTTTACAACCGCAATGCCTCAAATGACTAGAAATTGAACTGTCAACTGTTCACCAAGAGCGAAAACTCTTCACGAGCACGTTCCCGTGTGAATAAAAATGCGAATTTTATATGGATTCACGACATGATTCACAAGTATGTAGGTACTAGACTTTAACAACAAGCGTACATAAATGACTAGGCTTTAAACAACCAAGTACATAATTATTTTGTCAGTTTACGAATATCTTAAAAGTAAATTTTATTTTTTCACCCATTTCCAAAAAAATATGTATTTCAGTTAAACCTACAATTACAAATAAGAAAAATGTTGTAAATATTTTTATTAATTGCATCATTATCATTACTCACAAGAAAATAAAGTGCGACCCTAGTCAGGCGTTTAATTTAAAAAAATAAACCTCTCGGGCCAAAGGCTATCTCTGTATAGTGATGGTAATAACATTTCAGTTAAGGTGCCTTTCGATTTATGTTCACATATTGCTATAAAAAAGTGATTAGATAAATCTTCACTGGTAGATAAAAAGTTCTCATCTAATTTCCCGAGGACTTAAAACTTTAGTATTGTCGCGAAAGGTCCTTGAAAGAAAGAGGATACCCTAAAACTTTCTACTCAACCATGAGATGGAAAAATAAATAAAAAGAAACAAAAAAAAATAAAAACGATTTTGTGCCTTGTCCTATTAAATTTACAGACAATTTCTTCGAGAAAAATTTTAAATTTGGTGTCCTTGGGTCTTGCAGTATTTCGTTGTTCCTTCAACACACACACTTTCCCACCAAAAGACCTGGACAAAAAAAACATGACAAGGGGCGAGGCATTTGAGCTCGAGCATGGAACAAAGCTGAACACATCATGGCCGTGTGTTCGATAATCGTGCTGTCGAAACCAGCAGAATGAAAAATTACTGTCAAAGGTAGGAACGGAAGGGTCTGCGGGACTGGTTTTTACTATATAGATGGGCCAACAAAAAACTCCAATGCAAGGACAGTTAAACTCGCTAGCGGTTAGTTATTGGTATGTATAGGTATATTTACTCCTACACTGCTGGAGCTAGTGGTGCTGGAATTGTCTTGATTAATGCTTTTGAGGTTTTCTGCGTTTTTCGATATCTTTTTGCGGGAGGATTTTCTTGCCTCGCCTCAGTTTGGTCGTCTGTTTCTTTCCTTTCGTTTTTTTTTTTTTTTTTTTTGTCACAATTCAAGGGTATTAACGAGATTTGTAACGTATTGCTCGTTCTTTTTTCGTTTATTTTGCAAAACGAAACCATTTTGGGTGGTGATGGTGACTATATGGTGAAGTTCGGAAGATTGCAAGAAGAGCTATTTTTTGTGCTATTTTAGCGTCGGAAACCATTTCTCAGATGCAATCATTTGTAAAAATGCTATTACAAGCGCGGATTGCGAAAATTGAAAATTCCCTATTTTGTGTTGGGGTTGGATTTGGGGGTGCTTACATCGGTAATGATGGTGCGTTCGTAAATTATGAGAAGAAAAAAAAAAAACAGTGGAGGGGGGAAATTACAATTTTAAAACGAAAACAAAAATCCTTCCAAATCTGAATTTGAAATAGAAATAATGGAAGTGTTGACAAATTTAAAACACGTGGATAAGCAATTTTAAAGCATTTTAGAATATTGTTTTCAATACAAAGGAAACATTTACTGAAATGTGATTTAATTTAAAACGAAAAGAGCGATGAGGTGTTCATAAAATGTTGGGAGAAAAATAAATGATTTTTTTATATTGTGTGCAGGCCGACCGTTCTCCCGCTTCAACTCTTTTATTTTTTAAATAAATTAAGATTTATATCAATTTTATTTGGAGTAACAGTTATAGGTCAAAAAGGCTGCTTTTCATGGAAAAACAAAAAAAAGTTAAAGAGTACCTATCTCTTGTCACTAAAAGGCATATCATTTTAGCCGTTTGCAATGGGCGAACAATTGTAATTCGCCTCCATTCCTGTCGACAAGAAACAGGATCAGTTCACAGGAAATGCGTCTTTACTAGGTACTTTAACTACAAAACTCTATATAGTGACTCTCGGATTGTTGTCTGCCCCTCTGTGAGCTTATTTCATAACTTGCTAGTTTTTCTGTTCATAGTTGCTTGAGAATTGCTCGTATTCTTTTTACTGTGCTAAATTTTAACGCACTTTATGAGCATAGGTACCTAATTTTTTACAGCACCTATTATAACTCGAAATCAAAAATTGACGAATGTAGCTATGTTGCATTACAGTTTGCGACTCGCCAAAATTAAAGTTGCCTAAAATATCAAACATTTGGCAAGTTTTAATGTCATTCAATACCTGTACCATTAGCAAACATTAGCCTCTATCGGCGATATTGAACTCTAGTTCTTGATGACTTTAAATAAAATCGCACTTCTTATTTTTGAAATGTATGTGGAACCTCCGAGTTGAGTCGAGCTTTCAAGACTTATTGGCTGGAATGAGGAATTTTTTTTAGTGGCAAAAATAAGACGTCACCCAGTGCATCGAAAAAGGAGTCTTTGATGGTTACTTTTTAAGTTCAGGCAAGCCTGAGGCATTTACTAAAAAAGTGAGATGAACCCTCCTGAACCTCTTTGTCTTGACACTCACTACTTTGTCCTTGTTTAAGTGGCATAAGTACCCAGGGTCATGGAGTCCGGGACACATCGAAGAGTGACTGAATTTGCTTAGCCAAATAATCTCAATTTATTGCGGCTACGAATAATCATATTTGATTGTGTGGCGATTAATTTCCACCTGGCTTTTTGCTATAAGATATCAATGTTCCTGATGTTTTTCAGTTCACATGTTGAAAAAGTATTTTGTGGTTAAAGAAAATGCAAGTAAGAAAACACATTAAAAGGAACTTTATTATCATATTTACGTTAGGGTTATCTGAAAGGGTTGAAGTCAGAATCCCGAAAACCAAAATCCTGAAAACTTAGAGTCCCGAAAATCCAGAATCCCGAACACCCAAAATCCCAAAATCCCGAGAACCCACAATCTCGAGAACCCAGAATCCCCAAAAGCCAGAATCCTGAAAACCCAAAATTCCGAAATCCTGAAATCAAAATCCCGAAAAATTATATAAAATGAAAAATTTGCGAAAATGTTTTATTTGATATAATTTTTCGAGTTTTCGTATGTAGAGTTAGTGATTAGACTTTTATTCCAACCCATGATTTAACACTTTGTTTAAAGTTAAAATTAAAGCCATTTGATTTCAATTCTACGAGTATTAGGCCAGATCTAGACCATTTTGCCGATACCGATACGGTATCGCTACATTAAAATATTTTTGCATAAGAAAAACTGAAAATAGCGAAAACGAATCAGGTATCGATGATGTGAATGTGCTCATTGTGTTCAGTTTTAAAATACTTTGTTTTATCGAGACCTTATCGATAACAAAACTTTAAAGTGAATTTGTTCTTAAAGTTTGTCAGAGATTCTTCTGGATTTTGGGTTTACGCGATTTCGGTTTTTTTGGGATTTTGAGTTTTCAGGATTCTGGGTTTTCAGGATTTTGGGGTTTCGAGATTCCTGAATTTTCTAGATTTTGGGTTTTCGAGATTGTGTCTGTCTCCCTATTCGAAAAGATGTTTGTTATGAACCCTCCCCAGCTTCCGTTTTGAAACTACCTATGAAAAGAACGAACCTGGTTTTCTTCCAAAAACTCTCTTATTGGGATATATCTGTTGATGCAACTGAATTAAAATCCATTAGACCAAGATCCAATAAAATAAAAAGTCAGGTCAATTGCGTAACGTGTTGTAAGTAATATCAATTATAGCATTTGATTTTTTGTACCAATAACCGCTTCTTTACCTACTTAAACATTTGTTAAATACGTGGTTAACTTTGACGTAGCTACATTTTTATATCGATTTTCTGTCCATACCTTTTGGTCGGAAGGGAAAAGTGTGCATACAAGAAATATTAAGCTTGCAATTTTAAACAATTAATGCTATAGGTCAAATTCTCTGTAGTTAGCCCTTTAGAAAATAAAGAGCAGCAAAGTTTCTAAACATTGTGTGTTTACCTGAGTGGTTTTTCGAAAATTTGCCACTTATACCTACTGATGTATTGAACGGGTTTCTAATCCAAGAAGAGTCTTCTTTGTCAGTTTGCTAGAATTGAAGCAACCACAGTGCAAAAAGATTACTCCACAATTTTAAATGTTGAAAAAATGACAAAAAACTGCCATAAGAAACAGAAAACAAAATATTTACACAACCTAAATAAATCTTTCTTGAAAAGAGAAATAGAAGTAACTTTATAGGGAAGAGGGGGCACCCTATCACACTTTTTACCTAAACCAACCTTGGTCACTATTACATTACAACTTCATCATAAAATAATTGTTAAAAAAAACATCAAAAGTGAAATAAATATGATGGTTAAGAACCGTTTCCGCGTTGATTCCAGCTAGTTTTATTAAAAATGCTTACTTTAAAAATACAATGAGTACTGTAAAACAAATTTGTATTTATTTTTAATTATTTTTTAAAGATTGCTGTCGTCCCAAATGTCATCAGATACCTATCTAAGGAAGAATTACCACCATAAAATTTTGATTTAGTATAAAAAAGTATTTTTAATACTTTTTTGGCTACCCCCGTCTCCCCTACATCAGATCAGAGAAATTTTCGTTATATTAAAATTTTTAATTAAAAAAAAAAAATATAATATAAATCTGGGGCCAAATCACCGCATCAGTTATCGAGCAATACGTGACTGAATTATATGAGTTTGGCATTTCCGCTCACGTTTCGAGCAATCTATTTTACCAAAATTTGAAGAAGTTACTCATTCATTCGATCACTGATGGCACTTACTCACTCGGTCACTGACGCGGTAATTTGGCCCCTGTTTTTGGAATCGTCTGGTTTTGCACCGTTGTTTTACTGAAAATAAATGTGGGCTTCATTTTCTTCATTATACACTTACCAATCATATATTGTTTTTCACAATTTAATAAAATATCGGTTAAGTTTAGGCACCGTTTGAGACTTAAATTTCCAAGGTCTCGGTACCGCTTACTTGTAGTTATGGTCTTGGTCTTGTCCTTGTTTACAGCATGGCCATCAAGTGCCGAATATTCTTCTATCACTTTGCTGTGATGGACTCTTTAATGGGACATTCGAAACAGCTGATGATGCGATACTATCCCTAAAAGTTGGATGGATCTGTTGAAAATAGTCCATTCCATATTATAGTTCAACACAAATACATAAATAAATTCGGTGGCAAAACAGCTCGTGGAGAACCAGGGCCTAGTGACTTACAACTTTCCTGTAAGGAATGGAGGGGACCTACAATTATTTGCCGAGTCCGAGCGGCTAGATGAAAAGCATTTATTCATGACAAGTATACTCTTGGAGGATTTTTCAATTTCTCGCAAGAAGCAGTGCCTCGGGAAAAACATCTTTGTTTTTATGTGGCAGCGGCTTGGAATCGAAACCAGACCTTTGGCATGAAAATCCAACGCACTTACCATTATGCCACGAGGTACTACAGATTAGGATATGGAGTTGTATGGAGCATACACCAGTATCAACACATCTCACCCCATCAAATGGAGGATGGAATCCATCTGGTCGTCTTGTTGTTCTTGAGCTTTTTTCATATCTTAGTCTACCGTAGAGTGAGTAAAAAGGCAAGAAGTGATTTCACCTCCATTTTAATGAAAACCAAATTGCACCAACCATCTTCAACTAATGGTTGTTGCAAATCGGTTTTCATTAACTGAAGGTGGGTCACTTCTTTCCTTATTATAGGCTCTACATGAAGCTCTCTTAACTGCTGCTAGAAATGCAGTTGGAACATATCTATTATTCCCAAGGCTTTGGTGACAATGACAAGGCCACCTTCGTTGCTTCGAAGAGCTTGTGTTTCAGTCTTAAACTTAAGCCAAAACACTTGAACCAAATGGTCAGTTGCTTGGCCTTGTTATAAATTCTCCGGCTATTGTTTCGATTGTTCAATTCTTCAGCATCTTTTAACTGAAAGGATGAATAAACCCTTATTCTTTAACCCATAGTCTAATATATAATTTCCTTTCAAAGCAGCCAAGCATCATTCCTTGTTGACAGGGTCCGTACTTCTGCCCCATACAGCAGGACCGGTACTATTAGATTCTTATACAAGGTACCCTTGTTTCTTTGAGAGAGGGCTAGACTACTCAAATGTCTTCTTAGGACCCAAAAAAAACAACGGTTGGCAAGAATAGTTCTTTATTTTTTTTCTTTGTGATTCCTTATAGCCCGGGAAATCTATGGTGGTGTATTTGTCGAAGGCCTTTATCTTTTTTCGTTTCACGAAATCTGTGTAAACCAACTAATCTGCTGGATATGTTTTCCTTTTTAACTTTTATATTGAAGCCTCCAAGATCAATTTTGACGAAGAATAACAGACAAACTCCACCCAGCAGGACAAATAACAACTCCTTTAAAGGTCCTTCAATATTATCTATAATTGATTTTGTTTAATGTGCCTATAAAGCTTCCGTCTTTTGGAAAGTGGCTTTTATGCAAACTATTGTTTCTTTCTAGTTTTTCAGATTCCTGTCTGGTCTTGAAAGCCAAAGCTCTAATTATGATATACTGAAGCTCACGTAAGATATTCAGGAAGAAGTTCAGCTAAACTGTTATTTGAGACATTACGGCAGATTCTCTCTACAACCTTCTCATAAAGTGTAGAAATTTCTTCCACTACCATCTTTTCGAGAGTATCTTCGTGCGTGGGTAAAATCCTCCGTTGCATTTTATTGGCTTCCACCTTTCTAAAAAAAAAGTATTATTATTAGAGTTATCAAGCTTATAGAAAAACTGTTTAATTGAGGACAGAACAAATTTTTTTGGGGGCAACTTATATCATTAATAGCTTGAAATCTTTTTTTGCAAATTCAAAACTTGCAAAAAAAAAAAGAAACCAAAATCTTTCCAGATTCTCTTAAACACATCTTTTAAAAACAAAAAAAACATTCCCATATAATAGTCTATTGTTAAATATCCATAGGTATCAATTTTAACCCCAACAAAAAAACGTTCTCCAAGCAAAAAAATAATAACATAGAAGCCACAATCATTCTCACAAGCGCACATTTTCTCTACTGTATCCACCTTTTGTCATGTTCAATACAATTAGCCAAATAAAGAGATTCAATCGTTCTTTTATCGTGATGTCTAAGGATGACATCCTCTTAGCCGTGCAAAATTATAAGAAACCAAAAACTCTTTATATAGGTACAGCCCTAACAGCAATACCTTTTCTCGAGACATCCTCACGAATTCTTCCAACAACAGGTATAACACAATTGGGCGATATTAACGCCAGGTAATGATAAACGGATGACTCGGAACGATTTCCTCCGCCATCTATAGTATATACCACGTGTGTGTCTGCTGTGTATATGTATGTCTCGATAACAATCCTTAAAAATGTTCTTTAACATCGCCAAAATATTGGAAATTTGTCATCACATCCCTTTAACTACACGAAAGCCTATAAGGTTTTCTTTTCTTGTCATCTCATCTATTTAAGAAGGAAGATGGTAAGAAAGTTTGTGTGTTTCTTGTCTTGCAAAATGAAAAAAAAAAACTTGCGTTAACAACACTTTTTTCTTCGTCAACAAAAAAATTTGATCTACCACAAGGTAATTCTCATTCAAAATAATGTTTTTTTTCGAACACGGCTGAAGGCTACACAAAGGAACGGGCTATCTCAGAAGGGAACCTGCAAACATCTCAATTTTATGAATATTTTGGTTTGGGTGCCGACAGCATAGGATTTTCAAAGAAAGACAACCGAAGTGAAGCATCCAATATGTTTAATGGAGTTATCGTGTTAATCGAGTGAAATAACCGACAAAATCGCTTAAATTTTGATAAAATGGCGTCACAGTATATGACATCATTTTGTGTGTGTATCGCTTAAGGAAAGAAGGCCTTGTTTTTGCTTATTCGTTTTGTTTTTTTCTTCTTCCTTCCAACACGTGTGAGATTGAAATTATGTCTACTATAAAGTTGAAATGATAACAGTAATGTTTTTTGTCAGCCATTTTCTCTCCCACCATATATCGTAAATTTTAATTTGAAAACAGAAGAAGAAAAGTGAAGTCAAATTCCGAAAGTTTTGTCATCAAAAGACTTTCTTGATGGGGTGAAAACTAATTCTTCGTAATGTTCATCAGAAGCAATCATTTCTATATCTATGTCCCTATGTATCTATACATTGGAATACTTCCATTGTTTATCGAAAACCTTTGACGCAGACATCACCAGAGACGAACCAAATGTGCAAACTTATTTCGAACAATTAAACGTTTAACATGCCAGCCTACGCCATAAGCGTCAAATGAAATTCCAGAATTTTTTTTTCTTCTTCTTTGTCGAAGCTGAAAGTTTTCCACTCTTGAAATCGATCGATGTCTTCTAAGTTTTTCTGGAAAAAAAAGAAACGAACTATTGAAAATTGAAGTTTGGACTTTAGTAAACTATTTTTGAAGAAAACATTTTTTTACTTAGGGATCAGAAAAGGGGAGAGGTCAGGACAAGAGCAGTGGCGTAGGTTTTTAATATTTGCTTTGTTTAAACAACACGTTGGCTGCCAAGCGTGAACCACTATTTTGTTTGATTATAAAACCACGTGTAAAATGAACGACAGTTTTTTGGTCTGCTAATAAAAATTAGTGGAAAGTTTTCGTTTACGAGCAATTCAAGTACAGAATGCGCGGGAACTCTTGTAAAATAGTCGACTGCTCGATTACAACAGACAAAAAAGGTCTATTTTTTAGTTCGTATTTTCTCGTCATTTAAGACTTTGTGGTTTTAAACGTCAAACGTTCACCACACATTCGCAAGTCTGTACCAGTGAGAAATATCAAAAAATTACTATCTGTACTGTCTTCACTAGAAAGTAGGTACCAGACTTAACTCCTTGAACAAAACGTGAAACCATTAAACAGACGAGAAAACCCAATGATAGAAATAGCTGCACTATCAATCTTCTGTGAGAAATTATCGTCTGTAAAATTTGACTAAAATTTTGGATGAGCCTATCAGAAGGATAGTCTGCGGCAGAATTCAATATAGATTCAATCCGAAGTGTTACCAATAGTCTGGAAAAAAGAGACCTTTAACCTTATGACCTTATATTCTAGCATACTTAAGTCAGTAAGGAATTTCGGAAATTATACTTACCGAGCTAAAAAAAGATGGTGGCGAATGAAAATTTTTCGGGTCAATAGCAGCTCTCATATTCCCGAAGTGAGCAACTGACATTGGACTATCCGGCTTGCGGTCTTAAGGCTTAACAAGGACATAGCCTTCCGATTTTGGAGGGTGTGTCGTCGGCTTATCTTCCTTACCACGTTCAAAAGTTTTGAATATTAGAGAGATATGAGAAACGTCGGATTATGATAGATAACCCTAAAATGGCAACAAGACCCGTCCCGTCAACGGCTAACGACTAGAGAGTATGTACTGGGAGCGTGATAACCCGGGGTGCAACTCAAAAGCTTGAGTCTGTATTCACGTGGTATAAGGCACACAATACCGTATACCAGAAGATGCCATGGATACGACCATGTATGATAAAAAGAAAAACTTGCCACACTTACATATTTCAGCAGTGATGAAAGAAAGCACAAATGTTAGGATGTGGATTGCAGATACGACAAGGAAAATCGGTTAAAAAGCTTAGTTGTCGACTTTAAACCCATAAGTGATTACCTGGCTGTGGCTCGCGTCAAAACCCCTTTAAAAAACATAGTTTAAAATAAAAACACCCCCTCCATAACGGAGTTGAAATCTCTTTAAAGGATGATTTTTATGTCCTCCTGAACAGAACCTACGGATCCTGCCTGAATTAAGTTGTACAAATTTTGCTCAAAGACCTCAACGCCCAAATATGAATGGAAGATAACTTCATTTGATTAGTTAATAAATAGAAGCTATCCAGCAGTGCATTCACCTACCACAGAATCCAACAACCAGTGGTGTCATTATCGCAATATCATCAAAAAGGCAGCTGAAATCACAATAGTCTATAGTAACCACCCTCGAAAAATAAAATATAGAGTATCAAGCAAGGAGCAGAGAGGAGAAGAAGACCCTCTTCAAGTAGATCGAAGACTCTCACGATTAAAACAGCACCCGGAAGTTTAAAAAAAGCAAAGCAACTGGCTGCTTGCTGGTTTAATAAACAGAACTCAGGGTCTTCGAAACAGCGAAAGTAACCTAGTCACCGAAGCACAGGGAATAGTACATGCACTCAAGCAGCATTTCCAGCAGCTCTTGAAAGGGCATAATGTAGAACGAAAAATACAAATAGCTATAAAAAAAAAGTTCAAGCACAATAAGGCAGCCGGATTTAATGGTTTAACAGTGATGCTCTTCAAGCTCGGAGGAGATGTGTTGAAAAGGTGCATGTATGAACTTAAGCAACCAAGTTTGGGTGGAAGGAAGCATCCCCGATGAATGATCTATCGGCTCTTTTTGTCCCATCTACAAAAAAGGTGATCCTTTATGTCCTTGAAGAACTGTTGACATATCCCTGATAAACGTCACATACAAGATTTCCTCTCCAACGTACTATGTAAATATATCGGCAAGCACTAGTGTGATTTCCAGCCAGGCAGATCAACCAAAGACCAAATATTCACTTTAAGGCAAATCCTAGAAAATAAAAATGAATTTCAAGTCGAAACCCACCATTCATTCATAAATTTCAAAACCACATATTATAGCATTCATCGTCAGGTGCTCTTTATGACAATGGTTGATCTTGGGATCCCAGTAAAACTATTCCATTTGTATCCCATGAAAATGGAAAATACGCGATGCAATGAGGTAATAGGGAAAAGCTCTTCAGAAATATTTCACAGGGTTTCGTCAAATATTTGCGCAACTATGTGATTTCTTCAATCTTAGCCTGAAGCAAAAAGTGCGCAAGGCCTCCATTAGCACTGAATGCACTGTTTTCAACAAATCTGTCCATCTTCTAGGGTATGCAAATGGAATTGACAGGATTATAGCTGCTCTCAACAGGCTGCTAAAGATTCTTGCAAGGCAACATGAAACTTGTTGGTCTTTTAGTAAACGAGAACAAGATCAAATAATATGCCATCAAAAATCAATGAATTATCTGTCAACAGGCTAGGACAAACCGTCGCTGTTGATAGCATCAATTTCCATGTAGTCAAAGAAATCACCTACCTACCTCTTTAATAATTGTTTATCCGTTTTAAGTCTCTTTTTCAGATAATTGCCCCTCCCACCAGACCAGGGAGATATGCACCACCCTTCCCGTACTACGTTTTTCTTCTTTTGACCTCCTTCGAAAGAAAAATTTTTCGATGGATATTTGGTCCTGTGTATGAGATAGGCGGAGGAGAAGATACAACCACGAATTCTATATAGTATGAGAGCTAGCAACGTCAAAGAAAATGTCATTTTAGTATGGCTGGCTTTCGCCATGGTAATTTTCGTCTAACTCCTTAGATTTGCGTAGGGTCAGTCTGGCTGGTGGGAGATGTTGCCTTGTCCGCGATTTTGAAAAAAGTTTAGTTAAAGAACAGATATTCTAGCTTTCAAACGAGCTACAAGCTATTGTTGTAAGCTTGTCCGTTGATTTTTAACATTTGTTTTTGCATTTAAGGTATTTTTATTATAAAAATGCCGCTTCTCCCTAAACGGTAAGAGATTGATCCTCCTTCTGGGGTTATAAAACAACAAACGTGTTCCGATTTCATGGACATGAAGAAAATAGTGCCTGATGAGTTTGAATGTCCAAACTGGAATTTCTTATAAAACCTACTTTAAAGACTTTGCGTTCGAATTGCAAGCGTTTTTGACTTCTGGCATTATTTTTTTCATGTCCTACCTCCTCTTCAAAAGACACTCGGTAAAAATCACCACCGGTGAATCAGGACCAATCTATGAGAGATCGACAAATGATTTTTATTTCTTAATTTATAAATCACATTGCGGAAAGTTTTAAGTTAAGGTTATAACACTTTCCCATAGCTTTTAGACCATCAGCTTATGAGGCTTGGTATGACTTTCCAGTCGCTGATTGTGTGATACAGCGTGTTTTTTAAAAACTTCTGTAACCATTTCAATTTGATGGTCACGATGAAGATAGCTTTTTCTTATATACAAAGGGGCATTTATAATTCTACGAAGGAATTTTTGGATGGGTTCAGCATTTGTTTTCTTTATAAGGCCCCATACTTGGATGCCATATGTCCAAACGGGTTTCAGTACTTGCTTATATAACATTAATTTGTTCTGAAAAGATAGGTCAGAGTTCTTTCCTAGTAACCAGTAAATTTTTCTGAACTTCAAGTTTAGTTCTTCTCTTTTCTTTTTGATGTGCTCTTTCCATTTAAGCTTTGCATCCAAAGTCATTCCAAGGTATTTGGCAGTATTGGAGTAAGGTACTGTTGTACTGTTTATAAGAATTGGAACATGTTTATTTTTTTGTTTGTAAAGTCGATTTTGTTTCATTTAGTTTGATTCGCCATTTTTGCGTCCAATCACTAACTTTATCGACTGCATTTTGCAGTTTTTGTGTAGCCTTCGTAACGGATTTATCTGGCACCAATATTGCAGTATGATCAGCAAAGGTGGCCATGATAGCATTGAATTCCACTGGAATATCCCTTGTATATAACAGATACAGGGTTGGTCCTGAGACACTTCTATGTGGTACACCGGCTTCTATTTTTTTTTTTGCTTCCCACTAATTTTGGTCGTACCGTACTCTTAAGAGTCGGTTCGTTACGCAGGATTTCAGTATTAAGTAGTTCTGCTTGGGAAGATTCCTAGGCAGCTTGTACGCATGTTTCAAGTGCCAAACCTTATCAAAGGCTTCAGTAACATCTAAGAATATAGCCGAGCATACCTGTTTTTCTTCAAGTGCCTTTTCCACAATACATCTGTAAGCCGATGCACTTGGTGATAGACCAATGTTGAATGAAGTGTTTATTTCTAAATACAAACTGATGGCTCGGAATAAGTCTTATTTCTTCCAATATTTTGCTAAGTCTTTTCAGAGGCAGTTTTTCGAAAACTTTTTCCATGATTGGTATAAGCGATATAGGTCTATAAGATGTTACTTCTGTTGGTAGCTTACCTTGACTTCTGCAATTTCCCAATGATGTTGCACATATCTTAGTTTAAGGCATGCATTTATTATAAATTGGAGTTTTTTGAAGGCTATTGAAGGCATTTCTTTCAAAACCTGAGCAGTTATTAGATCGTACCCTGGTGATTTTTTGTTAGACAACTTATGTTGACACATACTTCTTACTTCTTTAAGCGTGACAAAAGGAATTTCAAATTCGTCGTTTCCATCAACAAACTGTAAGGGATCTGTAGCTGTGCTTGCTGGAAATGGCTAAAAAACATTCGCGAGATGTTCAGCGAAGAGATCAGCCTTTTGTTTTGGGTTTCCAATCCTATTACCATCTTGAGATTTTACTGGCGGGTTTTGTGTCTGTGGGTCTTTTAAGGCCCTTAGCTGCCATTCTTATGGGGTATTTCGATGAAGCATCCACTGTCAGACTATTCAGGAATCTACTTAGTGAATCACTTTTAAATTCACAGATTCTTTTCTTTGGTTCGTTGTCAAGACGGTTAAAAACTTCCTTATCTCCTGGAAATCTCGTTACCTGGCATTTTCTTTGAACTCTTCTTTTTTCCAAGATCAGCTCCATTTATCTCGACAGGATATTTTACTTCTTTTTCTTTTGAGTTCGAAATTGTTGGAGTACTTTTTTCTGCAGCTTGTTGCACATCAACAATAAATTGCCCTACTTTATGATCAATTTGTTCAATTATTTGCATAGGGCATATTGGATTTATAAAACTTCTAAGTTTATCTCTTAATTTGTTTCAGTTTGTTCGTTTATTAACGAGCTTAGGATTACTTTTTTCTATTATTTCTGCTTAGCTCAGTGATAATATTACTGGAACAATAAATCGTAATTATTTTCGAAACTTATATAATTTCGTTTAAAACCTTTAACTACGAAAAAGTCTATAAGGTCTGGTATTTTGTTAGTATCAGATACAGATAGCCAGTATGTTGGTTAACCAGAAGAATAAAATTCGCAGTTGTATTTGCGGCGTGCTTGATATAGTCGTTTTTGAAAAAAAATTGATGGCAACCCTTAAACTGCGAAAAAAATTAAATTTCTCTATTATTTTTTTACTTTGATGGTTGAGAATAAATTACTTTTAAATCTTAAAATCAGTTTAGTTTGAGCGACCGTTTCTCGGTCGTTTTTATGCCAACAAATTTTCTGAATATGTCATTTTTAAGAAAATTAAATCTTCTTTCTTTTATGTAGAATAATGGCTATACCTTTCACTGCAGGTAAGAAAGTTATAGGCATATAAGGAAAAAAAGCCGAAAATGTGATTTTTCACATTTTTTTGCAATGATTTTTTTTAATTTAGGTAACAAAAAATTTTTTGTAACTATGGATTTGGTTGGTAAATTTTATTGTCCACAAAAAATAATCATATTTAATTCCGAAATTTCTCTTCGCTTTCGAGTTATATGCAAAAAACCGAAAAAGGTGCTTTTGCACCCCACTTGCAAAATGCACTATCTAATTTAATAGCACTTCGCGGTTTTCCCATCTATAATGAGCCATTAATTGATTTTTTACAATAAAAACCTATGAACGTCTCAGTTCCTTAATTCCTTGTTTCTTAGAACTTAATCGATAGCCTATTTTTGTTTATTCTCAAGGACCGATATAAATATGGCCAAACATTTATGCACATATTTCACTCATCACCGATGATATTAATTTATTTTCAAATCTGCCTCTGGTCCTCTTGAATCTTAATATTCCAATTACAAATTCATAACTTCTATCAGACGTAAATGCTTCAAAGTTCAAACCTCCTTCTCCATTATCTGTTCTTCTTCACAATTGACCCATATCCACAACGGGGTCAATTTGCGGCTTAGTATTTTTTTTTTTTTTTTTTTTTTTGATTGGAAGCTCAATTTTATCTCAACTCACTAATATACTAAAAAATATCAAATATCAGCACTTTGTCAAGCAGTGGTTCAATGAATTTTCGAACCCCTATAAGTGACCCGTTATTAATAAACCAATATCTTTATATATTTTTGTCAATCGGCTATGTATTATATTTTATTGACTTCTTCCACCTACGCCACTGGTGTATAAGTGTATTTATATCTTGGTACTTTCTTTGAGAACTTTTCTTTCTTCTTTAAAATCAAAATAAAATAAAAATTAAAACTCATCCACAAATCGAGATAGGGAGAAAGATTTTAATGGTTATTCGAACCAAAGACTGTGTATATTTCTGTTACAGGAAAACGATGGTGGGGGGTTGGGCGTATAGAGGGAGTTAGAATTATATTTGACGATGCACACCCTTAACCAATTCGCGGAAATTGAAATTCCCCCAAAAAGTGCATTGCACAATATTCCAAGTGATGTGGTTTTTGGTAAGTGAACACCTGGAGCACATCAGAAAAAAAAGTAATTTTGGGAAAGTCCTTTTTAAGTTTGAACTTTCTTAAGTTCCTGTTTCTTGTTTTTTTTTTTGTGAAAAGTTTATTTACTTTCATTGCAATGCTATTTGATTTGAGTGAGATTGAGGTAAGCAATCCATGGTAATGGTTAGTCAGCTAATATTGTTGAAGAAGTGTTTCACTTAAGGTTAATGTTGGTATAGAACACACTGCACCCTTGAAGAAAAGTTCCAATTGATTTTTTTTTGTTCGAATTGGCGGTTTTAAGGGTTTCTATGGAAAGTGTTTTTACTTGGGAACTATTCCATTAGGTTGGATTTATGAGAAAATGAAAAACTTTAAGACTGTAAGAAGATAAAGTTGATGTAACTAGAAGAGTATTCCAAGTATTACAGTGCAATATCTACATTGAACTCAAGAGGAGTGATTGAAAAATGCATTCAATTCAAAATAAGTAATAAATTCAATACTACGCGAAGGTCAGAATCAAGAGTTTATACATTGGACAAACATCCTTTCTTATGCAACCCTTTCTTTCAAACAAATAGCACCCTCAACAGAAAGAGGGTGAAATCTTCGATTTATTACTGCTTCCTCTAACACATAGAAGTTTCTTATCCACGGACCTAAGCTTCATTTCTTGAAAGCAATCATAAAGTGAAAACAGCTAACCCAGATGGCTCCAAGGAATGCACTGCACACCCATAACGCCACATCCATGGAATATCCTGCGTCGTCGTTGGAAAAATTATGGTTCCATTTGAACAAGCTGCATTCCTCTATGGAGAATAGACGATATGCGAAGTCATCACTGGGCGTTATATATATGACTTAATCCAATAACAAATGCACGCCATCTGGTGTAGAATTTTAGAACAATGTCGCCCCCGAAGATCCTATACTGCAAACTGCACGATGAAGAGCGAGTTATATTTAACACTCGAGTGTGAATATTACACAAACATTTTGGAATATATTGCGTAAAATGGCAACCCAGCGCAGCGTTCCTAAGACATTGTTCTAAGTAAAACACCATTCATTCTAATGTAATGATTCCAAAAAGCCCCGCGTTTTGCTGGCGTTGCTGTTTGTATTAAAGAGTGCATAAAATCAACTCTGGAACTTTCTCTATCCATACCTACATATCTACTCAAGGCGTTTGGGGAATATATTCTCGGTATTTATAGATTAGATCCTTCTGCATCATAGAGTCACAAGGAACATTTGAACGTTTGGTGTTGAAGAAGCTTTTTTCCACTTGGCTGGTGTGATAATCAAAATCTATTTGGAAAGTTCAAAGGAATAATGATTCGGTGGATATTG
The DNA here is from genome assembly GCA_946251815.1 of Dasysyrphus albostriatus. Lineage (NCBI taxonomy): Eukaryota > Metazoa > Arthropoda > Insecta > Diptera > Syrphidae > Dasysyrphus > Dasysyrphus albostriatus. The sequence goes on from OX276335.1 coordinate 69,038,633, forward strand.
CCGGATGTGAGAGGTAATGATGATGATGGTGGGATAATGGTGGTTGGCTTGAATATAAAGCTGCGTGGAAGGGTTAAGGTGAAGTAAAATGACAATTCATAGAGATTGCTATATATACCATCCCATGATGAGTCGCTATGTGGAAACAATTCAGTTCATTAGTTGATGTAACGAGTTGAACTGGAGCGTATTACTTAAATAGAGTAAAGAGGTATGGCTGTGTGACATAAAAGGAATTGATTTCAAATACTAATTTCAAGTAAAGCATGTAAGATTTCACTCAGATATTAATGAGGTTTATTATTCAATGGTATGAGCAACAGTCAAATATAACTTAGTTTACATAGAAAACTGAATTTCTTTATTTATTTCGAATTTACAAAGAGTGCCAAGAACCCACAAGGTAAGTATCCACCAGGTATACGTGAGGCTTCTGCCAGATATCCAAGGTATTCGCAAGGTATCTATGGGATATCCGATAGATATCAGTTAGGTATCCGTGAGGTATCCAGGAGATATCTGCCAGCTTTTCATGAGATATCCGTTAGGTAACCATTCGGTTTTGACGAGGTGTCCAACTGGTATCCGTGAAGTATCCACCAGTTATCCGCGAGTTATTCGCGAGGTATCTGCCAGGTATTCAGCAGGTATGCCCGAGTCATAAGCAAAGAATCCAATAGATATCCGCGAGGTATCAGCGAGAGGTATATACCAGACATCTGAGAGGTAGCCGTGAGGTTTCCACCAGCTTTCCACCAGTTATCCGCCAGGTAATTAATTAGTATTCACAAGTTATCCACTAGGTATGTGACTGATATCCTTAAAGTTGCCGCCAGATATCCGTAAGTTTTCCGCGACGTATCTGCCAGGGTATTCAGCAGGTATCTGCAAGGTATCCGCCAGGTGTCCACCTGGTTTCGCCTAGATATTCGCCAGATATGTCCTTGATATGCGCTTGTTATTCACCAAGTCTCCATGAGGAATCCACCACCAAGCTTCTTCTAGGCATCCGCTAGGGATTCAATAGGTATCCGCCAAGTATCTCCCAGGAATCCACCAGGCATCCACTTGTTACTCGTCAGGTATCCACTAGCCATCCGCCAGTGGTATTGGCAATGTATCCGCTGGGTATCCACGAGGTATCCTCCAGGTATTCGTCAGGTATCCACCTGGTATCGGCCAGGTAACTACTAGGCATCCACCATGCATCCGCTAGTTATTCGACTGGAGGAAACAAAAATCTAATTTTAATAAAGACAGACACCAGGTATCCGTTAGTGGTATGGATGAGGTATCCGCCAAGTATTCCCTAGGCTTCCGCGAGGTATTCGCTTAATATTCATCTGGTATCTTTCAGGTTTCCCTCAGGTATCCCTCAGATATCTCTCAGGTATCCACCTGGTATCGGCCAGGTATCCGTTAGGTATCCACCAGGCAGGTACCTGCGAGGTTACTGCTATGTACCTTTCAGGTATCCGTTAGTTATCCGCCAGGTATTCATAAAGTATCCAGCAGGTAACCACCAGCTATCCGCAGGTATCAACGAGGTATCCGCTAGGTATCTGCCAGGTGTCCACTAGGTATCCACCAGATATCCAATAGGTACACACCAGGTGTCTGCCAGTTATCCGCTAGGTATCCGACATTTATCTGCTAGGTATCAAAGCTATTAAGGAGGTATACACAAGGTATCCAAGAGATTTTCACAAGGTATCCACGAGGAATCCGCGAGGTATGCGCTATCTATCCATAAGGTATCCACAAGGTATTCACGAGGTATCCACGAGGTATTCACGAGGTATCCACGAGGTATCCACGGGGTATCCACGAGGTATCCACGAGGTATCCACGAGGTATCCACGAGGTATCCACAAGATATCCACAAGGTATCCACGAGGTATCAGTGAGGAACCCATGTGGTATCTGGCAGGTACCTGCGAGGTTACTGCTATGTACCTTCCAGGTATCCACTAGATATCCACCAGGTATCTGACAGGTATCCGCCAGGTTTCCGCAAAGTATCTACGAGGCATTCGCTAGGTATCCACTATGTATCAGATATCCTCCAGGTATCCACCAGGTCTATGTGAAGTATCCGCAAGGTATCAACGAGGTATCAGATAGGTATCCGCTAGGTATCCGCCAGATATTCTTTAGGTATCCACCAGGTATCTGTCAGATATCCGCCAAGTATCCGCCAGGTACCTGGCAGGTGTCCGCCAGGTATCAATGAGGTATCCAAGAGGTAACCAGGAGGTATCCAAGAGGTATCCACGAGATATTCACAAGTATCTGTGAGGTATCCGCAAGGTATCCACTATGTATCCGCTTGGTATACAGCTGGTATCCAATTGGTATCCGTTAGGTATCACTTTCTTCCCTCTCTTTGGGCTAATTCCGTGACTGTGTCAATGCTTGCGAGTTTCATTCTCAAGAGTTGTTCGTAGTCTTTTTACTCTCCTTTGGGCCTTAGCAACATGGTTAATTTCGAGCATTCTTATCGAATGCTTGAATGTTTGATTTGCCTACAATTTAAGGCATATGAATGGCCCGAACATACGTACGAAGATAGGAATTCAGAAATTTAAAATTATAATGCGCAATTACTCCCATATTCCAACATACTTATATTTCTCTGACAACCCTACACCTTTTTAAGGAAAAGTTTAAAGTTAAGGCAATTCTTTTAAATGCCTTACGGCAGATCATAGAACAATTGAATTTATTCCAAAAGAAAACCAAACTTTCTCAATTTTAGGGATCTAAAAAGTTTACAAAACTCATTTCTCTGCATACACGTGTGAGTAACTAATAGAAATTACATACCCACCCTATCCTTCGCAGCAGATCACATATCCAATCCATAAGCAAAAAGCAAATAGCTTTTTCTTGTTCTTCTCCATCCTCTTCCATGATGGGACAAGATAAGTTTTTTAAGAAAATTCCTTCACGTCTTGCATTATCCTGGAAGAAAATTCAATTCGGTATAGACGACACTTAATGAGTTTTCACCATCACCATCAGCATCGCATCGATTCAAAATGGTGGATTGGTGAATTCCTTTGAATCAAAAGCAGTGTTCTTTCTCCTATCTATACTGCAATTTCAGATACCAGTAAATGAAAATAAAATATACATCTCTGATGAAGAACATCGAATGTCAAAATCAAGTGAAAGACTATATACCTACCACGTCACATAGCGTCGACAATGACAGCAGGACGACAAACAGTCTCACAGAGACATCAAAAGGACTATTGCAAAGAAGATAAAAAAAAATAACACTCCTACCTTATTATTTTATGTTTTCTGGTTTTGCTTTACACAGTCTCATCTTATTTTTCTGTGTTCGTAAATAATTCAATTTCCGATTGTCGTTGAATTTTTCATGCAATTTTCAAGTGGAATGTCCTTGAAGTTTTTGCAATGATGATGTTGATGAGGGCAGAGACTATAGCTACTGCAGCAGCTGTCCCTCTTCTTTCTCCGTCCTTCGTTTTTGAGTGGTTACTTTCGGCTAACACACACACCCACAACACGCTTGGCAAGGATAGTTTAAACACTTTATCTTCCTAAGTTGAGCTCCTTCAGACGTTATCCTGTTAGCCAACTAGGAGTCCGTTTAAGAGCCAGAGAGGAACCTTATATAGCATTATGGGATCTCATAGCCCTCAAGCCAAATGAATTCTTCGGTCACTCGAATCCATGGTTGGGATGGAGACAGACAGCGAGACATTTCCAACAATCCTGCAGACTTTTAACAATCTATTTAATTTCGTCCTGTTTTTTTCTCTAAGAATCTACAAATCAAAACGTCCTTTGTCCTTTAGAAAAACATCACAGCATTAACTGATGGGAAGATAGACATCAGTTCATTCCAGCGTCTCTCCCAAACTAGGCAAAGTGTAATAAAATTCAGGATATGGATATGGGTCCTGCTGGTGCAATTGCCAATCAATTTAGTCCCAAAAAAAATAACTGAGGCCAATTCTAAGTGTGTGAATAGAAAAAGTAAAAAACGGAAGTAATTCTATTTGGAGAATCCCTTTTTAAATTTCCTTTTGATCTAATTACGGATATTGAAATGAGAATGCATTTAGATGCTCAGAATTCTCAAAACTCAGATATATCTTCTCACCAAGTAGAACCGTTTTCCAACAATTTTTTCTTTCTTTTTTTTCTCGAACAACAGGACTCATTTGAATTGATTAGCAATAAATGCCATGAAGCTACAATTTATCTTTCGTTGAAAGCATTTTCATTGATTAAATGTTAAGTGTGTGTATTGGTGTGTATGCGAGTGTGTGGTTGTGTGTGTATTTGTCAGTCTACCTATAAGCGAGGGAGTAAAAACCAAATTTATGAAAAATGTTCATGATGTGTGAATTTCGTTTTTCAAAGTGTCGATAAGCACTCTCTTTCGCTTGCCATAAGGGCAGGGGCTAAGTTGCTTACGGAGAGGGAGACTGGGGTTGTTGATGTCTTTGCTCAGTTTCGTGGGTGTACAAAAGTTTTTTTTGTAATGATGTAATAAATTTTCAAAGATGTGATCTGATTGTAAATTGAATTATGGAAAATTAGGTATAGGAGGTTGTATGGAGCTTAGGAATACCTTATGTATGTAGGTACATACTCACAAATAATGTTAAAGGACTTTTCTTGTTGAATTATTTTTGCTCTTTTGGTTTTATGGTTTTTTTTTGGGGCTTTAGATAAATTGGTAAGACTTTTTTTCCCATTCAATACTTTAATTTTAAAAAAGACTCTTTAGTGATAAATGTTATCCTGGGGCTAAAAGAGGTCCTTGGAAATGTTCAAAGCAGATTATCAACGTCAATTTGATACTGTGGACTTTTCCAAATTGGACTTAAGACCTTTTTGTACAAGGATTTCCATTTACATCTATACAAAATTCAATTGCAAGAGTTTCGTACACAAACACAATACCATCAATGATTTTGTCTTTATTGCATAAGCCAACAAAAGTAGGTGCATCTTTCTTATGGTAACCATAATTTTTATAATGATTCCTGTAAAAGTACGTTCAATGCCATTATGTATGGAACTCGATTTCTTTTGCATGGCCACCACGGGCACGCTTGCAGAAGTCCAGATGCTGAATTTTCGACGGTTTTCAAGCATAAATCGGCTGATACTGCTGCAATTTCACGTTCGATATTCATACGAAGTTCATCAATCGTCGCTTTCTTGTTGGCATAGTGTAGTGTGTTTATGTGCACATAGTGTATGCACGGGTCAGGTGACGAATACCACTCGTCACTTGATACGTCGCGAAGCGACATTGTGCACATCAGCACACCATAATCTTCCCACGATATGCAATGAACAACGTGCATTGCATATCGTGTTTATATTATTCTTTTTTCGCATTTGATATTATTCTTTTTGCTGACTCCACAAATGTGTGAATATGGAGTCAGCATAGTTTTAAGTATGAACACATTATAACAAATAAAATTCATCATTATTAAATCAGCTCTCCGACAATACACAAGTCTTTTCTTTTATTTTAAAAACATATTACATGGCGACCGTGACAGTGATTCTGTCCATATAAAATTAAAAATAAGTTGTTTTTTTTTGTCGTTGTTGTTTTATTAACTTAATTCAATCCAAAAATGTCTTTATTTTAAATTATTAAAAAAAAAAAAAAAAAAAAAAAAACATAAAACACATCGGAACATTGTGCGTTTTAAAAATATCAAGCCGGCAAATCGCTTGTCCAATTATTTGTGAAGTGCGCATTTTGATTACAAATAAAAAGAGGAACCATCTTTGGATAGAAAATACCCTTTCATCCACCACCACGACGAACATGTTTGCCTCCTAAAATCAGTTGAAAAGTAAATAATGATATGATGTGCTCGGAAAGTGTAAAAGCGATACGAACATGTTTGCCTTTCATCTACCACTACCCACCACCTCGTATTCCTTCATCATTTTTAATTGGGAACGAACAAAACTTCCTTTTACGACAAAATAACTCGTGATATACATTCATTAGAAAGTGATCATTCGGAAGTTGACAGACCACTATCGCCATCTGTGTGGACCTCCGACCTCAGCTAAACTCAGAAAACGAAACAACAATAATCTTCAAATCATAGCTGCCCAGCAATCAAATGATGATGATCAAATCAATCCAGCCCAGCAATGGTAATATATTTTTATAATTCATCGTGAAAAAAAATGTGTGTTAATTGTTATATATGAAGCTTAAATCTATTGAACTAATCTGTTTATTGTAAATCTATTGAACTAATCTGTTTATTGTACAAACCATCGAAAATCCAATATTTAATTACTTCTAAAAGAAATTTGATGCATTCTTCTGCCGTTCTGTTTTTTTTTTTAAACAAAATATAGTCAATCGTCTCAAATACTCTTTGCAAGTCTAGAATAACTGTAACAAAGATTATATGGAATCTTTGCTCGGTATTGCTTCTTCTGTTTAAAGTCATTGAGGTTTAAACATTAATTTAAAATGGGAGGTAAAACCTCCAAAGTAAAGGATAGCACAGCAAATGTGTTAAATGTTGTTGACGTGATGGATACAACCCCACACTTAGAAACACAAACTATGCTCATTTCTTTATTGGTTGTCCTCACGGCAGTAAACTTAATTCTTAAATTTTATCTGTTGTATAAGCGTACACTTAAAAAACGCTACATAAGCCGAGCAAACGACTTAGATAAAATTTAAAATGGAATGGAAAATATTAGCAATAAAAATAAACGGTTTTAAAGACAATTTCCAAAAATCTTACAAATGTATTAACAAAAATACAACAATAAGAGTAGATACATTAAAAAACCATATTAAAACACTAATATCCCATTACAATAGTATTGTCAATGTTTTCAACGCATACAAAAATGAATTGACAGCTGATCATGAAAAAGATTGTAGGAAGCTTTTAAAAACACTTAACACTAAGTTAAAAAATATTAGCATTAAATGGGAAATTGAAATACATGTCCCAGATGAATTAGAGCTTCACGCTGAGTTTAATGAAAATCAAATAGAAAGTTTAGACGAATCAAAACCAGTAGTAAATACAGAATCTGACAGTGAAATTGAAACACTGGATGAATTCCCACAACCAATTATAAAAATCAAGAAAAACATGGCCCAAACTTTAGTAGAATTTCTTAAGCTGCTAAATACAGCACAACGCTCGCTGTCAAGGCTATGACACAAAATTGTTCTATTGATAAGGTAAAACTTATAATGCAGGCTGGCACATTCAGCGATATGAATGAGGCCATGTCCAAATTCGTAAATAGTTGCACAGATGCAACCGGACATTCTAATACTGTTTTGTTTTACAAGCAAACCAATAATAGAGGCTATCGTGGAAATTACCACGGAAGAGGTAATCATCACAATAATCGCTACCGCAATAACCAAAACAATTACAGGGGAAATGGCCGATCTAGAGGCAACTTTAGAGGCCGTGGTAACTCGTACCGTGGCCATAATAATAATAACAACCACAATAATGTTCGAATTACTCAAAGTAACTCGGAAAACTGCCAAGACCCTTTAGGAAACAATTTATAAATACAAAGGTCCATGCTATCAATTTTAATCTCAATATTTTCGTGTCATTTATAAATGTATTTACTAAACATAAACTCACATTCCTTATAGACACAGGTGCAGATATTTCACTTCTAAAAGAAGATTCTGATTTTTACCAAGACGTCCAAAATGACAAGATTATAAGTATCCAAGGAATAGGCCAGGGAATAGTAAAATCCCAAGGTCTAGCCCCAATAGAGCTTCAAACAGATAAATACATCATCCCACACAATTTCCATATAGTAAATTCAAATTTTACAATACCATGTGATGGAATCATAGGTATGGATTTTATAAAACAATTTAACTGCAAATTAGACTTCAAACCAACTGAAGATTGGTTTATAATCAGACCCAATAATTTAAATTTTCCGATTTATGTTCCAATAACATATAGTTGTGGTAATAATTCACTACTTCTACCAGCAAGATCACAAGTAATAAGAAAAATTGAAATAAAAACAACAGAAGACCTCATTTTTATTCCCAACCAAGAAATAAAACATGGCATTTATGTTGCAAATGCAATAGCAACATCACAATTTGCATTAGTTCGTCTATTAAATACAACCGATACTAACCAACTGGCCAGTTTAAATAACTTAAAATATGAACCACTCTCAAACTATGATGTGGTCCACACTAATCGAAATAGTAGAACAGAATCAGTCCTAAATCAACTAAAGAAAAATTTTCCGCCCCAATTCAAAAAACAATTAACAGAAGTATGCACCGAATATAGTGATGTATTTGGATTGGAAACCGAATCCATAACCACAAATAATTTTTATAAGCAAAACTTGAGATTGAAAGATAGCGAACCAGTATATATAAAGAACTACCGAAGTCCTCACAGTCATGTTGAAGAAATTCAAAAACAAGTTAAAAAATTGATACACGACAAAATAATCGAACCGTCTGTATCTGAATATAATAGCCCGCTTTTACTAGTTCCCAAGAAAGCCCTACCGGGTTCCGAAGAAAAAAAATGGCGATTAGTAATCGACTATCGTCAATTGAATAAAAAACTTTTATCTGATAAATTTCCACTCCCAAGAATTGATGACATCCTTGATCAATTGGGTCGAGCAAAATATTTTTCATGCCTCGATTTAATGTCAGGTTTTCATCAAATCGAACTAGAAGAAAGTTCCAGAAATTTAACGTCTTTTTCAACGAGCAATGGCTCATATCGTTTTACGCGACTACCTTTTGGTTTAAAAATAGCGCCAAATTCATTCCAGAGAATGATGACCATAGCATTCTCTGGACTTGAACCTTCACAAGCATTTCTCTACATGGACGACCTTATGGTTATAGGCTGTTCCGAAAAACATATGCTTAAAAATCTAACAAATGTTTTTAACATATGTAGAAAATACAATTTAAAATTGCATCCACAAAAATGTTCATTTTTTATGCATGAAGTGACTTTTCTGGGTCATAAATGCACAGATAAAGGAGTATTGCCAGATGACAAAAAATATGACGTCATCAAAAATTATCCAGTCCCACACGACGTGGATAGCGCTAGACGATTCGTTGCATTCTGCAACTATTACAGACGATTTATTAAAAACTTCGCCGACTATTCACGGCACATAACGAGGTTATGTAAAAAGAATATTCCTTTTGTGTGGACAGATGATTGCCAAAAAGCATTTCAATATTTGAAAAATAAATTAGTTGAACCAACCCTATTACAATACCCAGATTTTAAAAAAGAATTTTGCATAATAACTGATGCAAGTAAACAAGCATGTGGAGCGGTTCTAACCCAAAACCATAACGGAATTCAACTCCCAATAGCTTATGCATCACGTTCATTCACAAAAGGTGAAAGCAATAAAAGCACAACAGAACAAGAGCTCACAGCCATTCACTGGGCAATAACACATTTTCGACCATATATATATGGCAAACACTTCATAGTTAAAACAGATCACAGACCACTCACGTATTTATTCTCCATGACAAACCCCAGCTCAAAGTTAACACGCATGAGGCTAGAATTAGAAGAGTATGACTTCACGGTTGAATACCTAAAGGGAAAAGACAATTTCGTGGCAGATGCCCTGTCTAGGATAACAATATCCGAGCTCAAAGACTTACAAGCTAGAGTCCTGAAAGTCACTACCAGGCACCAAAGTAAACAGAAAAAATCCTGCGCAGGAGAAAAACAAGTAGATCTGCATAAGCAATCTCTTGACATTGCTTCTAAGCCCAAAGTATTTGAAGTCATTTTTAATGACGAAGTACGAAAAGTAGTGACCTTGCGAATAACGGATTCCTTATGTTTATTTAAACGTGGGAACAAAATTATAGCAAGAATTGTAGTTAGAGATTTATATACCAATGGAACTCTCGATTTAGGTCAGTTCTTCCAAAGGCTCGAAAAAGAAGCCGGTATATTAAAAATCAAAAAACTAAAAGTGGCACCGTGCGAAAAGATATTTGAATTAATTTCAATTGAATCTTTCAAAAATATGGGCAACAAAATATTAAAATCATTACGAGTAGCGCTACTCAAGCCGGTGACCCAAATAAAAAATGAAAAAGATCAAGAAGCAATACTGTTTACGTACCATGACGATCCAATTACAGGAGGTCATACAGGCATAACTAAAACGCTAGCAAAAATAAAAAGACACTTTTATTGGAAAAATATGACTCGTCATATTAAAGAACACATAAAAAGATGCCACAAATGCCTGACGTCGAAAACAACTAAACATACGAAAACACCACTGATAAAAACAGATACACTCACATATGCTTTTGACAAGGTAATAGTTGATACAATTGGTCCTTTACCTCGATCAGAGAATGGAAACGAGTATGCAGTCACTTTAATTTGTGACCTTACAAAATATTTAGTAGCCATTCCAGTTGCAAATAAAAACGCAAAAACGATTGCAAAAGCAATATTTGAATCTTTTATTCTGAAGTACGGTCCAATGAAGACGTTCATTACGGACATGGGAACAGAATACAAAAATTCTATTATAAACGACTTGTGCAAATATTTAAAAGTAGACAATATAACGTCTACAGCACATCACCACCAAACCGTTGGAACAGTAGAAAGGAGCCATAGAACTTTTAACGAATATATTCGTTCCTATATATCCGTTGACAAAACAGATTGGGATGTTTGGCTTCCATTCTTCGTTTACTGTTTCAACACGACACCATCTATGGCACATAATTATTGTCCATACGAACTTGTTTATGGTAAGCAAAGTAACTTACCAATAGAATTTAATTCAATAGATAGGATAGATCCTATATATAATGTAGATGACTATGCTAAGGAAGTAAAATTTAGATTAGAAACGGCATATAAGAGAGCTAAAATACTATTAGAAGTAAATAAAGCTAAAAATAAAGATTATTACGATAAAAAAATAGTTAGTCTCGATTTAAAGTTAGGAGATAAAGTTATGCTAAGAAACGAATCAGGTCATAAGTTGGATCCCGTTTATTTAGGCCCCTTCGAGGTCGTAGAAATTGAAAACAATAATAATATAATTATAAAAACAAATAAAAACAAAAAGCAGAAAGTACATAAGAATAGATTAAAAATATATAATACTTAAGAGTTTTAATGAAATAGAAACAACAAATTTGTTTTTTTAATAATGTTTAATATTTGTTCTCCTTCACTCAAATTTTTATTAAACATACATTTTTCGAGTTTTTTTTTTTATCAATATATGTACAAAAAATAATTTCTGTAAGCAAAAAAAAAAAAAAATAATAAGAAAAATAAAATAAATAAATAATAAATCAAATATTACTGACAAAAAAAAAATGATGTAATAATTAAAAAATATGAAATAAAAATATATTAATTTTTAATTTGTTAATCATTAAAATTTATGTACAATTAAATAACTCCATGTAATTACGTTATTTCCTAAAAGAAGGGAGGTGTAGTGTGTTTATGTGCACATAGTGTATGCACGGGTCAGGTGACGAATACCACTCGTCACTTGATACGTCGCGAAGCGACATTGTGCACATCAGCACACCATAATCTTCCCACGATATGCAATGAACAACGTGCATTGCATATCGTGTTTATATTATTCTTTTTTCGCATTTGATATTATTCTTTTTGCTGACTCCACAAATGTGTGAATATGGAGTCAGCATAGTTTTAAGTATGAACACATTATAACAAATAAAATTCATCATTATTAAATCAGCTCTCCGACAATACACAAGTCTTTTCTTTTATTTTAAAAACATATTACAATAGACCATAGAATTGACCCCACAGGAAATAATCTAACGGCGTCAAATCGCAGGACCGAGGCGGCCAAGCTACTGAACCATTTCGTGAGATAACACGTTCTCCAAACTTGGTTTCCAATAAATTGATTGTGACATTCGCTGTGTGACTTGTGGCGCCGTCCTGTTGGAACCACATGCCCTCCAAGTCCATATCATCCAATTGGGGCCAAAAATATTCGGTTATCATTGAACGGTAGCAATCCCCATTCACAGTAACGTGCCGGTCTTGATCATCACGGAAGAAGTACGGCCCAATGACGCCGCCGGCCCAAAAACCACACCAAACCGTAATTTTTTCGGGATACAATGATGACTCATGGAGTACGTGTGGATTGCTGCCTGACCAATACCGCATATTTTGTTTATTGACGAAGCCATTCAGCCAGAAATGACTTTTAGATGAAAATCCGAATCATTTTCAAGTTGTTGCTCAGCCCAATTCACGAACATACGACGCTTTTGGTGGTCAAGCGGCTTCAGTTCTTGCGTCAATTTAATCTTGTAACGATGTAGGCCAAGATCTTTTCGCAAAATTCGCCACAACGACGGCACAGAGATGCCCAACGCTTGAGAACGACGTGTGGGAGATACATTTGGGCTTTCTGCAACTGAAGCCTCAGCGGCAGCAATATTCTCGACACTACGGGCACTTCTTTGTCTCCCTAGCACGGAAAAATTTTGTCGATTTTCGATTTTTGCCAGTAAATTTTAATAATTTCGACTCGTTGTTGGCTCGTATATCTTTCCATCATGAAATGGCAAACCTTACTGAAGAGAAATGTCAAAAGAGCGGCTAGAAATATGGCGTCGTTTGCTGTCCCTGTCGCTCTACTTTTGTAGCGTCCCTTTTGAAAAACCCTTTTACTTTATACAACCATTTTGTATTTTAAGATTTTGTTATCTTGAAAAACAATGAACTTTTCAGAAAAAAAGGAAAAATCGTCAGAAAAAAAAAAAAACAAAAAAGGAAGAAAAGGCACTAGCGGGAATAAAATCAATATTTCTTGATATTTTTCGGATCAGAAGGATATGAAACGTACCTATTTGTATAAAGTCTATAATTAGATACGATAACGCACAAAAAAGGCAGAGTAATACTACGTTTTCATTAGGCCAATTGAGGTAATTTCGTTGAAAATTTCCAAATTTGATACGAAATCATCTCATTTCCCATACAAATTCACATTTCGAAATGAAATGATTTCAACCAAATTTGCATGAAATTAGGTTGGAAATTAAGTCAAAACCTAACGAACATACCCAATTGAACACAGTTTGAACTTTGAAGAGCCCTGAAAATATGTTGTATGAAAATGTCAAAGCAGAATGAAAAACACAACAACAAAAAGCGATTGACAGCCAGTTGAAATTCAAAAATGAAATGAGCTGTCAAACGAAATTACCAAATTACAAATGAAAACACTTTTTCTGTGATTTGCGAACTTACATCATTTTGGCTCTAATGAAAACGTAGTATAAGCTAAATCCTATCCAGTTATAGTTGGATGGGATGTTTTCAAAATATTGAATTTTCAAAAAAAAAAATCATTTATGTACATACATTACTTGAAGATATTTGGATTCTAACTCTTCCTGAGATCCACATTCCACAATGTGACATTCATATTGAAGTCAATGATTTGAACTTCAATGGCAGCTTTTGAGAATTAAGAATCAAAAACTGTGTAGATTTTATTGCTTCTAAAACTGAATGCTGCCTGCTGTCACTAAAGCACAATAATCGCCCTACTCATCACAGATTAGGATTATGAAGTAATTATGGTTCAATTTAATTTTTATGTGAAGTTCCATCAATAGACTATTAACTCAAAAAGCTCTTCGCTTATATTAAAATGTTGCCATCGTATTTTTCTTAAATAACTTTTAAATGGTGATTATATTGTCTTGGTTTTGATCTCATTAAATTACGCATTCAAAATTATTCAAAAGTCTGGAATCATGAGTCAACTTAATCATGACCTCCCAAGAAACAAGAAATTAGACAGCAAATTTCCATATTATAAAGTCAAAAATGTTTACTTTTTCTTAAGAATATTTTTAGCACCAAATCATGCATGCGCAACACCTAAGTTATTCTTTTAATATATTTTGCATTAAATTGCTAAAAACTGATATGACTAAGGGTTATCGAGTTACCTTAACATTCAAATGTTAACTCCTGATAACGAATACAAAATCAAATGTTAAGAATAACACTGCTGAAGGTATTTTCGTCACCAATAGGAATGGTGGAAAAAACAAATCATATCACATATATATTTTCAACCTTCAAAATCAACTACAAGCTCGTAAGAGATAAGACATTTCCAATCAAGGCCAGCACAGCCAATAAAATCCCATGCCAATTCTATTGAACATCCAGTTCGTGAATCAAAGTCATTTTGATTTGACCATAATCGCTATGAAAATTGCATTGCTTCAATTACCAGTAGGTTTGGATGCTACTACCAATGTCCAACAAGCCATTGAGGCTATTAAGCAGGCAAAGGCCAAAAATCCTGATTTGAAAGTAGCCATTTTGCCAGAGTGTTTCAACGGTCCCTATGGAGTACAATATTTTGCCCAGTATGCCGAAACAGTACCTCAAGGTCCTACCTGTCAGGCTTTGTCAAAGTTGGCCAAAAGCCTTGGCCTCTTCTTAATTGGCGGGACTATAATCGAAAAAGTTGATGGAGGCGATTTGTTCAACACTTGCACAGTTTGGTCGCCCGAAGGAAAATTAATTGGCAAACATCGCAAGGTATGTGCATGTGTTTTTTTGTATAATTCCATCACACACACTTCAAATGTATTTCAACGAACTGTCATCGATAATGACTTAACCCCCAGATGCATTTATTTGACATTAATCTTAACTCTGAAGCTGGTGGCTGCATGCATTTTACGGAATCATCAGCTCTAAAACCAGGCAATGCATTCACGGTGGTCGAAATTGAAAATCGAAAATTCGGCATTGGCATTTGTCATGATATGCGTTTTGACGAATTGGCCCGAGTCTATCGCAAGGAAGGTAAGGTGTTTGATGCATTTGAACGTTGGGACGTGTGTCTCGTACACAATAATCATCTGACGTGTTTTATGTTTATTTTCAAGGATGTGACATGATTGTGTATCCTGCATGCTTTTGCATTACTCAAGGTCCAATTCATTGGGAATTACTGCAGAGATCCCGTGCCAATGATAATCAACTCTTTGTGGCAACAGTTTCATCGGCCCGCGATGAGAGCGCTGATTACGTTGCGTACGGACACTCCATGGTTGTTGATCCATGGGGCAGAGTTATGTGTGAGGCTGGAGAAAAACGCGAGGTTATAATCGTTGATATTGGTAAGTTTGGAGAGTTCGAGTGTTTTGTTGTAGTTGTGGGGATTTTCGTTGGGTTAAAACAGATTTGTGTTTTAGATTTTACGATGGTGGATGAAGTTCGAAAGCAAATCCCAATATATGGACAGAGGCGTACAGATATGTATGACACCATCAAAGTAAATAAATAAATGTGTGGATAAATCAAAACTAAGCCAGTTACCAATATTCATGTAATCGTTTAGATTTTGAACACATGATGAAAGAGTTCTTATTCATAGTTATTTTTTTTTTTTTTTGATGATATGAACTCAGAACAAATAGCTTAAAGTAAGCAGTAAAGAGAGTTAGGTTTTTTAAATATACAAAAATCAAAGAAATATTAAACCAATTGGAAAAATCTCGGAATCAAAATTTTTAATGGAATAAAGCGAAAATTTATGGAAGTTTTTTTTTTATAAATATAAAGCAAAAATATTTTTTACTTATGGTGACGTTTCGAGGAGCCCTACTCATTTCAAGTATTATATTATGAACTGATAAACATTAATATTAAAAAAAAAACAAATTTTGATTATTTCTATACTTAATTGACAGAAAAACAACCAAACAGAAAATTTTGATGGTATGATAATGATTTTCCAAAAAAAAAAACGTATAAAAGTAAAATTCAATTTTAAAAAACAAATTTTATTTCAAAAAAGTATGAAGGCAAAGGAATTTTGAAAAAATTGAAAATGCTTAAAACCATTTTTAAGCTTTTTGATACGGATAGGCAAAAATCAAATAAAAAACTGGTTTTTGAGGTATTTCTGTTTGAAAATGACAAGAAAATAGCGGTTTTTCTCTCTTTTTGAGGTCCTTCATCTCTAAAACCCAAGCTTTTATTTAATTTTTCCGAAAACAAAATTGAGAAAAAACCCGAAAATTCCAAAAACAAATATATTTACAAGAATCATTCGTGCAAAAAAGTAGGGGGACAAATTTTGTCTGCCTGTCAGTTCGGCTACAGCCTAAAAGGCTGGATCGATTTTCTTAAAATTTGGTACATATTAAAGGGTTTTTCAAAAGGGACGCTACAAAAGTAGAGCGACAGGGACAACAAACGACGCCATATTTCTTGCCGCTCTTTTGACATTTCTTTTCAGTAAGGTTTGCCATTTCATGATGGAAAGATATACGAGCCAACAACGAGTCGAAATTATTAAAATTTATTAGCAAAAATCGAAAATCGACAAAATTTTTCCGTGCCAGGGAGACAAAGAAGTGCCCGTAGTGTTGTGAATATTGCTGCCGCAGAGGCTTCAGTTGCAGAAAGCCCAAATGTATCTCGCACACGTCGTTCTCAAGCGTTGGGCATCTCTGTGCCGTCGTGGCGAATGTGGCGAATTTTGCGAAAAAATCTTGGCCTACATCCTTACAAGATTAAATTGACGCAAGAACTGAAGCCGCTTGACCACCAAAAGCGTCGTATGTTTGTGAATTGGGCTGAGCAACAACTTGAAAATGATTCGGATTTTCATCTAAAAGTCATTTCTGGCTGAATGGCTTCGTCAATAAACAAAATATGCGGTATTGGTCAGGCAGCAATCCACACGTACTCCATGAGTCATCATTGCATCCCGAATAAATTACGGTTTGGTGTGGTTTATGGGCCAGCGGCGTCATTGGGCCGTACTTCTTCTATGGTGATCAAGAGCGGCACGTTATTGTGAATGGGGATCGCTACCGTTCAATGATAACCGAATATTTTGCGCCCTTATTGGATGATATGGACTTGAAGGACATGTGGTTCCAACAGGACGGCCGCGCGACAAGCCACACAGCGAATGTCACAATCAATTTATTGGAAACCAAGTTTGGAGAACGTGCTATCTCACGAAATGGTCCAGTTGCTTGGCCGCCTCGGTCGTTAGACTATTGACGCCGTTAGACTATTTCCTGTGGGGCTATGTCAAGTCTATGGTCTATTCCAACAAGCCGGCGACGATAGATGAACTTCGTACGAATATCGAACCTGAAATTGCAGCAGTATCGGCCGATTTATGCTTGAAAACCGTCGAAAATTGGGTTCAGCGTCTGGACTTCTGCTAGCGTGCCCGTGGTAGCCATGCAAAAAAATCGAGTTTCATACATAATGGCATCAAACGTACTTTCACAGGAATAAAGAATTTCATTGATATCCAAAACCGTTTTTGTTTTATTTAAAAAAACTTTTGTAGTGCTCTTATTGAAAAACCCGAAGTATCTCAATTTACTTTTTAATTTTTAATATTTTTTTTTTTACGTGCGGCTTCCATTTTAATTTTGTGCTTAGAGTCATTTTCAGATACTTTGCCTCATTGGCAAATGGAGGACGAACTGTATAAAGAAAGACGGTTAGCCTATTTATTTGCTTATACGTAAAGCCCACGTTGACTGACTTTCGTTCATTCAGCGCTATTTGCCATGCTTTTGTCCTCTCATTAACATTATTAAGTGTATTTTGGAATTTATTTGTAGCTTCGCTAACCGTTTTGCCAACTGGTTGTATTGCAGTATAATCAGTAAACGTGTCTAAGATAGTGTTTGAGGTATATCAAATATTATTAAAAGGTACAGACCTAATACACTTCCTTGTGGTACCCCAGTCACTATTACTTTGAAATTTGAATATTCATTTCGGTGTCTTATACGAAAAAGTATGTTTTCCAAATATTTATTTAGAATGCTGTAAAGTCCTTCAGGCAGAATTTGTCTTAATATAAGTTTGAGGTCTTCGTGTCACACCTTGTCGAACGACATATCTAAAAAGACCGTCGAATAAATGTTCTTATCTTCAAGAGCTTTTTTCGATTACATCAGTAAATCTGTGTGATTAACTGTTGAATGTTAGCTCCTAAAATATATATGATGTTCAGATGTAAGCGGTTTTTGTTCTATTATTGGCTGTAGGCGCAGAAGTAATATTCTCTCAAAAACTTTTGAGATTATGGAAAGAAGAATCGGTCTGACTAGAACAAAAGAGTTTTATCTTTCAGTTTTCTACAAATCCACGTAATAATGTGACAAATTTCAGAAGAAAAAAAGTCTTACTTACTATTTCAGCTACAATTCCCTCCATCAACAATACCCAGTAATGAACAATACCCAGAAACTACATAATGGTTTTGAAAATGGCAAACCATCTCACGAAAAGAAGTCTTACAGACCGATTTCGCTCAATTTCTTCCAATAATATCAAAAGTTTTTGAAAGAATACTACTCCTGCGCCTGCAACCGATAATAGAAAAGAAACAATTAAAACCTGAACATCAGTTCGGATTTAGAAGCAAGCATTCGCCAATTGGTCAAGTGCATAGAACTACTGACGTAATTGAGAAAGGCCTTGAAGAAAAGAAAATCTGTTCGACAGTCTTTTTAGACGTTTTGCAGGCGTTTGACAAGGTGTGGCACGAAGACCTCAAATTCAAATTAAGACAAGTTCTGCCCGAAGGACTTTATAACATTCTAAATGGATATCTAGATAGCAGGCTTTTTCGTGTAAGACACGGAAATAACTATTCTAATTTCAAAGAAATAGTGGCTCCGGTACCACAAGGAAGTGTAGTAGGTCCAGTTTTGTACCTTTTATTTACACGCGAAGTAAATGAAGCAAAGTATTTGGGAATGACTCTAGGCGCGAAATGGAAGCCGCACGTAAAAAAGAAATGCGAAGAATTAAAAAATAAATTAAGAGATATGAACTGGTTACTCGGTAAATATTCAAAGCTTAGTATTGAAAATAAATTGATTTTATATCGACAGGTTCTTAAACCTGTTTGGACTTATAGTATACAACTTTGGGGTTGTACCTGCGATACAAACTTAAATAACTTACAAACGGTTGTAAATAAATTTCTTAGGTCATTTGTAAATGCTCCGTGGTATATAAGAAACGAAGATCTTCATAGGGATCTCGGGATTCCTACGGTGCAGGAGGAAATAAAAAGTTTCGCGCGAAAACATAGAAATCGACTATTAGAACACGCTAATTCAACGATTATTGACATTCTTAACGAGTCGAATTTAGTACGCCGTCTGCGAAGAACAAAACCTTCCGACTTGGTGCGATGAACAGAAAACCGCTTTAAAATCGCGAGTAATCGAAAGTAACCTGCAACACGTTACTTAACTTTGTTAAAAATAAATTGCTAGATAAGTTTCAACTTAGTTGCAATCGGGAAGTGGAGGTGGTTTTAGTGTAGTACGAATCTCACACTTCTATGAGCACGCGTTTTTCAGTCCTCATAGAGCCTGAATAGCAGGTTTTACAACTTCCCACGGGAAAATAATTACAAAAAAAAAGTATGAAGGAATTTTTTTAACGATGAAAAAAAATCCTGTTCAGAAGCATTTTGGGACTTTTGCACTTGCTATGATATGTGATATGTGTTCATTTGGATATTGAAGTGGATTAATACAAAATGATTGATTTCATGTTAAAAAAAAACCTAACGGGTGATTTTTTAGCTGGTTTGGTTTTGGCAACACTGGTTTTGACAGCTGACGTGTGTTTAGTACCTTGTGACACTGTCAAACAGCTTCAGTTTGGTTTGCAAATTAACCATGGATCGTCTTACAAATGAACAACGCTTGCAAATTATTGAATTTTACTATCAAAATTCGTGCTCGGTTCGAAATGTTCATCGCGCGCTGCTTCCATTTTATGGTCGGCATTCTCGACCTTCTGAGCAGTCTATTCGGAAGATTGTGACCAAATTTCGCACCAAATTTACTTTGTTCTTTGTTGGACATTAAACCACCAACACGTTTACGTACTGTGCGTAGTGAAGAAAATATTGCGGCCGTATCAGCTAGTGTAACAGAAGACCGCGAAATGTCGATTCGGCGCCGTTCCCAGCAGTTAGGCCTTTGTTACAGCACTACGTGGAAAATTTTGCGGAAGGATTTGGGCGTAAAGCCTCTTAAGATACAGCTGGTGCAAGAACTAAAGCCAGCCGACCTACCATAACGCCGAATTTTTGGTGAATGGGCTCTTGGAAAGCTGGCCGAGGATCCGCTTATTTATCGAAAAATTGTGTTCAGCGATGAGGCTCATTTTTGGTTGAATGGGTACGTAAATAAGCATAATTGCATGAAATTATCTTTAAACATTAAATTGCAAGGTTCAAACTATCGATTCAAATAAATATTTCATTCATTTTTTCGAATTTTTGTGTTTTTTAAAGTTCTAAACCTCTTAAAAAATCACCCTTTATAAACCTTATAACTAGAACGTTACCAATAAAAATCAAGAAAATGGAATGTAGGTTTGTTTTTTGTTTACACCATTGCCCCTAAACATTTAAAGGAAACCCCTACCTCCACCCCCCCCCCCCCACCCACTGGCTACTGCCCAGTATATATATAGTTAAAATATTTCAGTTTTGTTCCCATTGCTTACACACAAATTCAAAACCCACCCAAATTTTCAGAATCATCTTGTATTATTTTTGTTTAAACTTCAAGTCTCAAAATTAATTTTTAAGCTGAGATAAGTTAATAAGAGCATTGAAAAGCTTCTCAATCTGAAAATAATTTTTAGTTGATTATGTATTTAATTTATAAGTTTAGAAGAATGTGTATTACGTTCGAGTATATCCTATCAACTAATGTAGGTTTAAAGCATAATGGCATTATAAATTGATCTGAAAGCCATCCTTAATCCCAATTTAATCTTAAATATACACGACATACGTACCTACCTTTAATACTTCTTCATATAATATGCAAACTTCTTTGGAAATATCTTATCCTGTATTATAATCATCGCATGAATGCAATTCGTATATGAAAATTCTTGTCTTTATATGTATTTCCTGTCTTAGAAATTTATTCCAAACATTCACCTGACTGGCTGGCTGGCTTACCTCTCAAAAACAAGGACACCACCTTATTATTATTATTATTATTATTATTATGTGTATATATGTATGTATGTGCAAAGAACATAGAGCCACAAATATTTCCCATAATCAAAAAATATCTCTGGCTTTTCATTAAAATACTTGGAACTTGTGCTGGATGTTTGTTAGCAGTCGCTTATTGAATATTTAGTAAAAATACCAAGAATACCTTTAACTAAAAACGAACACTCAGCAGCAGCTTATGCTCGTGTAACTTCTCCTTCCTGTGTGCCTGTGTCACACTTTAGCTCTCGCCAGGATCAAAAATTCCTTCTGAATTCGAATGAGTGTTCTTGCACAAGTGATAAACAGCATCAGCATCAGCATAGACAAAGATTGCCGTTTTTCATGAAACAATGGCTTAAAAACATCTTTCATATATATTTTACCACATGGAACATGATGACGCACGGTGCGGTGGTATCCTTGAACATCTGGTGCTGTTGTATAGGTATACCCGAATTCCCTTAAAACCAAAAAAAAAAGAAGAAAGGACAAAACAATTAGAGGTATTTTGTCGGAAACTCCAACTCAAACCATCAACTGTGTCGCCGCCCACCACCGCCCGCGCCGACGACGTCGCGCCGTGTTGTCGTCATCCTACTCGGAAGCATATGCCTGACGGAAAAATTCTTATGCAGATGAAAAATTCCATGCAAAAGGGTTAAAATAGAAAATAAGGACAACTCTGCGGGAACAATAGAAAACCCTTCAAGGACATGGCAAATTTAGACGAAGAAAACCCCCATTTTCCCATATAAATTTGGGAAGGTTTTTCCGTTTAGATGCGTTGCGTTCCATTCCTCTAGGAAAATATCACTCGTTCGTATATATTTTTTGAATATTATCCTTTTTTTGTTTTTGTTTCTATTTTTTTTTTTTAAGTTAGCTGTAATCGAGTTTCGTGTAGCGAAAGGAGTTTGGGATATTTTGAGAATAAAGAATTTCATTTCAACAAAAATGAACATCAGGATGTCGGAAATATTTTTGACTTTTGAGTGGTTTTGCTATTGTATATGTATGTAGTTCTGTGTAATGTTATGCGGGTGAGGGATTTTTATTTTATTTCGTTAAATGGGGAAATCCAAAACAAAAAAGAAAAATGAATTCATTTTTGGGTTTGTGCGGTTAAGTTGTTTGTTTTATTCCGGATGATAATGATGATGATGATGACTTTTAAGGAAATGAAAAATATGTGGCGATGTAATTGGATGTAAATGATGTTGCTATTTTGATCACTGGGAGAATTCAGCAGTAATTAAAACTAAAATGAAGATTTAAAAGAAATACCTTAATATTGAAATTTTTCGTTTAATTTTAAAATTCTTTTATATTTGGACTTCTAGCTCTTTTTAACTCAACAGACATCACATACCATATATGTAGGTAGGTAGATACTCAATGAAATTTCAACAATTAAATTTGAATCAAAGACCACAAGCACAACACGCTTTGCCTGCATACAGATTAAAGCCAGCAACTGTCTGTCTGCTAGTTTTAAGACTGTAATAAAGGCTCTTTGAAAAAGTGAAGGGATATATTTACGCAACATGGTTATCAATTATCATACATCGAATAGGCTGAGAAGAGGATCCTCAAGACAATTGAAACCCAGTTCCACCATCAAGTATCTGAAAGGGACAAAGCTAGCTATAAAGAAGCTTAATACCAACGAGGCCTGCATCTAGTGGTTTAGCAACGAATTGCTTGAAATGCAAAAAAATGGTGGTTAAAAGGTACATTCATACCCGTTGATGACTTCAGGAACTATTCACATATATTCGTGCTTAACTTCATTTGATTACTCACTAGATGTTGTGCTACAGCCTAGCAAGGAGCAGGGCCTCAACCAACAAGCTTCTTCCAGCTGGTTCGGTCTCTTGCTAGCTGCCACCAGTCTCACACGCCAAGTTGGTTGCTGTCCTTTTCCACTTACAAGCTCCACCTATTATGTTGTCCTCTACTGCTTCGTTCCACGGGGCTTGGAGTCAAAGATTTTTCAGAAATGGTGTTCATTTGCTCTACACTCAGAGAAAAAAGTCAGGTGCATAATTCCATGTAAAGTTTACCTGATTTTAATAACCTTATATTAAGTGTTAAATTAGCCTGGTGGCCTATTTTATCATATTCAAGCTGATTTAAGACGATGAACTGTTAATTTAACATCGAATTCTGGCAAAGAAGAAATTTTCACAAGAATATAACGCTAATTTTAACTGAGATCAGGTTTTGTTTAACACTGCTTGTTATGAATTTCTATTTACCACAAATTAGATTGAACTAACATTTTATAGGGTTATTTTAACAATGTTTGCCTGTTGAATTTTACCTGGCCTCATCTCAAAGAAACATTCTGCTAGTCAATTCCAAAACACACACATACAGGCTATCCGTATTAATTTATTAAAATTTAACCTGGCCACCTGTTAAATTAGCCCTCTAGCATTTTTGAAGTTCATTTCAATGTGACATCGGTGCTAAGGCACATACAACACAAGCCATCCAAACAAGATCAGATGGATTTAGAGTTTCAACTCACTGATATTTGGCACAAGATTCGTATACAGCGAAGTAGACCAGGAGATGCGTACTATCTCCATGTGTGAGACGTTCCCAGCTCAAAACTAAGTAATAATAAGAAAATATTTTTAAAATAAAATAAAATACATAATAATGAATTTCTATCCTTTCAGAATAATGCAAAATGATTTGGACGATAGGCAGTGTTAGAGATGGGACCTACAAGCATGGATCCAAGACATAATAATTACCGGATACAGGGTTGATTCAACATTGAATCATGTTAAATAAACTAGATCTCCATGTTAAATTTACAGGATGTTGAACATTTTATTCATGTTTTTCAACTAGATTTTCTTGTAAAGTTAACTAGATTTACAGGTAAAAGCAGAAAGTTTCTCAGGCAAAATTTACAGTTTTACTTTTTTATGGCAGTGTTAAATTTACCTGAAACCAACGTTGATTTAACACAACATTAAAATCAGGTATCAGGTTAAGCCGTTAACCCGATCTACCGAGTTGAAAAATAACAACCTGAAAATCAGGTATAATAAACCAGAAATTGGTTGGTTTTTTTCTCTGAGTGCACCATTGTTTCAAAACCGATAATGAAGAAGTCTAAAGACATCTCTATATAGTTCGTGTCTCTATAGATGCTGTCATACGTGGCCTTGAAATCAATAAAAAGATGGTGGGTATTGATTTGAAACTCATAGGTTTTTAAAAGATCTGCTGGAGTGCGAATATTTAGTCGATGTTGGACTTTCTTCGCCTGATTCTACACTGATATGGACCTATCAGGTTGTTGAAGAATGGCCTCAGGCGTTCATAAAGCACGACAGAGAAGATCTTGTATACGATTTTAAGAAGACCAATCACGGATATCTCTATAGTTGATGCAGTGTGCAGTCCAGAGGATAACCTTTCTTCAGGATCGGGAAAATGATGCCCCTTTGAACAGCTGGGTTGCAAGGCCACAGCTCCAGCTGTTTTTTTTTAGACTCAAGCTTAGATATAGCCATTTTCATTTCGTAGTACTCCGTGGAATAATGGTTAGTGCGTTGGACTCTGTCATGCTGAAGGTCTGGGTTTAGTTCCCAGCCCCTACCGCCTAAAAACGGAAATGTTTTTTTCGAGGTACTGCCTCTTCCGAGGAACTGACAAATCTTCCAAGAATATATCTATGTATAATGAAAAAGTGCTTCTCATAAACAAGTTCGAATTCAGCAAGAACTTGTAGGTCCCCTTCATTCCTGCCAACAACATGCACACAGGAATGTTTGAGAGTTGTTAGTCACGAGCTGTTGCGTCAACAAATTTATTTTTTTATTTTCATTTTGTCCAGATCGGGTGTACAGAATTGTTGGTCTACGTTATCCAGGGTGAGACTGCATGGCAGCAAAATGCAATTCGATATCGCGCTTAAATAATTTTCGATTCTACCACAATATTTCCCTGGTCATCCTTGCAGGCCTCGCCGGTTCAGGCCTTCTGTTCTAACCTTCGGTGGTACTTTTTACGTTATGGTGAAATTTCCTAACTTCATTTCTGCAATGGCATCACTCGATTTCCTCGATCGCTAGTCTCTCATGCATCTTCTTTTTCCTTCTGAGAAGTCCATGTCCCTCTATCCTCTCTTGTTCATAAAGCTCCTGAGCAGCTCTAGTCATACATGGCATGTACTTCCCAACATTTTTGTCAAAACAGGGGATTCAATGTAGTAGTCGTGTGAGTCCTGGCACATTATTGGCTTCGACTGATTCGGTATTACTACTTAAAAGGGTGCAGCAGACTGGATTAGAAAAGAACTATTGCAACTGTAGCCATCCGACGTCAAAGCCTTGTTGCGAATTTTCGGGCAGGACTCATTCGCATTGCAGTTGAAGCTCTAGACTCGTCTGCTTATAATGAAATGAATGAAAAAGAATATGCCTTTGCTGTTGGTAATAGTTTGTCTTAGTAGATGTCACAATCTTTCCATTTGCGGGGCCCATATCCCTCCGCACTTCTTGGATAGCGGTGATATCTGGCTTTATAGCAATCTAGAGTCTAAATGTTGGACCCTACCTTTAGTAAGGGCCAGGAGTCAGATCAGAGTCAGATCAACCGCTCCTTATAGGTCGAGCGCCGAATATGTCGCAGAAGCCTATATTAGGTGTTCAGTTAAGGTTGTTCCGCCAAAATGGAGCTGTAGATCCCATCTTTAATTTCATCTGAGGAACTTTTCCCCTGCCGAAGAAGTGCAAATGCTATCTCCGATTCAGGTGCTAGATACCCGATATGCATCACGGGATTTTGAGAGTAGAAACTGATAGACAGAAGTGGATTTAACGAAAAAACCACTGCACATGTCTATCCTATGAAAACCTGCTAAACGTCACTTTTAAGCTCCAATCCAATAATACATTTATGTGAGTATGCGTCATTAGTCCTTCTGGAGCATTATAAACGATAGTTTTATGGTCTGGAAGATCGACATTAGAACCAATATTCATTCTAAGGCAGACCAATCACCAATAAATCACTAAATATACATTCCTCTTCCTCATCTTCAAAGCCCCTTATACTAGTAGTTTTCATCTTCACGATCTCTTTATGGCTATAAACTCGGGATTTGATGAAATGCAAGTAGGGAATAGCAATTCCAAATTATTTCAAACACTCACAGAGCTTCAGCAAAGAGATGTGGAAGAAAATTGGTCGCTAGAAAGTAAGAAAACCACTCAAGCGTGATTGCAGGATTTCGATAAGTGGGGGGGAACTCTTTACAAAAATAGTTTTAGTTCAGATATCTAGCAAAAAAATTCTTTCAAAAGAAGACGAATAGCCTGATATATGAAATAAATTCTCATAAGGGGGACGAAGTGTCCCTACCTATCCCCCCTTACCTACACCCTTGAAAGCACTATTACTTCTGTTTTGGCAAAACAAATGGGTTCAAAACTACTGACCCCTGAAGTACAGGCTCTAAAACACCTTCCTCCTGACCAGTACTGCAATAATAATGATGAGAAGATACAACCTCAATACTTCAATTCAACGAGGAAGACTGAAACTTCCATTTTAAGATCAACCCATCAGGCTTACCAGGGTGCTTGTATGGATAACTCATGGAAGGAATGGATAAAGAGATGGACAAAAAGGTAACTGGGGACTTATTTAATAAGCTTGGAAAATCACACCAATAAAGAAATATTAATGCCAAGAAAAATATTTGCAAAAAATCATTTTAAGCAAACTTGGCGAATGAAGTCATACCGAAAAGTACCATGAAACTTCGTTATAGACTCCTATCGTTCCTGTTCTCCTGCGTATACCCGCCAGAAATTGTGGAATAACATCTTCATCTTAAATGAACACTTAAGTGTGATTTTTTGCTATAGGGCCGTGTATGAAAAAATCTTGACTAATTTTGTTTTTCAAATAATAAATGCTTTGCGCAATTTTGTAATGACACTTTTTTACATAATCAACATTTTGATAACTTTTACCAGAACTAAATTCAAGTTTGGCAGTATTGACAAATTTACAGATATAATATACAAATATGAAATACTCTAAAAAAAATTCTGCATCAATGTATTTGTTTATGCTTTAAAAATCCAATCTCCTAAAGACAAAGACAAAATTTTACCATTGACATCAAAACTCACAGAAAAGTTACACACAAAAATAACAAAATAAAGTGTAAAAAAAGGCCATATCAAATCTCTCCTATTCTTCCTTCCGTTCGCGAGGCCTTAACATTTTTTTGCATAATGAAACGAAAACCAAAAAATATGCCATCATAAAACCGAAGGACACCTACGAAAAAAATATCTCCCAATCATGATAATATGAAAGCGCCCGAATCAACCTAAACAACACTGAGGTAAGGAACTATTAAAGGATATCATTCATGCGATAACACCACAGAGTGATAACTTTTCGCAGCCTCAAAGCGCACCCAATGAACATAAAAAAAGGATACAATGTCACACGGTTTTGCTCATGTCTTTTAGTCCTACGGTATTCACTATGGGACTGTCTATGCTGCATAGTCACCAAATTTCAAAACAAAAATTACGGATCACTAACATTGGCTTGAATAGTGGAAAAGAATTTTATTAAAAATTAAATTCAATGAAAATCCATGAAGTCGATTTGTAAAATTTTGAACGAAAAACTGCCATATTATTATTGTATTTTAATCAGATTCCTTTTTTGACCAAAGCGATAAAAAAAAAAACTGATTAAAAAACAATATTAACTCTAGACCACAAATTTAGTGTTAAATCAAAAAGTAGGTAAATTTGACTACCATATTGTTATAACACGAATAATTTAATTTAACAATTTGAATTCCAAATTGAAGACCACCTGGTTCCACTGTAGCTTAGAAAACACAAACTTTATACAAACAGCCCGAAAACCAAAGAACATGCCACAGGAAAATAAAAAAACAAACAACCAACGCCATCGGAAAATAACAACAACAACAAAACGAAATTTTTTGTGTATAGGTACCATTCTTCCTAGGCATAACCACAGTACCACACTGATGCCCAGCCTGCTGGTTGGGCCTCCATCGCTATCCTTCTAACTTTGCTTAATGGAAGACCGGAAGATAATCGTTTATATTCATGGATTGTGGTTTTGGAGTTCACAAAGTTTAGAATGACAAAAGTTTAGATGACGAAGGCTGAACAGAGCACAAACAATCTATTCAGCCGCTAACCATAAAAAAAGTCTCTAAACAAAAAAAAAAAATATCGAGTCCTGCAATGCAGAATATGGCCAACAAAATAAAATCGCTCCTCTGGGAGTATTATCATTATTATTATAATAGTCATAGTTCTCTGACATCGTTTGACCTCTGCTGATGATGTTAAAAATAAAAAGGTCGACCTTAAAAAAATAAAAAACAAAAGTCAGCAGTTAATTTTACTCACAGAAAAAACACAATCATCACTGAAAGGCCAAGTACACCGAAAAACAAAGTCAGCTCTCTCAGTTATATTATTATTATATTAAAATGGACAGCAACACAAGACTCTCATTTGTACATTAATGGGTTAGGTTAGGGTATCAACATCGGGACTATGCTCTGTCAGGCAATTAAAAGTCCAAAGAGCTAAAGTTTGTTCGATTTGAATCAATTTGCTGATGGGTAAATGGATTTTTGTTAAGAGTATGTACTTAAGTATGGAAATTAAGGTCATTTCGAGTTGAAATTGTTTTTAAATTAACGGCAAATAGATTAAGGGGATTGACATCTTGAGAGGTCCTAGGGGGTAATTGATATTATTATAGAAGCATTTCAATTGAATATTTGTAATGGTTGCGTAATATTTTTGATTTGAAGGTTGAACAGTTGGTTTTGAGATGAAGAAAGATATTATTGTGAAATTAAAGTATAAACTAACGATTTTTTCATAACTTAGAACTAATAAAAAGTTTTTAAAGAAGAAATTATTAAAAAAAAAAAATATTAAATTTGCAGGACAAAATAAATAGCCCTTCCTGACAATTTACCTACATTTATTTTTCTAATTTTGTTGTTCGGGTAAATTTTGTATGCATTGTTATTTAAAAACAAAATGTTGACAGTGTCATTAATAGTTAATTTTTTAGATAATTCTATTGTCTAAATATTATTATTTCATGATTTTGTTGTAAAAGGAAATTTCATCGAGTTGTTGAACAAAAACCATATCACTTTCTTTTTCAATATGGCGGTCTTCCCCTTACCCCGGGCACCCCAAAAACTTTGGCTTATAAAGAAGAGATGTAACCTAACTGAAATCGTATAGAAACTTTAAGCCATCAATTAATGAAATTTTATTAAATCTTTTGACAAAATTTACTCCACGCATGATTTTCTCAGAATCTATTGCTTGTATGAAAAAAAGTATGTTAATCTTTTTTGTGTACAATGACATAAGCTACAATTTGTTTCTTCACATTTTTTTCAAAAAAAAACTTCTTGTTTTCGAGAAATTAAGAAGAAACTGCATTTAACTCATAAAAATTATGAACACTTCTATAGTCGTGGACTCTGTTATTTTGAATTGTTTATTAAAATGCTAGTATAAGTAAATTAAATTATTTTATTTTAAAACATTTAAAATGATCAATTGCAAATGTAGGTTCAAATCAACAGTTAGAGCTTTCATAAAATTTTGAATTTGCAATTACAACAAAAAACATATCATCTAAAAAATATATGTAAAATAGACAAATAAAAATCTTTAAAAGCATTTTTTCTAAACCTTAAAACATCCTCCTTTGAATTCCTGACACAAACACTTTAAATTTTCTTATAAAAAAAAATTTGATATTGCTCAAATTTAGTGAAGTAATACGAGTAGTAAGCAAAATACACTGGCACAGAGCAAATCATATGAAAAGGCAGCTTGCCATAATATTTTGAATTTTGCCTAGTTTCGTTATAGTAATTGGAATTTTTAGCATTTACCTATTAGTCCATCATATCGCCTCGATACCCAGAATTACTAGTTAAACTTTTCACTTCACAAATTATACAATCTATAGTCAAGGGGAGTCATGTGTATACTGAAACTGACCTTAAGAGCCGTGAAAGTGAAAGCATACGAAGAATACCATCCTCAATTCTTGATTAAATATGATTATATGGAAAAAAATATATTAAATCGTTGGAGCTGTTTTCTTATATTTTTATATGTTTTATATGTATGTACATATATTAAACAATTTATAAAGTTTTAAGGAACATTTTTCGTATGCACATCGTAAGTATTTATTTAGGTGCTTATAAAAATAAAATTTCCAAAAAAATTGTTAACCCGTTTTTGAGATATGTATCGAATTTTCCAAAAAAAAATTGAAACTCTTTTTTAAAAATTTTGAAATGCTGATGATATTTTTGAATCTCATTTCAAATTTGTGTATACAAAATTAATCTAAATCTGTGTGTTCAGCCGATAGTGAGAAAATTCAAAATTTAAAAAAAACGTTCTACGAGAATTACTATTAAAAGTTGCTATTGTAAATTTTTATAATTTTTGGTATTATATATAGAATTAATTTTAGCAAACAAAAAATGTTTAATAAAAATCGTGGGAGTCGTTTTTTAAGAACAAATATTTTCTTTGACCGGTTCTTAACATTTGTATGGAAGGTACCGTTATTTTTTTCAGAAAAGCAAACAATTTTCTTAAAATACCTTACATAGTATAAACTAGCCTTAAGTACCGAACTTTTTAATAACACTGGGATACAAATTTTGACTTTGTAGTGGTATTGTTCATGGAAAATAACTTTTCTTTTAGTTTTTGATGCGCTGAATTCGAAAATCAGTATAAAAAGTTTAATTAGTTCACGTTTTTGAAAAAAAATTATTATTAAGGTTTTTTTCACTAAAATAAAGTGAATTTTAAAAAAAATTTATTTTTTAAATTAGTTTTTGGCAGAATTTTGGAACAAAAGGGGAAACGAGAAGGAGCTACGGCACTAGGCTTTTTTTCAGATACTTTTTACTTTTACAAAAATAAAGTAATGACTATAATATCAGAACTATTACATAACTTATTTATGTTAAATGGTTATTGTAACTAACGGTTGAATCTTGAAAACCTGAAATAAGATATAGGTCTTATGCACTTCAAAATATTTGATTTTCCAAAAAAAAAACTTTTTTAACGTTATTTAAAATTCCAAGAAATATTTTTTTATTAATTTTCTTAAGAAAAACTATTTAAATTGCTTAGAAGCTTCTGTATAAGAAATTTATTGAAATCAAAAGAACCGTTTTGAAGAAAATTGAAAATAAAAGAAATGGTTCCTTAAGAGGTGCCATTTATAACCATTTTTTGGAAAATGGTTTCCCATCCAAAGGTAGCCTTTGCCAAGAGAAATTTATTGATTTTTTTAAGAAAAGTTTTAAAGTCGTTTTTGAAAAAATTATGATTTTGTAAAACTGCTTAAAAAAATTGTTTGGCAGGTACCGTTATTTTAAGTTCTAAAAAAAATGAAAAAACGTGTGGGCAGAATCACCAAAAACCACTATTACACTTCAGAATTCTTTGTTGTAGTGAGCTTAAAGCAAGCTGCATTCTACAATCAGTGGCTCATCATGAGTGTATGT
The DNA here is from genome assembly GCA_946251815.1 of Dasysyrphus albostriatus. Classification (NCBI taxonomy): domain Eukaryota; kingdom Metazoa; phylum Arthropoda; class Insecta; order Diptera; family Syrphidae; genus Dasysyrphus; species Dasysyrphus albostriatus. Next base: position 69,070,416 of record OX276335.1, read on the forward strand.
GTTAGTGGTTAGTAAATTAAGTAAGCTAGAACAAGTACATAAATAGATAAATAAACATTAACAAAATTAAACAATATGCAAAATAAGAATAAAAATATAAAACATTTAACTAAGATAATATAAAATCAAGACGTTCAAAATTCACGAGAGTGGATCACTGGTACGCAACAATGTTTTTAATCCAACTTAACTTATGTTAAAATTAACAGCGGAAGCGTTTAAATCAAAAAGTCTGTACAAACGATTAAGAGGTGCGTGTATACCATAGTTGGTTCTATAAAAAGGGAACATGAAAAAGTTCAAATCTTCGTAGATGGTGGGATCCTCCGTGGTAGTTAATGCCTATACATGCTAACAAGTCAGCTGCATCAATTTCACCGCTGATACATTGGTGGAAAAATATTAAATCATTCTTAACACGTCTTTCATATAAAAATTGAAGTTGCAGAACCTTAATCCCGTGTTCATAAGGTGTCAGGTTGTACGGATCAGCCCAAAGGAGACCTTTCAAGGTGAAACGAATGAAGTTATATTGTATTGATTCAATACGGCCTTTATGAATTTCGTAAAAGGAGTCCATACTTACGAGGCGTACTCAAGATACGTACTCCCATATGACAGAGTTGTATTATGAAAGAGTAACATACGGATCGTTGAATTCATTTGGCCAGCGCATCGTTTTATGAATCCAAGCATGGTGCTCGCTTTATTTACAATATAATTAAAATAATTAATATGTACCAAAGAATCTAAATCAGATATAAAGTGAACAGCCAGGTCTTTGAAACTAAAAACACAACAGAGTGTGTGATCTGAAATGGAATAATCAAAAGCTTTTACAGCTCATTTCTTAGAGAAATTTAAAGTTTGGCATTTAACTGGGCTAAGAGAAATGTCGTTTTTCCCATATCAAAGATTTAAACTGTCAATATCTATGTACCAGGTTTTGAGAAAACCGATCCAGCTATTTAGGCTGTAGCCGAACAGACAGACAGACATAATTTTTGGCGATACCGATTTTTCAATCGCCACAACTGAAAATCCTGTGATCCTAGTCTTAGACTTGAGTATGGGTCCATTGGACTCACGACTGAAGTTAAGGGTTGATAGGGTGCATGTCCAGCACCTGGGGTAGGCATCTTACATTTGTTTAAGGAACTATGAGCGAGCAGTTATCAATACTTAAGATATTTTGAAAATCAATTTTAGAAATAATGCTGAAATAATTGGAATAGGAACAATTTTTATTTTTATCTAGATAATGATCTGAAGGACTCGGCTGTGACTTATAGGAAATCGCTATTGCACAATTGCCAAAGGTTGATCAAGATTCCACCATAATCACCGGATCTAATCATAACTGACAATTTTTGGCAAAAATTAGAAATTGAAATTCAGAAACATGAGATTTTCAATTAAACTGATTTGAAAATAGTTAAAGAGATTCTCAATTAACCTGATTTGAAAATAGTTTTATTGGAGGAACGAAGTGAAATAAGACCCAATTACACCAAAAAAGCAGTCCCAAAACACCTTAAATAAGTAATAAGGCACAAAAGGTTAGCTAGAAAAAAACAAAACAATATTTCAATAGGCGTTTACTAACCTTTTTTCAACTAAAATGTTTCTGGACCATTTCCACTGCGAGATGAATATTTAGTTATTTTCTGTTTTTTTTTTTTTTCTAATATATTTCTTAGATGTTTGATGTTTTCTATTGAAAATAAATTTTTCATTTTTTGATTTCCTACACTTTTTTAAAGAAAAAGAATTTATACCCATAGGATTCGAACCCAGAACCCCGGTTCGACGCATCGATCAAAAAATTCTAATCCACAATATATACCATCCAAAAGTTGCAACGAAACTTTAATCAAACTATAATCACAATAAGCGATTATAAACGAAAATAAACCGTTCTAATTGTTGATTTTATTGACATTTATTATGGAGAGTTCCAAATATTGACGTAAAGTTTGAATAAGTGAATTACAAAAAGAATACCCAAGAAATTAAAAAAATTTAATTTTACTTTTCAATCACCAAAGAAATAAAGGTGAACAAGCTGATCCGGTGAACTTCGTCCCGCCTTAAGTTGATTAGATTATGTACGTACAATGTCCCGATTGAAAGTTGATAATGACGATTGAAAGAATGAAACTCTTTTGGAATCATTGCCCGGTGCAAGCAATGCAGAAGAGATTCGTGATTAGGTACACACACTTGCAACGGCTACAATTTGTTGATAGTCATTGCGAATGCAAGTCAACAAATAAATATCTGATGTAATTTCTGAATTTTTTTTACCGTCATTCCAGTTCTTTTGGGCCGTTTTGATAAGTTGAATTCAATTCAATGTTGCAATATTATGACGACAGAGCTGACTTTGATTTTGAATTTGAAAATTCAGTTGGACAGTTTGTTGCTTTGCGATGGTGGTCAAATTTAGTCAGTAAAATTGTCATCTTTTGCAAGAAAAAGAACAGTGAATACACCTGTTGCTGCGATAACATTTGTATGTGAATTTCCGATTTTTACTATTGCTGCGGTTTGATTTTAAATTATTAAATTCAAATAATCGACGTCTTTATTCTTCACAGCTAATAATGCACGTTCACTTAAGAGTTAACATAAAATTGCAGGGAACAAAATCAGGTTAGTTGTAGCATTAGTTGCCATTAATCATTAGGTGTTTTGAGAAGTCATCGCATATTTATCGTCAACTGCTGCTTCATTTACAATAATTTCATGTTAATTTTCAGACCATCTGCAGGCTAAGATGGCGGGATTACTGATAAAATTCACCAAAATTACCGACCAGAAGTAACATTGCCCTTCAAAAACGTCTCACAAAACTTTCATTGTTCGATCAAACATTTTTAATGCTTGGTTCTGTGCTATTGTGCATTCATTGCAGATGATAATTTTAAAGGTTTTCAAAACCTTTCACAGATTTAAAGAAATGTTGCACGTTAGTTTGCCTAAAGATTCAATGGCCATTGCAACGCTAAATAAGTTATCCAACCATCATGCAACAACGTATCCCCTATTTCAATAGAAGCGATTACAAACACAATGTCAGATCTTAATTGAAGCCAAAATCAACGAAATGACGAAACAGCCAGTTCCACTTGTTGCATCGAGGAAAAAAAATTCTGTTCAGTTAAGAGTACACGGCATGTTAAATGCCGCATGCACATTATGTGGCACTGATGTCATAAAAAACCGCAGCAGATGTGTTGCATGTTTAGCACATGTGGCAGTGGACACATGCTCACGTTTATCATTTGGGTCGCATGTAGTTTATAGCTGTCAAAAATATGACGGTTGGTATGTGGCCATTGGGACGCATATGTGACGTAAGAATTACGTCACTGTGCAAGCACATGTGGAATTTTACATGCCAATTCGTTTGACAAAGAATTCATCAGTGGAACATTATTATTGTGCGAACTGTTTTTGTGAAAACATCTCGATTCAAATGTTACTCTCACGGCTATTCTTGAGTAAATTCATAGTGCATCGAGCGATTGAAGTTAGATATTCAGAATTTACCCAACAGACAGCTTCACATGAGCAGAAAGAATATATTTAATGCCTTCGATAACGATCGGTGCCTCTTTGCAGATCTCATTGTTAACTTGAAATTTGGGACACGAACTTGACACATTTAGTCAACTATTGAAATATTCAAACGACGGTATTCATATTGTGGACTAAGAAATTGGATTTTTTTTTTGACGTTTCAGTATTCACATCTCACTTCAATGCAAGAGTGGGAACGCGATGAAAATGCTCAAAAGTAAAAAAATCCAATTTTTCAGTCTAATGTGAGGGGCTCTGGACCTTTGGCACACCATATATGGGAAATTTGGAAACTTGTCCTAGAAATTGGTCAGATCCTTCAGATAGTATACAATTTTTGCCAATTTCCCATAAATGAGGTGCCAAAAATTTTGCGTGACCTTGAGTGAGCTTGAGGAACTTCAAGCCCTTATAACTAGTTATCTAGGGCTGACCAATTGCTAGGACTAGTTCACCTTTTCTGACCAATTACTGACCAATTAGATGGCGTTCTCAAATATCAAATTTCCCACGTATGAGGTGCTAAAGGTCAATACCCAAAGTGAACACCTTAAATAAAGTTGAAAGTAGATTTGACATACATTTTTATTTCTTAACTGCCATCTCAAATCACGGAGGAATTTCAAACAGAATCATTTAACTTACATTTAATGATGACAATGGACGATTTTTTTTTCAAAATATTACATATTACATTAATATGTCTTTTTAACACTCTTGACACACCTTAACACCATTTTGATTACATCATTGCCACAATTTCTTGGGATAACAAATAATGCTCACGGTTTCACATGACGGTCTTTACTTGTTTAAGAACCAACCCTGTTCAAATTATCTATTTGCAAAGGAGTCTAATAAAGGTTTATATGGGCTTCATAAGACGTTAATAATAAATGTACCTTTAGCAATATTAACGTCCTAATAATTACTTCCCGTGTCATAATCCTACATTAATGATAGTCTTTCTCACATTATGCAAATCATGAATGTCCTTATTAATATTATATGGCTGCGATTTCATTAGGGAAGAGATTAATGTTCACAGAAGTGATCAGATACAACTTTTGGTCGAATGCTTTAAGTAGGCTTTTCCACAGATTTAAAGCACTTTGAACTGTAATAAAGAACACGTATATTTATGATACAGCGGATAATTGATAAATGACCCATATTTCTTATGAGGATGTAGGAAAAGGTTCATAGAACCTAACACTGTTATTCCATAGAACTATTGAAACATATAGTGATTGCAATTGATGGCAGAAATTTATCAGAGTTTGTGGAGTATGTTGTCAATTGAAAAATACAGCTTTATTTCTAAGTTTGAGAATACTGCTATAGCAAAAATCTATCTCTTTTGACATTTTAACAGAAAAACAGTTAGTACTTGCCTTTTTGAAACTTAGTGCAAAAATCAGTTTGGCCACTCTACCTCGCATATAACCTACGTTATTTCTTGTAAGATCGTAATCTTTGCTTCACTGACCACATGCCTCTGATGCTGTCTCTGGGGTTTAAAAATTACCATCAAGACACAGTAAAAATGAAGCTGCTGCCGAAGCTAAAATGGACTGACAATCCAGACAACACGTACAAGCCAAACCTACCCGAACATCTTACAGCTTCGGAGAGAGATGAATGAACCACCGAAAATTTATTTGATGGGATTAAGGCGACTGTTGGGATTCAGCAATATACTGAAAGAACCGATTGTAAACAGAAATGGTACGATGGAGCATGCGAACGAGCTAGGAAACAATAATTTTTGTGGCTTAAAAAATTGCGTAAGAACGATTCACCAACCATAAAAGAAATGTATCTTAGTTGCAATAAAGCCCTTAAAGAACTTTGTAAAAACAAGAAAAAAGAGTACTACCAGGCTATTGGCTTAAAGCTTAAAGGGGTTAAAAAATACCCAAGAATGATGGAGCTTGGCCAGAGAACTTAAGTCAGTAAACTTTGTAAAGGGAAATCTCATAACTAGTGATATTTTCAAGAATTACTTTGATGGTCTCCTCAATCCGACAATGGGTGCTGTATCGATCCCAGACTTAGCTTCTGCCACTAGTAACGCTTTGATCGATGATACCATCACTAGCTCAGAAATGTTGTTGTTGCTTGATTGTGCAAACAAAATAAAGCACCATGCTATGACAGAGTTCCCTAAGAATTCTTTAAAAATGCTCCAGATTCGGGAATTGAAATTATTGTTCATTTGTTCAACCGGGTGCTGTCATCAGGGAAAGTTGAGCCATCTTTCAAGAAATCTCTTATATTTCACATCTATTGTTGCTGTAAATGGTGTCAGTGCTGTTGCTCCTGTTGAATTTTCATCGGGAAGATGTCTTCATAATAAAGGAAAACAAACACATCACCGTATTGTCACCGGTACAAGCACACAAAAGGTGGATTTTGAAATTTATAATAACCCAAAATGGATTCATTTGTCTAAATTCTCTTCATCGACATCCACCGATTCTATTATAAAATTTTTTTCCTCCAACTTAAATGTGAATCCTTCACTTTTTAAACGCTTAAAACTTCTGAAAACAGGATCTGAACCAAATCTAAGAATCATTTGCTTCAAAATTGAAGTTCCTACGGAGCTTGTTAGTTCCGTATTCAAGCCAAAATTTTGGACTTGCAGGATCAAAATTCGAAAATTTGAACACATTCCAAAAAACAAACCATTGATGGGGGAACAATTAAAACTAAAGGGTTTTTCAAAGGGGACGCCACAAAAGTAGAGCGACAGGGACAGCAAACGACGCCATATTTCTTGCCGCTTTTTAGACATTTCTCTTCAGTAAGGTTTGCCATTTCATGATGGAAATATATACGAGCCAACAACGGGACTTCGGAGTCAGTGGCCTCAACGCTAAGAGCACTACGTCCAATTTATGGTCGTCATAATCGTCCCAGCAGATCAACAATTGAGCGTCTAGTGGAAATTTCCACAATTCCACAAGAACAGTATAAAATGTTCCCTTGCCAGTGAGACAAAGAAGTGCCCGTAGTGTAGAGAATATTGCTGCCGCTGAGGCTTCAGTTGCAGAAAGCCCAAATGTGTCTCTCACACGTCGTTCTCAAGCGTTGGGCATCTCTGTAACGTCGTTGTGGCGAATTTTGCGATAAGATCTTGGCCTACATCCTCACAAGATTAAATTGACACAAAAACTGAAGCCGCTTGACGACCAGAATCGTTGTATGTTCGTGAATTGGGCTGAGCAACATCTTGAAAATGATTCGGATTTTCATCGAAAAATCATCTTCAGCGATGAGGCTCATTTCTGGCTGAATGGCTTCGTCAATAAACAAAATATGCGGTATGGGTCTGGCAGCAATCCACACGTACTCCATGAGTCATCATTGCATCCCGAAAAAATTACGGTTTGTTGTGGTTTATGGGCCGGCGGCGTCATTGGGCCGTCCTTCTGCCGTGATGGTCAAGACCGGCATGTTACTGTGAATGGGGATCGCTATCGTTCAATGATAACCGAATATTTTTGGCCGCAATTGGATGATATGGACTTGGAGGACATGTGGTTCCAAGAGGACGGCGCCACAAGCCACACAGCGAATGTCACAATCTATTTATTGGAAACCAAGTTCGGAGAACGTGTTATCTCACGAAATGGTCCAGTCGCTTGGCCGCCTCGGTCGTGCGATTTGACGCCGTTAGACTATTTCCTGTGGGGCTACGTCAAGTCGATGGTCTATGCCAACAAGCCAGCGACGATTGATGAACTTCGTACAAATATCGAACGTGAAATTGCAGCAGTATCGGCCGATTTATGCTTGAAAACCGTCGAAAATTGGGTTCAGCGTCTGGACTTCTGCAAGCGTGCCCGTGGTGACCATGCAAAAGAAATCGAGTTCCATACATAATGGCATCGAACGTTCTTTCACAGAAATAAAGAATTTCATTGATATCCAAAACCGTTTTTGTTTAAAAAAAAAAAACCTTTGTAGCGCTCTTATTGAAAAACCCGATATAAGTAATGTTTCTCCATCTAACTTCATAATTGCTGATGGTCTGAAGATGTTCTACCACAACTCCAGTGGAATTCGAACTAAACTACCTGCTTGGTATCTTGCATCTAATCATGTCGACTATGATATAATAATTATCGTTGAATCCTGGCTTTGGTATGGAATCTCTGATTCAGTAATTTTTGATGTAAGTTCTTATGTCACGTTCCGCAAGAATCGTTGTTTTATTGCTGAAGAACGTGGTGGTGATCTACTTTTGGGAGTCCGTTCATGCATTTCTTGTAATTTAATTACCTTACCTATCATCGAAATCGATCAAATGTGCGTTTCAATTAGTCTTGGACCAGGTGTTACTGTTTATAACGGGTGATTTTTTAAGAGGTTTAGAACTTTAAAAAAAAAAAAAAACATAAAAAATTCGAAAAAATGAATGAAATATTTATTTGAATCGATAGCTTGAACCTTGCAATTTAATGTTTAAAGATAATTTCATGCAAATGTTGACCGCGGCTGCGTCTCAAGTAGCCCATCCGCTGAGTCCAATTTTGGCATACTCTTTCACACATATCGGCCGGTATCTCACGAATGAATGCATGGATGTTGGCTTCCAGTGCGTCAATCGAAGCGGGCTTGTCTCTATAGACATTAGCCTTGACATACCCCCACAAAAAATAATCTAATGGTGTCGAATCGCACGATCTAGGTGGCCAATTGACCGGCCCGAAACGTGAAATTAACTGTTCACCAAACTCGCCTCGCAATTGCGCCATTGTTTCGCGTGCTGTGTGGCATGTGGCACCGTCTTGTTGAAACCACATATCATGCAAGTCAAGAACTTCCATTTCGGGCAAAAAAAAGTTTGTTATCATCGCTCGGTAGCGTTCACCATTGACAGTAACGCTGCGATTCGCATCATCTTTGAAGAAATATGGCCCAATAATGCCGCCGGCCCATAAACCGCACCAAACAGTGGCTTTTTCGGGATGCATTGGTAGCTGTTGCAATGCTTCTGGCTGATCTTCACTCCAAATGCGGCAATTATGCTTATTTACGTACCCATTCAACCAAAAATGAGCCTCATCGCTGAACACAATTTTTCGATAAAAAAGCATTTCGAACCGAGCACGAATTTTGATAGTAAAATTCAATAATTTGCAAGCGTTGTTCATTTGTAAGACGATCCATGGTTAAATTGCAAACCAAACTGAAGCTGTTTGACAGTGACACAAGGTAATAAACACACGTCAGCTGTCAAAACCAGTGTTGCCAAAACCAAACCAGCTAAAAAATCACCCGTTATTATTATAAGTTATATTCCACCGAAGAGTAACATTGATATTTATGAAAAGCACCTTGCTAATAATGATTTTGTATATAATCTAAACAATATAATATATGATTTTATGATTTTAATTTAGCTGATGTAAATTGGTTGCATTCTTATTCTGAAAATTTGCTTATTCCTTGTAACTAAATAAGAGAAACTGAAATAACTTTCATTGATCATTTATTTGCTCTTAATTTAAACCAAATCAATAATGTTGTTGCTAATTTAAACAAAATCCTTGATCTTATATTTATTCCTTATGATGATTTTAAAGCCTCAGTTAATGAAATTAAAAAATTCAGTTCATCACAAAGAATTATACATTGATGTTGTATTATATAATTCTTTAAAAATTGATCATAACTAGCTATCTAAAATCTAATAACTTCTTAAAGACCAACTTCACTGAACTCGATAACTACCTTGGAAATATTCGTTCGTTAATACTCGTAAAACTTAATTCACTTTATTTCAATTCTCCACTTATTTACTTTACAAAATAAAACACTTTTCTTTTCTTACTACAACACTATTTATTGTTCACCACTGAAATTAATTCACTTAACTTTTATTACAACCAACTTTACTCATTCACGATTAAAAATAAAATGCGTCCTCGTTCCCGAAAAAGCTGGAAGGTTCTAGTATTTGCTTCCAGAGCTTTCCATAGGGGAAATTTCCCATAAATTTCCCTTTCCAAAGCTTTCAATTTGACGTTTAGTATTGGAAGTTCGAAAGCTCACCAAAGCTCTCCGTAGGTTGGTTTGTGTCCTGTCTTATCTGAAATTCGGTGTTTCTTTTGCTCGAGAGTGGTTACAGTTCATTCAAGAGTCGTTGTAGCTTTGTATATATAAAGTTTATATACAAAGGTTGAAGTACAAATGTGACAGTCGTTACAATATGTTTAATCATTTTTCGAGTTTTTACATAATGCTTTCAATTTATTTGTGCCAATTAGATTGAAAAAGAATTTCTCAAAGCCTCCATGGTATAATAGGAGCTTGGCTCACCTGAAAAATTTAAAAAACAAATCTTTTGCCAAGTTTAAAAAACCTAACGATTTGAATGATAAGAGGTACAATTTTGTAAACTTCGGAAAGAATTCATTGTTCTCAGTAAATTGTCGCACAGAAATTATGTCATGAACTTAAAAAATTACCCAAAGCGATTATGCTCCTTTATTAATTCTAAACGGAAATCAATTGGGATTCCCAATTCTATGAATTTCAAAGGTTAAGAATCTTCTGAGGTTAATAAGACTCTTGATCTTTTTGCTCAGTTTTTTGAATACGTTTATTCTAACGCTCAGGGAAATGCTTTCATTCCATTTACTGATCAACCCAAAGTGGATATTGGGTCCATACAGTTAAATTCTGTTGATATTTCAGAAGGACTACAAAGTCTTAAAAAAAAATAAAATGAATAAAATATAAAAAATAAAAATAAATTTGGTGGCACGACAGCTCGTGGAGAACCATGGCCTAGTGACTTACAACTCTCAACCATTCCTGTGTGCGTGTTGTAGACAGGAATGGAGGAGACCTACAATTTTTTGCCGAGTCCGAACGGCTAAATGAGAAGCCTTTATTCATGACAAGTATACTCTTGGAGGATTAGTCAGTTCCTCGCAAGAGGCAGTACTCTGGAAAAAAAATATTTCTATTCTTAGGTGGCAGCGGCTGGGAATCGAACCCAGACCTTTGGCATGATAGTCTTACGCACTTACCATCATGCCACGTGGTCTTTAACCGAATACTAAACCTGATGTCGATGGCATTCCTGCCATAATCTTAAAACGGTGCTCTAATTCTCTTTGCCTACCTCTGCTAATCATTTTTATTCTTTCTCTGTCTTCCGGAATATTCCTGGGCGAATGGGAAACTTCTTTTCTAACTTCCATTTTTAAATCTGGCTCAAAAAACAACTTTGAAAACTATAGGGGAATTTGTAAGTTGTCTGCAATACCTAAACTTTTAGATAGTCTAATTAAAATAAAACTTGATTTTCTTGTGAAGGAACACCTTAGTAGTGCCCAACATGGGTTTATTTCTTTCGTGGTTGAATCCATCGAAAAGCAAAGCCAAGTTGATGCTATTTATACAGACTTCAGCAAAGCCTTCGATTCTGTATGTCACCACATATTGCTTCGTAAACTTGAAATATTTGGCATTCCCTCAAGTCTACTTCAGTGGATCGGCTTATTCTTAATTGGTAGAGTGCAAGAAGTGAAAATTGAAGAATATACTTCAAGGCCTATTAGATGTACCCCAGGTGTCCCTCAAGGTAGTTATCTTGGGCCTTTGCGTTTATAATATTTATTGGTGATATTGTCAACCATATTAATTTTAGCTAATTTCTAGTATCGGGTTTTTCAATAAGAGTAATGGTTTTGGATATCAATGATATTCTTTATTCCATTATGTATGGAACTCGATTTCTTTTGCATGGCCACCACGGGCACGCTTGCAGAAGTCCAGACGCTGAACCCAATTTTCGACGGTTTTCAAGCATAAATCGGCCGATACTGCTGCAATTTCACGTTCGATATTCGTACGAAGTTCATCAATCGTCGCTGGCTTGTTGGCATAGACCATAGACTTGACGTAGCTCCACAGGAAATAGTCTAATGGCGTCAAATCGCACGACCGAGGCGGCCAAGCAACTGGACCATTTCGTGAGATAACACGTTCTCCAAACTTGGTTTCCAATAAATTGATTGTGACATTCGCTGTCTGGCTTGTGGCGCCGTCCTGTTAGAACAACATGTCCTTCAAGTCCATATCATCCAATTGGGGCCAAAAATATTCGGTTATCATTGAACGGTAGCGATCCCCATTCACAGTAACGTGGCGGTCTTGATCATCACGGAAGATCACGGCCCATAAGCCACACCAAACCGTAATTTTTTCGGGATGCAATGATGACTCATGGAGTACATATGGATTGCTGCCTGACCAATACCGCATGTTTTATTTATTGACGAAGCCATTCAGCCAGAAATGAGCCTCATCGCTGAAGATGATTTTTCGATGAAAATCCGAATCATTTTCAAGATGTTGCTCAGCCCAATTCACGAACATACAACGATTCTGGTGGTCAAGCGGCTTCAGTTCTTGTGTCAATTTAATCTTGTGAGGATGTAGGCCAAGATCTTATCGCAAAATTCGCCACAACGACGTTACAGAGATGCCCAACGAGAACGACGTGTGAGAGACACATTTGGGCTTTCTGCAACTGAAACCTCAGTGACAGCAATATTCTCGACACTACGGGCACTTCTTTGTCTCACTGGCACGGAAACAATTTGTACTGTGCCTGTGCATTCAAATTTTTCCACTAGACGCTCAGTTGTTGATCTGCTAGGACGATTATGACGACCATAAATTGGACGTAGTGCTCTTAACGTTGAGGCCACTGACTCCGAATTTCGGTAGTAAATTTTAAGAATTTCGACTCGTTGTTGGCTCGTATATCTTTCCATCATGAAATGGCAAACCTTACTGAAGAGAAATGTTAAAAGAGCGGCAAGAAATATGGCATCGTTTGCTGTCCCTGTAGCTCTACTTTTGTAGCGTCCCTGTTGAAAAACCCTTTACTACTGCTTCTACTACTCTTTGCTTCATCGTCATCACCTCGTTCAATTATGTTCAACTTTTTCCCTAACAATTATATAAAAAAAATATATTTCCTTCATTTTCCATCTGTGTTAACTGGATTCGGGCTTAATTCATTGAAAATAAACTATACACATTTTTCACTTTTTCCAACATGTCCGCCACATTGCTCCACTTCTTTACCGTTGCTGCCCCGTATCCTGTCGATAATATTCATGTTCATGTTGAACTTTGTTCTCAACACAGTGTTTTTTAACTATTTTTTCTTTTATTTTCATCTGAAACACACGCCCAAGCCCAAGTACACAATGAAAACGAAAAGTTTACAACTTTTTCCGCTGAGTTGAAAACTTTCAACATTTTGCAATAAATTTGTGTGGAACACTAACCCCCTTCATTTATTCATTTATTGTGAGACTCACAATTCAAGCCCGAAACATTTTCTTCTATATACATTTGTATATAGAGCCAGCACGGAAATTTATGAACTCCTAACTGTAAAGCAAGATGCTGCCCTCGAAAAATTACCAGCAACAAAAAAAAAAACAAAAATACGAAATCCACAATACCAAAATAGAAATAAAAATAATAAAATTCACGACTGAGTCGCATAAACTTGTTAATATTTTTTAAGTTGTTAAGAATTTTAAAAATTTAATTTCTATCATCTTAAAGTAGTTATAGTTGTTAATAATATTAAAAAAGCAAAATTTTGAAAGGATTCCAAATGAATTTAGATATAAAAATGAAACTTTCGAAAAACTTTTTATTTAAAAAAAAAATACTGGTACACCAATTTTTAGTTTTTCAAGTTCCTCTTCGATTTTTTTTTACGAATCTCAAAATCTCCTTAAAATTCCTATACAACAAGTTAAAAATTATTGCAAACGGAACAAGAAAAACGATCCAAATCCATCGCAAGGGTTAATAATGCTGTGCAATGTGGTAGAATAGAGGTTAGAGGAAAGTTCTTTGTGGTTCTAGAACTTTTCTGCTATACTCTGTGTACTAGTTCATTGGAACTAGAAGAACGAATTAACGATATAACCCTCCAGGAACTAAACAAATGAAGGAAGAAATTCTGCACAGGGAAGAGTGCATGAAGATAGATTTATGCAATCTGTGTGAATATTAAATTACCCTAGATCCGCTTTGCTATAAATTTGTGCAATTTATTGTGCAACAACTTATGAAGAATTTGTGCCATGAGTATATAAGGTAGTGGTGCAAGAGTGTATAAATTCGATGGTTTCTTTTTTTTGTCTTTGTTGATTCCACTATCTACAGAGCTGTATGGGGTTTTCGACATTTTAATAAAATTGCTGTACCTATGTATTTTTTTTTTTTATTTTTGGTTGAATCTGGGGAGATCTTTATGACCTCAAAGAACAATTTATCAACTTATCAAAGATTTTATTTAAATTCTTAAACGTCAGCCGATTTTTTTCAGTTTTAACCTTATTGGTCAGTAATTGGTCAAAAATAGGCAAATCAGTTTTAGAAATTGGTCGGCCATAGAACAATTTTAATTAATGATTAGAGATTTTTAAGCTAGTGTGTGATTTTTGGAGCCTCATTTATTTGGAATATTTGCAAAAACAATCTAAACGGTTGGTGATTACACAGGTCGGAAATTGATATTCAGCGCGAACTAAATCAAAAACAGAAGGCTCTTACACGATCCTATCTAACGTTCTATGTGAGAGTCTATAACTAATACAAATTGCGTATGACAAAGCCCCTCATTATGTCACTGGTGATGAGTCCAAGTGAATTAACCAGACGAAACGCCAATTTGTAGGACTAAAGGTCATAAGAAGCTGGTTTGAATCAATAATTCAACCAGTCCAATCCTTAATGACAAGTCTTCTACTCGGCTAATTTATTTCAGTAGTATATAGAATTTGTATTATAAAAAAACCTTCTTATAGCGTCTAAGATCTTTCTGCAACACTTTGATCGGTACGTACCAGCGCACAGTGGGATGAGAAGTGATTCTAGCGCGCCAAAAGTGGTATGAAAAATAGTCTCCAAAATGAGAATTTTTTTCAGGGAATGTTGTCAATACCTGGGCCTGAAAGATTCGAGTACCAGTTTTTTTTAAAACTGCATGCACTTTTGTGTAATTCCCCGTTTCTAAGAAGGTTATAAATAATCTGCATTATGAAGTCAAATTACTGATGTTTTAAAATGTCGATATTGCTCATATTAGAGCATGAATATTTGCTAGAATTTTTTTCACGTTTACCAATAGTATCATCATTAAAAACAATCAATTCCTATAAAATTATTTCACTGGTCATTTGTTATTTTAAGTCATTTTATTTTAACAATTTGTATATGATGTTTTTTTCTTTCTAAAGTCCGCCAAAAACCCGGAACCTCATAGAACCGCTTACCTATACTTTTACTAGCTAATCCAATAGGTATACTAACACTCCTATAAAAATCGTTACCAACTACCACCAACTAACAATTTTATTTAACTTTTAATGAGAGTTAACGTTAGCCCCGAAATTCAAACTCCTCTCCTGGGTGACTCAAGGTTGGGAATGTAGTACGATATAATTCGTTGGAGCTAGTGTTTTTTTGGCATTTTTTGGGTTCTTTTAATTGGCACACACTTAAATTTGACTAAAAAATATCAAGAATACACCATACCCACAAATATACACTGACTTTTTTATCAAAAATTCCAAATTTTTCCTTCTAGAGAATTACAAAAAAACTCTAAGTTCAAAATTTGAAGAAAATCGCTTTAGTGAATTGGGTTGTAAGTCGAAGTGCAAACAGACAGTCAGAATTGTGGCATCCTTTTTTTTTGTTCTCTATCATGGTGGTGTATGTTCATCTTCTTTTTTTATGAATCTAAACCTTGCCCTATAGTAATCTACCCTTGTTTGTACTTATATCGCAAATAAAAACTGAATTGAAGCTGAATGAACATGTCACCTGACCATTACATTTGATTGAGAAGAAAAAATATACATACAAATAAGACCTTAAAAATATATAAAAAAAAAATAATTTGGTCTAGCGTCATTTCTTGCAATAACGCAATAACCGTACTGCAAAAAAAAATATTTACAAAACAAATATCGAAACAAAAAACATCCAGCTGAATAACATTTTTTATTTTAACTCAAACGACCATTCATCATCTAAAAGATCCTCAAAAAGCACTAAAAAAATTGAAAAAGTCTTGTACCTTTAATTTTGTTGACTTAAGTATTTACAAAAACAACTAAATTTAAAAAGCTAACCAAAGAATGGATTTTTTTTTTACTTTAAAAACAGCTTTCATATCATTTATATTAATGCCGTTGTTTTTTTAACATTTTTTTCTGTTTTAAGTTTTTTTTTTTAAATTAAAAACAGACTGAAACAGACTGACAGGGGAAACAGACTGATTGAAACGGCGGGATTTCGTGATTCGGGGTTTTGTGATTCGGGATTTTGTGAATCGGGATTTTGTGATTCGGGATTTTGTAAATCGGGATTTTGTGAATCGAGATTCTGTGATGTGGGATTTCGTACCCAACTCGACATATGAGCACTTTCGAGAGAAAAATTCCTCGGTGGATATTTGGATATTCCAGGTTCAAACGACCAAGAAGACTGAACTTCTGCTACAGGGAGGTGGTTACAGACGCAAGACCGCTTGATCTCGATGACTGGAAGGAGCATGCGAGGGACCACAAACGCTGAAAGACCGCAATATTCCAGGGAGAGACCCTTCATGTATCTGGAGCCGGAATACTGATCATCTTGGTTATTTTTATTAGAGGTCAAAGATGACACTAAAAGATACGTTAGTTGAACGATTTAACCAATACATGCAGCAAGTTGTGCCAATTTAAATCGAAGGTGCGTCAACTCAGGCCTAATAGAAACCTGACCCTATTGCTTGTAGAAATAATTTTGTTCAGTTTCAATTTATTTAAAATAAAAAACTAATAGATGGTAATTGCAACCCTTAAATACCTATCGTTTAAGACAATCTTTATTTCCATAATTGAAGTTTTCCGAGTAATTTAAGAATTTTTTCTTATGGATTACCAAAACGATTGATTTCGAAAATAAACTAGATCCCTAATATGTCAAAAATAAACTACAAATATTTACTAAAAAAGCGCAGGGATTTCGGTTTCCTGACTAGACTTCGGATTGGGTGCCATTTTTCAAAATGGCGTCCAAGTGACAGGCTTACAAAAATGACACCCAAGCTAAATTTCATTCTTATATAGTGTGAATGGAAGAACTTCGATCATGGACATAAATAGATCCCCGCCAAAGAGCGGGGACAATTAAACACGACATTACGGATTACGATGATAGAGAGCACGACAAAAGTGGATGGCACAATTCTGTCGGTCTATATCTGTGTGCACCACAATCTACAGCCTAAACCACTTAAGCGATTTTATTCAAATTTTGATCTTAAGTTTTCCGTGTAATTTTCCAGTGGGAAACTTGAATTTTGTTTAAGTTCCAAAATTGACAGAACTTGCCATACAATAATTAACGAAAAGCTTATATATCTCACAAACAGCTCAAACTTGCTTTTTCGAGATCAAAAGTCCTCATCGATTTGTTGAATCTGTTATAATTTTAAGCCACAATACAACGTTCAACTAAAACTTCTTTGATTGTAGCACAAAATAAAGCAACATAAAAAAAATGCTACATTTTCTACTAAAAGATATGACATTTCGGTATAGTCTGGGAAGTTTAATGGTAAAAAGTGGTGAATCTCCGATGTGGCATTTGTTCGAAGAGAAGGAAATGGTTTTTGAAAAATTTTGAAGAAACTGAATTTAAGACCTCAAAACTAAAAATCTTAAGGATTGCTCTGAAATTTTGGCACCTTATATTTAAATGAGAAATATGGAATTGTATAATTGCACAGAAAAGGTCAACTAGTCCTAGAAATTGGACAGCCCTAGATAACTTGTAATAAAAGCGTAAAGTTTTTCCAGGTCTCGCATGATTTTTGACACCTGATTTTGGGAAATTTTCAAAAAACATACAAATACCATCCAAAATATCTCTAGATCGTGATAAAAGGTCAGCTTTTAAGGTAGTTGGTCAACCATAGTTTTTTTTTCTATGAATTTTCAAAATTCGTTTCAATAAAGCTTTGGCACCTTATTTGGGTTATTGCAAAAATGGAAGTATTTCATTTGAAAGACCACTTCACGGTCATCTAAAGGTCAGCTATTTCCACTTAATGGAAAATCATTCATATTTTTTTATGAATTTTAATGAATTTCAAAAAAAAATAAAGGTCACAGTGGTTTTTGGCACCCCAGAAATATAAAATCCGTAAATCTGCAGATTGAATTATATCGAAAATGGTGACCTACTCTTATAAAAAAAGTTACTCAACATTTTTTGACTTTTTTTTCTGTAGTAGTTACCGTTCGGAAGATATTCCTTAAACCCATTTGGGAGGCATTTGATCCCCTGTAAAATTGTTAGTGGCGCTCATGTCGATAGGAACTTTTTTCAGTTTCCTTAGAATGCCATGATGAGGTTATAAACCAAATTTCAGCTTTCCGCCATTTTTTCCGAAGCAAAAAGCTGAAATGACTTTAACATCTTGAACGTTTTTCTGACATGGGAATATATCTTTTGTGCTTAATACGAAGATGATAATCTCAAAACTTAATTTGCACCTTCATGTCCTCTTAATGTCAAGCTGAAGTCCTAACGCTTAAACCAATTAACTTCTATTTTTGAACATGATTTTATTTAAGAACTTGTTCATAAATACATGCAATTTCATGAAAATTGGTTCACCTTCCAAGACTCGAGCTACTAAACACCACAAGATTAATATGGATAGTTAAAGTAGGATTTGGGACACATAAATAGTTGATAACCCTCCGAACCGGTCCTTTTCATTTGAAATTCAGTTCGGTAGTTTTATTTTTGTCCTTCTTTATATTTTCAAAGGTACTGATTCCGAATTTGAGGCTTTCGATTAAGATTTCCTGATTTGGTAATTTCGTGATTAGGTAGTTTAAGACGATGGCTAACAAGGAAATAATGATTTCTCGAAGATGAATTTTCAACAATGCATTGTTTTCATTTTGTCTATGTTGTGTCACGCAGTAATTTAGAATTCAGCTACCCCGAAAACACTAAGCAGGGACCAAATTAAAACTACCCCACAGTGTAGTTTCTGGGTTTCCCCCCAGAACAAAATCCTAGTTACGCCACTGATGCCACTGACTGCAAGAAATCGTCACTAAAAGCTAACCCGTTGAGTGCAGAGCTAGAATACCTGATTTTAATAATGGTTAGGTTAAATTAATGGGCCGACAGTTGATCTTGTTATCGTCGCACTTAGATCAATGTCTTTGTGATACCCTAGGGATTGTGAATCCCAAGAAATGGAACTTATGATAAAACCGATGAGAATCAAGCCCGTGGCGGGTGTTGATGAGTTTGATGAAGCTATAGCCATAAAGTTCGGTGAGTATTTTTATTCATTGAAGAAATGTCTGTCATTGAGCAATCACCTAGATGAGGAGAGTATGACGCCTTTTAAGAGTGTGGTCTCTCTTTAACCCCGACTTGAGAAATCATCCCTCGACCAGGCCCGTAGGAGCAATCGCTCAATGCAACATCTGGTGGATGAGTTTGATAAGTCATCGGTTGGTTCTGTGTCCGTTCATTTGTGGTTGAAGAAGTTAACAATTTCGTGGTTGGATGGTTAAAAAGTTTTAGACCATTTGGCAGCGTTAATGAATTTCGACAGAATTTTACTTGAAATGTCAGAGAGTTATTCCAAGTCACTGAAGAATTGTCTACCCAGGAGCCTATTTCTCAGATCGTAAGGCTCAGGGCAATGACACAGATAGTGAGAAGTATCCTCTTGTATCTGTAGGTCACCATATCCTCTGCCTAGGTCGTCCAAACGTAGTTTTTTCTTGTGGTAACCCAGGTGGTTGTGACCGGTGGTGATGCTCGCGAGAAGGGATAGAGATTTTTTACTCAGTTGGATGATATTGTTTGTCATTTTTTTTGTTGTTGAAACTAGGCCAAGGTTTCCTGGTTATAGCATCGAGCGACCTCCATCGCACGTTTGCCGTAGCTAGAATTTTGCTCTCAATGAACCGTTTAAGATTACATGGTAGGAGCTGAACTATTATATGTGCTTGATAAATATTGAGAATTGATACTATTCTTGCCAGCTTGTCAGAGCTTTCATTACCTGGGACACCACTGTGGCCCGGAATGCAGCAGAGCCTTATGTTGAGCTGTGCACCAAGAACTCTTAGCTCTTTGCGACAGCAAGCTAGAAGCTTCGATTTGATTTTAATGACAAAAATCGCTTTTATTGCCGCTTAGCTATCACAGAAAAAGGTGAATTTGAATTTGTCACTGCCAGGCCCTCAGCTTGAAAGACACAGCTGTAGTTAGGAAGTCTGAATGAGTTGGCCAGTCCGAGGGTTTTTGAAAAGAACCCTGCACAAACACCAGTACCCATCTTGGAACCGTCGGTATATATAGCTATCATCGATTCACAAGTAGACGGTTCGTTCGTTTGCCAATCTTCCCTGCTAGGAAAGGCGGTCGTGAACGGCTTGCGGTAGTCTAAACGTGGTGAAATGTAGTCCTTGATGCACACCATGTTACCCGTGAATTTCTTTAGAATTTGTGCGTGGCCAATAGCACTCTGTCTCCAGCAGCCAGTTTGGCTCAGCCGAAGTGCGCTATTGGCTAACGATTCCTGTATATATAGTACTAGGGGTTTCCAATTTAGTATAGCTTCCAAACCCGTTGTGGGGATGGATCTCATTGATCCAGTGATACCAATACATGCCATTCCTTGTATCTTGGTCATGATTTTAAGGTTAGTAACTTCGTCCATAGCCGTGTACATCCACTTGATAATTTTTGGGCTTGGACCTTAAAATTTACCAAAAATCTTATTGCAGGAATTGAATGCAAACATGGCTTTCTTCGTTCTATCTTTAATGTTGAAACTCCAATTCAATTTCTTGCCAAGATCACACCAGGATATTTCACGTGTTCGGAGATTTTGAGCTAGGTCCCTTCAATTAAAGGAATCTTGAAAGTCAGTAATTTCCTTTTGTTGGTAAAAAGGACCAGTTTGGTTTTTTTTTTGGTTAACCGCTAGACCGCAGTTTTATTTATATTGTATTTACCATTGATAAAGCATGCTCTATTTGTTCACTGATTGTGGAGTGAAATTTGCCTTGTCGCTAGTTAAGCTAGATCATCTGCAAATGCAACTACATTGACCCCACAGATTTTAATAATAAAAAAATAAATAAATAAAAATAAATTTAGTAGCGCAACAGCTAGTGGAGAACCAGGACCTAGTGACTAACAACTCTCAACCATTCCTGTGTGCGTGTTGTTGGCAGGAATGGAGGGGACCAATAATTTTTTGCCAAGTCCGAACGGCTAGCTGAAAAGCACTTATTCATGACAAGTATACTCTTGGAGGATTTGTCAGGTAGGCAGTACCTCGGAAAAAAACATTTCTGTTTTTAGGTGGCAGTGGCCGGGAATCGAACCCAGACCTTTGGCATGACAGTCCTACGCACTAACCACCATGCCACGAGGTATTACTGATCTTAATAATACAATGATTTAAAATAAAGTTGCACGAAATCAAAAATACTTCAATAGCTATAGAAGTAAGCATACCCGCTCAGCGAGCCGTTTTGTTTTTTAAAAGAATTAACCAAAACGCAACGTTATTTTCCGGACTATACAAATCTTAAGCTCATACATGCTCATTCCTTATCTCTGTAAATACAAATTCATTTCAAATAATTCAAAATTTGCTCCCAAAGCTATTTGATGAGATTACTCGCTATAGTTTACGCTAAGATTATGCATAATATGTGATGTAATTAATCTAAATGAATAACTTATTAGAAACACAAATAGAATTCCTGCATCTGTATGCGAGGCTCATAGCTATTTACTTGTAAAATGTCAAATATGTGAACATCTATACTTTGAGATGAAACTTGTCCTAATTCCGTATTCAAAATCATAATAAACTTTTAAAACTCTCTCTTTTTCTCTCTCTCTCTCTCTCTGTCTCAAGTCTCAGCTCTTTGAGGTTCTCAAGATTATAAATTTTGAATTAGGTATTTAGTTAGTTGGTGCGCGATATGTTTCATTGGTCGATAACGTTCGCATTGTTATTTGGACTTATGTCCATTCCCTCGAATGGGGTATTCGGGCAGATATCCTTTACGCGTCATCTTTCAGACTTACGCATCAAAGAACTGCATAATCTTGCTGTGCGATTAAATAATTCAATTTATCTGCGGCATCCGCCCTGCGAAAGGTACTACGAATATGTGTGCAATCGAAATCAACCGATGTTTTCAATTATGGGCAATTTACCATGTGAGAAAGAACTGATAGACCTTTCGATTGACATACAAAACGACGGTAATAAATTCGAAGCCAAAAACAAAATGCTGGATTTTTTCCTATCGTGTAATTTGGTTAAATCGGTTGATGATTGCTATCGCGAGACTTTTGATTATTTTCGTCCTGTTTTTGGATATATTGTGGCAAATCAGCATATAGACATACACGATCATGCGACTCTTATTGAATTGCTAGAAAGATTTATATCTCGCGCTAAGAATACAGAAAACTTTGGATCTTATTCATTCAAACATAAGCTGGAAATGTTTAAGGATACATTCAATGATCCAAGGAAGTTTTTTAAGGTGAATTTTTTGTTGCTTTTTTTTTCGTTGTTGAAAATTAAAAAAAAAAATATGTATGTTTGCAGATAACAGTCTTGGGCGTCTGGGAGTGTTTTGTTCTGTTTTCAAGTCAATACACAAGTTGAAATTTTTGTTGTAGAGACTAGAGAGCTGTTGCATTCACCATGTGAGAGAGTTAGTAGCTAGCGAGCAAGCATTTTTATTTCGTTCTCATTAATAGCTTCTGGTGTTTAAACATCTTGCCTCGCTACGATAATCTGTTATTGTTTTGCGATGCGTATAGGTTATCGTACATGTTCCCCGAATTCAAAATATATATATATATATATGTCAAATTTTTTGAAAAAAACAAGCATTCTTCGGTGGCTTCCTATTTTTGTTTAGTAACTCCAATAATTTGATTATTCGGCGCCAAGCGTGAGTTTTTTCTGTGTACACAGAAAAACGTGTAGGCATTTGTGATTCCTCAAGAAATGGACTCCAATTTATTGATATTTTAAGTTCTGGTGTAGACGACAAAATTGTTTTTAAAAGAGGGTTGCCAACTTTATAAACACATCAGAAATCAGGCAGCATTATAGTTTTCTTGTAATGTCATCAAGTCCTATAATTTAAGCGTTGTTTTAACCCTACTCCATGGGGTTAAGCTAGGAAAGCACTTGCGATTTGCAGTCGATGCAGTTAAAAAATCGAAATCACAACAAATTATATTTTAATCACTAAAAATACATCTTCATATTTAATTTTGCGGTAGAAAATCGCCCAGAAAAAAAGACTTGGTCCATTTTATTATTCGCTGGCAATTTTCAAGTTAGTAAAGTTGTAAACTGTGTAAATCTGTCAAAATTTCAATTCAAATTGTGACAGAATTACGAAGCTTAAAACTTTTCAACGTTTACGACGACTTTACGCTGTAAACTGAACTGCAAGGAATAAGATATGTACATGGTTTCAAAAGTGAATTTACACATATGCGACTTAAAAATTGCCAGCGAATAAAAAAATGGTATATTCATTACCCTTATTATGTAGTCAAGTGCATTTGATTTATTTTAACCCTCGACAATCGCATCGCTAGAAATATTAAACAAATTTTGGACTTTAAATCGTTATGACTTTCGGGTAGAATGTGCCTCCATTCTCATTTAAACGCCTCTTTAAGTCTCGCGACTTAATTGTCAAGTTTTTAGCAGGGAACGTACTTGCGATTTTCTGTTGCAGCAATAAAAAAAAGTGATCGCAGCTTAATAGGATTTTTTGGTGTCATGTGCGTTCATTCACATTTAAATTCATGTGTTCTATTTTTTTCGTCTAAGTAATCGTGCGACAAGAAATCGCAAGTGCGTTCCTAGCTTTTGACAGCATCCACATAAATTTTGCTGGGCAACCCACGTGCGTTGAGTTTCTTTTGGGTATATCCAACAAGTTGCTTTTATATCAGTGTTTTAATTTGGTTTTTGGTTACTATTCCCATCAGACCCAGCTTTTTCTATTAAGCACACTTCTTGGGTTTGGATTGAACTCCAGTAACTCGTTGAATAGGATTTCCAGTTACTGTATGTTCCGTTTTGCTAGGGTTAACTGACGTCCTCTTTTAAAAAAATATCTCCCCTTTTTGTAAAAAAAAAATATTCGGTTTATTTTTGATTTGTACTCTTTTTAAGTTCTCTCAGTTAACTTAGTTTTTCCATATCACAAGACAACAACAAAACATTTTTTCAACACTAGAGCTAGAACCGAAAGCATATCCCGCGATTAAAATTGCGAATTGGAGCGTTCGTTCCACTTCCCTTACAGAGTACAGTATGGGTACGTTCACCCTTTGACGGTTCGGAAAGCTACTTTTCGTTTGTTTTTGATATTTGCTTCGGTTCCGACAATTACAGTTCTACCGTAATTCCTAAATTTTCTGGTGTGAACACGACCTAGAAAATATTTGTACCTAAACTCATTCACTTCTGAGCATAACGCCATTTTTTTTTAATCAATCTTCTGAACACACACAATTATTTGACAGGAGGTCAGTCCATACCTCACTTATTTTCTGTTGAAATAAATACATTGCCAATGGTTTTTTTTTATAGTGTGTGCCTTTTTTTATGAAAAAAGAATTGAAGTAAGAAACAAAATGCCAAAAAATAAGTATACAATGAAGAGTTAATATATGATTAACAAAGAACTGCAGAAAAAATCTCCACTTTTAAGCAAAAAATTTAAATGAACGACAATAGGCGCTTTCCTTTGGAGGTGGCGAAGTACTTGCAAGTACTTTGCCAGCTTTTTTTCAATGGAACGCATCAAACTGCTTTTCAATGTAAAATGTATCTACTCACCATGAGATCATGTGCAGTTGATAGTACTAGATTAGGGTTTTCATCTACTCACAAGTACTTTGCCACCTCCAAAGGAAAACGGCTAATAATACTTTTATCATTTGAGATTTTTGAATGTGTCCTCTTTCTATGGCAAGTTTCAGTACAATGCTTTTGCAATTTGCTGCTGTGTGACTACCCCTGCCTGTTGAAGATCTCCTTTCGCAGCGCAGTTTCGATCTAGTACTGTTGATCCAGATGCCCCATGTCCTATATTGAACAAAGTTGCCATGTCTAGAACAAGTTCGATAGCTCAATTTTGACATTTTTGTAGCCCAAAATCGAAGCCGAAAAAGTAAATAGTAAATAAAAGAAAAAGCCCAAATAGTAGACCAAAAAAATTAAAAAAAAGTTCTCACAACTTCAGTTACAGTCAATTTTTATTTAAAAAAAACAAAGGAAAATAAAATAAAATAGAAGAATTTAAATAGAAATTCTGGAAACAACAGATTAGATTTGGGTTATTATAGTAGCGCAATTATGATTGGAATGTCAAACTGAAATTATTGTCAGCAATTTCGGAAAAAGATAGCCCAATTACCGAAAAAAGCCCAATCTGGCAAGTCTGATATAGAAACCAAAAAATCTGTTGATGTAAGGCTCTTAGATTGGTAGGTGAGCGAGTCATCATACATAGCATACAGAAGGTTCTCATTCTCACATCCAGTTGGGACAAATTGGTCAGATGCCACCAAGTTATCGAAAAAGAGGGTTTCGACCTTTGAGCGACTCCATCTATTTTTGTAATTTGTTGTCCGATTAAAGGAAAAATTTCCTGAAAGAAGGAAATCGAAAAAAAATGTTATGATTAGATTTAGCATAAGTAAATGTAATAGATGTAGTTTGTGGGTAACTGCTTATTATTATACGCTGTCCAATGCTTTCTCATTCAGAAAGCATACAATGGTGACACGGTGACTGTTGAGCACTGAGTTGATATTGTGTTGCAACTAAAGCAGCGGGTTACTGCCTGACCAGTATAGAGTGCTGCAACTGGAGCTGCAGCTGCAACTGAAATAGCTGCTAAAAAATGCTATACGTAATTTTTTTTACTCGCCCACAATGTGCTGTACAGCTTTCTGACATTTTTGGCTTTTCAAGTCAGCTGTGCGAACTTAATTCAATTAATTCAAATTAAAATTAAAACACAAATAAACATGGATAGTGATGAAATGCAAGCTAAAATTACTTTACGTCTTTATCAGAGATGAAAAAGTGTTTGAAACTCTCTTCAACCCCCATGTAAGCACTTGGTTGCGCTCACAATATTGACACGTCAAAAATGCTGCATGCAAAAGTTAAAAGTTGGCGAACTTGTCCAGCTGCGTCTGCAGCTCCGCCTGCAGCTGCGTCGTGTTCTGTTCGTATTATTGGATTTGTGTGTATTCAACATTTTGACAGCTATTCCAGTTGCAGCTCCATCTCTATTCTGTTCAGCCAGTTAACTGTCAACTGTTTTTGTCAAAGCTGAACTGTGAATCAGGGATGATCGCATTTTCTTGAGCCTCTTCCTCCAGTATTTTGTAAATGATGATCGTAAGGAGCGATATAGGCGAATAGTTGGGCACCAAGATGAAAATCTCATTCTTTGGGATTTCCAATTTCGAGGGATGTAACAGTTATTGATGCAGCTATTTATGTGATTGTGAGAAGGATCATCAATTTTATGTGTAAGTTTTCTCGTTGCGTTGTTGGAGACATTATTTGGCCCAGCTGACTTATTTAGCCTCCAATAACCAATGATATCTGCTCCCTCTTCTAGATTACATAGATGTGGCCTGTCGATAGGGTCAGTTGCTGGATTGGTGTCGTCGAATATGACTCCTTTCGGATTAGGCTACACAGCTTACTGAATGGATGCCTCAATTCGTCCAAACATTACAAATCAGCATGTGTAATGTATGAAGTTTCTTTCTTGTATTTATGTTACTTCAAAGTTGTTGCTGATAATAGTTTCCGGAATTCTGGTGTTGGGACAGATTTTTCTTGTGTTTAGA
The DNA here is from genome assembly GCA_946251815.1 of Dasysyrphus albostriatus. NCBI lineage: Eukaryota > Metazoa > Arthropoda > Insecta > Diptera > Syrphidae > Dasysyrphus > Dasysyrphus albostriatus. The sequence continues at coordinate 69,097,044 of OX276335.1, forward strand.
TTTAACGATTATAACGACTATTATTCTATTCGCCATATTTGATGCTAGAACGGCACTGTTTTTTGCTTCAACTTTAAATTCACGGTATATTTGGGTCATATTCATAAACATTGTTTTACTTAGTTATTGTAAGATAAAACGAATTCATCTTATGGAAGCTTCCTCAGATAAACTCTCATTTTGCTTAGCAATAGCTCAAGGAATGCGTATAAATAAGCCCCACTTACTTTAAATTTTATATACATAAATGGTTTAATTTTCGAAATTTCTTTTGCAGCCCCCCTATTTGGACGAAGAATACAAGAATGTCCGAATCTATCGTGATGGCTACGATCACAATATAAAATCTCTTGAAGAACTTCGTGCAAGCTATAACTCAACCTTTATGCGTGGTGTGCCCAAGGCAATTCTTGATTGGACATTGTATATGTATCAAAGCCGAAATAAACCCATGTCCTATTATATGTCAACTCTTAATGTACACCTATGGATGATGTTTTATAATAGTTCAGCAAGAATGGAACCAGAGAGTACTAGGCGTATTGCAGATTGCCTTAAACTTCCGCCAATAGTCAATGCTCTCGAGGAGGCACGTATTATGGCTGTAATTTATATTAAGAGTTTTCAGCATGCTTGGGCTGAATATAGAGATTGGATAATATCTACAGCGGTCACTCAAGAAATCTACAATCATGAAAATGAAATTTTAAGGCGATACGGTTTGGATAATAAGCGTTTGTTTTTCACACTTTATGCGCAGAATTTTTGTGATTTTGGTAAACAAATAGCTGAGGTGTTCTTTTTGGGCTTGAAGCAGAATCAAGATTTCTATAATGTTTATTCTTGTGGATATCAAACTCCGAAGGGTGAAGATTGTGTTTAGAGACTTAGTTGAAACATGTTACTTTTAAATTATGAAGAATTAAGTTTTTGTTCTTATTAAATAAATACTTATGACTTAAGTTTCAAAAATTAAATGTTTAAAAATATTTTAATAACCTTGTGCTCTGAGATATATATAAATGTAGGTATACATTACGTTCCAATTATTTTCAAAACATTAAATCAAATTGTATGATTTAATATTTAAAAATGAGCATTGGTTTTATGGAAGTTTTATATATTTTTTCTATCGGGTTGTTCAATAAGAGTGCTACAAAAGTTTTTTTTTAAATAAAACAAAAACGGTTTTGGATATCAATGAAATTCTTTTTTCCTGTGCAAGGACGTTCGATGCCATTATGTATGGAACTCGATTTCTTTTGCATGGCCAAGTCCAGACGCTGAACCCAATTTTCGACGGTTTTCAAGCATAAATCGGCCGATACTGCTGCAATTTCACGTTCGATATTCGTACGAAGTTCATCAATTGTCGCTGGCTTGTTGGCATAGACCATAGACTTGACGTAGCCCCACAGGAAATAGTCTAACGGCGTCAAATCGCACGACCGAGGCGGCCAGCAACTGGACCATTTCGTGAGATAACACGTTCTCCAAACTTGGTTTCCAATATATTGATTGTGACATTCGCTGTGTGGCTTGTGGCGCCGTCCTGTTAGAACCACATGTCCTTCAAGTCCATATCATCCAATTGGGGCGCAAAATATTCGGTTATCATTGAATGGTAGCGATCCCTATTCACAATAACGTGCCGGTCTTGATCACCATAGAAGAAGTACGGCCCAATGACGCCGCCGGCCCATAAACCACACCAAACCGTAATTTTTTCGGGATGCAATGATGGAGTACGTGTGGATTGCTGCCTGCCCAATACCGCATATTTTGTTTATTGACGAAGCCATTCAGCCAGAAATGAGCCTCATCGCTGAAGATGATTTTTCGATGAAAATCCGAATCATTTTCAAGTTGTTGCTCAGCCCAATTCACGAACATACGATGCTTCTGGTGGTCAAGCGGCTTCAGTTCTTGTGTCAATTTAATCTTGTAAGGATGAAGCCCAAGATCTTTTCGCAAAATTTGCCACAACGACGTCATATAGATGCCCAACGCTTGAGAACGACGTGGGAGAGACACATTTGGGCTTTCTGCAACTGAAGCCTCAGCGGCAGCAATATTCTCGACACAACGGGCACTTCTTTGACTTACTGGCACGGGAACATTTTGTACTCCGAATTTGGGTAGTAAATTTTAATAATTTCGACTCAATGTTGGCTCGTATATCTTTCCATCATGAAATGGCAAACTTAACTGAAGAGAAATGTCAAAAGAGCAGCAAGAAATATGGCGTCGTTTGCTGTCCCTGTCGCTCTACTTTTTTAACTTCCCTTTTAAAAACCCTTTAAATCTGTAATACATTTTGCGCTTTGTCTTACCACTTCAATCAATTCCCATATCCAGGAAAATCAGCTGTTTGCAGAATTGTTTTCCATACCATAAGCCATTAGTAGGCATTTGCGACAGATTTTCAATACAATTAGCCAAATTCTTAAGAATTTTTTTGGTGAATATTACGGAGAAAAAATAGAAAAAATATCAATAATGTAGAGAATTGGTTTGTCCCACTTGTTATTGTGTTGAAGGAAAACCATTGTGCATATGTGGGACAATGATCCTTAAAAAAATTTAGTATTAGTTTGTACTACCACCTTCATTACCGCAAACTGTAGTGTACATATTCGAGAAAAATTGCATTAAGTAAGTGTTCCGAGGAATCTTTGAATATTTAAGTACTTTATCATTTATTATTAAATCATTTTTACAAAAAAAAGTATTTTCGATGAAAGCTTTTTGCCCGAGAACCTAAGACCGTCGCCTTCAAATACAAAAATCGTTCAAATTAGTTTCAAATTTTAGCCTGCATCTCAAAGATGAGAATAATTTTTTTCCTTATACATTTTGGTTTGTGCCCCACGTGTATGGAGTCTAAATTTCAGTAACAAAATGTATGAGGTTGGACACCATATGTCAAAATTGTTGACTTTTACGTTAATTAATGTAGATTCTTTATGGTTTGAAAAATACTTTGAAAACTGGTAGGCAAACTCTTTTTAAGATATACTTCAAGAATAAATAATAAAGTAATAGTTTTGAAATACCAAGTCCACAAACCTTAATATTCGATTTTTTTTCTAAATCGTGCCAATGGCATAAGTATTTATATGGGACAAACCACTTCTAGAGTGACACAGTGAATTTTCCATGCACACGAACGTCTCACGATGAGCTGAAAAAGTAAATAGTAAAAAGTCGGACCCACTTGATTCACCCAAAAAAACATATAAAACATTAAACGACAAATTCTTAACTGTCGCAACTAATTAAAGACTAATTATCGGCAAATTATCCACCAATTAATTTTTCGTCAAAGTTGCTTTGCTAACTTGATACTCATCCAAAAACTTGCTAAATTCGTCTTTGTGGGAAAAGCCTTCCAGGAAGCCGATTGCTTTTACTGTCTTTGACTTAACAATAAGCAGTTAAGAAGATTTTGATCTCAAGATTTATAACAGAAACACTTTTAAGCGTATTATAGTGCAAAAAAAGTTTTTCCACTACCTTATTTCATTTGACAATACAGTGAAACCAGGTTTTAGCATCACAAAATTTAGTTACAGGTTGGACTTTTCAATATAATACAATACAATACAATATATGTTCCTCAAAGTCTAAATCTTAACAAACAAAATTGGCATATTTCTCCTCTCAGCGCTTCCCCCGGCACATTATTCCTTTATTTTTAAAATTGGTTTATTTCAATACCCATTGGTCTGAGAGAAGAAGTTTGTAAACAAGAAATATCTCACTTATAATTTTGAACAATTGTTATCCTAGGCCCGACTCTCTGTAGTTTGTCCCTTAAAAGATAGAAAGCGGCAAAGTTTTCAAAAACGAGTTTTACATTTTTTTACCAAGTAGTTTTTGGAAACTTTGTTGTTTTAAGAAGAAAATTAATACCGACAAAAATTGAAATGATTTATGAAGATAAAATACAGATCAGTTCTTTCAGATTCTACTTAGTTTTGTAGAAACGTATTTAGTGGTAGAGTAATTCGACGTCAAATGTACCCAAAAAACGAGTTTTTGACATGTTTATGTTGAAATATCTCAAAAACGTGACGTGGTAGAGCAACATGATAATTTTTTAAAAAAATAAGTATAGTTTGGTTTATAGACAGTTTTTGTTGCAAGCCAGTGAAATATCTCAAAAACGTGACGTGGTAGAGCAACATGATAATTTTTTAAAAAAATAAGTATAGTTTGGTTTATAGACAGTTTTTGTTGCAAGCCAGTGTTATTTGCTTTATTAGAATTGGGAGTTTTGATAGTTAAGCCCAGTGAAAGTGTTTGATTAATTTTTAATCAAATCGTAGCAATTTCATTATTCAGTGGCAAACGCAGGAGTCACTTCCCAGTAAGAATTTTTTAATTTTTCGTTCAAATGTCATTTTGGTGAATTCTTATTCTTAAGAATATTCTTCATTTAGATCTAGATTTTATTTGACATTCAAACTAATATCACTGCGCACAGAAACTAAAATACTTAAGAGTCGACACAAAATTTGCTAAAATGCATTTAGAGTGGACACCCATATGAAAAGTGATTTAGACTTGGTTTTAAATAATGTTTATAATGTTGCGCCGTATTAAATCTAATTTTAGCCTTCCCATTAAAATATGCAAAGGTTCTTGAAAACCACAGTACACAAATAAATAGAAGGTATTATATTTCGCAGGTTGTCTAAAATCAGAAATATCACAAAGAATTCTAGATGGCCCTTCTCGCGATTCTGCCCGCCGTATTACAACAACAAACACGAACAAATAATTTAAATAACATTAAAAACCAATTACTTTATTCTCATAGCAATAAAATAATATTTATAAACATTAAATAGCTCGAAATAATCTTGTTTTCTAATCAAGTAACAAAGAAACACACATATAACATACAACAAATCTCAATCACACATCACGGGATCCACCATTTTCCACTGATTTTGACATAAATTCACAGAACTGAACAAAAATGAAAACGCTAATGGTACCTTTAATATATGTATATGTATATATATGTGTACTGTGGTTAAGAACTACTGAGGATTGTTTAAATACTTGGTATGATTTAAACTGAGGTTTAAAGAAGACTGGTAAGCTAGATACTAGATTAACATAGACATAGCAATCGCATCCAGTATATTTTGTATTTACAAGCTTTTTTTTTCTTCCCCAAAACTAATCGAACTACTAATAACTTATTGTTGACGTTTTGTCTATGTATGTAAATCTATCTTTTTTTTACATCATATATTAATATGGTGTATGGCTCACACCATTTTAATATTACTGGGACGTTGCCTACGTTCAACGATAAAAAAGTAATAATTTTTATTTGCTCTGCTTGTGATATCTAACTATATACTGCCCATAATCTCGTAAGGGCCCTATCTACAAAATTTCATATTATAAGTTTTTTGCAAATTTGGAGCTAAGGAATTGTCTCTGATTTATTCTTATATATTTTTTGTTGCTTGAATTTCAAATAAGACAGAAAATGGCAATTTCTAAAAGCCCCATCAACTACAAATCATACACTCAGTGAAAAATGCAGCTAGAACTAACCATTTGCTAGTTTATTATACCTGATTTTCAGGTTGTTATTTTTCAACTCGGTAGATCAGGCAAACTGTTTAACCAGATACCTGGTTTGAATGCCGTGTTAAATCAATATAGGTTGCAGGTAATATCTGCATGACATTATGTAAATTTAACAATGCCTTAAAATAGTAAAACTTTAAATTTAACCTGAAGACCTTGCTAGTTTAACCTGCAAATCTAGTTAAAATTTCATGAAAATCTAGTTAAAAACATCAATGAAATGTTCAATATCCTGTAAATTTAACATGAAGATCTAATTCAACTAACATGATTCAATGTTGAATCAACTCTGTATCTGGTAATTATTATGTCTTGGACCATGCGTCTAGGTCCCATCTCTAACGCTGCTTACAGTCCAATTCATGTTGTATAACATATTCTGAAAGTATAGAAATTTATTACTATGTATATTATTTTATTTTAAAAACACTTTGGGATACTTACCTTGTTCTGAACTGGGAATCTCTCACACATGGAGATTGCACGCATCCCCTGGGCCCCTTTACTGTACAAAAAACTTGTGCCAAAATAAATAAATTTAAACTAATTTTGTTTAGATGGCTTGAGTGTGTGTATTTTAACACTGGTGTCACGTTGAAATAAACTGGCAGAGTGTTTCCTTAATATGAGGGCAGTTTAAATTCAACAGGTAAACATTTGTAAAAATAACCATATTACACGTTCCTTCAACCTGATTTGATAACATATAGTGTTAAAAAAAACACAATCTCAGTTAAAATTAGCGCTATATTCTTGTCAAAATGTCTTGTTTACCGGAATTTAGGCGCTGCTTTAGCACTGAATCTAAAGTTATTAAAATCAGGTAAATTTCTGAAATGTTTGTAACTTTATATGAGGGATTAATCAGGACCCAGGTTAATTATTTACCTGAATTTTTCTTTAAACAGCTGCAAACAGAAAACAGACCCAGTTAACTGTTTTAAAAAGCCATATGTGTCAATTAGGGTTTTTTTTTATAAATTTTCCAGTCATTTCTTTTACCGAAATTAGTATTTTATACCTTTGTTACTGTTTCTTTTTCATTTTTAATTTATCTATTTCAAAAAAGCTATTTTTTTACAAATAGTCGGGCGCCTCCATTCCTGCTAACAACATGCACACAGGAATGGTTGAGAGTTGTAAGTCACTAGGCCCTGGTTCTCAACGAGCTGTTGCGCCACTTAATTGGAGTGCAAAGGAATTTTCATTTAATTTTTGGAAACACAAAAAACCCTATCTACGCTATTTTATAAATACTGAAACATTTTTTATTTTAAGTAATTGTAAAAAATAAAGCACACATTAAGATTTAAAACAAATATTTTTTTGGAATTTTTTACGTTTTATATTGGTTGCAGTCATCGATTAAGTGTTTTTCCTTTATAATTCAGAAGTATAAAAATTGTAATTAAGGCCTTTACGAGATTATGGGCAGTATAGTTCCTCTCTGTGCTTGTACGTTCAGGAATAGTTTTAAAATTCTGTTTTAAAAATTTACCTCAAAAATAACAAAAAATTTAGCTGGGTGTTTGTTCAACGAGAAAATCTTAAAAACCAGAGCTTATTTATTGCTTATACGGTTAACAAATTTTGATTCAACATCAAAAATTACCTTTAAGTAAGTTTTACATGTCAGTGTCAAAAACCGCGTAGGCCTGTGTAGTAGATATTAACAAAATCAAATAAGACACCAAAATATAAAAAAAAAACACAATAATTTTTTCTAATTGCTAATGACTTGTAGGGTATGAATGTTAGAAATGAAACAGCTTCTTGGATGATAATGATGCTGAAGAAGGCAATAATTTCGTCTTGAAAAAAACTGTAAGAAACATTTGAATTTTAAAGATCAAAAATGAAAATGGCTCAAGCGTCCATAAGATTCAAAATAAATCAGTGTGATGTATTCTGAAAGCAGATTCAAAACAAAATGATCAACATTTCCAGCGTTTTTGACAATTGCCTTTTTTGATGAATTATAATCAAAGTATTTTCCAAAAACTAAGTTGGTTTTCGGATTTTGTTTTATATCCTTCACATTGCCTAAAAACATTTCAAAATATCTTTTCAAGTTCCATTGAAAGCTTATTTAGCAAAATATTATCATCATTTTGGTTTATTTATCTTAAATAAAATCAGTACAAAACTTTCCACTCTTATTTATGTGATTGAATAAAAATACTCTAAAGTTTTGAGAAAATGTCACTCTCTTTCCAAAAGCATGCATTTATAATTTTCAATTTAAAACTGTATATTCAACTGTATCCACAATTCTCCAAATACTTCAATGCTTCATTATTTCCAAACAAACGTGCCAATTCCATACAATTAAGTCCATTCACATCCAGAGCTCTCAGATTTGATCCCTGCTGATGCAGCAACTTGACAATCATCAAATCCGAATGCATTCCAACTATAGTATAGATATAAATATTTGTATATAAAAACATATCACCACACAAAGACACTTCGATTCGCAGAAGGAGGAGGAGCCTGATGACGGACGTGAATGCATGTTTATGTATTCGCAAAAACACAAAAACGAATTAATATACTTTTCCATCCTTCTCCGGAATCTCTAAGTTGGGGTCACAAAAATCAATGTTTTATACCTGCTCTCAAAAGCAGAGTCCATCCTGACATATCCACTGCCTCGATGTCGGCTCCATTGTCAAGTGCGAATCTCAAAATTTCACATTGGTTTGCATCCACGGCACAATGGCAGGGTGTCACGCCATTGTTATCCTTGACATTTATATCGGCCTTCTTGTTTAGCAGGATTCGTGCCACCGGCAGGTGTCCATAAAAGAATGCCAGCTTTAAACAAACACAAATTAAAAAAAAAATTTAACTAGAACTTTACCGTTTAGGTTATCTTAAGTTGGAAAGTTAGGGACTTACATGCAACGGTGTACGACCATTTAAGGGATTCCCATTGTGCACGCTTGCTCCGGCAGTCAGGATAATGTCGATAATGCATATTTCACCCATAGTAATCGCATTGGCCAAAGGAAGGTATCCATTCTGGGCTGGGTAATCAATCAGGCTGGGACGATGTCGTAGGATCCTTTTGATCAGAAATTGTTGACCCTTCTTAATGGCCCGATGCAGGCACATAGTTGAAGGAGGAGCTGACAGTGTCATTCCCTGCAATTAAGTAGAGAGCTGAAACATTCCGGCATAAATATTCGTAAACGAAATTGAATCGCCCGACGCGGACAGGCGAAGCGGATGGAAGCTGAGCTCATAAAACTTAATGACACCACCACCACGTCTGTTGAGGTCGTCCTTACCACAATTTCCTCGGACAAGCCAACCGTAATAAATTCTCTTGGATGTTCGTCAAAGGACTCTTCTTCGTCGTCTTCATCATCGTTTGGGGAAAGTTTAAGGGCTTTAATACGAAATCGATATGCAAAGTTATCATCCAGCTGTTCAATTGTGGTCCTGCACGCACTCGTCCTTCAAAGAAGAATGATGCGAAAGAAAAACAATTTTTACGACTAGGTTTTACCTAAACAAATTTTTGGCGCAGAGTATCACATTTGTGCAAAACGGTTTTTTGTTTTTTTTTTTTTCTTTATTTTGATGATATTTCTTTGTGTTCAAAAAGGATTGTGTGTATTTTTTTTGCTATGGTTATACGAACCAGGATACTCTCTGCCAGCCGAGCTTCTTACTGTATTTTTCAATTTCATAGACATCCGAGTTGGGAACCTTATTCCATTGAAGTGTGATTGTCGTTTTGGTTTGACCAAAAACTTGTGCGTTGAAAAATTGAATGTTCTCCCAAGCATCATCGTTCGCCATGATTGAAAAGAAACAAACTGCAACACAACAACCAATAAAAACACACATATCCTACGGAAGGACTTAGCTCCTTTGAATCAATGGATGTTCTTGTTGTTTTATCAATATGAGAATGATGATGGTTTTTTTCTCATAGCAACAACCATAACAAGGACAACATTTTGTGCCATTTTCGATTCTATATAGGATTTGAGTCGAAAAAAAAATTGTTAAAATTGTTTGGAAATCACATAAAAGGATATACGTTATTATTATTTTTTTTTTTTTTTGTGGGAAGGATGCCATAAAGTAGATATGTTAGATAAATAAATGTCCGGATGCCGACATATAATTCGGTATTTTGAGAAAATGGCAGAAGTCATACCTACATAAGTATACTTGGAATGAAAATTGATTGTTATTGGTCGGTGGGGAGTTTTTGAAGAAATTTTCAAGAAAATAATGTCACTTAAGATAGAATAAAGAGGAAATTTATGGAACGATATGGTTTTCTTTTGTTTTCTTATTTTTTTTTTTTTTTTCAAGTGAAACTTCCTTGGGTGATTGAGAGTAATTTTGCAAGGTCGAATTTTATCAAAACAAAAAAATTAAAGTGGTTCTCGCAATTCTGGCTGACTGTTTGTCTGTCGGTATCATATTTGCTAAGCAAAATTCAGGGCTATTTAACAAAATCTTATTTTTCTCAAAACCGGCACCGACACATTATTAAATCTTCTCCTCCATACTCCATCGATACCGACTAGACCGAAGATCACCCGAAGAATTTTCCTTGCAAAGCACCCAAGCAGATTCTTATCCGTTTTTGACTCAGTCCATGCTTCTGCCCCATACAGCAGGACCGGAATGATAAGGGTCTTATATAAAGTCTCCTTGGTTCTTTGACAGATGGCTTTACTACTCAAATGCCTTCTAAGCCCGAAAAAACAGCGATTGGCTAGAGTAATTCTTCGTATGATTTCTGCACTGATGTCATTTTGCGATGTAATAGTGGAGCCCAGGTAGACAAAGTCCTTGACAACTTCGAAGTTGTACCTATCCATCGTGACGTTTTGCCCGAGTCGCCGATGTTGATATTCCTTTCTCGATGATAGCATATACTTCGTCTTGTCCTCATTAACAGCCAAACCCATTTTCGCCACCTCCGATTCAATACTGGCAAACGCGCCGGTAACAGCTCGCTTCGTTCTTCCCATGATGTCAATATCATCTGCATAAGCAAGTAGCTGAACGGACTTTTGAAAAATTGTACCTCGGTTGTTGACTTGCGAGTTGCGTACAATTGCTTCAAGTACGATGTTAAAGAGGTTGCATGATAATGCATCGTCTTGCCTCACACCTTTCTTGACATCAAAGGGTTCGGTGGTGTTCTCACCGACTTTGACGGAGCAGCGAGATTTCTCCATCGTCATCCTGCACAGGCGTACGAGTTTACCAGGGATGCCGAGATGCGACATGGCTCTGTACAGCTCGTCTCTGTTTACGCTATCATACGCGACTTTGAAATCGATAAAGAAATCTGTCGGATTGTGAACATTTGATCGACGGTTGATTTGCCGGGCCTAAAACCACACTGATAGGGGCCGATCAGATCGTTGATAAATGGTTTTAAGCGATCACACAGTAAAGATGACAGAATTTTGTATGCGACGTTGAGGAGACTTATACCTCTGTAGTTGGAACAATTCAGAGCATCCCCTTTCTTGTGGATGGGGCACACTATACCGAGGTTCCATTCATCGGGCATACTTTCTTCCGATCAAATTTTGAAGATAAGTTGGTGTGTACTCCCTAACAAGTCATCTCCCCCTGCTTTGAATAGCTCGACTGGCAGGCCATCTGCATCAACAGCCTTGAACGCCTTGAGCTTAGCTATCGCTAACCGCACTTCATTTAGGTCGGGTGGACGGAAATTTTGACCATAGTCGTCCAGGTTGAATGGATTATTCTGCCTCGCAGCGAAATTTGGGCTATCATCGCCATTTTGCAGTCTAGAAAAGTGTTGTTTCCAGATCCTCAGCACCGACTGTGTGTCTACCACCATATTCCCACTCTCGTCCCGGCAGGCTTCCGTCTACCCTTGTTACCCTGTGTAGATTGCCTCACCCTTTGGTAGAACTTTCGAACGTCCCCCCTGCCGCTACAGTCCTCAATAGACTCGACCGCCCGCTTCGCATGCTCTCTCTTTTTCCTTCTGAAAAGTCGACGTTTCTCCTTTCGATTTTGCCCGTAGAGCTCACGGGCTGCCCCCTCAGCAGCTCTGGTTCTAGTTTCCAGCATTGACTGGTAGGCCTCGTTCTTGGCTGCATGCGCCAGCCGGCATTCTTCATCGAACCAGGGGTTTCGTTGTGGTCGCCTAGTGAAACCCAGCACATCAGTGGTGGCACTTCTGATGGCTTGTTGACAGTGTTTCCACTGGTCCTCTGCAGTTTGTGCTGGTAGCGGAGCTGCTGAAAGGTTACGGGAGACTTGGTCCGTAAAGGTCCTAGCGATTTCTTGCGATTTTAGCTTTGCGACATCAAATCTTTTCACAGAATCCGTTCGGTATTGTGGCATCATAGATATCCGCATACGCAGTTGGACTACAACCAAATAATGGTCCGAGTAAATGTTGGCCCTCGGAACGTTCGGACATCCAGGATACTGGAAGCTTGTGTGGCGTCTATCGCAATATGATCAATCTGGTTGACGGTTCGTGGATCTGGAGACCACCAGGTACCTTTGTGTATATTGAGGTGTGGGAATCGAGTGCTAGCTATGATGGCATTCCGCCCCGCCACAAAGTCAATCAGCCTAAGTCCGTTACCGGAAGTGTTGTCGTGCAGGCTGTGTCCTCCAACTATCGAACCAAAGATGCCTTCCTTTCCGATTTTGGCGTTGAAGTCACCAAGAATGATCTTGACGTCGTACTTTGGGCACCTATTACACGTACTCTCGAGGAGATCGTAGAAGTCTTCCTTGGTTAAGTCATCTTTGCCTTCCGTTGGGGCGTGGGCACAGATCAACGTAATGTTTTTGAATTTAGCTTTGATGCGGATTGTGGCCAGGCGCTCGCTTACAATTCTTAAGCCCAAGACTTCTTGCCTAAGTTTTCCCCTTACCACAAAACCACAACCAAAGAGCCAATGACCCTGCTCCTTGCAGTACTCGCCGAAGTAGATGTCAGACGACTTCATCCTTCGTATGCCCTCTCCTGTGATGGCTGTTATATCAAGCCTTTAGCCTATCCAGGTTCTCCACTAATTGTTCGGCTGCACGTGGTCTGCTTAAAGTCCGGAAATTCCACGTGCAGATCCGAAATTCATTGTCCTTGTTTCGTTTGCTGGGGTCGTCAAAATTAAGATCATCCATATCCGAGGCTTGTAGTTGTTTCGGAACCGTTGTTGTTTTCCGTGGCAGGGAAGTTACCCTGACGCACAACCCCCAAACCTGGAGGACCAGACCCTTAATATAACTCCAAGGGTGGGGAGCCGGTAAACCGCTCCTTATAGGCTTGAGCTACGAATATGTCGTAGTAGCCCATATAAGGTGTTAACTAAGTAGTTCAACCTAACTGGAACTGTAGACGCCACCATTGATTCCATCTGGGGTATTCTTCGGCTGCCGCCTGGATAAAGGAGAAGTGCCTTAGTGGGAACACTCCTCCCCCCCTCCCGACCACAGGGATGGAACGAAATTGTATTTGTCATAAATAATTAAAAACTTATCAACAGCAAATTATAAGCCACTTAAATTTAATTTTTTGACGTTTTTTTTTTACCTTTCGAAGAAAAAAACATAGAAAACATAGACCGCCAAATTCGAAATTGTCAAAACATAAAACTGATAAATTTTTAATAAATTGCTTATTTCAAGTAGTTTTCACCCCTTTTAAAGTTTGTGCTATATTTACTTGATGTCAAGTTAGCAAAGAACCCAAAAATCATAGAAAATATTTTATGAAAAATTGGAAATTATCAGAACTCATCAAAGACTAGTTCATGCTAGTTATGCTATAAGCCATCCGGAATCATCAGTTCTTACCTTTTTATGGGCAACGCTTTGCTAACCTGATATCAAACAAGCAAAGGACCAAAGAAAACATAGAAAACATTGCATAATATAATTTTTCAAAACAATTTAAAGAGTTACTATGCATCAGCATATTATTTAGCCATTAAATATTAAGTATAAGGAGTTTTTAACGCTTTTCGAGATTTGTCAGGTTAAAAAAGCACCAAAAAAACATAGAAATTCGAAATTGTCAGAACTAATTAATGAGAAATTAATGTGAAATTATCAATTTTCCTATTCTTTCATTCGTCAAAGATGCTTTGCTAACTTGACACTCATTGAAAACCAAAAAAAAAATTGATAACATCGCAATACAAAATTACTTTTTTCACAATTAATAAGTGGCAGTATTTTAAGCACTTAAAAATTAAATTCTATAAGTTCTTACCACTTTTCAAAAAAATGCTTAGAGCAACAAATTCAACTTGTTTATTTTACTTGATATCACTTTGGAAAAGCACCAAACAAAAACGTAGAAAACATTGCACGCTCAAATTAGGTTTATCAAAACTGATTAAACACAAATTAAAGGCAGAATATGAAGCCATAAACAATCAGCTTTTACTTATTTTAGACAGCGTCTTTTACTAACTTGATTTTAAGTTAGAAAAGCTCCCAAAAAAAACCATATTAACAACAGTTTCAAAGCTGTCACAAATTAAGGAATAATAAACGGCCCCTATCTGGGCCTCATCATCATATATTTCATGATGTCCAAACTTCTTTATTTTATCTGTGTCGGTATTCATCGACTGGAAAATTTACATCTTAGGGCCAAATTTGCGGGTTTAATCGAGTTTCAATTTAAGCCCGAGCTGAGTCCTGAAACGTTTTTACCAGTCAATTCAAATCCCAAGTTGGGTCCGAGTAAACTCACCTTTTTTCATGAGTTGATAATTTATGAACTAACTGAACAGATATTTCTGGTAGATGCAACCTATTGGAAATCTTCAGAAAAGCCTCAGTTATTCCATCGAAACCAGCAAGTTTTAATTGCAAGACAACAGATCAAGATTTGAACTATTTGTGTAAAACTGCTTCTAATTGACTCTCATTTAACTCAGAGTCAGCTTAACACACATAGAAGAAGTGGTATTTGGATAGGTTCAACAGCATCTGACTTACGAGTCTATAGTTCAACTCTGTTGTACCTGCCCGAAACGCATTTGGACTTAAGGTTACAAAATGTTCTAATTTCAAAGTTAACTGTTACTTACTTAGTTCGAGCTTTTATTATTGTTTTTACCTATAGTTAAATTTCATACACTTGGACTGTCATGTCTGGGTTCGTTTCCCAAAGCAAAGATATTTTTTTCGAGGTACTGTCTTTTGAGAGGAACTGACAAGTCCTAGTTAATTAGTTGACCTTAGAGTGGCAATAGAGTGTCAAAAGTTACTACACATTACGTAAGTAAATATATGTATGATGATATGATTTTTACTAAATCAATTCCCAATTTCAAAGAAAGGGGGATTATATTACAAAATTCAAGGTCCAAATACAATGAACTTTTACTTTTTTAAAAATATCTCACTTAAACATTTTACACATATTCAATTCAGCCATATCCCAATAATTTTATGACACATTACATGAATAATAACACTTTCCATAACTTCCCAATTAGGAATCTATTATGTTTATTACATTTAGACTTTCATCATTTTCAATCAACCTTCAACCAGAAAACACAAATTGCTCTTAAGCTTAGCCCCGATTTATCCTGATTTATTTATTTACTTGGATTGTATCATAAATATCTGTACGCCTTTGTTCATATATCGGAATTTGCTTCCGCACTTTATCTACCATCGTAAAATCTGAAACATAAATCAGTTGTAATCAGACATAAATTCCCACAGCACAATTCTCCAACTTACCAATATCAGCGATTATAACTTCACGTTGTTCTCCAGCCTCACACACTACTCTGCCACATGGATCCACAACCATTGAGTGTCCATACGAAATGAAATTAGCGTTTTCATCGCGAGAAGATGAAACTGTTACCACAAAGAGTTGGTTATCATTTGCACGAGATCTCTGGAGTAATTCCCAATACATTGGACCATGAGCAACACAGAAGGATGAAGGATACACAATAATATCACAGCCTTGAAAATAAATAACCCAGACATAATATAAAGTGATTATAGTTACACAACTTGGTCCAATAGTGGTTTCGTCTACCTTCTTTGCGATATATTCGTGCTAATTCATCGAATCGCAAATCATGACAAATGCCAATGCCAAATTTTCGATTTTCAATTTCAACAACCGTCAATTCATTGCCTGGCATTAGAGCTGATGATTCCATGAATTGCATGTCAACATCACCATCAAAATAGGGGTTTGTGTCAAATAAATGCACCTGGAAGGTTAAAATAATGAGAAGTAATGTCAATCTAGTAGTTATATTCAAAAGATCACATACCTTTCGATGCTTTGCAATCAACTCGCCTTCAGGAGACCAAACCGTACAAGTGTTGAACAAATCGCGTCCATCAACTTGTTCGATAATACTCCCGCCAATTAAGTAAATCTCAAGAAGTTTGGCCAATTTTGATAAGACCTTGCATGTCGGACCTTGAGGTACTTTTTCGGCGTATTTAGCAAAGTATTCCACCCCATAGGGACCGTTGAAGCACTCCGGCAAAATGGCTAATTTCAAATCAGGATTTTTGGCCTTTGCCTGCTTAATGGCCTCAACAGCTTGATTGACATTTTCACTAGTATCCGAGCCTACCGATAATTGAAGCAGTGCGATTTTCATGGAGAAATTTGTGAAACTTAAAATGGATATGATTCCCTGATTGGGTGCTCACTGCAATTACAATAAATCGCTATGCGAACATCATATAAATAAAAATAATGAAGTGTTCTTCTCGGAGAATCTCTTATCTCTTCCAAACTTTTATTTACTTAACCGTTGAAGGTTGACGAGGAATTATTTTTTCTTTCATTATATCAACCTGTATTTCGGTGATAGATGGCTTTAGTCATTTTGTTTTCAACATTTTTGATATTTTGTTCTCGTTATCAACTAAACATACATTCTACTCTAATATTTAATTTGCTTTATTGTAAGCCGATAACCCTCAGTGATAAAAAGTTGTTTATATTCTTTAAATTGAAAAATAAATAAATAAATAAATTAGGCATTGTTGATATCACTCAAGCCAGAAAATGGGTGCAAGAATATGTTAATCCAGCGTACACTGCCGCTCATCTGAATAGGTTCAACATTTCTTGCACCTCACTGTTAGCCTCTCTTCATATATATTGCAATGATACATCTTTATTATATATATAACAAAAGAGCATTATTGTACACTTAGTTTGGGAGAAAAATTTAGTCTTAAACCTTAGCGTTATTCTCACAAGCTAGCTAAACCAAATGCATTCATAAAAGTGAACATACTTTTTGGCTCGTCTGAATAGGTTCATCGAATCAAATGGAATAAAACAAGAAAAGTAACTGTAATTTAATGATTTATTTTGCACTTTTGTATTGGTTAGAATATAATAACAATAACTAGTAATGAGTATTACCCCCTTTCTTGAGTACAGTCTCGTAAATTCTATTTGTTATAGAACTATACAATTTTTCTAGGTATTGAAGCGAAATTTCGGCCCAGGATTGGGGAATTATCATGTTAGAATGTCCACGATATTGGTCCAAACAGGTCAGAAATCTGAAGGAAAGCTTTTTCTAGCACTGCTTTATAACTATTTGCATTCATCCTCGATGTTAGAAATTGAAGTTCGAAGGTTTCGTAGAAGGAAATAGCTCCCCACACCATGACACTGCCTTCACAGCTATTCACACGGCTTAAATAATGCTCCTCTTTTCGAAGATCAAATAAAATAATAATTATAGCTGTCAAGGCCCTCTAAATTGGACTTTTTTTCATCTGAGAAACCACTTGTTGCCACTAAGGCTTCCGTGACATGTATTTTTTACAAAATTGGAGACAAATTTTTTTTCTAGATTAGTTGAGCGGCCGTTTTTCTAAACTTTTTTTCTTTTCAAATGTTAAGTACTTTTAATAACTCGTTTTATTGTCGGCAAACTACATTTCACACCCAGTTTTATTTTGATTTTTGACGCGGAATCATGAAAATTTTCCGAGACCCATTTTTGTCGTTAACAGGCAAAACACTATTCAATTAATTCGCAGAAAAAAAATTTGAGATCATTTGACCTACGCGACTCAACGTAAACTAAAGTTCTTGCCTTTGAACCTATCCAGATGAGTCAAAAATATGACTGTTTTTATAAATGCATTTGGTCTAGCTAACGTGTCAGAATAACGGTAAGCTTAAAGACTAAATTTTATCTCCCAAACTAGGTGTGTAATGATGCTCTTTCAAAACATACATAACAAAGATGTGTCATTGCAATATAAAGGATTTTTCAATAGGGACGCTACAAAAGTAGAGCGACAGGGACAGCAAACGACGCCATATTTCTTCCCGCTCTTTTGACATTTCTCTTCAGTAAAGTTTGCCATTTCATGATGGAAAGATACACGAGCCAACAACGAGTCGAAATTATTAAAATTTACTACCGAAATTCGGAGTCAGTGGCCTCAACGTTAAGAGCGCTACGTCCAATTTATGGTCGTCATAATCGTCCTAGCAGATCAACAATTGAGCGTCTAGTGGAAATTTCCACAATTCCACAAGAACAGTATAAAATGTTCCCTTGCCAGTGAGACAAAGAAGTGCCCGTAGTGTAGAGAATATTGCTGCCGCTGAGGCTTCAGTTGCAGAAAGCCCAAATGTGTCTCTCACACGTGGTTCTCAAGCGTTGGGTATCTCTGTTCTTGGCCTACATCCTTACAAGATTAAATTGACGCAAGAACTGAAGCTGCTTGACCACCAGAAGCATTGTAGGTTCGTGAATTGGGCTGAGCAACAATTTGAAAATGATTTGGATTTTCATCGAAAAATCATCTTCAGCGATGAGGCTCATTACTGGCTGAATGGCTTCGTCAATAAACAAAATATGCGGTATTGGTCAGGCAGCAATACACACGTACTACATAAGTCATCATTGCATCCCGAAAAAATTACGGTTTGGTGTGGTTTATGGGCCGGCGGCGTCATTGGGCCGTACTTCTTCCGTGATGATCAAGACCGGCACGTTACTGTGAATGGGGATCGCTACCGTTAAACGATAACCGAATATTTTTGGCCCCAATTGGATGATATGGACTTGGAGGATATGTGGTTCCAATAGGACGGCGCCACAAGCCACATAGCGAATGTCACAATCAATTTATTGGAAACCAAGTTTGGAGATCGTGTGTTATCTCACGAAATGGTCCAGTCGCTTGGCCGCCTCAGTCGTGCGATTTGACGCCATTAGACTATTTTCTGTGGGGCTACGTCAAGTTTATGGTCTATGCCAATAAGCCAGCGACGATTGATGAACTTCGCACGAATATCGAACGTGAAATTGCAGCAGTATCGGCCGATTTATGCTTGAAAACCGTCGAAAATTGGGTTCAGCGTCTGGACTTCTGCAAGCGTGGTGTGGTGGCCATGCAAAAGAAAACGAGTTTCATACATAATGGCAACAAACTTACTTTCACAGGAATAAAAAATTTCATTGATATCCAAAACAGTTTTTGTTTTATTTAAAAAAACTTTTGTAGCACACTTATTGAAAACCCCGATATATGAAAAGAAGCAAACAGTAAGGTGCAAAAAGTTGAACCTATTTAGATGAGCGGCAGTGTATATTATTCCTAATAAACCTGCCTTTGAAGTTTAATATTTCAGTAGTCATTAGGGACGTACATGTGGTATGATAGTCGGTAATACTCTTTATCTAAATGGTTAATGCGTTGAACTGTCACGCCACCGCGTCTGAAGTTTGCCTGCTATGTCACCTACAAAAAATTTAACTTAAATATTTTCATAAGCTCTTCCAACTTTGACTGAAGATATTTGAATGAAATGTGGTACGGTGAACAACCGCCCCGGTTTTCCAGGACTGTCCCGTATTTTGACAGCCTGTTCCGATTTATTTTTTAAGAAACCCGGGACTTACAAGTATTTGTTCCGTTTTTATTGAGAAAGTATTCAAATAAGCGACAAATTATTTTAATACTTTCTCAATAAAAAACAATGACAGATGTACAGAATATACATATACCTTACCTATACTTATGTATCTCTTTAACAACTCGGCAGAGAGAGAGATCTATTACAATAGCATAACGCAACTATTCACATCATAATATTTGCATGCTCAGGCCCACGAAACGCATTCATACACGTCGAAAAATTGGCTTAAAAAGTGCGAGTGTGAATTCATCCTATACTCAGTGTTAAATATGAGTTAACCCCAGATTCATGTGGTGTTTGAGTTTATTCCATCATAAGTAGGAATCCCTTCCACTTTTCAAAGTGCATTCTCACCACGAGAGGGAAT
Organism: Dasysyrphus albostriatus; assembly: GCA_946251815.1. Lineage (NCBI taxonomy): Eukaryota > Metazoa > Arthropoda > Insecta > Diptera > Syrphidae > Dasysyrphus > Dasysyrphus albostriatus. Next base: position 69,116,966 of record OX276335.1, read on the forward strand.
TAACTACATCCGAATTACTGTGGAGTTTTTCCCACCAAAAATTTGGAATTTGGGATATTATTTATTCATAAATATAGAAAAAGTCATTTTGTATTTACAGAAATACGCCAGTATTATGGCGAATATATTGTAAGGTACGAGTATGTATGGGGGGCATGCTGCCCCCCTGCAACCCTTCTGCTTGGGCTCATTATATGATTTGGGGTGGGTGCGAGGTTGGGAGTATGCAAAGTTTCTTTTGCATTTAAGGAATCTAAATTTAAGGAAACTTAATATTAAGAAAAAAATACATCCTAAGAACGAATCAAATAAAAAGAAGTGAAGTTGATTCTCATACCAAGTGGGCAAAAACTGCACCCTCCGAGATCTTTCTCACGAAACTTAGTAATAAATTCCCTCTCTCTGTGAGAGTAAAATGCACTTTGAAAAGTGGAACAGATTCCCACTTATGATGGAATAAACTCCCATGTGGGGTAGATGCCCGTGGAATTGTTTCCCTGCACCGCTACCCATCAAGACGTAATAATTTAGTCGATAATTATCGACAGTAATTTAATTTGCAGCACAAAAACACTGTAAACTATATTATTCTAGGGGAATTTGGTTAAATTCATGCACCTAGAAATGAAAAGTGTCCGCAGTCTGGCTAGTGTATGAAAAAGAAGAAGAAGAACACAAATAATAAGATAATTATCATTTTTGTTTTTGTGCGCTTTAGTGACACTAAATTCATGTTATGGATTTGTATGACCTTTTGTCCAATTGCGTTTCGCCCAGGCAAGATAATTGGCTGGCCATACTCCCACCAAGGAACTATGAAACGAAAACTGGGTCATTAATGCAAATCATGCTTCGGTCTTCACTAACGGTTCCAAAACCTTGGAGGGTGTCGGGTCAGGCATCTATTCAAATAATCCACCCATAATTAGGTCTATGAAGCTTCCAAACTTTTGCAGTAAATTCCAAGCGGAAGTGCTGGCAGTTTGTCAGGCCGCGATACATCTTGCATCACGTGAATTAGTCAACAATAATACATAATGACATTTTCATAGATAGCCAGGTGGCAAATAAAGCCATTTAACCATAAAGTCCAAGCTAATCGATCGTTGCCGAAATGAGTTAAGAGTACTCAACGCAACGAACACAGTTACCTTTAAAATGGGCCCCAGGATATAGGGATATTTACGGGAACAAAATGGCAGATGATCTGGCCGAAAGCGGATCATCTCTTGATCAAAGCCAAATCGAAGCATAGGTGCTCATACCACTGGAGCAAGAAAAAAGTTGAATACACCAGAGTTTCTTGGAAGCGGCAAATGTCAGATGGTCATCTATCGACATCTGTCGGGTTTTAAAGAACCTTTGGACGAATATTTCGAAGAAAATAAAGTTAAATATGTTTTATTAACGAACCTGAGAAAATGTTACAATACTTTTGTAAGTATCGTCTTGGTCAGTCTTAAACGAAATTAAAATGCACGACTTGGTTACACATGTTGAATTCACTTGGTATTTTTAAAAATTTAATGGGCTTGGTATCGGTCTCGTACAACTCAGTCTCGTTTGTCCTCGTATAACAATGTCTCGTTGCGGTACCGTTTCGGATTCTGTGGAGCTGGTATCTTGTCGGTTTCGTTTCAGATACCGATACCAAACGATACCGAGACTTTTTGGTATCTTGGCCAGCCCTTGTAATTGGTCTCAGTTGGCCTCATCCTTCCTTCACTTTGAGACCAATAAGTTTCTCATATTATCCAAATTTGTAATTTCCATAAGAAACTCCATTGCTTGATGTTGGAAGCAGCTGAAGTTAAATAAGTCTGTTTAATAAAGATGCTTCTCTGTCTGACAATCAGACTTATCGCAGGCCCTATCCTAATAAATTCGTAAATTCCGACCTATCCAATAAATTTGCTATGCATTTGGTACCACTTGCTTGTTGTTGTGGTACCACTTTTAACGAAATTTGGGTTTCGTAGTAGTATTTCTGGTGATATGACGGGATCTGTGATCTTTTTTGTTCTTCATTCGGATTACAACGGGGCCTGAATACATCTTCTACTAAGACTCCATAATAGCAAAGTTACTACTCGGTGGGACAGATAAAGAAGAAAGCATAACAGTAACATGCCTTAAAGAAATTGAGAAGGCTTTCGACACCGTATGGATAAAAGGAATCGTTTTCAAGTCGATTGGATTTGGTTTCCCAAATTCGAATTGATTTAAATACATATGTAATTTTTTTTAGCAAAGAAGAGTCTATTCGTTTTTTACAGGTTCTTATCAAAAAAATCAATAACAAAACAGGACATCAGTGCAGGAGTATCACAAATAAGCAAGCTCAGACAATATTACTCTTCAGCATTACCAGAAAATACGCCCAGAGCAAGGAAAGTTATTTTCTGATGACTAATGTCGTTTTAGGTTGGACGTTCAAAGTACACCTTTAGTACTCCAGTTTCACTCCACCTACTCCAAAAGCCGTTGATGGACTTTTCCGAGAAATTTTTTCGGAGTCTTTTTCTGTTGCCGGTGTCAAGAAGGAGTAGATTTGGAACACCCATTACCCACATACATATGTACAAAGTTTATCGTAGGATTACTTTTCAAAATTGATAAATACTTGAAAAAACCATTTTCCTAAATCAGAAAATTCAATCGAAAGCGACATTTATGACATACGATGTATACATCACCAGAAATTGCATTCCGTGTTTGAATTATGTGCTTTTGTACTCGGATTTTTGTGTAATGTTTTATTGACAACCAAAATAAAAATCGGATATATTTTTAGGCAGATATTCTATCCTTTGAATAGTGAGAACTTTTTTATGATTGAAGTCATTACATTTTTGTATATCCGGAAAAAGCCTCAGGAGAGGGTGATGACCCCCATGACCACTCCCCCTGTATCCGCCAATGTGCTAAACAAAAATACTACTAAAACTAGTTGTAAGTCTCAATTATTGTTCTTAATTCATGCCATGGAAAAGGGAAGTACATAAAAACTCTTTTCATTATTTTTTGATTCAGTTCATTCTTTATTGATTCAATCAAACTTCAAGAGAAAATATTTTCATATATCCCTGATTTAGTTGTTTAATTTGACGGTATCATACATATCTGTACGCCTTTGTTGGAATATTGGGATTTGCTTACGAACCTCAGCAACCATCGTGAAATCTAGAAAAATAAGTCTTTCTTAGAACGAAAATCTTCGCAACATAACTCTTTGACTTACCAATATCAGCAATTACAACTTCGCGTTTTTCTCCAGCTTCACACATTACTCTGCCCCATGGATCTACAACCATCGAGTGTCCATATGAAACGAAAACAGCGTTCTCCTTCTCATCGCGGGCCGAACCAACTGTTGCAACAAACACTTGATTATCATTGGCCCGGGATCTCTGCAACAACTCCCATTCCAAGGGACCTTGAGCAATATCAAAGCAAGCAGGATACACAATCATGTCACATCCTTAAAAAAAATAACCACAAAACACGTTAGGTGACTACTGCGGCACATGAGTTCTAATGGATACTTTACCTTCTTTGCGATAAATTTTAGCTAATTCATCGAATCGGATATCATGACAAATGCCGATGCCGAATTTTCGGTTTTCAATTTCGACTATCGTGAAATCACTGCCTGGTTTTAGAGCTGATGATTCATTAAATTGACTGTGAGCCATAGCATCAGAGCTGATGTTTACGTCATATAAATGCAACTGTGGGTTAAGAGACGTTAGTAATGACCATTCGTTCAAAAAAATTTGTTAATATGGAATTCTTCAAAACTCTAAACATACCTTGCGATGCTTGCCAATCATCTTGCCCTCAGGAGACCAAACCGTGCAAGTGTTGTACATATCGCCTCCATCAACAAGTTCGATAATAGTTCCGGCAATTATGTAAAGACCAAGGCTCTTGGCCAACTTCGATAAGACCTGACAGGTTGGACCTTGAGGTACTTTTTCGGCGTATTTAGCAAAGTAATCTACTCCATAGGGACCGTTGAAGCACTCTGGCAGAATGCATAGTTTCAAGTCAGGATTCTTGGCTTTTGCCTGCTTAATTGCATCAACGGTTTGGTTAACATTGGCTGTAGGATCCAAGCCAACAAGTAATTGAAACAATGCAATTTTCATAGCGAAGTTGGTTAAGTCAAAATGAATGTAATTCACAAACTGTATGCTCACTGCAAGTGCACTCGGTTTTTATAGGCTTTGATGTGGGGCCCCGAGAAAGTCTTATCATTACCATACTTCAATTAGATTAAGCCTTGAACTTTGACATTAATTCTCGACGATCTGTTTTCTTATATTATATCAACCTGTTGGTGACAGCGATACCTTGAGTTGTTTTATTCTTGAAGTTTAATATTAGGCTCGTTATCAAGAACATATTTACATTTTAACATTCGAAGCAAACCGATAACCCTAAGTGATACCAGTTGTTTGCATCTTTACCAGAAAATTAAATAAAAGAATTCTGAAGTATTGCAGATATTGAATGCATGATGAATTTTGTGCAAGAAAACATGTTGTGCAGATATTCCTCATCTGGCAAGTTAATCGGTGATTCATCATCCAAATTTTGGAATTGTACTCGAGTTAACACAGTAAATTTTATGAATTTACTTTGAAATAACGAAGATCTCGTACAGGCCTTTGTTTATAAAAATCTTTTGCATAATAAATTTTGGGCATAGTATCCAAATCAAAAAGGTGTGGAACGTGTCAAATATGACGTAAATACTACTTTAAAAGCCTTTTATTTTAATCAAAAATTAAGGTGCTGATGACAAATGGACTGCTCTCTTACCAAAATATTTTGGCTTCAATGACTTTTTCGGATATTAAAGTTTAAGATCTAAAAAAAAGGACCTACTGTATTAACTATTTACCCTGATAACATAATCCAATCAATATGCAGCGGAGGGCGTCAGAATTAATATTAACATTTTTAGCGAAATACCAAAATTGATACTGACTCCTTCTGATGTAGCTCCTTGGTTATTCAACGGTTTTTACCAATTATCAATTATCAGAATTCTTAACATAAATCCCATGTGTTTTTTCGCAGGGACCTTTTTCTTATGACTGGAATTTATTCCTTACACTTTAGGTATGAAATTAAACCTGGAAGTCATTTTTTTCATCCTGTCGCTTGGACGCTATTTTGAAAAATGTTACCCAACCTGTGGAAAAAGTTAATTAAATAAAAAATCATAAATTATTTGTAAAATTTCCATAACCAAAATAACGATTGATATTTTAAAAGAAAGGTTTTGACTAGACGCTTCTTTGGGTAGAATTTCAGTGCTGCCACTTTTCGGGAACATACTTTTTTGATGTCAAAATTTGTGATCGCTATTGTTTTGGTAATTTTAAAAATATATAACGTGCAAAAAATGCGGAAATACTTTCAGATATCAAACGCATATTGGGAAAATATTGCAAGTTTTTTCGTGTTCAAAATATTAAAAATTATCAGGAAATTGGAAGTCCCACCCTTTGACATAAAAAAAGTATCTTCCCGAAAAGTGGCAACACTGACATTTTAATCGAATGTGCTTTTACTCAACTTTTATCTTTTAAGATGTCAACCATTATTTTTCCGAATTTCTTACATGTTCCTACAAATTGGCGTTTCGTCCGGCTTACTCACTTGGGCTCATCAGTGACGTAGTGAGGGCCTTGCCATACGCAATTTGCATTAGCTTCAGTTCTACTTACATGAGATCTCTTACAAAAATTCACTGTAAACTATATCCAACAAGATTAGAATTCCTTATCATTAAGCTGGAAATTTTTTGGCCGTTTCTATGTATGTATAAGAAGGTTTTTTATAATACAAATAAGCCAAGTAAAAGACTTAGCATTTAGGATTGGACTTGTTGAATTATTGATTCAAAATTACTTTTTATGGCCTTTTACCCGTAGGTGCGTCTGCCTAACACCTATTTTTCGGAGTATTATTTTTTGTTACCTAACATGCGTTTGGTATTTATAGGCGTTTCCGTAACTTTTGTCATGTTCAAAATATTAACAATGTGGTATTTTCACCCGTTGACTTAAAAAAGTATGTTCCCGAAAAGTGACAACATTAAAATTCTACCCGAAGGAGCGTCTAGTTAAAACCTTTCTTTTAAAACATCAATCCATGTTTCGACCATGGAAATCTTGCAAGTAATTTACGATGTCTTATTTAATTTATCGTTTTCCTAAGGTTGGGCACCATTTTCGAAAATAGCGTCTAAGCGACAGGATCAGACCGATGACTCTAAAGCTTAATAACATCCTTAAAACGTCAAAAATATTTTACAAACATACAAATAATGTCCTCCCCCATAAAAAGTGCAGGGAAATCTGTTTCCTTACCTACAGATCGGGTGCCATTTAGCTACAGTATTACATGTGTAAGAAATAAATTACAGTCACAATAAAAGGTCCCCACCAAAAAATCTACAGGATTTGATTTCCTGACCGGACTATAAGGTCTTAAAATGATTATAAATAAAACAAAAATCAAATGTAGCACTAAATTAGTTCTAATCATTTTGGAACATTGCGAAAAATGTTTGACGATCTTTTTACTAAATTTTGTACAAATCTGTACATTGTTCTACGCTACCACTTTTATATTAAAGTTTTCATTCAAGTACAAAAATTCAAGGCATTTTAAACATAAACTTAGTACATTTCCTGAATGGGACAGTACTTTCTTTAATTTTGGAATTATGAACCATGCATTTTTTGACCTAAATTGTGAAGCTTCCATTTTAAAGAGAAATAATAGACAGTTCCCCAAATAACAAAAGATATAACAAATTTCACTAATTTGTGTCAAGAATTTTGGCATGAGTATAGTGATTTTGTTTTAACAAAACTCAACAAACGGTCCCCAATTTTGAACCTTCAATTAAGTACAGAGATTCCTCCCTTACGTCCACTACACAAATGTTCAATACCTTATGTAAATCTATTTTCCTTTCCATTGATATGTTCAGAAATTCAAATCTTTGCATTGGTATGCCATTATTAGACTGATTTTATTTCTCTGTGTTTATGCGGAAGGTGTACTAATCAAAAAATTAAAGTATGTGTGTCCAATTTAGTTTAGTACCATTTTATAATATATAGTATTGCATAAGCTCTTCAGATCAAATATTACAGAATCCGAGATCATTTGAGTTTGCCCAGGTTGTGGACAGCAGGTTTTTGAATAACTTTTACTGAAGCTTTCAACACCTATACTTCTTTTTTTGCTATTACTCACACCCAAATAACTGCTATGGGCCTTAAGCCTAAACTTTCATTTTCTGAGGGTTGTCGAACTTCTACATACGTTGCGAATGAGACCAGTATTAACTAATAGGCTTAGGCTATTAATAAGGAACAATTATGTTCAAAGGTTTATTAATTTAATATGATTATCTGGGGCATAAGCATGCTTAAATCTGAAAATAATGAAAATAAATTCAACTTTATTTTTCTTAGAGAATGGTCACACCAATTTCTAATATGTTAAGTATAACTCGTAAACTAAGCCAAATGTGACAATGTTACACTTGAAACATTTTATTCAAAATTAAATTTCCTATCGGTAGTATAAAATATTAGAAAACTGCTCTACGTTTTGGAATTAATTAAACCTGCACCAATTTGAGCCCAAAATCATCTCCGTAGACGCAAGAGTTTAAAAATAACACATACGCTGGAGGGGCAACTATCTAAAAAAGTGACTCAAACTAGAAAAACAAATATTGAAGAACAGTGGTAATATATAGAGAAAAATCCCTTAGGTCCTTTTAGGGCAGAAGTCCATTTTTTAAATGGTTTTTTTAAATAACTTCATTTTATAATTGAAAGTTTAATCTGGATTAAACGAGTGAATTATATGGCCGTAAATGTTAACTTTTCCACATAATAGGCTTGTTTTATTCGGAAACCTATCCGTAGCACAGTGAAATTTATATGAATTAGATAAACAATATCGACAGCAGAGTCGCTGCCGATAAAAGGTAAAGTAGGATCCTGCTGCGGATAAACTTCTGACGTTTAAATCACGACAATGGATTTGTAGTTGAAATCCGTGAGAATAAAATCTTACCCATAAGCTCATGGGCAAGGCGTAGTGAGCAATCACAGTCTAAACAGGGTATTTCATAAGTGCATTCATGTTCTTTTTTAACTTTTGGACAAAGTATAAAATGATCCCATTCTATCTTAAAAAAAACATGGCCTTAAATTAGTTTCAGTTGTTAAATTTAGCAATTCTATATTTTATAGGCGACTATCAATATACATATATTCAGCGAACTGTTAAACATTATGAAAGAAAAATTCATTCGAATTTAACTTCACACTTTCTTAGCACTTTCACACTTCAATTCGCCAAATATCGGCAATCAAACAAATTACTCATGTGAATAGAATGTAAAAACTCACTATCATTCGCAGCCGAAAACTTACATGTGAAATCTCGCCTTAAAAGAACCACTTTGTACAAACGTGGTTCAAATTTTGACCCAATGTTCAGCAATTTAAATTAACTGCTTTGGTGGGATAGTTGTAAAAACATGCATAAAATGGTTAAACGTTTGATCCGTGGTTCAACGATTTAGACTCACCACTTTTAGTGGTTTGACTCACAGTACACATGAGGTATTATCTTGCGCATGTTGTGAGAAATTAGAACTGTCAGATGAAATTCAGAAGGCCGTTCCTCTAACCCCGTCCACTGTATTACAACAAGCACAAAGAAAACAAAAACACAAAATGATAATTTTCAAAAAACATTAAAAACCGGGAGGAAATGTTGTTTTCATAAAATTAAATAATATTGATAAACACTTAAAAGGTTCAACAAAATTATATTTGCTAGTAAACAAGTAACAAATGAACACACAACACAGAACAAATTTGGTGTTTAAAAAGTGGGGGTTCACTGTTTTTCCACTGATTTTGTCAGGTGCACAGAATTGAACAAAAATGAAAAAGATATTACCTTTAATATGTGTACTGTGCTTAACTGACGTTTAAAGATAGTTCAAGCTTGTTATTGGTTACATTACAACAAAATTGAACCTTGAACCATAGCTTAAACTTATTTAACTCGCCGAAATGGGTTATTTCAAAATGCTGAACCGTTGATTCAAATTTGAACCACGATTACAAAACTGAATCTAACTGAAGTTCAAGGATGGTTCAAGCATATTTGGCTACCACAAACTTAAAATATCGTTGCATCTCAGTTTATCCACTAAAATTTGTGGGTTGAAATCACCAATGGGAAACTAGGTATGTTCATATTATGTAAATTGATTTTTGTGAGCACTATCATGTCCTTATTATAATTATTATTAAATTATCACAAATAATGTCATCTACTCCATGTGTAATAAGTCTGCTTTATACGACGACTTTTGAGTTATTAATTTTGAAATGAAAAAAAAACATCTGATTTCATCTTGCACTCATTTAATTTCGATAAAAATCATCGTGTAATAGCAGACTAGTTGACGATTTTTTGCTTTGTCCATAGTCTACCAACGCACTACTTCACCTTTTTATGCTTTTATAGCTGCCAAATCAATATTTGAGTTTGGAAATGGCAAAGAAAGAAAAAGGAGACTCAAACATTCAATTTAAATCATACATAATAAGGGTATTCATACAACAGTGTAAAGCCGTCATAAACGTTGTAAAGTTTTAAACTTCGTAATTCTGTCACAATTTGTATGAACAATTTGACAGATTTACGCAATTTACAACTTTACTACATTTACGACGAGCTTACATTTTTGCATGAATACCCTTAACATACATATATATGTAGTAATGTTTTCCATTTTACTTGAATATAAGTTGGTTTTTATAAATAATTTAGGTTTATTTCTACTTTTAGCTTTCATTAAATTCACTTTTGTGCTCTGATAGCTGTTCAGGCGTACCATATATCAAATTCAAAAATATAAGCAGCAGCGCATGCGTTTTATTGGAAATTTCTTACTGTACTAAATACAATCCCAAAAAAACACACTTAATGTGTCACTAGCATCTATTCCCTTGTATCTTTAGTTTTTTTGGCTGCAATGTTAGTGCTAGTGTTAGTTACTAATTAAATTAAATTTTTGTTCGCACTTAACTCACTGACTTATGATTGAGATTGTGATTTATTAAAACAATTTACTTGTCTTTATTTAAAATTTCGGAACAAATACGTGACCCTTACAAACTATATAACAAATATTAAAGTCTTGAACCACTCTGTTAGCCAATGCAATTACCTGTGAATGAAAAGATTTTTTGTGAAAGCTTATACAAAGCTTATAAATTAATTTCAAACAAATAAAGAAAAAGCTTTTTTGGTTAGCCCATGTTGAAATGATTCAAAATTGAATAAATAAATTGACTGAAGATAGAAAGATTTAAAATTTTTAAAAATGCAAATGTAAGGGGAAAACTTTTTCTCTACCTTTGTACGAGTATGTATAATAAACTAGAATTGTTTAAGGAAATATAAAGAAAAATTATTCATATCTAATCAAAGACTATGAACAATTAATTCATAAACTTGTAAATTTTTGTAGAGTTTATGAATAAAATTCAATTTTATAAGGCAATTGATGCCTTTTCTCCATTTAATACGTTTCGCATGTAGCTTATTTTTGTATATTGGGGTGGTCGTTTAAAAAAGATCACCTTGGATGAGCTTAAATCGGCTCTAAATGAAGAAAAAAAGCATTTTGTTTTCTTCCCCTATGGTCGGTTTAAGGGTCAATTAAATTTCTCTTTTTTTGCATACAAAGTGATTCGCGAAACATCTACCAACAAATTCAGAGCAAGTAGGGGAAGTGGAAAAGAACAAATTCTGTGCGTTTTTTGGCGGGGATCTTTTTTTGACTGGAATTTATTTCTTATACATTACGGATGAAGTAGTACCTCGTGGCATGATAGTTAGTGCGTCGGACTGTCATGCTGAAGGTCTGGGTTCGATTCCCAGCCGCTGCCACCTAAAAACAGAAATATTTTTCCAGAGGTACTGGCTCTTGCGAGGAACTGACAAATCCTCCAAGAGTTTACTTGTCATGAATAAGTGCTTCTCATCTAGCCGTTTGGTTTTTGGCGAAAAATTGTAGGTCCCCTCCATTCCTGCCAACAACACGCACACAGGAATGGTTGAGAGTTGAAAGTCAATAGGCTCTGGTTCTCCACGAGCTTTTGTCACACCAAATTTATTTATCCTGCCACTTCGACGCCATCTAGAGAAATGGCGCCAAATCTTTCGTCCGGGTAATAAAACGAAATTCCGGCACTTTTTTTAGAGGGGGACATTATTTATATATTTACAAATTATTTCTGACAAGCTTAGGATTTTATTAAGTTAAGGAGTAATTATTGTAATTTTTAATCCTGTTGCGTCTACACTATTTTCAAAAATGGCGCCAAACTTGTGGAAAATGGTAAAGTAAAAAAAAAATCGTAAATTACCTATTTGGAAATTTCCAAGATCAAAATAACAATAGATGTCTTAAAAGAAAGGTTTTGAGTGAATGCACCTTCGGGAAAGTTTCGGTGTTGCCAATTTTCAGGAACATATTTCTTTTTAAGTCGATGGGTACTTTTTTGATAATTTTTAATGAAGGGTTTTTCAAACGGGACGCTACATAAGTAGAGTGACAGTGACAGCAAACGACGCCATACTTCTTGCCGCTCTTTTGACATCTCTCTTCAGTAAGGTTTGCCATTTGATGATGGAAAGATATATGAGCCAACAACGAGTCGAAATTATTAAAATTTACTACCGAAATTCGGAGTCAGTGTCCTAAACGTTAAGAGCGCTACGTCGAATTTATGGTCGTCATAATCGTCCTAGCAGATAAACAATTGAGCGTCTAGTGGAAAAATTTGAATCCACAGGCACAGTAGAAAATGTTCCCGTGCTAGTGAGACAAAAAAGTGCACGTAGTGTCGTGCCAGTGAGACAAAAAAGTGCCCGTAGTGTCGAGAATATTTCTGCCGCTAAGGCTTCAGTTGCAGAAAGCCCAAAAATGTCTCTCACACTTCATTCTCAAGCGTTGGGCATATCTGTGACGTCGTTGTGGCGAATTTTGCGAAAAGGTCTTGGTCTACATCCTTACAAGATTAAATTGACGCAAGAACTGAAGCCACTTGACCACCAGAAGCGTCGTATGTTCGTGAATTGGGCTGAGCAACAACTTGAAAATGATTCGGATTTTCATCGAAAAATCATCTTCAGCGATGAGGCTCATTTCTGGCTGAATGGCTTCGTCAATAAACAAAATATGCGGTATTGGTCAGAGACAAGTCAATTCAAGTTTGGAGAACGTGTTATCTCACGAAATGATCCAGTCCCTTGGCCGCCTCGGTCGTGCGATTTGACGCCGTTAGACTATTTCCTGTGGGGCTTAGTCAAGTCTATGGTCTATGATAAGAGTTAGTACTTTCACATCAGGAATAAAGAATTTCATTGATATCCAAAACCGTTTTTGTTTTATTTAAAAAAACTTTTGTAGCGCTCTTATTGAAAAACCCGATTTATATGGGTTATTTGTGATGGAATAACTTACCGCACCTATTTTTGCTGACGAGGGCCCCACGAATATTTGACAAGTTTTTCTAATCAATATTTTTACTACGGAAACCTCTCCAGAGCCATGAGACAACCTTCCTTAGATGGGCAACCTTGAATAGGGCTGCTTAAATATTTCTCGACACCAAATTGACCAAAAATGCATGTTATAAAATGATACAAAACTTCTTTATTAAAATAAAAGGTATCAATTGAATTAAAATGAAATAGAGATGCGACTTCTGACAACTATACAAATTAAATATTAATTGCAAATACTACACGTTAAGGAATCAAAAGCCGTTCTGTAGATGGTACCCAGAAAGGCGGAGTCTCTGGCCTTGGGTAGCCCATCCGCTGAGTCCAATTTTGGCATACTCTTTCACACATATCGGCCGGTATCTCACGAATGAATGCATGGATGTTGGCTTCCAGTGCGTCAATCGAAGCGGGCTTGTCCCTATAGACATTAGCCTTGACATACCCCCACAAAAAATAATCTAATGGTGTCAAATCGCACGATCTGGGCGGCCAATTGACCGGCCCGAAACGTGAAATTAACTGTTCACCAAACTCGCCTCGCAATTGCGCCATTGTTTCGCGTGCTGTGTGGCATGTGGCACCGTCTTGTTGAAACCACATATCATGCAAGTCAAGAACTTCCATTTCGGGCAAAAAAAAGTTTGTTATCATCGCTCGGTAGCGTTCACCATTGACAGTAATGCTGCGATTCGCATCATCTTTGAAGAAATATGGCCCAATAATGCCGCCGGCCCATAATCCGCACCAAACAGTGGCTTTTTCGGGATGCATTGGTAGCTGTTGCAATGCTTCTGGCTGATCTTCACTCCAAATGCGGCAATTATGCTTATTTACGTACCCATTCAACCAAAAATGAGCCTCATCGCTGAACACAATTTTTCGATAAAAAAGCGGATCCTCGACCAGCTTTCCAAGAGCCCATTCACCAAAAATTCGGCGTTGTGGTAGGTCGGCTGGCTTTAGTTCTTGCACCAGCTGTATCTTAAAAGGCTTTACGCCCAAATCCTTCCGCAAAATTTTCCACGTAGTGCTGTAACAAAGGCCTAACTGCTGGGAACGGCGCCGAATCGACATATCGCGGTCTTCTGTCACACTAGCTGATACGGCCGCAATATTTTCTTCACTACGCACAGTACGTAAACGTGTTGGTGGTTTAATGTCCAACAAAGTAAATTTGGTGCGAAATTTGGTCACAATCTTCCGAATAGACTGCTCAGAAGGTCGAGAATGCCGACCATAAAATGGAAGCAGCGCGCGATGAACATTTCGAACCAAGCACGTATTTTGATAGTAAAATTCAATAATTTGCAAGCGTTGTTCATTTGTAAGACGATCCATGGTTAAATTGCAAACCGAACTGAAGCTGTTTGACAGTGACACAAGGTAATAAACACACGTCAGCTGTCAAAACCAGTGTTGCCAAAACCAAACCAGCTAAAAAATCACCCGTTATAATTTTTATTTTTAACTATTCATTTTGACAAATATTTGTGATTTTTTGTCGGAGTCCCCATAGTTACGCAATCCCCCCCTTACTCCCGCTCCCAATTTGCAAGAACTGTCCTCAAAAAAGATTTACCATGAAAAAAATCGAATGGCCAAAATCCCAAGTACCAAAACATAATCCCGAAAGGACATAAATTTTGGCATTCGGGATTTTGGCCGTTCAGGATTTAGCCATTTTTGTTTCGTTCATTCAAGTTTTTGGCATTCAGGATGCCAAAAACATTCAGGATTTTTTGCATATTGGCATTCGGGATTTTGTATCCAACCCATTTCCATGTCCTTATTTCCAACTCTCGTCTTCGTTTAGAGCATAAACCTAAAATCCAAATTCCACCTATCTTAAAATTATAGTTGTATCCTTGTATTAAATTAGTTTCCCCTTTTTTGGAACAGCATAAAAAAAAAAACAGTACACACATTTTTGCTATAAAATTTTTAATGTTTATTTTTCATTTGAAACAAAAAAAAAGTTAAAATAAAACTAAAAATACTTTTTTATTTAATTAAATTTATAAATCTCATTTTAAAAAAAAATATCGACTTAAGCTTAGAATAATCGAAAAGATTCATATAGCCTTCTTTTGTTTTTGTAAAAAAAAATCACTTAATTTTTATTTAAAATAAACTAGCATCTTATTTAACTTTACATTATTTAGGTACCTAATGAAAAAAATGATTATAAAAGAGTTAGTACCAAAAAACGAACATTAAATATACCACAGAAAACACGTCCATATGCAGGTATTGTATTTGAGTAATAATGAGTACTAAAAAATTACAGGTATCCATTTCACATCGGAGCTGCATTCTCAGGGGCAAAGTTCATTAATTATTTCAACGCAGTTCGAAACTAAGAACGAAACTTCGACGACTGGGAATAAATCTTCGAATAGACACGAATACCACATTTAAATATGTGTGAAAAAATTTGCTAAATGTTTGTGTTAAAGTACGCTCTCATCACGATGTTGACGATGATGGTGATTTGAGAAGACTAAGTTTTGTTGAAATTGATGATGAAGTCACACGTGGTGTTGTAATCCCATCAAGTGTTAGTGGATTTGTGTACTCGGTTATGGGTTTGGAAAAAGAACTGCCATTTTCCGTGGCAAGAAAGTCCGGAATAGATGGAGGCATTTCTCCTCGGAACGGTCCAAACTGAGGAGTATTCCGAACTAAAGATTCACTCTTTGAAAGACCTTGAGTACTTTTCAAGGTGTCACGAGCCTCAAGCTTTGGTGGATTCACCAGTGATGTGTCAAGAACTGCTTTGCCATCATAAGTGACAACAGCCCCAGTTGGCAATGGACTTTGGCTTGTTGTTGGCTTCTTGTCGGGTGGCAGATAATAAGTATCAACACGCTCAGCAGCAACGGCCATTTTGTCATCGCCATCTTCGATTTCCATATCACTCAGATTAGCTGTCAATTTCTCAGCCTTGCTCTGATTGTAGATGATTGTGTCATTAGTGCTATCTGGTGGCGAGGGAATAAACATGGGCTCAAAATTTTGATTTTGGGAATTGTCTTGACTCAGGAAGAGCGTATCAGTTTCCATAACTTCATCAATCTCAGAACCAGGATCGTCTCTTCGTCGTGATATTTTGTCAACTTTTTCTCCAATGACTTCTTCGTCAGTCTTCTTGCGATTGATGGGCTTGAAACCTCCCTCAACGACAACAGTATCGGGTTTGAAACCTTGGTTAACAGCTGGTTTCAATGCAGTCAGATCGATATCTTCCTGAGACTCTCGCACTTCATAGGGAGTTTTGAAGGGCATTGTTGGAAGCTTTTCTGGTAACAGTGGCTTCTTTTCTCTGGGTGACAGTCCATTTCCATTGAAGGTAAAGACAAAGTTCTGGAGTGTCTCTTGAGGAGCTAAATCGGCATATGGCACTGGGATGATTCCATTCGGCTTCGGTTTGGTGCCCTTTAGCAATGGCTCAGTTTGACGTTTGTAGTCCAATTCCGTCGGTTGACCTAGGAGCAAAACTGATGGCATTGATTTAACAGGATATGGCTTATCCTTGAGGAAGGGTTTCATCATTGAGGGAATGGGCTTGCGGTAATGATTTATAATCATTGAAGGCTGTGGAATGGCAACTGGCCTTGGAGCTGGCATCATAGAAGCCAATAGGGATGGTGGATGTGGACGCTTGATGGGAAGACGCTCCTTTTTCATCGGATAAGGACGTCGTTTTATTGGTATATAGGGCTTGTTGATTTGGGGTGGTCGTAGAAAAGTCATTGGTCCTGAACTCTGTGATGTTAACGGGTCCTGTGGTATAGATGCATGCATGTTGGTTGGTATGCTGAGGTTTTTCACGGTTTCTCCACTCAAGATTTCCGGTGTTGATGTTGATATTTGAGGAAATTTAGGTGGAAACATCTGTCCTGAAGTTGGTGATGATGATGATGATGATGTTGCTGGTGGGACCTTTCGATTCTTTATACTCTCCTCGAGAGCCTCAGCAGCGCGGATTCCATCTGAAATCAGTTTAGTTATTTCCGAGGACTTCGATAATTCAAAACTCAATTTTGGCGGTGTTCCGTTCATATTGTGATTCTTAATCAAATCTGTTTGATGCTTCAATAAAAAATTATCGTTTGGGCTGACCTTAGTTTCGTGTCGAATCGATGATTCGGCGGCGTAATCCTCCTCCGGCAGGGCAATGGTTTCATCAATCTCTGAGGCTGCAGCACCCTCATCGCAACTATCGTGCACATGTATCTTCCATCCAAGATGGCGATGCGTGTAACAGTGATAGTAAACGGTATCGGGTGTATTACGGTCTGGCGTCCAAGTGATCACACCAGGCTCACCATCGTCACATTCAAGCGTCAGGGTACGTTGATAGGCACCAAAGGATTGGAAGTCATCAGCTTGGGGGCCATCGATATCTGGGGTCCAGTTGCATAGGCGGCCAACGCCAGTTGGTGTGACTTTGCCGGACCGTGATCTGTGGACGCCAGCAAACACTTTGACAGCCTGAAATGACAACATAAATGGAGAGGTTATTGAAAAGAATTGAAGTTAACAAAGAAATGAGTTAAATAGATCAATTTGTATGTCCGTTGGGCTTCCTTTAAACGAAGCGTCTGTCATAGACGCGAGCAACATTCACCATACAGCAACGATTCCTATACGCTAAGCGTTCTGCATACGAAGCGTTGTGTCAAAGGCATAGCACTGAAAAATTTTCAATCAATACCACACATTTTTGCAATGTGCCTGGCATTTCATCAAAATATTCCAAAAGCACTTGAAACTGTACGCCTGCATGGCTACTGACGGTATTGTACGCTGAGTGATTTGCAGCTTGAGTATGCTGCATCCAACATATGAAGCTTATGACACATATGCAATTGTCTATTGAATTACATGTCAGTTTCATAAAAGCGTACTACGCGTTTATGGGTAGACGCTTCGTTTGCAGAAGACTTAAGCAGGTACAAAGGAACCACAGATTTAAAGCCTGGAAGAGAATTAGTAAATGAAGGTATTTGTTATATTAGTGAGACCCGAAGAAACTTAAATGTTATTTGTGGCAGAATTCTAAAAGGAATTTTCGAAACCAACCAGTTTCGTATGTTTAAATTTTTTTAAGTAAACCAGGTCCTGGAATACTCTTCACTCCATCATCGATTTCCATTTAGGGAGCACCATACCCGTTTAACCATTTCATTTTCATACTCACAGCCTTTTCTTCGTCAGTCTTGTATTCGAAACCACCAATTGGATCATCCGTAATGTAGAAAGGATGATATTTTGCTGGAATATCGGGATTATTTCCGCCTTCGACAACAAACGTATAGGCCTTGCCACGAACCAAATGAATCTCGGGTATGAGTAATCCATTTATATACCATGAGATACCCCATCCAACGTGTCCTGTAAACAAAATAAGCAAAAATCAAACACACACGTATAATGCACATCAGCAAACTCAAATGCAAGCAACTACTCAAAGCCAAGCACTTTTTAATGCAATCAAAACCTCAACCGACCGGTAATTGCCGGATATCCATGTTTGCCTCCAGTTGGACCCATCTGTGCGTAGAAAACTCCGTCCTCTGGTTCATAGCATTGAATTGGTGGGATGTCCCATGCTCCTTTGGTATTTGCTGGCTTTGGCGTGGGCACTGGTTT
The DNA here is from genome assembly GCA_946251815.1 of Dasysyrphus albostriatus. Taxonomy (NCBI): domain Eukaryota; kingdom Metazoa; phylum Arthropoda; class Insecta; order Diptera; family Syrphidae; genus Dasysyrphus; species Dasysyrphus albostriatus. The sequence continues at coordinate 69,135,266 of OX276335.1, forward strand.
GCGGGATACTGAGGTTTCTTGTCTCCTTGTTGGTCGCTGTAGTGCCTGTGGGGTTGGCTTTTGAGTTCGGCTGTCATAGAACTCTTCTTCTTCTTGTTCTTCTTGCTCTTGTGCTTCATCCTCATCCACATTTTGTTCAGACTTTTCACCCTCGGGCATTGGGCAGTTCCATGTCGGCTGTCGACCAAAATTCACTAAATGTACGTTTTTCGTGTATTTCGAATGATACGAGACTTCGTTGCGTTGATTAAGTGGACCGATAGCCCAAACAATGGCTTGAGATGTATTCATTACAATTGGTAGATCGTAACGGTCAGCAGCACCAAGAGACCGTTGGTATGTGACTATTGAATATCCATTTACCATGGCCGCATTAAGAAGTCGAATAGAATTCGTGTTTTCCTGTTAAAGCAGATGGAGAGGTATTTTTTGTGTACAATTTTGAACAGAACTTGCAGACTTTTGAAGTTAATTTACCTCGAAGTTTACATCCGGACAACTACCACGTTTTCCAGAGCACTGTGATTTGTCATCGAGATAATAGTCCTGTGCATATCCTTTGCCAGTTTCTTTGTCAACCCAAGCAACTACAACATCAGATCCAATCATAACTGGTCGGTCATTGCTTGGTGAAATTCCAAAAGACATGTATTCGCCATCCTCTAAGAAAAATAAATTTAAAAATATAAAAGAAAATTGTCAATAATTAGGAAAAAGGATACAAAGATGAGCTCTGATACTTTTACTTTATGATTTATTGGCCATGCATTTCTTGTCGGTCAGTTCGAGGTTTATAATACAAAAATAGCCCATTTAGGTCAACATTTGAAATAATAAAAACGAGTTTACTTTCACAGTCATTGGGAAATTCATAAGGAATCTTATTTAAATTCACTTTTAAGGATTTAAACCCCATTTGCGTTGGGCGCCATTTAGAGTTATAGGTGAATTGATTTTTACTAAATTACTCGCTGCATCGACATTGCATTATCGGTAGGTTTAAAATGTTCAGCATGCAGTCGGTGGTAGCTACACAACGGCTGGTCCGATCTGAGTCGGTATAACAGTTGGAGTGGAGAAGTCTCCACTTTTTTCCTCAAAGAATTTATTTAATTTCATGTGTATGGAGTGTGGCACTTGAGTTTTGCATGTTTTTTGTTGATTTATTTTCCATTTTAACATGACTGTTTTGATAGTTTTCACGTTTGTGTTTGTTTTTTAATTTTTTTTTTTTTGGAAATGGTAAAACTCTCCATGACTAATTGTCCGATTTGTTTTCGTAAACACTGTGTTTTCTTGTTAGAGATCCTAGGAACGCAACTGATTCTTATCAAAAATTGTGTATGGTTTCCAACAATAGACGACAAATATTCGTGGAGAGTTTCAAATATTGTGAAGATTAATCTCAAAACAACCACTCAAAAATCACTCCAAGCCATATTGTAATGACAGAAATAACAAAAGAAACGCTTACGAAAAAACACAGCGGAACAATATTCATCGATAGTTTCAGCAATTCTAAAAATTAAACAAATACAAGCAGTCATGCTCTTATAAAGAAAAACACTAATAAACACAAATGTCTGAATTATTGACTGTGTTAAAAACAAAGAGTGTAGATTTCTCCAAATAATCTCCAAAAATAACCAATTTCGCGCATCTAAGCAGCATACTGCAGAACGCATATTTTTGTTTATGATTTCGTTGTGTTATTTCCGTATGACATTTTTCATTTCGCTTAAATTTATTCCTGCTGATGCGAAATGAAAAATCCTATAGAAAAATAAGAGATATTTAATTTTAAATGAAAAATTTTGTTCCACGAGTACTGTTTGTTCAGCAGTACGCTGTTCGACGATCGAAACTGATTAAGCCAAATACATACTACTTGTAAATCATGTCGTGAATACATACATAGTTTGCATTTTTGTTCACCCTTGGAAGTGCTTGCGTTAAGACAGAAGTGGAGAGTTTTCATTCACAAGCAATTTCCATGCTAAATGACGGGAGCCCTAGGTAAACAGTTGACAGTTCGATTACTCTGGCGATTTTTCACTTCACAAAGAAGTATGTACTAGACTTTATTGTAGCATTCAATTAAGAGAAGTCTCCACTCTTTTTTAGCACCTAATTAACTTAGCAGATTGTATGCAGAACAAGTGACATGAACTAATTTAAAAATATACCACGTCCCTGATAAAAATTAATGAGGAGTCGAGAACTGTTGAAGCAATTATCAACATGTCAAACTATTTTAAGGAAAGATTGTCAAACAAACAACTGTAGGAAATTGGTCTTACACACAGAAGCAATCCAATTTTCAAAAGGTAAAGTTATACCATCTCCCTTAAAAATTGAGTTAATTTTTTTAGGTTAAGGAACTGCATGCATGCATGCAACTTGTCAATTTAACTCTCCATCAAATCGCTGCCCTGGAGATAGCCAAATTTCTTTTCATTTTTTTAAACAAATCAAAACCTAACAACATTAACATTCTTGGAAAGAGATTGCCACTATTTTATTGCGGTATACCCAGCGGAAATACATATTCCTCCTCAATCGACGACGGCGTTAAGTAGGTATGGTATGGGCAAGGCATACTCGCTCGCACGTTCTCCTTTCCGCAAGATTATTATGCAATATTAATACAATTACAGTGAATCCCGATCCGCTGGATTGCAGCATTCGTTTGGACCGGTGCGGTCGATGCAGCGTGCAGTGTGATTGCAGTAAGTGTTCACCGGTGAACAAACATTGCCCATTTGAACAGAGTTGAATTGTTACTGGTTTCCCTTTGCTAGCCAAAACTGTTAACGCAGAATACCTACACAACACCGTTTGTTGGGGGCTTGGGACTAGCATCGTTTTCCACTGGTCATGCGAAAGTTGTTCGACCGCTATTAGCAGATGCGATACGATCTTATACCGATATAATATGTAAGTTTCATCGAATGGAAGTGATATCGGATAGGTGACTTGGAATGTGACCTGTTATATCATTTTGTGTTCATGTTTTTTATCTGTTTTTGTTTTTTGTTGTTTTGATTTTTCTCTGGTTTTCTTCCTTTTTGTTTAGAAAAACATTTCACTTTTGCACAAGCGCACCACGTTGTTATTCTGTTGGCTTCAATGGCAGCGCAATAACCTTTCGAATGACTGTGATGGTCGGCGTGATTTCTTTTCATCATAAAATGAAAGGGACCGTGTGCGGAGTGGCAGAAGGCAGCAGTCAATGCGGTTGTTTGTACTTGAAGTTTGTTAATGACACACACTTCACAATTTGTCATTAATCTGATCTTACAGCTTTTGAAGAAAACAATATAAAATGTATAAAAAGCTAACACTTACCTAGTTTTGCAACAAGTTGCACAACGATACTTTCACCGGCAACAGCCCAACGCACTTCAAACGCCAAATCATCATAAAGTACTTCACAATTTAGTTTTGACTGTAAATGTAAATTTGAATGCTATTGAAAGAAAGAGAGAGACAGAGAGAAAAGTGATCTAATCAAACCAATTTGCATAGTTCTTTGTAGCCGTTTTTTTTTCTGTACAACACCATTTTCGATTTTTCAATGAGTTTGATGGCCAAATTGGAGTGAACGAACCTTAAATTCGATGAATTGTGTTTGCTATGAGTATTTTTTTATGTAAATGGTTTCGGTAGAATGTCAAAGAATTTATTGTTTATATTTGAGAAATGTGAAATTGTGTAAAATGTGATATGTATATGTATTAGCTGTAAGTGATACCTCCTCAACTACTAAAATGTAATTTTGTGTGACTTTCTTCTTTGGAACTATTGAAAAAAAGTATTCAAGCTGATCGAAGATACTTTTGCGCTCTTCCAAAATGTAAGTCAATGTGTTGCATCTGACAACGCTTACATAGAATGTCTTAAGACATTAGCCGTTTTCCTTTGGAGGTGGCAAAGTAGGTACTTGTGAGTAGATGAAAACCCTAATCTAGTACTATCAACTGCACATGCTTTCATGGCGAGTAGATACATTTTACATGAGAAAGCAGTTTGATGTGTTCCATTGAAAAAAGCTGGCAAAGTACTTGCAAGTACTTTGCCAGCTCCAAAGGAAAACGCCTATTACTACAGATCTTAAAGTATAGAGAAATAGAGATGGGAGCTGTGACGGCAATTGTTCTAGAGGCTTTACTTTCTATTCATTACATTTCTAAATATATGTTCCTAGTTCCTGCTAGGGCAGTGTAAATGTAAAAAAAAAAGCGAATATATGTAGTGTAGTGAGCGTCAATAAAAAGTGTACAGCTTTGAACTGCATTTTTGAAACTCTGTTGATGCAAATATACTCTATCTTGTAGTAAAAGACTTATCTTATCTTTGAAGCGGTATATCTACAACGAATTGCCATAAAAATCTTAGCAAAAATTTTTGTAGACAAAATTTTACAAAAAAATAACAAAAAATACTTCATTTTGTGGTCTACTAATTGCTTAGAAGTATAAAATGGAGTAACCATTTCTGGAAAAATTTCGATGTGTGCTTGAGGTCGTTGTCTTCCCAACAAGACCCATGAATTAGTTAACCCAAATTTTGCAGCTCTACATGTCACCAATTTGTCGAATGGGCTCTTAAAATATCAAGGAAATCTTCATTTCTCACCGTACTGTCAATAAAGACGAGATTTCCAACTCCATATGATGCCATACATCCCCAGCCCATTAACGAAAGACGAAACGCCTCCGAAGTATTGTCATGTAGCCAAACATTTCTGGAAAAAAATCGAAAGCGAAAACATCTTAATGCAAAGAAATATTAAAAATAGGGCTCATCATTCTGGGAAACGATCTTGTCAGTAGATGAGTGCAAATTTAAGATTTTTAGTTGAAGACGCCACATTGACAACTGAAAAACACTGAATTAAGTACCTAGGTTCTCTGTAAAAAGAACGGAGGAGGTTTGGTAGTGTTATGGGGGTGAATGGCGTCTGCCGGAGTTGGTAACTTCGTCTTTATTGACAGTTTGATGAGGGATTAAGATTAGCTTAATATTTTAAGAGACAATTAACCGTGTACTGGTAGAAAGCTAAGGGTTAACTAATTGTTGGTTCTTCTAACAAGACAACGACCTCAAGCAAACTTCAAAATTTTTCAAGGAATGGTTTCTCCATGGAACTTCTAAGCAATTAGAAGACCTTCCACAATCCCCAGACCTAGACCTCATTGAACATTTGTTAGATTATGTGCATAATCAGATCCAAAAGAGGGGCATATTCAGCAAAGTGCCACAAAATATAATTCAAATTGAAAAGTGTCAAAAAATCTCAGCCAAATAGTAGAATCAATCGCCAGGCACATACAAGCTGTCCTAAGAGCAAAAGGGAAGCAGACAAAGTATTGGTTTTAAATGTTTTTGCTTTGATTGAAAAGTGTAAACTTTTTTTTGACGCCTTAAAATTAATTTTTTTTTGTAAAATTTTGTCTACAATATTTTTTCTTATGTTTTATATGACAATTTATTGTAGATGAACTGCTTTAAGAAATAAGATAAGTCATTAGCTAAAAGATTGAATATATTTGCTTCAATAGAGTTACAAAATTGCAGTTCAAAGCTGTACACATTTTTTGACGCTCACAGTATATAAGGGAGCAAAAGGCCTAGTAAAATAATTGGAAAACTTATTTTTTCTTAACACATAGATCGTGAACGCATTTGAATTAATCTGTAGGAACACCGTAGCAATGTTTTTTTATTTCACTTTTATTATTTTACTTTTGCAATTGAGTTGAGGTAAAAGTATTTAAAAATTGTATTAATGTATTTTGTTGTCGTTGTGTAAGAAAACGTACATACCTGTGAATTACGTGGTGAATACTAAACTAGCATTTACATTCACCTGTGAATATGCTCGACAAGTTGTGTGGAGACAAAAGTGGAGAGTTTTCGTTCACCAGCAATTCTCGTGCAAAATGTTCGGTAACTCTTAATGAACAGTTAAAAATGCATTACAAAAGAAAAAAAGTTTCTTGTCCTTCGTAGTTTTTCGCTGGTGCTTGTGAATTAAAAAATTTAAAAATTCTTTTGCGAATGGATTCGGTGGTTTCGAATTCCTACATTTTTATATTTTACAAGTCATTTTAGGAACTAAGGTTTCAAACGACGTCAATGGTTCATAGCAAATTCGGAAGTTTGTAACCAATGAGGAATGTCAAAACATCACTATTTTCATTAGCGATTTTTAATCCTTTTGCGCCACTTTCGGACTGTCGTCATTGAACTGTCATAAATAATAATTGCTAAAGTATTATTTCATTTTGCTTTTTTTATCCGTCAGTGACTTTTTTCTCCTTTTTTTGACTACTTTTCGTTTATTCCGCTTTTTAAAATAGGTGGATTTGAGTATCTTTGGACGAACTTTTGTTAGTTACTAAAGCTGCATTTAGACATTTGTTTTTTTTATTTTTGGTGAACATTGATTAACATACAACGAACTAGATTCATCATTGTTTACTAATTTTGTCCGGCTTACTCACTACAGTGAGGGCCTTTATCATACGAAATTTATATTAAGTTCAGCCTAACTTACGTGGATTTTTTGACAAAATACCACTTTTAACTATACCTACCCTACAAGATTAAAATTCGATATCATTAAAACTTAGTAGCAACTCCCAGCTTGCGAAATAAAAATTTCAAACCGCTTTAAAATACACGTGAATTATCACTGTGAAAATAGTATAGTTTTTTTTCACGTGAATTTTTGACACTAAACTTTGAGTGGAAAAATTAAATTTATATTTATTTCTAGTTCGTATTTTGTTGTTATTTGTTGACTGTTGGTAGCAATTATAGACTTTTCAGCATCTCCTTATTTTTTCATCGTGATCGTACGTTCAGAAATGAAAATTATGGCATGAAATTGATAACGAACCGGTTCATTCGTTTAGTTGTGTAAGTAGCAATAGAAAATTCATTATAGACGAGAATTGAATCACCAGTAGTTGGAGGATGGGAATAAATCTATCTTACCTTACTTTTGGGAAAACGCAAAAAACTGAATAGCTTCATTATTTGACGGTTCTCAGATTTTATATAAAGGGTTTTTCAACAGGGACGCTACAAAAGTAGAGCGACAGGGACAGCAAACGACGCCATATTTCTTGCCGCCCTTTTGACATTTCTCTTCAGTAAGGTTTGCCATCTCATGAGCCAACAACGAGTCGAAATTTTTAAAATTTACTACCGAAATTCGGAGTCAGTGGCCTCAACGTTAAGAGCGCTACGTCCAATTTATGGTCGTCATAATCGTCCTAGCAGATCAACAATTGAGCGTCTAGTGGAAAAAAATTAATCCACAGGCACAATATAAAATGTTCCTGTGCCAGTGAGACAAGGAAGTGTCCGTAGTGTAGAGAATATTGCTGCCGCTGAGGCTTCAGTTGCAGAAAGCCCAAATGTGTCTGTCACACGTCGTTCTCAAGCGCTGGGCATCTCTGTGACGTCGTTGTGGCGAATTTGCGAAAAGATCTTGGCCTACATTCTTACAAAATAAATTGACGCAAGAACTGAAGACGCTTGACCACCAGAAGCCTTGTATATATGTGAATTGGGCGAGCAACAACTTGAAAATGATTCGGATTTTCATCGAAAAATCATCTTGAGCGATGAGGCTCATTTCTGGCTGAATGGCTTCGTCAATAAACAAAATATGCGGTATTGGTCAGGCAGCAATCCACACGTACTCCAAAAGTCATCATTGGATCCCGAAAATTATGCTTTGGTGTGGTTTATGGGCCGGCGGCGTCATTGGGCCGTACTTCTTCCGTGATGATCAAGACTGGCACGTTACTGTGAATGGGGATCACTACCGTTCAATGATAAATGAATATTTTTGGCCCAATTGGATGATATGGACTTGGAGGACATGTGGTTCCAACAGGATGGCGCCACAAGCCACACAGCGAATGTCACAATCAATTTATTGGAAACCAAGTTTGGAGAACGTGTTATCTCACGAAATGGTCCAGTCCATTGGCCACCTCGGTCGTGTGATTTGACGCCGTTAGACTATTTCCTGTGGAGCTACGTCAAGTCTTTAGTCTATGCCAACAAGCCAGCGACGATTGATGAACTTCGTACGAATATCGAACGTGAAATTTTAGCAGTATCGGCCGATTTATGCTTGAAAACTGTCGGAAATTGGGTTCAGCGTCTGGACTTCTGCAAGCGTGCCCGTGGTGGCCATGCAAAAGAAATCGACTTCCATACATAATGGCATCAAACGTACTTTCACAGGAATAAAACATTTCATTGATATCTAAAACCGTTTTTATTTAATTTTTAAAAAAATTTGTAGCGCTCTTATTGAAAAACCCGATATTTGTAATTTCACTTCATGTCAATGAATACGTGTGAACTGCAACAACAACAAGACCTGTGCTGAATGATGTGCTGAATAAATGAGTTGATTCTATGTGTGCGTTTTTGACTGTTTTTCACTAATACTTTTCGAATCTATTGTTCGCTTCAGCTTGTAGGCAAATTAAATTGACAGCTGAGGATTGCCATCTTTATCTTGTTAATTAATTGGCTTTTTCGATTGGCAATCCGGAAAAACTCTCCGATCCGGAACACCAGGCACATGCAGTTTGATTCTGAAGTTTTCGTATCCTTGTACTTGTGCAACCTCACATTCGAATGCCGAAGTAGTTCTTCATAAGCTTGTCGGACACAAATATGGACAAGTATGATAATTTGCAATAAACAAAATGCAAAATAATATTCTAAACTAAAAATAATTGTTCTTAAAAACAGACATGTGTGAAGTTTACTTATTTTTAATTTTTAAAAATTTACTTTTTGCAATATTTGACAACGCTGAAATGAAATCCAGAATCGTTCTCTGTCCTTTTCAGGAGAAAAACCGTCATTCTGAATGCCAATAGAACACTTTCAGAAGGGTTAACACGCACTTCGAATGCTTCTGTATTGCCAATCGAAAAGTATGTTTAAAATGCTTGGATTTATTCACTTCTTCCAACTGATAATGTTAATTTCGACAAGACATATATCGTTTAAAAGGTACTGCAATAGTTTTACAGGGTGTTTTTTTTTATAGGAACTTTTATATATATTTAAGTTAGCAACACTATTTCAACTGGCGGCCATTTTGTCAGCTGTCAAGTAACTTATTTTGAGTTTAATTTGGCATGTCAATAGACTGACGCCTGAACAACGCTTCCAAATTGTGCAAATTTATTTTGAAAATCATGGCTCTGTTCGAAATAAAGTGCCGCGCGAATTTTGTTTAGCGATGAAGCTCACTTATGGTTGAATGGATTCCTCAATAAACAAAACTGCTGTATTTGGAGTGATGACAATCCTCAAGCGTATGTGGAGACACCGTTTCATCCGCAAGAACTGACTGTTTGGTGTGCTCTATTGGTTGGTGGAATAATTGATCCGCACTTCTTTGAAAACAATGCTGGCCAGAACACTAAAGTCAATAGTGACCACTATAGAGCCATGATCACTGACTTTTTCGTTCATCAATTCAACACCCATGATGTGCAGGAGCTGTGGCTTCAACAAAACAGCGCAACATATCACACAGCTCGTGTTACAGTTGATTTCTTAAAGAAAACGTTTAGATCGTGAGATTTAACACCGCTTGACTACTTATAATGGGGAAATGTAAAGTCGCTAGCTTACGCCAATAAGCTCGAAACGATTAACCACTTGGAAAACAACATTTGCCGTGTTATTATACAGCCAGAAATTTTAGAATAAGTGACCAAAAATTGGACCTCCAAATAAGATTACGTCCGAACCAGCAGTGGCGGTCATAAGCCAGAAATTATATTTACATTATAATGCCAATTATCAATTATATTATTATTTATTTTATATTAGAAAATTATCTTTCGAATAAAGTATATTTCATGTCAGTTTAAAAAAATTATCTTTGTTTTATTCCATTTCAAAGTTCTATACCTCTAAAAAAAAAGCACTTTTTAGTTACTACAGGGACTCATTTCAAATCCCTGTATGAAAAAAGTGATTTGCTAAACAAGATTTTGTTCTGGTGCATTCTAATAATGGTTGTTTTTTTAGACGTGTGGTTTTCAAGAAGGAATAAAACGCATATTGTTTAATGTTATGGCCAAGTATTTAGTTTATTATAAAGATAGGGGTTTCCCGTTGTTTAAATAATGATTTCCGGCAAGTGGCCGCTGCAGCTGGCTCGAATAAATTCCTGCAAAGATACTCAATTTATGTTCACTTAGTAGGTGTCAATCGTCTCGGGCATATTTGCGTAGAACAGAAACTTCACATAACCCCACAAAAATAGTCCAGCGGAGTTCAATCACACGACTTAAGAGGCCACGCCACAGGCCCACGAAGCGAGATAATGCACTCACCAAAAGTTTCCTTCAATAAACTGATTGTTTCGCAATGCGTTGTGCGAACCGAACCATTATATTTGTAATAAATTTGCACAATTTGCAACAGTTGTTCAGTACGTCTATTGATTAAGAAATGACATCCAAACTGGGCATAAATCAAGTGACAGCTGTCAAAAAGACCAACTCCGAAAAAAAGTATTGCCAGCTTGAAAACCACAAGTCTAAAAAAACACTGGTTGAAAGTACGAGAAAAAAATTACATAGATTAAGAACAAATTGGCAATAAAACGGACTACTTCATACAGCGACTATACGTGATAAGAATAAATTATATAATTTTGTTTTATTTATGTGGTACCGATTTTATAAAAATAAAAAAAAAAAAACAATTTAACGACTTCCCTAGTGTACCTTCATGCACACTGTACAGCCACTCATTAGACTTCTCTTAAGGCTAGTCGCGCACATGCAATTTTCAGTTTCGAAACTGTTTGGTAGCAAAATTGAGTCCTATGGACTTGTATGAGACTCCGCGCAAATGCAGAAACTATTCCGTCGTCGATTCGAGCAACTTTTCAGTTTGTGTTTTGGCACAAACTGGACGATTGCCCGAAATCAGTTTTTCATTTTGTGTCATATGGAATAATATGTAACTGCGCGGACATTCAAACAAAAAGACAAATAGTTGGGAATACTTAACCACATCGTTGAATTTTGTTCTTTTCAAAGTGCATTATGTTCTCTGTGCGAAAGAGAACAAATGTATCTTTTCTTTATTTTGCTGAGCAAAGGAATAGGACGAAGGCGATAATATTTTTCTTTAAATGTATGAGATAGAAAAAGTTAATAAACATTGTCGGTGTGTTGGTTGGGTTCGTTTGCTGGTGGAGTTGCTCATGTGCGCGCTCAGTAGTCAACTTGGGACTAAACTATTTTGTTGCGGTAGCAGTTGCATGAGCGCGACTAGCCTAAAACTACTCAACAGTGAATAGTAACGAAGTTTATAAACCCTAAATAAGGCACTAATCAATGTTGCATAAATTCTTATTCATAAAAAGAGAGTTGTTTCTCTTGATCTTAATGAATAAAATCTTTTATTTGATGACCTTACATTTAAACAAAATGTTGGAAACTAAAAAAAAAGTACATCACATACCCTCAGTTTCAAGTAGATGCAACGCAATCCACGGAATTCCTTGAGTAATTAAATACCTTACACAATTTTCAACTATTATCGTGGTTTTGACGTTTCAAGACATTGTAAAAACAACAGCTTCTAACCAGAATCGTGGGCATTTGAAATTCCTTGAGTCTTAAAAGCATTAATAACAGAATTGAGGAAACAGTTAAAGTCGAGAGGTTGAATTCTGTAGTAGGTAAGCATAATTCCCACCTACAGTAAAAATAACTTAAACTCTGATTATATTCCGCCAAATACCTACTATACTTAATCCAAGTTGGGTTTTTACAACAAACAAAAAGACTGATTCTACATTAATTAACCTTGCTAAGCCCTATTTAACTTTAACCAAAAAACATTATTTTACACTTTTTGCTGTCCCTACATCCAAATAAAAAATTCCCTAAAAAAATTAAATTTGAATCGGCTTACATGAAAATTTAAATGTCTTACCATCACTTATAAGCGTGCCTTAAAATGGACGAGAAGCAGTAAGTTTTTTTTCTGTAACTTCCGTTTGAAAAAAAAAATGTATGGCTTGCAAAAATGAACACCTTAGCAAATTGATTTGATTAGTCTATAAGCACCATAACCAAAAATAATAAATTTCAATAAAAAGCTGTTTTGAATGTATAAAGATGTTTAAAGCTTCAAAGGCGTTTTTTTTTTTCAATTCCAAAAAAGGCGTGAATTATTAAATTTGATTGATCGGAAGGTTAAATAAATAAATGTATTAAATATTTTTTTTTTTAATATTTTTTTTTTTTCATAAAGAGTATCTAATACAAAATGAAAAATTGTTAAGCAAGTAATTGAAAGAAAATAATTGTGTATATAGTAAATGATTTTAGAATAAGTTTGAAAACAAAAATAACTTATAAAATTATTAGAAAAGATTATTAACTGAAATAGTTAGTAGCCAATGAAGAAAGAAATTAAATTTCAAAACAAAAATTTAGAACAAAATAAAAAGAAGATAAATTGAATACAGCTTCCATTTTTGACTTGAGAATAAAAAAAAAAAAAACAACAAATAACAACATCAGCAAATTTTAAATTAAAACAATTTTTCATTTTGTATTAATAAATAAAAATAATTTATTTCCATTAATTCTAAAACTGAATTTTGAAAATTCCAATTACAATTGTATTTTAATTTTGTTTTGTTTAGTTTTTAGCATAAATATTTATAAATATATTTTTTTTTTTGTTACGAATCACAATTGCTGCGCAAATAATTTTAGATTATTATTTCTTTTTTTTTAATTTTGAATAAACAAACGAAATGAAAGATTTTGTTTATAAACAAATTCTTATAAATTATAAGTTAAATATTTTAACATAAATAAATATTTGAATTAAAAGAAAAATTTATAATTATACTTTGAAAGTTTGAGTGCATATACTACTCTACGAGTTATGGATTATTAAATTGATTTCCGAAGCAGATGGCTTCTTTACCTGAGGACTAATACCGAGCATTTTCAATGAGGGTGGAACATTAAGGCCGTCTGGAATTCGAACGTGGCCAAAGTCAACTGTGAAAGCTTCACACCAAACACCAAAGTGGCCAACATCGAATATGGTCAGGTCAGCTGGAAGGGTTAAGACAATGGTCTTCTGGTCATAGCGACGTAATGGGTTTTCCTTGCCATTTTCATCAGGAATACGAAGTCCTTGTGGGGAGGGTTTTGGACCGCGACCAACCCAAAATTTGGCATCTAAATATAACAAAGAAAAAATATATTAGATTCCTTCTTTTTTGTATGCGCTGTTTAAGATTAAACCAACCTGGTGCTTCACCATCATAACTGAAATTTGGAATCAGCAAAGTTTGAGCATCAACAATCACAATATTGTCTGATCTAACACCATGAACTCCCTGAAGTGAGGCAATCTTCTGGGGTCTTGGGAAGTCTAGATTTTGTGGAATAGAAACATCTCCAAAATTAACAGCAAATTCATCACACCATACGGAGAACCATTTGATGTCACGTAGAGTCTTCCCCTCTGGGAGAGATAATGTGATATCCTTGTTACGATAGCGACGAGTTAAAGCTGAAGTTCCACCTCGTTCATCACGAAGACGGCTGGCACCTTCATTAGTGGGTTTCTTCGAGTTTCCGACATAGAAATAGGCAGCTTTGGAAGAAAATTGAAATATTGTGAGGGTGGAGATAGAATACAAAATTGTGAAAATTACCTGGGGCATCTCCATCGTAGTTGAAATTTTTCAGAAAAATTGTACGTGAGTCAACTGCATACACATCTCCACCAACACCATGGTGCAAACGTTTGAGAGATCCAATTTTTGTGCCATAGTATGGGAATGAAGCTTGAGTTTTTGAGATAACTGTGGAAGAAGAAAAAATTAATAAATAAAAGTTGAACTTAACGAAAGAAGAAATTGTTTTAATTTTTGAAAGGTTTTTGTAAGGGTACCAAACAACTAATCAACATCTAATTACTAACAAAATAAAAAGAAAAGAAATTTTAAAAATACATGAATGGTTTTAACTCCTTTATCTTTTGGTAGCAAAAGCAGCAACAGACAAACAGACAAACAGACAAAATAACTGAACGAAACGTTTGTATAACATTAAACACTTAACAATAGCTAATTAACGGAAGATTTATCCATCAAATCCCGTTTCGATTGACAAATTTTACTTTTTTTCATTCAAGAAGTTATCTTTTTTTATTTTTTTTTTATTATTATAGGTAGGTACCTAGGTATTCTATTATTCTGAATTGGACAGTTCTTAATTCAATTTTGAATATTTTTACCATAAATCAGAGCTCATCTTGCCGGTTCCAAACAAAACAACACAATTAGTTTTATAACTTTAAATTACCGTATTTGGTGAGATAAACAAAATTATAAAAAAAAAACAGACTTAAATATGATATTTTATTTAAATTGGATCCATTACGACACGAGTATGAATAGAAGATTGAGTTTTTTGTCTTTTGTATGCAAAATACTTGTACTTGATATAACTTTTATAATTTGTTTTCTATTAAGCTGGAGAGAGAAAAAAAGGGCAACGTTTTAAAAAAAAAAAAACACAATGTTTGTTTTTAATCAGAGTCCAGTTAAATTCTAACATCGGAGCCGTAATGAATTTTTAAAGGCTTCCTAGCTTTAAAATACCTTTACATAACTTTAAGGTGCAAAATATGTAGGTAGATATATTTATTTTAAAGTGATTATGATTTCCTTGAATAAATTGAGTTTTAAAGTAAATCGGTGTGTTTATATTCAAAACATTTCTGTTATTCTGCTAAGGGGGGGGGGGAGTGGTAAGAGAGTTTCTCTTTCTTAAGCGAATTAACTAATAAGACTGTCAAAAATATCTGAATTATTTTAAATTTACGTGTTTATATTTACCATTTTTTACGTTATGTTACGATACCAATAGAAATCGTTATTCATGTATAAAAAAATGGCGCCCAACGTTGGACAAAGGGCAAAATTATATCTTGAACAATATTCATGGTTAAGATACATTTGAGAAGGTAGGTATTCAATCTCTCTTTATGCCCTAGTCACAAAGGCTGCGAAAAACCAGCAGGGATCAGGGCTGACCACGATACCAAACCAAACGATACTTTTGAAAATATCGTCTCAGTATCATGAAAATCGAAAGATTTTAGTATCGTCTCCGTATCGGTCTCGGATAGCTCAGTCTCGTTTGGTCTCGTATAACAGAGTCTCATCTCAGAATTGGTATCGATCTCGTCTGGTTTTGGTCTGGTCTCAGTCACAAACAAAAATAAAATGCACGACTTGGTAACCTGTTCTTGATCTTGTAGTTGAGTTAAGCTTGCTTGGTATTTTTAAGATTTAATAAAAATTCATTTATAAACAAAAAAATGTGAATAGTAAATGAACGAAAATCTTTTTAACTATTGTTTGTTTTACTGTTTAAAATATGTAAGGTCTAAGTAAAGTTCCGATTAGTTATCCGAAACATACATCCAGTGTTTAAATATCATAGCAGAAAAACAATGCTGTTACAAAATCATTGGAGCCGTTTCTGAGAAACCAAGTTATAAGAATAAAGAAAAAAAATGAGAGGCAGTTGCTGGTTTTCATTAAAGTCACTTCTTCTAGGTAGAAAGAACCAAGGCTAAATATGTCATCCAAATGTTTGATTCCAGAGGAACAAAGAGAAAGAAAAATGGGCGTGGAAGTGGGTAGTTCTAATATAAATAATTGCTTAAGCCTTCTACTTAATAAAGAGAAAAAACTGTGAAAATGTCATTCAAACCCTTAGAGCCGTTTTCGAGAAACCAACCACAAGAATTTTGTATTTGTAATAAGTTAATTATTATATTCAAAAATCTATTTTCTATTTTTCTAGAAAGCGGGTTTTTTATAATGAGTGCATACTAAACTACCCTTGAGAGAGATGACTTAACACAGTTTGAGCTCAAGCCTAGCATATAGTTCCTGTGCCCAAAAAAATCTTTGCTAATATTTAGATATGTCAAAAATAATTGAGGTGAAATGCAAAATTAATTGTTTGAATGATTTGTTAACAGTTTCATGCAAATTAAAAACATTTCTGTCATAAAATGCCATGCGAAACAATGGACCGGCAATTGTTTTGCATGCGGAAATAAGTGTGGTGAATAAGATATTTTTTTTTTTAATGGTTGGTTTACACTTCCAAAAAAAATATATTCACCTCAAGGCATTATTTGCATGCAAATGATTTTTGCATCCAAAAATAATTATTTTCCATTTTTAGGCCTATAGTTTATTAATTTGGGGTAAATTAATGCCTCAATGGATGGTTTACGCCAAACATTTTTTGCCTTGAATATTATACAATTACTTCCACAGAACAGGTGAAAAATTGTTTCGAAAATTTTGTTTATTTTTCGCATGGGAACTGTAAAATATGCTTTAAGGAAAATATGTTTAGAGATTTAAAAGAAGATACCCCATTGAAATGGGGTGTTAAAATAGAGCTGGGTAAAGTGTTTCACACTCGAGTGATGAGGAGGAATGCAGGTCCTTATTTCTGAAGAACGTTATTTAATAAAAAAAGTCTTTTTAATTCTTTTTTCTTAAATTACGTTCTACTGAAATAAACACTTGCATGAATTATTATGGTGGTTCCCGAAATATAAAAATGTTTCCGTTAAAGTGTCACCTATAGTTTTTAAGTGCTCTTTTGAATTCAATTCAAGAAGCTAGATTTAAGTATTGGAGCACCTACCAAAGTATGAGAATTGAACTCATGTTTTTTAGTCTGATTGTCTGAAACTTATTTCTTGCATATTCTAAGAAAATCATATCACTTGTCAGTGTTCTAGAGCTCCCCGTCACTGGTGTATGTTTTTTCGACTTAAACATCAAAAGCGATGAAATATCGTTCTTCCGGTATTTTTTAATTTTCCCCTTTTTACAACGTTGTGCGCCATTTTTTGATGTGGTGGCTAAACGATAGGTTTACAACAATTACTCCCAAGCTGAATTTTATCTTAAGTATGTCAAAAATAAATTATATAATCATAAAAAACGTCCCTCAAAAAATCGCACGGTTTTTGGTTTCCTTATGATTGGAAAATAAGGAACAATAATTGAGTTCAATGGTTATTCTTGTTGTAACTGAATAAGCTTGCAAAAAAAATTTGACAATTTTGTAATTAAATATTTTTATTCAAAATAAAATTCCCTATCGAAATTGTTGATTTACAAAATTTATAACAAAAAAATAACAGGAAAACCCAACCAAAAAAAAAAGCAAGGCTTCCAAATTGTTTTACTAAACTGTGCAAACTCTACAAAGGAAGGAAACTTTTGGTGAGGCGCCGAATATTCTCTTTCAAGGCGTCAATCAGCTCGGGCTTATCTACGTAGACAAGCGACTTCACATGACCCCACAAAAAATAACCCCACGTCGCTAGATAATGCGCTTCCCAAAATTTTCCTTTAATAAATTTATTTTTTCGCGATGCGTCGTGCGAACCGAATCATTATTTTGGTAATAAATTTGCACTATTTGCAAACGTTGTTCAGGAGTAAGTCTATTCATTATGAAATACCAAACCAAACTCAGCACAAATCAAGTGACAGCTGTCAAAAAGACCTACTCCGAAAAAAGTATTTCCATATTGAAAACCACACGTTTAAAAAAAAACACCCTTTAGTACATGTCAAATTTGCTATTCGTAAAAATATTCGAATAACTTAAAATTTTGATCAAATACAGTACTCCCCGCTTATACACTGGCCATTTTTAAGCCCAATAGTTCAAAAACTCTTTTAAGAATATTAAAAAAAAATATTGTACTTTTATGACAAAAAACTTCCATATAAATGTTAAAAAACTGATGAACTAAATCTAATTTTTCTCGAAAACAAATTCCAATGATTTTGAAATTATTTTTAGTGTTCTAGCTTGGGAAGAAAATCTTCCAATCTCTTACAATTTACTGTCAGATAGCTGGCTGAATACCTACGAATGAATTGTAAGTGATTGGTAGATTTTCTACCAATCGTGTGAACACACAACTATAAAAAAAATTGTATGATGTTAAAAAAAGAACATCAGAAACATCAGACAATTATAAAAATTAAATAATTAAATTAATAAATTAATAGATTTTGTGTGTACACTGTTACCAAATACCTTACAATTTATCGTCTTTCAATTAATTAACTGACAGTTAATTGTAAGATTACACGATTGTCAGCTAGCGTACACATTATTGTCAGATTTCTTTCAATTTATTGTCAGACAATGATCTAACAATTAATTGTCACACTAATTTTCTGACAACCGTCAATACACGGTTATAAGACAATGTAAGGATGTTGATGATCCGATAATATTGTACTCGTAAGATCTACCAATTGCGTACACAAAGTTTTACACTCAACAACAGTACGGATTTTAAAAGATGTTAGTATACAAAAACTTACAATAAGTATAGCTATTTTAAGAAAATAGTTTGTGAGCTCAAAAAAAAATTCAACATTTTTTTTTGAAAATTCGATATTTCAAAATCGACTTGCTTATTATATTTTTGAAAACTTCATTTTGATCTGTATTATATTAAAAACTTAAAATTAGCATACCAAATATTTTAAATTTTCAAAACTCCATAAAAGCAAGAACTTAATTGCGATTCAGTCGTTTTTTATATTATTTGTGGAAAATTTCCGAGAATCTTTTAGTATAACAAAAAAAAAAAGAGAATTACAATCTTACACTTCAATGTTTGCCTTGAAATTTGTTCAAACATCTTTTTTGTGTTGAATTTTAGCCACGTATTAAAGACCTTTTACTTTTTATAGTTCAGAGCAGAAGCTGAACTGTCAAACAAAAAATTGTGTTTCTATTTTAGCTCTGAGCGTTCAGAGTAAAAACTTGTGTTGCTTTTTTCAATCTTAGCTTGTTCAGAGCGCGCTCTTGATCTCAGAATAAAATATTTGAGTAGACAGAGCTTAATATTTAACACAAGAATTTGACAGCTAGTGTTCAGGTGTGTTTCAAATATGATTAAGAGTGCTCAGAACACGCTTGGTTCAGATGATGTGCAGAACATGCCAAACATGCTCGGACTCTGTTCAGAACTTTTTTCGGAAATCTAAATAAAAAAGAAAAAAGCCTTACTTATAATTCTAACCTTTTTTTCAAATTTAAGACACTTCTGGAAAAATTCTCATAATAATAGCTGTGTTTGTTAACGTGACATTTCTTGCAAATTTTCACAAATTCTCACAAATTGTCAAAAAATTCCTTTTTGTTTACTCAAAAAAGTTGCATCGAGAGGGCGCAATAAGAGAGCAAATAATATCCCCTCAATATTGGTAAACTTGCGAATTGCTGCTACACAAATTTCTGTGTACACGAAGTGTTACAAGTATTGTCAAAAATAGTTGTGGTCAGTTTTCGTCACAGCGTTGCCACTAATCGGAAAATTTTTTTCCGAAGTAAATTTTCAAAACAAAAATGCAGTTCATCAAATTTTCCTGCAGAAGAATTTTTTTTTTCGAATTTTTACTATTGTTTAAAAATAGAAGAACCAAAAAAATTAAAAAAAAACGTATTATAATTAATTATGCTGTCACGATTGTTATGATAGAATTTTTCCCTCTTTTCAAAATTTGACAGGCTTAACACATTTTTTTGGAAAAAGATACCAAACAAACCTAATATGAGCACATATACATACCTGCTACATACGAACAAAGCTTTCAGCGAAAAAAATTAATATTGAAATAGCATCAGCATCAAAATTAGTATTTAATAAAAATTATCACAAAAATATCACGAAAATTGTGAAATAGAAAATTAAGAAACCAACCCAATAACTTCAAATTTTTTTGCAGTTTTAAAAATTTGTTTAGCTGCATTTCAGTTGTTGAATGCCCTTTTCAACATTGGCAGAGATTGATAATAATTGTTTTTGTGATTTTTCATTTCAATTTTCGTCATTAATTCTGACACAAAAAAAATTATTTTCTGTATTACTCTTTTGTTCTGAATTTCAAAAAAAAAACTAAATCATTTTGTAATCTTTTTTCAGTTTTTTTCTTTTTTTAATTTCTCTCTTATTAAATTCAGTTTATAGATTGTTCATTTAATTTTTAATATATTTCAGGAATAATATAACGCTCGTGCCTCTATAGAAAACCTGAATTGAATTTCGTAACTGACCGAAATTCAGAACAGAATTGATCTGATAAGCATGAATGAAATTTAGTGTCACCATCAAATAAATTTATTCAACAAAAAATATTATAATTTTCTGTTTGATTTTTCAGATTTAACGCTGTGTTTTTTCACATCCACAAGGTCAATAACTGCATTTAGATGATAATATGTTGATTGACTTTAAAATATGTAACTATTCATATTATTCGCAATTTTACTATGCAGCAAATCGTAAATAAACTCAAAAACTTCCAGTAGAAATAATAAAATATAATCATTCCAATGAATTATCTTCCCAGAAAAAGTGTTAACTAACTAAATAACAATAAATAATTTGATTAATTCTTCGGGCTTATTGCAACGAGCTCACCGGATATTTTGTATCAGTGCAGGTGGTGCTGCTTATGCATACAAGTAGGTATGCATAAGTTTTACATAAACTTTGAATAAAAAAAGACTACAGGAGACATGGCTTACAAAAATAATAATTATTTTATCCATGCGTCTGCAACAGCTTAAGTCTTTTGAATGCAACCTAAATTGCTTATCGTTATGATATTTAAAGAGACATCTCCAGTTCAAAATAAAGCAAATATCAATTACTCACGTACTTTCTCCTACGTTAGGTTTAGATACTTATAAAGGGTGATTTTTTTGAGGTTAGGATTTTCATGCATTAGTATTTGACAGATCACGCGGGATTTCAGACATGGTGTCAAAGAGAAAGATGCTCAGTATGCTTTGACATTTCATCATGAATAGACTTACTAACGAGCAACGCTTGCAAATCATTGAATTTTATTACCAAAATTAGTGTTCGGTTCGAAATGTGTTTCGCGCTTTACGTCCGATTTATGGTCTACATAATCGACCAAGTGAGCAAACAATTAATGCGATTGTGACCAAGTTTCGCACTCAGTTTACTTTATTGGACATTAAACCAACCACACGAATGCGTACAGTGCGTACAGAAGAGAATATTGCGTCTGTTTCTGAGAGTGTTGCTGAAGACCGTGAAATGTCGATTCGTCGCCGTTCGCAGCAATTGGGTTTGTGTTATTCGACCACATGGAAGATTTTACGCAAAGATCTTGGTGTAAAACCGTATAAAATACAGCTCGTGCAAGAACTGAAGCCGAACGATCTGCCACAACGTCGAATTTTTAGTGAATGGGCCCTAGAAAAGTTGGCAGAAAATCCGCTTTTTTATCGACAAATTTTGTTCAGCGATGAGGCTCATTTCTGGTTGAATGGCTACGTAAATAAGCAAAATTGCCGCATTTGGAGTGAAGAGCAACCAGAAGCCGTTCAAGAACTGCCCATGCATCCCGAAAAATGCACTGTTTGGTGTGGTTTGTACGCTGGTAGAATCATTGGACTGTATTTTTTCAAAGATGCTGTTGGACGCAACGTTACGGTGAATGGCGATCGCTATCGTTCAATGCTAACAAACTTTTTGTTGCCAAAAATGGAAGAACTGAACTTGGTTGACATGTGGTTTCAACAAGATGGCGCTACATGCCACACAGCTCGCGATTCTATGGCCATTTTGAGGGAAAACTTCGGAGAACAATTCATCTCAAGCAATGGACCGGTAAGTTGGCCACCAAGATCATGCGATTTGACGCCTTTAGACTATTTTTGTGGGGCTACGTCAAGTCTAAAGTCTACACAAATAAGCCAGCAACTATTCCAGCTTTGGAAGACAACATTTCCGAAGAAATTCGGGCTATTCCGGCCGAAATGCTCGAAAAAGTTACCCAAAATTGGACTTTCCGAATGGACCACCTAAGACGCAGCCGCGGTCAACATTTAAATGAAATTATCTTCAAAAAGTAAATGTCATGGACAAATCTAACGTTTCAAATAAAGAATCGATGAGATTTTGCAAATTTTATGCGTTTTTTTTTTTAAAAAAGTTCTCAAGCTCTTAAAAAATCACCCTTTATATAAGTTAAAAGGCTATTATTTCTTTAAATTCATTCAAACAAAAAATATAAATAATGGGATATTTAAAACTGGTTTATTGTTCAATTATAAAAACTGACAACGCAACTATAT
The DNA here is from genome assembly GCA_946251815.1 of Dasysyrphus albostriatus. Classification (NCBI taxonomy): domain Eukaryota; kingdom Metazoa; phylum Arthropoda; class Insecta; order Diptera; family Syrphidae; genus Dasysyrphus; species Dasysyrphus albostriatus. The sequence continues at coordinate 69,157,567 of OX276335.1, forward strand.
AATACAAAAATAAAAACAATTAATTAACATATAGCGAGGATTTCAAGTGGTAATTATCTGCTGATTCAATTTTAATTACAATAAATGTACGCTCTTCACCTGGCCAAGACACTCTTGAGAATCACTTGACTTCACTATATGACTAAATAAAAAACAAAAAGTGAAACCTTTGCCACGTTAATTAACCGCAAATGACCATTGAAAGTGAGACTTGTTATAACTCAAATGAAATTCATTCTCACCTATTATTTTGTAATATTTTAATAAGTATATACCCACACTCCCACACTAAATTCATTAAAAAAAAAAATACCTAGATACACATCCATTGTTTTGTTTGTAAGACTTAGATGAATGATGTAGTACCTATCTTCATCCATCAACATTTTTTTGAATCTCAGACAACCATGCAATTCGTAAAATTCAACTTAAAAGAATTGAAGATTATACAAAAACTTTTTTAAACCTAAGTTAAATTTAAATACGTACAGAAATACCATTAAAAATTATGTAAATTTTGTATATTTTTTTTTTTTAATTTTTGTATTTTTGTTATTTCTGTTGGGATTAATTGACATGACATACAAAACGTAAACATGTTAAAGTTTATTTTTAATTAATTCACTAAGAATGGTAAACATATATATATTTTAATATAAATATACGCAATTTGATACTCAAGCCAGACAAAAAAAAATAATAATTGGAATTAAAAAGGAGTTATAACGATGGAAATGAGAATTGGATATTTGTTTGGGATGTGAATAAAAGTTAATTTTTTTTTCTTTCTGTTTAATTAAAAACTATTTAACCCAAAATGGAAATTAAGTAATAAAAATGCGAATATCGGAGATTGCACTCAAGTTTATTTTTTTGTTGTTGCTATAATTATATGAAAAAAGTATGTTTATTTACCCGACAAAAGAGGTTATCAAGAACAATCAGTTGAATTGATATAAATATTTTTTTCATCATGTCATGGCAGTTCCACGTTAAGTTGGATACCACTTACCTACATACTTTATTTTATTTTAATATATTAATACGGAGGTTATTGAATGTCAATTTTGTCAGATTATATAGTAGGTACATTATATTTGTACAATTAAATCGCTGGTGTAAGCTTGATAAGGTTAAAGCGTTTTCAATTGCTGCCATTTTTGTTATTATGTAACAGTAACTGGCTATTTAACCATTTTGTTTTGTGTGTTGTTAATTAGCCTGTTTTTTTCGAAAATTAATATAAATCACCACAACAGCGTAATATTCTAGCACCATGTTCAAAAAATTAAATTTTATTATGAAAGCAAATATCGAAGCGGACACCAGTTTCAGGAAAAAATATTTTAATAATTTTTTTAATTAAAACCTCTTTGGCAGAGGCCTAACCTGAGGTTTCCAAGAAATCGACAGAAAATTGCAAGTGCAGCCCTTTTCTTACGGCTGAAAATGTTTCATAAGACTTTGTACTGGCTCGGTAGCATAAGTTGGCTATTGACTTAAGCTCGGTTGAGTCTATGTTTATTGTTTTGCTACCCATTTATAAATACTAGGGTGGTTGGATGTTGTAGGAACTGGGGGCCTCGAGTTGTATCTTTTCCTACACATCAAGTGCTTATATTACCTCCAAGTTGGTAACCGCCGAATACTAGTCTTGGCTTTATGTCATGACTTGCTAAACTTGTAAGTGCGAGTGTTGATCAAGGAAAGAATTGCAACACCAAACCCATGGCCCTACAGATTGGAGGTTAGCGCGTTGGGCTAACGACCCGGCCACAGTAAAAAAAACAATTGTTATGAAAGAGAAGCGAGAAGCCTCGGATAACGACCCCCCTCAAATGGACTATGACCTACGAGTATGCACCTGAAATATAAGGACACTCTATACGCCAGGTGCTACTCAAAAACTTGAATCGGTCCTCATGTGGTACAAGGCGGATATTACCGCGATCCAGAAGATACGATGGACAGGATCAGGGATTAGAAAAGAAAAGATTGCGACATTTATTGCAGCTGTAGTCAAAGATTGCACAAGTTAGGATGCGGATTCGTCGTTGGAAATCGACTCAGATCGAGATTCATTGACTTTAAGCGATCAGCGATCGCTTGGCTGTGATCCACATCAAAGCTACCTTTCAAAACATCAGCCTAATATGTGCATACGCCCCTACCGATGAAGCTGAGGAGTCTAATAAGGAATAGTTTTTCAACCGCCTGGGTGGTGCCTTCAGAGCCTGTCCGGAATACGATGTCAAGGTCATGCTCGGAGACTTTAAGGCTAAAATTGGGAAGGAAAATATCTTTGGCGGATTAGTTGGAAAGCACAGCCTCCACGAAACGACCTCAGACAACGGCTTTTGACTAATCGACTTTGCTGCAGCTCGTAATACGGTGATAAGAAGCACTGGGTTCCCTAGGATACAGACAGCAACCGGGCGATCTTCAGATGGTCGAACCACCAACCAAATCGACCATGTGCTAATTGGCGCAAGGCACGTATCAAACATCTTGGACGTGCGAACTTTCCGAGGTGCAAATGTGGAATCTGACCACTTTCTTCTTGTGAAGAAGTTCAGAGCCCGACAGTCCAACGAAAAAAAAGCAAAGACCATACCCAAGGGAAGAAATTCAACATTGTTTGCCTTAACACATCTGAGAAAGCCAGAGACTACAGTGAGCAATCAACCAGGAAACTCTCTGCCGTACCCCCACCCACAAGTGTCAACAACCAGTGGATCTTGTATCGCAACATCATTAAAGAGACAGCCTAGGCCACCAAAGGCTATCAACCACCTAGAAAAAAGAACCCGTGGTATGATGAGGAATGCGCGGTATTGAAGCAGGAGATGGAAAATGCACAAATGCAAATGAAAAGAAAATGAAAAGAGAAGAAAAGAGAAGAAAACCCTGCGTAGAAAGAAAATAGCATCCACAGCCCCTCAGCTCAGGTATCTCGAGGAGTCTAGCACCGCCGGTTCTACAAAACAGCCAAACAAGTGGCATGTGGTAATAAAACCAGCAGCTGTCAATGGCCATTCTTTATAGGAAGCGACAGAAGAACAAAACAGCATGAGACCAGTCAATGAAGATCCAGTCCCAGCGCCCAGTACTGAAGAGATTAAGAAAGCCATCCACAAGCTTAAGAACAAAAAATTCGCCTGCTAGGATGGCCCACCTGCGGAACTCTTCAAGTACGAAGGAGATATCCTGGTAGGATGCATGCACCAGCTCATCAACCAAGTGTGAGAAGAGGAAATTATGCCCAATGACTGATCAATTAGCTTCATATGCCCAATCTACAAAAAAAGCGATCCTATGTCCTGCAAAAAGTACAGAGATATATCCCTGCTTAATGTTGCATACAAGATCCTATCCAATGTACTATGTGAACGTCTTAAACCTTTCTGCAACACTATGATGGGCACGTACTAGTGTGGCTTCAAGCCAGGCATACCAATGAATTTCAAGTCAAGACCCACCATCTTTTCATCGACTTCAAAGCCGCATATGATAGCATAAGTCGCCAAGAGCTTCTATTGGCAATGTCGGAACTCGGCATCCTGAAAAAAATTGATGAAGCTATGCCACATGACGTTACAAAATACGCGGTGCAACGTGCAAATGGGTAACAGCTCATCCGAGCTATTCTAGACATGTACAGGGTTCACCACTAATTGTTCATACTTTAGTGTACAAAGTTTTTAATGCAGGTTTTATTATATGAGCTACTTATTATTATATCTGCGACACTGAACGCTGCCACCGGATATTTCAAAAATCATTCCAGTCAGTGCTGGAAAATTGGTTGGTTGGTGGGTGGAAAAATCGAAACGTCACATTTGGGTTACGACAGATAAATACTCGGTCTCGCTCTCACGAACCTTTTTAAATCCTCGTGCCATTTTTAAAAATAAATAATAACCCCGATAACAGAATCTGACGAGGGAATGAGACCCTATTTTGATATTTTTATTATGAGCTGCAATTATCAAAAATTAATCAAATTCCCTCGGCAGCTCATTTGACGAAATTTGTAATCAGGGTTTATTTTAATGCCTTTAAAGTGCCAACATACAGGCCGTTTTCGAAAACGTCATATCGAAGTCAATTTGATAGTAAAATAATCGTCGTTTTTTTGACCCAGATAGTGCAATCGTCAAATATGCAATCAGTGCTTGCATAAAATTGGTTTGATCAAAGTCAGTCAATTTGCTTGCAGACGAATTTGATATTAACGAACACGCTCTCTGGCTTTTCATCATTTTGTTGGCCAATTAGATTTTTTTACCGCACAGGATGTTTTAGAACAAGTGTCATTCAGGCTTGCTAGATTGGGATATTTGTCGAAAATTGGGCTATCTTTCTCCGAAATTGCTGACAACAATTTCAGTATGACAGCCCCATCATAATTGGGCTACTAATAGCTCAAGTTTAATCTTGGACGATACTTTTTTTCAATCCTTAAACATATACTCTTTAAGCCTTTTACACGAAGATTCTTGGTATTGATATTTCAAATCAACCTCAACAAACTTCACTTTAAAATCAAATGCCTTAAACTTTGTGTTTGCGATTTCGAAGAGAAGACTTTTGCAGTTTGGCCTTAAGACCATTCTGCAAACACATTTTCGACGTAGATGATATTTTCGAAACGGCCACAATTTGTATCTAGTTTTCTAGTGACAACTAGGAAACAAAGTAATTTTCGCGCATCACTTTATTAGGAAACCTAAACTTATTAATTTATTTTTTAAATTTACTGTAATAAAAGAAACCAATAAAACGGGTTCTAAATGAACGATTTCGGTTATAACACCTATACATATTTCTTACAGCATTAAGGGTCGGTCGTTATGATTTTTGACTAAGATTTACTGCAAGTTTCAGTAGGCAAGTATCAGACTTTATAATTATGTGTATAAAGGTGCCCTTAAGTCTTGAAGCTAATAAAAGTGACTCTGCCTTCCAAAAACTTTGGTTAAAATGAAACTCAACTATAGATTTTCTCTAATAGGCTATACGAGGACCCATAACTATTTTTATTATCCCGTCAGGTAGGGTCAGCCTGTTTGTATGTGCGTCAGTGTACCTCAATGTAGAGGCTAAATGGAATGACTGATTTTTTCATATTTGGTACAGAGCATTCATTTGGATCGCTTAGAAGCCATAAGCTTTGAAAATTCATTTGATAACATGAAAATCGGGTAGAGGAGAGGCAAAAAGGACCATTTAAGTTTTAACTTTCCTTAACATTTCTTAAAATCAAACCAAATTAACTTGAAGCCTTATCACATCAAATATGATAAGGGTTCGAGAAGTGAATAAAAAGCTAGAACTTAAAATCTAACACTATTTCAATAGTTCATTTTTCCCCATTAAAACGGCGAAAGGAACCTTTGAATGAGGTAAAAAGGACCAGAATTTATGTACCGAAGATTGATAGAAAAGTCCAAAATGTTTGCCTTCATGCTTCATACTTTCCAAAAAAATGATTGTTTTTGAGATACGAGTACATTATGTATGGAGAAAATACTGAATAGTGTCCCTTTTACACTATAAAATCAAAAGGCCAATATTGACACGCCATAACTTCAAGACTATAATGGTGGACGTTAAAAGTCAATTTTATTTTTTAATAATTTTAAATGTTATTTAATCGTGATTTTTTTGTAAAGTGAAATTCGATCGAGTTATTGAATAAAAGCCAATTAAACCTTCTGTTCAAAATGGCAACTTTTTTGCATATCTACCCTGGGGCCCGGACACCCCAAAAACTTTGTTTTATAATGAATGAATGAATAATGGCTCTCCTTTGACTAATGCAATTTTAAGAAATTTTTGGTATAAATCCGCCACACCATGAAGTTCTTGCATTTTTTCTTTAAAACTATATTGTTTGTATGGAAAAAGTGTGTCAGTTTTTTTCTTTCCTTTTTTGTAGAATTTCATAAGCTAACATTTTAATCCTTGCATTTTTTTTTTCGAAAAAACTGATGGTTCTCGAAAAAATTGAGTTTTACCCTATCTCACCCCCTTAAGGGTGAGGGTGCCTCGACCTAAATTTAGAAAATGCTTATAACACGTCAAAAAAAACTCTCAACTTTACAGGAATTTTTCCATAATATCCTGGGCCTATTGTTGTTTTTGAGAATGACTAAGTTTTTCTACCGGTTTTAAGATTTTTTTAAAAAAACGCTTAACAAAAAATATAAGTCAAATTTGTGTTAGTCATAGTTATTATTAACATGCAGATATATCACCTAATTTGTTAATTTATGTTGATCATTATCAATTTAAAATATATTCAGATGCATATTGATGAGATACACAAACATTATTTACCTACTTGATAAACAAGTCCATCTTATTTATATATGTTTTAATTAACCTTGAACATGATGTTTTGATTAAATAAAAATGTCATTTTCCAATTAGCACTAGCTATAATTATGTATGTCATAATTTCCGAAAGAAATAAAACTTAACACCATCAAGGTATTAACAAAAAAATAATGACATACTTCAAAACATGTATAAATGAGATTTTACTAATAGGCAATGAATACAAATAAAAAATTAGTAAATCATGATTAATGAGTTGTTCGAGATAATTTTTAATATATTTAAATTTTAATTTATTAGTTTATTAAGTATTCAATAAAAGTATTTTTGGAAAAAAAAACTTAATATAATAAAATTTATATATTATATACAATATTATTTTTGTTGGTCTTTTGTGGTTTCATGCCGGCTGAGTTCTTTTTATTTAATTTTGTATTATTATATGTTTTGAATATTTAATTTTGATTGAAATCACATATGTGTGCAAGTAGGTTGGTATATACATTTACATATATATTTTTTAAGCTTCCAGCCCTACTCAGGCTTTCCAGATTGGGCTATTTATCGGAAATTGGGCTATCTTTTTCTGATATTGCCGACATCAATTTCAGTATGACAGCCCCATTATAATTGGGCTACTAATAGCCCAAATCTAATCATGGGCGATATTTTTTGTTAATTTCTCCCTCTAAACATACTCTTTAAGCATTCCACAATTTGGCACAACCTTTTTATTTACTGAATAGTCTTCTTTTACGCGATGATTCCTTGCGTCTTACTTTTTTTCAGTAGGTGCGAAGGTGAAAGCAGGGATCGAATTACCGCATCAATTGTCAATTGTGTTTTACGTGAATGCATATTATGAGACTTTGGAACTACCACTGACGTTTCGAACAATCAAGTTTACCTAAATTTAAAGTGGTTTCATTGGCAATGTGACTCAGATATAAAAATTCGAAAAAAATCAGGCGCAATGATCAGTGAAATAGAGGATACTCATTGGTTTTGACATTTCAAATAAACCGCAATAAACTTCACTTTAAAATTATTCAGTCAATCTGTTGTTCCCAGAATTTCCATTTAAATTCTTCTTTCTTTTATGAGCAAAAAGTACCTTTTATTTTCCTTGTTTTTTAAAATATAAATAAATTGTGATTGAAGTTATGAGAACATTTATTTTAATGTTATTGGAATACTATTTGGGCTACTTTTTCGGCTCCGATTTTGGGCTACAAAAATTTATAAATTGAGCTATCGAACTTGTTCAAGACATGGCAGCCTTGGTCCTTCTACTAAGAATAAAACCAACAAGATTTTTGTAGAGCATTTTACGAAGGAAAGTAGTTTGGCGTTATCCCATTTTTCGAAAGAGTCTCGGGCATACAAATGTTGGTGTTTTCAATAAATTATCATGGTTTCCCATAATACCTATTGCAATATATGGAAGCAAGAAAAACTAATAAAACACTGTAACTCGGAAGTCATGTCACCAAAAACTTTTTTAACACGGTCTTAAGTTTACCTAGACAGTAAAACTACTATTATAATTGACTGAATATCATCAAATCATTCATAAAACTATTAAAATTCACGCATTTATAAAACTAAACCACTCCATATTCATACATCAAACTAAAACCCTCTGAAATATTTATAAATATACATTTTTGTAACAATATATAATTTTTTCTATAAATTTTCCAGACTTCATTGCCATTGTCATCAGAGTGAGTGTTGCAATTTGTATTTGCCTTGGCCACTTCATTAAGGATTTTTTTTATTCATAAACTTCAATTTCAAGGGTGGTCAATTTCTGTCGATTTATCAATTAAATTGTTAAATAAATTTATACAAGCATTTCAATATGAATGCATTTAACGGAAATGAATTGAAGTTTGTTAAAAAGCTCATATTAATATGGTAATATGACCCTAGTGACAGTTGTAGTTTATTTATTATTTAAATTTTAATATTTTATGTCAATGGCTGTGCCCACCACAAATAATGTCTTTATACATAAATCGTAAAACAGTAACAGTAACCAACCATGAACTTGAACATGTCCAAATGAAATGTATCAAAAAGATAATTATGAGTTTAGATAAATAATAACATTTAATTTATTGCTAGCTAGAAGTTTTTTTAACTTGCCAAACTTAGAAGTGGTTAGTTACTTTTGTTTTGTTAATAAAAGAATCTTAACTAATTTGTATAAAGTGTAAGGTGTAACAAAGAATTATACTTAATTCCAAACTAAAATACAATTTTTTTTTTAAATCGAAACAATAATTCCTAACAAGAAATTTCCTTTTACGGACAGATTAATCGATCATAAAAATATTAATTTGAAAATTTATTGTTATTTTCGAATAACTGTGTATACCAAATTTATTAGAATAAATACACAGAATAATACGCCCTCGTTTTATTTTGTCAAAAAATTCTAATGTGATTTAACTTTTTATTGATTCTCACGTAAGCTTTGCTTTTATTTATTTTGTATTTAACATTTTTGGATAAAAATTGTTTATTATTTGAATAACACGGTGATTTTGGAAATATATTTGTCCAGGCTTAAATTCTGTGAGTTCATTTTATAATTACTTATGTAATATTAAGAGCTTGAAAATATTTTTGTTTCTAAAATTTGAAGGTTGAAGGTATTTTGGAGGATTTATCATTTTCCCGTAGGAGGAAATAGCCCCGAAAAGAAAAAACATTTCAGGTGGGATAGGCTGAAATTCGAGCACAGAAATGATTAACAGAGAGTCAGTCAAGCCACTGAACATAATTCCAAAAAAAAAATTAGTTAGTGAAATTAATATTAGCCCTGTTTTTTAGTGCCTTTTTATATTTGCTTAGCTAAAAGTTGCATTTTAAATACAAAAAAAAAGGAAGTATACCAAATTGTTACTGTATTGAACCCATAATAAAATAAAGTTAGTGCATTCTTTGACTTTTGATTCAAAGCTTAAATGGGAAGAGCACATCAAAAAGAAAAGAGAAGAAGTAAACTTGAAGTACAGAAAAATTAATTGGTTACTAGGAAAAAATTCTGACCTATCTTTCAAGAACAAACTAATATTATAGAAGCAAACCCGTTTAGTCATACAAGTTGGCTTGCCATTCTAGTGACTTTTTTTCTATGTCTTAGAAAGTAGCTACAAATGTTTTGATGCCACTATATTATTTCTGGTGGCTTTTGAAGGTAAGCATTTGTGGGTTACGATACGATGTAATATTGGTGGAAATTATTTCTTTTTCATTCATATCACGGTCCTGGTAGTGTACAGGTAACATTTACAATTTTTGGAAACTTAAATTCAGCACATAGCAAAATGTAAACAAAATGCGAGTGCGCGCAGAATAGTTTGATGGAAGTCGTCCATCTGTTTCAAGCTTGTTTGTTTTGTTTTGGTTAAATCAAATTCCGAAATCGAAAAGTTTTTGATTATCTAGTCAGCCAGAACTTTAGAATTCTTGCTACTTTATAATTGAATAAAAATATTAAAATCTTTTAATGAACGATATAAAAACTACCGTCCTATTGCCAAACTTTATGTTATTCTAGAACTGTTTGAATCTATTATTTGTACCGTCTTAACTTTTAACTGCAGCTCTTTTATATGTGACAGTCAGCAGCGTTTCGTAAAAAAAAGTCAACTGTTACAAATTTATTTCATTTCACATCTTTTTGTTTGAATGCTTTTGAAGTTCAAAAACAAACAAACAAACAAAACAAGATTAAAGAAAAGCTTCTTTTGACAAGCTTTGTCACAAAACATTAATCAATAAAATAAAAAATCTAGAATTGAATGTTTTTTAATGTGGATACCCTCTTATTTAGAAAAATAAAATACTGTGTTACTTTTCGTAGTTCTAACCAATTTAATGTTAACTCTGGTGTTCCTCAGGGCAGCCATTTGGGTCTTTCATTGTTTATATTATTTATTTATGAATTAACTTAGTTCTTACAGAATCCTTCAGTTCTTATATGTATTAGCGACTATATAAAACTTTATAAGAACTTTATAAGAAAATAGCATCTATTGATGATTATTTTCTGCTACAAAAAGATTTAAATAGGTTAGGAAATGGTTGAACAATGACAAACTAGTACGTCCAGTACTCAAACTCGAGTGATAATAACATTATTGTCTTATTGACAAACTTCAAGAAAATATATTGTAATTAGGTAACATAAAATTCTAGAAAACTTAGCATCAGGAAAATTTGTCCCCACTCTGTGCGAACTGCTACAAACAGGCCTTAACAAGCTCAGTAATTGGGCCAGTAGCTGTGGACTTAATGTCAACCAACTGAAAACAGAACTAGTTTTGTTTATGAGAAATCGAAATATTCCAAATATAAATCCCCCCAACATCAATGGGACGCCACTCCATATAACTGGTGCGGCCAAATATCTTGGTTTTTATCGATCGTAAACTTAACTGGAAAGAGAACATCCAAAAAAGCTGCGATAGCTTTCTACACATGCAGTAGAATTTTTGGGAAGAGATGGGGACCCAGCCCCAAGACCATTCATTAGATGTACACAATCATTGTAAGGCCTATCCTGACGTACGCCTGTCTGGTTTGGTGGCCAGCCTTGGATATGGTTTTTGGTTTTTGGCTTTGGCAATCAATCTTAAAGCCATGACCAAAATTCAGAGACTGGCATGTATCTGCATAACTAGTGTCATGAGAACCACTCCTACCGCAGCTCTAGAAACTTTCCTCTCACTGGCCCCACTCGATCTGTTCACGAAAGGGTTGGCGGCCAAAAGTGCTCTACGACTTAAAGAGTGCAAACATATAATGAACTTCACCGACATAGACATTCAAACTGACTATATTTCACCGTGCAAGGATTTTAACCCAGTCGCACTTACAGATATTTCGACAAGGGAATTATGGAAGGAAAACCGGGTCCTGAAAGTAAATCATGTATCGGTATTTACAGACGGTTCCAAAACAGACGCTGGGGTAGGACCAGGCATCTTTTCAGAAAATCCACCCCTGAACATATCGTTGAGGCTGCCAAATTTTTGCAGTGTTTTCCAAGCGGAAGTGTTGCAGTTTGCGAGGCCGCAAAATACCTTTCCGGATGTGAACTGACGAACAAAAACATTGACATCTTCATAGATAGCCAGGTGGCAATCAGAGCCATTTCATCAACTGTCACTAAGTCAAACTAGTTGATCGTTTCCGTAGTGAATTAAAATTACTCGACGTAACAAATTCTATCACCCTTCGATGGTTCCCAGGACACCGTGACATTTATGGTAATGAAGTGGCTGATGAACTGGCCAAAACGGTTCACCACTTGAATTGAGCCAAATTGTACCCTGGGTACTATGCCACTGGAGCAAGAAAAGTACAGAATTTACCAAAGTTTTCTCAAATTTGCTTACGACAGATGGTCAACTATTGACACCTGTCGAGTTTCAAGAATTCTTTGGCCAGATACCTGAATGAAAAAAACAGAGTATTTACTGAAGCTTAGCAGACCTCGACTGTCCCTCTTGGTTGGATTCCTTACGGGTTACAACTCGATGGGAACATATACAGAGCGTGTCAGGACGAAGAAGTGTAGGAGGGCTCATCTCACTTCCTTTGTGAATGCCCCAGCTTAGCTATAAATAGGAAAAATGTCCTCGGAGAATACTTCTTCGGCGAATTGGGCGCTGTTTCATCTTTACCACTAAAAAACATCCTAAACTTCTTCCAGAAATCAGGATGGTTCAGGGATGCACCTCAAACCTAAAACTTCCATTTAACCTTTCCTCCTGAGCTTCCCATTCCTACATTTCCCCACCCTTGGAAGCACAATGGATCCACTGAGATCCGAGTGAGGTGATGCGGCTTGCCTCATCATCAACCCACCTAATCTAACCTAACCGAGTTTTTTGATATAACATTGGGATAACCATATTAGAAATTAATTAAAAATTGAGGTTTCCATACAATTAAGTCTATCGCTTAAAAGCAATCCTTAGCGTGGAGAAAAGCTGAGCTACATATTACTATTTACTGCTACACTGAACGCTGCCATCGGACATTTCAATAATGTTTGCAGTCAGTGCTGGAAAATTGATTGGTTGGTGGGTGGAACAAAATCGAAATGCCACATTATGATTACGACAGTGAAAAAGAGAAAAATACTCGGTCTCGCTCGCAATTTTCTTTTATCGTGTTTTACTTTTTGTGGTGTCTGTGTTCTCTGATCTGGGCATAAATCTCGACATTAAATTGCCATTAACTTGACACTTTAACTTAATCATTAAAAAAGCTAACAAACTTCTAAGATCCTTATATCTATTGAGAAACCTGGTCCTCGAATACGGGTGTATCGTATGGGCGCTATACTACTCGAAATAAATAGACTGGAAGCAGTTCAGAGGAGGTTTATGCGGCTCTGTCTTTGTTTTCTTCCGTGGTCCGAAATAACGTTTTTACCCCGCTATATATGTTTTCATAATCTTAAGTTGATAAACCGCTGCCATCGCTCTCGAAACAAAGACAGTACGTATAATTATGTAACATTGTTGGAAGAGTGAAAGGTTCAATAACATCTTCATCAGCTCTCTGTCGATTAAATTTCAGCTATAGTCAAGTAAACATAAGATGACAGCTACCTATGTATATGTAATATATTCAGTCGATCAAACTATGGTGTTGAAAGCCCTGTAAATCAATTGATTTCAGTTTTCAATCAAATATTACTTTTTTAATTTAAGGAAACATTTTTTAACACAATACTGTAATATAATATATATAACTTTTATAGAATATATAAATTTATATAAGTAACCGTTAGTATTTAACGGGCTAATAACAAAATAAAAATCTTGCCATAATTCTGAAACAATCCAAACTGGGACACTTTGAACTATGGTTACTAAACTTTCATAATATAAAACGGCTTTCATCCTTGAATCATTGTGCATCTACTGCAACTCTGTAACGAGTAGTAAGCTATCTACTCGTTACAGATAGAAATGGATGGACAGATTATCTAGTCAAGAAAATAATATAAGTATTTTGTGTACTTGTATACTATTATTTGAATATGTCCTACATTGTATTGTCAGTACCTAAGCTTAATTATAATTTTAATAACATACTTAATGTTACATTGCTTTGATATATATATACATTTTTAACACTTAACGTACCCGGTATTTTGCATAAAACCTCCTACTAACAATATAGCTAATAAACAATCAATAAATTAACCAGAAACAAGAATCAACATCGCAACAGTGAACGATCAAAACAACAATGTGTATAAAAAAAATAACAAAAAAACAACGATCACCTTTACCTTGTAAGAGTTTTATTTTATAGTTGGGTCATTACAGTGGTGGTGGCACGATAAACCAGATTATAATTTGCAGATAAATCCAACCACGCTTATCCCAACCGTATATACTACAGAAGCCCCACTGCCATGCCATGCCATGCCATCCACCATCATATTATCAATCTATTCAATTTCAATTCCACTTATCTATCCATCTTTCTATTACCCTAGGTATTTCTATAGAAACATATCCATATAACCGATCCACGACAAGAGAGCTTCTTTTTTTTCTAAAATGCTACCTAGCTTGTGGCTTGTCTTGAATCGTGATGATAGTTCTCTTTTTGCCATATTACCTACTTTTTGGAACCTGTGTGTATAACGATATTGAACTGAATGGAATGAGCTGAATACCGGCCAAATAACGATGATGAGTGGCCCCAAATCTGATTATTTTACGATCCGGTTAACATGGTTAGATGCACTTGAAAAATTAAATTAATCGAAAACGTGATGAGTTTAGACAAAAAACGTTTTACTTTCACTTCATTTCGAAAATGTTTGACATAGCTTAATTTTAGTGTTTTTGATTTAATGCACCTACTCTAAATTAAGACAAAGGCTACTATGCTCAGAGGAGGAGCGGGCAAAATCTTGTTGGTTAATACCAAAACTATCACCAAAAACAAAACGATTTCCTGTCAAATAAATTAATTCATAAAATAAAACCTTTCAAAGTGTATCTATTTTCGTAACTCGCACTGTAAATTTATAGCTTAATAATCAACCTCAGTTAGTTATGCAAAAATATCTGAGGAGAAAAAAAACATTAATTCAACTGACCGCAAAATATCATTAAAAAGACGTTTGCAATATCAAAAGAATATTCACCAACGAGCGACCCACTCAACTAAAAACAACAAACTCAAACTTCCGAGAAGTTCAAAACTTGTGTAACAAGCCGGTGAAACTGGTGCATAATGTTAAAAGTCGTGTAATTGCTTTGTTTTGTTTTAATCTTTTTGTATATCTTAAGAGATTGGTTGTTTAATTCATTAATTAACTTTTGTTATTTCCTTAATTTAACTGGAGTTATTGCACAAAACGAAAAAGAAAAGAAAAAACACAAGAAGTTTTTGATGGTTGGTGCCATCAGCCCCATCATCATCATTTCTGTCGACAATCAACCGACAACGATGGAGATGGATGGTGAAAACTTGCAATAGATGATTTATTTTGATTTGTTGTTGTTGTTTGTATTTTTTTTTTTTAGTTTATTTTTGTTTTCTAAGTTTGAGTTTAATTTAGTGAATGGGATGTGGTTTGTGTTACGAAGACCTTGGATAAAGCTTATTTAAGTTTCAACAGAGATAGTATTTTTTTTTTCAGATTGCATTGAGATTACAATATTGACTTTGAAGAAATACGCGCACCGGTTGCAGTCGTTTCGGTTGAGGGTATCCATAGAGCCATTTACTACCTATGCTTACATATAGACATTAAACAAAATGAATCATGAAGCGATTTACATATATATTGCAACTATTTTAAACAAACGTGAGAAAGAATTTTATCTATGGGTGAATAAAGATTGTACTTTGAACATACAGTGCTGTGGGTTTTTTTCGATCCTAAAAAGGAAAGCGATACAAATTTGTTTGAAGAAAACTTTTTTTACACATCCGAAATATAATTGGCGTCAAATTTTTCAACTGCACCACTATTTAATTTAAATTAAAAAACATCCATTGGACACATTTTTATATACAGTGCATACCTTATACTAAATAAGATCAACTAAAACAAACATCGCTTAAAGCTTGAGGAATTGCAATTTCTCCATTTCTTTGGTAAATTAAAGTAGGTGACTTCGTCCAAAGTCCCATTTAAAAGTCTCCCATATTACGTACCCATAAGTAGCCTGCCTGCTTGCCCCCATTTGTATACAAAATGGAATAAAAGTAGAGTCACGATGTGAATGTGCTATAAATTGTGCAAATGGCGTCAAAAAATGTCATTGTTCTTTGACATTTGGGAAGGGTTAGAAATCCTAAATGGATTAATCCCGAATGGCTAAAATTACGGATGATAAAGTCTTGAAAGACAGAATCTCGAATGCCAAAATACCAAATGGCTTGGTACTCCACACTTGAATTTTCTTATGAAAATGAAATATTCGCTCTTTGAGTGCCTCATCGGATCCTAAACAATTCCAGCCATTTATGCTCATATTACTTAATTTCCGTTCAAGCTTTGCAATTTAGAAAAGAGTATATTTATCACACAGTAAAAAAAACTGGTATAATTTTGGTATGTAATGAATCGGGTATGGAACTCCAACGAGAGATCAATGTTCTGTGTAAAGTTGACATGTACTGTTTACATTTTAATTTTTTACCGAAAAAAACACCCTTACCTAACATATGCCTAAGAGGTTAAAACAATGTAGTGGAAATACATACTAATTTTGTACTCAATGTATATCTTTGCACCAGGCACAGTTAAAGTTAAGTCTGTAATGACTACATAAATATTTAAAGCCTTCCAGCTAAAAAGAATAATGTATGAATTGCAGTAGATTATACCTCATGTGCTTTATTTAGTATTTATGTTGACAGTTTGGGGCAGCCATGTTGTTTTTTTTATTGATATCTGTCAAATCTGTTGGTTATTGTTCATCACAAAAAACTATTTTCTGAAGGTAAGGCATCGCGTACTTAGTAAGCAAATTGCTTGAACTGGTTGGTAGTCATTACATATTACGTAAACTATTTCTTTAGCCTTTAAAAAAAAACTAAAAACAATTTTAAAGATTTTCCGATCGTTAAATATCGTAACATCGTTAAAAAAATCACAAGTGGGCGCACAATGCATAAGCAAATGCACGACAAACACGAATTTTGTGGTACAATTTACGCGGGCATAAAAAGTATATATCGTTGGAACCGTTTTTTTTTTTTGTGTTCAGAATGCAAAAATTTATTATCTAGCTTCACCACAAAAGATAAAAAAAAACAATAAAATAAAATTGCGTAATAAGTGCGAGCAAGTGCGAGAGCGAGACCGAGCAATTATTTGTCGTAAGCTAAATGTAACGTTTCGGTTTTTTCCACCCACCGCAACCAACCAATTTTCCAGCATTACTAGAAAGTTCTATGACAATTCCAGATGGAAAGATTGAGTTCAAATGGAATTGAATTGACAGTTTTGCTTTCACTGTGTGGGTGCGACGTTGTTAGAAAAACAAAATTTTGACGACAAATAACAAACGACCAAAATAAGCCAAAGATACAACATACAACAGTCTGGAAACAAAATACACAATTGCGCTGGCACGCCGACACGCATCTGAAATCTCGATTTTTCAATCCTTCGATCTAGGTATATACATTCTATGTTCGATTTGATCCAGCTTGCTGAGGTACAGGTCTACATGAACCTAAATCCTGATTCAATTTACCATCAGTTTTTCTCCATGCTAAAGAAGGTTTTTATTGACAAAAAATGTTATTAGCCCTTGAGTCTCAAGAGCTGCACGTTCTAGTGTAAAATAATCTCTATGCTTGATAATTTTGATCTCATAAGGAACACAGCCAAAATCAATTGATTTTGCGGGAATTTCTTGTTTATAAAAATTTATTTTAAAAAAAGTTTTCGGGCACGCTTTATAAGAAGCACAGTATTTCCAAATCATGGAGATATTCGCGTTTTCGTGTAAGATTCCAGTTTAGAATTTTGTAAAATTAGAAAAGTGGAATCCTCTGCCTAGTAGAATAAAATATGGAAATCAAATAGAATCTTACTTAATCTCATATGAATACCAGTAACAGTTACCAAAAAGCATGTTTAAAGGTATGCGTAAACATCACGCACACACAGAAATGTATTTCTCATGCACAACCCATTGTCATTCCCTATTGGAAAATTATTTTGTCCTCCTTATTTATTTTCAAGTTTCTGCATTAAAAGTTTGAAATACATAAACGAATTGTGAAATATAAGAATCTTAGAAAAATTAGAAGAACAATGTCAATTTTTTCTTTGACGGTTAAATATAGAATGGTTAGCTTATATAATTTATTGATGAAAATGTTCTCGTGGTAAGCTGAATGAGATTAAAGCACCCATTCAAAATTTGTTTATTGATTGGAAAGTAGTGCGTTTCTTCCAGCTTTTGTTTCGACTTATATCACAAGTGCTGCAACAAATTATGGCATGATGTCTACTTGGTTGCTCAAAACGTGATCGGTAATGCCAAACTCACATAATTCATTCACATGTAACTTGAAAACTCGGTAATTCGGCCTCAGTTCTCTGGAAAGAAATCTTGGACAAGACCAAACCCCCCAAAACTATGAGATTGAGACTAGAATCTGGAAAGACCAGTAAAGGAGTCCCTTCACACCAGACGCTTTAGAGTTAGTGATGCCAGATACCAAAAATCAAAATTTTCAAAACATTTTTGTGTATTACAATCTATTATATTCAAGGCCAAATGTTTGCTTTTTCCCTAGCTATCAATGGAGTCAATAATTTATCCTTAATTAATAAACTGTTGGCGTAAAAATTAAAAACAATTATTTTTCTGTCACATTTTTGGATGCAAAAATAAATGTTTCCCATTCGGTCCAAAACTGCCAAAACTTATAAGAGTTGGTAAAATTTGAATGGGTGTACCTCTACAAATTTTGAATAAAAATTAATTTTTGATCATGCCGTATTAAAGTCTTGGTTTTTTATTTTATACCCGATATTTGCTTAAAATTAAGTTATGTGCAATTTAGAAAAAAATTGAAAACCTTTAATTTTCTAATATTTTACATGATGGTAATTTTTTCAGCTTACAACTTTTGTACAATTTTTCAAATCATCTATTTCGATAGAAAATTGAATTTTGAGCAAATAGTTCTAAATGAAAAATTGTCAATTTTGGTTTAGTTTCAGAGTTGTACCAACATATTGAAAAGCATTTCTCCATTCCAACCATTTTCTCAGAAATGCATGGGTGAGTTTAGTAGCATTTTCGGTTTTAAGTTTGCTTAATGGCCAAACAAACATGTTCATTTATAAAAACCTCTGCAAGTAGTTGTTCCTATACACACCTCATTTTTCGGTCTATTCAATAGTCAAGTAATATGGCAATAGTTCGAATTCGACCACTGGGCGGTACAAACTAGTTATTATTATTCATTCAGAATTAAGTAAATAAGTCTTCTCTATTTTGTATGCACAGTGCTGTATATTTTCATTTACATATTTATAATATTGATATTAATGCACTTCCGTAAACCGGAATATTAAATGCATTTATGTACTTAAATGCAAAGTTTAATGTTTTGACATTTATCATTGTAAATTTGTAAAACTATATTTTATTACCATTTATCTTGTAAGTTCGAGGCAAATATTTAAATTGACTTATTGCATTTGTAAATATTAATTATGTTATGTATGAAAGGCGGTGTTAAATATGGAATATTTGTTCTTGTATTTTATTATAATGATATAAGTTCTTTTAATGTAGAAAGATTCCAACAATAAATAATAGGATGCAAAGTTTAAAGTATTTTATTTTAGCGTATAGACACTAAACTGTTTAAAATTAAACAAATCTTAGTAAACTGTCCCAAGTTAAATTTATAATTAAGTCATTTTTTGTCTGCCAGTTTGGCTACAAAAATTTGTGTTGCTTACGATACATTCAAACGAACGACATAAGTTTCAGAACTGCATTTGCAAAGTGCCCGATCACATAATGGGGCCTAAGTCTTTTTTCGGATAAGGATAAAATATTATCAAAAACAAATTAAAATAAAATAAAATAAAATAAAATAAAATAAAATAAAATAAAATAAAATAAAATAAAATAAAATAAAATGAAATAAAATTAAATTAAATAAATTAAAAGTAAATAAAATAAAATAAGAGGCCATAAGTTCCAAAACATTGTAATCACTCCCAAAGGTGAGACTGGCTATTACTTAAGAGCTACAACCAAGAATATTTTGACTTATAGACCGGTGTCATACCAGTTTTCAAAAGCCAAATGTAGCAAAAATTATTAGCAGTTGGTACATTGGTAATGGGAAAATTTCAGGTTATTGGTATATAAAAAGGGAAAAATAAATTTCCCCGCAACAGATGACCGAAAGTGAGGTGGCTGGGCGAAAATGTGGGGTGGGGGTGTGAAAACGAGTTTTTTTTATGCTTTATGGCAAAAGTAGACCTCCTATTCTAGTTGTAGATAACCAAAAGACCTACAACTTTTACCTGAATCATTTTTTCACATAATCCCAAAAATATAGAGAGTTTTTTGTTTTTTATTTTTATCTTTAACAAAAATAATTCGATTTTGATGAAATTTAGTAAAAACGTATGTTATTATGTTTGAACTATGCTGTAGTTTTTTTTTTTTTTGAAGCAAAATATGTATAAATTTTTGAATTTTTTGTGAGTTTGGTTTGAAAAAATGGCCCGAATTTCAATCAAAATAGTTGCCAACAAAATTTTTTGCTTTCGAAAAATGTATGACGGCGTTTTTTTATGGAAAATGGAAGACTTTAAGATGGTGTAAGAAATCACACTGTTATTTTGAATAAAGCATTGCCAAAAATAACAAAAAAAGAACAATTTTTAGGAATTACCTAAAAATAATAACAAGTTTCCTTCTACTAAGTAAGCTTTCGAAGACACCTAAGACCTAAGTTTACTGGACCTAGTAAGCAACTAGTTAATTTATATATCCGATGGCTTAGAGAACTCATCAAAATTTCGTCGGTTTCGCTTAGAAACAAACAGTTTTGAATTCGTCTGCTCAAGTGAACACTCTGAAGCATAAACTTAACAAAGGCCATTCTTTTAGGCGTTTTTCTTTTTTAGTTCAGAGTACAGCCCAATCTATCAAACAAAAAATTGTGTTTCTTTTTAGCTCTGAGCGTTCAGAGCTAAAAATTCGTGTTTCTTCTATCGTTCTGAGTTTGTTCAGTGCACGGTCTATGAGCTCAGAATAAAATAACTGAGCAGACAGACTTAATGCTGAACACAAGCATTCGACAGCTAGTGTTCTGTTCAGGTGTGCTTCCAAAATAATTCAGAGCGCTCAGAGCACTCTTGGTTCAGACCGGAGGATGTTCAGATCATGCTCGACATGCTCGGACTCTGTTCAGAGATCTGATCAGAACTAAAAAAGAAAAACGCCTTTTGTATCCAAGATGAAACGCAAGAAATACACGAAAAAAACACCGGGGATGGTACAAGTTGAAGAGAGTGAATTAAATAATCCTCCCTGAAGGTGTAACAATATCGCTCAAAAATGTCGCTTGTTGCTCAATGACTATACGTGCTTGACTTTATACAATTTTATATTTTTTATCGCTCTCTCCATTGTTGGTCATTGCTCAATTGCCCAGTTCTTTTATTGTTGACAAAAGGGGAAATAAGTCAAAAACTGTGCAGCAAGGTTTCTGTTTAATTGAAATTCGACATATAGAAAATATTATCAAACTGCAATTTATTTTCTTGCTATTCTTGGAAAAAAAAATTAACCAACTTCGAAGAGTTCTCGAAATGAAATGACTGAAAATATTTCTATAAAATCTAACTTCTTATGTTTATGCTACAGATTTTGATATTTAGTACCCAGTGGTTTAACTGCAAAAATATTAAAATGCATAAACTATCTCCAATGAAGACAGAATTTAGTAAGGTTACATAGGAATTCTAGGCTGTTGTAAGAATAGCTTTATAAAGTAATTATTTTTTTTTAAATTCGTTACTTGGCGGATTTGTTTTTGCTTTAGTGAAAGTCTAATATTGTGAACTCAAATTTGTTCATGACAAAAATAATAAAAAAAAAAACAAGTATGAATATAAATATTTTATAAATGAGCCGTGTTTCTTATAAAAAATGCATGGCCAACGCAAACGCAGTAAAATTTACATTCAAGGCAAAGATTTTACATTCACTTAGGTACTTTTTGTTTTATATAAGCAAATAATATCACAACATTTTATTAACACTTTTTTTATTACTTGCTTGCATTGGTAATAATTGAATCAGTTATTTAAAGGAGGGAATAAGTACCATCATGCATTTGAACAAATGTTTCACAATTGGCACCAATTATTTTGCTCTAATCTGAACTTCAATATAACTTAAATAAAGGTTGGATGACCCAGCTATAATATAAATGAGAGAAGTTTGAAAGTTGTGATTGATTTTATTTCTTTAAACTTCCGATTTAGTTACACTTTTGAAGGAAACACAGCTATTGCCAAATGCCTATCTGTCAGTTGAACAAAATGGGCTTTTTATAAAAAATATATCCGGTCGATATATTTTTTCACATGAAGATTCTGTCACAAGTATCCAAGGATAAAGTTAATAACGCCTAAAATTGCAACACAAAACTCTCCATAAGAATTCGTTGTAAATAATTCCAGATTACTCGTTATTCATTTAAAAAAAAACAACATCACCTCCATTTATGTATTACTCAATTTTGAAACTTCCGAATATATTTTGTGTTTCTCCTTGGTTTAAAATTAAAAAAAAGGAATTAAATTAATGATTCTACTTTCATTTACTTTATTGTTGCTTACACATCCAATAAAAATTATCTTTACTTTACAAATTGTAAATGCTTTTAAACAAAAGAGCTGACACAAAAACTTTCCATTATAAAACACAACGAGATAGGTCAGTTTAGTAGCGCAATTATAAGCCAGCCTGCCAATAACTAACTTTAGAGACTTTTATCGATTTGATTTTGATGATAAATTTTTATCAGCATTCTTTTCTAATAGTTATAAAATAATACAAATTTCTTAAACATAAATGGCACACATTTTTAATTGCAGCGAGAAAAATGTTCCATAAAAATGCAGTGAATATCAAAAAAATTACATATATGTAAGATCACATATAGAAATATTCTAGCCTTGCCTTGGCATCACAATCATAACCACATTCCTTCCCCAGTTGTATGTCAAACTGCATATCCACAGCAACATCTAACATTATCATCTGCGCAATAAATATATAGGTTCAAACACAACAACGAAAAAAAAAAAAAACGACGAACAAAATCAAGAAGCTTAAAAAATTACCACTAAATTTCATATCATCATCGGAAACACGTCTCTTAATTGCTGCACCATCAACATTCAAAATGTGTGGCATCAAAACGGTTAGACACCAATCCATAAAATATAGCACTATCTATCTAATCCCGTATAGCGAAGATACACAACTATAATTTTATTTGAAATGTAAAAAAAAAGTGAATCAAGGAAAATAATAAAAAAAAAATTCAAGAAAAAAAAACATCACCAGCAGCATCACAAATTATTTTATAACATTTTCGCCTTTGGCAATATTATGGCCAACTTAAATGCATAAGACACCAGTTAAGCGAGTTTTGTTGTGCTCTTTTTTTCGAATCTGCCTGTTATTGGTGTTGTTGGCTATTAGCTTAACAATTTTATTATTTTTTTTATTTTTTTTAAGTCAAAGAAGCCCGTTAAATATTTGCAACATAATTCTAAAGATAAAACTAGTTGATTGATTTTTTTTTAAATATAAATTTAGAGAAACAAAAATAGATCAATTCACCCTGACGACGACGATGATGGAAGAATCTAGTTCAATAACTGTTTCACTAATACTTTCCAATGATAGTAATCAAGGATAGTGCTTTTACTTACATGCAATGTGAAGTAGTCCAATAAGGAGAAATACAAATTCCTTGTAATTTATCATGATTTTAATTTTTTGTTTCTGTTTTAAATATTAAAAGCACACTTTTAGGATGACCGAGATCCTTTTTTTTTCTTAAACTTTATCCTCGAACCGTTTTCTTCAACGAGCACTTCACTTTAAACGATGAATTAATTTTTGTTTCTTTTTTTTTAACAAACGGATCAATATTGTTAAAAGAAATTTATTTTATTAACCATGCAGAGAAAAATCCATCCAAACAGTTGTGACACCCAAACCACACTGAATTGAAGATCTAGTGACTTCAACAGGTAGTAAGTAGGTACACCTCACCTCACACTTGATCCAAACTTGAGATCGACGACGATGTTGAAGAAACAAAAAAAAAATAAAACAAAAATCTCACTGAAGTTGAAGCTGTTTGTGGTGTTTTACAGAGGCAAGCGAATAATGGCAGTGTAACAACATCCACAACATGGCTGATTGTCGAACAAAACGTAACTTATAAAAGTTAAAAGCCATCTCATTGTAGCCATGGTCGATGATGGTTGTTGGTTGATGGTAGATCAGGAGAGGACTAGTAAAATTAATTACCTAAGTAATAAATTTAAGCCCTTAAATTGGATACAGGTATCAAAGGTAATCCAAGAAAGTCTTGTTAAAAGTATATTATTTCACTTTATAATATTACTCAACTTAGAATAGAATTTGAATTTTGAGTTTTTGTTTATGGAATAAAGGCTAATCGTAAATCCCAAAGAAATTACTTTTCATTTATAAAGGGTTTTTCAACAGGGACGCTACCAAAGTAGAGCGACAGGGACAGCAAACGACGCCATATTTCTTGCCGCTCTTTTGACATTTCTCTTCATTAAGGTTTGCCATTTTATGATGGAAAGATATACGAGCCAACAACTATTTGAAATTATTAAAATTTACTACCGAAAGTCGGAGTCAGTGGCCTCAACGTTAAGATCGCTACGTCCAATTTGTGGTCGTCATAATCGTCCTAGCAGATCAACAATTGAGCGTCTCGACGAAATAATTTGAATCCACAGGCACAGTACAAAATGTTCCCGTGCCAGTGAGACAAAGAAGTGCCCGTAGTGTCGAGAATATTGCTGCCGCGGAGGCTTCAGTTGCAGAAAGCCCAAATGTGTCTCTCACACGTCGTTCTCAACCGTTGGGCATCTCTGTGACGTCGTTGTGGCGAATTTTGCGAAAAGATCTTGGCCTGCATCCTAACAAGATTAAATTGAAGCAAGAACTGAAGCCGCTTCACCACCAGAAGCGTCGTCTGTTCGTGAATTGGGCTGAGCAACAACTTGAAAATGATTCGGATTTTCATCGAAAAATCATCTTCAGCGATGAGGCTCATTTCTGGCTGAATGGCTTCGTCAATAAACAAAATGTGCGGTATTGGTCAGGCAGCAATCTACACGTACTCCATGAGTCATCATTGCATCCCGAAAAAATTACGGTTTGTTGTAGTTTATGGGCCGGCGGCGTCATTGGACCGTACTTCTTCCGTGATGATCAAGACCGGCACGTTACTGTGAATGGGGATCGCTACCGTTCAACGATAACCGAATATTTTTGGCCCCAATTGGATGATGTGGACTTGGAGGACATGTGGTTCCAACAGGATGGTGCCACAAGCCACACACACAGTGAATGTCACAATCAATTTATTGGAAACCAAGTTTGGAGAACGTCCAGTCGCTTGGCCACCTCGGTCGTGCGATTTGGCGCCGTTAGACTATTTTCTGTGAGGCTACGTCAAGTCTATGGTCTATGCCAACAAGCCAGCGACGATTGATGAACTTCGTACGAATATCGAACGTGAAATTGCAGCAGTATCGACCGATTTATGCTTGAAAACCGTCGAAAATTGGGTTCAGCGACTGAACTTCTGTAAACGTGCCCGTGGTGACCATGCTAAAGAAATCGAGTTCCATACATAATGGCATCGAACGTACTTTCACACGAATAAAGAATTTCATTGATATCCAAAACCGTTTTTGTTTTATTTAAAAAAACTTTAGTAGCACTCTTTTTGAAAAATCCGATATAATATTCCAAAGAATGAGAAACAGATAAAGAGACCAGATTAAGAATCTACCTTCAAGTTTCTAACGGCCAAATTCCTTACATAAGTGAAGAGTGTTTCTTTTTTAGGTGTAGAACTTAGAAATGGAATAAAACAAAGAAGATTTTTATAAATTGACATGAAATTTTACTTTATTCGAAAGATAATCTTCTGGCATTGCAATTGAACTATGATTTCTGGCATAAGACCGCCACAACTGGCTCGAACGTAGTCTAATCTGGAGGTCCAATTTTCGATGACTTTTTCCAACATTTATGGCCTATAGCAGCAATAATAATTCGAGACGAACATTGTCCTCCAAGTGGTCAATCGTTCCGGACTTATCGGCGTAGACTAGCGACTTCACATATCCCCACAGAAAATAGTCAAGCTTAAGGAGTTAAATCGTACGATCTTGGAGGCCCATTCACGGGTCCGTAACGTGAAACTATGTGGTTACAAAACGTTTCCTTCAATAAATCAATTGTGGAATGAACTGTGTGACATGTTGCACCGCCTTGTTGAAACCACATCTCCTGCGCATCATGTTTGTTCGACTGATGAACGAAAAAATCAGTAATCATGGCTCTGTAGCGGTCACCATTTACTGTAAAGTTCAGACCGGCATTGTTTTTAACGAAGTACGGACCAATTATTCCACCAACCCATTAAGCATTCATAACAGTCAGTTTTTCTTGATGTAAGGGTGTCTCAACATATGTTAGGTTAGGGTGAAGTGGCTGCCAGTCATGAAGATTGACACACTTAAGCCATCATTGTGACACAACATGACTCTAGGAAAACCCTATTCCTTACTCGGTGAACCATTTAAAGCTTCTTATGAAGGGCAGTAGACTGTCTATATCCAAGTTTATTAGATCACTAGGATTATTGAAGTAAAAGTCACCAAGGTGAAGTCTTCGCCTATGAGATAGAGCAGGGCACGTGCATAGAAGATGGAGGATCGATTCAATCTCTTCCTCATCCATACAGCTTCTGCATGAATCGTTAGAGAACACGCCAAGACGCGTTGCGTGCTTTCCTATAAGATTGTGTCGGGTTGTAACACCAATCATCGAGCCAATGTACAATCTACTTAGAGATATCAAACACTTAGACCGCTGTAAATTCATTACTGGCCAGATTTGTTTTGTTGCCAAACAAGTATTAATAATGTTCCATTATTATCATCACTCCAAATACAGCAGTTTTGTTTATTGACGTATCCATTCAACCAAAAGTGCGCTTTGTAGCCAAACAAAACTATTCGCTTATGAAAATTGGGATCAACAGCAATCTTGTTTTGGGCCCATTTACGAATCCACGCCTTGCTAGGTGATTCTGTGGCTTAAGTTCTTGCACGAGTTGAATTTTGTAAACACGCAAACCAAGATTTTTCCGCAAAATCTTTCATAAAGTGGATGGACACATATCCAATTCCTGTGCACGATGGCGGATAAACTGATTCGGGTCTTTCTCTACGCTCTACAGCAGCAATGACTTCTTCTGTACGCACTTTTAGACGTCTCTGTGGATACTTATTATCATTTAGAGTAAACGTGTTAGTTAGTCGAATTAATTGCTATGATGGATTAATGGTATTTCGAACAGAACTATATGATTTTAAAAATAAATTTGCACAATTTGGAAGCGTTGTTCAGGTGTCCAGTCTATTCATGTTGAAATGCCAAACCAAACTAAAAATAAATCACTTGACAGCTGACAAAATGACCGCCAATTAAAATTGTTACTAAGCTTGACCATTAGTTCTGGTACTCGGACCTGACAAAAAGTTAATACCTGTGTATTTATTCACATCACTATAGTACCAGATTTAAGTAAACAAGAGGGTTCTAGGAACTTAATACGTCTAAAACTGGTCTTGTACTGATTTTGACACTCATTTGTTTTGCAATGCTGATTTTGCCGAATGTCGGGATTAATCGCAATGTATGGAGAGACCAATGTGTGTTTGTTTATTGAGTGTTCACAAAAACACATTTAAAGCTGTCCATACACGACAGAGCCAACGAGCCAAATTGGTTGTATGATCTGCCCCGAGATCCATTTAATTTTTCAGCCAATCTGAAATTTAACCAAGCCAAAGGGATCGGATGGCTCGGTATGTGTATGGCCAGCTTTATGGGAAATTAAATCGAAATATATTTTTTGAATCCAAAAACGCATTTTGGAAGACATTTATGCTGATATTGGAACATATTCCAAGTTATTATGCTCCAATATCCTTATTCAATAAATACTTGTTGATATTAATTCCTTTAAAAGTATTATTTGCTAGTAAGATTTTCCCTCTGAAGTATATCGATAAGTATCGAAGTACTCTAAATAATATCAATCGAAAACGCACCTATCAACTATTTTCAGAAGAAAAACAACCAATAAATTATCAAAATTGCATAAAATATCTTATACGGCCTCCAGATGCTTTTTGAAGTGCTCACTAATACCGATTAATAATTAATACTGGACAAAGTATATTGTGAGGACCTAGCAAGTACCGATTTGTAAATCATAGCCAAATTGATATGACTAGGGCTTAGTACCTAATTGTGTGAAGAAATGAGGTGACTCCGATTTGAGTATTATTTTAAGTACCAGTAGGTACTAGGGTAAGCGAAGAAATCGGAAGTAAGAGAGCTGTATTAAGTTCCGCAAACCAAAAACTTGAACAAGGAAATATCGTATTTCCTACTTGCATGTATCATTTACAAATTTTTATTTTTACACTTTCGGAAATAATTCAAACACTTGGTTCTGATTCTTCTTCGAGAAAATACAAAAGAGACATAAATCAATTTTGTAGTCAATACCTACTTAGTACCGTCAGAGGGACACTTTTTTTTTATTGGAATTCATTTCTTACAAACTTATTATAAAATTCAGCTTGGGAGTCATATTTTTAAACCTGTTGCTAGGACACCATTTTGAAAATGGTACCCAATCTGTTTTCCGGCCAGAAAACCGAATTCATGCTTTTTTTGGGACCGTATTTTAATATTTGTAATTTAGTTTAGGACTCATTTTGTAATCTTGTCGCTTTGACGCCATTTTCAAAATTGCCCCACAATCCTGTAAATTATTTGGAATTTCCAAGTTATTTAAAGGGAACATGCCTGTGCTTATGTTAAAGTTTGGGACTTTTTTTTAGACATTTTTAAAATTTTGAAAATGAAAAAAAGTTATAGAAACGCCTCTTGATTTCAAACGCATGTTGGAAAAATTAAGGTTGATATATGAAAAGATAGGCGTTGAGTAGAAATACCTTCAGTTATCCTATATTTCCAGCAAAGGTTTATCTCAGTTCAGATTTAACAAATCTATTTAGTCTTTTCATCGAACAATAAGATTTATTTTAACAGCACATTTAAAAATTCAAATTGTGCTTAATTTTTTTATGAAGTGGAAGTGAATAGAATGCTTCATTTGTGAAGAACTTAATAAAATTTGTAAAAATACTTGCCCTAGGAAGATTTAACAAGATTGTTTTCAAATCTTCAAGATTTAAAAAAAAATTGGTATGGTAAATCTTCGAGATTTATTAGAATAAGATTTGAGGTATATCTTGTTTAATTTCAGATAAGTGTTAGGTAAAAATGAATATAAGAGTACCCGTATTGCTACTTTTTTGATGTCAAAGAGTGGGATTTGCTTTTTTTTGGTATTTTTGATATTTTGAACAAGAAGAAAGGTATAAAGTCGCCTCGAGATTCCAAACGCATGTTGGGAAAATAAGTTGTAAGTTCTTTCGTGTTCAAAATATTTGAAATCACCAAAAAAGGACGGCAAGTGCTACCTTTATTTAGTAATTTATGTGTTTTCCTTTAATCTGCCATTTTCCACAGATTGGGTGCCATTATTGAAAGCGGTATCCAAGCGAAAAAATTACAAAAATGACTCGCAAGATAAATTTTATTTTTATTTATTAATTTACTCTTATTACTACCAACTTTACTCATTCACGATTAAAAATAAACTGCGTCCTCTGCCAGTCAGACATGTGCTTTTAAACTTTTCACAAAGTTCCTCAAAAAGGTTCTAGTAATTGCTTCCAGAGCTTTTCATAGGGGAAATTTCCTACAAATTCCCCATTCCAAAACTTTCAATTTGACGTTTAATATTGAAGATCGAAAGCTAACCAAAACTCTCCACAGGTTGATTTGTGTCATGTATAATCCGGGATTCGTTGTTTCTTTCATTCGCGAGTCGTTATAGTACAAATGTGAGAGTTGTTACAATAACATATTCAAAAAAGCTTAAAAGCAATACTTCCTCTCCTTTTATACATAACATTCACGTAAGGCCCGTGAACCAGAGTCTTGCACTGAACCATAGAGTACCTATATTATCTAGAGAACCGACTTCAGGGATTTTTCTCTTTCACCCTACAAATTGCACTGAGAGAATTTTCTCCACACGGCAGAGCATGTGGTAGCTGCCAAATGCATTTTAAATGGAACCACACCAATACAATGATAACTTAATGGATTTTGACTCATTCGACTGAAAAGAACAAAAAATTGAATCGAAAAAATTGTAAGGTTCACATTTAGAGCTATCCACAATTCACATGTATTCACGGACAGGGAATTTAAGAGAGTTTTCTCTTAATGTGCTCAAATAAAATTTGGGGGTGTTTTAGGCAAGAGAGGTACGAGTCGGTTCTCTAGATAGTATAGCAACTCTATGCATTGAAGGAAGATCAAGGATTCAATTCGAAATCTGCCACAAAATCAACAACCCTTAAATCAATCCTTTCCTTGAAATTCCAACCATCACGGCCTATTTCACCAACTACAAATAAAATGTACAATTATTTTTTTTTTTCTAGTTAACAAGCACAAATGAGTACATAGGAAGATTAGGAAGGCACTTGGTTTTACTAAGTACAAAAAAGTGTTTTACAAATATGTGATTATTAGAAAAACAATCAAAAAAAGCTTTTGAAAACAATAAGTTTTCTGAACTATTGTTTTACCATGTTTTGTTCTTTCTTGCAAAATGTAGGTCATTCTTATAAAATTGTAAAGTTTGTTGCAGTTGAGATTTTTTTTCAGCTCTGTGACTGATATTTAAATGGAGAAATTATTTCTTCTGTCTTGACTTAACTCACGAAAATGCTCGTTAAAATAAAAATACTTTGAGATGACTGATGACAGACGACCGACTCTTCTTCTTTGACTCAGAATGACATAATCGTCATCATCATCACTGCTACCACTAATGATATTTCTTCCGCTGCCATAAGGAAATTATAAACCTTCTTTACGGTACGGAACGGAACCTTCTCGAAGGAAAGCAAATTTGTAACATAACTAGCAAACGTCTTGAGCCATTTAAGAAATTATATGGCAATCTATTGGAAAATTGTGAATTTTGTTTCATTGGTGAAACAGAGACATACAGAAACTTGAAGGCTCACAAATGTGTTACTGTGTAAAAAACGACTTTTAATGAAACAGATTTTTCACAAATTTCAGTTGTAAATAACACAAAAATAGAATTCTGTAAACACAAAAAACTGGTGAAAGAAAATGTATTGATTTTCCACAACTTTTTTGAAAAAAGACTAGAATTTACAATTTTCGGCCTTACATTTAACAATGTAAGGCTTACAAAATCATTTCTATTTGACTTACCTATTAGTAAATTAAGTGCCAAAAACAAAACGAATAATACATATCCTATTCAATTTTAAGGGAGAAAAAACATCAAATACGTCCTTGGTTTTGTTTGGATCATCACAATCTCTATAAATCTAAGATGATCGTAGAAAACCATAGAAACTAAAATCCGAGTATTCGCTAATAGTGGCTTCTACTTCCACAGAGCGCGTGTAGCTTGTTCGAATAAAATTTGATTGGAATCATTTCAGAAGCTATATAAACATATCGTAAGTATAGTTGGCCAACTTGTAAATAATAATAAAAACAACAATACGAGAAGAAGATAAATCTCTTTTAGGTGGAACATTAGCTAGGTGTAGTATAACATTGTTGAGATGTGTGCAGATAGAGAGATATCTTATACCCTGGGAGATATACCAACAAACATTCGGATTTGTTTTCCTTCATCGTTTTTTAACGAAGATTGATGTGGTTTGCTTTGTAAAGGGTCAGGAGATAGAAGTAAAAACACATATTAGCGGTTTTGATTAGAGAGTTGTCATGATATTGGCATTAATACGAATGAATAAAATATTTATAATATAATATGCACGAGGATTAGTCAATTTTAATCTCAAGTTTTCATAATGTAGATCATCTACTATTATATGGGAAATTCCATTTAAAATGTTCAAAAAAACTTTGAATTTTTAAGACTTTGGTAATTATGGAAGTCTTTTATGACTAGCTCTAATATTCGGTTCAAAGCTTATTAAAATCGAAATCGAATATTTTGTCACGGTAAAATTTACCGCGACAAAAACTGTTCTTTGCATATTCCAAAATCACTGCTCCTGTCGTTCTTTCCCTTCGTTTTCTACAGTTGTTCTCTTCATTATACTGGGACAGAGTAGAAAAACAATGGGCCATCAGCTATTAGTACCCTATCCCAGTAGCTGCTTGAAGAAACAAGATAATCGATACCAGTAACTCTTTCAGTGGAAGAGCAAGCCATTATTCTACAAAACACCAGACGGGCGGTCTGTGTTGAGATATATCAAAAAACTAAAAAGGAGTGGGTGACAGTTGATCCCTGAACGCCCTTATAACTGACAGATAGGTGGTCTGTTCCAAATCCAAACTACCCAAAGAAGCGCGGTTGACATTTAGTCACCGACTGCTAGATGTTACTCTTTTTGAGAATGGCTTAGTGCCCAACATAATTTTAACTTTATTATTGTAAAAGATAGAACGTTATCGACTACTCCCTAACTCCCCTAATCTAACAAAAACTCACCGAAGTAGGTTATTTTTTTTTAACGCGAGTAGAATATGATTTCCAATTTACCTTTCCGCATTTTAAGCTACGAATACGAATAATTGGTCTTCTCTTTTTTTTTTTGTCGCTGAAGTTCTCCTTTTACTTCTGGGTTGTTTTAAGAAATTTGGAGGCGAAAATGATTGTAGAATTTCGAAATTGAGTTGTTCGATTTTTGGTGCGTTCATCTGGTTTTTTCTTAACAAAATTAGAAAATAGGGAGAAATGGCTGAATGTGTCCATTGGGTTCGCGCGTTCCTGGAAGCGACACCAGCGATCGGCGAATTAAACGATGACTTGTATAAGCCAGGGTTTATGTGCGAGTAAGCAAGACCACTGGATTTCGTCAACGGTGGCACTGTTCAGCAACATAGCTGGCAGTTGCTTACAAATGACGTGATAGAAGTCCGCGGGCGCCGATTGGCTGAAAGCACAGGGGGAAACAAGTCAACGAAGGTTGAACAGGCATTAAAAAATCTGGAAGAACACTCCTTGACTGAAGAGCAGCAAATAGAGATCATTTAAGGGATAATCGGAGGAAAGTGTTAAAAATCGAAGGAATTAATTTTGAGTGTTAAAGTAGAAAAGTAAAGTGAAAAAAAATTAAAGATTTGCAGTAGGGAAGACATACAGGGAAAAAAATCTACAGAGGAGAGGAAATTGGAAAATTAAGTGCAAATTTAAAACTGTTTGATATTTTTTTCTTATTTTATTCAAATTTACCTCGTCGAATTTGATGGCTAGAATTGTGCTAAGTTATAATTCGGTTTTTGTTCCGTAGTCTTTTTCCTGAGATTGCAGGACTCTTGGCCCGTTACTGAAATCCACGTTGGTCCTTTCGGGACAAAGGGATAACGTTTCATCTTGATATCACGGTTGTAATATTTGATCAAAAGATCTTTGGTTTTAACCCTCCGTTAGCAAGGTTTCCCAAGCAAAATTAATAAATAATATCCATTTGAAATTATAATTTCGCTATTTTTTATTTCAAAAATCTTTTCACCGTCGGTTCTGCTTCAAAGGTTTGCGATTTCCTTTTTCACGAAAAAAATCACTGGCACCCATTTTCTTTTTTTTCAGATTGGGAAAAGGAGCGAGAAGATTAATCAACTGATTAATTCATAAAGGTAATCGAATTTATAATATAATATCTTTACTGAGCCCACCCTTATTGAGCAGTCGAAGGTGACAGCATTTAACATGCTGAATGCGTTCTTTTTTTCTCCGCTATCGAAACCCACTCCGAAGTTTGGACTAAAATTTCTTATGACATTTCCTCGTGATCGCGCAGCTAGGTTTCGTTTCTTTTATCGTTGCCGTTCGGGTGGAAGAAAAAAATTAACAATTTCACAAACGATAAACCCAACATATAGTAGTATAGTCAAGGCATCAAACGATGGCCGCTATAAATGAACCTGGGATATGGCTTCTGCAGGTACAAACCTTATATCAATGGCGTGTTAATATTGATATAATTTTTCTTCACCAATTTATAAATGGCCAAATTGATGCTCCTGATTTTTAAAGGACCTGTATGGGCATTAATTATACCGTTATAGATTTCATTACCTGCGAAGATTTTAACTTTTTTACTTTAGTTTCCAAAGAACTAACTACGATATACATGAGCCTCTTAATATCATGTCCAAGATATTTAATGTAAAAGGCTGCTGTGTTGATTTTAACATTAGTAAAATGAGATTATTTTAAACCAGTGCAGTGCAGTTAGGGCTGGCCACGCTACCAGAAAAGTCTCGGTATCTGAAACCGAAGCGACACCGAGACAATACCAGCTCCAAAGCATCCGGAATGATATCGAGACGATACCGAGCCGAGATTTTCTTATACGAGACCGAATTATAAGAGACCGACGGCTCTAACGGTTTGAATGACGTTTTCACAGTTTTTTTTCTTAGAGCTAACCATTTCACGCCCATTTTTATTTTTATTTGTTTCCTGAAACAAATCATTTGAATGAAATTTTCAGACTTAGCTAGAAGAATTGATTTAAGTGAAATTCATTAACTGCCTCGCATATTTTTCTTATATCTTGGTTTCTCGGAAACGAGTCCAATGATCTTGTAAGGGCATTATTCTAATAATAATAATAATCGGAACTTTACTTAGACATTGTGAAACAAGTCTTTTAAAATTGTTTAGACAGTACAAAAAACATTAATTTTAGAGGCTGTCTTTCATATATTACTCTATTACTCGTATAAATGATTTTTTATTAAATCTTAAAAATATCAAGCGAGTTCAACTACAACATCAAGAACATAGAGCCAAGTCGGGCATTTTATTTTTGTTTGTGACAAAGACCAGACGAGACCGATACCACTACCCAGGCGAGACTTTGCTCTACGAAACCAAACGAGACTGAGTAATGCGAGACCGATACCGTAACCCTGACGATACTGAAATTTTTCGATTTTGACAATATCGATACTATATTTATATCATGGCCTGCCTGGTTTTGACATTTTTACTGTGTAAAATGTCAGAATTGAGTCAGACTCCCTGCGCAGCTCATTTGTCAGATTCTTAAAAAGGGGTGATTATAAGAAAATTTCCTTAGGTACATAAAACAAACTGAAACATCCAATGATATTCACTTGCACAAGAAAACTTAAAACGTGGAAACTTAAAAAGTGGAAATAAAACAAAATCACTGTAGTCACAAGGAATGTATGTGCGTGCAAACTTATTTTTTAGGATCCAAGAAGTACCGCCAGTCCGAAAACAGTTAATTTCCCAGCTTGGTCGCGCCTGGTGAAGTGAGAGTTGTTGTCATAGAGCTATGAGTGGTTGGTGAATAGCACAAATATTATTTGAGCTACGAGCCTCATAAACTTGAGAACCGCTTAAAAATGCTTGTTGAATATCGCCCTTAGATTGTATCTTCCTAAAAACATTGACCTTTGAATTTTTGGCATTAAGACCCTTAAGATTTATAAACCTTTAATTATCTATAATTATATATTTTAACGATCACTTTAAGCAGAATAGAGGAAAGTTGATAGTCAAAATTAGAAAGTAACAAAACAGTGACAGTCAACTATTGCCTCAGAAGATTACAACAGAAAATACCAGTACTGAAATGCAAAAACCCCAATCATTGGAACCAAATTTAATTAATCCCAGGATTAAAATCCAGAAATGACAGTCATCGGGGTTAAAACTATAAAAAAAATGCACTCTACAGTTTTCAAAAACTGGTTCACAGTGGTCCGTTTGTTGTATTTTGGCGACAAAAATTGTTTCCCATGCCAATTTTCAATGCAATGAAATTGATGATTTGGGTTTGGGGATGCTGAATTTAGTGGTAGTGCTTTTTTTTCTACTTAAATAAGGGGCTTCCCAATTTTGGTCACAACATGGTCCCGAATTTCAAAATCTGAATTAAAGTACTCTAGAGTCCAGAAACTGAATGAATTTTGTGTTTGAAATGTTCTTAAATCTATATACTTTTTTGCAAAAAGGACTCCAATAGTGATTTGTATAAAATTTAAAGAAAATGGTCCAAAATGTTCAGAGATTTTCCCAAAGAAGTAGAACAAATTTAATTGCAATTTCTTAAATGTTTGCACTGGAAACTTTTTATAAATTTGACTGTTGGAAGTAGCGAATCAAAATTTAGGTCAACTACTCATGAAATCAAAAAGTTTAAAAATAATCTGAAGTTAAGGTTTTAATAATGTTGATATTTTTTCTGGTTGCATTTTTTAATCTGACTTCAGGCCAAGAATTCTGATAGTTGACAGAAAAAACTATTAAATTACCATAATTTTTTGTAATATAAGAGTATTTAAATTGCTTCGTATATAATGGTAGTTTAACGGTTTTTCCAACTGTTAACCATCAGAATATATTGCGTGAGTTGACTCACAGTTAAGTTAGGATTTTAATTGAATAAAAAAACACATTTCTGAGGTTATTTCAAGTTAAACCTCATTAAGGAATTAATGTGACCTAAACAGGGCTATGTCTAGGGGTGGGGCAGTAGGGCAAATGTCCCAGGCACCTTGCTGTGAAGGGCACCGCACCGTACTGCTAATGGCTCGCCACGTTCCATGAAAGGTGCCTTCGACAACATGTCGCTAAGGCTGACACGAGGCGAGCTTACGTTTTTTATTTAATTATTGTGATCGACATTTTTTGAATCGAGATTTAAAAAATCTATACTCAAAAATCGATATTTCGAAAGCCATGGGCGGTTTTTAATAAGTCATGTGCCTCAAAAATATGTTTGCAGAATATTCTTCAACGCAAACTTCAAAAGTCTTCTGTTCGAAAACACTAATTTTACTGCGTTATAATGATCTGAAATGAGATAGTTTCGCAAATCACTGATAAGGGGTTTTCATTTTAAATTTGGTAATTTCGTTTGACAGCTCATTTCATATTTGAATTTCAAATGGCAGTTAACTGCTTTTCGTTGTTGTTTTTTCGTTCTATTTCCATTGAGCTTTGGCATTTTCATACAAACTGTTTTCAGAGCTCTTCAATTGGACGTGTTCAATAGGTTTTGACTTAATTTCCAACCTTATTTCGTGCGAATTTGGTTGAAATTATCTCATTTCAAAATGTGATTTTGTATGGGAAATGAGATGATTTCGTATCCAATCTGGAAATTTTCAACGAAATTAACTCATTTGGTTTAATGAAAACATAGTACTAGTATTTAGTATTGTATTCAATAATCAAGTTTGCTGAAGTCACAAATTTGAAAACATCATCTACGGTTCAACTGAGCAGTATGAAAATCGAGAGCAAAAAGCCAGAGAGTGTGTTTGTAAACGTCAAAAGGTTTTGCAAGTTATTTGACAGGCATTGATCAAACAAAATTGATGATCTGCGTCAAAAAATTATGATCACTAGGCGACCAAATTGAAATTGATTTGCCGTTTTCAAAAAACGGCTGATACTGTGATAATGATGCTGGATTGTCATAAATCGGAAGAAAATGTATTTTAAACATAATCTAAAATAAATAATAACTGAGAACAAAAAAAGCAGATGACGCCACCATCGAAAGAAGACAAGGTCTTCAATTGTACATTTGACTCGAAGGACCAAATTTACAATTGACGATCTTGTCTTCTTTCGATGGCGGCGTCGTCTGCTCTTTTTGTTCGTCGTGGTTCCTTTTTTTCTTTTTCTCTAATTTCTTTTTTTAAAAAAAGAACACTCCTTATGTTTGGTTTTTTTAATTTAACAATTGAACTTTTATTTTACTCCTTTAGTTTTACTTACTTTATTGAATTGAATACTAAC
This sequence comes from Dasysyrphus albostriatus, assembly GCA_946251815.1. Lineage (NCBI taxonomy): Eukaryota > Metazoa > Arthropoda > Insecta > Diptera > Syrphidae > Dasysyrphus > Dasysyrphus albostriatus. Next base: position 69,195,241 of record OX276335.1, read on the forward strand.
TTCGAACAATTAAAACTTAAAGAGTGGCATCAAGGGAAATGTGTTGACCACGAGTGCACAAAAAAGAATGTCGATTAGTCATTTGGCCGGAAAGCGGCCATTTTAGATATAATTTAATTTAACGAAAGGGGTTTGTCCGTAGACTGGGGCAAAATTGTAGGAAGAGCTACAATTGTGCCTCGCTGACAGATGGCGTTAACACGTGTTAAAAAGATAAACAAGAATATACTCGTATGATTAGAGTTTTCGTTGATTCCGTGCAAACATACCTAGCAGAGCCATGTATTTTAAATTACATTGCGTTGGAAAGAAATGAACGACAAAAAATGTCGAATTGTTAAGATGCCCACAGGTTGAAAAGTCTATTTAAATACATGTATCGACTTTTTTGGAAAAATATATCGATAAGTCGATTAATGTTGATCCTTTTCTAGACTTTTTTCAAGGCAGCTGGCTTTTTGTCTTAATTCGAAGGTACAAATTTTATGAAATATAAATTACCAAAATTGGAATTCTACCTTGCAAGAAAGTCGATATAAACCGTCATTTCAACTGGTTAAATCGGTATTTTTACCGGTCATTCGTACGTAACCTATACTGAAATATGTTGGTACTGGTTTTGAGTCGATATAAAGACGATGGAAGAGCACGATTTAATATTTAATTTTTGTATTAATACTGTATTAAAATTTTTGTAGCAAAAATGGCAGCTTCTTTGAGCTTGCCCCAGGTGTTCTAAGTGCTAGAATCAGCCCTGGACCTAAAACACGTCACTTTCTTTCTGTAATCCCTAATCTTCAAAATTCAATTTTCAAATCAGTTGTATCTGTCTCTGGCAACGCCCTCATATCGTCCCGTGATTGCAAGAACTAGGTAACTCAATTTTAAAAATTGTGGAGATAGAAAGGTTCATAGATACCTAGCTACCAGAGAACGCGTAAAAGTTTAATATTTATGTTTCTCACACTTCATAAATATCTTGTATTTTTCTATGGCAGTAAAATATTGGAAGAAAAGTCTTAAAAATTGCACAAAATAATACCGTTTTTGACGAGATATTGTAAAAATTAAAAATTGAGTTACCTACGGGACGATATGGCAACGCATTAATATAATTGGAGATGAATTTACCTTAGTTTACGATCATAGACACTTCCGAATGGATACAATTATTATAAACGCAGCTGATTGCTTTAAAATGCCTTCATCAAGTTTATTCAAAAGTTCATGTTAGCTCTACGCAATCATGAATTACGTGAAGTTAACATACTAGATGTATACGGCTTTAAGAATAAAAATACATAACGATTAAAATAATACGATTTTTTCTGGAGAATCAAAATAGTTAATCCAGAAATTTGGTTTAGTAAACTTTTCTCTTTGAAATTGTTAGAAAATTAAATCTTAATACTTATGCAATTTTAAGACCTAACATATTTAAATTTCTAATAAGCAAACCGGTCACTAGAAATTAAAATATTTAAGATTTTTGTTTTTTCTAAATGCTTGGTTGATACTTTTTCCTCCTCTTAAACTGTCACTTTAATGATTATGCATGTTGAACCTAAATTTCTAAGTTTTGTTTCAGCAAATGGATTAAATATGTAAGTCTAATTTAAGAAACAAAAGCACTTTTATTTTAACAACTTTTGACAGACAATCGAATAAAAAATGTTATCAAGTGAAAGTGATAAACGATCAAAAAGATCAGCCAAGAGCCCAAGACACAAACACTAGGTATGTTATTCCTACCTGCAACTGCAGGTAACTTATTTCCTACCTTTTTTTTAACTCATTAAACTTACTTGATATAACTTGATTTTAAAATTGAATAATAAATAAAACAGACAAAAAAAACCATCGCTCGCCGTTGGCATCTGCCAAAACTGACACGACGACGACGCAGCGGACGTCAATGTACGAAGTACGATTCTCAATTTATTTAATTATGCAATTGACAGGCCAATAAGATGCTTAGCTATAAAAAAAAAATGTTTAACAGAAACAAGTCGCATGTTGTGTGTCTTTGTGGTTACTCTTTCCTGCACTTCTTACATACATTATTTGTAGATAGGTATTATATTTCATTACCTACAAGTTTGGGGTTTGCTATAGGCTAGGAACATGGTGTAGGTACATGAACTTCAGAAGGGAAAGTAATTGATTTGATTGTTTCATTTTTTAGACTCATAGAGACATTGGAAAGACTGCCAAAAATCTATGGGTTAGGTCTTTTACGCAGGTAAAGACAGTATTACACCTTATTGGAGGGAGTGAAGCATTGCTCTGGTAGGCGTAATGGCATGCAAAAATAGGTTCCTTCCGGTAAGTATCTCGTTGCTGAACACACTGCAAATAAATGTTATTTATCTTATTGTTTTCAGGTCCGCATCTTAGATTTCTTTAAGATGGGGCCCAAATTTTCCGCCTGGAAATATAATAAAGTTTTAAATGAGGCTGAAAACTTGTCAGTTATGTACCCTTTTGCTACAAGAAGCAATACAAACAAAAATTAAAAAAAAAAAGGCTACTCAGCTAATTCGGAATACAGCTTTTTATCATGTTGGAAATGAGTACAACTACTTTATTAATTTTTCATATACAATTGTTTGATGGTAATGAGCATAAAATGTTTGTTTTGTTAACTACATAGGGGGAATTACTGATGGGATATCAAAATTAACCAAAAGTTTTTACTAGAAAGGCCCCCACAAGCTTTTGAAAAATTTACCTCGACTTTATTTTTCCTACGGAAAATTTCCATAGTCTTGACAAAACTTGGCATGAACTTGCCATTTTCCCTTGCGAGTAGTTTTGAAAATATGTTCTATGAGTGCTGAGTGTTTTTATTCAAATTTTAAAATACTAAAGAAGACAATGATTACCTATGAGTAATAACGACTTGATTATGTAGACATGAGGTCTAATTTCGTGAAAATCTTGAGTTTAATGGAGTGAAGATAAAAAAAACTAGTGTCTTCACCAGTTGCACAAGCATATTGAAATTATTGCAAGGACACCTATAATAAATTTGTCAAACACGAACATCTTTCTATGAACCCTCAAGAACTAAGCAGTATATCTTGATTTTAACAACTCGAATGTCAATTTTCTACTATTTCCCATAATTTTATTTCTAAAGACATATTATTAAGACAGCGTTATTGGAACAAAATCTTGCATTCTATATATATAAATCTATACTGAAAAAATCTCGCAGGTTCAAAATTTGGTTTTTCATAATGTTGCTATTGCAAATTCTGCATTAAATACTATCGGAATCAAGAAATCCTGCAAATACTTGGAGAGTTAAAATTTTGCTAAATTTAATTGCAAATTGCAAAGTGGTTTAATTTTGCAAGATTTATTAATTTTAACAGAATATATCGAATGCATGTCTCCTTTTAAACCATTTTGTTATCCACAATAACTGTTGTTTATATTTCAATTGTTGTTAAGAGAACAATCAAGAGAATATAGAAATTGTATAATAGTAGGGGCGTTAGTGCACGATATAAGGGTATACCTGTCTGTTTGACCTGACGAAGTGAGCTTTAGTATACTAATAGTTCATGTCCTAAATTTACATCTAAGAAGTGTTGCCAAGGTGGCAATACTGTCAGCAGAACGAGGAAATGGTTGCCGCTTGTCATTCATTGGCCTATAAATCGAGAACCAGAAGTCGGATGATGATCAGAGAACTCTCGTTGGATTCAGCACCCTCGTAACCATAGGACCACACGGAAAGAATTCATGCATCAGATCACGAAAAATGAGCTGCAAATTATGAAAAATTAATCCCGATTTATACCTTACCTTGGGATTTCGGAATTTACGAATATTTGTTTGCAATTTGTGAAATTGAGCAAAATGAGGATATTGATACTCAAAAATCGTAAATCAACACTTTTAAGAATCAATTATGCTATGGAGAGAAAACAAAATTGCGAACAACAAATAGCAATTTGATTCAAATATTCGTCAATTGCACGATTTGTAAATTGCAAAAAAAATTTGTGATCACCACTTTTATTTATGAGTTTCAAGTTAGCAAAGCAACTTTGGCGAATCGAAAAATGAATATGTAGATAATTTACCGTTAATTAGTCGTTAACTAGTCGTGACAAATTGGAATTTGTCGTTCAATGTTTTCTATGTCTTTTTGGGTCGAAAATCAGTAAAAACGAAAACCAGTAAAATCTTCTTATACCTGATGGTTGAAGTATTAATAACTTGCCATTAATTAGTTGTTAATTAGTTGTGACAAATTCAGTTTGATCGTGCAGTGTTTTCTATGTTTTTTTGGGTGCTTTGCTAACTTGATATCACGGATCGAAAAATTAATAGGTGCATATTTTGTCGTTAATTAATCGTTATTGAGTTGTGGCAATTTCGATTTCGAATTTGTCGTTCTATGTTTTTTTTTATTTTTTTTTATTTTAAAAGTGGTAACAAATTCCAAATTTTAATATTTTAGTACTTAATAATTTGCTGTTATTTAATTATTTAACTGTGAAAAAATCAATTTTGTCATGCGATGTTTTCTCTGCGTTTTTGGATATTTATTTTCTATGAGTGTCAAGTTAGCAAAGCAACTTTGACCAATCGAAAAATGGGAGGTTGGATAATTTGCTGTTGAATAGTCTTTAATTAGTTGCGACAATTTAGAATTTGTGCTTCAATGTTTTCTATGTTTTTTGGGTGCTTTGCTAACTTCACAAAACTCGAAAAGTGCTAAAAACTTCTTATACTTAATGTTTTATGGCTAAATAATTTGCTGTTAGTTAGTCTTTTATTAGTTGTGAAAAATAAAATCTAATCGCTTTATGTTTTCTCTGTTTTTTTAGGTCCTTTAATAGCTTGATATCAAGTTAGCAAGTTAGCAAGTTAGCAAAGTATCAGCCAAAACAGGGATAAAAACTGATAATATAATGGTTTATGGCTTAATAATTTGCCATTAACAAGCTTTGAATTAGTTGTGACAATTTTGAATTTGTCGTTCAATGTTTTTTTATGTTTTTCTTCACTTTTTGTTTACTTCACATCAAGTTTCCATATAAATACCTCAAAAAGTGGTCTAAACTGCTGAAATGAATGATTTATGGCTTAATAATTTATGGTTATTTAGTCTTAAGTAAGTTTTGAAAATTTCGAATTTGTTGTTCTATGTTTTCTATGTTTTTTCGAAAATTGGCTTAAACTTCTAGACATAACATTTTATTACATTATGATTTGCCTTTTATTAGTCGTTAATTAGGTAGTTGTGACAAAATCAATTTTCTCGTGCAATGTTTTCTATGTTTTTATTTTATTTTTCTAAACTTATATGAAATCAACAAAGAGCTCCAGAAAAGTCTTACAACCTATTATATTAAAATTTTTAATTGAGTAATAATTTGTCTTTGATTAGTCATTGATTAAATGTGACAAATTAATCATTGTCGTCCAATGACGTCTATTTTTTTGTTTTGGCTTTAATTCAAATGAAACATTCAAAAAGATTTAAAATTGATTGTATTGCTTTATTACGCTTTTACTTGGTCAAATGAGGTTTTGTTGAAATATATATAGAAAACATCGCACGAAAAAATTGATTTTTTCACAAATAATTAACGACTTATTAAAAGGTAATTATTAAGTAATAAAATGTTATGTCTAGAAGTTTTTACCACTTTTCGAAAAAAAAACATTGAAAACTTTGCACAGCAAATTCAAAATTGTCAAAAATAATTAACGACTAATTAATGGCAAACTATCCACCTATTCATTTTTCGATTCGTCAAAGTTGCTTTGCTAATTTGACACTCATCTTTTATTTCGTGATATTGCCACTAGTATAGTCAAACATTAACACCAACTTTTATCATTGTACCAGTTTTGGGAAGGGTTACATGGTAGTAGTTCAAAATTTTTACAATTTATTAAAAAACACCCTTTCACTACAAATATATCTGTAGACTTTCTTGAAATCTTATTACTCATGACAAATTAAGTATGTGGACCAAGTTTCATCACTTTGAAATTTGGTTTCCCCCAATAAATTGATTGTTTTGCGATGCGTCGCTCGAACCAAACCATTATTTTGTTAATAAATTTGCATGATTTGCAAACGTTGTTCGAGTAAGTCTATTCATTATGAAATGGCAAACCAAACTGAGCATAAATCAAGAGACAGCTGTCAAAAAGACCAACTCCGAACAAAGTATTGCCAGATTGAAAACCACACGTCTAAGAAAACACCTTTTATTAGGAACACCCTAATATGAAGAGTATTCTTATAGTGGTAAATGATTAAATACAAACAAATTTATTATACATTTATTAATAAGGATTACCATTCAATAGATGCATACATCATAACTTTTTGTTTTTCATCATTTATAGGCGGGTATATCTTTAATGACGAGCTTGTATGTAATAGGTTTGAACATCAAGATTCATGACCAAATTCTTGTGATCCGATTATTTGGATTAATAATTATAATTAATTCTAAATTGTCAATTTTTGAGTAATAAACTAATGACGGTGTCAAAGAAAAAACAATACATAAACATCATGCATCAATTAATCGATCTTGTAGGGACTACTTTTTACCAATTACCCAAGCAAAAACATGGAACATAATCGGAAAAAACATAAGAAATTCAGGTCTATCTACATAACTTTCGACTTGTATTGTCATCATCATGGTATTGTTGTATACAATGTCATTATGATACAAATATTTACTTTTTACTTTTACTGGACTTTTTTTTTGCAGAACATTAACCTTTATAAATAAATAATAGTCCAATTGTCTGGCAAGCAACAGATGTCTACCAAGGTTGACAGATTAACGTGTTGACAACTTGTGCATCTGAAGCGACGATAACGCAACATTTATAATGTTTTATATGAAGTTTTTGTTTTGATCGTGTTTTCTTCTATTTACTTTCGATTAAAGCGATTAAAGAATTATTGATTGCATTTTTTTGTTATTATAGACCGGTAATAATACTTTCATATTAATAATAATTGTAAGAGTAAATTTAGTAAAAGTTCCAACATTGTTGTTAATGAAATGATCGATAATTATGCCGGTTGCTGTAATAGCAAGTTATTTTTTATTTATTTTAATCTTTCCACGGATTTGACTAATGTTTACTTTTAGGAATTTGAGATATTTAATAATTACTGACTAAGTTTTCAAAAACACATCTTTCTGTTTATTCACAGTTTGTTTAATATGCAGGTAATATGTTTACACAGGCTATGGTTAAATGACGCTTGTCAACAAAAATGGCCTGACTAACTATTCCTTCGACTAATAACTCAAAATATGATTTTATCATTAAAATTTTGTTAACAAACACATTCTATGAATTAACAGTTCCAATAATCATTGATTAAAAATAATTTTGTGTAAGCTCCATAGGCCAGTTTTACAAATATTTAATCTGTGATTAAGCAATTTTAACTCACCGACTTCGGCAAACTAACTTAGGTTCAACGATGATTGAGGCATTAAATTGGCTATTATAATATTCTTGAATCTTTAACCATCGTTTAACTTTAAAAATTCCGCAAACATCAGTTAGTAAAAATTTTTGAAACATGGATCAAAATATGAATCACGTTTTAACCTACAACTGGACCTAAGGGCAAGTTTTTCAGTATACAGAGCTAACTCAGCCAATTCTGTAAATAAATTAACCCTAAGTTATGTAACTCGGAAACAGTTTTCAGTTGAGGATTAACTTTATCTTTCAGTTGTCAAAAATCTATTGAAATTGATGCTCAACACTTTGTATCCCTTGTTTTTAATTATAGAAATCGAGATGACCACAGCCAAAACCACTGAAAAATACAATTCAAGAATCAACTCAGATTTATTTCAGGGACTAGGATGATCTTGAACTGAAAACCTTGCCTAAATGTCTCAAATTGAAAAAAAATAATAATAATAAATAAATTAATTAATTAATTAATAATGAGTTTCAGTGATCATTATTAAAGTGGAAACAGAAAAAGTTGATCTATACAATAATTACCTTCGTTTCCGATCCTAGTATTTATTGAACACCAACATTACATCCCAAGAAACTTTACTTCTCAGACTATAATGTTTCATCAACATCATTTCTCGAGTAATTGTTATGATTAGATTGTTTTTTTAAACAACATAATCAAGAATCACGGAGAAACCACGTGTTACTTAAACCGTAACCGAAACATAATATTTGAATTTCCTTCCTCTACGAAATTTTGATAAAATAAAATTTGTCAGTTTATCATCATTAGGCTCAATTTATTATACACTCGTCAGCTATTCGTGCAGAATCATCTGTGGCGTTGTCGTTGTCGTTCGTTGATTGTACAAAGGTTAACAATAACATGTGTTTTCTGTGGAAGTTTCCATTTAATGAGGGTATTTCCCTACCTACCATATCTATTTTATTTCTTTATTTTTGAAATTCAAAAATTGAACATATGTATTCGATGTGATTTGAGTTGCACCCACATAATATGCAACAGAAACAAAAGAACAATGAGTTGAAGAAAAGGGAGTCTCAATAATAGCGCACTTTTTTCATATGAAATTTATTTTTAGAGAGCTTTATGATATTTGTGTTGCGTTCTAAAGTAGACACGCCCGATCTTACTTTGCTCTTATTTGTAACGGGTATTTACAATGATATAAGCTTTGTTTTACAATCTCCAGGATTACAAAAACAACATGGGATCCAGGTTTCTATTGAGGTTTATTTCAAAAACCTAGATAAAAGTTTTCACTCTGACTGGCAGACGGCTATTTACCAATATGAATCATTTCAGCGACTTGTCAGTAGTGCACTGCAGTTTTAAGAAAAGAGACAGACTTTGCATGAAAAAACATAATGAACAAAAGAGATGGGTATATAACACTGTTTTTGCATTAACCCAAATCGTTTTATTTTCACGTGGTGAACCATATGGGTTATAAGGGATAATGAAACGTGGCTAATGTGTTCTTCCTTTGGAAAGCGTTCCATATTTAAAATAATCGGGAGAATCATAGGTAGCAGCTGTCAAAACTGCACTTGTAACAAAATTCAAAAAATGCACTCTTATTGTGAGACACCCTTTAATCCAATGTTCTCTAAACTGTGAAGAACGTATTAATAAAAAGTATTTGTAGATGAGCCGTTAACGTACATAGTCAGTGGACAGAAGAATAGGTTAGAAAGGCTACTGAAAATAGACCGAAAAATGACGGATATAAAGGAACAAGGGTTTGTTTGGTCCAAGAGAATGCTTAAAACCGAAAATGGTACTAAATTTACCAATGCGTTTCTGAGAGAATGGTCACTCAAAAACTAAGCCAAATTTGACAATTTAAGACTCAAAAGTTTTGGTTTAAAATTAAATTTTCTATCAAAATGAGTTTAAAAAAAAACTTATACACAAATTTTTGCAGGTAAAATTAAAATTATTTAAAAAATAATTTAGTCGCAATTTTTTTCCGACTGTTTTTAAATATCGGGTTGTTCAATAAGAGCGCTACAAAACTTTTTTTAAATAAAACAAAAACGGTTTTGGATATCAATGAAATTCTTTATTATTGTAAAGGTACGTTCGATGCCATTATGTATGGAACTCGATTTCTTTTGCATGTCCACCACGGGCACGCTTGCCGAAGTCCAGACGCTGAACCCAATTTTCGACAGTTTTCAAGCATAGTCAAATCGCACGACCGAGGCGGGCAAGCAACTGGACCATTTCGTGAGATAACACATTTTCCAAACTTGGTTTCCAATAAATTGATTGTGACATTGGCTATGTGGCTTGTGGCGCGCGCCATCCTGTTGGAACCCAATGTCCTCCAAGTCCATATCATCCAATTGGGGCCAAAAATATTCCATTATCATTGAACGGTAGCGATCCCCATTCACAATAACGTGCCGGTCTTGATCATCACGGAAGAAGTACGGCCCAATGACGCCACCGGCCCATAAACCACACCAAACCGTAATTTTTTCGGGATGCATTGATGACTCCTGGAGTACGTGTGGATTGCTGCCTGACCAATACTTAATATTTTGTTTATTGACGAAGCCATTCAGCCAGAAATGAGCCTCATCGCTGAAGATGATTTTTCGATGAAGATCCGAATCATTTTCAAATTGTTGCTCAGACCAATTCACGAACATACGACGCTGCTGGTGGTCAAGCGGCTTCAGTTCTTGCGTCAATTTAATCTTGTAAGGATGTAGGCCAAGATCTTTTCGCAAAATTCGCCACAACGACGTCACAGAGATGCCCAATGCTTGAGAACGACGTGTGAAAGACACATTTGGGCTTTCTGCAACTGAAGCCTCAGCGGCAGCAATATTCTCAAAACTACGGGCACTTCTTTGTCGCACTGGCACGGGAACATTTTATACTGTGCCTGTGGATTCAAATTTGTCTACTAGACGCTCAATTGTTGATCTGCTGGGACGATTATGACGACCATAAATTGGACGTAGCGCTCTTAACGTTGGGGCCACTGACTCCGAATTTCGGTAGTAAATTTTAATAATTTCGACTCGTTGTTGGCTTGTATGTCTTTCCATCATGAAATGGCAAACCTTACTAAAGAGAAATGTTTTTTTTGCTTCAAAAAAAAATCAAGCGGTTTTTCCAAGTGTCAACTATCAGAACTCTTAACCTGATGTCAGATTTAAATAATGCAACCAGAAAAAATATCAACATTATTAACACTTTAACTTTAGATTATTTTTGATTTCTTCGAGTTTTTGGGTATGGTTGACCTTAAATTTGATTGGCACCTTCCAGCCGTATTTCATTAATTTTTATTGAGAATTGGCGTGGAAAATTATTTTTGTCGCCGAAATTCAACAAACGGACCACTGTGCGGTATATAGATGAAATTTGGTCAACAGGTTTCATCTATCATTCATACGCAACAAGAATTAAGAGAATCTACAAAAAATATTTGTAAATTTTTTGTTTAACTTCCCGAAACAGTACAATGATGAAATTTGGTGGGAATGTTTTATTATTTATCAGGACCAAGAATCAAAAGGGAGAAAATACAAACATTCAGGGTCAGAGGGTGATTTTTGAGGTGGAAGGACAGAACTACTGCCACAAAGACTACTTCCACAGAGCTCATGAAATAAGCATCGTGTATGCAAGTAATTATAGAAAAAGTATAAAAAAGCATTTTAATCGTTTTCTAACCTGTTAAATAACTTAGAGCTCAAAAACATGTAGCTTTTTCATAAAAATTTAATTGAAACAAGTTAAGCCGTTAATGAGAAAATAGAAAATCAAAAAAATCTTTATTTATATGGAGGTACCGTTAATAACAGTTTTTGGTAAAAAATAATTACCTTACCTATAATCCATTTTTTATCAAAATCATTGAAGCCTTTTTTGAGATAAATGAATTTTTCGTTAGTGATTGTATGGTAAGTACCGTTATTTTTGGAGTTTAAAAAAATTTTCAATTTCCCCTCTATTGAATCACCAAAAAGCCTTAAGTTCGTTGCTTTGCACGAATCCAAAACTTGCTTTATTTTACCTACAATCACTAGTTCAAATTTATACGCACATTTAATTCTCTCATAACCGGACGCCGGCGGTACCGAGAAATTTGTCCGGCTCGGCTATGAGAGGTGTGTCCAGATATGGGAACAAATAAATTGATGTTTTTAAAATTTTATTTTATAATCCAAGTAAATTTTTTGTGACAATCACAAATTTTTAATATTAAAAATACTTTATTCGGCTGTAAATGTTAATCGCTTTTTTTAAGAAAAGTTTTTTAATCTCCTTTTTCGTTATGGACCTCTTTATAAGATTCTTTACGAGCTATTTTGATTCCAACCACTTTGTATTTCCTTATTGCAAGTTCAAGAAAAGGAAAACCAAACAAAGTATGGTAATGCTATATTTTCACCAAAGGTTTACCTCTGTTCAGATTTAATTAATCTATTTGGTGTTTTCACTGCACAAAAAGATTTATTTTGACGGTGCTTTCAAAAATGTAAATGGTGTTTGATTTTTTTTCATGAAGTGGAAGTGAGATAAAATGCTTCATGTGTGAAGAACTAAATGCAGCCACCAGCCATGAATTAATCCTTCAGTGCCAGTGTCATATAAGAATAGGTCAGTTCGATTTGTAAAAGTATTTGTCCTTGGAAGATTTAACAAGATTAATTTCAAGTCTTGAAGATCCATGGAAAAAAGGGCTATGGGCAAAAATGTATGGAAGGTGGTCTAGGAACCAATAACAATGAGACGTATGTCGTTGGAAATGTATTTGCATGTGCTAAAATAAAAGTTATTCTCTCACCAAGTTTTTTTATTGGTGCATTTCAGGATTATTTAAACCGTGTGAATGAGACTATATAAAACTTTACGCCACTGGAAGATGATAATGATACGTTGCAGTTTATTCGGTTTTTCTGATAACTTCGTTGAGTATTCGATAAACATAATCAAATCAGGTGAGTACGTTTTCTTGCCGTACAAACGTCGCACATAGGAGTATTTGCCTATAAAACTAGGCCAAAAGTCGATTTTTCAAATGTCAAAATTGAATAGGGGACTTTTTCCAGAAAATAGCTAAAACTCTTGGAACATTCAGCTAGAGTACTTTTTTTTTATTGGTCAACAAATTTTGGGCTACGACATTAGTCCAAAGTCATCGATTAAGAATTTGTCACTTCTTTTTGTAATCAACATCCAAAAAATTTGTTCCATTTGATCCAACTACTCGTATTTGTTAATCATTTTGTGTAGTCTGATGAAATTTTTGGTATGTAAAAATAAGGTACTATTATATTGAACCTTTTTTACGACAAATATTTTAATATTTATATTTTTTTCGAATTTATGTTATAAAAATATAAAACAAATGGCTGTTTTTGTTGATTATTTTTCGTTGGGAAGTAACTTTTTTTATAGATGAAGGTAAAATTTGGTTCTTATTTGTAAATGGCTTGATTAAGCAAAAACCATCAAGCTTCGTTTTCATAAAAAGATTCAAGATTTTTGTTTTTTTAATTCTTTCAATCCTAATTGAGGTAATGAAAATGTTAAAATTTACGAATGGAAAGGGAGAAGCTGTAGTTGGTATTCTATATGAATAACGCACTTAAACCTATTCGCATATAATGTCAAGAACGTCACAATTTACAAAAAAGTTGTAAGAACTTTTTTTAAAAACTCAAATATATTTGTTTTATTCTGAATGTTTTTTGTAGGATTAATACTTCCAAGCAGTACGGAGAATATGCTGAATTGTAGGTCCTTCATTCTTCCCCAAACACCATCTAAAATGCTTGCTATATTTTAACATAATATTTGTGGAGAAAATTTAAAAAAAACAGCTGCTGTTCTCTCAATACAAATTCTACTAAACCGTTTCAAAAAAATAGTTTTCGATATATCAAGTGAATTTTTTAGAGCAAAATGGGATTTTCACTATGACTTTGAAAAATTGTTCATAGTCAAATATTTCTTGACTTCGATTTTTTTTTTATCAAAGTAAATTGCACCTAGTCTCATGAATAAATAGGCTGTTACAAATGTATTAGCTCGAGAATAATACGGCAAATAATTATTTCGTGCGCTAAGTTTTGAAAACTATGTATATAAGTGATGTACGACATTAAAACACGATTTTTTTTCCTGGAGTTGCGTACCACTCGGCTAAAATATTTGACAACAATTGTGAAGAGAATTTTGTTTTGGAGCAAAATTTTAGGTTAAAATACGATTTTTAAGAACCAAAAACAAGCTAAAATAAAAGCTAAGGATTCAATTTTAAGTAACTGATTTTATAATAAACAAAATGATTTGATGCAGTTGCTTGAAAACATTTCATGCGAACTATTGATACCAAAGTTATTTTGGCGACAGAAACATAGTTTTTATAGTTCCTATAAGCTAATAATTACTCGTGTGGTCAGATTCAATACAATAGGTTCTTTTATGATGAATTATATCGATATCCTTTGCCTTCGATAGATTTCATTCATTAATTTAGGATTAAGCTAAAAAAATAGTATGCTTTATTGAAAATTTTAGCTGAAAAGGAATTTTCAAGACAAAAGATAACATTTTATTACTGAATACTTATATCAGAATTCTGGGTTTCCAATTACTAAAAAATGTATAAGATGAATCGTTCATGGTTCGCTCTCAGATGACGGAAAAAGTTTTGTTTTTAATTAATACTACCATAACCAGACTAAGCAGAAGCACAACTAAAGGAGTCTAATGATCGAGGTGGCACTCGTGAAATAGCAATAACTCCAGCCTATATTTAAAATATCAGATGTTATCCTTTACCTCTTCATTTGCATTCAACATGTAAATTTGCTAAATAACATCGTTTGTTTCGCCCAATTCTTGAACAAAAATATAGTATTTTTTC